>JARPMR010000011.1:26078818-27421266 GCA_029955525.1 Oeneis ivallda | reverse complement strand
CTAACCTAACCTAACCTAACCTAACCTAACCTAACCTAACCTAACCTAACCTAACCTAACCTAACCTAACCTAACCTAACCTAACCTAACCTAACCTAACCTAACCTAACCTAACCTAACCTAACCTAACCTAACCTAACCTAACCTAACCTAACCTAACCTAACCTAACCTAACCTAACCTAACCTAACCTAACCTAACCTAACCTAACCTAACCTAACCTAACCTAACCTAACCTAACCTAACCTAACCTAACCTAACCTAACCTAACCTAACCTAACCTAACCTAACCTAACCTAACCTAACCTAACCTAACCTAACCTAACCTAACCTAACCTAACCTAACCTAACCTAACCTAACCTAACCTAACCTAACCTAACCTAACCTAACCTAACCTAACCTAACCTAACCTAACCTAACCTAACCTAACCTAACCTAACCTAACCTAACCTAACCTAACCTAACCTAACCTAACCTAACCTAACCTAACCTAACCTAACCTAACCTAACCTAACCTAACCTAACCTAACCTAACCTAACCTAACCTAACCTAACCTAACCTAACCTAACCTAACCTAACCTAACCTAACCTAACCTAACCTAACCTAACCTAACCTAACCTAACCTAACCTAACCTAACCTAACCTAACCTAACCTAACCTAACCTAACCTAACCTAACCTAACCTAACCTAACCTAACCTAACCTAACCTAACCTAACCTAACCTAACCTAACCTAACCTAACCTAACCTAACCTAACCTAACCTAACCTAACCTAACCTAACCTAACCTAACCTAACCTAACCTAACCTAACCTAACCTAACCTAACCTAACCTAACCTAACCTAACCTAACCTAACCTAACCTAACCTAACCTAACCTAACCTAACCTAACCTAACCTAACCTAACCTAACCTAACCTAACCTAACCTAACCTAACCAGTCACGCGCGGCCCCCCGGAGCGAGCGGATCGTTTTTGAGCCGCTCCGCGCTCGAAAAATCGAAGTTGCGGGACAGTTATGGAAAATCAACTAGTGAAATACACTAAAAGTTGCGCGCTGTCGAGCGCTATGCGGATGTGAAAAAATTTTTGAAATTGGACAAGTTTTGTGGGAGATATGACAATTTTTGTGTTTTTAAAAAAAGTGAAAAGTGTTTTTCGCGTGCGGCTTACGATTTTCCGCGGTGCGACTCAGTTTCGAGAGTGCATTTAGGTGCGCCTTGATGAGGCGCATCTTTTAAGACCTTTTGGACATTTTTAGCATAGTGCGCCAGGGAGTTAGGCCCCAATAACTGTGATTTTCGGACACAAAAACTGGTTTTTCGTTAATAACTTTTTAGATAGATCGAGGACATGTTATTATTATTATTTCGTTGTATTAGTGTATAAGTGCTCTACCTGTGTGCCAAACCTCAGATTTCTCTGATAGATAGTTTAAAAGTTATAAGTGTTTTTATAAAAATGACCGTTATGCGAAAACCTGGTTGTACAGCAGCTGGACAGTTTCTTGTTAGAGGCCCAGGTGTGGGATATCCTAACTAAGAAAACTACACTAGGTGCACTCACGGGACATTAAAAACCAGGGGGTGAGGCCACTTTTCCTTCCGCTTTCCCCAATTTTTTTTTTTCAATTGTCCATATTTCCAAGCGCTTTATATATATAATTATATAGTTTATTAATATATATTCAGTATCTATCATAGTATATTGCCTGAAAATCTCAGGCCCCTATCTCTTGTAGTTTCTTAGATATTTAACTTTTTGTGGGCGGAGATATTTGTAGAATCCGGTGCTAACTTCACGAGTCGATTTGGAGGGGTTCCCGTGGGGGGATCTTCTCCAAGTTTAGCCTATTTTTAGTTTCTCGGCAATAGCTTTCATATCCACTTTTCAAAATTCTTAATTTCCTTAAAACAAAAAAGTCAATTTCAGTTTCAAATTACGTAACCGAAATAAATAAAAATTTTCAAAAATCCATATCTCCGCCAATATTGCTCCTATCTTCTTCCGGTCTTCTTATATATTCTTAATTTACCGTCGTGCTTCCGACTCCGAAGGCAAAATTTATCTTTTTTATGTATTTCTATTTTTCTTGATTTTTCAAGTTTTGAAAATTGGAGAATAGTTTTAATTAAATAACTCCCCCGTTTTTCCACTAAATTCACCCCGGTTTCTTTACTTATTCATGATTTTTGGTCTGTTACTTAAATCCGAAGTAACATTTTAAAAATTTTCATTAGTTTAATTTTTCGTGTTTTTCCCATTTTTAGAATTTGAGAAAATTTCTTAAAATCCATAACTCTCTTGTTTATTTGTATTTTTCGGCGCGGTTTTCGTATAAATATGTATTTTATGTATCTTTATCATATCCCCCCATAAAACCCCCCTACCCCCCCTTACCCCCCTTAACCCCCCCAACTTAAATTGCGATTCGGACACTCTGTGCCTCGCCCGGACTATTTAGTATTGATAAGAGACAATATTGGCCATGACTCCCACTAGGATCCCAAAACCTAGCGGGGATAAGTCTCCTGCGCCCCTTCATGTTACTGCGGATACGGTTAAGGACCTTGAGACCTACATGACGGTGGTCACTACCTTGACCGCTAAAATAGTGAAGGCCGTACAAGACGGCAAGAGTGTAACCGCGGTTAACAAGCGGGTGATCATCACTGCGGCCGAGGAGATCCGCCGGGCTTCCCATGCCCTGGCTGCGGTCTCCCGGCGCACACAAGACGGAGCGGGACCCTCACACGGGGCCCCCGGCAGTGGCACTGACGGCGGCGCTGTCGCGCATCCCCCCGCCCCCACCGGAGAGGCCAGGCTGGCTGGCTCGGCGGGCTCCCCCATCGGCGATGAACAACTGCGCGCTGAGATTAAGGTTTGTGTCGGCGAGGTGCGCGGGCTACGCAGAGACCTCGCGGCTGCGACAACTAAGATCGCCGCCGCGGCCGCTGCGACTCGACCTACGTATGCGTCGCTGGCCGGCAAATCAAAACCGACACCGCCGACGGCAGCGGGCGTGACATCGGAGACGGCTGCGACGGTTTCTGCGTCGCCCCCCCTGCGGACCTCGCCCACCACCACAGTGCCTACACCTACAACCAGCTATGCGGCGATCGTGACGGCCAAGGGACCTATCAGCAGCAGGCAGGAGGCGGTGACTGCGTTCCGGCAGGCCATCACCTACAAGAAGTCGAGCTATGCACCTGTCAAAGTCAAACCACTGTCGAACAACAAGCTCCGCGTCGAATTCGTTACGGCAGAACAGCGTAACGATACACTAGACCGGCTAAAAGATTCGGACAAGGTGAGCGCGGTGGTGGCCAATAAAACCAGGCCGATGTTTATACTCAAGGGTATATCGAAGGACATCACGGCAGAGGAAATCGTGCACGTCCTCAAGACACAAAATCCGGGAGTCGGGGACCCATCTTGTGAGACCGACATTCAGCTGCGTTTCCTTCGGCAGAATAAAAACACCAACTTATATAACGCTGTGTTGTCAGCGGAGGCCGGAGTCTGGAGGAGGGTGATGGAGCTGGAGCGCGTGAACATAGACCATCAAAGGGTCCGCGTGCACGGCTTCACCCCCTTCCTTCAGTGCCACCGGTGTTTCCAATTCGGTCACACAAAGAAAAACTGTGGTCACGACTCTCCGTCCCCCTGCGCCCACTGCGCCAACACGGCGCACAAGGAGGCCGACTGCCCGGAGAGGGAAAGGGGGGCTTCACCGAGGTGCTATAATTGTATTAACAGAAACGTGAAATTCAACTTAAAAGGGGATGAGGCCCATAGAGCCGATTCATCTTCATGCCCAGTCCTGCGAGCCATGAGGAACCGGGTGGAGTCGAATATCGATTACGGGGTATAGTTCCGAGACTCCCCTCGCTTCCTCATGGCAAGCAAGCACTCTTTAGGGTTTCAATTGTCGATGTTGAGTTGGATTTATGCATAAACCCGTCCGAGTAGAATTTTGTATACAATAGTTCGGTTTATTTGTTTATTTAGTTGAATTCTGATTAATGAGGTATTCTATCTGTATACTGTCATAGTGGTATTGATATTTATATAAACACATCGCAATTTAATGCGCGCTTGCGCGGGGCCGCTGGAGCCACCCGCCTACGTATCAAATAGCGGAAGCTGGTGCTACCACGGTACCTATTTACAATAGTTCGGTTTATTTGTTTATTTAGTTGAACTCTGATTAATGAGGTATTCTATCTGTATACTGTCACATTGGTATTGTTATTTATATAAACACATCGCAATTTAATGCGCGCTTGCGCGGGGCCGTTGGAGTCACCCGCCTACGTATCAAATAGCGGAAGCTGGTGCTACCACGGTACCTATTTATAATAGTTCGGTTTATTTGTTTATGAGTTATTTTATCTGTATACTGTCATATTGTTAATGTTATTTATATAAACACATCGCAATTTAATGCGCGCTTGCGCGGGGCCGCTGGAGCCACCTGCCTACGTATCAAATAGCGGAAGCTGGTGCTACCACGGTACCTATTTACAATAGTTCGGTTTATCTGTTTATTTAGTTTATAGATCACTGCGATAATTTTAAGGCACTTGTGTGTAAGTGGGCAGGGGAGCGAACGTATCCAATAGCGGTAGCTCCCCTGCTGCACAATCAATCATTGTGTAAATAAAGAAAAACCTTTGTGGCCAAACTAGATTAAGAAAAAAAAAAAAAAAAAAAAAAAAAAAAACCTAACCTAGCCTAACCTAACCTAACCTAACCTAACCTAACCTAACCTAACCTAACCTAACCTAACCTAACCTAACCTAACCTAACCTAACCTAACCTAACCTAACCTAACCTAACCTAACCTAACCTAACCTAACCTAACCTAACCTAACCTAACCTAACCTAACCTAACCTAACCTAACCTAACCTAACCTAACCTAACCTAACCTAACCTAACCTAACCTAACCTAACCTAACCTAACCTAACCTAACCTAACCTAACCTAACCTAACCTAACCTAACCTAACCTAACCTAACCTAACCTAACCTAACCTAACCTAACCTAACCTAACCTAACCTAACCTAACCTAACCTAACCTAACCTAACCTAACCTAACCTAACCTAACCTAACCTAACCTAACCTAACCTAACCTAACCTAACCTAACCTAACCTAACCTAACCTAACCTAACCTAACCTAACCTAACCTAACCTAACCTAACCTAACCTAACCTAACCTAACCTAACCTAACCTAACCTAACCTAACCTAACCTAACCTAACCTAACCTAACCTAACCTAACCTAACCTAACCTAACCTAACCTAACCTAACCTAACCTAACCTAACCTAACCTAACCTAACCTAACCTAACCTAACCTAACCTAACCTAACCTAACCTAACCTAACCTAACCTAACCTAACCTAACCTAACCTAACCTAACCTAACCTAACCTAACCTAACCTAACCTAACCTAACCTAACCTAACCTAACCTAACCTAACCTAACCTAACCTAACCTAACCTAACCTAACCTAACCTAACCTAACCTAACCTAACCTAACCTAACCTAACCTAACCTAACCTAACCTAACCTAACCTAACCTAACCTAACCTAACCTAACCTAACCTAACCTAACCTAACCTAACCTAACCTAACCTAACCTAACCTAACCTAACCTAACCTAACCTAACCTAACCTAACCTAACCTAACCTAACCTAACCTAACCTAACCTAACCTAACCTAACCTAACCTAACCTAACCTAACCTAACCTAACCTAACCTAACCTAACCTAACCTAACCTAACCTAACCTAACCTAACCTAACCTAACCTAACCTAACCTAACCTAACCTAACCTAACCTAACCTAACCTAACCTAACCTAACCTAACCTAACCTAACCTAACCTAACCTAACCTAACCTAACCTAACCTAACCTAACCTAACCTAACCTAACCTAACCTAACCTAACCTAACCTAACCTAACCTAACCTAACCTAACCTAACCTAACCTAACCTAACCTAACCTAACCTAACCTAACCTAACCTAACCTAACCTAACCTAACCTAACCTAACCTAACCTAACCTAACCTAACCTAACCTAACCTAACCTAACCTAACCTAACCTAACCTAACCTAACCTAACCTAACCTAACCTAACCTAACCTAACCTAACCTAACCTAACCTAACCTAACCTAACCTAACCTAACCTAACCTAACCTAACCTAACCTAACCTAACCTAACCTAACCTAACCTAACCTAACCTAACCTAACCTAACCAGTCACGCGCGGCCCCCCGGAGCGAGCGGATCGTTTTTGAGCCGCTCCGCGCTCGAAAAATCGAAGTTGCGGGACAGTTATGGAAAATCAACTAGTGAAATACACTAAAAGTTGCGCGCTGTCGAGCGCTATGCGGATGTGAAAAAATTTTTGAAATTGGACAAGTTTTGTGGGAGATATGACAATTTTTGTGTTTTTAAAAAAAGTGAAAAGTGTTTTTCGCGTGCGGCTTACGATTTTCCGCGGTGCGACTCAGTTTCGAGAGTGCATTTAGGTGCGCCTTGATGAGGCGCATCTTTTAAGACCTTTTGGACATTTTTAGCATAGTGCGCCAGGGAGTTAGGCCCCAATAACTGTGATTTTCGGACACAAAAACTGGTTTTTCGTTAATAACTTTTTAGATAGATCGAGGACATGTTATTATTATTATTTCGTTGTATTAGTGTATAAGTGCTCTACCTGTGTGCCAAACCTCAGATTTCTCTGATAGATAGTTTAAAAGTTATAAGTGTTTTTATAAAAATGACCGTTATGCGAAAACCTGGTTGTACAGCAGCTGGACAGTTTCTTGTTAGAGGCCCAGGTGTGGGATATCCTAACTAAGAAAACTACACTAGGTGCACTCACGGGACATTAAAAACCAGGGGGTGAGGCCACTTTTCCTTCCGCTTTCCCCAATTTTTTTTTTTTTCAATTGTCCATATTTCCAAGCGCTTTATATATATAATTATATAGTTTATTAATATATATTCAGTATCTATCATAGTATATTGCCTGAAAATCTCAGGCCCCTATCTCTTGTAGTTTCTTAGATATTTAACTTTTTGTGGGCGGAGATATTTGTAGAATCCGGTGCTAACTTCACGAGTCGATTTGGAGGGGTTCCCGTGGGGGGATCTTCTCCAAGTTTAGCCTATTTTTAGTTTCTCGGCAATAGCTTTCATATCCACTTTTCAAAATTCTTAATTTCCTTAAAACAAAAAAGTCAATTTCAGTTTCAAATTACGTAACCGAAATAAATAAAAATTTTCAAAAATCCATATCTCCGCCAATATTGCTCCTATCTTCTTCCGGTCTTCTTATATATTCTTAATTTTCCGTCGTGCTTCCGACTCCGAAGGCAAAATTTATCTTTTTTATGTATTTCTATTTTTCTTGATTTTTCAAGTTTTGAAAATTGGAGAATAGTTTTAATTAAATAACTCCCCCGTTTTTCCACTAAATTCACCCCGGTTTCTTTACTTATTCATGATTTTTGGTCTGTTACTTAAATCCGAAGTAACATTTTAAAAATTTTCATTAGTTTAATTTTTCGTGTTTTTCCCATTTTTAGAATTTGAGAAAATTTCTTAAAATCCATAACTCTCTTGTTTATTTGTATTTTTCGGCGCGGTTTTCGTATAAATATGTATTTTATGTATCTTTATCATATCCCCCCATAAAACCCCCCTACCCCCCCTACCCCCCCTTACCCCCCTTAACCCCCCCAACTTAAATTGCGATTCGGACACTCTGTGCCTCGCCCGGACTATTTAGTATTGATAAGAGACAATATTGGCCATGACTCCCACTAGGATCCCAAAACCTAGCGGGGATAAGTCTCCTGCGCCCCTTCATGTTACTGCGGATACGGTTAAGGACCTTGAGACCTACATGACGGTGGTCACTACCTTGACCGCTAAAATAGTGAAGGCCGTACAAGACGGCAAGAGTGTAACCGCGGTTAACAAGCGGGTGATCATCACTGCGGCCGAGGAGATCCGCCGGGCTTCCCATGCCCTGGCTGCGGTCTCCCGGCGCACACAAGACGGAGCGGGACCCTCACACGGGGCCCCCGGCAGTGGCACTGACGGCGGCGCTGTCGCGCATCCCCCCGCCCCCACCGGAGAGGCCAGGCTGGCTGGCTCGGCGGGCTCCCCCATCGGCGATGAACAACTGCGCGCTGAGATTAAGGTTTGTGTCGGCGAGGTGCGCGGGCTACGCAGAGACCTCGCGGCTGCGACAACTAAGATCGCCGCCGCGGCCGCTGCGACTCGACCTACGTATGCGTCGCTGGCCGGCAAATCAAAACCGACACCGCCGACGGCAGCGGGCGTGACATCGGAGACGGCTGCGACGGTTTCTGCGTCGCCCCCCCTGCGGACCTCGCCCACCACCACAGTGCCTACACCTACAACCAGCTATGCGGCGATCGTGACGGCCAAGGGACCTATCAGCAGCAGGCAGGAGGCGGTGACTGCGTTCCGGCAGGCCATCACCTACAAGAAGTCGAGCTATGCACCTGTCAAAGTCAAACCACTGTCGAACAACAAGCTCCGCGTCGAATTCGTTACGGCAGAACAGCGTAACGATACACTAGACCGGCTAAAAGATTCGGACAAGGTGAGCGCGGTGGCGGCCAATAAAACCAGGCCGATGTTTATACTCAAGGGTATATCGAAGGACATCACGGCAGAGGAAATCGTGCACGTCCTCAAGACACAAAATCCGGGAGTCGGGGACCCATCTTGTGAGACCGACATTCAGCTGCGTTTCCTTCGGCAGAATAAAAACACCAACTTATATAACGCTGTGTTGTCAGCGGAGGCCGGAGTCTGGAGGAGGGTGATGGAGCTGGAGCGCGTGAACATAGACCATCAAAGGGTCCGCGTGCACGGCTTCACCCCCTTCCTTCAGTGCCACCGGTGTTTCCAATTCGGTCACACAAAGAAAAACTGTGGTCACGACTCTCCGTCCCCCTGCGCCCACTGCGCCAACACGGCGCACAAGGAGGCCGACTGCCCGGAGAGGGAAAGGGGGGCTTCACCGAGGTGCTATAATTGTATTAACAGAAACGTGAAATTCAACTTAAAAGGGGATGAGGCCCATAGAGCCGATTCATCTTCATGCCCAGTCCTGCGAGCCATGAGGAACCGGGTGGAGTCGAATATCGATTACGGGGAATAGTTCCGAGACTCCCCTCGCTTCCTCATGGCAAGCAAGCACTCTTTAGGGTTTCAATTGTCGATGTTGAGTTGGATTTATGCATAAACCCGTCCGAGTAGAATTTTGTATACAATAGTTCGGTTTATTTGTTTATTTAGTTGAATTCTGATTAATGAGGTATTCTATCTGTATACTGTCATAGTGGTATTGATATTTATATAAACACATCGCAATTTAATGCGCGCTTGCGCGGGGCCGCTGGAGCCACCCGCCTACGTATCAAATAGCGGAAGCTGGTGCTACCACGGTACCTATTTACAATAGTTCGGTTTATTTGTTTATTTAGTTGAATTCTGATTAATGAGGTATTCTATCTGTATACTGTCACATTGGTATTGTTATTTATATAAACACATCGCAATTTAATGCGCGCTTGCGCGGGGCCGTTGGAGTCACCCGCCTACGTATCAAATAGCGGAAGCTGGTGCTACCACGGTACCTATTTATAATAGTTCGGTTTATTTGTTTATGAGTTATTTTATCTGTATACTGTCATATTGTTAATGTTATTTATATAAACACATCGCAATTTAATGCGCGCTTGCGCGGGGCCGCTGGAGCCACCTGCCTACGTATCAAATAGCGGAAGCTGGTGCTACCACGGTACCTATTTACAATAGTTCGGTTTATCTGTTTATTTAGTTTATAGATCACTGCGATAATTTTAAGGCACTTGTGTGTAAGTGGGCAGGGGAGCGAACGTATCCAATAGCGGTAGCTCCCCTGCTGCACAATCAATCATTGTGTAAATAAAGAAAAACCTTTGTGGCCAAACTAGATTAAGAAAAAAAAAAAAAAAAAAAAAAAAAAAAAAACCTAACCTAACCTAACCTAACCTAACCTAACCTAACCTAACCTAACCTAACCTAACCTAACCTAACCTAACCTAACCTAACCTAACCTAACCTAACCTAACCTAACCTAACCTAACCTAACCTAACCTAACCTAACCTAACCTAACCTAACCTAACCTAACCTAACCTAACCTAACCTAACCTAACCTAACCTAACCTAACCTAACCTAACCTAACCTAACCTAACCTAACCTAACCTAACCTAACCTAACCTAACCTAACCTAACCTAACCTAACCTAACCTAACCTAACCTAACCTAACCTAACCTAACCTAACCTAACCTAACCTAACCTAACCTAACCTAACCTAACCTAACCTAACCTAACCTAACCTAACCTAACCTAACCTAACCTAACCTAACCTAACCTAACCTAACCTAACCTAACCTAACCTAACCTAACCTAACCTAACCTAACCTAACCTAACCTAACCTAACCTAACCTAACCTAACCTAACCTAACCTAACCTAACCTAACCTAACCTAACCTAACCTAACCTAACCTAACCTAACCTAACCTAACCTAACCTAACCTAACCTAACCTAACCTAACCTAACCTAACCTAACCTAACCTAACCTAACCTAACCTAACCTAACCTAACCTAACCTAACCTAACCTAACCTAACCTAACCTAACCTAACCTAACCTAACCTAACCTAACCTAACCTAACCTAACCTAACCTAACCTAACCTAACCTAACCTAACCTAACCTAACCTAACCTAACCTAACCTAACCTAACCTAACCTAACCTAACCTAACCTAACCTAACCTAACCTAACCTAACCTAACCTAACCTAACCTAACCTAACCTAACCTAACCTAACCTAACCTAACCTAACCTAACCTAACCTAACCTAACCTAACCTAACCTAACCTAACCTAACCTAACCTAACCTAACCTAACCTAACCTAACCTAACCTAACCTAACCTAACCTAACCTAACCTAACCTAACCTAACCTAACCTAACCTAACCTAACCTAACCTAACCTAACCTAACCTAACCTAACCTAACCTAACCTAACCTAACCTAACCTAACCTAACCTAACCTAACCTAACCTAACCTAACCTAACCTAACCTAACCTAACCTAACCTAACCTAACCTAACCTAACCTAACCTAACCTAACCTAACCTAACCTAACCTAACCTAACCTAACCTAACCTAACCTAACCTAACCTAACCTAACCAGTCACGCGCGGCCCCCCGGAGCGAGCGGATCGTTTTTGAGCCGCTCCGCGCTCGAAAAATCGAAGTTGCGGGTCAGTTATGGAAAATCAACTAGTGAAATACACTAAAAGTTGCGCGCTGTCGAGCGCTATGCGGATGTGAAAAAATTTTTGAAATTGGACAAGTTTTGTGGGAGATATGACAATTTTTGTGTTTTTAAAAAAGTGAAAAGTGTTTTTCGCGTGCGGCTTACGATTTTCCGCGGTGCGACTCAGTTTCGAGAGTGCATTTAGGTGCGCCTTGATGAGGCGCATCTTTTAAGACCTTTTGGACATTTTTAGCATAGTGCGCCAGGGAGTTAGGCCCCAATAACTGTGATTTTCGGACACAAAAACTGGTTTTTCGTTAATAACTTTTTAGATAGATCGAGGACATGTTATTATTATTATTTCGTTGTATTAGTGTATAAGTGCTCTACCTGTGTGCCAAACCTCAGATTTCTCTGATAGATAGTTTAAAAGTTATAAGTGTTTTTATAAAAATGACCGTTATGCGAAAACCTGGTTGTACAGCAGCTGGACAGTTTCTTGTTAGAGGCCCAGGTGTGGGATATCCTAACTAAGAAAACGACACTAGGTGCACTCACGGGACATTAAAAACCAGGGGGTGAGGCCACTTTTCCTTCCGCTTTCCCCAATTTTTTTTTTCAATTGTCCATATTTCCAAGCGCTTTATATATATAATTATATAGTTTATTAATATATATTCAGTATCTATCATAGTATATTGCCTGAAAATCTCAGGCCCCTATCTCTTGTAGTTTCTTAGATATTTAACTTTTTGTGGGCGGAGATATTTGTAGAATCCGGTGCTAACTTCACGAGTCGATTTGGAGGGGTTCCCGTGGGGGGATCTTCTCCAAGTTTAGCCTATTTTTAGTTTCTCGGCAATAGCTTTCATATCCACTTTTCAAAATTCTTAATTTCCTTAAAACAAAAAAGTCAATTTCAGTTTCAAATTACGTAACCGAAATAAATAAAAATTTTCAAAAATCCATATCTCCGCCAATATTGCTCCTATCTTCTTCCGGTCTTCTTATATATTCTTAATTTACCGTCGTGCTTCCGACTCCGAAGGCAAAATTTATCTTTTTTATGTATTTCTATTTTTCTTGATTTTTCAAGTTTTGAAAATTGGAGAATAGTTTTAATTAAATAACTCCCCCGTTTTTCCACTAAATTCACCCCGGTTTCTTTACTTATTCATGATTTTTGGTCTGTTACTTAAATCCGAAGTAACATTTTAAAAATTTTCATTAGTTTAATTTTTCGTGTTTTTCCCATTTTTAGAATTTGAGAAAATTTCTTAAAATCCATAACTCTCTTGTTTATTTGTATTTTTCGGCGCGGTTTTCGTATAAATATGTATTTTATGTATCTTTATCATATCCCCCCATAAAACCCCCCTACCCCCCCTTACCCCCCTTAACCCCCCCAACTTAAATTGCGATTCGGACACTCTGTGCCTCGCCCGGACTATTTAGTATTGATAAGAGACAATATTGGCCATGACTCCCACTAGGATCCCAAAACCTAGCGGGGATAAGTCTCCTGCGCCCCTTCATGTTACTGCGGATACGGTTAAGGACCTTGAGACCTACATGACGGTGGTCACTACCTTGACCGCTAAAATAGTGAAGGCCGTACAAGACGGCAAGAGTGTAACCGCGGTTAACAAGCGGGTGATCATCACTGCGGCCGAGGAGATCCGCCGGGCTTCCCATGCCCTGGCTGCGGTCTCCCGGCGCACACAAGACGGAGTGGGACCCTCACACGGGGCCCCCGGCAGTGGCACTGACGGCGGCGCTGTCGCGCATCCCCCCGCCCCCACCGGAGAGGCCAGGCTGGCTGGCTCGGCGGGCTCCCCCATCGGCGATGAACAACTGCGTGCGGAGCTTAAGGTTTGTGTCGGCGAGGTGCGCGGGCTACGCAGAGACCTCGCGGCTGCGACATCCAAGTTCGCCGCTGCGACCGCTGCGACTCGACCTACGTATGCGTCGCTGGCCGGCAAATCAAAACCGACACCGCCGACGGCGGCGGGCATGACATCGGAGACGGCCGCGACGGTTACTGCGTCGCCCCCCCTGCGGACCTCGCCCACTACCACAGTGTCTACACCTACAGCAAGCTATGCAGCGATCGTGACGGCCAAGGGACCTACCAGCAGCAGACAGGAGGCGGTGACTGCGTTCAGGCAGGCAATAACCTACAAGAAGTCGAGCTATGCACCTGTCAAGGTCAAGCCACTGTCGAACAACAAGCTCCGCGTCGAATTCGTTACGGCAGAACAGCGTAACGATACACTAGACCGGCTAAAAGATTCGGACAAGGTGAGCGCGGTGGCGGCCAATAAAACCAGGCCGATGTTTATACTCAAGGGTATATCGAAGGACATCACGGCAGAGGAAATCGTGCACGTCCTCAAGACACAAAATCCGGGAGTCGGGGACCCATCTTGTGAGACCGACATTCAGCTGCGTTTCCTTCGGCAGAATAAAAACACCAACTTATATAACGCTGTGTTGTCAGCGGAGGCCGGAGTCTGGAGGAGGGTGATGGAGCTGGAGCGCGTGAACATAGACCATCAAAGGGTCCGCGTGCACGGCTTCACCCCCTTCCTTCAGTGCCACCGGTGTTTCCAATTCGGTCACACAAAGAAAAACTGTGGTCACGACTCTCCGTCCCCCTGCGCCCACTGCGCCAACACGGCGCACAAGGAGGCCGACTGCCCGGAGAGGGAAAGGGGGGCTTCACCGAGGTGTTATAATTGTATTAACAGAAACGTGAAATTCAACTTAAAAGGGGATGAGGCCCATAGAGCCGATTCATCTTCATGCCCAGTCCTGCGAGCCATGAGGAACCGGGTGGAGTCGAATATCGATTACGGGGTATAGTTCCGAGACTCCCCTCGCTTCCTCATGGCAAGCAAGCACTCTTTAGGGTTTCAATTGTCGATGTTGAGTTGGATTTATGCATAAACCCGTCCGAGTAGAATTTTGTATACAAGAGTTCGGTTTATTTGTTTATTTAGTTGAATTCTGATTAATGAGGTATTCTATCTGTATACTGTCATAGTGGTATTGATATTTATATAAACACATCGCAATTTAATGCGCGCTTGCGCGGGGCCGCTGGAGCCACCCGCCTACGTATCAAATAGCGGAAGCTGGTGCTACCACGGTACCTATTTACAATAGTTCGGTTTATTTGTTTATTTAGTTGAATTCTGATTAATGAGGTATTCTATCTGTATACTGTCACATTGGTATTGTTATTTATATAAACACATCGCAATTTAATGCGCGCTTGCGCGGGGCCGTTGGAGCCACCCGCCTACGTATCAAATAGCGGAAGCTGGTGCTACCACGGTACCTATTTATAATAGTTCGGTTTATTTGTTTATGAGTTATTTTATCTGTATACTGTCATATTGTTAATGTTATTTATATAAACACATCGCAATTTAATGCGCGCTTGCGCGGGGCCGCTGGAGCCACCTGCCTACGTATCAAATAGCGGAAGCTGGTGCTACCACGGTACCTATTTACAATAGTTCGGTTTATCTGTTTATTTAGTTTATAGATCACTGCGATAATTTTAAGGCACTTGTGTGTAAGTGGGCAGGGGAGCGAACGTATCCAATAGCGGTAGCTCCCCTGCTGCACAATCAATCATTGTGTAACTAAAGAAAAACCTTTGTGGCTAAACTAGATTAAGAAAAAAAAAAAAAAAAAAAAAAAAAAAAAAAAAAAAAAAAAAAAAAACCTAACCTAACCTAACCTAACCTAACCTAACCTAACCTAACCTAACCTAACCTAACCTAACCTAACCTAACCTAACCTAACCTAACCTAACCTAACCTAACCTAACCTAACCTAACCTAACCTAACCTAACCTAACCTAACCTAACCTAACCTAACCTAACCTAACCTAACCTAACCTAACCTAACCTAACCTAACCTAACCTAACCTAACCTAACCTAACCTAACCTAACCTAACCTAACCTAACCTAACCTAACCTAACCTAACCTAACCTAACCTAACCTAACCTAACCTAACCTAACCTAACCTAACCTAACCTAACCTAACCGATAGATATCGAACCAAAAACACGCGCGCCGTCGCTGTATTCCCTAATTTTCACTTATTTTCAGCTGGTTTCTCCTGCGGGACGTCGCGGGCACTCGTCTCCGCGTTCCGAAACAAAAATTTTCATTTTTGAATTTTCAAAATTTTCTTCAACTTAGAAAAATTTCGGCAAAATTTCAATATATAAAATTCAAAATTTTCATTAAACTCCGATAAATTTTACGGGAATTCACAGCGCCTGCGCTCGAGGGAGCGTGCGCGCCCGTTTCGGGGTGGTTTTTCCGGGAATTAACGCATTTTTCGCATTTTCCATCTGCGCACCGAGCCTACTTGGTGAATCAAATTCCCTATACAAATTCGATAGATATCGAACCAAAAACACGCGCGCCGTCGCTGTATTCCCTAATTTTCACTTATTTTCAGCTGGTTTCTCCTGCGGGACGTCGCGGGCACTCGTCTCCGCGTTCCGAAACAAAAATTTTCATTTTTGAATTTTCAAAATTTTCTTCAACTTAGAAAAATTTCGGCAAAATTTCAATATATAAAATTCAAAATTTTCATTAAACTCCGATAAATTTTACGGGAATTCACAGCGCCTGCGCTTGAGGGAGCGTGCGCGCCCGTTTCGGGGTGGTTTTTCCGGGAATTAACGCATTTTTCGCATTTTCCATCTGCGCACCGAGCCTACTTGGTGAATCAAATTCCCTATACAAATTCGATAGATATCGAACCAAAAACACGCGCGCCGTCGCTGTATTCCCTAATTTTCACTTATTTTCAGCTGGTTTCTCCTGCGGGACGTCGCGGGCACTCGTCTCCGCGTTCCGAAACAAAAATTTTCATTTTTGAATTTTCAAAATTTTCTTCAACTTAGACCCCTTCTTGAGCAATACCGTAGGGAGAGCTGCGCGGCCTGTGGCGAGCGACTTTACATAATAAGTCATTACAAAAATATATAAATTGACTGTCGGGGCCTATTTACACCCCCACACAAAATCTGACTATTTATTGATAGACGCTTTGGGCAGCTTTACACTGCCCAATAGCTTTAAGTTAATTATTCGTATAGTTAGACTTGGGAGGCTCTCTACACCTCCCTAATATTAGGTTAAGTTCCTCCTTTGTATTTCTTGTACTTATTTATTGACTTGGGGCCATCTACACCCCCACATATATTGACGAAATACATGACGATTGGGCTGCCTTTAAATTTAAGTTTTTAATTAGTTTTAATTGACGTTGGGGGCTTTCTACACCCCCAACTATAGATAATCGACTTGGGAGGCCTTTACACCTCCCAAACTCTAGACTAAGATTAGTATATACAATTTGTTTTAGTTGACTACAGCACATTGAAGTACTATACACTTCCCATTCTCAATTATTATATCTTATTTGTTCTGTTGGTTTTGTGACCCGAATCTACATCTCCCTAAAAATGTTTAAAACTCCACCGAAGGAGGTAGTGGCCGGAGCTTTAGGAGAAAACCCTCAGACACCGGAAACCCTGGCCACCGGTAAACGATTATCGGAGGTCTTCTTCATCGAAATTGAAAAGGATAACACAAGAAGGTCTCCAGAATATGTACGAGCCCCTGCCAATGTAAGGGCAACTCGACAAAGGGGCAACAAGCATGCCCCCCCAAACCAGGATGAAACGATGACCGAAACCCCCCATAAGACAAAGCCAACATCGGAAAAAACTAAAGTGGGAAAGACAACAGCTATACTGGCGGGCCCAGAATCTACACAACATAATACTGCCCTAGAGAAAACCTACATGGTCACATCACCAACCATTAATCCCGATACATGCGATAAAGCGACAGAGGAACCTACGAACCTCTTAAAAGAAATACCAAAAATGGTAAAAAATGGCAAAGAAATGATAAAGGAGGCTAAACTGTTAATGGCGAAATCGGGAAATATAAAGAAGGAGATAAAGGAGTCGGTAGTGGATATCCTCTCGAAACTCGGCGTTACACTTTGGCCTTATGTCAAGCTGTATAAAAACACAGTATGGACACAAGACAGTATCAAAAGATGAGACTCAGGATACTGTGGAACAAAGCGAGATAAGTAACAAAATTACGGAACTGATAGAGGTGATGAGAGTGTGCAGTAAAAGTACAACTGAGTGCACGCACTCTACACGTGCACTCAAGGAAGAAATACATACGGTGCAAGCATCGCTCTCTTCGCCAAATAGTCACGTTGTAGAAGGAGTCACCTACGCAGGAGTGGCAGCAAAAAGGACAATGACTGTACCCCAACCGATGCATTCCGTCATTGTTTCATCCGAGGACGAAAAGGACACGAGTGGGACAGTGACGGACAAAGTTAGGACTGCAGTCAACGCGATCGCTACTGGACTTAGAGTGGACAAATTACGAAAGGTGAAGAACCAAAAAATTGTTTTAGGTTGCCGCTCCAAGTCGGACCTGGAGCAAATTACGAAGAGGCTCAAGGAATCTGCAACGAGTCTAAAAATTGAAGAGGCCGTAAACAAGCTCCCCTTGGTGGTGTTCAGAGACGTTTTATCTTATAACTCGGACGAAGACATCACCAGGGCGATTGCAAATCAGAACTCTCATATCCTCGAGGGCCTGAACGAAGAAAACTTAAAGATGACCGTGAGATATAGAAAACGGGCAAGAAATCCACATGAGAACCATGTTGTAATGCAAGTCTCCCCCCAGTTGTGGCAACGACTGACCGAGGCAGGACGCGTCCATATAGACATGCAGCGGGTCAAGGTCTTCGACCAAACCCCGCTCATGCAATGTACCAGATGCCTCCGTTTTGGCCATGGCAAAAAACAGTGCACGGAAGAAAAGGACATCTGCGCGCACTGTGGAGGCAATCATCTGCGGGCCGAATGCCATGCCATGCGAGCCGGAGACCCCCCCAGATGCAACAACTGTCAGCAAGCTAAGCTGAATGATACTCGCCATGATGCCTTCAGCGGCGACTGCACCGTTCGTAAAAAATGGGATAGTATAGCACGGTCAAGCGTAGCATACTGCTGAAGGCGCCATGGTGGACTCAAGCAGCTTAAACAGCGCAATACCATTTACTCAAAGTAGCGATCCAACACAATTGCCCCCGCAAGCAGCGGATAAAACTTACCTCTTTCTTCAAGCCAATCTACAACGCAAACAACTGGCCACCTCCGAACTTATGAAGGAAGCCTCAGAGAGAAAAGCGGCTCTTGCACTGCTCCAGGAACCTTACGTGGGTGGGGGTCCAAGTATGAAAACATACGGCAGAACGCGACTCTTCCAAAACACGAATCCTGGGGATGGCACTGTAAAGGCAGCAATAGCAGTGTTTGACGAAGATTTAGACGCAATACAGTGTCCGGACCTTACAACAAACAACATCGCAGTTGTCAGGGTTCGCACAAGCGCCTGGGAGATCGTGTTCGTTTCTTTCTACTTTGAACCAGACAAACCCCTGGAACCTTACCTGGAGCAGCTCAAGAAGATAGAGGCTAAAATACAACCCGCAAAACTGGTCATGGGAGGAGACAGCAACGCGAAGAGTTTCTGGTGGGGTAGCCACAAGACCGACGCAAGGGGAGATATTCTGGCAGGAACACTGGACCATCTGGGTCTACACATATTAAATAATGGAACCACTCCGACCTTCGACACCATAAGAGGCGGTAGATCGCTCTGCAGTCACGTGGACATCACGGTTTGCACAGCGGACATCCTCGACTTGGTGGAAAGCTGGAGAGTGGACCAAGATATGACGAGCTCGGACCACAACGCCATCACGTTCAAAATAAAACTGAAAAAAGGAAAAGACATAATTATACATAGAACAACCAGGATATATAATACCAAAAAAGTTAATTGGAGTCAGTTCCATGAGGAAATGGCCCAATTAAAAATGGAACACAATATAGATCAAACAACAATACAGGAAATTATTAACTCTGAACAATTAGAAAATACAATAGAAACATTTACACACATAATACAAACAACATGCAAAAAACACATACCACCAATAAAAACTAACAAAAAACTTACCTTGCCGTGGTGGACCAAAGAACTCGATGACCTCAGACGAGAAGTTAACACGAAGAGAAGGAGAATCCGTAGCGCTGCGCCGACTCGAAGAGCATGGGTTGTCGATGAATACCTGCAAAAGAAAGAAGAATATGAATGTAAGGTAAAGGAAGCACAGATCCGTAGCTGGAAAGAGTTCTGCGCCAAGCAAGATAAGGAAGGAATGTGGGAGGGGATCTACAGAGTTATCAACAGGACAACTAAGAGGAAAGAAGATCTCCCCTTAAATAAAAATGGGATTACCCTTAGCGCGCAGGAATCTGTCAAACTACTTGCCGAGACATTTTACCCGGAGGACCTAGAAAGTCAGGATAACGCTGACCACATTGAGATAAGAAGAGCAGCCGAACAGATAAATGAGATAAGACATGATGATGTACATGACCCCCCATTTACTCTGGAGGAACTCAAAAACTCTGTGGAAAGTTTTAATCCAAAAAAGGCCCCGGGTGAAGACGGTTTGACTGCAGACATCTGCACCCAAGTTATAGCGCGAGACCCGGAAACGTTCCTAGCGCTTGCCAATAAGTGTCTGGAATTGGGCAGATTTCCAAAAATCTGGAAACGTGCAACAGTTGTCGTCCTAAGAAAGCCAAACAAAGACGATCTCACAAACCCCAAATCATACAGGCCGATTGGACTATTGCCTGTGATGGGGAAAATGTTCGAAAAAATGATGGTTGGCAGACTAAAGTGGCACCTTCTACCGAGAATGAGTACCCGTCAATACGGCTTTATGCCGCAAAAAAGCACCGAAGACTCCCTCTACGACCTCATTAAATATATCAGGAGCAAACTAGAGCTGAAAAAACTTATAACAATGATATCGTTGGACATAGAGGGAGCCTTCGACAGTGCCTGGTGGCCAGCCATCAAACTTCGGCTAGTTGAGGAGGGCTGCCCAAATAACATCCGCAGACTAATAGATAGCTACTTGCAAGACAGGAGCGTCAATGTGCGCTACGCGGGTCACACATACGACAAGCAGACCAACAAGGGGTGCGTACAAGGCTCCATAGGGGGACCCATACTGTGGAACCTCCTATTGGATCCTTTACTAAAAGGATTGGAAAAGAGGGGCGAATACAGCCAGGCCTTCGCCGACGACATAGTCCTGATCTTTGATGGAGACACCGCTCAGGAGGTGCAACGAAAAGCAAATGTCGCCCTCTCCTACGTTCAGGAATGGGGCGTCCGAAACAAACTTCGTTTCGCACCACAAAAAACAAACGCAATGGGGTATGGCCACAGTAAACGGTTCTGTAAGGAACCTGCTGATCTGTGTAGCCATTGCGGGGGCCTGCACTTAAGAGCGGAATGTCCAGACAGATTGGCGGGGACAGTACCAGCATGCAAAAACTGCAAAAAAGCAGATATTAAAGAGCAGTCGGGTCATAACGCCTTTAGCAGCGAGTGTCCAATCAGAAGAAGGTGGGATGCATTGGCCAGGGCCTCCGTAACTTACTGCTGAGGTGGTTCCACGAGAAACCCACCAGTATAAAATTATCCAAGCAAATCTACAGCGTAGCAAATTGGCTACGAACGAACTCCTGATTGAAGCCGAAAGGGACAAGGTAGCTATAGCGCTGCTTCAGGAGCCTTATGTGGGTAGGACACGGAGTGTTAGTAGCTTCCGGGGTGTCAGAATTTTCCAGAGCTCGGGAATAGGAAATGGGACTGTTAAAGCCGCTATCGCCGTCTTTGACGACGACCTTAACATAGTGCAGTACCCACAACTATCCACGAATAACATCGTCGTGGTAGATGTCCAAACTAGAGCATGGACGATCACCCTGGTCGCCTACTATTTCGAGCCGGATCAGCCCATAGGGCCATACCTAGACCAGCTAAAAAAGATTGCGCTAAAAACCGGACCCGATAGGATAATCATAGGAGGAGATGCAAATGCTAAAAGTACCTGGTGGGGCAGCCAAAACGAAGACATAAGAGGTGAAGAAATGTGCGGGGCTCTCGGAGAAATGGATATGCATGTTCTTAATATGGGAGACCTACCTACCTTCGACACCATCAGGGGAGGAAAGAGATTCTGCAGCCACGTCAATGTGACGGCATGCACGGCGGATATGCTTAAATTCGTGGACGGCTGGCGTGTAGTGGAAGGCCTTACAAGCTCGGATCACAACGGCATAAGGTTTGAAATAGAATTACAGAAATCACAAGGCATAAAAATACAAAGAACAACACGTAAATACAACACAAGAAAAGCAAACTGGGGTCTCTTTCATGAGAAACTGACCCAGACCTTGCAAGACACAAAACTCACCACACAAAGTATAACAGAAATAAAAACTATAGAACAAATAGACTATACAATAGACACATATACCAAAGCTATAACAGACACATGTAGGCACACAATACCAAATAAAAAACACACAGAAACACTTACCTTGCCGTGGTGGTCCGAGAGTTTAGCGGAAATGAAAAGGCAGGTGGCGACCCGAAGACGCAGGATCCGCTGTGCGGCGCCGATCCGAAGAGCGATGGTGGTGAAGTTATACCTAGAACAGAAAGAAAAATACGAATTAGCTGTGAAGAAAGCTCAAACTGAGAGTTGGATGGAGTTCTGCGGGAAACAGGACAGGGAGGGGGTCTGGGAGGGAATATACAGGGTAATTGGTAGGACTGCAGTAAGAGAGGAGGACACACCTCTACAATTAAATGGAATCACGCTTGACGCTAAGGGTTCAGCAGAGCTACTGGCGCAGACCTTTTATCCTGAAGACCGGAGGAAGGATGATGACATGAACCATATTCAGACACGTTTACAGGCTGAAAAAGTAAATTTGTTGGGTCATAATGACACACATGATCCGCCATTTACTCAAACAGAGTTGAGTGTGGCCATGAAATCGTTTAAACCCAAGAAGGCTCCAGGAGCCGATGGCTTCACAGCAGATATCTGCGCCAGTGCTGTCAGTTGCGACCCTGCTTTCTTCCTTGCTCTTCTCAACAAGTGTCTCGAATGCCACTATTTTCCGAAAATCTGGAAAGAGGCCATAGTCGTGGTGCTCAGAAAACCAGGGAAAGACTCGTATACTGTTCCTAAGTCCTACAGGCCGATTGGGCTTTTGCCTGTATTGGGTAAAGTGTACGAGAAGATGCTGATGGCACGCCTTAAGTTTTATATTTTACCACGGATTAGTACTCGCCAATACGGTTTTATGCCACAAAAGAGCACCGAAGACTCCCTATTCGATCTGATGCGCTTCATACGCGAAAAACTAGACCAAAAAAGAATTGTCACACTAGTGTCTTTAGACATCGAGGGAGCCTTCGATAGTGCTTGGTGGCCTGCGATTAGAACACGATTGGCTGAGGAAAAGTGCCCAATAAACTTGAGAAGAGTCGTCGATAGTTACCTGAGCGAGAGAGCGGTTCGGCTGAGATACTGCGGGGAGGAGTGCAGGAGAGAGACCAGCAAAGGCTGCGTGCAAGGGTCGATAGGCGGGCCTATCCTCTGGAATCTTCTTTTGGACTCACTCCTCAAACAGCTCGATGATATGGAGGTTTACTACCAAGCGTTTGCGGATGACGTAGTCTTGGTTTTCGAAGGAAACTCAGCCTTAGACATAGAACGTTGCGCTAACACCGCTCTCGACTGTGTTCGGACGTGGGGCATCAGAAACCGGCTCAAATTCGCGCCGCACAAAACCTGTGCCATGGTAGTGACGCGAAGGCTTAAGTATGATGTACCGCGTCTGAGCATGGGTGGGGTGGCCATCAGAATGTCAGACGACATTAAACTGTTGGGCCTGACGATAGACCGCATGCTGACATTTGATAAACATGTGGCTACTGTTTGTAAGAAAGCTTTAAATATTTACAAGCAGTTGGCTAGGGCGGCTCGGGTTAACTGGGGTTTGCATCCGGAGGTTGTTAGGATGATTTATATCGCAGCAGTTGAGCCCGTCATACTGTATGCCGCCAGCGCGTGGTCGTCAGCTGCAAGCAAATTGGGGATTCGCAAACGACTTGACGCTGTCCAAAGAGGTTTTGCTCAGAAGCTTACTAAAGCGTACCGCACCGTCTCTCTAAACTCGGCTCTGGTTCTGGCGGGGTTGCTTCCCCTCGATCTTCGCATAAAGGAAGCAGCCTTACTTTATGAGGCCAAGAGGGGGATTCCGTGCCCCGAACTCGGAGATAGAGAGGTGGAGCGAATGGCGCCAGTCATAGAGTTTCCCCATCCGTCTATTCAAGCGACCATATTGTTCGGAAGCTTGACAAATCAAGAAGAATATACCGCCTCTAATCATAAAATAAAGATATTTACAGATGGGAGTAAAATAGAGGGGCAAGTGGGTGCAGCCCTCTCATTGTGGGAAGATGCAACTGAGACCAAAACTCTGAAACTGGCGTTGCCAACATATTGCTCCGTTTACCAGGCGGAACTCCTGGCGTTGCACAGGGCGGTGGAAGAAACCCTCCGACATAAGGGCAAGGATTTTGGAATTTACAGCGACTCCATGTCAGCTCTTCAGACAGTTTCAGACCTCGGATCCACTCACCCCCTAGCTGTGGACATACGAAATACCCTGAGAAAGTCAAGACACGTGGACAAGAGCGTTTCCTTGTACTGGATAAAGGCCCACGCTGGATTAAAGGGAAACGAGCGTGCTGACGAGCTGGCAAAGGAGGCTGCTCTGCGTTCCAAAAAGAAGCCAGATTATGACCGATGTCCGATCTCTTTTATCAAGAGAATAATACGAATGAGAACGCTTAGTCTATGGGAGGAAAGGTATAGACTGGGTGAAACAGCAGCTGTAACTAAGTTGTTCTTCCCCTCTGTAACGTTGGCATATGGCGTAATGAAAAAGGTTGAAATCACCAACGTCATCACACAGATCTTAACAGGGCATGGTGGGTTCTCATCGTACTTGAACCGATTCAAGTGCAAGGAGGACCCATCATGTGCCTGCGAGCATGGAGTTGACGAAACCGTCCCACATATTATTCTCTGTTGCCCTATGTTCCAAAAAAGACGTATTAACTTGGAATATGAGATTGATATCAATCTAGTCCCAAATAATTTACCAACTATAATGAACAGTAAACATAGAGATAAGTTTCTGAAGTATTGTACGGAAATATGTAAGATGGTAATATTAAGAAATAAAACTAATTAGGAACAGAGCGGGTTAATGTGGACGCAGTGTTCTTTGTGTATTGTTGAATATATCAATTAACATGTGTGAAAATTATACCTGCTCTGTTCCTAATATTATTGTTTGCTATATTTAATTTAAAATGTAAAAAATCAACATAATATATACAAAACATGTATAGACATAAGCACAATGTAAAATTTTTTGGAAATAAATAAAAACAATACTTGCACCCCTAAATGACAGTTACTAGGAAGGGAACTCTACCCATAGTGTGAAAGATGATGGATGAAAGAAAGAATAAGTATGAAGAAAACAAGTACGAGAGGCATAAAAGCGAGAACTGGTATGAATGAGTAGACAAAAACTTTAAGTCGACACTGGCTCTGACTATGTTAGAGGGTAGATAAAAAAAAAAAAAAAAAAAAAAAAAAACCTAACCTAACCTAACCTAACCTAACCTAACCTAACCTAACCTAACCTAACCTAACCTAACCTAACCCAGTTCCGCTGTCCCCCGCAGCCGAAAGCGCACGCGTACGAGGTGTTTTTGTCGTCGCTCCGCGCAATTTAATACTTTAAAAATTGAAAAAAGTGGGATTTACGCAACCAATTCTTACGTGCCATATATCAAAAGTTGCGTCTTAGTGTGTGCTACATAGTGGTCAAAAGTTTTTCGACGATTGTGCAAAATTGGAAAAGTTGTGACCAAAAAACAGCAAGTTTTTAAAATTTTAAAACTTTGACGGCGTGCGCCGTCGACTTAAGATCGACGACCTATATATTTTATATCGTCATTCGACGCGCCCCGTCGAGGTCTACGTGTCGACACTTCATTTGGATTTTTCTCACGCAAGCTCGCGGAGAAAACCCCGAAAAACCACCTTAACCTCCAACACGTGTTTCGAGTTCCCGGCGGCAGAGGGCGCTGCCGTCCACCGCAGTTGACGAGGAATAACAGGAGCTGTACGGCGACACTTCGTTTGTTAAAATAAGTTAAGTGGTTCCGGAGTTATTGCACTTCTAAATTTAGTCTAGATTTCAAAATTCTTTTTTATAAAAACTAAATCGGCGACCCCCCCTTTATTTTATTGTATTCTTTAGAGTTCAATTAGTTTTAACTTCATACCAAATTTCAAAATTTTCGGCCGAATACTTTTTGATATAAAATTTTTTGAAATTTAGGGGTTGCCACGTGGTAGTCAAAATAGGAGTGCAAAAACTCCGCGCCATATCTCCAAAATTAGCCCTAAGGTAGGTTAGGCCCGCCAAATTTTTATTTTTATTTTATGGTATTTTAAAAAATTTTTACTGAAATTTTTGTGTTAAAATTTATGTTTTTCGACCCCCATAAATCGGGGGTAGGTCTAAAAATTAATTCAGTACTAAATTTAAATAGCATATTAAAAACCCTATCTAACAAGCCCAAACTCGGGCAGTTTTGAGCAAATACTGACAAAGTTAGGGGTTTCGTTTAAAGTGGCGGCCATATTGGCGGCCATCTTTAAAAATTATACAGGGCCTTAACTTAGCCTAGAGTTGTCGTAGAAAGCTGCGGTTTCTTTTGTTCACCAATCAGTGGTGAACTCTACCGTTTAAGCCCGCCCACGGCCCCGGACAGAGTCGACCCCCAAACGTCAAAATTGAGACGGGGAGCAGATAGCTCACAGGAAGACCAATAAGACGAGCCGTCGCACTCTTTCCTGCGTCCGGTGGTTCCCGAGTTACAAATTTTTCAAAATCGGTCTAGACCTAGGCAAGTTTTTGGTCGGCCATTTTGAAAAATTTCAAATTGAAGTATCTCGACAACCACTGGTCGTAGCGAAACGCGGTTTTCTTTGTTGACCAGCCCCGAGCAAGGGCTATTATTTGGACTCACATGGGCGACCCTGTCTGGTGTGCGGTAGAGTTCCTGTAGAGTCGCGGAATTTGTTTAAGTTTAAGTTAGTATTACGTAGTTTAAGTCTATTATAGGTTTGAATAGGGTCCTTGACGGACCTAGAGTGTGCGGCTCTACTCTATTTTATCTGATATTCATCACGAACTGCTTCTGCAGTAGATAAATTATTGACTTGGGCCCTTTACACCCCACAATAAGTTAAACACCTACTTTAAATTCTTAGTTGACATTTAATACTATTATATTATATATTTTATCTTACTTGACGCCCCGATAACATGAACCGGACCCCCAAAAAACAACCAGAGGGATCTAACCCACCTCCCAATACACCTCCGAAAATTGAAAAGAAGACACTGAGACAGAATCTAGAGAATAAGGTAGCTGACATGTCGGGACTTCCCACCTCGAGGTTGAAATTAACGCAGGCTGCGCCCGTAGTTCAAAGACTTACATTCCAGAAAGAAGGGAATAGTCCCGAAAAGGCTGAAATAGTCGAAGACAGCCCACCAGTGACGGCCACCTGCAACGATAGACTGAAGGAAGCCGAGGCATGGGTCTCCAAGGCAAGGACCTCGCTGGACCTGTCCAGGAACCTGAAAAAGGAATATAAAGATTCCATTTCGGGTGCCCTGGATAGGCTCATGGAACTCCTGGCGGCCTCCGAGGCGGCGTTGAGGGCCGGGAGGGCTCGAAGGGGGCCCGGGGGCGCCGGGGGTGTGGAGTCGTTATCTAAGAATACCGACTCTACGGCCACGCTGGCCCCGGACCCGGGCTTGAGCGATAAACTCGAAGAACATTCCCGGCTCTTAGCGGACAACACGAGGAGGCTGACAGATCTCCAGGAGCAGTTGACAAGATACCACGAAACCACAGAACAGAGGTCATATGCAAATGTGGTGGCATTTAAACAACCACAACCCCCGCAAGGTACGATACATTCGGTGGTCATCACATCTAAGAATGAGAAGGAGACTGGGGAACAGGTCTTGAATAAGGTGAGGCGTACCATTGACGCCAAGGAGGGGTGGGTTAAAATAGAAAAGGTCCGGAAAGCCAGAGACAGAAAGATTATAATGGGTTTCCGATCTGAGGAAGACAGGCACAAAGCCAAAGAGCGACTTACAGGAGAAGGAACAGGCCTCGATGTGGAGGAGGTCAGGAATAGAGACCCGCTTCTGGTCCTCAAGGGAGTCCTCTCAGCGAATACTGATGAGGACACAATTAAAGCCTTGAGGAACCAGAATAAGGAAATCTTTGGCAACCTCGGCTGCGGGGATGACCGGATCCTGGTCAAATACAGGAAGCAAACCCGGAACCCGCATACGGCTAATGTAGTCCTGAGTACCTCACCTGCTCTCTGGAGGCGGATCACACAAATGGGCAGCGTCCATATAGACCTCCAGAGAGTTAGGGCGGAGGACCAGTCTCCACTGGTCCAATGCTCGAGGTGCTTAGGCTACGGACATAGCAAGAAATATTGTAAAGAGTCCGTGGACGGGTGCAGCCACTGTGGAGGACCGCACCTAAAGGCCAAGTGCGAAGAGTGGGCTGCGGCGGTCCCACCTTCGTGCAGAAACTGCTTGAGGGCAAAGCTCGATAATCGAGAGCACAATGCCTTCAGCAGTGACTGTCCGATTAGACGGAGGTGGGACGAGTTGGCCCGCTCCACCGTAGCATATTGCTAAGGTTGCGCCGGTTGACACAATGGCCATTAAATTTGTGCAGGCAAATCTTCAACGCAAGAAACTTGCACTCACCGAACTTCAACTTGAGGCCGGAAAACGCGAAATTCAAGTCGCATTGGTGCAGGAACCGTACGTCGGCAGGGAGGGCAGGATATCGGGTCGGAGTGGGGCCAGGGTCTTCCAGTGCGCGGACAACGGGGAGGGCAATGTCAAGGCAGCAATAATTATTTTCAATGCTGACCTCCACGTCATACAATACCCAAAACTCACCACGAACAACATCTCAGTGGTGGGGATCCGAACCAACGCCTGGGAGATTGCCCTGGTCTCGTTCTACTTCGAGCCTGACCAGCCAATGGACCTGTACCTTGCACACTTGCGTAAGATCCGGCTTGAGTTGGGAGCACAGAGATGGGTGGTCGCGGGTGACTGCAACGCCAAGAATGTGTGGTGGGGAAGTCCCACGACGGATCGCCGTGGCGAAGAACTACGTGGCACCTTGGAAGATCTTGGTCTGGTTATACTTAATAAAGGAGAAATTCCTACCTTCGACGTTATAAGAGGCGGACAAAGGTACTGCAGCTATGTGGACATTACGACTGTATCGCTGGACCTCCTCGACCTGGTGGACGACTGGCGCGTATGCGAGGATCTAACTACCTCGGACCACAATGGCATCACTTTTAAGCTAAACCTCAAACGCGTCAGACACAACTACATCAAACGTACAACACGAACATACAACACACGGAAAGCCAACTGGACCCGGTTTCATGAGAAACTGGGTCAAGTTTTGCAATCCAACAATATCACAGTCACTAACATTACACACATAGAAACAGTAACACAATTAGAAGAGACCATACAAAAACTCATACACGCAATGATCGACGCGAGTGAGCATGCAATTCCCAAAATTAAAAAGAAGGAAACACTTTCGGTGCCATGGTGGTCCGACGAGCTGGCGACGCTAAAGCGCGAGGTGGCCACCAAGAAGAGAAGGATCCGGTGTGCGGCACCGATTCGTCGCGCCAAAGTGGTCGATGAGTACCTGGAGGCAAAAACCAGGTACGAGGCCGAGGAAAAGGAAGCACAGACCAGATCTTGGAAAAACTTTTGCGAGAAGCAAGACCGGGAATCTCTCTGGGGGGGGATTTACAGGGTGTTGGGCAGAACAACCAAACGGGAGGAGGACCCACCACTGATAGTGGATGGCATAGAATTTGATGCCAAAAGTTCGGCCCGTCTCATGGCTGAGACTTTCTACCCTGGGGACTCCGAAGAGCACGACTCCGAGGAGCACCGGCGGGTGAGAGTCCTAGCCGAATCCATAGATATTGAGACTACCTCAGACAAGCGGGACCCTCCCTTCACTCTCCTGGAATTAAAATTGGCGAGCTCCTCCTTTGATCCGAAGAAGGCTCCAGGTGCGGATGGCCTCACCGCTGATATATGTCTGCGTGCCATAAACCTAGACCCGGAGCTCTTCCTGTGCCTGTTTAACCGGTGCCTGGCACTCTACTACTTTCCCAGGGCCTGGAAGGAGGCCACGGTGATCTTCCTCCGGAAGCCGGGGAAGCCCACCTACACGGCTCCTAAGTCGTATCGCCCCATTGGACTCCTTCCAGTACTTGGCAAGGTGCTGGAAAAGATGCTTGTCGCCAGGCTGCAATATCATCTTGCGCCCAACCTTAGCACCCGCCAGTTTGGCTTCATGCCCCAGCGTAGCACCGAAGATGCCCTCTATACCTTAGTGAAGCACATAAGACAAAACTTGGAGAGAAAGAAAATAGTTGTCCTGATTTCATTGGATATAGAGGGCGCCTTCGACAACGCTTGGTGGCCAAAAATAAAAGTCAGATTGGTGGAAGAGAAATGCCCCATAAATATCCGGCGACTTATGAGCAGTTACCTGAGCGACAGGCGAGTTAGAGTTAGATACTGTGGAGAAGAGCATGTGATAGGTACTGGGAAGGGGTGTGTGCAGGGATCTATCGGCGGACCAATATTATGGAACTTACTCTTGGACCCATTGCTTCGAGACCTGGAAACCAGTGGAGAGTATGTACAGGCTTTTGCTGATGATGTGGTGATGGTATTTGAAGGTGACACGGCCCTTGAGATCGAGCAGCGGGCCAATGCCGCCCTAGAACGTGTCGCGGCGTGGGGAACAGCTAATAAACTTCGTTTTGCGCCTCAAAAGACCAATGCAATGGTTATGACGCGCAGACTGAAGTACGACAACCCACGCCTTCACATGGGTGGGGTCGACATTGTCTTGACCGATGAAATTAAGCTATTGGGAGTTACCATAGACCGAAAACTAACATTCAACTCCCATGTTGCGAACGTCTGTAGACGCGCGGTCGCCTTTTATCATCAACTGGCACGAGCAGCCAAGATAAGCTGGGGCCTTCACCCCGGAATAATCCGCATTATTTACACAGCGGTGGTCGAACCGGTAATCCTGTATGCCGCCGGCGTATGGGCGCCTGCGGTGGACAAGCTTGGAATCCAAAAGCAGCTGAACGTGGTCCAGCGTGGCTTCGCACAGAAGCTTTGTAGGGCATACCGCACGGTCTCCCTAAACTCGGCACTGTTACTGGCTGGGATACTCCCCCTGGACCTCCGCGTCCGCGAAGCTGCGGAGCTATATGAAGCGAAGAGGGGGGTGCCCCAGCCAGGGATAGGAGATCGTGAGGTCGAGCGGATGTCCTCAGCCCTACGGTCGCCACATCCCGCCTGTCATGTCGACATTGAGCTCGAATATCTGGTGGACCAAGAACAACTCGCGGCTAACAATGCGAACGATTTCAACATTTATACAGACGGCAGTAAGATTGAGGGCAAGGTGGGTGCGGCGCTATCCATATGGAGTGGCGCAGTCGAAACCAATGCCCTCAAGCTTACCTTGCCGTCGTATTGCACAGTTTACCAGGCGGAGCTCCTGGCGATATGCCGGGCGGCACAAATTGCTGCGGAAAAATTGGCCGGATCGGTCGGCATCTACTCCGATTCATTATCGGCGCTCCAAACTTTGCAGAACCCAAAGGCCCTCCACCCCCTAGCCGTAGAGGCACGGGGGTTTTTGCGTGGTGCTTTGCTCCAGAGCAGACGTATAAGTCTGTTCTGGATCAAGGCCCACGCAGGACTGGAGGGGAATGAGCGTGCCGATCACCTGGCCAAAGAAGCCGCACTTAAATCAAAACGCCGTTTTGACTACGACAGCTGTCCCGTTTCATTCGTCAAGAGAAGCATTCGCATGCGGTCTCTTGGCGAGTGGAACGGTCGGTATCAGGCTGGTGATACCGCTGGCGTCACGAAGAGGTTCTTCCCCGATGCGGTGGCGGCGTACAGGATCGTCAGCAAGATAGAGGTGGACGGACTCGTCACCCAGGTGTTGACGGGGCATGGTGGATTCTCCGAGTACTTGTATCGTTTCAAGTGCAAGGAGAGTCCGTCATGCGTCTGCGACCCCGGGGAGTCAGAGTCCGTCCTTCACGTTCTGTTTGACTGCCCGGTCCACACATATAGAAGGGCAAAGTTGGAGAAAGAATTGGGGTTCGAAATAGCAGCAAACAATATAGCGAACGTAATAAAGGATAGCAAGAGTAGAGCCGCATTCCTAAAATTTTGTAAATATATATGTAGAATAGTGAACAATAGAAATAGTACATAAAGTATGCTGGACAAATATAATGTTATAATATCTGTAACCAGCTTACGAATATAAAATTGTAAAGTATTAGGATAGGCACTAGCATGTACAACTAATAATAAGTAGCAATAATTAATATTGTATAGTTATTATTAAGATATAACACAATTGTATAGATGTAAGAAAATAATGTAAATACAGAAAATAAATAAAGTTAAACCCAGAACTAGTACCAACAGAAAATATAGAAATAACAAGGAAGGGAACCCACCCATCGGGAGAAAGATGAGGAATGCAAGAAAGAAATAGTATGAGGAATGATAGTGCGAGAGGCATACGAGTGAGAACTGGAATGAAAGAGTCGAAAACAAAAAACAGGAGGGCACAATCTCTAATTCTGTTAGAGGGTTAGTATTAAAAAAAAAAAAAAAAAAAAAAAAAAAAAAAAAAAAAAAAAACCTAACCTAACCTAACCTAACGGTTAGCATTGTTCTTTAAGTTTACAAACTTATTGGTGCATCCTTGGTTTATACAATTTATTCACAATAACATGGATTTCGTTACACCTTATGTTGGTCGCTTATATCTCTTTATGTATCCAATTCTGGATGTTTCTTCGAATTTTGTTTCAATTTGATTCTCTGTTCTTATTTGAATTATTATTATCATATTTTTCAGTTTATTCTTTCAGGCTTACGGAGCGCAAGAACTTCAAGAGAAAGTTCTCTCTTCAAGAGAAGAGCGTTAAGATAATAAAAATATTATGAATACATAAACATTGCATAAAATATGATACTGAGCAAGATGTTCGTGACCCCCGAAAAAAAGAGGTATGTTATATGTTTGAAGTGTGTGTCTTGTCTGTGTATGGAACCTTTATGTAACTAAATAGTTACAAAAATATTAAAAATTCATATTATTAATATAAATTATTAATATATTAAAATTTCATATGGATAGCTTTAAATAAAGCTATCCATATGAAATTTAGAATAGTTGTGTATAATAGAGGCATGGAATAAAATGATGATTTTATTCCATAATTGGAATAAAAAAAAATAGTTTAATTAAAAGGGGGGGGGGGGGGGGAATCGGGAGTTTGAAATTTCAAAGTAAGATAACTATACCGAGTGGGGTATCATAATGAAAGGTCTTTGCCTGTACATTCTAAAACAGATTTTTATTTATTGTTAAATATAATACTTTTTGATTAATCGGGCAAAATGTTGGCCGGTTTTTTGACGTGATAACGTCTTGTAAATCGATGTGTCACGTTCCGTCTGAGCCTGCGCGTGCATGCGAGAGTGCGGAACAAGCGATAGAGAGGCACGATCGGCCCAAGCGTTGCCAAAGCGCCGGTCTCCGGGCCCGCCTGTAATCGCGTGCGCGCTGTGGTTAGCGGTCATCAATGTTTTTTTATGACGTTACCACGTAAAACTATCGTCCTTAAACCAACCTTACAGACAACCAATTTTTTTGACGATATTGTAGTTTTGCACATGACATCATTTTGTAAGGCTCCCCACACCACATAGTCAATAATTTTGCCAATAAAAATATTGACAATATATTATTGTCTATACCAAAATCAATCCTTTAATACGCCTCCGCACACGCGAGTTACATTTGTGGGGGCTGTCCTGAAGCTGGTGGTAAATAAGAACTCCTTTCTGGTGTACTGATTTATAAATGGATACAAAAATGAAAAATGGTGACTTAATATACTTATAATGCAATGTAAAAAGGTCCGTTCGCACCGAAGTAATACCTTAAGACGAAGGCGGCAATTGTAGTGTCTGTCGGATTCTCATGCCGTAACGCACGTTCTGCTGAGTAAGGGCGGTTCAGGATATGTAACACGTGCGCAATATTATTGACAATATTCGTCATTATTGACAGTAATATTGACTTTATGCGGGCAGCATAACGGTTATCGACGGCCAACTTGAAGTGAATGTATAGTAAACTAGCTGATGCCCGCGACTTCGTCCGCGTGGATTCAGTTTTTAAAATCCCGCGGGAACTCTTTGATTTTTCGAGATGTCTATGTCACCCTACACTCTACAGGTTCTCAACTGTCTAACTATCCAAAAGATCACGTCAATCCGTAGCTTTGTTGCAGCGTGATTGAAGGACAACCCAACAAACAAAAACACTTTCGCATTTATAATATTAAGTAAGGAAGAATTAATACTACGATAACAAAGGCGATCTAATTAAATTTTAGAATACAAACGCTACTATTGTGACAAATATAATAGTTAGATATATTCCTTCGGGACTTTTTTATAGAGAATAATGAATTCTTTAATCATGTATGATGTAGTACATAGTTTTTATGTATCATCAATAGTTTTCTCAGCACACGCCAAATAATGCATTTTATAGGCAGTTTGCTACTTGGTTTTCATTATTGCAATTTTCTTAAATAAAGCCTTTATTGCTGATCAAACATTAATACTACATTAAATTTTGCACTTTAGTTAGTCCGCAATCAGCGCGTCCTGTGACGTGTAGGCCTCCTCCAGGTGTTTCGGTTTTCGGCTATTCGTAACCATAGTGTCCCAGCCGTCTGCTGTCATCGTCCCAGCGCTTCCTTTGTCTACCTCTTTTTCGTTTCGAGCCGTCTCTAATTTCCCATTCTGTCAAAAGTCTAGTCCACTTCTCTGCTTTTTCTCGGATCATGTGTCCTGTCCATCTCCACTTTAGTTTTTTGATAGAAGAACTGCATCTTCGAGTTTTGTTATTCTTCTTAAGTCTTTGCATCTCCTCCTATCCCGCCTAGTGAAGCCCAACATGCTGCGTTCTATACTTCTTTGGCAGGTTCTAATTTTATTTAGGGTTTTCTGTATCAGCGTCCATGTTTGGCATCCGTAAGTCAGGTTAAGTCAGTCATTTTCTTAAGGATATCTAATTTTTTGAAAATAAACTAGTGGTTCGCCCCGAACTGAGACCTCGCGGTAACGGTATCCCATGATTATTCATTCAATCGATACATGACGACCAAAACTGACATTATTATTATGCCCGTTTTCACCAAACATACCTAAATCATCCCCTATGTAGGAGTCTCTTTACGTAGGTAGCTCCAAAACACAATCCTAAGTCCTAACATCCGTCCCAATGTCCTTTTAGGTGTCCTGTACAGGATTGTGTTAAAGAAGTTGACAGTAATCATCACCTAACTTATCATAGGTAGCCCGTAAAAGTTAGGGAACGTTAGTGAAAACATTGAATTATTATGTAGGTACTAACGAGTGAAAACGGGTTAGGGGCATCTGTACAAATCGTCATCTATTGACGCGAATAGAAAATATACAAAATGTAGCAATTAATAGTTTATTGAAGTTTGATATTTAACTAAAGAATAATTTTAATTGAATAATATGTTATTATATTATGTACCTAAATAATAATGGTCGACACAAAACTGTTTTTTGGGATAGATCGTAGTCGTAACTCCTAGTTCCATGGAATAGTTAATAACTGCGCCATCTATTAGCATTATTGTGAAGCTATGTGAAAATTACTGATGCTCATTAAAAATTAAATAATCTCGTTTCTTTATAATATTCATATAATTTTAGTATTTGTTGTTCAAGTAAAGGATACAAGTGAAATAAAAAAATAAGTACAGCTCGAAAATATATAGCCGATTTCCCCAGAGAGCGTCTTTGTTGCGTTACACCAAGGGTGCAGTGTAACAGCGTGTTCTTGCAGAGGGATGAGGTATAGAAACACAGACTTGATGTAGTGAGCAAGTGGCAAGCGGCATATATTAACGTATTTACAATGGTCTTATATACTAATAAAATTATGAATAAAAGGTGGGAGAAGTTTGTGCTTGGATATTATGTACGTGCAAAAGTTGCTGATTAATATTACTAGTGGTTCGCTCCGAACTGAGACCTCGCGGTATCCCATAATTCCCATAAGGTAGTTTTAACTATATTATATTGTAATTAAAACGCGCCGAATCTGATGGCGTCAATCGTCATCTGCTTTCGTGAATGGGATGCGTATTTACAATATTAAAGACAGCGCCATCTATTAACAGTATAGTGAAGTTTTGTTAAAAACATTGATGCCCATTAAAACTTAAATAATTTCGTTTCTTTATAATATTTATCTAATCTTAGTATTTGTTGTTCAAGTACAGAATATAACTCAAAATATGTGTCAGTTTCAATTTTTAAAATAAAGTGGTTTTAGAGATCTAGACTCGAATAAAATCTCCACTTTGAAAGCCCCCCATTTCGTCAATTTTAGGAAAAAAAATAAAAAAAAGTACTTTTGTACTCTGTTCTAAATTATCTTTAAAATGAGGTACTGCAACCCTATGAAATGCAAAAAATTTTATTTTACTTCGCATTCGCTTCTATGAGAGCCCCCTGAAATAAAGATTTTTATAACTTTTTAAGCCATTTTCGGCTGGAGGCCATCGGTTTACATATCATATCTAAAATTGAAGTAATTACGTTCAGTAATTCAGAAGTTATAAGGCTCTGACAGACGGACGGACGGACGGACAAGTGCAAATCGCTCTAGTAAACTCAGAGACCTTCGCTTCGCTCGGTCGATTATAAGTTTGTTGAAATAAATTACAAGGTTTATTATCGCGGAATTAAATACGCTATGAGGCGCCTATGGTCACGTCCCGTACGTGCCATAGATATTCCCCCCCTTAGGGAAAATGACGTATAGATAAAAAGGGAAGAAAAAATTAGTACTAATTAACATTGTTGGAAACGAACTGACTTCTTAATCTTGCTGTGGTTAGTTGAGGTAGGGAATGGTCCTGCGATATCACTTTGTTCGTGCGAAAAACGCTGTGCAGGCATAAATTTCCCGAGTGGCGATACTGTGTGCCTATGCACTTTTGATAGTTGGCATGGTAAGCACGAATCGCACCACTGGTTTATTTCTGTGTTCATGCTAGGCCAAATGTAATTTCTTCCGATTAATTTCCTTGTCGTATTTTTGCCAGGATGGCTGAAGTTGTGATAGCTGTCAAAAATACACACATCAAAAGTGTCTAGGGATCAAGCATTTTTATGCGGATTTCTTGAGATTGAGATGTGGCTTTGTAATAAATTTATGATTTTATAAATTTATATGGATCCTTTTTGGTGCATTTCATAACTTGAATCAGGAACTGTCAATCAAATTCGAGTAAAAGATGAAAATCAGCTGTCAATATTTTCCCTATAAAAACATACAACGCATTGAAGACATTATTAGTGCTACTGTTTCCCTACTACTGATTAAAACCAACGTTATTATGGAGCGGCGACGTCATTTAAGCAGGGAAGAAATGCTCAGAGCCGTGGGAATGATAGAAGCTGGTTCCCGGCAACGTACTGTGGCTTTAGCTCTGAATACAAGTCAGAGTGTTATCAGTCGACTTTGGACACGTTACCGAAGCACTGGTACCGTGGCTGAGCGCCATGGAGGACGGTATCGCTGCACCACACGGAGACAAGACCGATACATTCAAATCTTAACTCGAAGAGCTCCAACAATAACCGCCATGATGTTAGCCGTGAGGCTTCATCACTCTTCAGGGAACTTAATTAGCGACCAAACAGTCAGAAACCGCTTGCATGAAGTGAACCTTCATTCCCGAAGACCGCTACGGGTACCACCTATAGCAATGCACAATCATAGGATTCGATATCAATGGGCTCTTGAACACAGAAATTGGGCAGAAGAACAATGGCGTTTCGTGTGCTTTTCTGATGAGTCTCGTTTTGGTATGAGACCGGATACAAGACGTATACGACACTGGAGAACCCCTGGACGCCAACAGCGATTAAAATCCTGCCAGGAAGTCCATCCTTATAGTGGTGGAACCATCATGGTATGGGCGGGTATTTGGATCGGCGGAAGAACTGAGTTGATTTGGATCAGAGGCAACCTCAACGCTCAAATTTATGCTGAGACGATTGTATCAGACGTCATCGTTCCTCTACAAGTGCAAATCGGTCCCTTATTTCAGTTAATGCATGATAATGCACGACCGCACACCGCAAGAGTTGTAAGACAGACTCTCGCCGCAGCTAACATCAATGTCCTGCCCTGGCCTGCTCAGTCGCCAGACTTGAACCCGATTGAGCATGCATGGGATATGCTACAGAGAAGAGCTCTGCCGAATATGGAGGGTATCCAGTGGCAAGAAGACCTTTTTTTGTTGTTGCAACGAACATGGGCGGCCATTCCACAGCGTGATTTGGATGAACTCATTTTGAGTATGCCAAACCGATGTTCTTGTGTTGTTAGTGTTCGCGGTAGAAACACGGATTATTAATTGTTTAAGTTACCCAATAAAATTTTAAAGAAAACTGTTATTTCAGTCTTTTTTTCGAACTTTAATGTTAGTGGTTCAAATGTCAAAAATCCCTTTATTAGGAAAATGGCAAATTTCTTTATTAATGCAAAGGTGACTTGGTTTATCGTTACTGTGACAAACGAAAACACTTTATTTGATGAATCCTTAAAGAAAATTTTAATTAATATCAATCAGGAGAAAAGTTATTGCAAAAATATATGTTGATCCCTAGACACTTTTGATGTGTGTAGTTCTTCTAAATTTCTTCGGAATGTATGGTCGCGTAATTCCAGTAGAAATGTCGCAATAAATCTTGATATTTGTATTGGGTACTGCAATTCGCGTCATGTATAATGACCTATTTTGTTTGAGTTGCTGTAGCTCGATGTCACCTTCTTGGTATTTTTCTAGCTCAGAATAATCGATAACGATGGGTAACGTAATAGTTTCCACAACTCGAGATAAAGCGTCGGCCACTACGTTGTGATTCCCGCTTACGTGCTGTATATCGGTGCTAAATTGTGATATATAATCCAAATATCTTATTCTCCTCGGAGTGTCATCTAGTGACGGCTTCTTGTCGAAGGCGTGCCAAACCAATGGTTTGTGGTCGGTGTAAATTGTAAAAATGCGACCTTCTATCAGTCGTCGGAAATGTTTTACCGCCATATAAATTCCGAGTAGCTCTCGATCATAAGTTGAATACTTGACTTGCGTATCTGATAAGGATTTTGAAAAATATGCAATAGGTATCCATTTTTGCTTGACCTTTTGTTTGTAAAACTGCGCCGACGCATTTTAAACTAGCGTCAGTCATTATTGCGATCGGTGTGTTTTCATCAGGAAATGCTATCGTTGCAATGTCACGCAAATCTTGCTTGCATTGTTGAAAGGCACGCTCGGCCTCTGCGTCCCACTTAATAAGCGTATTGTCGTTTTTTCTTGAATTTATTAAAAATACGTTGAGTGGAGCTTGATGCTTGGCGGATTGCTTGATTGCATGTCTGTAAAAGTTGACCATGCCCAGGAAACGACGAAGTTCCTTCACAGTTTTGGGTTTGGGATAATTGCTTGAATTTTTTCTTGTATTGGTTTTATTCCTTGGCTCGTTATATGATAACCAAGAAAATCTAATTCTTGATTGGCGAACTCGCATTTGCTCATGTTAATTGTAATACCATTTTGCTGCAATCTCTTGAAAACTGTTTCCAAATGTTTGTAGTGTTGTTCTTCGGACTTGCTTGCGATTAATATGTCGTTGACAAAAATGAAAACGTAGTCCAAATCTCGGAATATTGAATCCATGAATCTCTGGAAGGTCTGCCCAGCATTACGTAAACCGAAAGGCATCCTTGTAAATTCGAATAAACCGATGGGCGAAACGAGTGCGGTTTTCTCGGGTTCCGCTACTGGTACCTATAGAATGAATGGTCACTTTCAAGTAAAGATTTTTATGTAAACCTGTAAAGATGATATTTCTACTGGGGCAGAATTCGCGGGCAGACCCCTAAAATCATCCTTAAGAGATAATGAAAGTAAGGTGGATGGAAATAAAAAGCAAAGCATTGGCAGAATCGTTTATTCTATGTAACGGGGTAGTCTCGGGACGTATTTACAGGAGGACTGCGCGTCACACGGCGAGCGCGGCGCGCGCCGGGTGCGGGTGCGGCGCGTGCGGGTGCGGCGCTTGCGGGCGCGGTGCGTGCGGGTGCGGGGGCGGCAGGTCGGGCTCGTCGAGGTCGAGCGCGGCGTCGATCATGGTCGTGTCGTGCAGCAGCCGCAGGCGCGACGCCGACAGCGCGCCGCGCGCCGCCACGGCCGCGCCGCCCGCCTCACAGCCGCCGCCGTCCGCCGCCGCCGCCGCCAGGCACAGCTCTGTGGATTTATATTCTTTTCAAATCATCTGTCTTTAATTTTCTCAAATAAAATTATCCGAATATCTGTCTCTTGGATGAATAGAATAATGTTTTATTTAAATTAAATTGATTATAGGTGTCTCGCTCACGCCGGTGCAGCGCTCGACGCTTGTTCGGATGCAGCTCGTATTATTTAACAAAACCTAGCTAAGGTGTAGCATGCTATTTGATTTGTTTTTATTGGATGATTTGTACTGAAAATATTCAATTCATTATTTGTATCGTGCGCGTATTCGCTCACCGTGAAGCGGCACGGGGTCGAGGTCGAGGCTGTAGTTCATGTAGGCGTGCCGCGCGGTCGGCGCCGGCGCTGGCGGTGGCGGCGGCGGCTGTGGGAGCGGCTGCGGCGGCGGCTGCGGGAGCGGCTGCGCGCACAGCGCCTGCGCGAGGCGCGGCGGCAGCTCGTCGCGCGGGTCGGCCACGAGGCCGCGCCGGTCGATGAGGCTGGGCTGCAGTGGGCCGCACAGCACGTGCCAGCAGTTGGCGCACGCGTTGCCGCGCGAGTACGGGTTGGGGTTGGGCACGCCGCGCCGCGACGAGAAGGAGCCCTTGATGTCCTCGTTGGTGGTCTGGTCGGTGGACGCGAGGTAGGTGTGGAAGCCGGCCAGCCCCAGCACGGACCACACGGCCAGGAAGCAGACGGCGGCGGCGAGCGCGGAGGCGGGCGAGGCGCGCAGCGCGGCCGCCAGACCCGCGCCGCGCGCCAGCAGCGCCAGGTGCGCGGCGGCGCAGGCCAGCACGAACACGGCGAGGAAGGCGAGCGACACCACGAACAGGTAGAAGTGGCGGTAGTTGCGCTTGCCGACGCAGTTGCCCACCCAGGGGCAGTGGTGGTCGAAGCGCTCGACGCAGTTGTCGCACAGCGAGCAGTGCGAGGCGCGCGGCGGCCGGAACATCTTGCACGTGAAGCAGTACTTGAGCTTGACGGGGCGGCCGCGCACCAGCACCTCGCGCGCGCGCGGCGGCGGGCGCGCGGCCGCGTCGGGCTCGGCGTCCTCGGGCGGCGTGGCGCGCGGCAGGATGCCGGGGTCGGAGAGCGCCGTGCGCAGCAGCGCGGCCAGCGTGAGCGCGCACAGCGCGGCGCCGGCGGCGGGCAGCGCGGCCGACACGCGCGCCGCCAGGAAGGGCGCGTCGAACGCGAAGTGCAGCGCGCACGTGCCCGCGATGAGCGCCAGCGTGAGCAGGAACACGCCGGGGTGCGGCGCCGTCATCAGCCGCCCGTCGCACCAGAAGCGGTTGCGGCCCGCGAACACCTCCCACTTGCGCGTCACGCGCCGCCCAGCCATGCCACCATCCCGCGCCCAGAGCCCGCCGCCCGCCGCCCACGCGCGCGCCACCTGCACAACACAACGCAACGGCACGTCAGCTCCACCTGCTCAACCTGCAGCCCAAGGCTTTTGTGGTTGGCCCGTATGGTGTTACTTTATTTCAACCATTTTAAATTTTTGCACCCATAAGAAAAATTGAGATGAAATGATGAGAGAAAATGTGAATAGAATCGAAAGAAATTTATAAGAATATTTGCATAATTGTAAATACATGGTGCGAACAATTTACAATCAGCCAATTATGGCGCGAAAAATTTAGATTCTAATACAAATTAGTCTATATTGTTAGAGAATAATGTATATGTATATTTTGACTGGTATATAATGACTGGGTCATGCGTCACGGGTGTGTACGGGTTCCACCAGCGGGAATGGGGCTACTTTCTGTCTGCCCGTCTTAACATGTGTTGAATAAAATTATAATTAGATATGCTTTTGTGGAACTTCCCCTCATTGTGGAAACACTGCATACATTATATTTTTTTATATATTATTTTGTAAATTTGTTTTGAAAAGAGCAACTGCCAAGTTTCTTGCTAGTTCTTCTCGGCAGGAAGGGCATTCCAAGCCAATGGTAGACTCATCAATGATTCAAAAGCACTTGTAAAAAAGTTTATTTGAATAAAAACATTTCTATTCTATTCTACTTTTACTTCTACACTTTAAAATTATTTTCATATTAAGTACTAGCTGATGCCCGCGACTTCGTCCGCGTGGATGTAGTTTTTCAAATCCCTCGGGAACTCTTTGATTTCTATGTCACTCTCCAGTTCCTCAACTATACCCATGCAAAAAATCACGTCGATCTGTAGCTCTGTTGCGGCGTCATTGAAGGACAAACCAACAAACAAACACACTTTCGCATTTATAATATTAGTATGACGTATTAGTAAGGAAGAATTAATACCACGATAATAAAGGCAATCTAATTAAATATGAACCGCTCCAGACAGAACTCACAAACCGAAAATAGCAAGCAATAGCAATCAAACAAAATCTACCCACAAAGGCCGAACAAAAGAAAAAACACAGAAACAAACAATAACAACAAATCACACTCCCCAAGCCGGCTGGTCCCCGTGGGGAATAACGACCATCACCCTCCATCTATTACAAGGAAGATAAAAAGTGAATCTTTACAAATATGCACATATAATGTGAGATCCCTCTCTTCAACTGAAAGATATCTTGAACTTACATATGCTCTTGAAAATGTTAACTTCGACATTTTGGGTCTTTCTGAAGTTAGAAGAACAGGCTGCAATATAGAGGAATACAAAGACTACATTCTATGTTACATGGGAGAAAACAAGGGTAAACACGGGGTTGGCTTTTTACTGAAGAAAACATTTAAAAACAAAATAATTAATTTCACAGGACTATCAGAAAGGGTTGCTCTGTTAAAATTGAAACTAGAAGACTTACACCTCTCACTAATACAAGTCTATGCACCTACAGAAAAAGCGAGTGAAGAAGAGATACATATATTCTACAACACCATCACAGAAGCACTTTCCAAAGCTGACGACAAAGTTATATTAATGGGCGACTTTAACGCTAAAATAGGACACCCCAAGGAAGGCGAGAACTTAATAATGGGTCAGTACGGATATGGCGATCGAAATGACCGGGGCGACCTACTGATAGACTTTGCTTTCGAACACAAGCTATCAATAATGAATACATATTTTAGGAAAAGAGAAAACAGGCGATGGACGTGGATTTCACCTGATCAAAAAACAACAAATGAAATAGATTTCATACTAACAAGCCACCCCCAACTCATCACAAACACAGAAGTGCTCAACAATATAAAATTCCCCTCTGACCACAGACTTTTAAGAGCCTCCCTCGATTTAAAACAGCCAAGAAAAGATAGGAAAAACTACAAACCTTCAGTTACAAGTCTAAAAACTGACAATTAAATTAAAAGTTATAAGAATAGCCTGCATTCACATCTAGAAACCAATTTTAAAGAGACTCTGAGCATCCAAAACTATTACAACATTTTAGAAGAATCCGTGTTACACAGTTTAAGCACCAGTAACCAAGAGAGAAAAAAACAAAAAATATTTAGTAAAGAAACTGAGGAACTAATAAAGAAACGAACTGAACTAATAAAAACAAAACCCAAAAATAATATCATAAGAAAAGAGCTAAGTGAAGTGTTCAAAATTACCAACAAATCTATTAATCAAGACTACAAAAAGCATAGACAGGACATAATCACAAGGAACCTTACGAATTATAGAAGTACAAAAAGAGCCTTTAAAGACCTGAAACTACAAAAAACGTGGATACAGAAGTTACAAGACAACACAAGGGAAACAAAAACGAGAAAAGATATTATCAACCATGCCACAAATTTTTACAGAGACATGTATAAGAGAAAGATACATAATGACACTCCACAAACACAAGATTATAGTGATTTCAGAACAGCATTAAACCCAATAACTGAAAGAGAAGTGTACGACCACATTAGAAAGCTAAAAAATGAGAAAAGCCCAGGACCCGACGGTATAACCAACGAAGCTATTAAATTAGGGGCACCTGTTCTACCCCACCATTTCACCAAGCTCTTCAACATGATATTAGATGCCGAGATAGTGCCAAAACAGTGGTGCACTTCAGAAATAACACTTATCTATAAAAAAGGAAATCCATTAGATATAGGCAATTACAGGCCAATCAGTCTGATGGCGAGTACATACAAACTGTTCGCATCTATCATCCTAAGCAGAATAGCACCTACAATTGATGACTCACAACCAATAGAACAAGCTGGTTTCCGTTCGGGTTTTAGTACAACTGACCATCTACAGGCACTGGAACAAACAATGGAGAAGTACAAAGAATTCAACAAGCCTCTATATCTAGCATTCATCGATTACAGTAAGGCTTTCGATACAATTAGTCATAACTCAATCTGGGAAGCACTGAAACTCTTCAACGTCGATAGAAAATATATAAACATTCTGAAGAACATATATGCTAACAGCACTAGTAAGGTAAAACTGGAAACAAGAGGTGACCCAATCAAGATTGAAAGAGGCGTGAGACAAGGAGACCCCATCTCACCAAAACTCTTCATAGCTGTATTGGAAACTATCTTTAGAAAGCTAAACTGGGCTCACAAAGGTATTAAAATAGGCAAGAGATACCTAAACCATCTAAGGTTCGCAGACGATATTGTCATACTGGCTGAAACACCAAACACACTTCAGGAAATGATATGCTCTTTAGCTATGGAAAGCTCCAAGATAGGTCTGGAAATGAATGCAAACAAGACTAGAGTAATGACGAATAGCTATGAACAACCAATATGGGTCAAGGGAAATCGCATAGAATATGTTAAAACTTATACATACCTAGGAAAACAAGTGACATTTAGCAAGACAAATAATGAAGAGGAAATACAAAGGAGAGTAAACATTACATGGCAAAAATATTGGTCACTAAAAGAAATCCTAAAAGGCCACTACTCCCTGAATCTTAAGAAAGTAGTAATGGACACTTGTATACTACCCTGCCTATTATACGGCTGTCAAACATGGGTTCACACTAACAGAACCAAACAAAAAATTACAACCACCCAGAGAGCAATGGAGCGGAGCATACTAGGAATAAGAAAAATTCACAAAGTGCGAAGTACAAAAATTAGGAAAAAGACAATGCTGACAGATGCTCTAACACAAGCACTAGCACTAAAGTGGCGATGGGCAGGACATATCGCAAGGTTCACTGACGACAGATGGACGATACGAACCACTAACTGGAAAGGTCCACTAGGGAAAAGAAAGGTTGGAAGACCATACAAACGGTGGGCTGACGACGTAGCCCAGACTGCTGGCACAAACTGGCTGACCCTTGCCAAAGATCGGGAGCATTGGAAGCGGATGGAGGAGGCCTTTACCCGATATGGGACTACATCTCCAATAAATACTGATACAAATAACAATACTAAACTAGCGGCACGCTATGATGGCCGGTTTGACACATTACAATAGTGATGTGGAATGTCAATTTATTCTCGAACAAAAAACAATTAAGTTTTGTTTTTGTACCTGATTAAATAGGTTTAATAAAACAAAAATGTATATGTTTATTTAATTTATTTGAACGAACTGAATATTTGAATGAAAATGAATATACATACTTTATATGCACACAAGAAACATATGAATACAAAAGATACCAAAAAAGGTGCCACAAAAGGCCATAATTAATCAGATTCGTCCATACTACTATTTTCACTGTCGTCACTGCTATCATCACCTACATTAATAATTATATGTTCGTTTTCTATAATATTATCTATTTTCACATCTCTTTCATAATCTTCCCTTATTAATTTAACAGTTCTATTCACAACCTTTTCCCAGTCTCCTTTAGTCACATGTTCACAAGCTTCTTCTAATAATTTTAGCATTTTTTTTGTGGTAAATGGGGGTTCTGTATTGTGTCTTGCAGCATATCCCTTAATTTGAGCCCACACCAACTCAATCGCATTATACTCACAATGGTAAGGCGGTAACCGTATAACTCTGTGCCCATGTTCTAATGCTATTTCGTCAATGACGTATCGGATCTTGGTTGGTTTGTTTTCTTTTAAAAGACGTACTAATTCCGCTTTTAACATATTCATGTTTGCATCTACGCCATTTTTACGAAGCCATGCGACGATATCAGCTTTCTTTTGGGATTGGGCAGGTGGCTTGTCAATTTGCATCGAGTGGTATGGGGCGTTGTCCATAATTATAATAGATGGTTCAGGGAGGCTACACAACATTGAGGTAAACCATTCAGTAAACTTTTCTCCATTCATGTCTTCATGATAGTCTCCAGTGGTTTTTGACGCAAAAGCCATGAGAGAACCTTCGACAAACCCGTTGATGGTTCCGGCGTGACAAATTATAAGTCGCGATCCTTTTCCTACAGGAACTTTGGAAGTAGATGCTGCTGTGTCATCGTTCCAAGAACGGCCTACAGTATGGTTAGCATTAAGCCATGTTTCATCCAAGAACACAACATTTTGCCAATTTTTGATTTCTTTCACTTGCCGTAAAAAAGTATACCTTGCCATCGCTATATCAAATCTTTCCATCAATATTTTGCGTTTGTTACATTTTTTGTATCGAAATCCAATGGTCTTCAAAATCTTCGTTAAAGAACTTTCCCCACCGAAGAATAATCCAGCTTCCTTCAGTGAATGCACCAACTTTTTTCTTGTTGGATACTCCTTCTGTAAATAGTAGCCGTAAACATGTCTTCGGATAGCATCGGCATCAAAGCTATCGATGCCTACGACTGGTTTTGCTCGTTTTCTCTTTTTTGGTGTGTGAAGTTTATTTTCTTCTGTGCCAGTCTCGCCATATTTTTTTTTAGTTATCCGTCTAACAGTTCGTTGTCCAATATTAAGCGCATCAGCTACGCGTTCAACCACTGACGTTTTAGGTAAAATTGGCCCTCCATTTTGAGCTTCACGATCGAAATAGTTACGAAGGCGTATTACGAACTCACGTGTCTGACTATTTAGAACAGTTCTCTGCGTACGTTCGGTCATATCGACGAAATCCACAACAAAGGGCTTGAACAGAGTCCAAATTAACGAGCAAGGGTCAACAGTAATGCAGTATCAATATTTGAAATCCAAAGCCAGGTCAAAACTATATCACAATCGCATTGCACTGACAGTTTATACTTTTCGAAGCAACGTCAATTCGAAACTGCTTTGTTTTGCATTGAGCATTGACGCGAGTTTGCCGGAGGTAGTAGTTGTGCTAGCCAGCGATCCTATGTGACGATCGTATTAGATTCCATTTTTAAAAATTTTCAATTTAGAAAACCAAATGCCGAGTTGTGGTATATATCATATAAAAATAAAAATTTTACCTTTTGTATGAAACAGCTGATATTTTTTTGCGATTTCAGAGGTTTGTCCACATAGTGAAAATTGTTCATATTCACAAGTACATTCACCCCTTAAATGGTGCAAACTGATTTTTCTACACTTGTATACATTTTAGAAATCAATTTAATAAATAAATTTTGAGTCCTAAACCTAAAACTACATTCGATAAAATTTATGAATCTCTGCACATCACTATCGTCAATAAAGTAATACAATTATTTCCTTCAAAGTCGTTATCAATTAATACGGAACTTCATGAGCGGACAAACGTCAAACCGGCCATCATAGCGTGCCGCTAGTGTAACTAGAATAAGACAAACACTAACACAACTAACACTTATTTCATCTAAAAGTTTAGTTTCATACAAAATTGTAAACACCATGAGATTAGAAATAAAAGGCTTATTATTATTATTATTATTTCATTTATTTCATTTATATCATATAATTTACATTTTTAAATATTTGATTATAAAAAAAAAACATTTAAAAATATAAAAAATAGCGGTCCACCGGCCTCGGGAACAGGGTCCAAGCAACCGGCGGTCAGGGCCCCAGAGAGAGGAACCTCCTGACGATGCGAGCCGTGTCCAGGAGTACAGCTTTCTGGATCTGGCCCTTGACCCAGCTGCCCAACGAGAGCCTCGAAAGATGTTGGTCGAGGCTCTTGGCTATAAGACCATTAGCGGTGACGACTATCGGTACAATGATTGCTGAGTCTACATTCCACATGGCGACAACCTCGTGCGCTAAGTCGAGATACTTGGTGAGTTTCTCTTTCTCGGCTTTCACGAGGTTTTCGTCATGCGGGACAGCAACATCAACAATCATTGCACGGCGCTCTGATCGATCTATCACCACTATGTCAGGCTTATTGGCTACAATAGTCCTGTCTGTAATGATAGATCGATCCCAGTACAGTGTGATATGACCATTTTCAAGAACTGGGTCGGGCACATACTTGTAGTACGGTACCTCCGATTCCACAAGATTGTATTTCAAGGCAAGTTGCTGGTGGATAATCCTGGCCACTTGGTTATGTCTGTGTAAGTATTCGCCGTTAGCTAGATGAGAACAACCAGAAACAATGTGACGGATAGTTTCTCCAGGACGGCGACATGCCCGACATATGTCTACCGTTCCATCCTTCACTATGTATTTTCTGTAATTGTTCGTCATCATGACCTCGTCCATAATTGCACACACAAACCCTTCGGTTTCCCCAAAGAGGTCACCAAAGCGCAGCCAGGCCACGGACGCTTCAAAGTCAACATCAGGCCCGTGGAGGGCCCGATAAAAGCGTCCGTGAAGCTCCTTACCTTGCCATACAACCCTGCGGTCATTGGTACTGAGCACCACAGGTATGCGCCAGTTCTCTTTAGCCAAGGAGAGCGGCGTCAGACCCCTGTCCACTGTGACCACATCGCGGTGCATCTCCGTCTCGGCGTGGAGAAAGTACTCCCTGAGACTGCACACCTCGCGGTTGTGGAGGGTTTTGGCATTCAAAAGGCCTCTTCCCCCACACTTCCGCGGGATGTACAGCCTCATCACCGAGGAGCGCGGGTGATGCATCCGATATGCGGTCAGCAGCGCACGAACTTGTCTGTCCAGGGCGTCAAGCTCAGTCTGAGTCCACCTGAGTATGCCGAAGGAATACATCAAGACCGGCATGACCCAACCGTTGAAGGCGCGCACCTTATTGCCGCCCGACAAAAGGCTTTTCAGCACTTTCTTCAGGCGGCCAAGGAAACGCTCCCTCACCGACTGCCTCATGTCGGCCTCTCTGATACCTAACGCCTCCGCCATGCCCAGGTATTTGTAGGTTTCAGTTGGTGAGAGCGATCTGAGGTATATGGAATCCGAAAGCTCAACCCTCTCAGATTCCACAATCCTCCCTCGCTTTACATGCATGACCGCACATTTGTCCACACCAAATTCCATCCTAATGGAATCACTAAAGGCTTTAGTTAACTTTAGTAACTCTAGTAGATGTGATTTGTTGGGGGCAATGAGTTTTAGGTCATCCATGTAAAGGAGGTGTGATATAACCTGACCACCTCTCCTCAACCGGTAACCTAGCCCTGAATTCTCCAAGAGAGTACTCAGAGGATTCAGAGCCAGGCAAAACCACAAAGGACTGAGGCTATCGCCCTGGAATATGCCTCGCTCAATCCTTATAGGCTCCGCGCTCCCCAGGGTCCGGCGACACCCTGGATAGTGAAGGACCGTCCTCCACTGCCCCATACACGTCTGTAGGAAGGCGCGTAGTACTGTGTTTACTTTGTACAGTTCCAGCACCTTCATGAGCCATGTATGGGGCACAGAGTCGTAGGCCTTCTTATAGTCTATCCAACATGTCGACAGATCCTTTCGGGAGCGCCGAACCTGTTGACAAATGGCCATATCAATGAGGAGAAGCTCCTTAGTACCACGGGAGCCATTCCTACATCCGTTCTGAGAATTAGACATGATGGATTTTGTATAGATGTGATCGTTTTATTATTTATTATTATTATTATTATAATTAAATTTTAGAACACAAAAGCTACTATTGTGACTTAAATAATTATGATAGTTAGATATATTCCCTCTGTGACTTTTTGGTAGAGAATAATGAGTACTTTAATCATGTAGTACATCATTTTTATGTATCATCAATAGTTTTCTCAGCACACGCCAAATAATGGCATTCGCATATTAAAGGCAAAATATTTCTACTTTGGGTTACATTATTGCAATTTTCTTAAGGATCTCTAATTTGTTTGACAATAAATTATAGCCTATGTTACTTCCTGATAACTTAGCTTTCTATTGGTGAAAAAATGGTTAAAATCGGTCCAGTAGTTACAGAGCCTATTCGGTACAAACAAACAAAAAATCTTTCCTCTTAATAATATTAGTACAGATAAGTAACTATAATAATATTTAATTGTGTAATTTTTAAATTAAATTGCTGAGCAAATAGGTTCTACATGACACTACCGCGCCACAGTGTGCAGTGTTATTATTGATACGGTAATTTGCCGTAATATACAGCAATTTATTCATTTATTTTTTTATTTACAGCAGACATGTATGTGAATTGTATTACGGCAACACTTCATTTTATAGTATTTTTTAGTACTTTTGCACAGCCCGCCCCGGCCCGACACCGTCAGTACTAAACGACACAACGCCTACATTCTTCAGTTGACTGAAACCAACACGCTCCGACCCGCGCCACGGGGGTGCGGGGGGGGGGGTGCGGGGCGGGTCACTGATCACGCCACACGCATGCACACGTGGAAGTTTTCGACTTCGTCCGCATGGGATAGTTTTTAAAAATGCAGTGGGAACCCTGTCAACTGCCCCCCCCCCCCTTGGCCATCGGCTGGCAACGCTCTTGACCAGTAGGACTTGGGCCAGGCCAGTGAGACAGTGTGCCATATTTCATGGAATTATGTGTCCACTAAAACTCCGCTAAATAAAGAAACGCCCAATGGAAAATCAAGAAAATAAGAACTACCTACTTTGATATTGTTTTACTAGTTAATACTATTATTAGTTGTTCAATTCAATTTGTAACAATGGCGGAAACCAGAAATTTTTACCAAATTTTTTTATTTTTTACGGCCCGTGACACCAAGTCATGTTTGTGGCCCCTATGAAAAAAAGGTTGAGTACCACTATGTTACATGAACCAAACTAGCACCCAAAATGTTCAGGAATGCATAACTACATTTGTTCCAAAAAGTAAACTCTGAACTTGTGATCAGCCCACAACTCTTCTGCCCTAAAAAGAAGACAACTTAATTTATATTTACCTACTTAAGAAATTTTAGATTAGGTAGTTAAAAGTTGATAACAATTAAGTCGCTCCCAAGGTTTTCTTTAGTATTGACTGAAATCATTGACTAAATACTTTGGACTTTGAGACAGCGCTAAAGTGTCCATACCAAAAGAGAAACTCAGTTCGGTCATCAGACAGAACACTGTCTTGTTAATAATGCTGTACTGTATAAAAAATCTTACAAAAACTACTGGAGTAAAGTGAGAAAAGACAATGGTGTATCATATTTTCAGTAAGTAAACATTTATAAATGATATGAAGGTATTATTTCACTTAGAAACCATAAGTATTTCATCCAAATTTCAATTAACTGTAAAAATAAATGGCATAACCAGCCAAAATGTACAAAAAGTATCTATATTATGTCCTTTTTTATATTATGTCCGAACCAGTGGTAGACTCATCGACGATTCAAAAGCACTTGTAAAAAAGTTTATTTGAATAAAAAACATTTCTATTCTATTCTATTCTTTTCTAACAAGCTACATGTGCATAAGACAGGAAGAGTACAGTATTTTTTATATTAAAACTACTAAATAATTTGTATTTGAAAGAATTTGGGAAACAATGATTTTTGGGATTTGATATTTTTGGTAGATTTTCTTTTAGGGAAATTCTTGATATTTATAGTTTTTGAAGTTCTTGGTAGATTTGAAAGTTTTGGTACCAACTGTATGGTATTTTTTGAACGTTTGTTACATCCTAATGTAAGGTACGTAACGATACAAATACCATATGTATGTCTGAAAAGAGCCCACAAGAAACTCAGCCAGGTAATCTTTTTATACATTTCAAAATATTACTACAATGAGTAAAATTACTATTGGGAACAAATCACTCCCAAGGTTATTTGCTCATACTGACAGTAAATTTTTTATACTGGAATAAGATTTCTCTATAACCCTGACTTTAACTCGCAAATAAAAAAATATTGTTTTGCATAAAATAAAATAAAATAAAAACAATTTAGCACATACCACCCTCAATATTCATACCTACCTATAATAAATCTATTATATACATGAAAGAAATAGATACTAATATGAAAGTTTTTTGGTTTGTCTTTCAATCACTACACAATATATCAACATGGTTGTTATATGGTATAGTTATGGACTGTGAAGAGTGACAAAGGCTACTTTGATATCCCAGGTAAATGAAGGGTTTCTGCGGAATATGTGACATTCTGAATTCCCTATTATATTTAGTTTATGATATAGTAAACTTAACTATACTAAACTAAATAATATAATAGGGAATTCGGAATGTCTCGACCCTCAGATGACGCTACTTGAGAGGAGATTTTATTATTAGAATAAAGGAAAAATTATCACTATTACAAATTTATCTTGAAGTTGAGAAGATAACGGCCGCAATTGAATGCGAGTCACAAGTGCGCGGCCGCGGGGCGGCGCCCGACAGCGCGCGCGTCGACGCCTGCGCGGCCCTGCGCGTCCGCAGCCCGCGGCCGAGTCCCTCACCTACTCACCCAACTCGCGGCACCAGAGAATGATCTAATAAAGTTTTCGTGACACTGCAACGTTCCAATCGTGAACTTTCACAATGGTTTAATATTGGACATTTAATAATGTCGAATGCAACTATATTTCTGTTTTAGAACACAAAAATATTCTAAAACTGACAAAACAAAACAAACTGTCCGGGGCTTTGTAACACTATTTTCCGCAAGATATAAAATACAGGAAATTGCAAACTTTCTCAAATTGTGTTTTTGACACCACGATTTGACAGTTCACACCACAGCACAGAGAGGTTGACAGTTGACACAGCAAAGAGCAAAGACAAATGACGACATTAACCACAGAGTACATTGTGAATAGTAATATAGTGGTCACATTAGACGTAGTCGTAATTCATAGTTCCATGCATTGTGGTGACCATGCTGCTATTTATGTTCATGCACTAGGATTACAACCCATGGAAATAGGACTTACGACTACGATTTCGGCCGAACTTTACAACTATTCTTGCTCTTTTGACTTGATTTGACTATCCTAGTGTTCGTGGCATGGAACTAGGATTTGCGAGTACGTATATGTTCGTGGTCTATGGATTTGACAAGTTGACAACCAACATGCCACGAAGTCGAAGACCAATGGACTAAAGATTGTCCTTGGTTTGGTCGAGAGCCATAACATTTACACTTACGAAAATCGTTTCGACCAAAAAATATCCCAATGTATTTGTATTATAAGTACTTATAGTAAAAATATTTTTAATTGATTCCTAGCAAACTTCTTTTCTCAATGTCTTCACTATTGATTTTGAGTAGACAAAAATTATAATTTTAAATTAATACAGAACAGAAGTGTAAAAATGAGTTGAGTATAGTGGAATTAGTGGAGGATTGGGGTCCTCGGGAGTGTGGGGATGTGGTGGCGGCGGGAGAGCGCGGCGGTGGCGCTGCTGTGCTGCGCGTGGTACGCGCTGAGCGCGGCCAGCAACGTGGTGGGCAAGCTGCTGCTGACGGAGCTGCCGCTGCCGCTGACGGCGACGGCGGCGCAGCTGGCGGCCACGGCGCTGTACAGCGCGCCCGCGCTGGCGGCGTGCGGCGTGCGGCGCGCGCCCGCCCTGCCGCGCGCCGCCTACCTGCGCGCGCTGCTGCCGCTGGCCGCCGCCAAGTTCCTCACCACCATGTTCACGCAGATCTCCATCTGGAAGGTGCCCGTGTCGTACGCGCACACCGGTGAGTGTCGCCCGTCCGTCCGTCTCTACCGACGTGCGACGTGGTGACGTGTGACGTGTGACGTGTGTCGTGTGTGCGCAGTGAAGGCGACCACGCCGCTGTGGACGGCGCTGCTGGCGCGGCTGCTGCTCGGCGAGCGCGTGTCGCGCGGCGTGGCGGGCGCGCTGCTGCTGATCGCGCTGGGCGTGGGCGTGGCGTCGCTCACGGAGCTGCAGTTCGACGCGCTGGGGCTGGGCGCCGCGCTGGCCGCCGCCGCGCTGCTCAGCCTGCAGCACGTGGGCAGCAAGCGCGCGCTGCACGAGCTGGCCGTGCACCCGCTGCGGCTGCTGCAGCTGCTGAGCGCGCTGGCGCTGCTGCCGCTGCTGCCGCTGTGGCTGTGGGCCGAGGGCGGCGCGCTGCGGGCGGCGGCGGGGGCGCGCGCGGGCGCGCTGCTGGCAGCGGACGGCGCGCTGGCCTGGCTGCAGGCGCTGGCCGCGTTCAGCGTGCTGGCGCGCATCTCGCCGCTGGGCTACGCGGTGGCGTCGGCCGCCAAGCGCGCGGCCGTGGTGGCGGCGTCGCTGCTGCTGCTGCGCAACCCCGCGCCGCCGCTCAACCTGGCCGGCATGGCGCTGGCGCTGCTGGGCGTGCTGGTGTACAACCGCACGCGCGCGCGCGAGCGCACCGGCCGCGCCGAGCCCGCTCGCCGCCCGCTGCTGCCTGTGTAAAGCGCGCTGCTGCTACCACTGCTTGCACTTCGTGTACATCATTGTCATGTTCCTTTTGCAATCAATATACTGATAGACTACTTCATATTTTGCAGTTTAATAAAACCTGATGCTGTTTAAAAGTAGGTAATAATTTTAATTCAAAGTATAATTATATAAAAATGGTATGTAAAGGTAAATGGGCGTAATTTGGCTCTCTTTGTGAAACCTCTCTTTGTGTTCAGGACCAGTGGTAGTCTGACTCTTGACATCTCATAAGAGCCACCCATCAGCCTACATGATATAGTTTTTAATCTATCTTACAGATGTATGATTGATTGCTTCACTGCCCAATTCAGAACAGCGACCAGATCTCTGTCAGCTTTGAACAGTTCAACAAGGACTTCGCTCGTGTGCTCTAATGTGGCTGATGTACCCTATTTTTGCACAAAATAGCAGTGCACAGACGCAGAAAATAATCCAAGTACTATAGATGAATTTTGTTGGGTCCAGGGAAAAGTGTTGAGCAGGCCTCTTCCATTGGGAGCTGCTCTTAGGTTCATAAGTACTCATATCGCATTAGATTCAAAATTCAAAACCATTTATTTCATGTAGCCCAAATTTTGGCACTTATGGCAAGTCGTAATTCTAACACTGGTTCGGGAAGCTGATTTTGCTGAGAAGAGCCGGCAAGAAACTCAGCAGTTGCTCTTGAATTGAAATACACTACACATACATTTTTATAACTACATAAAGTACTATTAAAAAATTAACTGGCTGAATTGAGAACCACCTGTTTTGCAAGTTGGTTAAAAATAAAGAAAGTAGGCAGTTCCATGAAGATGTCAATGAGAACTATTTTAGTTTTGTAGGAAGCATCTTTGAATACTGTAATATTTTAAGTCTTTTTCATGATTCCCATTTGGGCAATCACAGCACAACCATTGTATTTTAGTTTATTTTGTTAGTGTCCCCACTGGGTATGATTTCCATACCAAGATGCCTGTTTACCTTTATATTAAAAAAAATTGGTTTAGCTTGATTTTGTAGTCAATTATGATGTGCAACATTTATTGCAGGAACCACAATTTTACAGGTTTACACATTCTAGTCTAGGACTAACGTGTCCTAACTAATAGCTCAAAAGAGTATGTTCCCAATGAGTCACTGTAACCTGTCACACTGTGACTCGGGAGAAATTTGCAAAATAATTCCCAACTAGTCACACTGAACACGTTAGATCTTTCTTAAATAATTCCCAACCAGTCACACCACACTGTGACACGTTGGGAGAACCATCAGACCACCAAAGAACCACCAGACTATGGAAAATCTAAAGTTAGGTTAGGTTGGGTTAGAACATAAATAATATTATTGGGGCACTTAGGTTCTATTGGTTTGAAATGAAAAATTAAATTGGAGGGGTTTCTAAGCTCCCTCTACTCCTTTTCCCCTCCCTCCCACTCTTTTTTTTACCTTTACTCCTTCACTAAGCGAAGTTTTCCTAACAGTAGGTTGGCCTAACAAGTTTCAGAAAGGTCTCCCAACGAGTCACAGTGTGACAGGTTACAGTGTCTCGTTGGGAACAAAGGCTCAAAAGTATTGTTACAAATGCCTAGTATTATTTTCTATTTATTAAGTCAAACTGACTATAAATATGTTACTTGTAATAAGTAGAGTACATCTAGGAAAAATATGACGGATCTAATTAAGTAATAATTAGTAAAATTTTATATTTTAATATATTTTGACATTTCCTAAATTTGTTTTTATTTTGCCAGAAATCCCCTGATATGGCCATTTCACACTGTGCTGCCCACTTGTGAAAGTGTCGATCCTTGGTGTCAATGCAGTGAAAAAGGCTTCCACTTGCTGTTCTGTTACCCGAAACCACAGGGTCACCAACGCTAAGTGCAGAAAAAGTAGTAGTAGAGTCTGTCAATAGAGGGCGCTAGAGGTAGCGATTTGAGATTTATTTCATGAAATTCAGCTTACTAGCGACAAGCGGCAATTATTTGAACTACATTGCAAGATGAAATTATGAATAGTTAGGTTAACAGATGGCGCTTTAAAAATTATAGATCAGAAGATTAACAGATGGCGCTTATTAAAAAATTGATATTTTATTTTATTTATTCATTTAATTTATATGTTTATTTTGGTTCTTTCACATGTATTATAATACTATTGGTACGTTTCAGAGTTATTTTTAAATTTCGTATTACCTAATCCCCTAACCACAGATATTATAACATCTATGTTTTGCCTGTGTTTTTACGATCCCCGTCGATGACAAAGCAATATTGCCAGTGTGACCACTTTTAGTAGATTTCATCTTTTATAGTAGATTTGAAGCAAATAAGACGATAATCTAGTAGGATATTTTAATGTCTGAGTAGAATTTAGTAGAATTAATGAGAAACACATCAGTAGGTTTTGCTATTAATTCGCTATCAAAGAATATTAGGCATCCATGTCCAAAAAGTTTTACTTAATTTTACAGTTGGCAACACTTGAAAGTGATTTGGGGGATTCCCTTATTATTGAATGAACGTTACTGTGGGCACAGACCTTATAATACTGACGTACTGTGGGCATAGCAAATTGAATTTAATTGTCCAATAGATAAATACAATTTTTATAAAATACCTAGGTCTTTCAATCATTTTTAAGTTGCTCCTATAATGACACATAATAACAACAACATTTTTATTTAGTCGTTTGCATTCGCAGAATCATACATTTATGTATTTAAAATGCGACCTAGTATATTTCAGTAGATTTAGCAGTGTCTTTGGTAGATTCCCTCATTAAAAAGTGGTCACACTGAATATTCCCCAATGTCCATTCTCTTTGGTCTTTGAACTCGACCGCGCTTTTAACTACATAAAAGTTATAGTCGTTTTATTTTCAAAACAACAATATTGATAAGTAATTATTTGTGTTTAACCCTGTGACACAGTTTAACGAAATGCAAGAAACACACAAGCGTAATAAAGCGTATAAATACAAATGTTCATATTACAACTGCTCATCGGTAAATGGTGAAAAAACCATGTTTAAATTTCCATCGATGGACGCAAATCGTTTAAAAAAATGGCTGGAAAATAGCGGTAAGTAATTATTTTTCCACGACGTATATGCATTTATCATAACACTAACAGCACACATTAACTATTATAATATCTATGACCAATGACTATACAGTAATAGTCGGAGCGCGAGCGACGACCTATATAAATCTATGATTTAATGGTTTAAGTATATTAATAGATATCTCCCATAATTAAAATGCTTTCAGTGTACATTGCATTCCATATTACCTATATATCACAATAAGCTATATTCTTATTACCCGACTGCAAGAAGGGTTATGTTTTTCGCGCAATTTCTTTATTACCTCGTAGGTATCTTCCAAACAGCTGGATGGATTTTGACGATTGAGGCATTGTTACGAGTAGATTCGTTTCAGCTACCCAAGTGTTCTTAGATAGGTTTTTAAAAAATATATATCAATATGCTGGGTTTTTGGCGCCAAAATGTAAGTCATTCAAAAAAATATATTACATATCCAAACCTATCGAGTGGTGTATCAAAATGAAGGGAATTAAAAGGAGATTACAAGAATATATATCATATATTTAAATGTACCTAATTAGGAACTTGGAGTCGGGTTTTTAAAATTTACAGACTTAAATGATTGCCATAGAATCTAGATCTTATATAATCTAGATCTTATAGTAGTAGAAACACATAAAGTAAGTATAACGTATCTATTGTTGCTAGCTGTAGAATGGTGTTTTTTTTCTACACTTGCTATATACCTAACTTTCCTCGCGTTTCATCATCAAACTTGAATTGCTTAAGGCCCGTGTATTTCTCAACGGCCTTGAGGGTCTGGGCGGAGCGAGATGTTCTCCCCGCGCCAATCACGCATCCCCTCGAATGATAAATTTAAAGTATAACCACAGACTTTATAATAACAAAACAGAATTTTTTCACTATGGCACAGTATAAGAATATAATATACTAGCTGATGCCCGCGACTTCGTCCGCGTGGAATAAGTTGTTTTATATATATAATATACAATAGGCGGAAATAGCTGTACAATAGGCGGCCTTATCGCTAAGAAACGATCTCTACCAGGCAACTTAAAGAGGAAATAATAATAGAAATATTCGACGATAATATTGGACGTAAATATCTATGATAAAATATTGGTGTTTTTAAGCAAAACTAAAAAATAAAAAATACGTGTTAATTCAATTTCAATAATATATAATATATTGAAATTTGAGCACTAAAAACCAATTTCCTTTTAAATTTCCGTTATATTTCTTGTATAATAAATAGTTCGTCCTTCTGTCTATCTGCCAAGTAAAATGTTTTACAATATAACTGAATTTAAAACAGTCTGAATATTGCTACTGTTATTTTTGCCTGTACATCTGAACATGAATAAGTTTGTTTCAGGCAACATGACTATTGACCATCTACCTCCTAAGTGTTTGGAAAATAAACGCATATGTATTGATCACTTTGATGCAAAACACATAATTCAGAATGGCTTTAGAAAACTCCTGACACCATCAGCTGTACCCGAACCATATCTGAATTCTCAACAACCTCATGGTTTACATTCACGAACTCCTTCACCAGGTACCTATTCATTTTTTAAATTTATAGTTTCAAAAAATCTGAACAAAATTTTTTAAAATTTTAAAGATGTAACCTTTTGAATGCAAAATGAAGAGGTTATTTTCTTTAACAATGTTGAATTTTTTTTACAGTGAATTATGATGACACCAACCTACAAAGGCAACCTCATGAACATTCACGAACTCCTTCTCCAGGTACCTAGGCATTTAAATTTATAGTTTCAAAAAACCTGAACTAAAATTTTTTGAATTTTTAATTATTGTAACAAATATTCTTTCAATGCCCTTTACACACCCAAACCACAGATATTATAGCCCAAACACACACTCACTCACACCCACACACATGTACACAAAAACCACACCACCACCACATCAACCCATTGACGGCTCACTGCTGAAGACGGGTCTCCTCTCAGAACGAGAAGGATTATGCCATAGTCCACCTCGCTGGCCCAATGCGGATTGGTAGACTTTACACACCTCTGAGAACAGTAAGAACTCTCAGGTATGTAGGTTTCCTCACGATGTTACCCGTTCACCGTTCACCGTTAAATCAAGTGATATTTAATTTCTTAAAACGCACATAACTCCGAAAAGTCATCGGTCGTGCCAGGCTCGAACCCGCGACGCCCGATTAGGAGGCCGCGGTGTGTAACCACTCGGCTACCACGGCTTTTTTTACACCCGAAATTACGTTTTCACATTATATTCAGTTCATGGCCTTATTTAATGACTTTAATGTTATTATAAAACCTAGAGTTTTTCTAGTCCTCATTTTTGACTCGACTCTTAAAATTTATTAGTGTTTTTAAAGGTTGGTTGGATCACTTTTTTGTTTCGTTATTATTATTTGTAGGATCACCAGATCTAAAGGTTCTAACACCTAAAAAGGTATATAGTAATAAGCGACGATTTCACGAAGTCGCAGTCGACACAGCTGACGAATCACATGAGGAACTGATTTGGAGCACACCTAAGAAAAGACGGACACGGGAAAAAGATGAGTATACAGATACACCTAGATGTAAGAAACTAAAAACTTTATTAAAAGACACCAATAACAAATTAAGACGTTCTATTATGAAAAATAAATATTTGAGACATAGGGCTATAAATAAGAATATTGTAGATTTGTCAAAACACAAATTTAGAAGTGAATCGAGCAAGTTATTAGCTTTGATGCAATTTAAAAAACCTAGGACAAGTTGGACTGAAGAAGAGAAAAAATTTTGCATGTCCTTGTATTATAAATCACCTGCTGCGTATAAATACATGTTAAAATCGGGGACTGTCTTAGCTTCTATAACGTCAATACAGCGTTGGTTACAAGAAACCAATTGTCTACCTGGTATTAACGAAGAAGTTTTTGAGAATATTAAAAATAAATTTTTACATAAATCTATTAAAGAGCGTGCTTGTGTAGTATGTTTTGATGAAATGAGCATCATGACTAATTTAGAGTACACATCAAAATATGATTTAATTGAAGGGTTTGAAGATTTTGGTAATGGTGAGAGAAATGGAAAAGAAGCTAAATACGCGTTAGTATTTATTGCCAGGGGCCTTTATATTAATTGGAAGATCCCAGTAGCATACTTTTTGGGGTCAAGAACTATTGAGTCCAGTAAATTAAAAACAATAATTGAGAATGTAATTAGTAAATTGTTTGAATCAGGTTTATTACCTAAAGCAACTGTTTGCGATCAAGCAACGACAAACGTAAAAGTAATTAAAGATTTAGGTGCCACTATTAATTACCCTTTTTATTTCTTAAATGGACGTAAAATTTTTGCAATATTTGATGTCCCACATTTGATAAAAAATGTGAGGACTAATTTAATTAATAATAATTTTTATTTAAATGGAAATCAAATTTCCTTTTCCGACATAGTTTATGTGTATAATACAGATCAAAATAATAAAAGCAAATCTGTACATAAGCTCTCAGCTGCGCACATAAGCCCTAATAATTTTCAAAAAATGAAAGTCAAGCTCGCCACACAAGTTTTAAGTAAATCTGTGTCAGCGGCAATTCAAACTGCCATCCAAAGTGGAGAGTTGAATAACGACACTGCACAACACACAGCTCATTTTGTTAATCTCTGTAATGATTTATTTGATTGCCTTAATTCTAAAAATAAATTTAATAGAAATCCGTACAGATGCGCGATCACAAAAAACCGAAACTCGGAAGTAAATCTAACTTTGATTAAAGGCAAAAAAACTTTTTGTGAATTACAAAAAATAACAATTAATAACAAAAATGAACGGCAGCTAACTCGCCCCCCTTGTTTTGATGGTATGGTTCAGACAATTAATGCCGTTCTTCAACTCTCTGCTGAAGAATTTACACCGGGCACTGGCAATAAATTTTTATTAACATATCGATTAAATCAAGACGTAATTGAAAATTTGTTTGGAATTTACAGATTAAAAGGAGGTTGCAATAGAAACCCCACATCAAGATCACTACGATCAACGTTTCGTTCCAATTTGTTAAATAACTTGATGACATTTGAAAAAACAAATTGTGAATCAGATCAGGATTTGTTCCTACCTACAGCCACTACAAACCAAGAAAATACACGACAGTGTGATTCCATACCGTCAACATCAATGCAACAAGGTTTTATAGGTGAAAATATTGAAGGCCCTTTAACAGAACTTCCAATCCTAACTCAAAGTAGCAATATTATAGAAATTACGCAGTCTCAACAAAATTTATCATTAGAAACGTGTTCTGTTGTGTATTTTGCTGGGTGGATAGGTAAATCTTGCATAGATAAATTTGATTGTTCAGATTGTAAAAAAATATTATTGAACAATCAAGTTGATTTAAATGATAAAAAACAATTACTGTTAATCAACAAAACATACTCCAATATTTCAGTGCCAACTTAAATCTCCCACTGAATATTTAGTTAATTTAGTTGATAAAATGTTAGACTGTTTTCAGGAAAATATTGACCAATTACATAAAAGTAATGTAATATCTAACTTGATGAATAATTTTAAAAATAAAATAAACTTCCATACTCACTACCATAACCTTGATCATTTTGATTACCTAATTAGGAAATTAATGGAAGTTAAGATTCACGACTTTTGTAAAAGTCGGAAAAAATCTTTACAGTCTGCATCTAAATTAAGAATTCTTCAAAACAAATAATAAATTGGATCGATATGTTGATGGTTACATTTCTTATTTTATTTTAAATTCCGTTACAAAATCTTTAAACTTATCATCTGCAGTATGTCGTTATCGATGGTACGTGTTTCTTATATCATTTTATAGTTTAAAGGTACAGATCCCCCATTTTGCGTGTAGGACTCGCATAGACAAGTTTCCCAATTTTTTTTTCTATTAATTATGAAAATTAAAGTAAAATTATTTTGTGAAAATATGAACGATTGGATATCCTAATCCTAATATCCTAATATCCTTACTAATATTATAAATGGGAAAGTGAGTTTGTTTGTATGTTTGTTCCGCTTTCACGCCGTAACTACTGAACCGATTTGGCTGAAATTTGGAATGGAGATAGATTATACCCTGGAATAGGACATAGGCTACTTTTTATCCCGGAAAAATCCTCGGTTCCCGCGGGAACCAAGTAACCTCAATCCACACAGGCGGCGCCGCGGGCATCATCTAGTTTAAAATATAAGAAGCTATTATAAGTTATTAGTACACATTAAAACACAATATTATGAGTTTCAGAAATTTGCGACGTAGTTCACACCGTTTAGATGGTTTAGATTTAGACAGACGATCGAGATTGGAAGCCGAGGACATGCCGAGGAAGACTAGAATAGGATGGAAGTCCTAATGTGTTGTTTAACGCAATGATTTAATATGTTACTGTCGTAAAAGCTCACTGGTTTAACGTCTGATTAAAGTCATTTGAGAATTTACAAATCAAATTAGAGACATAGTTGTGCCCTTTGATGATAAACCACTGTAATATGGGCCTTATGGGTAGTTTAAACTAAAGGGTAGATGCCACCCAGTTTTCTTGCTGGTTCTTTCTGGCTAGGTTAAGTGGCAATTCCGAACCAGTGTAGATTTAGTTAAATCAAATTAATCAGTAAACCTTGTTTTTTTTTGAAGTCGGTTAAAAAAAACCTTCTGTTTTCACTTTTCACTGAGGTAGGCCTTACCGGATTAAAAGTTCAAAATTGTACGTGATTGTATAAAGAAAACTACTGTTTATTATCAAATAATATTTATTAATTATTTTAATTCAGTCAGTCCTCATTGGTACCTGTATTCTTAATAATAGTTCTTAAAAGCTTAAATTATATTTTCAGGACAGTTTATTTGCCCACTATATCACAAATTTTGATTGATTATTATAATTATGCCTAAACAACATCAAGCATTGATTATTTATGATTTATGACATTTCTACTTAAAAAATCTACTTAAAATAATTTCTAAACATTAACACAGTTGAAGAAAACACTTGAATTATTTTGTTAATTAAACTTTTAATTTAACAGTTTATCTACGCATTGTTTTATTTCTGAAAGACCTCAATTATATCTTTTATTTTTTCATAGCGCTTACCGCCTTCATATTTTTCTAGCTCTTTTGCAACAAACTGACCAATAAGCGTGTTACCCATCTTTATGTTTTCAAAATTTTCATTGTTGAATGATACCATTATACCGACGTCATTGGATGTTTTCTGCAATGCTAATTTAACTGTACAGCCCGTAACCTTACTAGAATCATTTCCATCTTCCGAATCTGACCACTTTTGGGCGTTATGTCGAAATTCTTCACAATCATTGTTATCGGCCTTTTCGGGGCTCGGTGAAGAAAGACAGTGTGATGAATTTATTAATTACGATTATTATCGAATCGAACGATGGTTTACGACGGCTCTACTTGTAAGTTGTAATGATGAATCATGAAAATGAACGCGCGAGGCGGCGCGGTGAGAGGTGGCGGGCGGGTGGCGGGCGGCGCGGTGTAGAAAACATTTAAGGCTCCTATATTTCCCAACGGCCTTGAGGTTCTGGGCGGAGCGAGATGTTCTCCCCGCGCCAACCACGCAACCCCCTAAATTTTTGGGCGCGCAGTCGGCAGGTATAGAGGTAATGTTTATAATATGTGGAAATACGTAGGTATAGTTATATAATATAAGAGTAGGTAATTAAATAATATAATAAGTAAGGTGAGTGGGGGTAAGTCGAAATGGTTTTTTGATGAGATAAATGTAAACGAATTGCGTTTTGCATATTTTTACGACGTAAATGGCATGTTTTCTTCTTATTTGTTTCATAATAAAACCAACAATATCTTAGCTCAGGAACATAGCTTATATTGTTAAGTTACAAAATAACAACACGAAGTGAAAAACACAACAAATTTTCATTCATCATTTTTGGTATTTACGGAAAAAGACCAAATGTTTAACAAATTCGGACGCTAAATATTGCTGTCGCACCAAGCATGGAGCCGCCTTTCTCAGCCAAATAGAGATAGCAATATACCGGCCGATTTTTGCACGCGCCTTGAATAATTGGAGTTGCGAACTATGTTCGCCGGACCCTTAATTGAAAATTATAGTTATAATACATGTCTGCTAAAATTAGGTACTTACATAGAAGTTTTATTATTATTGTGATTGCAGGTTAAGTTCAATAATGTTTTTTTTTTCACATCATGAAAAAAAAATGGCTGATTTTATGTATAATTCGTAAATGTATGATTGGTAGGTATATGATGAATAATATTATGGCACTAAAAACTATATTAAATATGAACGTTTTGTTATTTTCAATAATTAAATTATTTTAAGTATTATTAGTTTTTCGTATTAAATCAAGTGGTCGCCGACTAGACAAGGGGTCGGTCGTAACTCGTAAACTACCAAATGTCGTCGCTAACTTGCATTTCACGTAGTTTTTATAATTTAATTAGCTGACGCCCGCGACTTCGTCCGCGATGTTTAAATAGGTAAATGGGATAAAATGTAGGCTAAGTATGTGTTAAGTCAGGATATAATTTAGCAGGCTATCTCCATTCCAAATTTCAGTCAAATCCTATATAAACATGCTACATGCTCTAAAGGGCCATATTGATCTATATTAAATGCACAATTTATTTAAGGTACATAATGGAATAAGGATTAATACTGTATTGCTTAAAATCGCTTCGTAAATAAGCCATTATTTCTCGTAAAAAGTACCTAAAGGCTAAAAAATGGTTATTGTGAGTTATCCCTAAGAGATAGACATAGTTATATAACTTCGCGGACTTTTTTGTAGACCTTTTTAAGGTGTACAATACTGTAGTCACAGACCTTATAATACTGCTGTAGTACATTATTTTGATCTATCTAGGGTAGGGTAGGGTTCAGCCAGCGTTTGCAATGTAAGCGCAAAAAAATGTGTTTATTTACGACATCACATTAAAAACCTCTAAAATTATCAGTGTTTCTCTACTATATTATGCATGTTATAAACATAAAAACCTTCCTCTTGAAACACTCTATCTATTAAAAAAACCCGCATCAAAATCCGTTGCGTAGTTTTGAAGATCTAAGCATACATAGGGACAGACAGACAGACCGACAGACAGACAGCGGGAAGCGACTTTGTTTTATACTATGTAGTGATAAGTAGGTACATTGACCTAAAAAGTTGAATACTGCGCCATATATTATCTGCGCCACATCTGCGCTAATCCTATTTTGCCTATTTTCTTACTATCTTGCGAAATTGCGAAAAACGAAATAATTGTGATATTGTCCGAGCTGGCAACCTCGCAATACGTTCTAGGTATATCGTATACGAAAATAGACACTATTTCCATTCATGTTAGAACGATATCGCTGTGAAAAAAATACAAACACTTCCGAATATTCTATTGTAGGTACTTGCATACGCCATCTATTAGCGTTTTCATAACTGCAACGACAACAAAAGAACGTCATCTATCGGGGCTCGATCAAACTGTTCCCTAGAGCGCCATCTAATTGTAATCATATTAACTGTTATGAAGCTGCTCGCTACAACAGCGCCATTAATTCCCGTTTTAGCCATCGGATGGTCCACCCGAGCAATTTAACAGTGTTTCGTTTTTTTGTTCCTGATGGAGTATCTGTACGTCAGTATTATAAGGTCTGTGCCGAAACTATAACATGTCTATTTCTAATATGAAATTTTCTAGAGCTGATGATGAAATGACTAGTGATTTCATTCATAAAAATTAATTATTCTTCAATGGAAATCTGAGGTATAATTTATAAAGCCCAATAGGCTGGTTGTTATACTTGAGACCTGATATAATTAGGTACAGTACCCGGCGATATATATTGCACATCAGCCTTTGGAATAAAACGCTATTTCTATTCTATTGCAAGGAAAGCTAGCCAGAAATTCACGTAGTAATTACTGAAATCTCTTCACAATCGGCGAGCACATCACGTAACATATATAAAAAAAATGCAGTCGAACTGTGAATAGAATAGAATAGCGTTTTATTCCAAAGGCCGATGTGCAATATATATCGCCGGGTACTGTATGGTGACGAAGGAGCACATCAATTGTCAGGAATTGTAAGTTGCACCCATCCCAGTCTAGTATGGGACGGGTGACACTTGATAGTGAAATCACAGTTAAATAAATACTAAAGTTTATTTACACAAAAATATCCAGTACGTATAACGCACAAACTCATTTATACCGAATTATAAAAGTAAAACTACGCAGTCTTGCCCCCCTACAGCTCCTCGTGGCGCTCGGCGTCGTCGCCGTCGTCGCCGTCGCCGCCGTCGGCGTCGGGCGCGTCGTCGGCGTCGGGCGCGTCCAGCTCGTCGTCGGGCTCGGGCGCGGCGTCGGGCGGCAGGCCGAGCGCGCGCTGCAGCATGCTCTCCACGCTCTCGGCGAAGTCCGTGGCCTGCCCCTCCTGCAGCAGGAAGCCGGAGCGCAGCGCAGCCGTGCGGTAGAGCGTGCGCGCCGCGTCGCGCGCCAGCGGGTCGTCGGGGTCGTCCTTGACGCGCCGCAGCAGGTCGCGCACCACGGGGTGGCGCGGGTTGATCTCCAGCAGCTTCTTCTGCGCCAGCTGGTGGCGGCGCTGCGCGTCGTCCGCCTTCTGGTGCGCGTTGGACAGCGCCAGCCGCTCCATGTTGCCGGTCCAGCCGAAGGGCGTGGCGGCCAGCGCGGCGGGCGAGCGCGCCAGGCGCCGCGACACGGCCGCGCGCGTCACCCACTCGCCCAGCACGCCGCCCAGCCACTTGGTGAGCGGCTCGAACTCGGCGCGCTGCGCCTCGAGCCGCGCGCGCTGCTCCTCGCCTGCACAGACGGCGCGTCGTCAACATACAACGTGTACGTGTGTCGTACACAGACACACACTACGGCGCGGCGGCGGTATACTCACTCTCGTCCAGGTCGAAGATCTCCTTGGCGATGTTCTGGAACTTCTTGCCGTCGTACTCGGGCAGCGCGGACAGGCAGTACTCGTCCACGGCCTCGGTGAGGTACAGCACCTCGTAGCCCGAGCGCACGAGCCGCTCCGCGAACGGAGACTTCTCCACCTGCGGAGCGGAGGGAGGGGAGGTCAGACGGCGAGTCAGGGACGGTACGGGGCGGCGACAGTGCGACACTCACCTCGGCGCGGCTGGCGCCCGCGATGTAGTAGATGTGCGTCTGCTTGGGCTTCATGCGCGTCACGTAGTCGGCCAGGAAGGTGAGCTCGGAGCCGCGCGACGACTGGAAGCGCAGCAGCTTGGCGAGGCGCGAGCGGTTGGAGGGGTCCTCGATGACGCCCAGCTTCACGTTGGTGGAGTACTCGCGCCAGAAGTGCTCATAGTCGGCGTCGGGGATCTTCTTGAGCATGTCGAGCGCCTTGCGCACCAGCTTCTTCTTGATGATCTTGATGAGCTTGTGCTGCTGCAGCGTCTCGCGGCTCACGTTGAGCGGCAGGTCGTCCGAGTCCACGATGCCCTGGATGAAGGCCAGGTAGTTGGGCATGAGGTCGTTGAACTCGTCGGTGATGAAGACGCGCCGCACGTACAGCTTGATGTGGTCGGTCTTGGAGCCGTAGCGGTTGAAGGAGTCGGCGGGCTGCGCGCGCGGCACGAACAGCAGCGCGCGGAACGTGACCTCGCCCTCGGCCACGAAGTGCGCGTGCGCGAGCGGCGCGGCTGTGTCTTTGGTGAGGCTCTTGTAGAACTGCGCGTACTCGTCGGCGCTCACGTCGGCCGGCTTGCGCGTCCACAGCGGCTTGTTGTCGTTCATCACCTGCCACTCCCAAACCGTCTTCTCGGTGCGCTTGGCCGGCTTGGCGTCCTCGGCCGCGTCCTCCACCTTGGCGTCGTCGTCGTCGGTGTCGGCGTCGGCGGCGGGCTCGGCGTCGGCGTCGGCGTCGGCCTCCTCCACGGTCTCGGTGCGCGAGGCCCACAGGTAGATGGGGAAGTTGATGAACTGCGAGTACTTCTTGACGAGCGCGCGGATGGTGTCGGGCTGCAGGTAGTCGGCCGCCTCCTCCTTCAGGTGCAGCCTGCGGAATTAGCGGGCGTTAGAGTGCAGGGCTGGGACACCGAACTATATAGGTCCGCACACGATGACCGACAAATGTAAAAGGAAGGGACTGTCGTTCAAGTAACCAAGAAAGCATACGAATCAGTAAAATAAAGCTCCAATTTTAATAATAATACCATAATCTATGGCAAACGAGTGAACAAAAGTCTGTGAGGAAGTGGATATCGTTATTTGGGGTTTTGGTTATAAACTTTGACTCCCACACGTGCAGCTTGTCGTCGTTGTGCTTGGACACGACGGTGACGCGGTCGGCGACGAGGAAGGCGCAGTAGAAGGGAGGGCTACATACGTGATGTGCGTGCCGCGCTTGAGCGTGTCGCCGCGCGGGTCCTCGGCCACACTGAAGGAGTTCGCGTCGGACTCCCACACGTGCTGCTTGTCGTCGTTGTGCTTGGACACGACGGTGACGCGGTCGGCGACGAGGAAGGCGCAGTAGAAGGGAGGGCTACATACGTGATGTGCGTGCCGCGCTTGAGCGTGTCGCCGCGCGGGTCCTCGGCCACACTGAAGGAGTTCGCGTCGGACTCCCACACGTGCTGCTTGTCGTCGTTGTGCTTGGACACGACGGTGACGCGGTCGGCGACGAGGAAGGCGCAGTAGAAGGGAGGGCTACATACGTGATGTGCGTGCCGCGCTTGAGCGTGTCGCCGCGCGGGTCCTCGGCCACACTGAAGGAGTTCGCGTCGGACTCCCACACGTGCTGCTTGTCGTCGTTGTGCTTGGACACGACGGTGACGCGGTCGGCGACGAGGAAGGCGCAGTAGAAGGGAGGGCTACATACGTGATGTGCGTGCCGCGCTTGAGCGTGTCGCCGCGCGGGTCCTCGGCCACACTGAAGGAGTTCGCGTCGGACTCCCACACGTGCTGCTTGTCGTCGTTGTGCTTGGACACGACGGTGACGCGGTCGGCGACGAGGAAGGCGCAGTAGAAGGGAGGGCTACATACGTGATGTGCGTGCCACGCTTGAGCGTGTCGCCGCGCGGGTCCTCGGCCACGCTGAAGGAGTTCGCGTCGGACTCCCACACGTGCTGCTTGTCGTCGTTGTGCTTGGACACGACGGTGACGCGGTCGGCGACGAGGAAGGCGCAGTAGAAGGGAGGGCTACATACGTGATGTGCGTGCCACGCTTGAGCGTGTCGCCGCGCGGGTCCTCGGCCACGCTGAAGGAGTTCGCGTCGGACTCCCACACGTGCTGCTTGTCGTCGTTGTGCTTGGACACGACGGTGACGCGGTCGGCGACGAGGAAGGCGCAGTAGAAGGGAGGGCTACATACGTGATGTGCGTGCCACGCTTGAGCGTGTCGCCGCGCGGGTCCTCGGCCACGCTGAAGGAGTTCGCGTCGGACTCCCACACGTGCTGCTTGTCGTCGTTGTGCTTGGACACGACGGTGACGCGGTCGGCGACGAGGAAGGCGCAGTAGAAGGGAGGGCTACATACGTGATGTGCGTGCCGCGCTTGAGCGTGTCGCCGCGCGGGTCCTCGGCCACACTGAAGGAGTTCGCGTCGGACTCCCACACGTGCTGCTTGTCGTCGTTGTGTTTGGACACGACGGTGACGCGGTCGGCGACGAGGAAGGCGGAGTAGAAGCCCACGCCGAACTGGCCGATCATGTCGTTCATCTCCTGCGCGCCGCTCGCCTTCTCCGAGTCCTGCATCTTGGACAGGAAGTCGGCGGTGCCCGACTTGGCGATGGTGCCGAGGTTGTTGACGAGGTCGGCGCGCGTCATGCCGACGCCCGAGTCGATGATGTGCAGCAGGCGCCGCTCCGGGTCCGCCTTGATGCGGATGCTGAGGTCGGGGTTGGTGGCCAGCACGTCGCTGTCCGTGAGCGACAGCAGCCGGATCTTGTCCAGCGCGTCCGACCCGTTGGAGATCAGCTCGCGCAGGAAGATCTGCGGACAGAGTGCGGGTGAGCGAGGCGCGTCGGGCGAGTGGCGACCGCAGAAGGCGGGCGGCGGCGGCGGCGGCGTACCTCTTTGTTGCGGTAGAGCGAGTTAATGATGAGCTTCATCATGCGGTTGACCTCGGTCTGGAAGGTGAAGTTCTGCGCGCGGTCGCGCAGCTCGCGCTGCTGCGCCACGCTCAGCCCGTCGGGCGAGATGGCCTCCTCCTCGCGCAGCACCGCCTCCGCGTCTGCGCACACGACACACACTCAGCGTTGCTACGATACGTCGTGCGGCGCGGTCGATGCCGCAGTCGGACGCGGCCGGGGCCATGTCGCAGACGGCGAGCGAGCGCGAGGACGCGTCGGGCGCGGCGGGCGCGGCGAGCGCGGCGAGCGGCGGCGGCGCGCGCCTGCACGCCAAGTCGTTCAAGCTGCGCTTCGCGACGCAGCACGAGCTGGGCCGCTCCGACGTGTCCGCGGTCAAGCCCCTCGGCCTGCGTGAGTACTCGTCTACTCGGCGCCTATGACTAATGTAGTTTAAAGAATGCTATTCCTTACGAATTATCTTAGCGTTTTGGTAACGAAATGTGTAATATCGAGATGGGTTTGGGTGTGCGCAGCGAGCGTCGTGCGCGGCAAGGAGGACGCGCGCGCGGCGCCGGGCGCGCCGGAGGAGCGCGTGCGGAGCGCGCTGCGCCGCGTGCAGGCCATGTTCCGCGCGGGCCCGCGGGAGAAGCACGCCGCGCCCGTCACCGCTTCGCACGAGTACGTGAGCACGTGTGTTCGTGGACAGCCCCGGCGACAGTCAACATGGCTGCTCGAGTGGATAATTTTACTTGATACTTCACTTTAATTAAATAAATATGATTTGGCATGTTTTGAACCGAGTCCATATCTTCTATATCTATACTTATAATAAAACTGTAACTGGAAGATTTCTGTACATTTAATATATTTTGAAAATTTTAATTGGGGGATGCTTTGCTATCGATACTGAGCCCAAAACAGATTTTTATTTAATTTTTGACTGTTTGTTTGTCCTTCTTTCACGTAAAAACTACCGCACAGATTTCTACAAAATTTTATACCCGAGTAATAAGTTACCACTTATTACTCGGGTCAACATCTAGGCTACTTTTTATCCCGGAAAATCAAGGAGTTCCCGAGGGACTTTAAAAACTAAATCCACGCAGACAAAGTCGCGGGCATCAGCTAGTTTATGTTAAGAGGCTAGAGCCTAAACTTAAATATGCACACTAGACTATCAAACGTATAAACATATAAAGTAGTATTATGTAGCAATGCTTGACATGATCAAGGTTCCCTCGCCCCTCAAACTGAGCGTAGAGCTTGTGCTAGGAGGTGCAGTTCGAACGTCAGACCGTGGAGATTCAAAGGTTTAACGCGCAACTCACAGCGAGCCGCATTCCGCTCGCGTGCATGCGCGCTCGACAAGGTAACACGGCCCTCTAACCCTAAAAACGCCTTTACGACTGACTCGTCCCATAGTTGGTGTCTATGGCACGAGTCCTCTCAGTGCACGCGCCCCCAGGTACGGCTGGTGGGGGGCGCGCGGCGCGCAGCTGGAGACGGCGGCGCGCCGCGACCCGCGCCTGCACCACCACATCCGCGACTCTGCGTGGCTCAAGGAGCGCCTGCGCGTGCTGGCCGCCGACGACGGCCTGCAGCGCCGCTGACGGAGCTGCCCGCCTGCCCGCCGCTACTGCTCTACTTACGCTACTGCTTCTATATACTCCCGCGGTCAACTGTCAACTTCCTCGTTCCCATCCCACTCACCCAAAATTATATCTATCTATATCTATACTTATAATAAAACTGTAACTGGAAGATTTCTGTACATTTAATATATTTTGAAAATTTTAATTGGGGGATGCTTTACTATCGATACTGAGCCCAAAACAGATTTTTATTTAATTTTTGTCTGTTTGTTTGTCCTTCTTTCACGTAAAAACTACCACACAGATTTCTACAAAATTTTATACCGTGGTAGCTTATTACTCGGGTCAACATCTAGGCTACTTTATATCCCGGAAAATCAAGGAGTTCCCGAGGGACTTTAAAAACTAAATCCACGCGGACAAAGTCGCGGGCATCAGCTAGTACTGAATATAATAGACAGAAATGTTAACTAGTATATAAATCGTTTTCCGGGTAGCTATCTGTTGACCTTGAGAGACCTTTGAGATCTCCAGTACTTATTTATGGATTTGGAGAAAGAGCAACCAGAAAGGTGTATTGTGAACACAAAATGTCTCTGTTATATCAGGATATCTTTTATGCCTAGCTTTACATTCGAAATTTAATCTAACCCTCGATTGTAAATATCACAATTAATGAGATAACTTTACTGTAGGAATAATAATAAAATTGTTGTAATAGGCATGTTAGTTAAAGCCTGGATTATCAAATGATACCCTGCTGATACAGTGATAAACATGTAATAATAAAATAAGAAATAATATATAGTTCTTTAAAATAGTCTTTATGCTCAGTAGTTGCAGTTAGTAGTAGAGAAGCAGAGATAAAAATAAATATTTGAATATATATTACAATTTTGAAAAGGGCACATTTAGAAAAATAGAGTTTTTTCATTTCAGGCCACTGTAGTAGGTGAGGAAGTAACTAACACAACTATCTAGATGGATAAATTAATTTTTTTGCTTACATTATTTATGGTGAGCAAACAAGCAGGTGGATCATGTGATGTTAAGTGATTACCACCACCTATGGACATTTGTAATGCCATTGCTGGCTTTCAGGAATTTGTTTGTCCAATATAATTGAATTATGAGGATCAGTGTATTATTGTAATTTATAGGAAGATACCTATATCACTATCACAACATATTATTATAAAACAAAGTCCCCCCACAGCATTTGTCTGTCTGTCTGTCTGTTCACGATAAACTCAAAACTACTGAATGGATTTTCATGTGGTTTTCACCAATAGATAGGGTGATTCATGAGGAAGTTTTTAATGGATAATTTGTTAAGGTTTTGTGTAATTTTTAAAGTAATTTGGCTATGGGGGGTCTGAAGTATCAGTTCATTTAGGAAAAGGGGTCTCTTTCTCAAAATAGTTTGGGAATCCCTACTTTACACCATGTAATTTAAATGAATACTAGCTGACCCAGCGAACTTCATACCGCCACTACTTATAAATGAAAAATTAGTTAAATAAACATTTTCCAGTGGACCAAATTGTGAATCTAAACCATCCTCGAATCCCCTTGAACTCACACAAAAAATTTCATCAAAATCTATCCACCCGTCTAGGAGGAGTTCAGTGACATACACACGCACACAAGAAATATATATATTAAGATTTTAGGAGTTATCGCAAAACAGAAACAAATGCGGGCGATAATAAACTCAAGTGTTGGCATAATATTCTCTACTACCCGTGCGAAACCGTGGTAGGTCGCTAGTTTATGATAATAATAATATGATACGTTGAATTTTTAGCGTTTTGTTAAGCAATTTGTGTGTGTGTGTGTGTGTGTGCGTGTGCGTGACTGTGTGTGTGTGTGCTGGCCCTCACCGGTGCGCGAGCCCTCGCGCGAGGCGCCCAGGTCCATGTCAACGGTCACCTCCTCCACGGTGGCGCCGACCTCCTGCGCGCCGCACCATCCTGACAACAAGCCGTCGTGTACAGACTACAGACTACAGACTCCGCAGTCCGCTCGCGCCAACACGTACACGGTACAACGGACATTAGGTACGCATCAATCGATCGGAAGAAACAATGCATCAACAATGCAGGTTCGAGACGCTTAAAAAGGTGCCCAGCCACGGAACCCCAGCAAAACAAGCAATCTCTACATACTAGAGGCAAATATATCAAACTAAAAAGTTAGGTATTCAATTACTTTTGGAAACAAGAGATTTGATTCATACGAGTCGAAGGCAACGTGGAGTGTGAACATTATTCATTCATGAGCGATTGTTTGTGAGCCTCACCTGAAAGAAGTAGGACGCCTACCGCTACCAAGCAGTAGCTCTTCATTTTTAATTCACTTCTAAGCGATTCGAGATTAATATCTAACAATTTACACTTAAATACCGGCGAAAAACGCCTACGCCTCGACAGCCACAGAAATAAGGAAACTTTATCAAACTCGGCCTAACTGTGCTTCTCGATCCTGTTTCACTATACTCTATAGAAAAAGACAGCAGAAAATTGTAGTTTTTATTGGTTGCAATAATTTTGAAAGAGAAATTTCCACCTATGAAAATTATACACGATAGTAATCGAGCAAATGGGGGACTAGAAAATACAAATGTCTTAACCTGATTGGTTGATTGGTAAAATAAAACCTTTACATACGTCAATGACCTTTGATGTCAGTTTGACACTGACAAATAAAAGTTCCATGGTACTAGGAATTACTACTACGTCTAAACTCTTTGGTCAGGAGGGTCAGCTCAGAATCCATGGTAGGTAGGAAATAGATGGAGATGAAGTATATAAAGTAACTGCTAGTCAAGCCGGGTGCCATCCGCCATTTTATGAGCATTATGCACAAAACATTATGTATTCACTCTAATTGAACTTCAGCTGTCAGCCTGTCAAGTAGTTGCGTGTTATTGGATTTGTGTCAATGGAGTATCGACTTGTCGATATTATTATAGGTGACGTTAAACGACTTGAATAAATTCTAATGCATTACTGCTCATCACCATATTATCAGATAAAACAAGAAGTTTGGTGTTTATAGTTGAAATTTATATCATTTGTCCGGTTATTTTAATACTTCACTTAAATAATAAATGCTAGAATCTAATACCTCTATATAATAGATGATAATGTCCGTGTTTTCTGCTGTCGTTTCCGGCTAGTGAAAACTTAAAGAAAAAAATGGATGGGTGCTATAGGCGTGGAAAATATAAATATAACACACATCCCTCTACATAAAATATGAAAAGATCGTGTGATACATTCTATGGATACATTTCTTTTCTGCGGTAAGAGCAAGAGGTGGATTTAATAATAATCCCTGTGCAATTCAATTACAACAAGAGGGCTTAGAAGAGATTGTTAATTAATAAAAGCTGATAGAAAAGATGGCAGAATTGAGAATTGCGTTCCTCTTAACAAATAAATATTCAATTGTTCAAGAAAAACCCAGCTAATACAAACAATGATTTAACAGAAAAAAATCCTTGTACAGATTGAAGAGGACCGCAGCAATATTTATAAGAGGTACATAAACTATATGAAACCAATTTTAAATGGGAAAACGAAACCTGACGTGAAACGAAACGAAACGACACACAAAATACTTTTGGAATGATCCTGAGCACAAAACTAATGACTAATTGATGCCCATAAAAAGTGTGATTTAAACATATTTAGACCTAAGATTCCGTTAACAATAACATAGTACTAAAATAAACGATGGTGTTGCAAAGGAGTTTTTTATGTAACTTAATTTTATTCAGAAACGAATCAAAATTGGTTTGGTTCGCTTCATAAAAAGTGTCCCATTTCGATAGTTAAAAAATCGTAATATTAATAAAATATGTGTACTTACACTATTTTCATCAATTAAATACATAACCTATCAATCATACACTAACTGTCTTTTATTTGACAACATATTTTGCTAGTTGCTCTCGCTTTTTAAAAGCGGTGAACGCTTTTAAAACTTTAGTAGACTACCACCCTTAGGATGACTTAATTATAACTGTACAGTAACTAACTTAGGAAGCTGTACGGTAATCTTATCTTCTTAATATATATAAATTTCTTGTCACGTTGTTTGTCCGCGATGGACTCCTAAACTACTCAACCGATTTTTATAAAACTTCGTAACTATCGTAATTTGGTCCAACTTAAAAGATAGGATAGTTTTTGAATTGGGATAGTTTATTTGTTTTATTTATATAGATAAGTAGGCGGTACGAAGTTCGCTGGGTCAGCTAGTAATATATATAAATTACGTGTCACGTTATTTGTCCACGATGGACTCCTAAACTATTTAACCGATTTTGATCAAACTTCGTTACTATCTGTAATTTAGTCCAATTTGAAAGAAAGGATAGTTTTTTTTGATTAGGATAGTTTATTTGTTTTATTTATATAAATAAGTTGGCGGTACGAAGTTCGCCGGGTCAACTAGTATTCTTTATTTGTTTATTTATATGTAGGGCATGCAGATAGCTGTCTCATGCTAAGCACGTCATGTTTTGACTCTACCACCGCTTATAGAAAGAAATTCTACTACTATGAGCCAGCAAGTTGCTCTTTTAATGTAAAGAAATAGTGGTTTATAATTAACAAACGATTGATACATATTATAATTTATAAATGAGTACTTTTTTATATATGGTGATCTCTTTCAATTTCACAAAACGGTAGCGAAACTGTTTGGATATTCTCTTTAAAAACCTAAATCCACGCGAATAATATGTACCTGATAGAGTACAAACGTACGTTACGTAATTATTATTACCTATAAATACTACGTATACATAAATGCTTGATTATCGCTTCACTCCTTATCGATGTCGATAGTTTCGAAGCACACTCCCTAATGGGCGGCCATTTTATGAGGTTTTTTCTGTAGGTATGCACCCGATTTTTGTAGGTAAGGCACCTCCATGTATTTGCTACTTTCATGTCAGATTCTTGGTCAGAACGTGGATAAACTCTTTGTCGTAAATCTATGATTCCTAGATTATTTAGACTATAGTTTCATGTGGTTCCATGTATCATAATGTTTGTGGTCTATGGTTCCATGGTTCTGCAAGACGTGATCTGTGGTTCTGCAATCTGTTAACTGCATATTTTCTGCTGTCAGCTGTCGCCTGTCAAAAACATTAAAAATTGTTAAAATCAAAATAATTTGATTAAAATTATCTTCTCAGTCTCCTCTATTTACATTTTACGGTATTTCAATATACATTTTAACACGTTTAAACTAAAACGTAAAAACTGTAAAACCAATCGAATGAAATGAGTAGGTAGCAGTTGAAAAAAACCATCACGATGGAAGCGGGCCAAGCGGGCAGCTCCCCTCGGACGGTGACCAGCAAGCGGCGCATCACGTACCGCGCCAGCGCGTGGCGGTGCCGCGAGTTCGAGGTGCGGAGCGGCGGCGGCGCGCTGGTGTGCCGCGCGGCCGTGCTGCGCATGGAGCGGTCGCTGCTGGTGTGGGTCGGCGCGCGCGAGCCGCGGCTGCTGGACGCGGCGCTGGGCGTGCCGCGCGCGGGCGGCGCGCTGGCCACGGCGCTGCTGGGCGCGGGCGCGGCGCCGGGGCTGGCGCGCCGCCTGGCCGCCGCGCGCGACTGCCCCGCGCTCGTGTGCTGCGGGCAGGCCTTCGACCGCTTCACGGCGCCGCTGGTGGAGCGCGGCCTGCTCGCCGAGCTGCAGGCGCATCCGGACCTCTGAGCCTCTGTCGCCCGCCCCCGTCGCAGCGCTCGCTGCCCAACTTCATTGCCTGTGCGGTCAACATTCAGTGTTAAAAGTGCTGTGCTTACTTGCTTAAAAAAATAATAATATTTGATCTGAAGTATTGACATTTGACAATGTATCTTAGGTAGAGCCTGCATCAGTGACAATGGGGCTATCGTTGGCTTCCATGTAGTAATATGGAGGAATGTTTGCAAATCGTAATTTGAAGAAATCACTGATGGTGGAATCGGTATAATATGTTGGTTGGGATGACACTGCACAGAGGTGTTGTAACTAACCACAGGCCGCACAAAAAGCTCACCATTATCACCAACAATTTGATAGAAATAGCTCAAAGCTTGAGAAGACTCAATCATTTAGCTAGCTTTGAGCCATTTCTATCAAATCAAATAAGAAATTAGCCATTGAGGCATGCCATTAGCTCTGGGTCTCTTCAGTCTGGGTCATCTGGGTCGTTTTGTGTAACTCGATTTTGACAGACTTGTGGGTTGGAATATTTTTGCATAACCACATCCAATAGTTTTTAAGTTTTGTATTGTGTTACATTATTAAACAACAAGCCAAGACTTCTGAGTAGTGCTATACAGTTCCAAGAGTCATCGTGGTACTGTGGTGGTGGTGTACATGTTTTTTTTTAATTTAGAACAATGGCTGGGGTTTGAACTGTCGACTTTTCAGTTTTTCTGTTAACCATCTAACTGTAACCATCATGCTATTGAGACCTCTATTAATAGTAGTTATGTTTTGCCCTACAATTTCAAGGTTGTTACATAACTTACATGCAATATTGTGAAATGTACTTTACTTTGCTGTTGCTTTGCTTTGTTTTTGTTACTTTGCTGATAGATATACTTGATATAAGTAGATATACCTAGATATATAATAAATATAGGTAAAAATTTTTATACTATAAACGATTTCTTGCAACCTTTTCAGTAATTGAAATTAATAATAATATTACTTAGTTATAAGGACAACTATTAACTATGTATGTAACTAATTACATATTTGCATGCTACTCTGTGGCGGATTGAAGCGAATGTATTATAATTGTTAAGATCTTACATAAATGTACTCAATCTGGCAAATAAATAATTTGAATTTGAATTTGAATTTGAATTTATATGTATATTTAAAATAACTTCTAATAAGAACTCTAAAAAGCAAATGACTCCTTTTATTTTATTTACAAGTTAGTCTGTTTTTTCTTTCCATCCTGAAACTCCTCAAGTGAATGTGATTTGCCCAAATTAGACAGTTCATTTTTTGAGATTTTGCTTTCATTTTCGAGGCTTCATCGATGAGTCATCAAAAATGAACTGTCTAAACAGCGACCGTTCACCGTTCACAGGCGATGTGCCTCGGCAAGGAAAGCGCTTGATCGCTTTCACAGGGTGTCCTTCACCGGTGACTTCAGTGAGATGTAAACAGCGACTATCTCGCTCATTTCCAGGGTTGCCAACTTTGGAATTAAATAGCGAATTATCGACATCTAGTAAAGTATCTCGTTACTGAATACGGACTTTTCTATGACTTATCCTTTTTTTGACCGCATGTATTGTAATATGGTAAAATACCTATGCTTCTAACTGCCTTATCACCCATAAAAAATTAATGTCACCATACACCATACATAGAGTAAGATCCCAGTGCCGCCAGACCTAAGTTATTTTCTCAGCAATTATTTGTGTACGATAGAGTACTGTTCGAATGTCCTTTCAGTATATGCGTACCAGTTAGATTGTGCCGACGGCCAATTTCCAGATACCAGGTGCTAAAGGTAGGTAAAAACTAGAATAACTTATCTTAAATTCTCAGGGCTGATTTTCATATATGTTTTAAAGAATATTGTAAAAATTAATAAATTAATACTGCCAGACGCTTACCGCCGGCGGTTACTTTAGCCAGACGCTTTGAAGCTCCCAAAAAATATATAATTTAAGTTAACTTATATTCTCAGTTCTGATTTTTATACATGATACTCAGGGAACTATTGCGATATTATCTGTAAGCTGCCAGACCTATTGGAAGGGTCAAACATCCCCCCAGACACACATTATGCGTCCCCATATGTATGAGCGCTAGAACATGATTCACTTGTTTAAGTGTGTGAGAGATAATATCATCATACTATAATATTATAAATGCGAAAGTGTGTTTGTTGGTTTGTCCTTCAATCACTCTGCAACAGAGCTACGGATCGACATGATTTTTTGCCTGGGTATAGCTTGCAGAAGATACCTATTGCAATAGTTCTCTCTCTCTAGATCCTAAGCTATACCCAGACAAAAAATCACGTCGATCCATAGCTCTGTTGCAGAGTGATTGAAGGACAAACCAACAAACACACTTTCGCATTTATAATATTATAGTATGATGATCGTACGTCAGAGGACTCCAAGACGATGGGAAACTCCACATTCTGGAAAAGGAAATTGAGCGCTGTAATTTGACAATAACTGGAATCAGCGAAACACATTGGAAGAACAGTGGCCACCGAGATACCGAGAAACACACAATCTACTTCTCTGGAAATGAAAGAAGCAGTTACTCTGGGGTAGCCCTCGCAATTTCAAAAAGACTGAATCGGTCTGTCCTAGGATACAACCCTGTCAGTGATAGAATAATATCCATGAAACTAAATGCATCACCAGCCCCACTGAATGTAATCCAGGTCTATGCTCCTACAAGCACTGCCAACGATGATGATATAGAAAAGTTTTATAATGAACTCGAAACCTGTATGACTAAGATACCTAGACGAGAACTACTTATCATTCTCGGAGACTTCAACTCGAAAGTAGGAACTACCATCAATGATTCTGGTCTCCGAAATATTGTTGGAAGGTATGGACTTGGTGTTAGGAATTTAAGAGGGGAACGACTTATGGAGTTTGCTGCGAATAACAATCTGACTATAATGAACACAGTTTTCAAGCATCACTCGAGACGATTATACACATGGATTTCGCCTGATGGTAAGCACCGAAACCAAATTGACTTCGTCCTGATAAGATCTAGATGGAGGAGTTCAATTACTAATGTACATACCTTGCCAGGTGCTGACTGTCACTCAGATCACCAACTGTTAGTCGGCAAATTGAAGTTAAAGTTGCAGAATTCGAGACCGTCTAAGCATACAAAGAGAATTGAAATACATGACAAAAGATCCTTCACTAAATCGATAGGAACAAAATATAGCACGTGGCTGGCAGGAACTACAAAGTCAATGGATACCAATTCTTTGTGGCTGTCCGCAAAGAAATATATCAAAGAGGCAGTTGCTGACACGCAAACCCAAAATCCTAAGGTTAAACGGCAACATTGGATGTCAAAAGAGACTTGGGAGCTAATTGAAGAACGTAGAAGTTTAAAAGCCAGCGGAGCAACAGTGTCTGAACTTAACAAGATAAGTGCTACAATACAGAAGGAATGTAGACGCGATCGAAACGGTGCTTTGGCAAAGTTATGCGAAGAACTTGAGCAGCACTCCATGAAGCACGAAACTAGGGATCTCCATAATAAAATTCGTTATCTGACTCGCACGTTTAAGCTGAAAACCTGGGCCATAGAGAACTCCGTCGGTGTAACTGTTACAGAAATAAAGGACATCGTTACTATATGGAGGGATTATTGTAAGTCACTGTTTTCAGATAACAGTACTCTACAGAATGAAAACAGTCCTGTAATGTGTGTAGATGAACAGGAACCCACAATAATGAAGGATGAAGTGCGTGCGGCTATCCGGCGTCTTAAGGGCAATAAGGCAGTGGGAGTAGATGAGTTGCCTATAGAAGTGTTTAAGGCTATGGGAGAAACAGGCGTTGATGTCTTACACACCATCTGCTGCAAAATTTGGGAAACGGGGTGTTGGCCAAAAGACTGGTCACATTCCTTATTCATTCCGTTGCATAAGAAAGGCTCAACGAAAAAATGCAATAACTATAGACTGATTTCTCTTATAACCCATGCCAGTAAAGTACTACTTCACATCTTGAATACACGACTACAGGCCTATTTATCGCGCCAAATTGCACCAGAACAAGCCGGTTTCGTTAAAGGTAGAGGTACACGAGAGCAAATACTTGTGATCCGCCAAATCGTAGAGAAAGCTAGAGAATTCAATACCCCTCTATACATCTGCTTTGTTGACTTTCGGAAAGCATTTGACACTGTTAAATGGACAAAGCTTTGGCAAGTATTATCACAAATGGGCGTACCTCTGCATTTAATACAACTCATCCAAAGATTGTACATAGATGGAACAGCAGCTGTTCGGGTGGATGAAATAGAGTCTACAAGTTTCAAGACCGAAGCCGGCGTTCGACAGGGGTGTATTCTTTCACCACTACTGTTCAACATTTACACCGAACACATAATGCGGATTGTTCTGGAAGACTGGGATAAAGGCATATCTGTTGGCGGGCAGAAGATGTGTAATCTCAGATATGCAGACGATACTACACTCTTTGCTCAAACAAAAGAGGATATTGAAGAGCTGCTAACACGTCTGGAGATAACTAGCTTAGAATTTGGACTGGCCATCAACAGGGATAAGACCAAGATGATGATAGTAGATCGCGCAAATCAAAACAGAACGGAAATCCAACGCATTGCCGATTGTGAGGTGGTGCCAACTTACATCTATCTAGGTTCAACTATCTCCAATACCGGGGGTTGTGAGCTAGAAATCCGAAGGCGATGTGCTATTACTAGGTCTGCGGTGGAGAAGCTCAACAAAATCTGGAAGGACAGAAGGATCACCAAAACCACTAAGGTTCGACTTATGAGGTGCCTTGTCTTCCCAATATTCCTCTACGGAGCTGAAACCTGGTCCCTTAGACTGCAGGACCGCCGTAAAATTGATGCCTTAGAGATGTGGTGCTGGAGGCGCCTTTTGAAGATCCCTTGGACGGCCTTCAGAACCAACAACTCCATCTTGAAAGAACTAAAGATAACAGGAGGCCGATCGCGCTATTTGCATTGTCAACGAAACGTTTACAGTTCAGTTATGGATCAGTTGCGATTGTGGTGCAACTACAATTCAACTTTAATATAAATAAACACTACACTTGTAAACACTGTATTGAACTGTTGCGATCGAACTTCAACTATAAAAAAGTAGCGTCTATTGAACTGTTGCAAAAACGTTCGTTTGACAGCAGTTGCGTTCCAACTCAAGTTCAACTGAGTGTCACCTAGCTGTCAAATTGTTAGCGCGATACGAAACGTTCAAAAAGCGGTTGCGGTTCGTTTGCAGTTCAGTTACGTTTCAGTCGTAAAAAATAGCGCGATCGGCCCCCAGAAAGGCTTTCGTCGACTGTGCAGTTGCGAATTCTGAAGTTCTTCGGTCACATCTCTAGAAATGAAGGGTCAATTGAACGGTTGGTGGTGCAGGGTCAGGTGGAAGGGAAAAGAACGAGAGGACGCTCACCAACGCGCTGGACGGACTTGATCAAAGCGGTGACCCGGACAACTGTGGTGGAGTGCTCCCGCAATGCAACTGACCGTCGCAAGTGGAGGAGCATCGCACGGGAGGCGGTGCGATCCAAAAACAATCAAGGAGACTGACAACTATCAACTAATGTCACATCATCCCAGCAGCCACGACCACTCTGACAAGAGTGACCGATAGAGAAGTATGATGATATTATCTCTCACACACTTAAACAAGTGAATCATGTTCTAGCGCTCATACATATGGGGACGCATAATGTGTGTCTGGGGGGATGTTTGACCCTTCCAATAGGTCTGGCAGCTTACAGATAATATCGCAATAGTTCCCTGAGTATCATGTATAAAAATCAGAACTGAGAATATAAGTTAACTTAAATTATATATTTTTTTGGGAGCTTCAAAGCGTCTGGCTAAAGTAACCGCCGGCGGTAAGCGTCTGGCAGTATTAATTTATTAATTTTTACAATATTCTTTAAAACATATATGAAAATCAGCCCTGAGAATTTAAGATAAGTTATTCTAGTTTTTACCTACCTTTAGCACCTGGTATCTGGAAATTGGCCGTCGGCACAATCTAACTGGTACGCATATACTGAACGGACATTCGAACAGTACTCTATCGTACACAAATAATTGCTGAGAAAATAACTTAGGTCTGGCGGCACTGGGATCTTGGACCATTTTAACCGTAATAGAAATGCTGTTTGTAATAATCTTTATCTACTCCAGCATCGAAAAGTTCCAATTTCGAATTTGACACCTGAATCGAAATGAACCCTCTTTCGGTTTTGCTTCTCATTTCGATGCAGCTCGTTGTATGGGAGCTGAGCTGAATCGAAATGGTTATCTTCTTAAAATAGGATACCTAAAGCTAAGGCTCTGAGTTCTGGCACTTTTGTACCGTTCGTACGACAGAGGCGCCACAGGCGGCTGGTGGCGGCTTACGGAGTTACTTTTTGTTGACAGAGGCGCCACAGGCGGCTGGTGGCGGCTTACGGAGTTACTTTTTGTTACTTTATTGAGCCAACAACGGTAATTTTATTTTCCTTGTCGTAGATAAAATCTTGTATGCAACTGAACGTAATTAGTCATTTTAATTCTCGTACTATCCTATTTGAGGCTTGAAAATGACCCTCATTACGATGCAGTTGCATAAATAGCTATTATCTTTGTAGTAGGTAGGTATATAAAAATGAATTGACGTTTGTTAGTCTCACAAAAACGCGAGAACGGCTGAACCGATTTGCCTAGTTTTTTTTTGAAATATTTGTAGAAGTCCAAGGAAGGTTTAAAAGGCGAAAAAAAAAGTGAAAAATAAATAAACGGGAGAGTGACAGGACTTTTTATCCCGTATCCGAGTATCTATTATTTATTACTAGCTGATGCCCGCGACTTCGTCCGCATGGATTTAGTTTTTAAAAATCCCGCGGGAACTCTTTCATTATCCTATATAAAAAGTAGCTCTCCCGGTCTGAGGAACCACTACTACATCCATTACTATACCCATGCAAAATATCGCATCAAACCGCTGTTCTGTTGCGACGTGATTGAAGGACAAACCAACAAACAAACACACTTTCGCATTTATAATATCAGTAATGCTTTATTATACCTAACACTTTTTATAATTGTCAAATTTTTTACCATACTTAACCAAAGACAAAATTACGTTTAGCTGTCATTTACGTTTTGTTATTCCACTGTCATTTGCGTTTTGTTATTCCATGTAAGGTGCGTTTTTGTTATACCACGTTTTATAGTGACTTGACGGGAACGCGGTCGAACGGGATAAAAAGTATCCTATGTCCGTCTCCTGGTTCTAAGCTACCTCTCCACCAATTTTCATCCGTTCTTGAGTTATAAATAGTGTAACTAACACCACTTTCTTTTATATATATATATATTATAATATATATAGCTCGATTACCACTCACTCACTGACACACTCACTCACTCATTGACAGGGTTGTTCTCCTAGAAGGAGACAGAAATCGATATAATGATGTAGGGGAGATATGTCCGGGTGGGGGATTCGAGTTGGGGAAAATTATGACATTTCGGAAAAACAAGATGGCGGCCGACGTGATTCTTGCAACTCTTTTGTTTTCCAACCGATTTCTTTGAAATTTTGGATTATTGTAGAAATTAGTAAACGATTAACAGAAAAAGTGAAAAAAATTAAAAAAACAAGATGGCGGCCGAGCTGTGACGTCTCAAATTTCCGACCCCTCTCCTGTAAAATTTTGTATGAAAAAAATTTTTTTCACCCATGGTGTCGTATAGAGCTCAAAGAATGTGACTCGGAGAAAGGTGGAGAGAGCTGATGAGTGAGGAGTTCGGAGACGGGCGAGGGGCACGGCCAGGGTATAGAAGATAGGTGGAGGGTGCTCGACCAAATGTCATTCGAAACCTCGAGCAATTGCCAGTGAGTTGAAAAAAAATTCCAAAATGGCGGAAAAAAAATGGCGGCAAATTTTGTCCGTCTCTCTCTCGGAAACTATAAAAGATGGAGGAGCGGTTTCTCGACAAAAGATGATCAAAACCCGGAGGTCTACCTGGTGAGTAGGAAAAAAATTCAAGATGGCGGATTTTTTTTCCCATACAAAATGTATGGGGAATATTGAAGGGACTAGAAGTTGGGAACTATGCAAGACATTGATTTTGATAGGTTCATAGGGCTTTTTTTCTTTTTCTTTTTTTCATTTTACATTTGTTTTTTTTCTTTTTTTTCATTTTACATTTGTTTTTTTTTCTTTTTTTTCATTTTTTTTTTCTTTTTTTTCTTTTTTTTTTCTTTTTTTTTCTTTTTCTTTTGTGAATGAGGAGCACGGCCAGGTTATTGCAGATAGGTGGGGTGTGCTCGAACAAATTTTTTGGCAAAAGATGACCAGAATCCGAAGGTCTACTTGATGAGTAAAAAAATCGCGGTCCGCTTTAGCGGGCCGCGCACCCACGCGCCCTACTTGTAGTAATAACACTTCCCGCGAACTGCTTTAGCAGCTCGCGCACCGAGCGAAATAAATAAAGCCGAACAATCGCGGTCCGCTTTAGCGGGCCGTGCACCCACGCGCCCTACTTGTAGCAATAACACTTCCCGCGAGCTGCTTTAGCAGCTCGCGCACCGAGCGAAATAAATAAAGCCGAACAATCGCGGTCCGCTTTAGCGGGCTGCGCACCCACGCGCCTTACTTTTAGTAATAACATTTCCCGCGAGCTGCTTTAGCAGCTCGCGCACCGAGCAAACGCTAGTTATTATAATATATATAGCTCGATTACCACTGACTCACTGACACACTCACTCACTCATTGACAGGGTTGTTCTCCTAGAAGGAGACGGAAATCGATATAATGATGTTCGGGAGATGTGTTTGGGGGGGGGATTCGAGTTGGGGAAAATTATGACATTTCGGAAAAACAAGATGGCGGCCGACGTGAATCTTGCAACTCTTTTGTTTTCCAACCGATTTCTTTGAAATTTTGGATTGTCGTAGAAATTAGTAAATGATTAACAGAAAACGTGAAAAAAATTTAAAAAACAAGATGGCGGCCGAGCTGTGACGTCTCAAATTTCCGACCCCTCTCCTGTAAAATTTTGTATGAAAAAAATTTTTTTCACCCATGGTGTCGTATAGAGCTCAAAGAATGTGACTCGGAGAAAGGTGGAGAGAGCTGATGACTGAGGAGTTCGGAGACGGGCGAGGGGCACGGCCAGGGTATAGAAGATAGGTGGAGGGTGCTCGACCAAATGTCATTCGAAACCTCGAGCAGTTGCCAGTGAGTTGAAAAAAAATTCCAAAATGGCGGAAAAAAAATGGCGGCAAATTTTGTCCGTCTCTCTCTCGGAGACTATAAAAGATGGAGTAGCGGTTTCTCGACAAAAGATGATCACAACCCGGAGGTCTACCTGGTGAGTAGGAAAAAAATTCAAGATGGCGGATTTTTTTTTCCCCCCATACAAAATGTATGGGGAATATTGAAGGGACTAGAAGTTGGGAACTATGCAAGACATTGATTTTGATAGGTTCATAGGGCTTTTTTTCTTTTTCTTTTTTTTCATTTTACATTTGCTTTTTTTCTTTTTTTTCTTTTTTTTTTTTTTTTTTTCTTTTTCTTTTGTGAATGAGGAGCACGGCCAGGTTATTGCAGATAAGTGGGGTGTGCTCGAACAAATTTTTTGGCAAAAGATGACCAGAATCCGAAGGTCTACTTGATGAGCAAAAAAATCGCGGTCCGCTTTAGCGGGCCGCGCACCCACGCGCCCTACTTGTAGCAATAACACTTCCCGCGAGCTGCTTTAGCAGCTCGCGCACCGAGCGAAATAAATAAAGCCGAACAATCGCGGTCCGCTTTAGCGGGCCGCGCACCCACGCGCCCTACTTGTAGCAATAACACTTCCCGCGAGCTGCTTTAGCAGCTCGCGCACCGAGCGAAATACTAGTTATAATATATATAGCTCGATTACCACTGACTGACTGATTCACTGACTCATTGACAGGGTTGTTCTCCTAGAAGGAGACGGAAATCGATATAATGATGTAGGGGAGATATGTCCGGGTGGGGGATTCGAGTGGGGAAAAATTATGACATTTCGGAAAAACAAGATGGCGGCCGACGTGATTCTTGCAACTCTTTTGTTTTCCGACCGATTTCTTTGAAATTTTGGATTATTATAGAAATTAGTAAACGATTAACAGAAAAAGTGAAAAAAATTAAAAAAACAAGATGGCGGCCGAGCTGTGACGTCTCAAATTTCCGACCCCTCTCCTGTAAAATTTTGTATGACAAAAATTTTTTTCACCCATGGTGTCGTATAGAGCTCAAAGAATGCGACTCGGAGAAAGGTGGAGAGAGCTGATGAGTGAGGAGTTCGGAGACGGGCGAAGGGCACGGCCAGGGTATAGAAGATAGGTGGAGGGTGCTCGACCAAATGTCATTCGAAACCTCGAGCAGTTGCCAGTGAGTTGAAAAAAAATTCCAAAATGGCGGAAAAAAAATGGCGGCAAATTTTGTCCGTCTCTCTCTCGGAGACTATAAAAGATGGAGGAGCGGTTTCTCGACAAAAGATGATCACAACCCGGAGGTCTACCTGGTGAGTAGGAAAAAAATTCAAGATGGCGGATTTTTTTTTTCCCCCCATACAAAATGTATGGGGAATATTGACGGGACTAGAAGTTGGGAACTATGCAAGACATTGATTTTGATAGGTTCATAAGGCTTTTTTCTTTTTCTTTTTTTTTCATTTTACATTTGCTTTTTTCTTTTTTTTCTTTTTTTTTTTCTTTTGTTTTCTTTTTCATTTGTGAATGAGGAGCACGGCCAGGTTATTGCAGATAGGTGCGGTGTGCTCGAACAAATTTTTTGGCAAAAGATGACCAGAATCCGAAGGTCTACTTGATGAGTAAAAAAATCGCGGTCCGCTTTAGCGGGCCGCGCACCCACGCGCCCTACTTGTAGTAGTAACACTTCCCGCGAGCTGCTTTAGCAGCTCGCGCACCGAGCGATATAAATAAAGCCGAACAATCGCGGTCCGCTTTAGCGGGCCGCGCACCCACGCGCCCTACTTGTAGCAATAACACTTCCCGCGAGCTGCTTTAGCAGCTCGCGCACCGAGCAAACGCTAGTTATAATATATATAGCTCGATTACCACTCACTCACTGACTCACTCATTGACAGGGTTGTTCTCCTAGAAGGAGACGGAAATCGATACAATGATGTAGGGGAGATATGTCCGGGTGGGGGATTCGAGTTGGGGAAAATTATGACATTTCGGAAAAACAAGATGGCGGCCGACGTGAATCTTGCAACTCTTTTGTTTTCCAACCGATTTCTTTGAAATTTTGGATTATTGTAGGAATTAGTAAACGATTAACAGAAAAAGTGAAAAAAATTAAAAAAACAAGATGGCGGCCGAGCTGTGACGTCTCAAATTTCCGACCCCACTCCTGTAAAATTTTGTATGAAAAAAAATTTTTTCAACCATGGTTTCGTATAGAGCTCAAAGAATGTGATTCGGAGAAAGGTGGAGAGAGCTGATGAGTGAGGAGTTCGGAGACGGGCGAGGGGCACGGCCAGGGTATAGAAGATAGGTGGAGGGTGCTCGACCAAATGTCATTCGAAACCTCGAGCAGTTGCCAGTGAGTTGAAAAAAAATTCCAAAATGGCGGAAAAAAAATGGCGGCAAATTTTGTCCGTCTCTCTCTCGGAGACTATAAAAGATGGAGGAGCGGTTTCTCGACAAAAGATGATCAAAACACGGAGGTCTACCTGGTGAGTAGGAAAAAGATTCAAGATGGCGGATTTTTTTTTCCATACAAAATGTATATGGGGAATATTGAAGGGACTAGAAGTTGGGAACTATGCAAGACATTGATTTTGATAGGTTCATAGGGCTTTTTTTCTTTTTCTTTTTTTTCATTTTACATTTGCTTTTTTTCTTTTTTTTCTTTTTTTTTTCTTTTTTTTCTTTTTCTTTTGTGAATGAGGAGCACGGCCAGGTTATTGCAGATAGGTGGGGTGTGCTCGAACAAATTTTTTGGCAAAAGATGACCAGAATCCGAAGGTCTACTTGATGAGTAAAAAAATCGCGGTCCGCTTTAGCGGGCCGCGCACCCACGCGCCCTACTTGTAGTAATAACACTTCCCGCGAGCTGCTTTAGCAGCTCGCGCACCGAGCGAAATAAATAAAGCCGAACAATCGCGGTCCGCTTTAGCGGGCCGCGCACCCACGCGCCTTACTTTTAGTAAAACACTTCCCGCGAGCTGCTTTAGCAGCTCGCGCACCGAGCAAACGCTAGTTAATATATATATAGCTGCTCGTGCTGATTCACTGATTCACTGACTGATTGATCACCTCTCCTGTAAAATTTTGTATGAAAAATTTTTTTTCCACCGATGGTTTCGTATAGAGGACAAAAATTCATTCGGAGGAAAATTATGGAGAGAGCTGATGATTGAGGATTTCGGAGACGGATGAGGAGCACGGCCAGGGTATTGAAGATAGGTGGGGGGTGCTCGAACAAATGTCACTCGAAACCTCATCCAATTCGCAGTGAGCTGAAAAAAAATTCAAAATGGCGGAAAAAAGATGGCGGCCATACAAATTTCGTCGGTGTCTATCTCGGAGAGTATAAAAGATAGAAGAGTGGTTTCCTTGCAAAAGCTGATCAAGACCCTAAGGTCTACTTGACGAACAGAAAAAAAATTCAAGATGGCGGAATTTTTTTTTTCTTCATACAAAAATATATGGCGAATATTGAAGAGACTAGAAGCCGGGAATCATGCACGACTTTGATACAATTCCTTTTCAAGATTTTTTTTTATTGAAGAATTTTCATTATGACAAATGATGAGAGAAGATAATGATGAGGGTTTGGAAGGTGGGTGAGGAGCACGGCCAGGGTATTGAAGATAGGTTGGTTGTGCTCAAACAAAAGTCACTCGAAACCTCATCCAATTGGGAGTGAGCTGAAAAAAAACTCCAAAATGGCGGTTTCAAGATGGCGGCCATACAAATTTCGCCATAGTCTATCTCAGAGAGTATAAAAGATGGAAGAGTGGTGTTTTGATAGAAAATGATCAGGACCTGAAAGTTTACTTGATGAGTAGAAAAACCGCGGTCCGCTTGCGGGCCGCGCACCCACGCGCCCTACTAGTTAATATATATATAGCTGCTCGTGCTGATTCACTGACTCACTCATTGATCACCTCTCCTGTAAAATTTTGTATGAAAAAATTTTTTTTCACCAATGGTTTTGTATAGAAGACAAAAATTCATGGAGAGGAAAAATATGGAGAGAGCTGATGAGTGAGGATTTCGGAGACGGGTGAGGGGCACGGCCAGGGTATTGAAGATGGGTGGGGTGTGCTCGAACAAATGTCATTCGAAACCTCATCCAATTAGCAGAGAGCTGAAAAAAAATTCAAAATGGCGGAAAAAAGATGGCGGCCATACAAACTTTGTCGGTGTCTATCTCGGAGAGTATAAAAGATGCAAGAGTGCTTCTGTGGCAAAAGCTGATCAGGACCCGAATTTCTACTTGATTATAGAAAAAAAATTCAAGATGGCGGAATTTATATTTTCATACAAAATATATGGCGAATATCGAAGAGACTAGAAGCTGAGAACTATGCAAGACTTTGATACGGTTCCTTTTCAAAATTTGTTTTTATAAAATAATTCTCATTCTGACAAATGATGAGATATGATGATCGAGGGTTTGGAAGGTGGGTGAGGAGCACGGGCAGGGTATTGAAGATAGGTGGGAGGTGCTCGAACAAAAAATACTCGAAACCTCATCCAATTGGCAATGAGATGAAAAAAAATTCAAAATGGTGGATTCCAGATGGCGGCCACACCAATTTCATCGGCATCTATCTCGGAGAGTATAAAAGATGGAAGAGTGGTTATTTGATAGAAAATGATCAGGACCTGAAAGTCCACTTGACGATAGAAAAACCGCGGTCCGCTTGCGGGCCGCGCACCCACGCGCCCTACTAGTATATATATATATATTTAACAGTTCCCGCGGGATTTCAAAAACTAAATCCACGCGGGCATCAGCTAGTCATCTATATATATATAAAAACCTCGGGTCTCGATGTATGTTCGGGATAAACTGGAAAACTACTGAACCGATTTTGATCAAACTTCTTAACTATCTGTAATTTGGTCTAACTTAAAAGATATGATAGTTATATCATCAATATTTGTTATTGCAAATTAAAATATGTTAATTACATGACGGTCATACCTATACAACGTGTACCTACTGAAAGTCCGAAAAATGAGTGCAAGGTAGATACGTGTGTGTAGCTAATAAAGAATCATCTATGAAAATATTGAATAGACATAAGCACATTTTTTTCCATACAAACTAATTCAATTTTCTTGTGACAACCCTATGATTAATCGTGAACATTTACTTCGCGCGCGGCGCGCGGTAGTAGGTAGGTATAGGCATACCGACGCGTTATGTTTTCTAGGGTTGTGCTTAGATTGTTATTGGTGAAAACTTTCAGTGTGGTTTACTCAAAATCTATAAGGGCTTCGAGTCCAATGCTTGTGCTGAAGAGTTCTATATGAAAGTTACCTACAAAGGTAGGCAGGTACACGTTGTATTATACAGTTCGAGATTTAGGTTGATAAGCAACCTAGCAACCACCTCGAACGATGTTATTACGAGTAGGTATTATTATATTGCTAGGCAACCTAAATCTTGAAAGATGTTAGATTGGGAGATAGTCTTACTACTACTTATCTTACTAATCCTTACTAATATTATAAATGCGAAAGTTTGTTTGTTTGTTGGTTTGTCCTTAGTATCTGTATTATACCTATTAGTAGATATATATACTTACTTATATATACTTTTATATACTTATATCTATCTATAAATTGATTGCGATTGCCAATGAAGTTCTCACTTCTGCCGTGTGGTCGTAAGCACACACTCTATTTTTTTTTAAACGGCCAAGCCACATATTTTGATTTTTGACTAAGGTGTAGAATTTCATTTTGTGAAGTTAGTGCTAATAGAGTTTGGCTTGAGAGAAGCTTGGCTCTACATGAGATCTGATAACTTTTTGACTGTGCAAGTTTATGGTTTCTTGGCAACATTTTACATGAAAATATTTTTGGTGGGATTTCACTTCTTTTTGTAGGTCATATTATCTTCTTCTTTATCAACTTTTAAATGTCCACTGCCGGACATAGGTCTCCTGCAGGCTGCATCCATACCTCCACAGGCTTTATTAGGCAGGCGGTATTGCGCCGCCTGAACCCAGCGGCTCCCTGCGACTCGTTTGATGTCGTCGGTCCACATGGTGGGGGTCTGCCAACACTGCGCTTCCCGGTGCGGGGTCGCCACTCCAGCACCTTGGGACCCCTACGACCATCAGCTCTTCGAACTATGTGCCGCGCCCATTTCCACTTCAGTTTCGCGACTCGCTGAGCTATGTCGGTGACTTTGGTTCTCCTGCGGATCTCTTCATTTCTGATTTGATCTCGCAGGGATAAGTACCTACCCCAAGCATAGCTCTCTCCATCGCTCGCTGAGCCTTCTCTTGTAGTTCGCTACTATATCAATTTTCAGACCTCTAGTTATCAAAATTGGCGGAAGTCTCATACAAACTACCATAGTTTAAGGGGAAAATAAAGACGTGGAGAGTAAAAGTTCCAAGTTTTAGGAGTTTTCGTTCATTGTGTATTAATACCTACTAGCTTACTTATACCTATATTTACATATCTACCAAATTTCAGCTTTCTAGGACTTCAAGAAGTATCTACCTACCCTAAGAACTCTGTTGATCAGTGAGTCAGTGACTAAATCGGGGTTTTTTAGATATCAATAGGTAAGAGCTATGCAATTGAAACTGTATGTTTAATAGGTAGGTAGGTATACCTATTACCTAAGTCCACTATCGACATCATAACCTGATAATTTTGTTTATCTGGTAGGTAAGTAGGTCCTAATCCAAACCCAAGTTATGAGGGTTCAAAAAAACGACAAAGCGCTCCGAGAAAAGGTAGGTAAAGTAAAGGTAAAGTGCCCTTGCTCTTTGCTTGGCTCCTTTGATTATATAAACTCTAGATACCGCATCACGCAATGAGCGATGCGACACAAACAGGCCAGCATTTACGAGCGTGTCTGCGTGAGGCACGCACACACGCATAGCAGTGGCTATGTCTTACACCAGCGTCATTTGGATCTTGGAGTTACCAGCTAATGAATCTATCCCGATAAAATGGGGGAAAACTGTAAAATTATGTTAATAATATAATAACATAAATTGTAATATTTTACTATTTAAATGATTTTTTTTTTTACTTTATGTATTATGTATAGAAAAATACTATCAAATAAAAGTCATTAGCGTATTTACAAAATATGTTTTATTATTTAACTTATAGTGTCAATTTATAAAAATACAAGGGTTTCAAGGTGGCATCGCCTTCTTTTATATTTTTTTTTTAAATTTTAAAAAGTCACATTATTATTTTTTTTAATTTTAAAAAGTCACCGCCATATTGGAATTCTTTGTTATTGGACCGATTTCGTTCAAAATCGATATTTAGGCTTCTCTGGGGTCAAGAAAGATCACATGGTTGCCAAAATTTTAAAAAGTCACCGCCATATTGAAATTCTTTGTTATTGGACCGATTTCGTTCAAAATCGATATTTAGGCTTCTTTGCGGTCAAGAAAGAGGAAATGCTTGCCAAAATTATAAAAAGTCACCGCCATATTGGAATTCTTTGTTATTGGACCGATTTCGTTCAAAATCGATATTTAGGCTTCTTTGCGGTCAAGAAAGAGAAAATGGTTGCCAAAATTATAAAAAGTCACCGCCATATTGGAATTCTTTGTTATTGGACCGATTTCGTTCAAAATCGATATTTAGGCTTCTCTGGGGCCAAGAAAGAGGAAATGGTTGGCAAAATTATAAAAAGTCACCGCCATATTGGAATTCTTTGTTATTGGACCGATTTCGTTCAAAATCGATATTTAGGCTTCTCTGGAGCCAAGAAAGAGGAAATGGTTGGCAAAATTATAAAGAGTCACCGCCATATTGGAATTCTTTGTTATTGGACCGATTTCGTTCAAAATCGATATTTAGGCTTCTCTGGGGTCAAGAAAGAGGAAATGGTTGCCAAAATTTAAAAAGTCACCGCCATATTGGAATTCATTGTTATTGGATCGATTTCGTTAAAAATTGAAATTTAGGCTTCTCTGCGGTCAAGAAAGAGGACATGGTTGCCAAACTTTTAAAAAGTCACCGCCATATTGGAATTCTTTGTTATTGGACCGATTTCGTTCAAAATCGATATTTAGAATTCTCTGGGGTCAAGAAAGAGGACATGATTGCCAAAATTTTAGAAAGTCACCGCCATATTGGAATTCGTTGTTATTGGACCGATTTCGTTAAAAATTGAAATTTAGGCTTCTCTGCGGTCAAGAAAGAGGAAATGGTTGCAAAAATTTCAAAAGTCACCGCCATATTGGAATTCTTTGTTATTGGACCGATTTCGTTCAAAATCGATATTTAGGCTTATCTGGGGTCAAGAAACAATACTTAATGTATCAGAACTTTCAGGCTCTTCATTTGATGCGGGATTATTCTGAAATCAAAAGTAACATAATATAATATGGGTTAGATTCTGATCTTAAAGAAGCGATAATAACAGATGATAGTAAAAGTAAACCTCATAAAATTCTACTCTGAATAATCAAGCAGTAATTCTCCAGATCTTAAAGCTTATAAATAAGTACAGACAACATAATTGTTAATGGGATAATATTTTCTAGGAATAGGTTCTGTTAAGGACTAATTTTAAATTAAAGTTACTCCTAACATACATGAATCCGACAAGTATATAATATACACTCACTTATTATTTGCTATAGGTATCATAACAAAAACTTACGAACTTCTGAGACTTCTGTTTTTCAAAATTATATTCCAACTTTACTCCAACGTCTTCATCAGTGATATCACTTTCGTCAGATTTCACTGATGATATAAACAATGCCTACAATTAAAAAAGAATGTTGAACATGTAAATAATCATAAAGTCCTCATATAAAGTGAGAAATATGAATTTTATCGGTAATGCCAACAGAAACGAACCGCGGTACTTCAAGTTGAAAGTTCGCCGCTCTTACCACTGAATTACAATCGCTAGTGTACCTTATACACTAACGAAGGTAACTATATTATAAAATTTAAATTCATGAGCCTGCACGTAATAAAACATACTTTTTTCGGTATCGCATCCTTTTTCAATCTTTGACGTCCTTGATTACTGATATGTTCCGAACATTTCCGTGAAAAAGACTTGTATTTTGCAATACAAGTCTTTTTCACGGAAATGTTCGGAACATATCACCGTGGATTTGGATGGTTTCCAATACTCTTCTCCACGGCTTTATCTTATTATTTCCACCCATGGACTTCTAAATATGGGATCAATAGGTATCCTGAAACCGCAAAATTTTAAAGTTTTTTTTAAAATTTGACCGATGTATTTCAAATTGTGCGTTAATTTCAATATGGCGGTGACTTTTTATAATTTTGCCGACTATTTCCTCTTTCTTGACCCCAGAGAAGCCTAAATATCGATTTTGAACGAAATCGGTCCAATAACAAAGAATTCCAATATGGCGGTGACTTTTTAAATTTTGGCAACCATTTCCTCTTTCTTGACCCCAGAGAAGCCTAAATATCGATTTTGAACGAAATCGGTCCAATAACAAAGAATTCCAATATGGCGGTGACTCTTTATAATTTTGCCAACCATTTCCTCTTTCTTGGCTCCAGAGAAGCCTAAATATCGATTTTGAACGAAATCGGTCCAATAACAAAGAATTCCAATATGGCGGTGACTTTTTATAATTTTGGCAACCATTTCCTCTTTCTTGACCGCAAAGAAGCCTAAATATCGATTTTGAACGAAATCGGTCCAATAACAAAGAATTCCAATATGGCGGTGACTCTTTATAATTTTGCCAACCATTTCCTCTTTCTTGGCTCCAGAGAAGCCTAAATATCGATTTTGAACGAAATCGGTCCAATAACAAAGAATTCCAATATGGCGGTGACTTTTTATAATTTTGGCAACCATTTCCTCTTTCTTGACCGCAAAGAAGCCTAAATATCGATTTTGAACGAAATCGGTCCAATAACAAAGAATTTCAATATGGCGGTGACTTTTTAAAATTTTGGCAACCATGTCCTCTTTCTTGACCCCAGAGAAGCCTAAATATCGATTTTGAACGAAATCGGTCCAATAACAAAGAATTCCAATATGGCGGTGACTTTTTATAATTTTGCCAACCATTTCCTCTTTCTTGGCCCCAGAGAAGCCTAAATATCGATTTTGAACGAAATCGGTCCAATAACAAAGAATTCCAATATGGCGGTGACTTTTATAATTTTGGCAACCATTTCCTCTTTCTTGACCGCAAAGAAGCCTAAATATCGATTTTGAACGAAATCGGTCCAATAACAAAGAATTTCAATATGGCGGAATATCGCACTTTTGTGTTTGCACACAATATACGTCTTGAACACTATAATAGATTGGTTGCCGTTGCCGAAATTGGTTGGGAGGACATTATTATCATTAACTTTGCGGCATTTGAATGTGATTGGAGTGTAGCATTCAATCCCTGTACAGAGCTTCACAAATCGCAAAACCCCGATGCTTAAAATCGCGGAACGCCGATGCTAAAAAACGCTTCACTCGGGGGTCAGTCGGGAAAAATGAACATGTACAACAGGTTTAAAGACAACTATACCAGGAAATTCCCAATCCAAGACTGGCAACACCACAAAATGACGCGATGGTTTTGTGAATAAAGGTATCAAATTATTAGTTTTGCTTTCGTATATTACTATTAGTTTTGAGTTACTTACCGATGGTAGGAGATTTTGTTAGTTGATTTTAACCGTCCTTTGTAATTTCTGCAAATTTTGATCGCGCAACTTGCCATTTTCAGCAAAATAATCGATCGCAAAAAATAAGCCGTACGTGCGTATTACTCGACGTTACAATTGACACTGAGGTGCGGTGAACGCTTTAGAGGAGAACAGTTCACTGATATTTTTATCGACGCTTTTGCGCCGCCGTGACTCTATCTAGTCTTGGCGGGCGGGCAGATCGATCTACTGTCAACTTGTTCAAACTTCAAGTTGCAGTTTGAACAAAAAAGTTCAACTGCAGTGGTTTAGGCTGCGTTGTAGAGCTCTCATCAGTGAGTCAAGACAAGTATTTTTAAGTAGGTAGGTATTATTGATTGAATATTGAATGGCAGTTATTGAAAGTTGCCTCTGATCTTTTTCTAACGCTGGGGTCCCACGGCCCGCGGCCCGGCGTAGGTAGGTACCTACTGACGGAGCGCGCCAGACGAGTGGCCCGTCGCGTGATATGAATGCAATACCCTGCGTCGTACTGGAACGCTAACTCGCTCAGCGGCACAAGTTTGCTGATAGTGGAAACTGAATAGTTCCTTAAACTTAAGCTGCCCAAAAACCACTAAACTCGGAATCATCAGACGAGCTGGGGCCTGGGGGACCGCTCACGCAGTGTCTTCATTCGTCAATAGTCCAGTCGACACTCGACAGATAGGAAAAAGTGGTGTTTAGTGGAAGAAGGTCGGAAGTTATACCTACTAGCTTACTTATACCTATATTTACATATCTACCAAATTTCAGCTTTCTAGGACTTCAAGAAGTATCTACCTACCCTAAGAACTCTGTTGATCAGTGAGTCAGTGACTAAATCGGGGTTTTTTAGATATCAATAGGTAAGAGCTATGCAATTGAAACTGTATGTTTAATAGGTAGGTAGGTATACCTATTACCTAAGTCCACTATCGACATCATAACCTGATAATTTTGTTTATCTGGTAGGTAAGTAGGTCCTAATCCAAACCCAAGTTATGAGGGTTCAAAAAAACGACAAAGCGCTCCGAGAAAAGGTAGGTAAAGTAAAGGTAAAGTGCCCTTGCTCTTTGCTTGGCTCGTCTTGGCGGGCGGGCAGATCGATCTACTGTCAACTTGTTCAAACTTCAAGTTGCAGTTTGAACAAAAAAGTTCAACTGCAGTGGTTTAGGCTGCGTTGTAGAGCTCTCATCAGTGAGTCAAGACAAGTATTTTTAAGTAGGTAGGTATTATTGATTGAATATTGAATGGCAGTTATTGAAAGTTGCCTCTGATCTTTTTCTAACGCTGGGGTCCCACGGCCCGCGGCCCGGCGTAGGTAGGTACCTACTGACGGAGCGCGCCAGACGAGTGGCCCGTCGCGTGATATGAATGCAATACCCTGCGTCGTACTGGAACGCTAACTCGCTCAGCGGCACAAGTTTGCTGATAGTGGAAACTGAATAGTTCCTTAAACTTAAGCTGCCCAAAAACCACTAAACTCGGAATCATCAGACGAGCTGGGGCCTGGGGGACCGCTCACGCAGTGTCTTCATTCGTCAATAGTCCAGTCGACACTCGACAGATAGGAAAAAGTGGTGTTTAGTGGAAGAAGGTCGGAAGTTAATGAAACTTTGGGATGTTGTTCAGGGATGGTTAATAAAAATTTTCTCAAGTTTTGGACCTCGAGGACCCTGTGCTAAAAGAGGGTGGGGGGAATCTGCAAAATTTTCAACCTTCCTCCGGATTTTCCTCGATATTTTTTTCCCTTACGTCCTACGGTAAAAGTATTGCCATACTTTTTTGTAGAGCGTTAAATTTCCTACAATTTTGATTATGTAAAAATTTTTGTAATGTCAATTCGTTACCGAGATATGGCGCTTCGAAATAACGATTTTTTCAAAATTCGTTAAAAACCTTTTGTGAATTGGGGTTGAGTGGGGAGAGCGGGGAAAGGGGGTGTCCAAAGTTGGTGATTTTAACCAGGTAGGTACTTACTATAATTACAACAACATTTCATCATAATTCGAGAATAACAAAAGAAATAAGGTGGAATTCTGCCTTTTGTCGCATTTTATAGCGAATTTTGAAAAAATTAGGTACCTAAGTAAGTACCTAGGTACCATTTTAACCAAACATGTTTGAATACTTAGTCAAAATTGTAGGAAATTTAACATTCTAAAAATATGTAGGTATAGAAATGCTTTTGTTATAGCCCGTAGGACTTAAGAAAAAAAGTTATTGAGGAAAAATCGGAGGAATGTCTAAAATTTTGCCGTCCCTCCCCCCCTGCCCCATCCTCTTTTAGGACAGAGTCCTCGAGTCCAAAACTTGAGAAAATGTTAGGTTTAACCATCCCTGAACAAGATCCCAGTTTCATTAACTTCCGACGTTTAGGTACCTACCTAAGTACCTACCTAATCTGAAACTACCTGTCGTCTGGACTACAATGCTACATTTCCAAAATACTATTACCCAATCCCAACCTTTCTTTTTTATTACTTACCTACTTACCTACTTGAAATTTAATCGATTAATAAGATTCAATTTGAAGTAGGTACCTAAGTAGGTAATTCGTACAATTTAACACAGAATCACCACAGAATTATCTAATAATAGGTAGGTAGATACCTACCTACTTAGGTATTTATGAATTCAAAACTGTTCCAAAACAATGAATGGCGCAATAGGAAGGTTATACCTACTTAGGCTACTTACTGTGTGTTGCTAGGAAAGAAAAAATATTCCGTTTCTACTCTTTTTGCTAAGCTATATTAGGTATGCCTATAAGTACCTATTTACATACGTACCTAACTTACCTAGACCTACATACCTACACCAAAAAAAGTAAAAATAAAATAGGTATTTATCTACGCGTTGAATTGAGAATCTCCTCCTTTTGAAGTCTGTTACAAACCTAGCATCCTATATTTGTGTAGGAACCTACTACCTATCAAATTCTGATGGTAAAAGTCCGGAAAAATATCTCACTTTGAGAAAATCCTTTCAACTCATGTTGGTTAGTCCTGACTCGTACAAGGAAAATTCTAGGATTTACATTTTATATCTTCGATCATTCTATGATCTATATACCTACCAATATACGGGCTTTTACCTTTTACTGTGCCTACTACAGCCTACAGGTAACACTTTAATATACCTACCTACTTACTTCCAACTTTGTAGTTTTTCTTCTATTGATTAGTTACCACCTAGGTATGTGTATTATGTAGGTATGAGGAAACAAAAAGCGTGATAAATACGTAATTGATAATTGATAAGTTGATAACAGAGCCTGTGGGTGCCTGTGGGCCGAGTTGTGCGGACATCGCTGCGCGGGGCGCGGGGCGCGGGGCGCGGGGCGCGGGGCGCGGGGCGCGGGGCGCGGGGCGCGGGGCGCGGGGCGCGGGGTGCGGAGCGCGGGGCGCGGGGCGGCGGGCGGTGGGCGGGGCGCGCCAATGGCGGCGGGCGGCGGGCGGCGGCGGCGGCGCGTCAGTACCGCTCGGCGCGCCGCCTCGGACGCATTCCTGGCGCGACGAGCCCGCGCGTGCAGCGACCGTTGACCGCGGCGTGACCCGTGCGCGACCCGCGACCCGCGAGTGACGTGTACTGTGCGAGTGACGGTTGTTGTGTGCGACTGACGGCTGTGCCGGCCGCGGGGCCGCGTGCCACGAACGGGCAGGAGTCAGGCGAGGAGATCGGCGCACTGGTGCACTGTGCAAGTGACTATTAGGTACGAGCTCCGCAATGGTTCACTTCCAACTAAAGTAGATCACGTAGAAAGCCCAGGCGGGTGATAATTTCCGTCTTCTTCTTCTTCCCAATCGGTCACTCTTGTCAGCGTGGTCGTGGTCGCTGGGATGATGTGACGTTAGTTGTTTTTGGATCGCACCGCCTCCCGCGCGATGCTCCTCCACTTGCGACGGTCAGTTGCGTTGCGGGAGAACTCCACCACACACCACAGTACTTACATACATAATTATTATGATAGATTTACCTACGCATAGACACACACACACACACACACACACACACGTTGAGATGAAAGTTATAGGTAGATACCTAATAGGTAGGTATCTACCTCTCTAGATGCTTAAGCTAGAGATTGGGTAATTAAAGAGCTAAGTAAGTAGGTACCTACGTAGCTACATAAACTTTTCATTGGAACTTCGTGACCTCCCACCTAGACTTGGGCAGAATTTGAATAAACAGCGCCGTAGAAACCAAGCCATCCGAGAATCAGTGTAGAGACCTACTTACTTACCTACCTAAATACTATATACTTTATGTGCATAAACCATAATATGAACCAAATACCCAAAGAATTTTGCAAACACCCAATTAGACAGTTAACCTTAGCTAGGCGTTGGTTAAGTCAGGGCCCAGGGGAACACAATTCCATTAGGTAGGTAGGGGTAGGTATACCTTCATCATGTTTGTAAATACTTAGGTAGGTATACCAACCTAGGTAAGTAGGTACTATCTGTAACTAATAGGCCTGTTGATACCTAGGTAGGTAATATCTACTCTTATTCTTGCGGTTCTAATAGGTACCTATCTGCTACTATACCTAAGTAACCTATGTTGAAAGCGAAACCAAAGACATATAGGTATATTACCTATGTACCTAGATATCTTTTCTGCATCTACCTATACCTATTTGAGCCAAACTCGATTAAGAGTCTTTGTAAACAAACCAAAAATCAGTTGTCATACTTTTAATAGTGAAAAATTGTAATTTTATAGCCATTTTCTAGTTATACCTACCTACCTACCTACCTATACATTACTATTTTACTTTGACACAGTTTCGTAAAACTTAACCGCCGAACAGATATCTACATAATAAATAAGATTTGCTTATACCTACTTAACAAAAATAATTTTGAATTTTGAATTTTTTTAATTTTTAACAACCCTATAAAATATGACATTTCATAGATTATTAACATTTGTTTTTTTATCAATCATCAAATTGAAGTATAAAATACTTACCTACCTACCTATAAGTAGGTAGGTACTTATTTCATATTATAAACGGTACAGTCGAATATTAGCACTTACCTACCTACCGTTTCAAATATTTAAATAAGTACCTACTTATATTTCAAAAAATGTTTAATTAAACTGTACCTAATCGATTTTAATACCTACACAGTGTAAAATACTATCTGTAGGTAATGAAATAAAATATTAAATAATAGGTAATAGATATTATATTCTATTCAATGTAAATAATGTACCTATGATATTAAATAATAGGTAGGTAATATAATCTATTCAACGTAAATAATGTACTATGTATAGCATGTATGATGTAATGCAAGTCAATGGCTTACGGGTAGGTAGGTACAGGTGCGGCTGAACACTGGAAGTCGATGGTTCGATCTCCAGCTTGTTGTCACACCCACACTCGCTCCTAACACAAGCTGTCTTTAAATGGTCTAAGATCCGAAAAGAGATCGTCCTTCTCCTATAAAATAGTTTTCATCTGGTAAACAAATTTGTTTACCAGATGAAAACTATTTTTAATCGAATATCTATAGGTAATGATATTATAAAGAGGAAAGATTTGTTTGTTTGTTTGTACCGAATAGGCTTTGTAACTACTGGACCGATTTTAACCATTTTTTCACCAATAGAAAGCTAAAGTTATCAGGAAGTAACATATATAATTTATTTTCAAAAGAATTAAGAAAATTGCAATATTGCAACCCAAGGTAGCAAAAGTTTGCCTATAAAATGCATTAAGTAAGTATTTGGCGAGTGCTGAGAAAACTATTGATGATACACAAAAATTATGTAGGTAGGTACCTACTTACTACATGATTAAAATACTCATTATTTTTTCCAAAAATTGTCCGAGGGAATATAAATCTAACTATCATATTTAATGTGCCGTGTGGTGACGGCAGATCAGGATACAGTTGTCACCATCCCTCCTCTTCCCGCGGATGTCGTACCTACGAGGCGACTAAGGGAATACAACGGAGAACGGGCAGCAGCGTCCTCCGTGCTACTACTGCCATCTACTGCGATCACCAACCCGTCTGCCCCGCGTGGTGATTATGGGCAAGCCCTCCCCTTGGGAGAGGCCTTTAGTCCAGCAGTGGACTGTTATAGGCTATTGATGAATGATCATATATAATATAAGACATAATAGTAACTTTTGTGTTCTAAAATTTAATTACCTTTACTACCGTTAGTATTCATTCTTCCTTACTAATTACATAATATTATAAACGCAAAAATGTGTTTGTTTGTTCGTTTATCCGTCAATCACGCTGCAACAAAGCTACGGATTGACGTGATTTTCGATTCTATGGCGCTTCGAAAAAATCGTTTTTTCGAAGCGCCATATCTCGGTAAAGAATTGACATACCAAAATTTTTACACAATCAAAATTGTAGGAAATTTAACGCTCTACAAAAAAGTATGGCAATACTTTTGCCGTAGGACGTAAGGGAAAAAAAATATTGAGGAAAATCCGGAGGAAGGATGAAAATTTTGCAGATTCCCCCCCACCCTCTTTAAGCACAGGGTCCTCGAGGTCCAAAACTTGAGAAAATATTAATTAACCATCCCTGAACAACATCCCAAAGTTTCATTAACTTCTGACCTTTTTCCATCTGAAACTACCTACCTACTTACCTACCTGTCTACTGGACTAGCTTGCGGGGACGATATTTAAGGAGCACTCACCCTGAATACGTACTCTCCTCTGCTCCCTTATATCGCCTACCTATACCTATGCTGCGACATAAGGTATTTACAAAAGGTAGTTTTAAAAATCCCTCGGGAACCCTTTGATTTTCCGGGATAATAGTAAGTACCTAGCCTATGCAAAAATCGCAAAAATCAAGTCAATCAGTTGCTCTGTTGCGGTGTGATTGAAAGACAAACACCTTTTTCTGTTCCCTATTAGGTACCGGGCAAGCAGGTATAAATAGGTAAGTAGGTACTTAACTCGATTCAAGTACCTAAGTACCTCATTTCTTAAAGTAGGTAGGTAACGTAGGTAGAGGTACACACATACCTCGGTAGGTACCTAGGTACCTACTTCCTTTACTAACTTAAAGTAGGTAACGTAGGTAGAGGTATACTTATATCCTACATTCACAACATAGGTATAATACCTACTCCTTTTATAACTTCTTACACCGCAGCAAGTCGCGGAATAATTAGGTTCCTATTATAGCTGATAATATTTTAGATAAATCTATATATATAAAAGAAAGTGGTGTTAGTTACACTATTTATAACTCAAGAACGGATGAACCGATTTGGCTGAAAATTGGTGGAAAGGTAGCCTAGAACCAGGAGACGGACATAGGATACTTTTTATCCCGTTCGACCGTGTTTCCGTCAAGTCACTATAAAACGTGGTATAACAAAAACGCATCTGACATGGAATAACAAAACGCAAATGACAGTGGAATAACAAAACGTAAATGACAGCTAAACGTAATTTTGTCTTTGGTTAAGTATGGTAAAAAATTTGAAAATTATAAATAGTGTTATAATAAAGCATTACTGATATTATAAATGCGAAAGTGTGTTTGTTTGTTGGTTTGTCCTTCAATCACGTCGCAACAGAACAGCGGATTGATGCGATTTTTTGCATGGGTATAGTAATGGATGTAGTAGTGGTTCCTCAGACCGGGAGAGCTACTTTTTATCTCGGATAATGAAAGAGTTCCCGCGGGATTTTTAAAAACTAAATCCATGCGGACGAAGTCGCGGGCATCAGCTAGTCTATATATATATTTAAAAGAAAGTGGTGCTAGTTACACTATTTATAACTCAAGAACGGATGAACCGATTTGGCTGAAAATTGGTGGAGAGGTAGCTTAGAACCAGGAGACGGACATAGGATACTTTTTATCCCATTCGACCGCGTTTCCGTCAAGTCACTATAAAACGTGGTATAACACGCAAAAACGCATCTTACATGGAATAACAAAACGTAAATGACAGCTAAACGTAATTTTGTCTTTGGTTAAGTAGGTATGGTAAAAAATTTGACAATTATAAACGTAATTGATAATATCATCAGTAATATGTTTTCTCTTTAAATCATCATTAACAATGCCGCGAGTAATATTATAAATGCGAAAGTGTGTTTGTTTGATGGTTTGTCCGTCAATCAAGCTGCAACAAAGCTACGGATTGACGTGATTTTTTGGATAGGTATAGTTGAGAACCTGGAGGGTTACAGGCATCCCGGAAAATCAAAGAGTTCCCGCGGGATTTTAAAAACTAAATCCACGCGAACGAAGTCGCGGGCATCAGCTAGTATATTAATAAAATGCTATTGCCTACTTAGCTTAGGTATATCATAAATTATCTACCTAGCTTATCCTACCGCAGACTTCATGTGAGGCCGTATCGCGCAACACTGACCTACACGCAGGTCTCCTCAGAGAAGGGATATACCTACCTACTTAGGTCATAGTCCGCCACACTGGCCCAATGCGAATTGGCGGACTTCACACCTTCGAGAACATTATGGAGAACCCTCAGGCGTGCAGGTTTCCTCACGATGTTTTCCTTCATGGTTAAAGCATGTGATATTTAATTTCTTAAACGCACATTATACCTACTCCATTGATCGATAGGCTGTAGGATAAACCAGGGGCCTCAGCTAAATTACACTTAGTTGTACCTATCTATTCTCTTTCTATGATCGTTAACGCTTGGTTTTGCTAGGGCTACAGCGCCATCTACTTTAATTGTTAAGTGATTTTGAAACTCAAACAAGTATGTAGGTACAATAATAAAATTATCTAATTTACTATAGTGTGCAATATAAATGGACACCAGTGAATAATTTATGCATTATCTTGTTGGCAACACCACGCGTTTCGTGTGTTGGCAATACCACGCGCGACGATATACGACGACGACCGACGCTAGCGCCGCCTCGGCAGTGTTGGCAGCACTGCGCGTTTCGTGTGTTGGTAACACCGCGCGCGACGATCTACGGCGACGACCGACGCCAGCGCCACCTCGGCAGTGTTGGCAGCACTGCACGTTACGTGTGTTGGTACGATCGACGGCAGCGCTTCCGCCACCTCGGTAGTTGTCTGCAGGCGCGACGTCAGCTTCGCGTCACCGGAAGAGGAAAAAGATGGCCGTGGTTGCCTCGGTGGGAGCACCTCCGCTAGGAGTATAAAGTATTGTGTGACCACGCGGCGGAGCATTCTAATCGGGTACTTCGAGAACGCAACGCCTCTTTTAATAGTTTATTAGACCTAGTGTCCTATTTGATAATATACATCTATAAATTAGTATCAGTGTGTTTAAGTTTATATCAGAAGTGTGTAGCAACCTACGCTTTGCAAAAATAAAAGGTCGAAACGCAAACGCGCTCGTTCCACCTCGAGTTCTTAAGACGCCAGGACGCCATCACCCCCGTGGAAACGTAATAAGGTATCTTGTATAGATACCGAGACTGTGAGTACATTGAACAATATTATACATGACTTTGACCCTTTGAAAGACTATATTAATGCATGGCTTAACATTTTTCAATCTTACGCTCAAACTTTTGCATAGTCCGATAAAATAATTCGTTACCAAGCTCCCAATATGTTGAAAGGTTCGGCTAAAATCTGGTACAATTCGTTATTGCGTACAGATGATAAGTGGCCCTTATGAAAGTGGATTGATTGGTAAAAGAAGTTGTCAGGTAGTTTCAAATTGGACGAAGTATGTTTGAACTCTTAAAAGAAATTATGGATAGGAAACCGAGTGATAATTATAATTAATCTTTATACGAATTTTATATATAACACATTTATAAGTATAAAATTGACCGATTATGTTTAAATTTGTTCATGATGGAGATATTGTTTCGATCATTATAAGTAACATCAGTGGTTAAATGTCTTTAGAATCCAGTAATTTTTAAAGCGTGTGAAGATTTATTGAGTTATTTACATGGGCTTATTTACAAGAAAAGTGTTAAACATGTGGGTAGTTCACGTGAGGCATCAGTTAAGAATAGTCAGGGAACACTATCGGTTAATCAAAGTTCACAAATGAATACAAACTTGACTAACTCTAGCAATTCCGGTCCTTCAAATAGTAGCACGGATATTAATAATATACCAAATCCGTAAAGATATCAAGTGTTTTGTATGTGGGGGTCACGGGGAAAAAGGCTCTGCATCGACTCTAGGGCCTTAAATAAGATAACGATTAAGGATAACTTATCCTTATGCCTCGAATCGAAGATTTAGTTGATAGACTATAGGGTCATAAAGCGTTCACCAGCTGAGATTTAAAAAGTGGGTATTATAAGATTGCTGTGCATAGGGATTCGGTCGAGGAAACAGCATTTATTACAAAAGACGGGCATTATGAGTTCTTGCGGCTTGCGTTTAGATTGGCTAATGCACCTTCTTATTTCTTTATTTGTTTATTTCTTCATTTATTTGCATTCATGTATCCACTTACTCTTAATTATATAGTTAGATTACATGAGGCCCCGTCAGGGCGTTGCAAAGTTACATTTACAAAGTAATTAGGTTAGGTTAGTATAAATTATTATTTTACGATAAGGGGAGTATTTCATCGAAACTATTTTTATTTCAGTATTTTTTTTAGGTATTAATTAATATTGATAGTGTCATATGTAATTAATAAAATTAATTAATAATAATTTTATGTCATTATAAAAATATTTTCGATTTCATGTTAAATAAAAGTCGGATTAATATTATTCATTAACCGATTGGAATACAATATTATAGGTTAACGATTTGAATTTCTAGGAAAATGATAATCAATCAACATGTCATTCAATAATATGTCAAAATGGTTCGTCAGATTGATTAAAGTCCAATTTGTAATTCATTTTGGAGCATAGCCTGATGGGCAATTGAGGAATAGTTCGTCTATCTCATATAAGTTATTTTTTATTAGCCATTCTTTTAGTTTTCGCTTAAAGGTTCTAATATTATTTTCATCTGTAATATAATTTGGGATTTTATTATATATGTTAATTGATCTATATAATGGGCCGCGGGTAGAAATTTTTAATTTGCATTTGGGATATGCAAGTTTATTTTTGCGACGCGTTTATTATTTCAAACAAATGCTGAACAAAACACTTGGTAATTTAAGGTTTGGGAAAGTGATTGTTTATTTGGATGATGTATACTTAATTTCGGAAAGTGTAGAGGAAAATATGAACTTGCATAAAGTGTTGGCATCAGGACAGGCCGAAGATAATAGAGATTTTTAATAGTTACGAATTATTGGGTGCGAACATTTATATAGGCGAACTAGTAATGGCTGACGTTGGGTGGTCCCAAGGAACTGCATCTGGCGGATAATAAAATGTAACCATGATGACGTGGGACATTTCTCGTTAGATAAAACGGTTGAGCGTGTTCGTACGTATTTACTGGTTTTCACGTGTTAGGAACATGACTGAATTGTCAGATTCATGTTTAAAATTGATAAAGACTAAGAAATTATAAAAATGTCGTCATTTTGTTTATTGATATTAGTTTAATTGAATCGACATTTGTCATCGTTGACAGTGTGGGCACGCCATCTTGCGCGCCATCTTGGAATATTAGTATAAATGCAGCTATTTTGACGATGCGATTTCAGTCTCTGCGAAAGATTCATCCGACTAGTAGATCCTTTCGTGTCTAGGTCGTTGTATTTGATTGAGGGATCGCGATAGCAATCGCGCCCTAATCGAATGAATATTGCCAGTACGCTTAAGATTAGGTAGATGTTTTTGATAACTACCCTCACGTTCAGATGATGTTTATCTATCGTGTTTGTGGTTAAATAGATTAGATGTGAGGAAAGGGGCCGTTATAGGAATGGTGGAGACGGCTATAGGTAGGGTTTAAAAGCGTTTTAAGAGAATAAATAAGTATTCTCTTAAGGCATGATTAGTTTGTGAGTAATAGACTGTTGAGTGGCTCGGTTTTAAAGAGTAAAGTATCGATATTTGTGACACGATTACGTAAAATAGTAGAAAAAGTATATTAAAAACTGTTTGAGTTGCATTTATCAAAAAAAAAAGAAAGCGGGGAAAAAGGAAGGAGAATTACATCCTTTACCAAAATATGCGCAACCGCTTCATATTTTGCACCTCATCTTGGTTCATTCATGACTACTAAAAACAAAAAAATTTATTTATTGGTAGTGGTAGATGCGTTTACAAAATTTGCTTTCATTTCTGCTGTACGTAAAACTAATACAGTGGGTGTGATTAAAAAGTTAGAAAGTATGAGTATGAGTTATAAGTAAAGATTTTCGGAAACGCCAGACGCATAATCACTGATGCCGGCTCGTGTTTTACATAGGGTAAATTTGCTCAATATTGTGTACCTCGCACTAATGGTCAGGCCGAAAGATTTAATAAAACTATTTTAGAATCATTAAAATCTGTGGGTGCTGATACTAGCGATGATAGTTGGGATCCATGCATAAAGGCTTAACAGCAAGGCTTAAAATAGCTCGGTACATAAAACTACACAAGCGTTCCTAGTGGTGAGGTATGTTTGGTTATAGGCTACGCATGGATAGTGACAGTTTAGCTCCAGAGTTGGAGGACAATAGTTAGTGTACGTGTCCGAGTTGCGCGAAAGAGTTGATAGTAGTGTTAAGGCTAATAGTGCTGAATATCAGAAAGAGAGGTTCGATAAATCTTTGGCGAAAACTAAAAAGTGCAAAGGAGGAGATTTAGTATTGATGATTAGAATACAAAGTCAGGGTAACGACGGTCAAAGTAGGAAATTAATGCCGACGTTTAAAGGTCCATTCCGAGTTAGGGAAATCTTAGACAACGATAGATATCATGTGGCGGATTTGAGAGGTTGTCAAAGATGTTCATTAACGTATAACGGCGTAGCCGTGGCTGAATATAGGAAATCATCGATCAATATTGATGGCTAAAGTCTAGATTAGAAATATGTTACAAACTGTATTAAATTATTAATTTGTTTGTTAAAATTTGAACCTAAAACCGTGTTGGCAAGTTAGCTATATCTTAAACATATAAACGATTATTCAGCGAGCCGTGATAAAATACTGTATAAGGTTTGATGGGGAATATTGCATTATGAACGAAGAAAGTCACATTGGAAAGCGAACGCCTGAGCTTGAAGTCGAACTTGGTACTCTTAAGTGAGCGAAATGTTCTTTAAGAGCAAGTGGTCTTCACCAACTTGATACGCTTAAGTGAGCGAAATGTTCTTTAAGTTAGAGTGGTTTTTCAACAATGACACATCTGTCTCCTAAGTGTGGCTTTGTGCCCTTTGGGTGGGATGGTCTTGTTGATTGAGTTAGTTCAACGTAGACACATCTGTCTCCTAAGTGTGGCTTTGTGCCCTTTGGGTGGGATGGTCTTGTTGATTGAGTTAGTTCAACATAGACACATCTGTCTCCTAAGTGTGGCTTTGTGCCCTTTGGGTGGGATGGTCTTGTTGATTGGGTTAGTTCAACATAGACACATCTGTCTCCTAAGTGTGGCTGTGTGCCCTTTGGGTGGGATGGTCTTGTTGATTGAGTTAGTTCAACAATTCATGAGCAAAATTCCGATGGACCTTATGTAGGCAAAATTAAGGATATGTGTGTATGTAGAATGATTCATGTGTTTTACGATTTGATTATTTGATTATTATTTGACACGATTCTGATATTTCGCAGTGATTTTATCCCGACTCGTGGGGTACCCGAGGCGGGTACCGTGCAGCATGGCCGTGTTGGCAACACCACGCGTTTCGTGTGTTGGCAATACCACGCGCGACGATATACGACGACGACCGACGCTAGCGCCGCCTCGGCAGTGTTGGCAGCACTGCGCGTTTCGTGTGTTGGTAACACCGCGCGCGACGATCTACGGCGACGACCGACGCCAGCGCCACCTCGGCAGTGTTGGCAGCACTGCACGTTACGTGTGTTGGTACGATCGACGGCAGCGCTTCCGCCACCTCGGTAGTTGTCTGCAGGCGCGACGTCAGCTTCGCGTCACCGGAAGAGGAAAAAGATGGCCGTGGTTGCCTCGGTGGGAGCACCTCCGCTAGGAGTATAAAGTATTGTGTGACCACGCGGCGGAGCATTCTAATCGGGTACTTCGAGAACGCAACGCCTCTTTTAATAGTTTATTAGACCTAGTGTCCTATTTGATAATATACATCTATAAATTAGTATCAGTGTGTTTAAGTTTATAATCTTTAGTGCAATTTTGACAAGCGTACGATTCGAAGTCATCGTTTGAGAACGCTATCTAAGCGGGGACCCTATTAAAAAAATCAGGTGTACTGCAGCAATAAAAGGCTAGGTACTTTCAGTTCAGTAGGTATTCGGACTAAGTACCCCGACCGGGCACTGGCTTTGAGGATTGAATTGATTTATTGTATTTTATTAAACGTGAGCACTCTGTGAAGTATAGTTTTATTGATCTCTTAATTTTGAGTTAATCTCATGTCCAGTATTCGGCCGCCAAAATAATCTTTATTACATACTAGCTGACACGGCGAACTTCGTACCGCCAACTTATCTATTATAAATTTTTTTTGTTTGTTTTTTTTTTTATTAAGTATTGCTATGGAATTTTTTTTTATGAAGTGTTACCTTCCGTGGACCTTAAGGAACATACAAAAAAATAAATTAACCGAATTGATCCATCCATTCTTGAGTTATGCGCTTACCAACATTCATTTTTATTTATATAGACGAGTATTATGGGTAACAGATCTTGTATGAGTAGATATATGGTGGCCGGAAACTGGTAGTACCTACTACCTAGTAAGCCGGCCCATAACGAGACTAAGCGGCCGGATAACTAGGTATAGTACCTACTAGCCTCCGGCCAGTATCCATATAGATACATGTAAAATAATTTAATATAAAAAATTCTTTTTAAACAACCGACTTCAAACTCCCGCTATAGGTAAGTACTAAATTACACACACTCTATACAAAGTATATAATTTATTGTTAATATTTTAAAAACTGCTCGACCGATTTCGATAAAATTTATATGGGACCATTTGGGAAGTATACCCTTTCAAACAAAAAAAGAATTTCCCAAATCGGTTTTGGTGTCTTCGAGTAATATTGGTGGACATACATAAACAACATACATAGACATATAAAAAAAGATTCCGACGAATTGATTACCTCCTCCTTTTTTGAAGTCGGTTGAAAAATATCTATGAGACTAGAGTGTCTGTTTTAATTTCCAAAACGAGGTTTCTTGGCTACGCTACATATTGGTTAGCTTGATTTTTAGTAGTAGGTGTGCAGCTTTGATTGGTTTTCAGTCGGTTTACTAAGTATAAAAACTAAATGCTGTATTAAGTCAACCTAAGTACTGTCAATAGTGTTTACCTAAAGTATATGTTTTCTTTCAACCGACGAAAAATTAGGGGGAGACTCTCAATAAGTACGTCACATAATATAGGTACCTACCTACTTACCTATATTTTTTAACGTATTCACCACGAATAGGTAGCTTTTGGCAGATTCGTCCGATTTTGATGATTCTTTTATAAATGGATAAGGTCTATCTCGAAACTTTAGGTATACGTCATTATAAATGTATAAAGACACTGTCTATAAAAATAGCTTGCCTAATATATATCTGTGTTTTAATTCTTTAACTGCATTATTACTTAAACCATAAAAAGCTCGAGTAGATTCATAGAACGTAACTAGTTAAGAATCGGTAGATAATAAATTTAGCAACATTTAAAGTTAAATAAATAAATAAACATTTATTCAGCACAAGAAGGTCTTTAAGAATAATGATATACAGACAAAAATTTAATCACTAAATATTTAATTTAATAATAAATTGTTCCTAAATGTTAAAGCTGAAAAGGCTACTGCCTCAGCATAATGCTGCAACATTAAAATGCTGAGCGCTGATTTTCAGGCATACTTAGCCTTAAATGAAATCGCGAGCCAACCACGAGACAGATGTTATACAAGATAAGCACCTAATAAGAAAAAGAAATAAATGAATAAATACAGATATTAACATATTGTGTTTCGGTTAACAGTTGATACATAGATAAATTGGGGGTAATATAAAATTAAATAGTTATATATATAGGTAATTTAAAAGTAACTAAGGTTAAAAGGTTTTTTTTCCTACCATGAGGCACCATTACGTAACGGTAGCCTTATTTTTTACTGCAATCTAGCCTAAGGGCTAATTAGCAATATTATTGTAACTTAAACTTCTACTCATAATTAAATTCTATATCTAATTTACAGTCCAATAACTGTCCTTAGTTTATTCTAATATATAAGTTCACTATGTTTTTGTGACCTAGTCAAATAACACAAGCACTGCAGTGACACTGCACTTATGCACTTTTAAACACTAGTTCGAACGGTTTTGTTCTTTTAAGTCTTCTTTTAATGTTCGTGTTATCGAGAAGCTTAACAGATTCCAGATTCACATAGATAATGACGAAGTCGATGTTGGTGAGCTTTTGCGTAGTTTTGTATAATCTTGTTCACGAACTCCATCTTAAGGTCTCTGTGGAGATCGTGATTTCTGACGTACCAGGGTGCATTGGATATTTCCCTGAGTACTTTGTTCTGGAATCTAGGTTAAAAGGTAAACGTACAAAATAAATGAATACGTACTACATGTTATTGTGCCTGAATAACTACAGGTATTGAGGAGCACATGTAAAATCGTGAAATCGTGCTTGTAAGACTCGGAAAGATCTCTTTTTGTAATGATTTTTGCCTGACTAAATAATATTGCTTTAAAGCCTTTTTAGAAGATATTATTGATTTCATTAACTAACTCATTCCAATATACTAAAAGCCTGTAAGCGTAGCGTTCACTGGACATTGTTACTTACTGGTGTCTACCTAGTGTAGTATCTACCTAATAGTGTTGGGCCGCTAGCTTTATGAAGGCGGCCGGAGACTGGACATGAAGTGGTCAGGCCCTAGAATTGGACGGCCAGGCACTGGACAAAACATACTTTTTACAACAAAACATTTTTTGTATAAAAATTGGCACCCTAAATATTTCAAATTAAATGTATTTTTGAGTATATTCAAGTCTTAAAAAAAACTTTTAGGTGCACTGATTCCTCTGTAGAGCTTATAGTTGTTATGAGTGAATTAAGTTGGCATATAAGCTTTTGCAGCAGTGATAGCCTATTGGCTACGACTGTGGTCTCCAATTCGGGTAATCCCAGGTTCGATCCCGGGACCTCTGACTTTTCGAAGTTAAGTGCGTGTAAAAAATTAAATATCGCATGCTTTAACGGTGAAGGAAAACATCGTGAGGAAACCTGCATGCCTGAGAGTTCTCCATAATGTTCTCAAAGGTGTGTGAAGTCCGCCAATGTGCATTGGGCCAGCGTGGTGGATTATGGCCTACACCAATGTGACTGACTATAGAATAGAATAGTAATGTTTTTTATTCAAATAAACTTTTTTACAAGTGCTTTTGAATCGTCGATTAGTCTACCACTGGTTCGGAATGCCGTTCCTGCCGAGAAGAACCAGCAAGAAACTCGGCAGTTGCTCTTTTCAAAACAAGTTTACAATATAGTAGATATTTATATGTATGCAGTGTTTCCACAATGAGGAAAAAGAGAATTTACTAGTTAATCATTACCTACTGTCTCATGAATCGCTGGAACGAATTATATCCACGCTTTTTTGTCATTTATATAGTCTTCAATTGTATAATATGCTTTTTTCATGAGATTAGTTTTAACTGATTTCTTAAACTTGTGTAAAGGCAAGTCTAAGATCGACTGTGGAACTTTATTATAAAACGTCACGCCCATATTCCCACAAATGTCTTTCGGACCCTCTTGAGGCGCGATCGAGGAATCATAAGCCTGTTTGGATCTCTAACCTGCCTATCGTGTAAATCACCCTTTTTTTGTAATTCACAATGTTTTGTCTGACAAATACTATGTTGTTATAAATATATTGTGAAGCTACTGTAAGAATGCCTATTTTTTTAAATTTTCTCGAAGGGAATTCCGCGGTTTTAAATTATAGATTGCGCGAATTGCCCTTTTCTGCAATACAAAAATTTTCCCAATATCGGCTGCTTTACACCATAAGATTCCATATGACATAATACTATGGAAATATGCAAAATAAACAATTTTTGCAGTTTCTATGTCAGTTAACTGAAACTCTAAGAAACTTGAGATAATGCATTATTTACATCGTCAAAATTGTCTTTCGTCCTATCGACTTTAAAAATCAAAGACGTATCATCAGCAAATAGTACAATATCGCAAGTATTTTGGATAAAATGTGGTAAATCATTTATGTAAATCAAAAACATGAATGGACCCAGAATAGAACCCTGGGGTACACCCATTACCGAGGCTGACCCGGATGATTTAACATCATTGACACATACTCTTTGAACACGATCACTAAGATAAGACGCAATGAGGCTAAGTGCAACATCTTTAATACCATAGTGGCTCAGTTTAAGCAAAAGGGTCTCGTGATCAACGCAGTCGAATGCTTTTGATAAATCACAGAAAATACCAATGACATTCTGTGAGTTATTCCATGCATCGAATATGTGTTGTAACAGCGTTGCGGCCGCATCGGTTGTTGATCAACCCTTAGTAAATCCGTACTGCTCAGGGTGAAGAAGTTTACTTAAATTAAAGTGTAGAAGCAGTTGGTTGAGCATTATTTTTTCAAATATCTTGCTGAGAGTTGTGCGGTATAGCTTTATCGTGTGTGCGGTCGGCAGGAGGCGCGCGGCGGCGATGGCGCGCGCGCGGCGCCGGGCGGCATGGCGGTGAGCTGCCCCGAGGTGATGTACGGCGCCTACTACCCCTACCTGTACGGGCGCGGCGCCGCGCGCTCCTTCCACCACGCGCCGCACTTTCAGTACGACCGAGTGAGTACCCGCCACCACCACCACCACCACCAACACCACCACCACCACCAACACCACCACCACCACCAACACCACCACCACCACCACCACCACCCACACACACCTACCAGGAACTTCACTTAGACAATAACAGTACTTACTACTAATGTGATCACAACCTAGCAGGAACACAGGATTGTTTAAATTTGTTTAATGGCACATCTATTATTTCCTTCGGAATTATCCTTACTAATATTATAAATGCGAAAGTGTGTTTGTTTGTTGGTTTCTCCTTCAATCACGCCGGAACAGGGCTACGGATCGACGTGATTTTTTGCATGGGTATAGTTGAGGACCTGGAGAGTGACATAGGCTATTTTTTCTCCCGGAAAATTAAAGATTTCCCGAGGGATTTAAAAGAATAAATCCACGCGCACGAAGTTGCGGGCATCAGCTAGTATTATATAAGCGTACACTCAGCCCCAACAAGCATTTCTGTACTCTGCACAGACTGGTTTTTAGTAAGTCGATTGTGTGCATCACGTCTTTGCTTATAAAGCTGAATATTTTGTCTCACAAAGATTATAATATTATTATGAATAAGTATACTGTGAAGCCACTGTAAGTATACCAATCTGTTTAAACTTTTCACGAAGAGATTCGCGCGATCCGAGATTATAAATAGATCGGAATTCGGATGGCTCTTTTCTGCTATACAAAAATAGTTTCAATATTAGCTGCTCCGCCCCACAATAATATTCCATAGAACATCACACTATGGAAGTAGGCGAAGTAAATGTGCCTAGTTAACACCATAGGCAGCTGAACTAAGTTTGCCTGCTAGTGTCTCTATATGAGCGCCCCACTGAAGCTTACTATCTAAGGTTATTCCCAGAAAAACTGTGGAGTTCTCAATTATAAGTTTTTTCGTTTATTTTTATAGTCTTATATCAACTTTCTGTACATTTGGTAGAAGAAATTCTAAACACTTAGTTTTTTTTGCGATCAAAAGTAAGTTATTAACAGTAAACCAGCGTATCAATTTTAAATATTAATGATGTATCTGCAAACAGAACAATGTCGCAAGCATCGCTGATATGATATGGTAAGTCATTAATGTATGCCAAAAATAAAAAGGGACCTAAGATCGAGCCCTGTAGGACACCCATTAGAGCAGATAAACCCCGCGATTGCACTTCACCTAGGCTTTGAGTTCGTTCACTAAGGTAGTAGGCAATGAGATGAAGTGCAACGTTTCTGATGCCATATAAATTCAAAAAAAAAAGAGACGTGTCAAGGGACACCCGGATGGAACGCAGTACCTTAGTAGTAGTATTTTAGTGAAGAAATTGTAATAAACTAGTGGTGTCATCTAGTATTAAATTGATTAACTACGATGAATTATTTTTAGGTCATTTCTATTGCACTGATACAACACCAAAGAGTTACTCTGGTGGAGTTACTGTTTTTTCACAGATGGCGTTATCCAATTTATACAATAAAAAATTAGAGAAAAATTCCACATTTAGAAATTATTTAAAATAAAATTGAAAATAGAAAATTCAGTCTGTCGAGCTGGGATTCGAACCATCGACGTTGAATTTATAGGCCATGCAGACGCCGAGTTCTAAGGCGAAAATACCGAATACAATGCAAAATTCACATTCAACAAAAAACATTCAACGAAAAAGTGTTGGTTTCAAAAATGTGTCGTGTCGTTTCCTTAATTTTTTCCGTCTAGCCCCCTTCCGTACAGCGCGATAAGGAACTACGTTCCAATTATTTATTTCGCGTAGGCTGTGGCTCTTATGACAAGTTATGACTCTACCACCGGTTCGGAAAGCGGACATATTATACATAAATAAGTTTAAGTTTTGTTGTTATGCTGGATGCACGGTCACGGTGGATGGCGTCAGACGTCAGTCGTCGCAGAGCAAGGACAGGTTGGCCTACAAAGGGCACCTGTTTCTGTTTGGTTGATAGTTGGTACAAATCTGCGAGTGAGAACTGAGAGCAGAGTGAGCCTCTTCCTACAGTTTACTCATGGTTCGGCAAAATGGAGATATAAGATAACTGCATGTAGGTATATGGTAATAGGTGTGTGTGGTGGATAAGCATTATTATGTCGGTAGGTAGGGTAAAATGCCCACTAAGCTCTACAGAGGAATCAGTGTACTTACAAGTTTTTTTTAAAGTGAAATCTTCTTAAGGCGCGTTGAGCACTTTTTTGGGTGTGCAAAAAGCATGGATTTCGCGTCATCGTCACCATCACCATCGTCACCTGTTGATATGAGATTACAGTAAGCGTTCAATATTTTAGGAGTTCCCATTCCCAAGCAACCTTGTACAGCGCAGCGGGCAAGCAGCCGCTTTCTTTACCATTTAATGTATGATTTCGCATGTTCGAATCTCACTCACGCAATAGTGGCAGTGCGCTTTTCTTATTTGTTTTTAATTATTAGCAAATCTAGTTTTCACTTCTATCGACAGTCCCTATGACTGCCACTTAGTCGTGAATATATTCAAAAATACATTTAAAATTTATTTGAAATATTTAGGGTGCCAATTTTTATACAAAAAATGTTTTGTTGTAAAAAGTATGTTTTGTCCAGTGTCTGGCCGTCCCAGTCTAGGGCCTGACCACTTCATGTCCAGTCTCCGGCCGCCTTCATAAAGCTAGCGGCCCAACACTAGGTAGATACTAGTAATAATGTCCAGTAAACGGCTTTTTGTATATCCATATATATAAAAGAAAGTGGTGTTAGTTACACTATTTATAACTCAAGAACGGATGAACCGATTTGGCTGAAAATTGGTGGAGAGGTAGCTTAGAACCAGGGGACGGACATAGGATACTTTTTATCCCGTTCGACCGCGTTTCCGTCAAGTCACTATAAAACGTGGTATAACAAAAACGCATCTGACATGGAATAACAAAACGCAAATGACAGTGGAATAACAAAACGTAAATGACAGCTAAACGTAATTTTGTCTTTGGTTAAGTATGGTGAAAAATTTGACAATTATAAAAAGTGTTATAATAAAGCATTACTGATATTATAAATGCGAAAGTGTGTTTGTTTGTTGGTTTGTCCTTCAATCACGTCGCAAAAGAACAGCGGATTGATGCGATTTTTTGCATGGGTATAGTAATGGATGTAGTAGTGGTTCCTCAGACCGGGAGAGCTACTTTTTATCTCGGATAATGAAAGAGTTCCCGCGGGATTTTTAAAAACTAAATCCATGCGGACGAAGTCGCGGGTATCAGCTAGTTGGTAATAAAAATGAATTATCACAACTCGACCATTTGGACGAGTTTATTGCGGTCGAGATGTGTAACGACCCGGTGTAAGAGTGTTGCTTTTATTACCTAGTTACATTCTTTGACTCTACTCGAGCTTTTTATGGTGTAAGTAATAATGCAATTATAAAATACAAACACAAATATGTATTAGGCAAGCTATTTTTATAGTGTCTTTATACATTTGTAAATGACCGAGTGTTCTGGATGATTTTTCAAATAATGCTTAGATCCAAATGGTCTCTAAAGCAGAGCTTCGAGTCGAGCAGAACACCAAGGTTAACTAATTTTTCATTTATAAGTAGTGGCGGTACGAAATTCGCTGGGTCAGCTATTATCCCGTAAAAATTCATGGTTAACGCAGGATTTTGAAAAATCGAAATTCACTTAAGTATTAAGTACCTACTTCTTCATGCCACAACTACCTACCTACTTAATGAACCGAATTGGCTGTTTAGATTGAAGATAGATTATACCCTGGATTATAGGCTACTTTTTATCTCGAAAAAATCCATGGTTCACAAAATCAGGTGAGGTGGATGTATATAAATCTTTGCTACGTGATATCTTCTGAAGCCACCATGATGCAAACTTCATAGTCGATTCTTCTTACCTTAATGGGGGGATACGCAGAGAAATATTCAGCTTTTATAAAATGACGAAGGTCTGATCGCCCTGGGCTCCTAGTCCATACCGACCGTGTGTCGCGTCGTCGTCCGGCAAGAAACTCCGCAGATACCTAAGTAGGTATAGGCACAGGTACCTACTCAACATGTGATGTTAACTGGGTATTACCAATACAAATTACCTAAACCAAATTAGGTGTATTACGCTAAGAAGGCTTACGGTAGTAAATATAACAAGTCATGTAGGTAAATGTGTAGGTACCTAATTAATAACGTCTCTGAACTAAACCGCGGACAGACAGACAGACAGACAGACAGACGGACGGACATGGCGAAACTATAAGGGTTCCTTGTTTACTACGGAACCCTAAAAACGTAACGAGGTCATTGATAAATTGATTTTACTGTCCGGATTTTTCTCATACCGTGCTAAAATCGATTCTTAAGGAGTAAACTCCAAAATCTGTTATATAACGTCCAGGTAAAGCCCTTTTATATGGTACCCCACTAGGTATAGTTACTATCTTACTTTGAAATTTCAAAGCCGTGATTTTCCCCCTTTTTAATGAACCTAAAAATTTTTTTTCCAATGATGTTGGGCCACTATTATACACAACTACTTACTTCAAATTTCATGTCGATAGCTTTAATAGTTATCTACTAAAATAATCGACTGTGATAGACGGACGGAGAAAGTCGCACCATAAGGGTTCCATTTTTACCATTTTGGTACGGAACCCTAAAAACATCAATCTTCAGGAATAACAGTACCTTCTCCAACCTACTCATAAGTCGTAAAATTGTGAAATATCTAGGTACCTCTTATATGTAGGTATATGTGTAGATAACTGATAAAATTAATATATATATAGCTGCTCGTGCTGATTCACTGATTCACTGACTGATTGATCACCTCTCCTGTAAAATTTTGTATGAAAAATTTTTTTTCCACCGATGGTTTCGTATAGAGGACAAAAATTCATTCGGAGGAAAATTATGGAGAGAGCTGATGATTGAGGATTTCGGAGACGGATGAGGAGCACGGCCAGGGTATTGAAGATAGGTGGGGGGTGCTCGAACAAATGTCACTCGAAACCTCATCCAATTCGCAGTGAGCTGAAAAAAAATTCAAAATGGCGGAAAAAAGATGGCGGCCATACAAACTTCGTCGGTGTCTATCTCGGAGAGTATAAAAGATAGAAGAGTGGTTTCCTGGCAAAAGCTGATCAAGACCCTAAGGTCTACTTGACGAACAGAAAAAAAATTCAAGATGGCGGAATTTTTTTTTTCTTCATACAAAAATATATGGCGAATATTGAAGAGACTAGAAGCCGGGAATCATGCACGACTTTGATACAATTCCTTTTCAAGATTTTTTTTATTGAAGAATTTTCATTATGACAAATGATGACATATGATGATCGAGGGTTTGGAAGGTGGGTGAGGAGCACGGCCATGGTAATGTAGATAGGTGGGGGTGCTCGAACAAAAGTCACTCGAAATCTCATCCAATTGGCAGTGAGCTGAAAAAAATCCAAAATGGCGGATTCAAGATGGCGGCCATACAAACTTCAACGGTGTCTATCTCGGAGAGTATAAAAGATAGAAGAGTGGTTTTTTGATAGAAAATGATCAAGACCTGAAAGTCCACTTGACGATAGAAAAACCGCGGTCCGCTTGCGGGCCGCGCACCCACGCGCCCTACTAGTCTATATATATAAAAGAAAGTGGTGTTAGTTACACTATTTATGACTCAAGAACGGATGAACCGATTTGGCTCAAAATTGGTGGAGAGGTAGCTTACAACCAGGAGACGGACATAGGATACTTTTTATCCCGTTCGACCGCGTTTCCGTCAAGTCAATATAAAACCTGGTATAACAAAAATGCATTTGACATGGAATAAAAAAACGAAAATGACAGTGGAAGAACAAAACTTAAATGACAGCTAAACGTAATTTTGTATTTGGTTAATTATGGTAAAAACAATTATAAAAATTATAGTTTAACGTAATTGATAATATCATCAGTAATAATATGTTTTCTCTTTGAGTCATCATTAACAATGCCGCGAGCAAGACGATCAAATGTTTCCTGCTACAAAGCTACGGATTGACGTGATTTATTGGATGGGTATAGTTGAGAACCTGGAGGGTGACAAAGATTTCCCGCGGGATGTTATGAACTAAATCCACGCAGACGAAGTCGCGGGCATCAGCTAGTATGTAATATAAATGACGATACGCGTGACCTAAGTAGCCCATTATTGCACGGCGTGAAGTTAGCGCCCGAGCGCAGCAAGGGTGTTATTACGTACAGCGCTAACAGTAGAAGTAAACAGTAACTCATAGCGACCGTGACAAACAAGCTGCTGGGAGTGCTGGGATCTATATTTTCATGTATCCATTGCTAACTAAACGAATAATTTAAGGCCATTAGACATGTCAAATATAGAGACGGCAGCAGCTCAGACAAGATAGGTCTTGTCTGGCTAGGCTAGGTAACCTACCTACCTACCTACTTCAATCGATTTCACGAGCTTATGTCCGCTTAATTGTGAAATCCGATATCATGTTATTCTGATGTTATCGTAGGTAAGTATGTTATCGGCGCTAGAGATCGAGCAGCGGGCAAGGTGCGTCCTCTTTTCCGCACTCCGCAGTCAGTAGGTGAAGCACGGCAAGGGCAGTCGTACTGGCGCGGCGTCACTGCCTGCGTCACTCGACACCGCTGCAGCTGACGCCGCAAGGTGCCGCTCGGTACCTAGGTGTCAGGTGACAGTCTACCGTATCTCTTTATCAACCGATACGTCCACAACTCCACATATTAGAGAGATCTCTTGGGAGCCCAGACTACAGCTCGTAGGGATCTGTCGCCCTCATCTCCGCAGCGTTGGTATTGAGACTTCTTGTCTTGGCTTCTCTCGGCTGCAGTTCGCTTGCAAGCTTGCAGTTGCAGCTGCAGACCGTGCCAAAAGTATATCTGTTTAGATAGACTTGTTAGAAAGGGATAAGTTTATTGAAGCAAGATAATACATGTCAGATATTTAATACATTTAGGATCAAAAATAGTGTAAAATAATAAAATAAAAATATAAAGAGGTACTTTATTAAGAATCATTCTATTTTATAAGTTACTATTGATTTAAATTTCCGTCATGAAATCTACTAAAGTACAACGACATTGACTTCCGTGTTAAACAAAGTGTAATTACCTAGACTTTTGCTCTAATTAAATAATTGACACTCGACTTCCATCGAATTATTAATAATGTCTATATTTGTAAAATTATATTTAATTTATTTTATAATCGCAATATTGTGAACTTTTACAACGTTTGAAAATCAGAGATATTATTTCCGCTTACCATCATTCCGATTTGATTGGCTGCGAATGGCAAAAGGCAGGCGATTGGTTGATCTGTTGGAGCGAATGCAAGCGATCGGAAGGTCTCGCTTTCCGCTAATTTCTTACTACACTTTAGTTGTTATAAAAGAAGAAACATGGAGCACTATGGCTCAGTTCGTATTTTCGCAAGCTTTTAGTCGTTACGCTGGCCCTCGACTTATTAGTGCTGTTAAATAGTAATTAGTGAAATATAATACATGTGATGTGATGTGAATTAGTGCTGTTTATAGTTATTTAGAACCCTGTCTTCCTGAGTATCTAACAAATCTCAGAAGCGGGTCAAGAACCAAGACTGGTACACGCCTACATGCTTCAAACCTAATATAGTGATGCTCCTGACCGACATAGAAGCCGATCGTTGCATCGGCATTGTAAACGTCCCTGACAAACGCGTGGGTCATCGTCATCGTCATCGTCAAGCAGACGGTCAAAGCAGTGACCGTAGTCGCCGCGGCCGTTCCCGCAGTCGGCATCGCGATAGCCGTCGGAGCCGAAACCCGAGCCAGGACCACAACCGAAGGCCTGGCGTGGACAACGGAAGGCGCCGGGCGAAGAAGGCGCTGGGCGAGGTTTGCGCCGGGCCAGCCATTGCTGCGTGCAGCAGCGTTGGCCATGAAGCCTGCATGCTGCAGCGTGCCGGTCTGCATATCACATGTGAGATGTGAAGCCTACGTGGCGGTAAGACGTTTCCATTTTTAATGATTTTAATAATTTTCATGCGTGGATTGATTGAGGATGGAATCCAGTGTTGCTTTAATCATTTGGCTGTCGATGTCTTAGGGGACTTTGAATTATTGTAATTACTGTGCATTTATCAAATACGCCTACCGCATAAAAATAGTACCTATGGGTAGTCAGTCTGTTTACCAAAATCATGTTGCAAAATATATTTCGTTTGCGTAATGTTAATTTTTCGTTAAGCAAATGAAGGTAGATAATATTAAAATCGTGACGCAGTTAGTTTTGGAGGTAAATTTTTCGTTAAGCAAATGAAGGTAGATAATATTAAAATCGTGACGCAGTTAGCTTTGGAGTGAACGAAACACGGGTCAATAGTGTTTCTTACGTTTTCTAAAGTTTTCAAATTTTGTGGATGAAGCCAGCATGACATGCACATGAGCGATAACTAAAACAAATCTTTCGCAACGTCACTGGTTGCTGTTGTTATTATCTACGTTAAAATTTTTACTTTGTTGATAAGTTCTATGCCTACGCGTATGTAATTATTAATTTAAATTATTAGTTCTGATGTGTTAAAAAAGAAAAGTGATCGCATCTATGCGAACCGCTGATACGGTTTAGTTTGTTGACCCATTAATGTTGCAACTTAAGTGGCTAGTTAAGCAACGCTATCGCTTTCAATTGAATTAGTGATGATTCCATTCAAATGACTACACATATAGCGAGTGTAAGAAGATGCCCTGTAGTTTGCTATTAGTTATTGAAATACCTACATAGTTGACAAGAATTGTTACTTTCTGTTTTCGATACTTTAATTGTGGGTAGGGTCAGCGCTTGCATTTGATCGATGTTTTAAGTACGCCAAGTAGATAGACTGATAAATAGTTTCGTGGGTGAGATGTCCTAGAATGGTATTGTAAGATGAAGTAAGATAAGTTTAATATAATATAGGCATGCACACACATACACTCGTATCGATATACGTACACACATGCATACATAAAATATGTATACATAAAATACATACAGGTACAAAGATAGGGGATCCTATAAGTTCTGATGATTACATGTTGTCAAAAGTAAATAAGAAATAGGCATAATAATGAAGTACCTATTCTTTGTCGTAAAAGATTTAACTAAGATTCTTGAAGTGCAATGATAGTGCTATGAGTATAAAGTCAAGATAGCTTCATGAAGTGCAATGTGCACATAAATTGTAAATTTATTCGGTTAACTAGTTCAAGTATAGAATGGAATTGTATGACTTCGTATATTCGTTAGTCAAGCTGGGTCCACCAAAGAAAAGTTACCAACTTTTTGTTGTCAACACGTGTTGGTGACAAAAGTTTCTAAAAATTGTAGACATTTGTCGGGTACCGTGTTTCCGTTTTTGGCAGTAAACATCAAAAGGAAGCGCTTGTTGCCAATTACATTCATTCGCTGTATGGATACGCTTGTTGGGAACATTAGTTGGAAACAGAAACATGTCATGTCAGGACGCGTGACGTGGTCGATTTAATTCTCCACGTTTTTTTTAATTTCTTCCTTTGAGGCTTAGCAGGATCCAATATTTATGCTTCCATTTGTTTTTCGTTAAATAATAACAAATCAATATACTATCATCGCTGTTCGAAGACATGTTGCCAACAATACTGGTGTAGTTGTCAACTGAAATGTTTCTCAAACTGCTGGCGATTTGTTTCCTTTCAATGTAGACACAATTGAAACAAAAGTTAGTGATTTTTTTTGGAAAGTTGCAAAGTGTTGGAAACACAGAAGTTGCCAACAATTTCAGTGGAGACCCGCCTAATATAATTTGCTAGGGCAAAAGTGAGGGAATACTGAATACTCATTATAAAATAGGAGATTATTTAATTTATTGTGACTTCCTTGTATCATTGAATGTGCTCGTAGCAGGTTTGAGCGGACAGCACTTGAGAAGTGAAAAGTGCTCAATAATTGAAATGGCAATTGATGCTTTATTGGTATTTTATTCAATCATTTTATACTTGCTTTCTGCTTAGAGTCGTTCGCAGGGTCGCGAAATTTATCAGGATCGACGAGTTGTTAGCTTTTTTTTTTATAAAAATGAGATATGAACCAGAAATCGGTAATAAGATAAAATAATAATTTAATTATTCTTAAAACATGAAAGCATGTTTTTTTGAACTTGTAATTAAAAAAAAATGACAAATTCTTAGTAACTCACCTTTGACATCTGATATTATTGTGATGTCTATTTTTATTGAATCGGCTTAAGTAGTGTGAAATTCATGTTTAAAATTATGATTTTTAGAGATGATAAAGATATCATCCTTTTATCTATTGAAATTAGTTTAAAAAAAAATTGTAAATTGACATTTGACTCTGTTGATAGCATGGGCACGCCATATTGGATTATTGATATAAATCCGGGCTAATTTAACGTAACTCAATCTAGTCTCAGTCTCAGTTTGTCTCTTGACTCAGTCGAGTAGGTAGTAGATGCTCCTGCGTCTAGGTCGTTAAAATTGATTGAAGGATAGCAATCGTACCATAACCGAGTAGATATTTTCTGTTGGCTTTGACAAGTGTTATTTATTTTATTTAATATTTATATATTTTTAATAACTGCCCTCATGTTCGGATGGTGTTTGTGTGTTGTGTTATGGTTAGATTATTTAGCTGTGTGGTCAAGGGGTTGCTATTAGGTGATGGAGGGGGTAATGTTGGTAGAGTTTCAGCGTTTTAAGAGACATATTCTCTTAAAGCGTAATTGGTTTTTAGAGTAATCCAGTAAAATTTTAATAGATCAGCAGCTTTGATAAAATACAACCTTGGGTAATCATATTTGATCATTTTTCATTCAATAGCGATGATAGTGGCAAATGATGAACTACATAGTTCAAATAGCTCAAGTTCTGAGAGTTAAACCTGTTAAAATATTTGTAGCCACGAAAATCATGACAAAAATAGTGAGACAGAATAAGTTACAATGACAGTGTCTCAGATACATGATCAAATTAATTAGTTATTACGAATAACAATAATTATTGTGTATAATATATCGAATAGTTTAAAAATTACAGAGATATAGGTGATAGTTTACTTTTTTATGTCGTGATCAAAAAAAAAAATATTTTCAAGTGGCAATTCTTTCAGTTTAGCAACACTTGTTATGATGGTTGTTGTTCATGATTGGTAAGCGTGGTTGCATTGGCCAATCATCAATAAGTAGGGAAAAATGGGGGGAGTAAAGCCAGCGCCGGACGGGCGAGAGTTAAGTTGGTGATACTTTTGAGTGGCTCAGTGATAAAGAGTAAAGTATTGACGTTCTTGACAATAGTAATTAAAAGTTCTTGTTATTAATTTAAACTTAATTCATGAGAAATAATACCGATTTATTGATTATTTTTGATTTGCAAATTATGATGAATATAAGCTTAAAGTTAAACTTATAATATTTAAAATATATATGATTTGTAACAATTATTGAATTATTATCTTAGAATAAATACTCCTAGAAACGCAACAGTCGACGCGGTGATTAGTCGTTTTTATTAACCCTTTATAGGCTGATTACGCAGTTTCGTCGCGTCAGTACGACGAGCTTACAGAAAATTATAAAAAATAACGTACTTTCTATGCTGAGAAAGCGTCAAATTCATCCAAATAACCATCAAAAATGTAATTATCAGTACCAGTACAGAAAACAATTACAAGGCACTCACAAATTCATTGCTTGTTTTGAGCCTACGTTTAGAGCAGAACTTTTTTTTTAGAAACTTCCGATCTATGAGTATTTAATCTAAGGTTATTATGATTGATGATGTGTTCGATAAATTAGTATAAAGTTTAAGTTCAATTAATCCTTAAATATAAGATATATGAACTAACGACACAATCATATAAAACGATTAATAAATAATGACGTAATTATATTAACAAATATTTCAATGATATTGAGTAGATAATAATTAGGGCATGACCGCTCGTGACACTATGATTGAAGGGCATGAACGCCCGTCATACTAGTATTTAGGGCATGACCGCCCGTCATACTATGATTTTAGGGCATGACCGCCCGTCATACTTTGATTTAGGGCATGACCGCCCGGGGCATGACCGCCCGGGGCATGACCGCCCGTCATACTTTGATTCAGGGCATGACCGCCCGGGGCATGACCGCCCGTGATACTGTGATTTAGGGCATGACCGCCCGGGGCATGACCGCCCGTGATACCGTGATTTAGGGCATGACCGCCCGGGGCATGACCGCCCGTGATACCGTGATTTAGGGCATGACCGCCCATCACACTATGATTTAGGGCATGACCGCCCGTCATAGTATGATTTAGGGCATGACCGCCCGTCATAGTATGATTTAAGACATAAACGCCTGTGATAATTTATGGCATGACTGCCAATAATAGCAATTAGTATTAGTTTTAGTCGTAATAAGATTGATAAGACTACTCGTAATTGTTTAAAATAGGTAAAATTACCCGTAATTGAAGCAGATATGCATTTTTTTAAATCCTATTTATATTTTTAATAATTTGAAAAGATTCAGTGTAATTATGATCAATAAATGTAGTAAATAAATCAATAAATATAGTAAATATAACCATTTATATGTGAATACAAATTGTAAATATCTTTATAGATTAAAGTATTGTTACTAATTTTACCTATTTAGTTAAAACACGGGGACGTGTTTTGTTGCAGGACGGCCGAGCTGTCAGATATTTAATACATTTAGGATCAAAAATAGTGTAAAATAATAAAATAAAAATATAAAGAGGTACTTTATTAAGAATCATTCTATTTTATAAGTTACTATTGATTTAAATTTCCGTCATGAAATCTACTAAAGTACAACGACATTGACTTCCGTGTTAAACAAAGTGTAATTACCTAGACTTTTGCTCTAATTAAATAATTGACACTCGACTTCCATCGAATTATTAATAATGTCTATATTTGTAAAATTATATTTAATTTATTTTATAATCGCAATATTGTGAACTTTTACAACGTTTGAAAATCAGAGATATTATTTCCGCTTACCATCATTCCGATTTGATTGGCTGCGAATGGCAAAAGGCAGGCGATTGGTTGATCTGTTGGAGCGAATGCAAGCGATCGGAAGGTCTCGCTTTCCGCTAATTTCTTACTACACTTTAGTTGTTATAAAAGAAGAAACATGGAGCACTATGGCTCAGTTCGTATTTTCGCAAGCTTTTAGTCGTTACGCTGGCCCTCGACTTATTAGTGCTGTTAAATAGTAATTAGTGAAATATAATACATGTGATGTGATGTGAATTAGTGCTGTTTATAGTTATTTAGAACCCTGTCTTCCTGAGTATCTAACATACATAAGTAGATATATTAAAATAATAATACTTATGTGTTTATCTGTTTTTTAAGGCCTACACTAGCGGCACGCTATGATGGCCGGTTTGACACATTACAATAGTGATGTGGAATGTCAATTTATTCTCGAACAAAAAACAATTAAGTTTTGTTTTTGTACCTGATTAAATAGGTTTAATAAAACAAAAATGTATATGTTTATTTAATTTATTTGAACGAACTGAATATTTGAATGAAAATGAATATACATACTTTATATGCACACAAGAAACATATGAATACAAAAGATACCAAAAAAGGTGCCACAAAAGGCCATAATTAATCAGATTCGTCCATACTACTATTTTCACTGTCGTCACTGCTATCATCACCTACATTAATAATTATATGTTCGTTTTCTATAATATTATCTATTTTCACATCTCTTTCATAATCTTCCCTTATTAATTTAACAGTTCTATTCACAACCTTTTCCCAGTCTCCTTTAGTCACATGTTCACAAGCTTCTTCTAATAATTTTAGCATTTTTTTGTGGTAAATGGGGGTTCTGTATTGTGTCTTGCAGCATATCCCTTAATTTGAGCCCACACCAACTCAATCGCATTATACTCACAATGGTAAGGCGGTAACCGTATAACTCTGTGCCCATGTTCTAATGCTATTTCGTCAATGACGTATCGGATCTTGGTTGGTTTGTTTTCTTTTAAAAGACGTACTAATTCCGCTTTTAACATATTCATGTTTGCATCTACGCCATTTTTACGAAGCCATGCGATGATATCAGCTTTCTTTTGGGATTGGGCAGGTGGCTTGTCAATTTGCATCGAGTGGTATGGGGCGTTGTCCATAATTATAATAGATGGTTCAGGGAGGCTACACAACATTGAGGTAAACCATTCAGTAAACTTTTCTCCATTCATGTCTTCATGATAGTCTCCAGTGGTTTTTGACGCAAAAGCCATGAGAGAACCTTCGACAAACCCGTTGATGGTTCCGGCGTGACAAATTATAAGTCGCGATCCTTTTCCTACAGGAACTTTGGAAGTAGATGCTGCTGTGTCATCGTTCCAAGAACGGCCTACAGTATGGTTAGCATTAAGCCATGTTTCATCCAAGAACACAACATTTTGCCAATTTTTGATTTCTTTCACTTGCCGTAAAAAAGTATACCTTGCCATCGCTATATCAAATCTTTCCATCAATATTTTGCGTTTGTTACATTTTTTGTATCGAAATCCAATGGTCTTCAAAATCTTCGTTAAAGAACTTTCCCCACCGAAGAATAATCCAGCTTCCTTCAGTGAATGCACCAACTTTTTTCTTGTTGGATACTCCTTCTGTAAATAGTAGCCGTAAACATGTCTTCGGATAGCATCGGCATCAAAGCTATCGATGCCTACGACTGGTTTTGCTCGTTTTCTCTTTTTTGGTGTGTGAAGTTTATTTTCTTCTGTGCCAGTCTCGCCATATTTTTTTTTAGTTATCCGTCTAACAGTTCGTTGTCCAATATTAAGCGCCATCAGCTACGCGTTCAACCACTGACGTTATAGGTAAAATTGGCCCTCCATTTTGAGCTTCACGATCGAAATAGTTACGAAGGCGTATTACGAACTCACGTGTCTGACTATTTAGAACAGTTCTCTGCGTACGTTCGGTCATATCGACGAAATCCACAACAAAGGGCTTGAACAGAGTCCAAATTAACGAGCAAGGGTCAACAGTAATGCAGTATCAATATTTGAAATCCAAAGCCAGGTCAAAACTATATCACAATCGCATTGCACTGACAGTTTATACTTTTCGAAGCAACGTCAATTCGAAACTGCTTTGTTTTGCATTGAGCATTGACGCGAGTTTGCCGGAGGTAGTAGTTGTGCTAGCCAGCGATCCTATGTGACGATCGTATTAGATTCCATTTTTAAAAATTTTCAATTTAGAAAACCAAATGCCGAGTTGTGGTATATATCATATAAAAATAAAAATTTTACCTTTTGTATGAAACAGCTGATATTTTTTTGCGATTTCAGAGGTTTGTCCACATAGTGAAAATTGTTCATATTCACAAGTACATTCACCCCTTAAATGGTGCAAACTGATTTTTCTACACTTGTATACATTTTAGAAATCAATTTAATAAATAAATTTTGAGTCCTAAACCTAAAACTACATTCGATAAAATTTATGAATCTCTGCACATCACTATCGTCAATAAAGTAATACAATTATTTCCTTCAAAGTCGTTATCAATTAATACGGAACTTCATGAGCGGACAAACGTCAAACCGGCCATCATAGCGTGCCGCTAGTTTAGTGTCTGTATTCTCTACTTAACTTATGTAATTGTAACTATATATATTATGTGTAGATTCATCTGATTATTCAAAATGCACTTTTGATCACAAATTCAAAAAGTTTATTTGAATAAAAAATATTTCTATTCTATTCTACGGTGATGCCCGCGACTTTGTCCGCGCGGATTACGGGTTTTTACTTCCCGCGATAATAGTTTAGTTTTCCGTGATAAAATAATAGTACATTGTTCAACGAGGGGTGAAAGTGACCGAATACACCCGAGTAAGGAATCGCACTTTCTCCCGAGTGATACATAGTGCTTTATACTACACCTACGAGGAAAATAATAGACGAATCACATAATTGAAATTCATATATCTATTAATTTACAATTCTCAAACTCAACTCAACTCTAAAAAACTCATGGTAGAATTTTTTCTCGCTTTTCCACTGTAGTAAATCTTCATAAAAAGCTTTGTTGTATTTATCGATTTCTAGATTTCTCGGGACATTAATTTTTCACTATACACAGACATTTTGAATTCACATTGCTATCACCAATAGACATTTTGAGTTCTTAATATAGAGTAAAGTTTATGGTTTCTACTAAAAGCTTGTACCTAAGTAATTTTATAAATTCAAAATTTAGATATAACAAAATAATGCGACTCGCGCGAAATTTTTCATTTTTTTAAAATACGTAGGTATGACTCACAGAAAACGCAAGTGGCCAGTAACCACAGACCAGGAACAACAAGATAACAATTTGTTTTTTTTTAACTTTGTAATCAGTTTTATTTTATTTCATAGAATATATTGTATGTAATAGAATATGGAACCTCGTTTACTTATATAGTACTATATAGAATCCTCTTTATAAAGATTTTTATTAGTTATAATTTAGTCACTATTTTATATATTTTTCTAATTATGTATTTATTTATTAGATACTTACTATGAAAATAAAGAGTCTTGTTTGTTGAAACATATTTCAATTTTTTTTTGTATATTTTTTTAGTATTGGTATTACTGAACTGATTATATCAAAAATTAAAAAAAAAAACCAAGCGTGTAATGGATTTTCATACAACTTTTCAGCCCGCTAAAGCACGTAAGTAATGAAATTTCATACATTTTTTCAGCCCGCAGATTTGCCTCCACGTAAATACGTATTTTCTTTCTCGCTCTTTGTCGATATGACACAAATCAGAAGGTACTTTCCGAGCAGGTGTAGTATAATAGTAGATTGTTACACAAGGGACGTAAGTAAGCTATTACAGAACAAGATCCAATTTGGCGCCAGTGCGAGCGCAGCTCGCATAGGGCGCTAATGGATCGCGTGCACCCGAGATATTTAGTCACACGAGCGAGCGCAGCGAGCGAGGGTGAATATAGTTCGAGGGTGTAATAGCTACTTGCAACCGAGGTAAGCATTCTACTTTATATCATTCTTGCGAGGTAAATAAAACATTGGTATTGCAAAATGAAATTTTAATTAGAATAATTAGCAAATTTAGAGAAAAAATAGAAAAAAATGGTTACTTATTATAATTAATTATAGTAATATTGCTGCAATTATGAAAATGCTGTGATACTGGTTGACTAGGCAAGTGCACTGTTTGAATTCACAAACTTTCAGATCAAATGAAATGCCGCCATTTCCATTTTTTTTTTCGTAAATAGTTTTCTATTTTTTTTTACGGCTCTGAGTTCCAAGGAGTTTTGCATAGTTTGAAATGTATGGAAATTAAATGCCGCCATGTTCAGTGTTTTTTTTTTCAGTAAAAAGTTTTCTTACCATTTTATAAGAAAAGAGATTGTTTACCAAGGAGTTTTGCATAGCTTGAACTGTAATGTGAACATTACAATTCAAGCATAGTGCGACGTAATGTTGCCTTGAATTGCAAACACCAACTTACAAGGAGACTTTCCACCATAGTAATCCCTAGTTACTGAGCAAGTATGATATAAAATATATATTTGGCTCAAAATTGGTGGAGAGGTAGCTTAGAACCAGGAGACGGACATAGGATACTTTTTATCCCGTTCGACCGCGTTTCCGTCAAGTCTATATAAAACCTGGTATAACAAAAATGCATCTGACATGGAATAAAAAAACGAAAATGACAGTGGAAGGACAAAACGTAAGTGACAGCTAAACGTAATTTTGTATTTGGTTAATTATGGTAAAAACAATTATAAAAATTATAGTTTAACGTAATTGATAATATCATCAGTAATATGTTTTCTCTTTGAATCATCATTAACAATGCCGCGAGCAAGACGATCAAATGTTTCCTGCTACAAAGCTACGGATTGACGTGATTTATTGGATAGGTATAGTTGAGAACCTGGAGGGTGACAAAGATTTCCCGCGGGTTGTTATGAACTAAATCCACGCAGACGAAGTCGCGGGCATCAGCTAGTATCTAATATATCGACGCAAATTTAATTAATAACACAGACAGCATGAGAATTTTCAAAAATTAGTCCACTGGTCGAGCCCGCGACGGTCGGCCGGCGGTAGTCGGAGGCGGTCTCTGTGTACCTACCTACCTAAGCAGCTATACCTGTGGTAGTAGCTACCACTGTTGAAGCTACTCGTAGTGCAGCTTCCACGGCACGCCTGCATGAAGCTGCATCTGTTTGCTCATTGCTCATGGCCCACCGTAGGGTCCACTCCTACTTGTGTCCCTGCCCGGGGCTGGTTTCGCCGCCGCACGCTCGTCGCCGGTTTTCCCCGGCCACATTCGCTCGCATCTCCATCACTAGGAATCCTCTGCAGTCGCACCCGCCTGCTGGAACTATCGGCTGTTATCCGTTATTGATAGCCCGATTGAACTCGTAACCGGTCAGACGGGTCGTTCGTTATGGTTCTGTGCGTAACTATTTTATTTTTCTAAAATCAGATAAGTACTTATTACGATAAGGCATAGTGGTTAGGACTGTGATCTCCTTATGGGGGGGGGGGGGGGGCGATGCCGGGCACGCACTTCTGACTTTTCGAAGTCGACAAGGAAAACATTGTGAGGAAACCTGCACGCCTGAGAGTGGTGGACTGTGGCCTATAAAACTTCTCTGAGATGACACCTGTGCTCATTATATATCATTAGGCCTTTAGAATTTTTTTGCCGGCATAATATTATTAGCTTTGTAATGGCGTCATTTTCTGGCCTAGCCAACTCGTGGTTCTTAAGACGAGTCAAGGCCCTGCCACTGCCAACTGCACCGTGCCCCGGTTCGGAAAGTAGATTTTGCCGTGTAGAACTCTGTCGGCATATCATAGGTTACTTACCTATCATATCATATAGTTAATACATAAGTTAATACATAATAATATTGAGATATTTTTACAAGCTTTTCTTTAACTTGCAATGTATGTATGCTTAGGTCAAATTAATATTGCAAGATGAATTAGAACCACTTCTCGGTTCCGATTGAACTGCTCTGCATCGACGACGTAACCCCCTCGAGTTTGGGCTCGTTTGATTCGTCTGGACAGGTACTCTGGTCCTAGATAGTATCCAGGGTCTGACGATGAAGCCAGCTAAGTACTAAAGGCTTGTTTTTCAAAAGAAATTTTTTCAATTTACACTAATTGTTTATCATGATCATCATCATTATCAACCCATCATCGGCTCACTACTGAGCGCGGTCTCCTCTCAGAGAAGGGTTATAGGCCATAGTCTACCACGCTGGTCCAATGCGAATTGGCGGACTTCACACACCTTCGAGAACATTATGGAGAACTCTCAGGTGTGCAGGTTTCCTCACGATGTTTTCATTCACCGTTAAAGCATGTGATATTTAATTTCATAAGAATTGTTTATACTATAAGTAAAAATAAGAAGATAAGATTTCATCATTCAAACCATACCCATACCCAAACATTATCTTTTGAATGTGTGTTGGAATCACTTCGGCCGGTTTTGATAGCCTATTTCATACAAAATCTCAACAATTGAAACCCGAAACAGGTAGCCATTTAAGCCAGTAGGTGTGTTCTTGTGTCGGTGTAGTAGTAGGCTTGTGTAGGTAGTAGTAGTAGTCAATGTAATAGTGCTACCTAGGTACTTATTAATATTGTATTGTAAAATGATTATTTTGAAAAGAGCAACTGCTGAGTTTCTTGCCGGCTCTTCTCAGCAGAATCCGCTTTCCGAACCGGTGGTAGAATCTTGACGTGTCATAAGAGCCACAGGTTGGCCTACATGAAATAAATAATTTTGAGTTTGAGTTTGAGTAGGTAGTAGGTAGGCGCCTACTGTGTGTAAAGAGGTAGAATAGAATAGAATATAAATGTTTTTTATTCAAATAAACTTTTTAAAAGTGCTTTTGAATCGTCGATGAGTCTACCACTGGTAGGTTATTATTAGTCGCGATTGATCCATTTGTTTTGAGGACAAACGGATTGCAAGCTCAGTCCAGTCAGGCGAAGGGTCAGGCGTAAAATAAATATGCCTCATAAATATTTGAATTTGGACTTTCAATTTTTATATTCTGTATTACACTAGCGGCACGCTATGATGGCCGGTTTGACACATTACAATAGTGATGTGGAATGTCAATTTATTCTCGAACAAAAAACAATTAAGTTTTGTTTTTGTACCTGATTAAATAGGTTTAATAAAACAAAAATGTATATGTTTATTTAATTTATTTGAACGAACTGAATATTTGAATGAAAATGAATATACATACTTTATATGCACACAAGAAACATATGAATACAAAAGATACCAAAAAAGGTGCCACAAAAGGCCATAATTAATCAGATTCGTCCATACTACTATTTTCACTGTCGTCACTGCTATCATCACCTACATTAATAATTATATGTTCGTTTTCTATAATATTATCTATTTTCACATCTCTTTCATAATCTTCCCTTATTAATTTAACAGTTCTATTCACAACCTTTTCCCAGTCTCCTTTAGTCACATGTTCACAAGCTTCTTCTAATAATTTTAGCATTTTTTTTTGTGGTAAATGGGGGTTCTGTATTGTGTCTTGCAGCATATCCCTTAATTTGAGCCCACACCAACTCAATCGCATTATACTCACAATGGTAAGGCGGTAACCGTATAACTCTGTGCCCATGTTCTAATGCTATTTCGTCAATGACGTATCGGATCTTGGTTGGTTTTTTTTCTTTTAAAAGACGTACTAATTCCGCTTTTAACATATTCATGTTTGCATCTACGCCATTTTTACGAAGCCATGCGACGATATCAGCTTTCTTTTGGGATTGGGCAGGTGGCTTGTCAATTTGCATCGAGTGGTATGGGGCGTTGTCCATAATTATAATAGATGGTTCAGGGAGGCTACACAACATTGAGGTAAACCATTCAGTAAACTTTTCTCCATTCATGTCTTCATGATAGTCTCCAGTGGTTTTTGACGCAAAAGCCATGAGAGAACCTTCGACAAACCCGTTGATGGTTCCGGCGTGACAAATTATAAGTCGCGATCCTTTTCCTACAGGAACTTTGGAAGTAGATGCTGCTGTGTCATCGTTCCAAGAACGGCCTACAGTATGGTTAGCATTAAGCCATGTTTCATCCAAGAACACAACATTTTGCCAATTTTTGATTTCTTTCACTTGCCGTAAAAAAGTATACCTTGCCATCGCTATATCAAATCTTTCCATCAATATTTTGCGTTTGTGACATTTTTTGTATCGAAATCCAATGGTCTTCAAAATCTTCGTTAAAGAACTTTCCCCACCGAAGAATAATCCAGCTTCCTTCAGTGAATGCACCAACTTTTTTCTTGTTGGGTACTCCTTCTGTAAATAGTAGCCGTAAACATGTCTTCGGATAGCATCGGCATCAAAGCTATCGATGCCTACGACTGGTTTTGCTCGTTTTCTCTTTTTTGGTGTGTGAAGTTTATTTTCTTCTGTGCCAGTCTCGCCATATTTTTTTTAGTTATCCGTCTAACAGTTCGTTGTCCAATATTAAGCGCATCAGCTACGCGTTCAACCACTGACGTTATAGGTAAAATTGGCCCTCCATTTTGAGCTTCACGATCGAAATAGTTACGAAGGCGTATTACGAACTCACGTGTCTGACTATTTAGAACAGTTCTCTGCGTACGTTCGGTCATATCGACGAAATCCACAACAAAGGGCTTGAACAGAGTCCAAATTAACGAGCAAGGGTCAACAGTAATGCAGTATCAATATTTGAAATCCAAAGCCAGGTCAAAACTATATCACAATCGCATTGCACTGACAGTTTATCCTTTTCGAAGCAACGTCAATTCGAAACTGCTTTGTTTTGCATTGAGCATTGACGCGAGTTTGCCGGAGGTAGTAGTTGTGCTAGCCAGCGATCCTATGTGACGATCGTATTAGATTCCATTTTTAAAAATTTTCAATTTAGAAAACCAAATGCCGAGTTGTGGTATATATCATATAAAAATAAAAATTTTACCTTTTGTATGAAACAGCTGATATTTTTTTGCGATTTCAGAGGTTTGTCCAAATAGTGAAAATTGTTCATATTCACAAGTACATTCACCCCTTAAATGGTGCAAACTGATTTTTCTACAGTTGTATACATTTTAGAAATCAATTTAATAAATAAATTTTGAGTCCTAAACCTAAAACTACATTCGATAAAATTTATGAATCTCTGCACATCACTATCGTCAATAAAGTAATACAATTATTTCCTTCAAAGTCGTTATCAATTAATACGGAACTTCATGAGCGGACAAACGTCAAACCGGCCATCATAGCGTGCCGCTAGTGTAGGTTACGTATAATATTATTGTAATGTTCATTACCCTATTGAAACTGACTGTCAAGATGTTCAGTTGTACTATTGTACATGCGCTGAGTGTGACACAGTGATACTTACTGATTTAACAGAAAATGACCGATGATAGTTAAACAAAACAACAAATTGAGCCCGCTACTTATTCTTGGCGTACCCATACTATTCTAATCTCACTGCTCACAGCGACATTTAAAATTGAGTTGTAGGTACCTAGACCTATTTACTTAGTTTGCGAAATTTTTCCGAATTATATGAAAATAAAATGAGCAAACTGATGAAGAGAAAATAGAATATCGTCACTTAGGTACGGCCGTCCTTGGGTGTGCGCTCGTTAACAGTAAACAGATTTGATTTTTACAGTAGTAGATCAAGTTTCAACTATCCGAAAAAAAACACGCAAGAATTACATCATACTGCCAAGGGACGTGTTTGGGCAAAAACATAAAATGATGAAATTTGTTCGATAATAAAAAATCGCGAAGTTAGGTCTAATTTTTAACCAATATTCATTTATTTTCAATGTGTTGCATATTACAGAGCCAAAATTTTTACATTAAATTCCGATTGATATTATCAAGAGAGTAGCCTAGCGAATTGAAAAGAAAATTAATATTTTACGAGTTACAAAGTATTTTGGCGCTTACTACACTCCTATTCCGCGCAAAACGCTTTCTTTTGTCGCGCCTCACATGAGGTTGTGGCTAGTTTTTATCTCATCGCGAAATCTGATTTTTTTTGGGGTTACACGCGCTCTATGGCCTCTTATTCAAAATTTGCAGAATGGAGGACGTAAGTAGGTATAAGTATTAGCCAGATTTATACCGCGGTTTTCTAATTTTATTTAGTGGCTACAGGCTAACCTTCCTAGCGATCTCTGAACGTGTGAACGAGCCCTAAGGCTCCGCAGGTAGGGCAGGTAGATACTATGTGTGTATATATCTAACTATCTACGTACTAGCTACGTAAGATTTAATGACGCCGGTGTGGGTCACAGCTGTTATCTCGGACTATCTTTATTGCTCCTGATTGAATATTTTAACTTTCACGTTATACCTACACATTTTTTTGCCTATTCTAAACAAATATAAAATAGTTTCCCCTTTCCCCTTCTCTTTCCTGTCTTCCTTTTAACCCTTCTCTGAGAGGAGACCTGCGCTCAGTAGTGAGCCGTTGAGTTGCTGATGACGATGAAATTCCTTTACCTACCCTTATTATTATGTTATTGATTATGATCCTAGCAATATGAGACACGCTGTGCGGGCGTAATTAAAAAAAACATTCAAAATTATTTCTTTCACGTAGGCCAACCTGTGGCTCTTATGACACGTCATGACTCTACCACCGGTTTGGAAAAGCGGATTCTGCTGAGACTATACCTACCTACTACAGATGCAGTGGTTGAAGCAGCTAAATCTGCTATTATGTACTAGTGCTTACATACCTACCTATTTCATGATTTGAACCTGTGATTTGAACCCACTAAAGAGCTTTTATCATGCTTAAACTTTTCTATTGGTAGGTACTAGGTAGGCTAGCTCAAGATGTCTATAACTAAGTATATCAAATATAGAAGCAGTCTCCTCCCTCGTTTCACCTGCCTTATAATAGCAGGCGCAAAAAAGACTAATCAAACAATACATATCCATTATGACTCTCCGTGGAGCGTGTCGCCTGACGTGTCTATTGTCTGGCTGCGCGCAGTCGGTGCCAGCCAGCGACTCCTTGTGGCGCAACCACTAACTGGAACGCATTCACGAGAATTCCGATACGTGTTGATTGCGGCAAGTAGGTATGTCGAAGTTCAGTCTCGCAGTCGATGACAGACTCATTCTTTGACACTGATACGTCGTCCAATCCTAAATCCTTATAGCAACGAGCCGTAGAGCTCTGAACTGATAAGAATCTACTCGTATCTAGGTATACGGCTAGTCTTAGTCAGATTTGAATATTAATGTGCTACCAAATCAGGGCAAGCAATGTGAGCACCTTCGTGGCCACTGGATTACAGACTACGGACCATAGATAGCTTAACATTAGGGTTTATAACGAGGTGGATGGACGAATTCATTCTCAAGCCAGTCGCGGGCAGACTGGCTCGATTACCGACGACCCTTCTTTCGAGAGGCCTTTGCCCAGCTGTGGTGTATCGGTCGTGATACGGCGCGCCGCCGGCAGGTACTGATAGAGATAGCGCTGTGCGGGGAGTGGGGAGTGGGGAGTGGGGAGTGGGGAGTGGGGAGTGGGGAGTGGGGAGTGGGGAGTGGGGAGTGGGGAGTGGGGACAACGGCATCGCATCTCACGTGAGCGGCGAGTGGCGACTTCCATTTGTGGCGACGCGAGTACGGCACTGCATTGAGCGGTGCATTCATTCGATTATGTGCAGTGTGCAGTGTGCAGTGTGCACATTCCTCACCTATATCACTACGACTTATTGTAAATGGCACAGTAATTATAAATATCATAGTAGGATCCTATTCCAACTAGCCGGTAGCCGCGACTCCACCCTGGGGGCAGCTATTATTTATTTCCCACGGCATTAAAGATACCTCCCTACCCGTATAGATGTTTCACAGAACCAAATCGCAGATATGTCTACAATTTATATATACCAATTATCTGGATCAATTCGGTCTGTGATAAATATTGTTTAATTATTATGTTTCTTCGGTTGGTCTGAATCACAAAAGCGCTTACCCATGCAAAAATGTAGCCTAAGTGATTCCTATGTCACGCTCCAAGCCCTCAACTAAGTATAAGTACCCAGGCAAAAATGTAGCCTAAGTGATTATTCCTATGTCACGCTCCAAGCCCTCAACTAAGTATACGTACCCATGCAAAAATGTAGCCTAAGTGATTCCTATGTCACGCTCCAAGCCCTCAACTAAGTATAAGTACCCAGGCTAAAATGTAGCCTATGTGATTCCTATGTCACTCCCCAAGCCCTCAACTAAGTATAAGTACCTACCCAGGCAAAAATGTAGCCTAAGTGATTCCTATGTCACGCTCCAAGCCCTCAACTAAGTATAAGTACCCGGGCAAAAATGTAGCCTATGTGATTCCTATGTCACTCCCCAAGCCCTCAACTAAGTATAAGTACCCAGGCTAAAATTTAGCCTATGTGATTCCTATGTCACGCCCCAAGCCCTCAACTAAGTATAAGTACCTACCCAGGCAAAAATGTAGCCTATGTGATTCCTATATGTCACGCTCCCAAGCCCTCAACTAAGTATAAGTACCCAGGCAAAAATGTAGCCTATGTGATTCCTATATGTCACGCTCCCAAGCCCTCAACTAAGTATAAGTACCCAGGCAAAAATGTAGCCTATGTGATTCCTATATGTCACGCTCCCAAGCCCTCAACTTAGTATAAGTACCCAGGCAAAAATGTAGCCTATATGATTCCTATGTCACTCTCCAAGCCCTCAACTAAGTAAGTATACTCATGCAAAAACGTCACGTCCATTCCGTTGCTCCGTGATTGGAGGACACACCAATCGAACAAACACTATTTCCCATTTACAATGTTAGCACAGTGGGTATAAGGAGATACCTATCCTTACTCTGTGATATTAGTTGGAGATTTCTGAACACTTGGAGATTTCTGAATTCATTTTTAATCGTAAATGCAATGCAGCTTTGCTAGTGTGTGAATGGTGATGCGTTGGGCCGGTGAGCGAGCAGCCTTAGCTCGATGAATGACGTCTCGCCAGTCGAGTCCGTCGCGGACAAATAGCATCACAGGCGACGCGCGCCGCGGAATGCCGCGCGCTGATCGCGGGCAGACGGACTACCTACCACTGCCAGCGCAGGTACTATAGGTATAGGTACACCAGGAAGGTATATTATGCCTCGATACAATGTTGCGGCTTGCGCCGCAATCGACTCGATGTTTCCTATTTAGCCGCGAAGGCCTTTTATGACTAATCTGTATGTGAAGGCATTATCATAATTCTCTACAATTTGTCCCAAAGCTGATCAAAATTCATGCAATTTTCATGTCGAGGAAATAGAAAATTACAGCTCTATTTGATAAAGCTGCCACACACGCACGGATAATAATCTGCTGGTCTACTGATGAATTACCTACTTACTTAAACTTATTAACTACAAGGGCTTCAAAGATACAAAGGCTTCAGGGCTTCAAGGCTACAGAAGCTACAAAAGCTACAAAAGCTACAAAAGCTACAAAAGCTACAAAAGCTACAAAAGCTACAAAAGCTATACAAGGGCTTCAAAGATACAAAGGCTTCAGGGCTTCAAGGCTACAGAAGCTACAAAAGCTACAAAAGCTACAAAAGCTACAAAAGCTACGAAAGCTACAAAAGCTACAGAAGCTACAAAAGCTATACAAGGGCTTCAAAGATACAAAGGCTTCAGGGCTTCAAGGCTACAAAAGCTACAAAAGCTACAAAAGCTACAAAAGCTACAAAAGCTACAAAAGCTACCTTTTCTGTAAAGACTTATACCACCACCAACCACCATACATTGTTTTGATATATCTCAAAGGGATTAGGTTTCGATGAAAGCTCCCAGGCGGCTTGAATTTTTCCGACATCGTCAACAATAGGCTATTTGACTATAGTAAAAATATCGTTTCAACTGGTGTCATCCTAAAAGATTATTATCTAAAAACATTATTCCATACGACAAAACTAAAAAATAAAGCTTTATTTAATTAGAAAACATTAAATAAAATTGCTATAATTCTGGCCATGGTCACGTGATCGAAAACGTTCCGTGATCTCGAATGACGTCACAGTCCTCGCCACATATGGAATTCTCATTTTGTCAATACATTTCGACGTGTTTGTGCGGCGTAATAGGCTAATTTCGTCTGTTTTTCATCGTTACTATTTTATTAAATACCAAATAGTATGCGACACGCGGCCTAAACACATATTATAAAATTGTCATTGTTTGAAATGTGAACTGTTACGTCATGAGAGCAAATGGAACGTTTCGGCGGCAATTTATTTTTTTGAATTTATTTCTCGATTTTTATGAAAAATACTGAAAATTATGCCGAAATATATGTTTCGTTAGCTTCAGCATAGCATTATTAACAATTTAAGATGATTTTCTAAAAGTAGTCAAATAGCCTATTATCGTCATATTTCAACCAATTTACACAATTTGGTTTGGCACGTAGTGATGGCAAGAGACCTGATGGTATGACGCTTGTTCCTTGGAGGACAGGGAGGTCGCTTGTGTGGGATGCCACCTGTGTAGATACTCTAGCTGCTTCCCACATCCATGCGACCTCCTCTGTGGCGGGTGCAGCGGCTACTAGCGCCGAACAGGCTAAGAGGCGCAAATATGAAAAACTTGACAGTGGTTTCATATTTGCGCCTTTTGGTGTAGAGACCCTGGGGCCGTGGGGCCCGGAGGCTCGCGCACTTTTTTTAGAGATATCAAAAAAGGTGATCGAGTCTACCGGGGATCCAAGAGCTGGCAGCTACCTTGGCCAAAGGATTAGCCTGGCCATCCAAAGAGGTAATGCTGCCAGCATCTTGGGTACTATGCCACACTGCGGTGGCTTGGATGGGGTTTTAGATTTTAATTAGTTTTTATTTTAGTTTTAATTTTAGAATTAAATTTATGATTTACACAAAACATTTACAAATTATACACTAAAACCTTCCTCATGAATCACCCTATCTATTGGTGAAAACCGCATGAAAATCTGTTCGATAATTTTTGAGTTTATCGCGAACAGACAGACAGGCAGACAGACAGACAGACAGACGCAGCGACTTAGTTTTATAATATGTAGTGATAGTGATAATATCTACTGTTACTTCGGATTATTTCCAAGACATGTTTACCTTGAGCTGATGCTGCAGCATCAAGTAGTCTGCAGGATCCTAACCTTTTTAGCAACCTATCTATAGTAGTTAAATAGATGATGATCGAGGATCGATGAGAAGGGTCTGATGATGGCGCAGCGAACTGGGTAACACCGTAACAGGATGTCGGGTATATCGTACCTACATGTAACGTGTGTGTATGTACTAACGCCGTCGCGCGCTTGCAGCTGAACGTGCAGAGCTCGGGCAATGCGGGCGCGGAGTACGCGTCGGGCGTGTCGGCCGCGTCGGGCTCGGCGTCGTCGGGCGCGCACTCGCCGGGCTCGCCGCCGCACGCGCACCTGGCGCTGGCGCACGCGCAGCACGCGCACGCGCACGCGCACCCCGCGCACCCCGCGCACCACTCGCCGCGCCTGCGCACCAAGGAGGAGGACCTCTCCGCGCACGGCCGCGCCAGCGCCGACGGTCAGTGCACGTGCAGCGATCAGCGCCAACTGGCGACACCCTCGGTAGTTGGTCGAACTCATCGTTGCGTTGTGTGCAGGCGGCGGGTCGTCGGAGTCGGAGGGCGAGTGCGGCGGCGCGCGCGCGCGTGCGCAGTACGTCAGCGCCAACTGCGTGGTGTTCACGCACTACTCGGGCGACGTGGCCGCCGTCGTGGACGAGCACTTCGCGCGCGCGCTGGCGCTCGACAAGCCCAAAGGTAACGTCGGAGTCGGAGGGCGAGTGCAGCGGCGCGCGCGCGCGTGCGCAGTACGTCAGCGCCAACTGCGTGGTGTTCACGCACTACTCGGGCGACGTGGCCGCCGTCGTGGACGAGCACTTCGCGCGCGCGCTGGCGCTCGACAAGCCCAAAGGTAACGTCGGAGTCGGAGGGCGAGTGCGGCGGCGCGCGCACGCGTGCGCAGTACGTCAGCGCCAACTGCGTGGTGTTCACGCACTACTCGGGCGACGTGGCCGCCGTCGTGGACGAGCACTTCGCGCGCGCGCTGGCGCTCGACAAGCCCAAAGGTAACGTCGGAGTCGGAGGGCGAGTGCGGCGGCGCGCAGTACGTCAGCGCCAACTGCGTGGTGTTCACGCACTACTCGGGCGACGTGGCCGCCGTCGTGGACGAGCACTTCGCGCGCGCGCTGGCGCTCGACAAGCCCAAAGGTAACGTCGGAGTCGGAGGGCGAGTGCGGCGGCGCGCGCGCGCGTGCGCAGTACGTCAGCGCCAACTGCGTGGTGTTCACGCACTACTCGGGCGACGTGGCCGCCGTCGTGGACGAGCACTTCGCGCGCGCGCTGGCGCTCGACAAGCCCAAAGGTAACGTCGGAGTCGGAGGGCGAGTGCGGCGGCGCGCAGTACGTCAGCGCCAACTGCGTGGTGTTCACGCACTACTCGGGCGACGTGGCCGCCGTCGTGGACGAGCACTTCGCGCGCGCGCTGGCGCTCGACAAGCCCAAAGGTAACGTCGGAGTCGGAGGGCGAGTGCGGCGGCGCGCAGTACGTCAGCGCCAACTGCGTGGTGTTCACGCACTACTCGGGCGACGTGGCCGCCGTCGTGGACGAGCACTTCGCGCGCGCGCTGGCGCTCGACAAGCCCAAAGGTAACGTCGGAGTCGGAGGGCGAGTGCGGCGGCGCGCAGTACGTCAGCGCCAACTGCGTGGTGTTCACGCACTACTCGGGCGACGTGGCCGCCGTCGTGGACGAGCACTTCGCGCGCGCGCTGGCGCTCGACAAGCCCAAAGGTAACGTCGGAGTCGGAGGGCGAGTGCGGCGGCGCGCAGTACGTCAGCGCCAACTGCGTGGTGTTCACGCACTACTCGGGCGACGTGGCCGCCGTCGTGGACGAGCACTTCGCGCGCGCGCTGGCGCTCGACAAGCCCAAAGGTAACGTCGGAGTCGGAGGGCGAGTGCGGCGGCGCGCAGTACGTCAGCGCCAACTGCGTGGTGTTCACGCACTACTCGGGCGACGTGGCCGCCGTCGTGGACGAGCACTTCGCGCGCGCGCTGGCGCTCGACAAGCCCAAAGGTAACGTCGGAGTCGGAGGGCGAGTGCGGCGGCGCGCAGTACGTCAGCGCCAACTGCGTGGTGTTCACGCACTACTCGGGCGACGTGGCCGCCGTCGTGGACGAGCACTTCGCGCGCGCGCTGGCGCTCGACAAGCCCAAAGGTAACGTCGGAGTCGGAGGGCGAGTGCGGCGGCGCGCAGTACGTCAGCGCCAACTGCGTGGTGTTCACGCACTACTCGGGCGACGTGGCCGCCGTCGTGGACGAGCACTTCGCGCGCGCGCTGGCGCTCGACAAGCCCAAAGGTAACGTCGGAGTCGGAGGGCGAGTGCGGCGGCGCGCAGTACGTCAGCGCCAACTGCGTGGTGTTCACGCACTACTCGGGCGACGTGGCCGCCGTCGTGGACGAGCACTTCGCGCGCGCGCTGGCGCTCGACAAGCCCAAAGGTAACGTCGGAGTCGGAGGGCGAGTGCGGCGGCGCGCAGTACGTCAGCGCCAACTGCGTGGTGTTCACGCACTACTCGGGCGACGTGGCCGCCGTCGTGGACGAGCACTTTGCGCGCGCGCTGGCGCTCGACAAGCCCAAAGGTAACGTCGGAGTCGGAGGGCGAGTGCGGCGGCGCGCAGTACGTCAGCGCCAACTGCGTGGTGTTCACGCACTACTCGGGCGACGTGGCCGCCGTCGTGGACGAGCACTTCGCGCGCGCGCTGGCGCTCGACAAGCCCAAAGGTAACGTCGGAGTCGGAGGGCGAGTGCGGCGGCGCGCAGTACGTCAGCGCCAACTGCGTGGTGTTCACGCACTACTCGGGCGACGTGGCCGCCGTCGTGGACGAGCACTTCGCGCGCGCGCTGGCGCTCGACAAGCCCAAAGGTAACGTCGGAGTCGGAGGGCGAGTGCGGCGGCGCGCGCGCGCGTGCGCAGTACGTCAGCGCCAACTGCGTGGTGTTCACGCACTACTCGGGCGACGTGGCCGCCGTCGTGGACGAGCACTTCGCGCGCGCGCTGGCGCTCGACAAGCCCAAAGGTAACGTCGGAGTCGGAGGGCGAGTGCGGCGGCGCGCAGTACGTCAGCGCCAACTGCGTGGTGTTCACGCACTACTCGGGCGACGTGGCCGCCGTCGTGGACGAGCACTTCGCGCGCGCGCTGGCGCTCGACAAGCCCAAAGGTAACGTCGGAGTCGGAGGGCGAGTGCGGCGGCGCGCAGTACGTCAGCGCCAACTGCGTGGTGTTCACGCACTACTCGGGCGACGTGGCCGCCGTCGTGGACGAGCACTTCGCGCGCGCGCTGGCGCTCGACAAGCCCAAAGGTAACGTCGGAGTCGGAGGGCGAGTGCGGCGGCGCGCAGTACGTCAGCGCCAACTGCGTGGTGTTCACGCACTACTCGGGCGACGTGGCCGCCGTCGTGGACGAGCACTTCGCGCGCGCGCTGGCGCTCGACAAGCCCAAAGGTAACGTCGGAGTCGGAGGGCGAGTGCGGCGGCGCGCAGTACGTCAGCGCCAACTGCGTGGTGTTCACGCACTACTCGGGCGACGTGGCCGCCGTCGTGGACGAGCACTTCGCGCGCGCGCTGGCGCTCGACAAGCCCAAAGGTAACGTCGGAGTCGGAGGGCGAGTGCGGCGGCGCGCGCGCGCGTGCGCAGTACGTCAGCGCCAACTGCGTGGTGTTCACGCACTACTCGGGCGACGTGGCCGCCGTCGTGGACGAGCACTTCGCGCGCGCGCTGGCGCTCGACAAGCCCAAAGGTAACGTCGGAGTCGGAGGGCGAGTGCGGCGGCGCGCAGTACGTCAGCGCCAACTGCGTGGTGTTCACGCACTACTCGGGCGACGTGGCCGCCGTCGTGGACGAGCACTTCGCGCGCGCGCTGGCGCTCGACAAGCCCAAAGGTAACGTCGGAGTCGGAGGGCGAGTGCGGCGGCGCGCAGTACGTCAGCGCCAACTGCGTGGTGTTCACGCACTACTCGGGCGACGTGGCCGCCGTCGTGGACGAGCACTTCGCGCGCGCGCTGGCGCTCGACAAGCCCAAAGGTAACGTCGGAGTCGGAGGGCGAGTGCGGCGGCGCGCAGTACGTCAGCGCCAACTGCGTGGTGTTCACGCACTACTCGGGCGACGTGGCCGCCGTCGTGGACGAGCACTTCGCGCGCGCCCTGGCGCTCGACAAGCCCAAAGGTAACGTCGGAGTCGGAGGGCGAGTGCGGCGGCGCGCGCGCGCGTGCGCAGTACGTCAGCGCCAACTGCGTGGTGTTCACGCACTACTCGGGCGACGTGGCCGCCGTCGTGGACGAGCACTTCGCGCGCGCGCTGGCGCTCGACAAGCCCAAAGGACGTAACACGTCATCTTAATGTCATTTCAGTTGTCAAACGTCAATTGCTGGTATGTCAAATGTCAATTGCTGTCAATTGTGGTTATTTTTATGTCAAATGTCATCATGACTCGTGTAAGTACGTGTCATTATCAAAAAGAACGCCATGTTGTTGCGCTTTTGTTTTGCAAAATAATTTCGCATTGTACCTTATAAAAAGGACCTTTTTATGAGAAATAAAGAAAAAATAATCACTATTTCATGACCCCAAACATTTTGAAAGACTGTACAAAGACATGGCCCAGGCTCCATAATTATATATTTGAAACAACCCCTTTGCATGCTTTGCATACATAGGTAAATGAACGGGGAATCGAACCCCGCCACTCGCGACAGGGAACTTGTTAAAACTTAGATAAGACTGAGATACTTTATTAAATAGCTATAAGTTCCCATGCCCCTTTGATATGTAGATCGATGATCAGGCAGTAAACAAACAGAATAAAGTAAACAATTACAGTAAACCGTTTATCCTTCATTGGCTAATACGTACATACTTATGAGTTTGATTGAAGCAGTTGCTGCAACATAAGTAATAATACCTAAGAACGACATACGAGTTTTCATGACTACAATAACTAGTGGTTCGCCCCGAACTGAGACCTCGCGGTAACGGTATCCCATGATTATTCATTCAATCGATACATGATAACCAAAACTGACATTATTATTATGCCCGTTTTCACCAAACATACCTAAATCATCCCCTAAGTAGGAGTCTCTTAACGTAGGTAGCTCCTAAATACAATCCTAAGTCCTAACATCCGTCCCAATGTTCTTTTAGGTGTCCCGTACAGGATCGTGATAAATAAGTTGACAGAAAACATCACCTAACTTATCATAGGTAGCCCGTAAAGGTTAGGGAACGTTAGTGAAAACATTGAATTATTATGTAGGTACTAACGAGTGAAACCGGGTTACGGGCATCTTTACAAATCGTCATCTATCGACGCGAATAGAAAATATACAATATTTAACTAAAATTTAACTAAAAAATAATTTTAATTGAATAATATGGTACAAAAAAAATTACAATACAATTATTGTATTATATTATGTAACTAAATAATAATGGGCGACGCAAAACTGTTTTTGGGATAGGTCGTAGTCGTTACTCGTAGTTCCATGGAATAGTTACTGACTGCGCCATCTATTAGCATTATTGTGAAGCTATGTTGATGCTATATGAATTACTGATGCCCATTAAAAATTAAATAATCTCGTTTCTTTATAATATTCATATAATTTTAGTATTTGTTGTTCAAGTAGGTAGGTACAGGATATAAGTGACCTAAAAAAATAAAATCAGCTTAAAAATTCATAGCGGATTTTTCTAGAGAGCGTCTTCAAGCGAGCGTATAAAATCGCCACTTTGAAAGCCCCCCATTTCGTCAATTTTAAGGGAAAAATTAAAAAAAAAATTTTTGTACTCGGTTCAAAATTATCTTTAAAATGATATGTAACAATTTTATGTAACGCGATAAATTTTTTTTTACTTCGCATTCACTTCTATGAGAGCCCCCCTGAAATAAAGGTTTTTATAATTTTTTATCCAATATTCGGCTGAAGGCCATCAGTTTACATATTATATTATCTAAATTTGAATTAATTACGTTAAGTAATTCAAAAGTTATAAGGCTCTGACAGACGGACGGACGGACGGACGGACGGACGGACGGACGGACAAGTGCAAATTCACTCTAGTAGACTCAGAGACCTCGCTTCGCTCGGTCAACTACTTATACGCTAACGGCTAAGTTGTAAATAAGTAAACCAAGTGACGTCCGCACTGAGAGCTTGAACTGCATTCTGGGAATGTTTGCTCAGCGTCACGGGCACAGGGAGAAGGGCAACAATCAACACTAGTCTATATAATCTTGAAATACAGAACAAATCGATTAAAGCCAATTTTATAATCAATAACTCACTTAACTACTTACTAGGTACTCAACCAAACAATTAAAAACATAAGTAGGTACATAGCGTAGTAGGTACCTATTGTAAACTGTATTGAAAAAGAGCAACCGCAAAGTTTCCTGCTGGTTCTTTTCGATAGGAAGGGCATTCCGAACCAGTGGTAGATTCATTTGACGATTCGAAAGATCTTGTAAAAGTTTATTTGAATAAAAAATATTTTTATTCTATTCTTTGTGATATGAGTGTAATAAACCGGTCATGCACCTAATTATTTTGGTCGCGTAGTAACTAGTAGATAACACAGTGGCACAGAAGTCTTATAAACGCGAGGTGCCGGGTTCATAAGCGGTACACCACAATACAATACATGTATCAAATGTACTAACTAAGCCACTGTCGTTGGGCAGCGGTCAATTCGAGGAAATAATTTCTATTTCGAAAGTGTGTCCACCAACCCAACATGGTCCAACTATGACCGAAGCCTCCCAAACACAACGGAGGCTTCGGTCATGGTTAGCTAACATCCTACAGACAAAGAATTGTCAGTTGCCACCCAGTGATTAAGCGTTATGTAGTGCTGTACCTGTAGGGAGGAGCCCAATCCGAGTAACTCGGAACTCCACAGGCCACACCCATCTTAAACTGAATCTTCTTCATCTTAAATTAAAGAAAAAAGCTCAGCAACCACAAACGAGAAGTTTATATTCTCTCATGAGTGACGCATCGAGCTGTGCCCAGTGGACGGTAGGGAGCGTCTACTTTGTCATGTCGTGTCGTCGGTGTCCGGTGAACTGTCCACCAGTGGACGTCGCCCTGCTCACAGACCACTCGGTTGTCGGTGCGGGTCAGGCGGACAGCGAACCGGCCGCGGCCGCAAAAACACTGCACCTCGCTTCGCAGAACAGTCGCGAAGCGTTCTCGCGAACCAACTCGCTAGATAAATCACTCGCGGCCTTAATTAGACGCGCTTAATTGCGGCATAGAGTCTCCGGTGCCCCGCGCCCCGCGCCCCGCGCCCCGCGCCCGCGTCCCCGCTGCCCGCTCAATGAACTCGCTCCCTTTGAGTGTCCATTGTTGCCGCTTCGTTAACTACTCTAATCACTTCGCGATTGTTTGATTCCGTCGAAATGTACCTCCTATTTCGGTCCTGGGACCTATTACATCCACATAAAACGTGAAAAATGTCTGTCAGATAAGCTCGCAAGTCGAGGCCGGATCGGATATGAATGGCATTCGCTCCACGATAGAAAATAAAGATCGTCAGTGACGCAACGCGCGCAGCGGTCGCCGCGCGAGGAGTGCAGGCAGGGGGGGGGGAGGGGTCGCGCCAAAAACTGGGTCAAACTGAGGATTCACGGCGCGGCCGGCCGCGGGCCGCAGGTAGAGCGCGGAAAAACGAGGGGCCATTACTGGAAACGTGGACGAAACGAGCCGCGCGGCAAAAACACCACCGCGAACGACTGCGCGCCGCCGCCTTTGACGCGCGCCGCCGACCGCGCACACGACCCGACCCGACCCGACCCGACCCGACCCGACCCGACCAGGCCCCCAACATTCCCCCGCCGATGTGTGTCTACCACCGAAACCTAGTTCAGCTACGTTCAAACAAGTTGTTTTTATTCTGATGGGGAATAACCATCATATTATTATTATTTTCTCCATCAGTAGGTATAATAGGTATATTATGAACAAAAACAACGATCTGTCCTCACTTGTTGCTCTCTATGAGCCGATACATCCACTCGTATCCTGCGGGACTCCCTCTCAAGTCTCACCCCACTCGCTGCATGTCGTCGGTCCCTGAGCTGACATTTTCGTCATCTTCGAGAGTGCTAAGCCTTAGTAACAAATAGCAAATCAACAAGTTCTAGTCGCTCGAGATACATGGCAGCTGCTGTGTGCTCCCAATATTGCAGCGTGTCAATGACGCGGCTCCAAGCCCTATCCCGATCAGGGTCCAGCGCGCACCAAAAGGCTAAGCTGGGTTGCGGGTTGCGGGTTGGGGGGTGCGGGTTGCGAGTTGGGGGGTGCGGGTTGCGGGTTGGGGGGTGCGGGTTGCGCCACACGTGACACCATAGTTATTCTAACATCCGGACGCTTCTGTTGTGTCTTCATTTATTTTCTAAGCGACTAGTTCCAATAACCTATCCTATCCAAAATCTGCAAATTTAAAGTCCGAAATCCAGATAAGGTGTAACACGTTTACCTACCAATTGATAAAAAAGATTCTAATCTCACAATACAAGGATTGATAGAAATAATGAACCTGTAGGTACGTATTTAGATTTATTCGAGTTTAAAAGTGTAGGTTCATTGGTACTCTGTAGGTAGGTAGGTAATTGGACAGGTTATTGACACGTGCCGAAGGTTCAAGGTGCCTGCTCAAATTGTTGAGTGTTGGAAGCGTGAGTGTAATCTGCCTCATAGAATGTATTATAATGAAAGTTAATACAAGCCCTGCACTCTCACTTATTCAGTGAACTAGTTTTAACTAGCGACTTCGTTCGCGTGGAGTTAGGTTTTGGTAATCCCGCGGGAACCCTTTGTTTTTTCGGGATTAAAAGTAGCCTATGTCAATCTCCAATTTCTCAACTATACATTGTTGCTGCGTGATTGAAGGACAAACAAACAAACACACTTTCACATTATGCTAGGACTAGGAGGATGCGCTGTGGCCTGTGTGACAGTGGAAGCGTCTAGCGATCAGCCAGTAGCCAGTAGCCAGTAGCCAGTAGCCAGTAGCCAGTAGCCAGTAGCCAGTAGCCAGTAGCCAGTAGCCAGTAGACAGCCGCTGGCCGCGGCTCGTAGTGGATGGCAGTATATTGTGCAGCAGACTCGTTCAAATTAATTAATTAATATTTTATTTGAATTTTATGAAACACAATATGTCCGAGTCGTTACTTACTCATTAGCTAGCTATGTAACTTGTAACTTCGATCGTCGAATTAAGCAGGAATGTCGTCAAATATGTAAACGAATGTACGAGTAGTATGATATTGGTCCGCGGCGGCATATCGCATGTCGCGGCTGAATCTCATGAATGATCGATGAGCGATAGCGCGACTGTGCGTTAATTGTGTATTCATTAGCCTCTGCTGCGGCCTGCGCTGCGCACCGCGCCTGCGCTGCGCACCGCGCCTGCGCTGCGCAGCGCAGTGACTCTCGTCGCTCGTGACTGCATCGCTCGGTGGCGGCTAATCAACATTTCACATTCCGCCTAACCTAACGATTTTAGCAGTGTTATCCTGTATGTTCCATCGTTGCGAATAAATTACTGATTCGAATTTGATGATTGAGGTGTCAATCGACTCGGTATGATGTTCCGGTTGACATAGGCTACCTCACGAACAATATCATGACGGGTGCTGCGGCCTGCACCTAACTCGGCTGCAGGAGTCATCACAGCGCTCACGGCTACGGTTCCCAACCATTACTGTTAAAAAAAAATTATTTTCAAAAAACCGACTTCTAACGCCACTACAAAGTATAAAAATAATTTTAGTTTGTCCACGTTTGTTGAAGTCGGACGGGCCTAAATTCAAACTATGAAACCGATGCGCGACGCTACACAATATGAGAGACTCGTTTGTAGAAGTTGAGCGAGCATCGCGAGTCGGTTTCATAGTTTGTATTTTAGGCCCGCCCGACTTCAACAAACGTGGACAAACTAAAATTATTTTTATACTTTGTAGTGGCGTTAGAAGTCGGTTTTTTGAAAAGAATTTTTATTTTAAGCTTTTATGTGTAGTATCCTATGATTGAGGAGCTAGGACCTGGAGCTCCATGATGTAGTCCATACTTGTTACCTACAATAATAAATTCGTAATCGACATTTCCTAAATCTCTTTATTTTAGGTGAGTAATATTCCTGCAGCATCAGGCTTGAGGAGTTGAAGGTTAAAATTTTTATGGGACCATTTCGCAAACATCCTCTGTCGATTAAAAAAAAATCACGCGAATCGGTCCAGTAATCCCGGAGAAATCGGTGGACATATATATATAAAAAAAAAAAAGATATCGGCCGAATTGAGAACCGAATTGAGGCCGAATTGGAAGTCGGTTAAAAAGTGTCGTACCTACTTGTTTTCGCTCGTTAATAATAGATACTTTTTATGTACTGTTCCACGAAAGAAAAGTATACAAAATACTGTTTTTATAACCGCTGGTATTCGGAGCCATGCCAGAATACAGAAAAATGATAATTAAATTGATAAATTGTGCAAGAAGCTCCAAAAAATATGTTTTTAAAACGGAAAAAATAATGTTTAGTGTTTAGTTGTCTAAAATACTGTTCATTTTATTTCTTTGACCTTAATATACTTTATTTCTGGTATAAAAAGTTGGGAGCCGTACTCACGACCCTCGTGTTGCAGAGGGCGCGCCGTGGTCGTCGCGCAACCTGCCCGCGTCGTTCTTCAACGCGGCCGCTGCGGCGGCGGGCGGTGGGGGCGGTGCGTGCGGCCTGGAACTGTACGAGTACGACCCGTGGCACCAGCACTACGGCTACGGGCCCGCGCACCGCCACGCCGCCGAGTACCACGCGGCCGCCGCGCACCACAACATGGCGGCGGCCGGCTACGGCGGCCTGCTGCTGGGGCGCGGCTCGCTGCACGCGCAGTACAAGCCCGTGGAGTGGCCCGCGCACGCGCACCACGCGCACCACGCGCACCACGCGCACCACGCGCACCACGCCGCCTCGCACCTCGACCCCGCCGCCTGCTCGCCATACTCCTACCCCGCGCCGCCAGGTCAGTGCCTACCGTCGGCTCTAAGCTAGCCAAAGCGTCTCACGCATTGCTGAAGCGAATAAAAATAATGAGATCCACGCATTTTTAACTTCAATAAAATTGTAGGTAATACCTACTTATGTGTTTTGCATAGGTAAGGCAAAAGGTACTTTTAATTTTTCGGACACTTTCGGCAAGACTAACTACTCGTACTTACTTATCTGCTTATAGAAGCGAAGTCCTTTCTCACAAACGACGTTTATAGAAGCCACATCCTTTCTCACAAACAACTTTAGGGCTTAGCTGAGGAATCACGAGCCTACATCGATTTCATAATTTGTGTTTGTCTTGTACTTATCTAATCTGACGAGAGGAGCCGAGCGAAGCGCGAGGGCACTACCTACCTTTTCTCGAAGCGCTTCGTCGTTTTTTTGAACCCTCATAACTTGGGTTTGCATTACTATACCAGATAAACAAAATTCTCGGAATATGATTTCAATAGTAATTATTAAACATATAAAGTTATTAAACATAAAAGTCAAAAAAAAAAAAGAAAATTTGGTAATTTGGTATGAAAGCTCGTATTAGTACACAAATAACAAAAAAATCCTGAAACTTGCAACTTTACCCCCCCAAGGCCCCAACCCTTTAAACAAGGGGATGGAAGTTTGTATGACTTTCGCAAATTCTGATGCTATACCTACTTAAGTCTGAAAATTGATATAGGGACTCCTTGTTATAAATAATAAACAAATTAAAAAAATATTATCATAAGCAACTTACAAAAAGAAGTGAAATCCCACCAAAAATATTTTCATGTAAAATGTTGCCGAGACCATATACTTACTTATATATGGTTATGGTATATGGCTTGCACTTTCAAAAAGTTATCAGATTTCATGTAGAGCCAAGCTTCTAACTCTACACGCCTTAACTCTACAGCCCTAACTTCACAAACTCTACACATTAGTCAAATATGCGGCTTGGCCGTTTCGTTACTACAAGAACTAAGTATTGTATTTAGAGAATATTCTTGCGTCACCAATGTGGGAATCTCTCTACTACTCCGTATGCAGCGCCGTGTTCTCTATCAAGGTTATAGGGCTTGTTAAAAGAAGTTACTCCGTGACTTTAAATATTTAATTACTTGCACCTTAATATAAAATTACAAATTATTAAACCCTACAGTGGAACAGTGTGACGTGTGCGGCCGGTAAGGAGCAACTGACTCGAAGCCAGTTGAAAACGTTTAGTAAAACTCGGTCGCCAAAATACCCTGTCAGCGCTGCTGCTACATCACACCACCCCAAATTTTTATCTTGGTAAAAATTAACAAACAAAAATCTTAAACTAGGTACACAGTAATAAATTTATTCTAACAATTATACCAACTTTTATTTTTGACAACCCTATTAATGATCCAGATCCGCTTTAGCTAACAACTCTAATGTGACTCGACCCTTATAATGTTATTACATTGTTCGTTTCACTTTCGACGCACGGCACATACTCTATTGCATCACACTACTTTGGCTGACGTCACCACTACCTGGGCGGGAGGCGCCGGGGTTGCTACGGCAGGATTACGCTGCTCTGTCGCTAAGCCCGTGCCGTCCAACTGTCGTCGCACCCAACGTTTCGCATGTCGGTTACACTTGCTTAATAGCCAAACTATTATGATGAGCGTCAGAAGTGCTAAAATCCCAATAATAAAATTTACTTCTAACTTCTAATGAAAAATAAAGTTTGCGGATCGGGGTCATTTCACAATAATTACTAATAAGCTTAATTGTTATACTTAGCATTCTACCTAAACCTAACTGGCATTTTGCTGACCCGACCACTGCGCGTCGTACGAGTTATAATTGGGGTCGGCAAAATGTCGTCACTGCTAAGTCGGCGCGTTTCCTTAACTACTGGTTCACCCGGCGCTTGTCGTGAATTTTTAACATCCAGGACAAACGCTGGTTTTAACCTATCAATGTAGACAAGTGCTTGCCTGTTGGGTAACTGTACTACATACCCTTTGTCCAACCGCTTTATGACGTCATACGGCCCGTCATAAGGGGGTTGCAGACACTTCCTCATTACATCGTTTCTTACAAACACTTTCTCGCAGTCTTTTAAGGCTGGATGAACGAATATAGTCCGGGAGTCTCGTTGGGTATCGGGTTTTGGTCTTAGGCTACTAATTACCTGTTTCAACTGCCTTAGGTATTCCTCACCGTCCGTTATTTTGCCATCCGATGGTTCGAAGAATTCTCCAGGGAGCCTTAGAGTTCGCCCAAAGGTTAGCTCGGCGGGACTTACCCCTGTGTCGCTACGCGGTGCTGCACGCAGTCCCATCATCACGGTGTGCATTTCATCGACCCATGACCTATTATTCGTTAACCTCGCCATTAAGGCGGCCTTAAAACTACGATGCCAACGTTCTATAGCACCGTTACTTTGCGGATGGTACGGTGTCGTCCTTAACTTATGTACGCCTAGGTATTTCATCAGATGTCTAAAGAGATTACTTTCAAATTGCAAACCGCCATCGGAGCTTAACCTAGAAAATATTCCATATCTGACGATCCATCCCTCGTAGACGTGTTTAGCTACAGTTTTTGCGCAAATATCCTTAATGGGGAATGCTTCCGGCCACCCTGTTTGCCTCGGGATCACGTCGGGGTCACCAGTTTAGAGAATATTCTTGCGTCACCAATGTGGGAATCTCTCTACTACTCCGTATGCAGCGCCGTGTTCTCTATCAAGGTTATAGGGCTTGTTAAAAGAAGTTACTCCGTGACTTTAAATATTTAATTACTTGCACCTTAATATAAAATTACAAATTATTAAACCCTACAGTGGAACAGTGTGACGTGTGCGGCCGGTAAGGAGCAACTGACTCGAAGCCAGTTGAAAACGTTTAGTAAAACTCGGTCGCCAAAATACCCTGTCAGCGCTGCTGCTACATTGTATAACAGAAAAGTAATGAATGAACAGTGAATAAATTCACCGCCCATGTGAATGTAGCAAAACGGCCAAGCCACATATTTTACATGTAGGTATCTATTAAATCTGTTCTGGCGTTTGAACATTATCATTTTATTTCTCACTTGTTTAGAGGGTCTTATAAACTTCCGCTGGTGCGATTGATTTGTTTGGTGTACCTACCTACTGTCCCATCGGATCACTTCCAAGCCATGGTATAACCTTGAACTGATTTTGCAGCATCAAGTAGTCTGCGGGATCTCAAATCCTCGTTTTAAATTTTTAATTTACACTTGTGTAAAAATGATATTATTTTTCTTTTCTTGGTTAATGGCTTCTCTCAGTGCCGCGAGTCAGCGCACTGCACTGCGCACGTGTGCACTGTGCAGTAGTTCGCTGGGGCAGCGCAGGTGCTCACTAACGCCGATGAGTCAGCATTGAATCTTTAACTGGATGTGACTGCAAATGTATTCCCACTTATTAGTTTTGTCATCGGATCTCATAAAGTTGATAGTTTGTTTTTGTTTCGAATCGGGCTCCTTAATAGTATAGATTTAAATACGACGATAGGAGACACAAAAACATGCGCAGCTCCCGCGCCGGTCGCGGACGGAGCTACTTCCCTGCCGAGCGGCCGTGGCGGCGCGCGGCGTCGAGCGCTGTTGTCGGCCGCTCATTAATTCCGTTGCCACTGACTGATCACATTCTTCCGCCGCCGCATCAAAGGCGCGGTTGTTGTGGCGCGATCACACAACACGATAAATAACGCGACGCGGAGCGGGGGCAGGGGGGGGGGGCAGGGGTCATGGCGCGTTTTGACTGTCGAGGACATTCCGCGCGCGGGGCTCAGCTCAGATATTATGAAGTCCTCCTCCTCCTTGCGTCGCTTCCTCATTACTGAGGATCGTGGCTCCTTCTTGATATAACACCCTCTTGACTGTTTCTTTCCAACGTTGGCGGTTCTTCGCCGCGTGGTAAGCACAGTAGATGCTGGAATCAAGCGCCTCCTTCACCTGGTCCGTCCAACGTCTCGGGCTCCGTCCGCGTGGCCTTTTTCCTTCTTCCTTGTGAGCATGAGATTTTCTATGCTGGTCGCATCTTATCGGGCTATGTGACCGAAGTACTCGAGTGTTTTCCGCAGACAGATGGATAATAGCCGAGTTTTTACGCCTAGCGTTTTTAATACCTGAAGTAGGTACCTACCTACATAATTGTAATTGATGATGATGATGGAGGCGCTGCCGCGGAGACAAGACGACGCTGTCGTGGTCGCTTATTATTTTATCGTCAATACTGCTGCGTAAATCTTATCTTTTAACTCACTAATAGGTAGGACAAAAGTAAGTAATAACAATTGTCGTAATGCGTTTGTTGCGTAGCTTTCTGGTGGGAGGCGGTAATGTGTTCGCACAAAGCGTCGGTCGGTCGGGGGGCGGAGGGGGGTGGAGGGGGGCGGAGGGGGGCGGAGGGGGGCGGAGGGGGGCGAGCCCGGGCCGCGGATTAGAATAATTAGCGGCGGCTCGTTTGACGTTAATGCTCTATCTGCGAACGCCGCTCCGCTCCGCAGAAAAACATCGCGCGGCCGAGAGCGCTCCCTGCGAGTTGCGACCCGCGCGCCCCACACACACGACACAGACCTGACGATGTCCAAGTGACGTATCTATGTGACGCGCAGGCCTGCTTCGACCAAACCTATTGTTTCGGTACTATTGTTGACTTCCTGCAACGGACTTTGCATTTCGTTCCATTATTTTCCTTTTAGAAAAACAACACTGACTGAACTCTATAGATTTATTGTAATCGCCACTATGCGGGTGCAGGTACTGTCTTCATAGAGCTATCTATCCCCCTTCTTACCTACTGAACGGCTTGCATTGCAATGATGATCTATCAAGTCAGTCAGTCAGTCAGTCAGTCAGTCAGTCAATCAGGACGTCTTTTTATAAATATAGATTATTTCCATTCAAATGAGCCAATGCTAATCGATCCACCTAGCTCGTTACCTCTTAGTCCAATATGAGATGGAATCCACTGACAACTCTTTGTCCCATCTTCATCTTCAACTTAGAAACGCATTATGCACGCGGGAAATACTTACCTAAGATTATCGACAAATCACCGCAGAGTATTCGTATGTTTGCCTTGAGTCGGTAGGTGTACCTAGGTACAGGGTATAGATCGTAGAGTCGCTCTGCCGGCATCCACCGCGGCACCGGCACTCGGCAGTCGGTGGCGGGACTCGGGAGGCGAGCGGAGCACAAACTGCGGCGAGTTGAAAGCGGCCTGGCCTCTAATGACGGCGATTAAATATAATTTGCGCCGAGGGGCCGCTGCCGAATTAAATTCTTCACGTCAACCCCCTCCCCCGCCCGCCCGACGCCGGCCGCTCGCTCCGCCGCGCGATATATCCCCGAGCTGAAGGGATCGACCCTCAGTCGACAGCTGCGATGTTCAGTTGCGCCTCTCCCTGTCCAATCTTGCAAGCTAAATCAGAACCACTCCCGGGCTTCCGATTGAGCTGAAATGTTATGTAAATCGGATGAATATTACTAGTACAACTCACAACTCACAGGAGTTGTGAGTTGTGACATGGAGCTGATCTGACCGTGGAGCTGGAAGGTGGCTATGGGAACTCTGTAATAAAACGAAGTATCGATATTGGGCTCATTTGATTGGTCTTAACAAGTACCTATCTACTTACTCCTATATGATATACCTACCTATAACTTTTGAGTTCAACTTGCTTTATTATAATGTTTGGTCTGACTCACTATTTCCACTATTTCTAACACTGGTGTTCATGTTTCAGACTTCAGATAGGTACCTATAGCGATATCAAGGCTCACACCAAAACCCAGCATTCCGCACTTTTTTCTAAATTGAAACTTTTGTTTGATTACCTATCTACTTTACTAGTAACCTAGTCTTTCAACTGATTACCTACTTCCACAGGTAACCTAGTCTTAGTCTTAGTTTCAACTGATTTTGTCGATTGATTTTCTTTTTATGGTGCGAAGGACAGCAGTCTGTCACACAATAGGCATTACTGGCAGATTTCCCCTCAGTATTGTATTTAGGTATTCTATCTAGATATGGGTCTACCGAGAGCTGAGTAGAAAGATAAATAAATAGTAGTTGTATGCCAGGATAGTGTAGACAGTAATGGCGCAGGTAGGTAAGGGTAGGTCGTGCTGCCGCGTACTTCACAAGAGGGGTAGGTATGCGTGAGTGCGGACATGTTTGGGGAGGCTCACTCGGCTGACATGTCACACGAAGGGTGTCCCCTGCCCTGTGGGGGGGTAGGGGGGGCAGGGGTGACGCGACGTGACACCGCACGCAACGCACGCTGCAAGGAGTCATTATACTCATTACTGTACACAACAACTACTTACAGACACGATTAGGGCACTCGTCTTTTCAGTTAGAACGGCATTCAGAATTTCATTCAATTTTTGATTAATTTCCCTTAAGTAGGTACCTATTAGGTATCGTCTAATTAATTTAAACGGCCAATTATAGCCCGGTCTAATTAGACCAAAAAATAGGGGTTAGGTTACAATATGTCCCACTTGGCTGAAAGTTGGTAGCATTGTTTTAACACTATTATAGGTAAAGGAAATGTGAAAAGTCCTCATCGATCTGACACCTGGAAAAAAAATTACTCGGTACCAAAGGTCTCAAAAACGGGGTTTTCGCGGTTTTATCATAAAATTAGCCTTAACAAAAATTATAGATCAGATGATTATCTATAAAAAATATCTAAATACTTTTTTTGATATAACGATTCAAAAATTTGAAAGAGTTGTAATCGTCATAATATGTATCTATTGTGAACTATGGGCTCAATACAATAATTCACACTTGGCTGAAAATTGATAGGATTGTTCAAAACACTATTATAAATGAAGTGTGAAAAGTCCTCATCGATCCGACTCCTGGAAAAAAATTAACTCGGGGTCAAAGGTCACAAAAACGGGTTTTTCGCGATTTTCAGCAAAACGGTAAGTTTTGTCATAAAATTAGCCCTGACAAAAAATTGTCACACATTAAAAAAAACGCGTTAAGTAGGTACACTACCTCAAAGGTGGCGTGGAAACGTGTGCATAGGTAGGTATATTATGACGATTACAACTCTTTCAAATTTTTGAATCGTTATATCTCAAACACGGTGGCTCTTAGGAAAAAAATATTCAGACTTTTTTATAGATAATTACCTATCTGATCTACAATTTTCGTCAGAGCTAATTTTATGATAAAACTTACCGTTTTGCTGAAAATCGCGAAAAACCCGTTTTTGTGACCTTTGACCCGAGTAAATTTTTTTCCAGAGTCGGATCGATGAGGACTTTTCACACTTCATTTATAATAGTGTTTTGAACAATCCTACCAATTTTCAGCCAAGTGGGAATTATTGTAACCTTGGATGTCTAAATTGACCGGGCTATTAAGGCTTCTGTGTTTATGCTCACTAGATGGCGCCACTGGCGAGTGAGGTCCCCTGTCAAAAGTAGTAACTGCGCGCGTGGAGAGTTTAGTTCACAGACCAGGAACAATAGTTGAAATTCAAACCGTAAAAATACCTACAATAAATAAAATATCGAGCATACCGCAGTGTTGCGCAATGCTGCGGCCGTTTTGTTCCGAAAACATGTAAAACATAAGTTTCCGAAAGAAATACTTGAATAATAGTTTCAAAAAACTAATAAATACCGGCCAAGTGCGTGTCGGGCCACGCGCAATGTAGGGTTCCGTACTTAGTTGCAAGTCACAAATATTATTGCTGACCTAGGATACTTTCCTACTTAGTGCTTTTATTTAATTTATGAATAAGTATTGAATATATTTTGAGTTCCATGGTTTAAATACTATAATATACTACAAAATATGCAACTTACACTACGTGTAATATCTAACCTAGAAAAAACAGGTACTTAAGACGTATTTAACTCCTTAACTTATGATTGATCCCTACTTAACCGTGATAGTTTTCCTATAAAATTCTTAGTAAGTAATATTATTATACCTACCTACTATCTACTGCTGTGAATATTTTCACGTAGGTATCCTACAACCATTTAGCTGGAGGGGGAGCATTTGACTCTAATAAAATTTAGCACTTTAAAATATCATATTTCACAAACGGATCCCCGAATCGAAAAATGGTGTTCCCACACCCACAATATTTTGGGATGGCCTATTCAACGACACGCCACACTATGGGTCGATAGACGAGAAGAAAAAATTTCATCCCCACTTTACATGGGACGTTCCCCCGAAAAATTATTTTTTCACAATTTTATTTCACCACTTTGTTGGCGTGATTAATACACACATCAAAAGTGTCTAGGGATCAACATATATTTTTGCAATAACTTTTCTCCTGATTGATATTAATTAAAATTTTCTTTAAGGATTCATCAAATAAAGTGTTTTCGTTTGTCACAGTAACGATAAACCAAGTCACCTTTGCATTAATAAAGAAATTTGCCATTTTCCTAATAAAGGGATTTTTGACATTTGAACCACTAACATTAAAGTTCGAAAAAAAGACTGAAATAACAGTTTTCTTTAAATTTTTATTGGGTAACTTAAACAATTAATAATCCGTGTTTCTACCGCGAACACTAACAACACAAGAACATCGGTTTGGCATACTCAAAATGAGTTCATCCAAATCACGCTGTGGAATGGCCGCCCATGTTCGTTGCAACAACAAAAAAAGGTCTTCTTGCCACTGGATACCCTCCATATTCGGCAGAGCTCTTCTCTGTAGCATATCCCATGCATGCTCAATCGGGTTCAAGTCTGGCGACTGAGCAGGCCAGGGCAGGACATTGATGTTAGCTGGGGCGAGAGTCTGTCTTACAACTCTTGCGGTGTGCGGTCGTGCATTATCATGCATTAACTGAAATAAGGGACCGATTTGCACTTGTAGAGGAACTATGACGTCTGATACAATCGTCTCAGCATAAATTTGAGCGTTGAGGTTGCCTCTGATCCAAATCAACTCAGTTCTTCCGCCGATCCAAATACCCGCCCATACCATGATGGTTCCACCACTATAAGGATGGACTTCCTGGCAGGATTTTAATCGCTGTTGGCGTCCAGGGGTTCTTCAGTGTCGTATACGTCTTGTATCCGGTCTCATACCAAAACGAGACTCATCAGAAAAGCACACGAAACGCCATTGTTCTTCTGCCCAATTTCTGTGTTCAAGAGCCCATTGATATCGAATCCTACGATTGTGCATTGCTATAGGTGGTACCCGTAGCGGTCTTCGGGAATGAAGGTTCACTTCATGCAAGCGGTTTCTGACTGTTTGGTCGCTAATTAAGTTCCCTGAAGAGTGATGAAGCCTCACGGCTAACATCATGGCGGTTATTGTTGGAGCTCTTCGAGTTAAGATTTGAATGTATCGGTCTTGTCTCCGTGTGGTACAGCGATACCGTCCTCCATGGCGCTCAGCCACGGTACCAGTGCTTCGGTAACGTGTCCAAAGTCGACTGATAACACTCTGACTTGTATTCAGAGCTAAAGCCACAGTACGTTGCCGGGAACCAGCTTCTATCATTCCCACGGCTCTGAGCATTTCTTCCCTGCTTAAATGACGTCGCCGCTCTATTATTTTCCGCTCGATTAAAACCAACGTAATAACGTTGGTTTTAATCAGTAGTAGGGAAACAGTAGCACTAATAATGTCTTCAATGCGTTGTATGTTTTTATAGGGAAAATATTGACAGCTGATTTTCATCTTTTACTCGAATTTGATTGACAGTTCCTGATTCAAATTATGAAATGCACCAAAAAGGATCCATATAAATTTATAAAATCATAAATTTATTACAAAGCCACATCTCAATCTCAAGAAATCCGCATAAAAATGCTTGATCCCTAGACACTTTTGATGTGTGTATTTATACCTACCCTTGTCAAATTACAGATTTCTAGTACCAATAGTCGCTGACCTAGACCGCGGACTGACAGACAGACGGACATGGCGAAACTAGGTAAGTATAAGGGTTCCTTGTTTATGTCAGAACCCTAAAAATGACTGACTTTCATACAAACATTCAACCCCCTATTTTACCTCTTTAGCGGTAAATTTTCAAAAACTTTTAAACACGTATCTACCTACTTTATTTATAATTTAAATCCAAAATACCAAGTTTCATGGATATAAGTTGAAGTTAAAGAGGTAAAAGTTCAAAAAAATCCTTTCTTCCACTAAGAAATTTGACAATGTGTTTATCCTTATGCTTGCTTCATAAGATAAACATAATATTATTTTATAGTTAAAATTTTAAAATTAAGTAGTAGATATAGTTTTATCCAATACGTGTCTGTTTGTAAAATGATACAATTTTCGTCCTACATTTATCGCACTATAGAAAATTAGAAATGAACATTGTTCGTACCTATATCTAAAGTTTATTTATCCTTTGTTTTGGATAAATACTCGAGTAAAAACGGATATTTATGATTATTTATCCATTTTAAGTATTTAACCGCATAATTGCCCAACACTCACTCCGTCGAGTTGTTGTTAGTTGACTGACGCGGATGGTGCGCGGAGTCTGCCGCGCGGGTACCAGGCTCGCAGCGCGGGCGGGCGGTGCGCGCGGCGCGCGGGCGGGGCGGGGCGCGGGGCGCAGGGCGTGGCCACCACGACCAATCGCGGCGCACTGACCGCTCCCGCGGGCGGGGCGCGGGGCGCGGGGCGCGGGGCGGGGAGGCTCTCAATCTCGGGCAGTGTCAATTACTGGGTGCTGGCCGCCGGCCGCCGCAATCAACGGCCGGCGGCCGCCGCTCTCTAATTAATGCCTCCATTGTGCGACCCCGCCCCGCCCCGCCGTCCAGCTCCAGCCTCCGCTATAAACAGGTCGAGGGCCTCGAGGCTTGGGAATGTCTCCTCAATAGAGCCAGCTAGTAGACAGGGCAGAGTTGTCGCCTCATTGTTCTCGTCCGGTCGGCAGGAATGCCATCAATAATTCTACGTGGATAGGTACCCTGCGTCCGTTAAGAGTTAGGTTTTAATACCTACTCTGTGTCACTATATCAACATATTTGTCTCACTATACTTACTGGTAGGTACCTAGGGGATAGGGGAAAGTCTGGTTATTTGGACCATTTTTTTCAAATGCGTTTGCAGTAGGTATAGGTAGAGAGGTATATTTTTTAAAGATTTTTACAAATGTAAATAAATAATATATATGAAATAACGGGTTTTGCATTAATTAAGTATCTATTAATCAACACAATTATAATAGGTAGGTAACTCATTAACTAACAAATTGTGAGATCGGAACTTTAATCCAATTTAGCAAACATGGTTTTGTTATTTGGACCACGAGGTCGCTAAATTGGACTTCAATATGCTAACATAACAAACTTATGTCTACGTAAAAAATCTAGTACCTAGGTAAGTAGCTCTTCACATTACAAACATCGCAAATGTCAGGATTTTGGGTACAAGTAGGTACATGATTCGAACAATGGCCACAGAATATACCTATAATAGGTAGGATAGACCGGGGACGATAGTAACATTTTTTAAACAACGGCTTGTAGTTCAGAATCTACAAGTTTCTATTGAACACGGTTTAAACAAGCATACCTACTCAGCTTTATGCTCTATGCTTTTGTAGTGTCTGATTTTATTCATTGTTGCAGAACATTGTATAAATCGAATTTTTGTCCAGGGATACCCACTGTTACAATTGACCCCAAGTACGGGTCAATTGTATCACAACTTTGGAAGTTAATTAAAGCCATATGTATGATTTAATCAAAATAGTTTTATTATTATTCCTTAAACTTAATCGACGATACTACTTTGTTTGTGTTCGCCATATGGAGGAACTGCTTCTCAAAATGGAGCGCGTGAGTCTAGAGTTTGGATTAAATATTAATCGCAGTAAAACCAAGATGATGATTGTAGATCGAGCCAACAATAACTCGCCCGAGGTCACGCAGATTGCGAACTGCGATGTCGTGCAATCTTATATATATCTTGGTGCTTTAATCTCAAACAATGGAGGGTGCGTAGAGGAAGTAAAGCGCCGTATGGCGATAGCAAGGACTGCGATGGACAAACTTAAAAAGATATGGAAGAACAGAAACTTAACAAAAGCTACGAAGATCCGGCTCGTCCAAACGCTTGTTTTTCCCATATTTTTGTATGCTGCGGAGACGTGGACTTTGCGACAAGTCGAGAAAAAGAAAATTGATGCTCTGGAGATGTGGTGCTGGAGACGAATGCTGGGAGTGTCGTGGACCGAGTTTCGCACCAACGTCTCCATTCTCCAAGAACTCGGCATAAAACAACGCCTTTCGGCCACAGTACAGAGTCGCATACTTAAGTTCTTCGGACACGTCTCCCGGCGTGGGGGTGAGTCCATCGAGCGCCTTGTCGTGCAGGGCAAAGTGGAGGGCACCAGAGGGCGAGGAAGGTCGCCCATGCGATGGACCGACCAAATTAAGTCTGCTGTGGGCGGTCCATTGCACGAGTGTACCAGGCTGTCGGCCAGCAGGGAGAAGTGGCGAGTGCTCGTGAGGCGAATCACATCTGCCGCTAAAGACGTCACTTCGCGATGACCACGACCGCTCTGCCAAGAGTGTCACGAAGAAGAAGAAACTTAATCGGTCTGATAAGTTACAGATGTCATAAGTCTCAGAATTAACATTATAATGAAAATTATAACTTTTTTTATGTTTAACGACGAAGAATATAATAATTTTAGCTTGTTAGTAACTTGTTATAAATAATATAGCTAAAGAACATTAATTCCGCATTTCTTTTTGTAAGCTATTTGTATTAAAAACTAAAAAGAGATCACTTTTCTCAAAAATCACATTTTGTATGAAGTTAGGTACAATTGACCCCTGGTACCTACTATTAACCCCGTTCCACACTTATTAGTCATAATTCTGGAAATCTCTTTTCAACTACGTCATTGCGTGCAAACGAAAGTAAGAAATATAACAAACTTAAATTTCCCTCCTTTAAACCATAATTTTGAAACTCAATAGAATGCAAGCTCCAGTTCAGCATATTGGTGCCTATTCGAAGTTACAAAATCTCTAAATTAAAGTAATTTGACTGGTCTAAAAATAATCATTTTCAAAATAATCCTCCTTCTGGCGAAGTGTATTACTACACTAGCGGCACGCTATGATGGCCGGTTTGACGTTTGTCCGCTCATGAAGTTCCGTATTAATTGATAACGACTTTGAAGGAAATAATTGTATTACTTTATTGACGATAGTGATGTGCAGAGATTCATAAATTTTATCGAATGTAGTTTTAGGTTTAGGACTCAAAATTTATTTATTAAATTGATTTCTAAAATGTATACAAGTGTAGAAAAATCAGTTTGCACCATTTAAGGGGTGAATGTACTTGTGAATATGAACAATTTTCACTATGTGGACAAACCTCTGAAATCGCAAAAAAATATCAGCTGTTTCATACAAAAGGTAAAATTTTTATTTTTATATGATATATACCACAACTCGGCATTTGGTTTTCTAAATTGAAAATTTTTAAAAATGGAATCTAATACGATCGTCACATAGGATCGCTGGCTAGCACAACTACTACCTCCGGCAAACTCGCGTCAATGCTCAATGCAAAACAAAGCAGTTTCGAATTGACGTTGCTTCGAAAAGTATAAACTGTCAGTGCAATGCGATTGTGATATAGTTTTGACCTGGCTTTGGATTTCAAATATTGATACTGCATTACTGTTGACCCTTGCTCGTTAATTTGGACTCTGTTCAAGCCCTTTGTTGTGGATTTCGTCGATATGACCGAACGTACGCAGAGAACTGTTCTAAATAGTCAGACACGTGAGTTCGTAATACGCCTTCGTAACTATTTCGATCGTGAAGCTCAAAATGGAGGGCCAATTTTACCTATAACGTCAGTGGTTGAACGCGTAGCTGATGCGCTTAATATTGGACAACGAACTGTTAGACGGATAACTAAAAAAAAATATGGCGAGACTGGCACAGAAGAAAATAAACTTCACACACCAAAAAAGAGAAAACGAGCAAAACCAGTCGTAGGCATCGATAGCTTTGATGCCGATGCTATCCGAAGACATGTTTACGGCTACTATTTACAGAAGGAGTATCCAACAAGAAAAAAGTTGGTGCATTCACTGAAGGAAGCTGGATTATTCTTCGGTGGGGAAAGTTCTTTAACGAAGATTTTGAAGACCATTGGATTTCGATACAAAAAAATGTAACAAACGCAAAATATTGATGGAAAGATTTGATATAGCGATGGCAAGGTATACTTTTTTACGGCAAGTGAAAGAAATCAAAAATTGGCAAAATGTTGTGTTCTTGGATGAAACATGGCTTAATGCTAACCATACTGTAGGCCGTTCTTGGAACGATGACACAGCAGCATCTACTTCCAAAGTTCCTGTAGGAAAAGGATCGCGACTTATAATTTGTCACGCCGGAACCATCAACGGGTTTGTCGAAGGTTCTCTCATGGCTTTTGCGTCAAAAACCACTGGAGACTATCATGAAGACATGAATGGAGAAAAGTTTACTGAATGGTTTACCTCAATGTTGTGTAGCCTCCCTGAACCATCTATTATAATTATGGACAACGCCCCATACCACTCGATGCAAATTGACAAGCCACCTGCCCAATCCCAAAAGAAAGCTGATATCGTCGCATGGCTTCGTAAAAATGGCGTAGATGCAAACATGAATATGTTAAAAGCGGAATTAGTACGTCTTTTAAAAGAAAACAAACCAACCAAGATCCGATACGTCATTGACGAAATAGCATTAGAACATGGGCACAGAGTTATACGGTTACCGCCTTACCATTGTGAGTATAATGCGATTGAGTTGGTGTGGGCTCAAATTAAGGGATATGCTGCAAGACACAATACAGAACCCCCATTTACCACAAAAAAAATGCTAAAATTATTAGAAGAAGCTTGTGAACATGTGACTAAAGGAGACTGGGAAAAGGTTGTGAATAGAACTGTTAAATTAATAAGGGAAGATTATGAAAGAGATGTGAAAATAGATAATATTATAGAAAACGAACATATAATTATTAATGTAGGTGATGATAGCAGTGACGACAGTGAAAATAGTAGTATGGACGAATCTGATTAATTATGGCCTTTTGTGGCACCTTTTTTGGTATCTTTTGTATTCATATGTTTCTTGTGTGCATATAAAGTATGTATATTCATTTTCATTCAAATATTCAGTTCGTTCAAATAAATTAATTAATTAAAATTTTTGTTTTATTAAACCTATTTAATCAGGTACAAAAACAAAACTTAATTGTTTTTTGTTCGAGAATAAATTGACATTCCACATCACTATTGTAATGTGTCAAACCGGCCATCATAGCGTGCCGCTAGTGTATTTTATACCGATCAAATAAATTTTAGTTTAGAGATTTTGTAAATCAAAATAGGCACCAGATTCGATTTCGAAATTATCCCATGATTAATATAACTTCCAATTGCAGCAATTACATTAGGTTTTGTTAGGAGAACATAATATGTAGATACATGGATCAAATTCATTTTAATTAAATAACAGATAAAATTCATTGTATGAAAATATGGCTCGGGGTCATTTGTACCGTGGGGTCAAATGTAACGTTTCAAATGACCCCGAATGTGCTGTTACTATTGTGCCAATGTGACCAAAACCAGAAAAGTTAAAATAACTTCCGTTTTAAATGAAACTGACCTTCAAACTACTACACAATTGAAGCCTTGATATTTAGTGGATACAATATTAATTACGATCTAGAATTAAAAGTATTTTTAATGAATAATGAGCCAATACATAAAGCGCAAATTTTTACTGGGGACACTCGTAAACAAAAATTGTTGAATAGCTCGTCCATAAAAATTACCAGAACTGTTTAAAACTGTATAAAACTAAAGTATCTAAAATAGTTATATTTTGCATGTCAATTGACAAAACATACTGGACATTGAATATTATGTTAACATCTATTACGTAAAATGTTTCTTGCAAATCTTCTTCTTCTTCTTCTTTATCAACCGATAGACGTCCACTGCTGGACAAAGGTCTCTTGCATGGACTTCCACAGGCCTCGGTCTTGCGCCGCCTGAATCCAGCGGCTCCCTGCGACTCGTTTGATGTCGTCGGTCCACCTGGTGGGGGGTCTGCCAACACTGCGCTTCCCGGTGCGGGGTCGCCACTCCAGCACCTTGGGACCCCAACGACCATCAGCTCTTCGAACTATGTGCCCCGCCCATTTCCACTTCAGTATCGCGACTCGCTTAGCTATGTCGGTGACTCTGGTTCTCCTACGGATCTCCTCATTTCTGATTCGATCCCGCAGGGACACTCCGAGCATAGCTCTCTCCATCGCCCGCTGAGCGGTCCTGAGCCTACTTATGAGGCCCTTAGTTAGCGACCATGTCTCGGATCCGTAAGTCATCACTGGCAACACGCACTGTTCGAAGACTTGAGTCTTCAGGCACTGAGGAATTTTGGACGAGAAGACATCTCGGAGCTTCCCGAACGCAGCCCAGCCGAGTTGGATTCGGCGGCTGATCTCTTTCTCGAAATTGGACCTACCTAGCTGGACTGTGTGTCCCAGGTAAATATACTCGTCGACAATTTCGAGTGCAGAGTTCTCAACAATTACTGGGTGGAGCGGTGCATGAGCATTGGACAAGATTTTCGTCTTGCAAATAAATACTTACATTTAATTTCATTTCATTTCATCTCTCACCGTATCAAGTCGCCGACTGGTGAGCAGGTTGAGAACCGCTCGAGGCACGTAAGCATGCACTAACACAAGCTTTTTTTTAGGTAGTTGTCGAACTATCGACGATGTTACTATTGCCCCGTGTTACTATTGTACCCGGTCTACCCTACTACGCTATGCTGTGTTCTCAGCGCAGTACCTAATATCTTTTGCATTTGGTACATTCATTCTCCTTGTCTTCTGATTCAAGGCTGCTATCAAAATCGTCCAAAACAAAGAGTTCTTCACTGTCAGTTTCTTCACAATCTGTATAAGGTCTATTTTATCGAACTGTTTTCGATCCAATTTAACAAACATTGTGGATAGGTACCTACTTCATAAAATAAATCTAATAAAATATAAGCTATAATTAGATGTCGGTTTTTTTTTGCGTATGTTCATCTAGGAACATAAACTAAGTTCTGTGATCTTATAGCACTAGATATACCTAGGTAGATACACAATAATAATATGATGTGGACATGAGCAGTAGGTAGGTAGGTACAGGTATCTATACCTACAGTAGGCGCATCGTCGTGACCGGTAGAAGATGCGCCAGTGGCCATTTGTTACAATCAGTGAGAGTCGTCATCTCGCATCCAGCGCCGCGCCCTGACCCCTGACCCCTGACCCCTGACCCCCCTGACAGTGCGGTAGCCTGCCCCAATAGGTATCACAACGAGCCCCGAGCACGGGGCAGGTAGGTAATGATATCTACTAACAGCGCGCTATTTTATAAAAATACTAGCGACCCACCCCGGCTTCGCACGGTTAGTAGAGTAGTAGATACGTCTATGCTTTGCAAACTCCTTGGAATTTTCCATAGAAACAGGATATTGAATAGTACCTACGTAGGCTTATAAAAGAAGTAAGTATCACTAGCGGGCGAGTCCCGTCGTCGCCATCGGGTAGAAACCCGCGTATTTTTTTCGCGCGCGTTTGTTTTTATTTCGCGATAACTCCCAAGGTATTCTTTAAAATTATATGATGTAAACGATTATCATAATGTGCTACTTAGGTATGGTAACTAACGTTTGATATGGATTAATACTGTAGGTATTCGTCAAAACAAATTTCCAATTACCGCATAGTAGGTAGGTACGTGAACATTTTTTAGAAGTTAAAAGGGGTAGGTATAGTAGATAAACTATCCTTAAAAGATAGATATATGCCAACACGGACTTTTTTGTAAAGACTTATCCCACCATACCACCAAAATACATGGTTTTGTTATATACTAGCTGATGCCCGCGACTTCGTCCGCGTGGATTCAGTTTTTAAAATCCCGAGGGTACTCTTTGATTTCCGGGATGCTTTACACTCTACAGGTTCTCAACTATACCTATTCAAAAAAATCACGTCAATCCGTAGGTTTTTTGCAGCGTGATTGACGGACAAACCAACAAAGACAAAATTACGTTTAGCTGTCATTTACGTTTTGTTATTCCACAGTCATTTGCGTTTTGTTATTCCATGTCAGATGCGTTTTTGTTATACCACGTTTTATAGTGACTTGACGGAAACGCGGTCGAACGGGATAAAAAGTATCCTATGTCCGTCTCCTGGTTCTAAGCTACCTCTCCACCAATTTTCAGCCAAATCGGTTCATCCGTTCTTGAGTTATAAATAGTGTAACTAACACCACTTTCTTTTATATATATAGATGAAAGGGATTAGGCAGCATTTTCGATGAAAGCTCCCAGGGCGGCTTGAATTTTTCCGACTTTGTCAACAATTATCGTCATATTATAACCAATTTACACAAAACCTTAACAAATTATACTTACACTAAAACCTTCCTCATGAATCACCCTATCTATTGGTGAAAACCGCATGAAAATCCGTTCGGTAATTTTTGGGTTTATCGCGGACAGCCAGACAGACAGACGCGGCGGGGGACTTTATTTTATAATATGTTAAGATATCGATCTAGAGGAACAGTTAGATATCAATCAATGTCCAATTATTGGTTCTAGGTATTCTATTCGTTTTTCCAAAAATTGTTAAGTACAGCATGCCCCTCGCTCCTACACTACAAACTATATCTGTCTACATAGGTAACTACGTATTTCAAATTAGGTATTTTTATTGTATTTGAATCCCATTATTATAAGGTTAACTGGTAAGTAGGTACAGACACTGGATAGGGACCTAGCCAAGGTTAGGTACGGGGTGTGCAGTCTACAACTAAACTATTGCGAACCGAATCGCGATAAAAAAGCTAGTATGAAACATTGACGCTATTTAAGTATTAGATAGTACATACTTACTTAAGTAGGTAAGTAGTAGATACGTAAGTATCTTAACTGCCTTATTTTCACCTAAGGCCTAAACTGTTCAGCACAGAGCACTTGCACTTTACCTATCTACTTCACAGGGTAGATACTTATAATTATTATTTCAGCAAGAAACCCATTATTACATAGTAATATACCTAAGATAAGATAAAAAGCGTGGATTCGTTTCGCTCCAGCAATGCGTGATGCGGCAATTAGTTAATCGTGTAACAACACAAGTAATATTATCTGCCAATTATTTATGGCACTGATTTAAAGAGGCAGTTGTAAATAGCAGTTTTGGTAAGTTAAAAATTATAAATGGCACGTTTAATAACTAGTTCAGCAGTTAAAACTAAGCAGTAAAGTAAACAAAAATGAGTAATAAAAAATAATGAAATGGATCAGTGAATATATACTTGAGCAGGAAAATAATTAAATGGGCGGTAAAAATTATTGCACGAGCGGTTACGTGTGGGCAGTAATAAATCGGAATTTGTCGATAAGAAAAGTGTAAGTTCGGTACTTTTGTTTCGCTCAACCGCTCCTCCCGCGCCCCTCAGGTTTTTTAAACTTAAGTTAGGTACATTGACCCAATACAACCTAAGTGCCCGGCCTGCGGCCGGGCACCTAGGTGTTCATGTATAACCCTAAACTAACCTAACTTTAGATTTTGCTAAAATCGAACCGCTCATTCCATCATTTTTACCGCTCATTCAGTTATTGGACTGCTCAATTATTTTTAGAATTGACATTGTATGATAAAATAACCGAATAATTGAATTTTTATTACTGTCCATAATTTACTATCGCAATTATTAATCAACCGCCATTAAATTAAATAACTGTTCAATATGTTTTTGAACTGATCATAATAGAATCTCGAATATTTTAATGATAGCTCAAAAAATTAGTTCCCATTATTTATCAGATATTAAATTTTTTAAAAGAGCAGCCGCTGTGTTTCTTGGTATTTACTAAGAGTTGCTACTCTTGGTGAAAATCAAGAAATTTTAACAATGTTTTTTTGCGCTTGGAAATTGGAATAGTTATATCTACCTACTTACTTAACGGGAAAAATAATCTTTAGAGATTTTAATTTTGGAATTAATTTCCTATTTTTTTTTTAATTCGAGGGAACCCTAAACCCTATTTCCTTTTCCCGTTTATATAACTTTAGATCGGATCTAAAGTTATATCGCGAAAATCCATAAAAACGTCGATCGCTGCCGCTTATAGTAGCCAGTGTGCCCTTTCCCGAATGTATTATAACCACAAGCGGGAGGGGGAAGGTGACCGTGATCGTCGCGCGACGGCGTGTGCACTGTGCTGCGCGGGGAGTGGGTGCAGTGGGTGCAGTCAGTAAGTGCGGTGTTTGTGCGCAGGTCTGGAGGCGCCGGTGCAGGACACGTCGAAGGACCTGTACTGGTTCTGAGCGACGCCCCCCGCGCCCCCCGCACGAGAGTGAACGAGTGTTCAGATGACCTGTGATAGTTCATACCTTACGGTGCTGCGCGTGCGTCGCCCGCGGAGCGCGGACGCGGCTAGTGCGTGCGACCGCGGCGGCCGACTGAACTGAACTGACCATTGATTGTAATGTTCCCTTGTATAAAACTTGCTGTTTAGATTCACGTACCCACATGTGTCGCAGTATGATGGTTGAAGCCGTGATATATAAATATCTATCCCTAGGGTTTGGGTAGCTACTAGCTATGTCATATCAGGCAAGTATAGTTATACCTGAACCGTAAGATAGCTATCATACGAACATGATAAAGTCTAAAAGACTACTATACTGCAGCGGAGTCATCGTGAAACCGTGAAACCAGTGGGGGTAGATAATTACGGGCGTCTTAGCGTGGCCGTCGCTAAAATTACAATAAACAAACTTAGACTATATCTGTGCACCCACGAAAGTTTTCCATCCAGTAATACTAACGGCTGCCGGTTAGGTTATGTTAGAACAGTCACCACACGCAGGAGCCGCGCGAGCGCAGCGAGCGTGCTGCGGTTACGGCGCGGCGAGTGCTTTGTACAAATTGTACCAATAATGTGTATTGCGCTCTGCAAACCGCTTCGAATTGTAAATATGTATTATAATAGGTACCTATTTCAAAATTAATAAGTCTTGTAAGATAATTACGAACCGCTTTCATAAACTTTATTACGGTACATACGGTATAAATATAGTTATAACACGGCTACAACAATCTTACTGCGACAGACACACCAAGTGTAAAGCCTATACCTACTGTTATGTATTTATGTACATAGACGTCAAAGATTGACTATTTTTCAATAAAAATAAAAATTCAAATAAATCAGAAAAAGAAATTAAATTATAGACTAACTAATTAGTCGCGTCCACACCGGCGCAGCGAAGCGACTCGATGCGATGCGAGCGATGCTTGCTATAAATTTCATCATAGGTAGGTACCCATTAATTTATACAAGAATTTAATTACAAAAAATGCTTCCATTTTGCTAGCATTTCTTTCATACATTCTTTGATATTATTATTTTGCTTATACAAATAAAATATAAATTGCCCACTTACATTTCAAAATTATGATATCCTTAATGTCGTTTTATTTAATGAAAAAAAAAGTATTATAGCGATTGTTGTTGTTTTTCATTTCGCATAATATAGATATATTATATTTTTTAGATCCATAAAGAAAATTATCGAACTTCTATCAATTAATTTTTGTATTCTACAAACACAGACATTCAAACAATTCAATATCAGCCTGTGGCCGCTGAGCGGGCGGACACGCGGGTCGCGGCCAGTGTTGTTGGCGCCCGCCATTCCACGCGTATCATTTGTAGGTATAGTAGGTACTTAATTACAAATTAGATTAGATTAAATATTTATGGTTTGTAAGTATTAACATTTTTATTTTTAGATATATACCTTTATGTTTTCTGTCATTTTAATTTGTATTTTTAGACTAATGAAGAGTGTTAGTTAAGTTCACAATATTAGGTGGGCATTTCAGAGCAATGACATAAAAAAATTAAAATAATTTTGTTTGCAAGATCGCCGTCGCATCGTTATCGAAATTCGCCTGTTGTAAGTGACTAGTTCTTTTTAGGTAAGTAGGTAACTAAACTAGTAGGTACTAGCTACATATTCAGTTTAGTGTAAAGTTTTATTGCGCGCTTTTAAACTTAAAAGCGTTTGAAACATGTATTAAGATATTTTCAGTATTATTTAACAGACTGTTCACTTATCGCGACAGCACAATAACTCTGTTTTACGACTCGTTTACGACGCCTGAGTTAGGTACGACTGGCGAGTTTACCGCGCGCCGATGTTGCAGCGGAGTTGTTTGTTGTAAATGAATCGTTCGCTTCGAACCGCACCTCGCTACACACGGGACCGATTTCCTTCTCGGTCAGGTTCCTCCAACACCAACAGAGCCGCACACTGTAACATCATGAATTTTTAAGGCCACCTTACATATCGAGTTAATTTTTGATCGCAGTATGATCGCAGAGTACAAGACAAATGTCTACAAAACTAGTGCTAAGTGCATTTAGCACTAATGTTAATTTGATCTCCTTCTGGCAAATTATTTAGTAAAATTTATTAGTTTAGCAATTTTTAAATCTAATTACTTAACTAATTAAGTTTTCGTTGATGTTGTTCCCCATATTCCCGCAAAGTTAGAGGACGCTATCTGTTGTATGGTGTTCATTGTTCACTGTTCAGTGTAGATGCTGCGGTCGGGGCGTGTGTAGAGGCGTCAGGCGGCGGTCGGTGACGTGTGTAGAAGCGTTAGGTGGCGGTCGGGCCGTGTGTATCTAGAGGCATCAGGCGGCGCGGGCGATCGGGCCGTGTGTAGGACGTCAGGCGGCGGTCTGCGATCAGCGCCGAGCCGCGACGGCTGAGGCGGCTCCCGCGGCGCGAACAAAGCAACCCTAATGACTCGTTACATTCGCGTGTGAGTGGAGAGTCACGCACATGTGGCGCGAGCCGCGAGCCGCGAGGGCAGCGCCGTGACATCGCGGCCATTACGGTGTTTGCGCCGCGCGGCAATTACCGCGAGCGTTCCCAGAACCCCGCCGTGGGATCCGCCTTAATGCTGACCGCTGCCGTCACACCGGAGAAGTGCGGGGATGCGTGTGAAACCCACCACTAGGACCGCTTAAGGCATCAGTTACACAAGAAGAGTTTAACGATGCGAGCCGCAAGAAATCGTTATGCGATTATCCTATGCAGTAACACTCAATACAATTTTCGTCTACATTATTGTACTTTATGACTAAAACACACGATCAGTACACAGACAATTAGTTAAGCGATGCTCGAATTCGAGTGTCAAAAATGTAGCTCGCATTCGAGAACTAGCTGTGAGCGGTGAACCTGCGGGACTCGACCCCGTTGGTGGGTCACACACTCACATCCTCGCACCGCTCTGGTCGTGGTGTGTGTGACGCAAGTGTTGCACGAGCCACCTACCGGTAGCACCTAAGAAATGATATTGAACCAATTTTTCAAAAGCACAACATCCACCGCGAACTAAGCTAAGGTTAAGCGGAAGCGAGGCGTAGCTCCGACATTATTTTTCAAACTTTATTTATTTCCATCGCGTTAGATAAGTGTGCAGGTGGATATTGTGATTTAAGATAGTAATCCTGTAACTCTACTTTTACTTTTTATAACTCTACTTTTATTGGTTTATTTTGTATTCCATTGATCAAGTCGGCAGTTTAAGCGAATGATGTAGATACCTATTTACTTATAAGGACGACAAGTTGCTAGATACTTTGTATGAGATGCTTACAAGAAAAACATTTCTACTTTTGTCCTTACGTTGATGCAGTGAGCCATTGAGCACGATGTCGATCGACACAAGCACATTTGTCACCACAGATGACAAAATGTGCTAGCCTAGACAAGTGCTAGACAAAGTGTTTACTGTGCCGGCTCGTTGAATAGCTTTAGATACATCGATGCTTTAGTTATAGATCACAAGCGAACGCAGGTGTCCGTGTACTTAGTTCGCGTAGAAATCGTCTGTGATAATTCTGTTTGAGTCAGTACTCTCAGCAGCGTCAGTCGCTCAGTCAGTGTCAGTCAGCCAGTCAGTCGGGCGTCGCGCCGCGCACGTCGGCACCTATATAGTTAGCGTAAGTTAGTAGCTAGACATGAATGCAGCACGTATGTAAATACATACCGTATATCGTATATACATATAGTGTAATAGTGACAAAATGTCGTGACCCTGTGTATGTATGTAGGCATAGCGCGCAAGAGCTGTAAATATACTTGGATTAGAGAATGTAATTATATTGGCTAGAAGTGAGCGCGTGACGTCATCAGTTTTTCGCCGGATTTGTACCTTGTGCTGTATGATGTATGTACTCCTTACTTACCTACTTGAATTGTTAGGTAAATCTGGAAGTGTAAATATTTTCTTACCTTATGTTCATAGACTCATACAAGTGAGATAAGAAGATAGTAATATGTACATATCCACTATCCTTAAGTAAGATGAAAAATATATAATAGATAGATAAGTATGTTTTCTCGAAGTATTAAATATTTAATAGTATCCATACAGATACTATTATTGGGGCTAATTCGGTTGTGTGCAAACCTCAAATAAACTAAATAGGCAAGTCTTAAAATATAGTGTTACACCCTTTTTCGAACAGAACATTGTAAAATGGATCGCGCCCAAGCGAATTAGCACCATCGTCTTCCTACTTTATGTAGGTACCTAAAGCTACCTATTGGCTATTAAATAAAAGTATTGTATTAAGTATGATGATTTCAATGATAACTCACTTACGTTACTTAAAACTTGATTGTAAATAAGCATCAAATGCAGATTGTACAAAACCAACACATCTCAGCCCAACATAATATGTATTTTATGTAGGTAAGTAGCGTTTCTCCCGCGGACTGCAGGTCATAACGTCGGTCTAATTCATTAGTGGAACATTTCCAATCAAGTGTTTTGAGTTAAGTATCCAAAATGGAAGGAAATTCACTTGCTATTGTGGGCAGCTGCATGCCAAAACGTTTTATCAAATGCAATTTTGTTAGAATAGAATATTTCCACATTGAGGGGAAGTTCCAAAAATGCATAATAAAATTCAATACATGTTAAGACGGGCGAACAGAAAGTAGCCCCATTCCGTTGGCACCCGTTCACGAGCATGACGGATGATCCAGCCGTTGCTTCGCTCAAACATATTTGAACCATATTTGAAAAAGAATCTTTCCGAAACACTAATGGTAATATAGTCAAATTTTGGTTCTAATTGACAGGAAATGATTCTACTTGTAATATCGAAATGTCTAAAAACTTTGACCCTCAATTACTTACTCGAAACATATTATACTACTTATTTGAAATGTTCCATTAATGAACTGGACCGACGATAATATTATTTCTGTGTCTTCTGTTGTACTCTGCTATAGTATTTGTATGACATAAACTGTATCAAATTGTGCAATATATTTTAACACAATATTAGATAGATATGTTTGTATCCAGAGCCGGAGCGCAAGTTTTTAAGATGTTTTCAATTTTTTTTATACTTACCTAATCTGGATTTTCGTATGAATATCATTCGTCATATCTACGATTAACAACTCGGGTATCACTTACTACCAGTAAATAGTTATCGCGGTTAACTTGCATGCTTACGCTTACGGCCTCAGCTTACGGCTCAGTCCTTGTCTCTCATGGTAAGATCTGTAGATGGCACTCTCACTCAGCTACAGACTCAAGACTGAGTTAAGCTGAGACAGATTTGTATCGGAACATATTTGTGTCTCATTTTAACTCTATCTTGAGTCTCGAGCAGAGCCAGAGTACGATCTATAGGTCTCAGCCTCAGTGTAGCTGTAGGAACTTGTATATGTTGACACGAGGGCGTTACTTTAAGGATGATTAGGTATACTAGTCTGCCCGCGAATTTCCAATTTAATTTGGTTTTTCACAATTTGTAAACTAATACGACAAACTAGGCTGATGGCATTCTAATTGCGCCAGTAGAATTATCATCTTCACAGGTTTACATAAAAATCTTTACTTGAAAGTGACCAGTTTAAGAAATTAATCAAAATACTGAGTTGGACGTGAGTTACTCACAAATTAGTCGATATTTTGATTAATTTCTTAAAATGGACACTTTCAAGTAAAGATTTTTATATAAACCTGTGAAGATGATACTGCCATTGTCGCAATTAGAATGCCATAAGCCTACTTTGTCGTATTAGTTTACAAATTGCGAAAAACCAAATTAAATTTGAATTTCGCGGGCAGAACTGTGTCTTCCACCTTAACTTGCTGGGCTTCTCAATACACGGTCATTGGTTCACTTCGCGCTCAGAGTACTCAATACAACGTACATAGTTCTTTGGGGGCTCTTAGCACACGATTAGCGTTCTATTTTATATAAGTAATTCTGTTAAAGCCGTTTCCTGGGTTGTCGGTGATCGCGGTTTACGCGTTATTGGCGGTATCCTAAGCTCTTGCGAATGGTACATCGATACTCATGCTGTAGCGGTAACGTCTTTTCATAGTTATTAGACAACCTGCGCTGTTATCGGCTCCCCACATTTATGAAGCTTTGGCGTAAGTGTTCCAGTAAAGATTTCTCAGTATTTCTTTGTCCAGATAATATGTTGGTCATTTGGTCAACCATACAAAATGACACATTAAAGCAACCGTACTAAAAACTTAAATTACTCGACAGCTTACCCTCAAACTTTTGAACCGTCTATGACTCTATGTATTGTAAAGAAATCTGTACGTACCTCTATACGTGGCACTGATGCCCGGTTCCTATAATTAAGAGTCAATTTATTTGTAATCTGTCGAAAATTTAAGTAACCTTAAACCACTTAACACTTAGATAGATTACAGATTGATTGAATACAGGAAATTCGTAAGTTCGCCTGTGTATCGCTCGCTAGTCGCCATAGCGGCGCGTCACGAGTGGAGCGCAGCCCTTATTGTTTGTACAGAATATTGTGAATAGCTTCAAGAGCGGGCTCAATAAATATACATTTTAAAATTTACACCTAGTTTCAATTACCCTGACACCTGAAGGCCTACCTTAAGGCTATATACCTTGACACCTGTATAGCTTTACACCAAATAGCAGGGTACTGGAATTAGTCCACAAAAGGAGAGAACTCATGTCCACCATCATACGAAGGAAAGTGCATAGCTTTCTTTGGACACCTACAAAGAGGAGCCCAATTCTCATTCCCAAAACTAGTGCTGGAAGGGAGGATTGCAGGCAAGAGAGCTCCAGGTCGCCAAAGACGCAAGTGGTTGGACGATATAAGGGGGTGGACTGGGCTGACTTATCCAAATTTACAAGATACGGCTATAAATAGAGAAGCTTTTCGCATGATGACCGCCAAACTTCAACACGAGGAAGGCATGATGATGAAGTAGGTATACCTACCGTTAGGTATAGGAGGGAGGAATGGACATAGCTGTGTACCTACCTATACGATGGCACTTAATAAACGGAACCTATTCAGTGAAGCAACCTCGGCAGGTAAGTACTTTGTTGACATGACACTAAAAATATTTTTTCTAATTTTTTAATTGCACCTCTATTTACAATTTAAGCAAACGAAGTGTCTCCACTAATTAGGTAACCTACCTACTGCATAACAAATATACTGCCTTGCACACTCATTTACTTACCTGTAGGAGATAAAAGAACCAGACTGGAAAATCTAAAGTTGGGTTAGAACATAAATATATTTGGTGCCCGGCCGCAGGCACTTGGGTTCTATTGGTTTGAAATGAAAAATTAAATTGGATTTTTAAATCTATATATAGGTACCTATAAAAGAAAGTGGTGTTAGTTACACTATTTATAACTCAAGAACGGATGAACCGATTTGGCTGAAAATTGGTGGAGAGGTAGCTTAGAACCAGGAGACGGACATAGGATACTTTTTATCCCGTTCGACCGCGTTTCCGTCAAGTCAGTATAAAACGTGTTATAACAAAAACGCATCTGACATGGAATAACAAAACGCAAATGACAGTGGAATAACAAAACGTAAATGACAGCTAAACGTAATTTTGTCTTTGTTTAAGTATGGTAAAAAATTTGACAATTATAAAAATGATAGCTAAACGTAATTGATAATATCATCAGTTAGGTATGTTTTCTCTTTGAATCATCATTATCTAACAATGCCGCGAGCAAGATGATCAAATGTTTCCTGCTACAAAGCTACGGATTGACGTGATTTATTGGATAGGTATAGTTGAGAACCTGGAGGGTGACAAAGATTTCCCGCGGGATGTTATGAACTAAATGCACGCAGACGAAATCGCGGGCATCAGCTAGTATTAGATAAATCTCTCAGTAAAAGAGTTTTGCTTAATCTATTAAACAGTACCTAAGTAAGTAGGTATGTGATTTAGTTAGTGTGCACCTTGAGTGTGCAATCCAGTATTTTTGGTGCTACTTTCGAATATTTTGTTACAAGAAAGGGGATTTTCAGGTAGGTATAGGATTAAATACTACCCTTAAGTAAATGCTTAGGTAGGTAGGGGATTCGAATCCCGATCACCTCTAACTTGTTGGTGCTATGTACTGAGTAAGCGACTCCGTATAAAAATATCACTAGCGAAGAATGAAAACATTGTGAGAACAGAGGAAACCTTCATGCCTGCATGCATGCATGGAGTTCTGCATAAAGACCTCAAAAGTGTATCAAGTTAGCCAATTCGCAGTTAGCCGGCGGTGGACTGTGGGCCACGAGCCTCGAGACCTGCGCGCGGCGGTTTTCAGGTGAACCTACTGTTGACTGCCGACTAAGTAGGTATACCTAAGTAGTACCACTACTTAGTACTTTCCTATAAAGTCTTCTCATAATCTTTAATTCACAACCGATAGACGTCCAAAGCTAGACATCAAAAATGTAATACTATGTCGCTGGCTAGACATAGGTGTTTGTAAGGACTTTCACATTATCCGGTCTTGTGCCGCCAGTGTCCAGCTCCCTCCACTCTCCAGCACCCCGAGACCCCAACGAGCATCGCATGGGTTCTGTGAACTGTGTACCCGCCCGTCGCCGCACCGGCTTCGCGACTCGCTGAGCTAAGACGGTATTCCGACCAACTCCGATCCTCCTACGGAACTCGTGTCTAAACTGAGCTCACAGAGATACGCTCCGAGCATATATCTACCGTGAGCAGCAACTAATTAGATATCAATTAATTACTGTAAAAAGCCGTCACATGTTTGTTTAGGCGCGGTTTGAAGTCAACACTTAGCGTGAGATATGAACGCAGCTGTCGTCGGCTCGTATCGCTCGTGTACTGTGTAGTGTGTGTAGTGGCTAGTGTGTAGTGTGTAGTGTGTATGCGCAGTTCCCGAGCGCGTTAATTACGCCACTCGGGACTCGGGCCGACTGTAGACTGGAGCGCCCGAAATAAACAATAGATGCCATTGTGACCGCTGCGGCGAGGGCGGCCATGGCGGCGCCGCGTGCGGGACACGCGCAGCTCTTCGGGATGGCGGACGTTGACGAGGACGGACGCTGAACGTCCACGTTTGACGTATCGGGGAATACACCAATAGAGCATCAGCGTAAGGCCTGCCACGACCGAGGAATAGTGATGCATTCACATCAGACCGCGCTGGACACGTTAGATATTCCGTCCCGTCCGGGCTTGTTTCTTTGTTAGTTCTAGTTTTTTACTTTATACCTACTAACTATTTTGTTACTTTATACCTACCTACTCAAAATAAAACTCAATCCATAGCGCGGTCTGATTTGAATCATTCAATCATGATGCAGTGCGGTATCCAGGTGGATCCCATAACAATCCTCGGTACTGTGCTGCCAAGGGTCGCTTCACACTCGTCATCATCGCTGCGATGCGCGTCGCCGCACCAGCCACCAGCCGGCAGCGAACAACCCAACAAAACTGCTCGCGGTGCGAACTGAGACCTCGCCACGCACCTGGTATCGCTCATTAGCTCTAATAGTTTATAGCTTCTCTAATGTAAATTGTAAACTACTCATAATATGTAACGCACGGGTTTTGTTATTTGTAGATAAGTCAACGCAGGCTCGATCCGGCACCACTGACTTTTCGGAGCACTTGCTTCAGCGGTAAAGGAAAACATCGCGAGGAAACCTGCACACCTGAGAATTCTTCATAATGTTCTTGAAGGTGTGTGAAGTCCGCCAGTTCGCATTGGGCCAGCGTTCTCTGAGGAGACCTGCGCTCAGTCGTGAGCCGTTGATGGGTTGCTGATGATGATGATGATCACTGAAGGTCTGAAGGTCTTATTTAACGAATAAAGGTCTTCAGTAGGTACAATGTAGTTGAACCACATGATACCTAAGATAAGTTTCAGACATCTAATACTGGTCCCACCAAACATACAATTCTGCTCAAACAGAAGTTTACAGCCGGCAGTGTTGACTGCAACACTCAAAACAACATCTCGTAGCAAGTATGTAGGTATGTAGGTATCTACACTTGATTGTTTGTATTCAAACAATGATCTCTACGGCTAATAGTGATGGCTGGTCAACCTACGCGCGGCGCGCGCGCACGCAAATAGCACCATTAGCGGACGACTATTTGTAGCCCCGCGCCGCAACGCGCCGCCGCGCGCAGCCGCAGCGCCGCCGCCGAACACTCCCGCGTTTGGGACACATTCCCGGGTCGGCGGTCGGCGCGAGATAAATAAGTCGTAAAGCAAACAGCGTCGCGGCGTGAATTTGTCGCCACTTATTTATGCTAATGGAGCGAACGCGGCGACGCTTGCCGCCGCCCGCACTTAGACATACCTACCTATACTCGCCTAGCTGTAGCTACCCGTCTCTAGTAACTAGCTGATGTCTGTAACTTGCGCCTGCTCGTATTTAGGTTTTTAAACATCCCATTGGAATTCCTAGAATTTCGATATACATAGTAAGTAGGTTGGTAGCTTACATCATTTCCTGTATCATTTGCCTGCCTAAAAAGAGCTGTCATCGGCTCACCCGTTCCGAAGATTCATCATCATGATCTCTGGATAGGTAGATATACTCAGGTATCGCCAGTCGATCGCCACAGAACACGATCCTTGGGCTGCTGCGATCCGCTTTCCGCGAACGGCGTCTCGCTCCAGATCGTTCGTCGCGTCAACTTGCTGGATCTAAGTATAAGCTAGATGCTTCGTGGGGATCTTTTAATTTCTGATTTGACATCGTAGGGACACCTACTGCAATCATAGCTCTCTCCATCGTCCGCTGAGTGACCCTTAGGGCCGATTCACACCGGATGGCAGAGGCTGGCAGCAGCGCGGCGAGCACTTTCAGTATAAAATAATTTTAAACTTTATCTACACTAATTAAAAGACCAGTATCGATTGAAAAGGGCACGCGGCCGCCCGCGGGACCGCGCGGCCGCGCTATACCTAATAACCAATTCCATTATTTTCACTTCAAACTCACGAGTTCCTTGCCGAATGTAGAAAATAAACTGGTAAGAGGACACTACCACTAGGCGCGCGGTGCCGGGAGGCCGCCAGCGGCCGCCGACGGCGACGCGAGCCTTCCGCGGCCGGCCTCCTCGCGCGTCTGCCGGCCGCTGCCATTCCGGTGTGAATCGGGCCTTACTCATAGAAAGTGACCATATTTTGGAATCGGATTTATAAGACTTCACTGGCAAGTGGCAACACGCACTGTTCGGTCTCCGAGCACTGAAGGAAGCAGACATCACGAAGCTTCCCGAACGTTGCTAAGCTTCAGTAGCCTCTATAACCAAGGGTTGGCGGTTCGACGCCCGTCCGTTGCACTCTTACACCTTAGGGTGCCCTCTTGTTGTATCTACCCACCCTACACAAGCTATAGGTATAGCTTGTGTATAGGTCAAGTTTAGCATACTAAATAAGTGCTGTATGTTAGATAAAAATAAATTTGGTTTTTCGCAATTTGTAAACTAATACGACAAAATTGGCTTATGGCATTCTAACTGCGACAATGGCAGTATCATCTTCACAGGTTTATATATAGTGTTTGTGTCATGTCATTCGACAACTCAAGCGAAAACCAACCTTATTTACTCAACGTTAGGGTAGAAATTTGCATCGTTGTGAAAAACGTAACGAGGTCATTCATAAGTAGATTTTACTCCTCGAATTTTTCTCATGCCGGGCGCCTAATATCGATTCTTAAGGAGTAAACTCCAAAAAAGCTAAGTGAATTCAGGGGTTGATTGCTTTTCTCAAATGTAGGATCAGTTATAAAACTCATCTACGATTTGGAACGCTCAGTTCCCAACGACTAGGTACTTATTTCCGAACATCACCCCGACAAAAATACGTTCGACATTATACTTATGGTAAGTACTTACCACCATCCTAGAGGAAAAAGCAGTCAGTAGATAAGCGTCTGACTGCATTTGAATTACTTATCTAATAGGTAGGTATATAATTGACCGAGCGAAGCGAGGTCTCTGAGTCTACTAGGTGAATTTGCTCTTGTCCGTCCGTCCGTCCGTCTGTCAGAGCCTTATAACTTTTGAATTACTGAACGTAATTACTTCAAATATAGATATAATATGTAAACTGATGGCCTTCAGCCGAATATTGCATAAAAAATTATAAAAACCTTTATTTCAGGGGGGCTCTCATAGAAGTGAATGCGAAGTAAAAAAAAATTTATCGCGTTATATAAAATTGTAACATAATATCATGTTAAAGATAATTTTGAACCGAGTACAAAAATATTTTTTTTTAATTTTTCCCTTAAAATTGACGAAATGGGGGGCTTTCAAAGTGGAGATTTAATACGCTCTCTTGAAGACGCTCTCTAGGTGAATTGACTATGTATCTTCAAGCTGATTTTAGTTTTTTGTTTCACTTGTATCCTGTACTTGAACAACAAATACTAAAATTATATGAATATTATAAAGAAATGAGATTATTTAATTTTTAATGGGCACCAGTAATTCATATAGCATCAACGTAGCTTCACAATAATGCTAATAGATGGCGCAGTCATTAGCTAGGTATTCCATGGAACTATTTTAGGGAGTTACGACTATCCCAAAAACAGTTTTGCGTCGAACATTATTATTTAGTTACATAAAATAATAACTTATTATTCAATTAAAATTATTGTTTAGTTAAATATCAAACTTCAATAAACTATTAATTACTGCATTTTGTATATTTTCTATTCGCGTCGATAGATAACGATTTGTACAGATGCCCGTAACATGTTTTCACTCGTTAGTACTTATTAATTCAATTTTCATTAACGTTGCCTAACCTTACGGGCTATGATAAGTTAGGTGATGATTTCTGTCAACTTCTTTATCACGATCCTGTACGGGACACCTAAAAGGACATTGGGACGGATGTTAGGACTTAGGATTGTATTTAGGAGCTATCTACGTAAAGAGACTCCTACTTAGGGGATGATATAGGTATGTTTGGTGAAAACGTGCATAATAATAATGTCAGGTTTGGTCGTCATGTATCGATTGAATGAATAATCATGGGATACCGTTACCGCGAGGTCTCAGTTCGGGGCGAACCACTAGTTTATTTGTATAAGTCGGTGGGTCAGTAGATAGATTTCAATTAGGTAAGTACTTAGTTCCTGATGGGTTTACGATTTTAGGTGTCTATCGTTTGAGGCGGCGCGGCGCCAGCGCGTTTGAGGCTGATATTGCATCACTCGTCGCTTGTCAGCGCAGCTCGTGTGTAGACGATCCTATTATGGTACTGTCACGCTGAATTAACTTTTAGTTAAAAGAAATTGAGACGTTCTTGGGTAGGTTATAACTTTTTGACAGCTGTGTTTGTGTACCTACGGTCGACAATCTCACACGTTAGTGATGAGTCGATAGCTGACGGTAGAGCGTGCAGAAGCCTTACGATAACTCCAGGTAGACCAATGCAATTAGTCTGTCGCTATGGAACTAATTATACTATCATCCATCATTCATGCTGTGCATTGGTAAACGAACAATAACTAAGACGCAGACCACCCGATTTGGTGAGTTGTTGTGCAGCGGGATAATCTACCTTCGTAGCAAACTTAGAATTGTTAAAGTGAGCTAATTAATGTGAATGGCCATGTTTTGCAAAGGTCTGCAGCTGAAGTCCTAGAGTATTTAATTGTAGATCTGTGAATGAGCATTTTCTCTCGGGGAACATAATATTTTGGACAAAATCGAGAGTAGAACTAGGCAAGCCGTTTTACGAACGACTGGACGGACCGCGTCGCCCCGAGTACCAACATCTGCTTTACAGAGCACGTTGGTTAAATGCTTAGAGTATTTAAACAACTCTACTGCTTTACCTTTAGCGAAGGGTAGAGCAGAAGCGCCAAACGCCTTATACGTCTTATAAGTCTACTATACTCATACTGTAATTTTCGTAGCTTAGGCCTAACAGCTGTAGGTAGGACTAGTAGGGCGCGTGGGTGCGCGGCCCGCAAGCGGACCGCGGTTTTTCTATCGTCAAGTGGACTTTCAGGTCCTGATCATTTTCTATCAAATAACCACTCTTCCATCTTTTATACTCTCCGAGATAGATGCCTATGAAATTGGTATCCGCCATCTTGAATCCGCCATTTTGAAATTTTTTTCAGCTCACTGCCAATTGGATGAGGTTTCGAGTATTTTTTGTTTGAGCACCTCCCACCTATCTTCAATACCCTGGCCGTGCCCCTCACCCACCTTCCAAGCCCTCGATCATCATATCTCACCATTTCTCAGAATGAGATTTCTTTTATAAAAACAAATTTTCAAAAGGAACCGTATCAAAGTCTTGCATAGTTCTCAGCTTCAAGTCTATTCAATATTCGCCATATATTTTGTATGAAGAAAAAAAAATCCGCCATATTGGATTTTTTTTCTATTCATCAAATAGACCTTTGGGTCCTGATCATCATTTGTCAAGAAACCACTCTTCCATCTTTTATACTCCCCGAGATAGACACCGACGAAATTTGTATGGCGGCCATCTTTTTTCCGCCATTTTGAATTTATTTTCAGCTCACTGCGAATTGGATGAGGTTTCGAGTGACATTTGTTCGAGCACACCCCACCTATCTTCAATACCCTGGCCGTGCTCTTCACCCGTCTCCAAAATCCTCAATCATCAGCTCTCTCCATAATTTTCCTCCGAATGAATTTTTGTCTTCTATACGAAACCATTAGTGAAAAAAAAATTTTTCATACAAAATTTTACAGGAGAGGTGATCAATCAGTCAGTGAATCAGTGAATCAGCACGAGCAGCTATATATATATTAATGATGTCGGCCGGTGCAGATGCGACGAGCGCTCCGCCCGCTTTCGCTAATAGTCAACGCGCAATCAAGTTCATTAGCGCGGCTCTGCGGCTGCGACTGTGAACGCGACACCGGCAGCGGCGGCCACAAACAAACAAACCGTTAGCGGCGACAGAGCGTGGCGGCCGCGCCTCCGCCGCTAATGGCCCTCCGACCGCTGCGAGACGGCAAACTGACCCCTATCGCCGTGCACTAGGGCGCACATCGGCGTGCGCGGCGCGGCCGAGGCGGCGGGTCCACACGTGCGCCGCAGCCGCGCGGTTCCGGCGCATCCGATGTAATTAAGTGAGATCTCATTAAGGAACAGCTATTTAATAAGACAGATCTCTTTCCTTGTGATAAATCACGACACACGTTGTTGTCTCGTGGAGCTTTTTATATCGACCCTCAACCGTACCTACCTATTATTACGTTTACTAATTACCTACTTGAAGCATGGATTTCCTTAATGCTTTGGAGTAAGAGATGCTCTTAATACGAATGCAATAGGTTCTTATAGCAAGATGCTGTTAAGTACCATCTGTGCCTGTATACTGCAAAGTACTTATTTTGAACCTGCGTATGTATTAGTAAGTTAAATTATTTTGGTACCTACCTACCTAATCTAATAATTAATTATAGTAAAAAAAACTTAATTCAGGATTTCGATATGACATCCATAATACCTATGTATTTGTTATGTCAAACTAACTACCAACTAAGGTATAAAAATACACACAATTGTGTGCATTTTTTTACAGAATTGCTAATTTATAGCATCAATGTTTTATATTATGTTCCTTTCTTACATACCTACTTATTATTAGTATGCTACTCGTAGTTCTCGTAGATGTCTATTTAGTTGTTCAAACCATCGCATCTGTTTGACGAGTTACAAAATATAAAGTGAACTTTGTAAAAGCATACCTGTGTATTCTGCGGTAGAAGACCAAAGGAAGGTAGTAAGTAGATACACGTAGGTTCCACCTCCGGAAGGAATGGTGGCAAGTGTCAGCAGGATGACGCGACTCTCGGCCCAGCGACCTAGTCCGCGCGGCCGGCGAGTGCTGCGTTAACTGAGGGCATAACGTGCCACGCGGTACTTAACCGCAGCGAGCGGCCTCCTGCTGCAGGACGCGCGACGCGGCGTGAACCGCGCCGTTCGACACTCATCTTAGTATGAGTATATGTCGCAGTAAGATAGGTGAAGCCGTGTTATAGCTATATGGCGGAAGATAGATATACGAAAGCGATTCATAGCTATTTTAGTACTATAAATATAGCTATAATACGAACTCGATCTAGTAAAAGACTAGACTAATCAAGTAAAATGGTTATAGAAGTATACATTTTCTTTGATTTGCACAACTGGTTACTCGTTTTTAAGCCCCGATAAAAAGGAGGCGTTTTTTGATACGATTTTTTCTGTTTGAAAGCTGACGTGGTTGAGATCGATCTTAGCTCTATAATTTATGAAGATCTGTTCAAACGTTTAATCTAGTACAATGGTTATGGAATTACTATGTTTGACAAAATCTAAAGTTAGGTTAGGTTGAGTTCGACATGAACAGTCAAGTGCCCGGCCGCAGGCCGAGCACGGTTCCATTTGGTATAATCAGGTATGCGTGAATATCTTCCGCCATATAGCTATAAACCTAGGTTTATATATAGCTATAACACGGCTTCAACAATCTTACTGCGACATATACCTCAACGAAATAGGTACATGACCATTTATTGTACATAACTACTCGGTATATCGATGCTATATCTATTAGAAGGCATTTTTCTGTTCATGTACCTTACACGCCTTCTGCTACGGAGAAGGCTGGCGCCAAGCCATTAAAGGTGAATCAATTTATTCGCTGCGCTCTGCCTCTACAGAGTTTGCGACTTTATTCCAACAGCAATAGGTGCTCAAGTCGTGAAACCGAGCTGCAAATACCAACGATATCATTAGTTGGTAAGGCGTCCCTTAGTACGTAGGATTACGCCTATGTATTAATTACATACCTATGCCTAAGTGCTTAGTTACCCACATAGGTAAGTATGTATGAAATCAGCAATGTGTGAAGCCATGTACCTACCTACTAGAACTCGCAATGTATACTATCGGAGTAATGTCTACTATAATATGTAACTATACCTAGTATACCGATTGCCTACCTTTAGCAGGAATTCAGTATAGACAACCTAGGCACATCCAGTGCTACACATGCCTGCTATAAGTATAGAGTATATATTAATCTATTTACTAGAATGGCAGTTTTACGCCGAAAACGGCTCAAACGACACCTTTAATTGCCTACGTGTATTTTGTAGGCAAGCGCGCTCGATGCAGCTAAACTACCCAGTACCCACGTCTTTATTTATCACTAGATCATGCCTGCGACTTCGTCCGCGTGGATTTAGTTTTTAAAATCCCTCGGGAACTCTTTGATTTTCTGGTATAAAAAGAAGCTAAGTATGTCACTCTCCAGGTCATCAAATATACCCATGCAAATGTAGATCCGTAGCTCTGTTGCGGCGTGATTGAAGGACAAACCAACAAAGCAAAACCAATAAACACTCATTTATAAATAATATTATTATAGTATGATTTTACCTTTTATTTTACTTACCTATTGAGCTTTGCGCTTAATTTGGAGGGGAAAGGGATTCATTCGTCATGTGAAACATATCAAAACGAACGATCACTTGGCACTTGCCTGGCGATGGTGAGCATCCCAATACAAATTTAACAAATCAAATATCTACTCAATACCTACCCCTTATCTCTATCTGCCTCTACCTACCAGTTACAAGGAATTATGACTAGCTTTCATTTGTCAAGTGAAATCCAAAAGCTTTGATTTGTTAAAGTAACACCAAGTTAACTTCACCAAGATCTTAAGTTACTTAAAGTAACTTCATTAGCGTTCTTTTGTAACAAAGAAATAAAATCGTGTAAATATAGATGCCTGTAATTTTTTTTAATTAGTGCCTATATAGGCACCTACCTACCTACCTACTACCGCATTAGAAGGTGCAAGTCTTACGTCTACTCTAGACTTCTAGGTGTAAGATCACTTCAATTAAAGATAAATGAGATATTTTCCATGTAAGTATAGTTACTCTGATAGGTATATAGATATGTAACGCATGCGATAAGAGTAAATAGGTAGTAAAATATGGCGCGGTGTGCGGTGCGCGGTGGGAGGCGGGGGGGGGGGGGGGCGTAGTGCGTGTCTGAATGCCTGTAATGGGTGCCTATCATTGATACTAATTGAGCTTCGGAATTTACGGCAGTGTGAGTACCTGAGTAGGTACTGAGTCGACGAGGTTGCGGCAATCAAGATTGGAACTGCGACACATTCGCTACTAAACTAAAGCGATGTTCGCTCATTTCAACACACTTTCAAATAGAGGCTGTAGGAATATCAATTCGACGCCCACAAAATACTTACAAAACCCCGCGGCGATGCATGCCAAGTTGCCATGCATGTAAGTAGGTACCTATTTACGTTAACCATCTAATGAAAACTAACTTGGCAATTTTAACTTCACTATAGTAAATAAATAATTAATGATGGATTTTCGAACAGTTCACGTCGAGGGTAAATAACTTGTAAAGTTTTACATTCATTATTCCATAGTTTAAGGGAACGCGTGTGCGCGAGGGTGGCGGGTGCATACAAGGCGTGCGAGAAGTTTTAGGTTATTTTAGCAACACAGATGATATTATTATATATTTATATTTAGATTTAAGGTAAGGGCCTCATAGTGCATAGCTCGTGACGCTCATGTCATGTTCCTCAGGCAGGCAGGCAGACAAGCAGGCAGGTTCGTACAGACTTGACGTGGTCAAGCTGTACGAACAAGCTGTATTGTACAATCATTAAACTATAACCTACCTCGATCTTAGATTAAATACACAATAATATTGTATTACAGTACACGGCGATATATATTGCACATCGGCTTTTGGAATAAAACGCTATTTATCTACTCCAGCATCGAAAAGTTCCAATTTCGAATTTGACAGCTGAATCGAAATGAAACCTCTTTCGGTTTTGCTTCTCATCTCGATGCAGCTAGTTGTATGGGAGCTGAATCGAAATGGTTATCTTCTTAAAATAGGATACCTAAAGCTAAGGCTCTGAGTTCTGGCACTTTTGTACCGTTCATATGACAGAGGCGCCACAGGCGGCTGGTGGCGGCTTACGCTATTTCTATATTCTATTGCAAGGAAAGCTAGCCAGAAATTCACGTAGTAATTACTGAAATCTCTTCACAATCGGCAAACACATCACGTAACATATATAAAAAAATGCAGTCGAACTGTGAAAATAGAATAGCGTTTTATTCCAAAGGCCGATGTGCAATATATATCGCCGGGTACTGTAAATTATTATTTTCATCTCTGTAATATTTCGTAGCTCTTACTACAGCTACGAATCCGTAGACGAGTGTTTTGTGCGGGTCTACGAGCCGCTACTGCGGGTGCCATATGTGTGAAAATCAAATATTATATTTTTCACATCTACGAGTATGTAACTTGTATACTTAAATGCAAGTAGATAATATGTAATTAGATTGGTCGGTGGTGTGCAACTACAAACTACAAAGACAATAATAACAAACAATAATATATCACAGAAAATGCGCTAATATAGGTATGTATTGTAGGTACGATTATAATTTTTATGCATAACTGGGCTGAAGGTAGATACCTATCTACTTACGCGGAAGTCACACAACGATGTGGAAGTGAGGCTAGTAGTAGGTAAGTACCTATTGCCTATAGTTCGTAAATTGACCCATGATAGCCGTGCCTAGATCTACCCGTGCCTATACTGCGAGCAAAAGCAAAATTGTATTGTACTTATTTTAACAAATGTAAGTAATATACATACCTACCATTACCTTTTGTATTCACGGGCGGTTCAGGCATTTAGGTAAGTAATTACCTACTTAACTGCTAGGTACTGATACCTACTAAGATTATAGACCCAACAGAACCCTATAAATTCCGTACCTATTAATTTACTTCTATGTTCCTGAACATCTTGAAAAGCTTAGGCACGTAGGTATAATTATTTTCTTGCTAATCATAAACTTCCGCAAAGTAACGCCTGCTTCTATCCAGTAATTATTTTGAACCCACATGCCTATTATCTAATATGACGAGTGTATTATATGTCGGTCTTGCTATGATCAAATGCGTGAAGCGTGTTTGCGTACGAGTACCTCCTCTACGTCTACCTGAAGCTCGCGAATGTCACTTACGCTTAGACACCATTGGTATACCAACGCGAACCAGCATGCACTCGGATCTAAAGTTTGTCTTTATTTGCGACCTAATTTATGGCACCCTGATCACTCATCATTCATCATTCATCACTCAACCCTTAACACTCATCAGTCATCAACTCATCACCATCAAATCCTCCGGTGAGCTTCCCAGTCAGCAACAGCAAGCACTAGCTCGGTCCTAGCTCCAAACTATTAGGTAAGACCCTCATGTCCTTTTCTGCTCCATCAATCCAGCGACCTCTAGGCTTCCTCGGCTTATGCGACCCGGTAAGTAGGTAGGACTAGGTTAGTATACGTATAACCTTCTAAGGCCCGCTTGCAGAGACGCCGGGTTAGGCTTAACCCAGGAATAAATTTGTAATTTTGACAGAATTGCTTTATACGAAATCTGTCAAAGCAGCAGCTAACTCTGGGTTAAAAGGAAAGGATTTTTGAAACTTCAATCCAAGATTCAATCATCATCAAGAAGAATCAAGAAGATAAAATAAGGGTTTGAAAAATCAAACTTAACGTAAGCGAAGCCGCGGGCAAAAGCCCGTATTGTATTATATTCTTAATATTACCTACCATCCAAACTTATGTCCACCTTAGGTTCGTATACTAATTAATTTTTCTTATCAATCTAATAAAGGTATTCAAACTTACAGTTCTTTGAGTTGGTATTTCTATCAGGACGTAGCCTTGAATCTGTCTAACTTCTCATTAGACCTTTTTCTTCTTCTTCTTCTTCTTTATATCAACCGATACGTGTCCACTGCTGGACAAAGTTCTCTTGCATGGACTTCCACAGGTCCCGAACATAGTTTCTTACTTATTTTAGTTATTATAGTTCATCGGTTTAGGTTAAAACCGCTCACCAGTTGCCTAGGTAGGTACCTTCTCTTCTTCTTTAACCGATAGACGTCAAGGACAAAGGTCTCTTGCACGGACTTCCACAGGTCTCGGTCTTGCGCCGCCTGAATCCAGCGGCTCCTTGCGACTCGTTTGATGTCGTCGGTCCACCTGGTGGGGGGTCTGCCAACACTGCGCTTCCCGGTGCGGGGTCGCCACTCCAACACCTTAGGACCCCAACGACCATCAGCTCTTCGAACTATGTGCCCGGATATACGGATCTCCTCATTTTCGATTCGATCCCGCAGGACACTCCGAGCATAGCTCTCTCCATCGCCCGCTGAGCGGTCCTGAGCTTACTTATGAGGCCCTTAGTTAGCGACCATGTCTAGACTTTTTAACCCCCGACAAAAAGAGGGGTATTATAAGTTTGTCCTACTGTATCTGTGTTTCTGTTTGTTCCCTTGTATTTTGATTGCAAGAACGTCAAATACTTAGCGCGATTTAGCATTTCTGCGATTTTCGATCGCTGATTTCTATGATCAGATCAGACATCAAACGCAGAAATCAGCGATCAAATATCGCTGACACGCGATGCAGTCGCAAAAACGCTAAGCCATAAAACGTCAACATTAGTTGCCGCTAAAAGTAGCCAGTGTGCCCTCTCCCTTAGGGAACGTTGGTGGAAACGGGCTTTAGTTTCTTATTTATTGTTTGTCGCATGTTGGGTTAAAAGTCAATGTCGCTCGGCCGATGTGTTGAACACAACACAACATCGCGCGCTAATCCCGCGGAGCAGCGCGCGCGCACGTGCGCCCGGGGGCCCGGGGCGGCCCGGGGTGCCCGGGGGTGCCCGGGGTGCCCGGGGCGCGCGGCCCGCATCTGCCGGTCGCCGGCAGCATTAGCGGCTTAGCCCGGCTCACGGCATCCACTAAATAAACGCGCGCTAACAGCTCCTTTCGACAATGGGCCCGAAATAGATGATCCCGAGCGTGGATAGTTGACACTTTACTAATTGTCCCAACAGTTGCTGTTTATGGTAACGGACGGTCGTTCGGAGAGCGTTAAACGTTTAAGAAGGGAAGGAAATCCGATCCTCTGCGAGTAGTTAGCTTTGATTAACTATTTTTTACTACTACCTACCTACTTAGGTATTTGTGGAAACACTGCATACGTAGCATACCTATCTATTAGATATATTGTAAACTTGTTTTGAAAAGAGCAACTGCCGAGTTTCTTGCTGGTTCTTCTCGGCAGGAAGGGCATTCCGAACCAGTGGTAGACTCATCGACGATTCAAAAGCACTTGTAAAAAAGTTTATTTGAATAAAAAACATTCCTATTCTACTTATTTACTTAGGTGATAAGATACGTATCTCACCGAACAGAGACTCACTGTCAATGTCGTAGGTGTCTATCGGATCAGCCTCTTCGTCCGTTATATTAACGACAGCATAAGTGCGTAACTTGTGCATCACCCAAACACGTGTTTTAAATGATTGCTTGTTTGATTGATGATCTTCCGGCTCAACCAATTCTGACAGGACTTTCACTGGCAGGTGCACAGGGAATTAGGTAAACAAGGAGTGATCTATGCTACTTTTTATACCCGAAATAGGTATTTAGATTCCGCGTAAAAAAAAAATCTTGATATTAGGGGCAATATGTAGGTAGGTACTATGTCAGCGTAAGATTGTAAAAATCGTTAGTTCATAAGCAAATTAGTAAGATTGTAAAAATCGTTAGTTCATAAGCAAATTAGTAAGATTGTAAAAATCGTTAGTTCATAAGCAAATTAGTAAGATTGTAAAAATCGTTAGTTCATAAGCAAATTAGTAAGATTGTAAAAATCGTTAGTTCATAAGCAAATTAGTAAGATTGTAAAAATCGTTAGTTCATAAGCAAATTAGTAAGATTGTAAAAATCGTTAGTTCATAAGCAAATTAGTAAGATTGTAAAAATCGTTAGTTCATAAGCAAATTAGTAAGATTGTAAGCTGTCGCAATATTGTAAAGTCTGTGAACAGCATCGCTTGTTTATAATTTATCGTACCTACGTAAAATTATAAACTACGACAAGGTTGGATACCACTAATCATGTGACAAAAGATGTTTAATTAAGACATATGAAATTGTTTATTTAAGTAGTTTAAAATATAACATTAGATATTATTGATATTAATTGGCAAGCACGTGTGTGTTTCCTATAAACGAAATGCTGACGCCCCGACTCCACGCAGTCTTGTTTGTGCTACTCCTACCCCTATTCCCCTAGAGTGTTTTTACGAGTAGGTATAGCGCGGTGTCAGAAACTCGCGAAGGAGATTCTGAAAGAAGCGAACCTACGAGGCCGAGTAGAGCGAAATGAAGGTCGAATAGGTGAAGCTGAATGAAGGGGCGACGGAGGAAATCTTCTGGCGTAGCCCATAAGATCTTGAAGAAATTCGGTTCAGAGATAGCTCGCATTCTGCAGTCGATCATAGGCTACATTTCTGCTCAGGAAATCAAAAAGTTCCAACTGTAAATCAATAGATTTGAATCCACATAAGCGAAGTCACGAGCATCAGCCAGTCGTGGTTGTGACGAGCGTTCTATGATGCTATAATAACATACTGCTGCAGAGCGGCGTGGTGTGCTTGCGATGGCCGATGTGGCAGCGGCAGCGCCGCGCAGCGAAGCGACAAACCACGCGATATACCGCCGCTAATTGAGCAGCACTCTACAGCAGCCGCTCGCTTTGTACTGGCCGACGGTTTTTGCTTCACAAAACACATGTTAAACATGAATCGGATATAAAAAGTTATTCGCTTCGGTTGTGCTCACGGAGTCCGACTTATGATTTTTTGAGATAATTTCTGCAATGCAATAATTGTATATCGATACACGCGTGGGTGGTCATCTGAAAAAAAATATTTTTAAATTTTTGTATCTAAGATAGGTACTAAAGTAAGTATTTACATAGGTATGTATCTACCGACATACCTAGGTTAGTATTCGTTGGGCTCCCGTGGCCCATCAAGTAACTAGATATTTTTTTTATTCAGGACGATTACCGATGACGATTATTTACTTTAGTTATATTTACCGAAGTCCGAATCTATACATATAATAAAACAGAAACGAAACCAATTCTGTACTTGAAATAGATTCAAAAAAGGGTTTTTGCTTCTAATTGTGTTCAAGATACAAATATCAAAACAGACGCTAAATTTTTTTTTGTCTGTTTGTCTGTCTGTTTGTTTGTCCTTCTTTCACGTAAAAACTACCGCACACATTTCTACAAAATTTTATACCGTGGTAGCTTATTACTCGGGTCAACATCTAGGCTACTTTTTATCCCGGAAAATCAAGGAGTTCCCGAGGGACTTTAAAAACTAAATTCACGCGGACAAAGTCGCGGGCATCAGCTAGTCCTAGATAAAGTCTAAATGCGAAATACGTTTTCTAATTTATATTCTAATGTCCTAAATATCGTTTCGTACTTATTTGTTGCAAAATGTTACATATAGGTAAGTAAGTATGATGCAGTTAGTTACCTAACAGTAGATCATATTGAATACATGAGAATGACATCTCGATGGTGACATAATGATGCTGCAGTGTTGCATTTCACACATCATAAAGTCTGTAATTTAGAAAATGTGAAAATAATGAAACAACAAGATATCGATCCCGGCCGCCGCGCGGCACGCGCCAAGTATTTGGACGAAAACCAGTCCCGCGAGTCGGCCGGTACTCATCAGAATGCCATACATATTTATCGCATACATTTTATTATGTCAGTCGACAAAATATTCGAATTAAAACGATATCACCTGCGACAGACGAGCGATCTCCATCTCGGCAGGAAACTATCGCTCACGGCCGTCGCCAGTGTGAATGTTTCCAATCGACGCTCGAAATAAGCCGCGCTTTGGAATACCGCTCCATTAAAGTAAGAGATGGCAGCTAACAAAAACAAAATGGCGAATAAGAAAGGGGCAAGCCGGGATTCGCAAGGCGCTATGTCCGGCGGGGTCGAGGGATTGTAGCCCTTGAGAGGGAGGGAATAAGGCTGCGGCGGGGAGAGTGGACAGGCCTGGGCTCTCGAGCCGGGGCCGGCGGCGGCAGACGGAGCGGCGACGCGGTTCGGCTTTTTGCGAATTGCGCGACAGCAGGCGACAGGCCGAGCGCGGCGCGTATGCAGGCATGCGCTGTTTGTCATCGCGGTGAATAACTGCACCGACATGAATATCATTTTATCGCCAATTCGGTAAGATGCCTATTTGACGGAATCCATACCCGGGGATCGATCAGAACGGCGCGTGGTGTCTAGTCGGTCGTAATGCGGCAGCCGTCGTTCTGTTGGGCGTTAATGAGGGTGATTTAGGGCGCTTTTATTTTGTTAGTGGATAGCGGCAGTTGTACAATAGCGCGGGGACGAACGCATTAGTGCGGCACTAAAAATACGCGGCGACATTTACCTTTGTTTTAATCCGAACTAAATCGGTCGGCGCCCCCCCCCCCCCCCGCGCCCCGCGCCCGCGGCGGCAATAAATCCCGCGCGGAATGCGCCCGCGCCCGCGCCCGCGCCCGCGCCCGCGCCGCGCGCTCTCAGGAGATCAATTGAACATGATTTGGTTATCCTGTATTGTATTTTGGATGCGATTGTTAGCTACCTGTCGCCTCCACTCCCTCGGGACACTAACACTAGCACTAAACATGTCAGACAATTTGGTCCACATAAAAGTATTTCAAGATTTAGCTGATGTTTGTGTTTGTGCGACTTGATTTCAACGCATTGCCGACCCACCAGTGGTAGCAGAATTCCTCTCGAGTGAGAAGAGCTTAGGCCAAGTGCGACTAAGAAGAATTTTGAGAACGTTAGTTACCTACTTACAATTTTTTTGAGAATTTTCAGGAATGCAGGTTTCCTTCCAAAGTTCTCCCTCTTAGTTAAAGAAAGCAAGCAACACTCTGAAAAGTGAGAGATGCGAGCCTGTATCAAAGCCCGGACTGCCAAAAAGGAGACCGACGTCATCTCAACTCTTTATCAATCATAGCCTGAGGCTACGTCCGCGTGTCGTTGCATTATTTATTAATATTTTTAGGTATTTATAATGCTAACAGAACACCTAATCCTCCGTTAAGCTTATAAGTAATCGTTGTAAGGTCTCCACGATACAGGTTCCCTAGTGTGGAGGCCAAAGGGAAATATGAATGTAAAATTTTCTTGGCAATAAATAAATATTTTATTTTATTTATTTATTTATTATAGTTTGACACAACAAAACTGCCTACTCACTTACTTATCTAAAAGGAGGTTGGCGGATTTTGACCCAGCATTTTTCAAAACCCGTTCAGATTCAGAAATCATTTAATTTTAATTAATATTTTTCAGAGTATTTCTCTGTGTAAACCCGATATTTTTAGAAGATGGGGATCAAAAATATAATTATTCCCAAATATCTACACATTATAAATAACCGTTACATGGCAATACAAGTGAATATCTTTTTAGGGTTCCGTACCCAAAGGGTACCAACGGGACCCTATTACTAAGCCTACGCTGTCCGTCCGTCCGTCCGTCCGTCCGTCCGTCCGTCCGTCTGTCAGCGGGCTGTATCTCGTAAACCGTAATAGATATACAGATGAAATTTTCACATATGTATTTCTATTGCCGCTATAACAACAAATAATAAAAATTAAATTAAATTAAAAAAATTAAATAAAAATATTGCCATGGGTACATGAAAATATTTTAATTTAATTTTTTTTTAACGGAACCCTAAAAGAGCGAGGCCCGACTCGCACTTGGCCGATTTTTTCTCCCAACTTTATTTGATAGACTTTGATGAACTTTTTTGTTAGACTGGTTTACTAGAACAAGCATGAGAAGTTTGATTCGTGAACGTCGTCTTGAGGCCCATGGTTCAGTTCGGGTCAGAAACTCTATGGAATTCGCCAATCTTCTTTTAATAAGTATTAGGTGCAGGATAGTGAAGGCGCTAAGTGAGACAATCGGGGCAGGACAAATAAAAACTCGACGCGGTAAGAACGGAGCGAGATGAGATACCTACTTATCTTTCGTTTTGCAGAGCTTTAGTGAGAGAGTAAATTTCGAAAAGCCATCTCCAACATTTTGTAATTATTTAAATCATCGTGAACCGAACGCAGCCAAGAATAACAACAGCTTAAACAATAGTTTGTCACTGTCGACGCGCACAGCCCGCGAGAGACGGGCTGTGGATTAGCTGACACGCATTAGGCCATGTTTATTGGGAACTTTGGTTTATGGCGTGTCGCGGAGGGACGCCTGCAGTCGCCGGTCGCCGGTCGCCGGTCGCCGGTCGCCGGACGCCGGTCGCCGCGCTTTGATGTCGCGGCGGGAGTTGGCGCGACACCAACTGGAATCAATCTCGACGATTCATAGTTTCTAAAGTGGACTAATTAAATTACACTAGGAAATAGCTAACACGAGTCGTACATATCTCTACACACGTAGCTATCGCTCTGTCTCACACTTGATTAATTTGGCTTCGTTTAGTCGTTACGCAGCATCGACGTCGGTATGGCTAAGGTATAGCTACAGCTAGGTAGGTAGGTATGTTTGTACGTTCTTATCTAGTAGGTACTGTAATGATCGCTCATCTTCAATCGACATCAACATTTTTCGTGCAGCCGCACATGCCGAATGTAATTAACGAGATCATTTAATGAACTTTTAAAAGTAAATACTAGGTAAGTACTTAATGAAAATATCGCACAATAGCACATGTAGGTACCCTAATTAACACCTATTGATTGTAATCTGTACCCACACTGTCCTCATGTTAATCATACGTCATCATCATATGTCATCATCATATGGGTACAAGTTATTAAGTTCCATGGCAAGTCATGATTTCTTAACTGAATTTGTTACATGATACTTAGATAAATTAGCTCGTTCGCGCATTATCTAAAATCAAACAGTACCTAACTTATATACCTACTTACTTAGTTGGAATTAAACTAATATCCTAAAAAAATTACCAATCCTGTACTTACTAAGATAAACGTACTTACTATGAATTTGAAATTATGGAGAAATTTTTTATAATTCTTTAATTAATTAAGTATTAAATTTTTCCAATCGTAATTATTGTTAGAGCAGTGATAGCCTGCTGATAGTGATAGATTGGTTAGGTCTCCTACTCGGGGGTCGCACGTTCGATTCCGGGCCGAACCTCTGACTTTTCAAAATTATGTGCGTTCAAGCAATTACTTACTTAAATATCGCTTACTTTAAGGGTGAAGGAAAACGTCGTGAGGAAACCTGCACGCCAGAAAGTTCTTCATAATGTTCTCAAAGGTGTGTGAAGTCCGCCAATTCGCATTGGGCCAGCGTGGTGGACTATGGCTTACAACCCTTCTCTGGTAACCTGCGCTCAGTAGTGAGCCGTTGATGGGTTTCTGATGATATACCTAACCTTCTCGTTCATTAACAGGTTCAGACATAGTTTCTTACTTATTTTACCTAATACTTACTTAGTTCATCGGTTTAGGTTAAAACCGCTCACAAGTTGCCTAGGTAGGTACCTACCTTCTCTTCTTCTTTATCAACCGATAGACGTCCACTGCTGGACAAAGGTCTCTTGCATGCACTTCCACATGTCTCGGTCTTGCGCCGCCTGAATCCAGCTTCTCCTTGCGACATCGTTTGATGTCGTCTGTCCACCTGGTGGGGGGGTCACTACTCCAGCAACTTGGGACCCCAACGACCATAAGCTCTTTGAACTATGTGCCCCGCCCATTTCTACTTCACTTTGGTTCTCCTACGGATCTCCTCAATTCTGATTCGATCTCGCAGGGACACTCCGAGCATTATAGCTCTCTCCATCGCCCGCTGAGCAGTCTTATGAGGCCCTTAGTTAGCGAACATGTCTCGGATCCGTAAGTCATCACTGGCAACACGCACCGTTCGAAGACTTTAGTCTTCAGGCATTAAGGAATTTTGGACGAGAAGACATCTCGGAGCTTCGCGAACCCGAGTTGGGCCTGTACCTAAGCCTACTAAAATAGGAAGTGCACACAGCACAATAAAGTGATTTAGTGCGATCACGAGACAGTGTGGTGCTGGTGACTTCGTCCACGCAACTTCAGAGCGGGCGGCTCGGGCGATGCGTCTCGCGCGACGGATTTACGATCACCCCCTGCCCCCCTGCACCCCCGGCCCGTGCCCCTCTCTCACCCCCTCGTTAGCGACGAGTGTTCTTGTTGCACCGCGTGCGGGTACTCATAAATTAATCGAAAAAAGAGAACCACTGTGTAGCGCGACGCTGAACTGTGTCGAGATGTTTATTGTGATGTAAGCAGTGTGTACACTCTACATGTAGTGTGCGCACCGACCCGAGTGGCGACACCGCAGTCCGCGCTGTGGAAGACTTCCTGATCACAACTTCACAGGTACTGTAAACAATAATAGTATTTTGCACCTATAATTCTTCTCTATATAAGCTAATATCTACATAGGTATGTAGGTAGTCATAGTCATAGTGATTTATCCATAATTATTAATATTATGTCAGTTGCATAATAATGTTATACTTACATTATTATGTATGGTATAGTAAGTATTGGCTGCCTTCCATCAGCACAATCCGCTTTCCAAATCAGTGGTAGAGTCATGACGGTATTAAGAGCCACAGGATAGCTTCCTTGAAATAAATACTTAACTGAATTTTATTATAAAAAAATATTAGCACATTCGACATGCCTATACCTAAGTAGGTATATGACTAGGTTCTAAGGTACTACATATTCCCGAGTTTAGTCAAAAATAGGAACGAGGAATGCATTGGGTTTTGATTCGAAAAAGGAACCGAATTAACTCTGATTAAGTAAGTACACTGATTGGTTATGTTATAATATGTAAGTACCTAGTGACAGTTCACGATAATAGTTTTCACAGTACCTACAGTATTAATATTTATAAGAACGTTTGGTTGCACTGATGACGAGCAGAGCTGGAACAGGGCGGCGCGGCGGTCGGCGGACTTATGTCACAACTCACCAGTGAGCACCACGGCGCTCCTGCCGCTACAATGTAGCAGCAGCTTCCCGGTGCCCACTATAGAACACAAGAACAACTAAGTACTTATAAGTTATAACTTATAAACACGCGTGCGCTGATCGTGCTGACTGATTCACGGCCGCGGCCCATCGAACGTCTGCCGCGCGACTGTGAGACAGTCGTATTCATTTGACAGCTTAATTACATCGTATACCTATTGGATAAAGGATATCATCACCATTGACTCTACCCATCACAGACATAATATACTTAGTCCACCACGCTGACCAAGGGGGAATGGCAGACTATTAACAGGTCTTTGAGAGCATTAAGAAGAACACTAAGGTAGGCGGGCTTCCTCATGATATTTGTCTAAACTTTAAAGCGAATGAGAAGTTAGAGGGGCGTGCCTGGGAATTGAACCCCGATCTCCTAAAACGGAGACCTATGTCTTAACCACTCGGCACACAATCACAATTGTATGATGTGAATCGAGAAATAAAACCAAATTATTAAGCTATCAATGATTTTATATGTATATATTTTAAACGATTATACAACAAGATTGATTGCACTACTTGCATTGTAATCGGTAATTTCTTCTGCCAGGCCTGCCTACAAAACTGTTGTATGTACCTACTACCCGGCCACATTATCTGTGCACCTGGCGTTGATGACGGTGATGGTGTACGGCGTAATACTACACGAGGAAAGTAAGTATAATACCTACTGTGGTAATACTGATGCAACACACTGACACTGACAGCAGTGATAGACTAGTGGTTAGGACTGTGGTCTCCTATTCGGGGGGTCGCAGGTTCGATCCCGGGTACGCACCTCTGACTTTTCGGAGTCAAGTGCGTTTAAGCAATTAACTATCACTTGCTTCAACGGTGAAGGAAAACATCGTGAGGAAACCTGCACATCTGAGAGTTCTTCATAATGTTCTCGATGGTGTGTGAAGTTCGCATAGGGCCAGCGTGGTGGACTATGGCCTATAACCCTTCTCTGAGAGGAGACCGGCGCTCAGTAGTGAGCCGTTGATGGGTTGCTAATGATGATGATGACTGATGCAATGGGGCCAGCGCGGGAAGGTGAAGGGGGAAGTGGAGGGTCCTTGCATTCCGGTTAGGTGCACAGATACTGTGACCGTGCTATAACGTCGTGGAGTGTCGTCGGCGGCGACTGGCGCTTCACCAATGGGCGGCGCGGGCGTCGAAACTCGCACGTGCACGCAGATAAATCTCCCGCCGTCACGAGCGGACATAAATCTACCCCGCTCCCCTCCCGCCCCCCTCGCACCCCCCCACACCCTCGACACAGCATAAATATCATATTGTCAGGCGCTTCCCGGTGACGGCGAGTGATGTCTGTGTGCAGGCGGCAGTGCTTCCTGCTTCGATCAAAGCTTTGCTGATTTCCCGAAATAGTTTGAGGTCAAGATTGGTCTCGACTTGTCTAAAGCACAGATACTTAGGTATGTATCTACCTACAGCTGCGGGGACTATCTAAAATTGTTATAGTGTGGGCTGTGGCGATAGTGCAATCACTTTTGTGCCTAAACCATCCAACCTGTCCAACCAAAAATGTCAAAACAACTACAAACAAAATACTTACCTACCTTTTGAAATAAGCTCAGATAAAGGATTCCAATAAGTAATAGGTAGGTACTGTTTAAGGTACTGTTTACAGTAGGTTCCCTGAATAACCGATAAGTACTCTGTCGCTATTACAAATAATATGGTTGAGCGAAGCCACGGCTGGATCATGCGTCATGCTCGTGAACGGGTTTCACCGCGGGAGTAGGGCTACTTTCTGCCTGCCCATCTTAACATGTATTGAATTGTAAATATGCATTTTTTAGAACTTCTCACTGTGTAAAACTGTAAACACTGCATAGGTACACTGCATACATAACATAGTAGGTACCTATTGTGAACTAAGTATATTGAAAAAGAACAACTGCCGAGTTTCTTGATGGTTCTTCTCGGTAGGCAGGGCATTTCGAACCAGTGGTAAATTCATAGACTATTCAAAAGCATTTGTAAAAATTTATTTGAATAAAAATATTTCTATTCTATACTATTGGTTAAATGCATTGATGCAACAATAACGCCATAAGATCAGCCAGTAGCCACAGGTAGCCTGCATCAGCAACTTCATGTACTTACCTACTTAGCGTGGCTGAGCACGACTGGCGTGAGCACGCGCGCAGGCGTGAAGCGTGCCTCGTGAGTACAGACGCCGATGAGCATGTACACAGCGCCGTGTCGTTCACACGCGGGATCGAACCCCGGACCCACCGAGAACCTGGTAACCTTGAGCTGATGCTGCAGCATCAAGTAGTCTGCGGGATACCCCATTCTTCAGCAACTTACAGCAGATATAGTGTGTTTGGGCTCAGTGAGTAGGTAAGTAAGATAGATGATGGTCGAGGATCGAGGAGGAGGATCTGATGATGGAGCAGAAAACTGGGTAACAGGATGTCACATAGGTAGGTATATCGTACATATATAATGTCCGGCCATATATCACATGTCGGGGGTGTTTTCTTCAATTAACACTCGCTCTACTTATCAATTTTTCCTGAGATATAGCTGTTGTCTTAAACTGTAAACAAGTGTTTTCTCCCAGAAATGCGTAAGCGCCACGCTGAGCACAGCGCTTAGGACGTTCTGACCGCACACGTACAGTGAAAGTGTTACGCGCTAAGTACGTTCGTCGGTTACACCTTTCACTGGAACGTCACTTAGGTCCTATTATGTATTCAGAATGTTTTCCACGTTTTGTACCTTTTACTAAGGGCTCTAATGCAAATCCGTTAAAACATTGGAGTTTTCGTGGGGTTTTCCGTACATTTTGTTCCATGTTAATTAAATGTAGTTCCATTGAACTAAAAATTACTAAGTATACTTACACATGGTAAATAAGTATATTTATTTGGTCTTTTTATCTTTTATCTGCGTGATTTGGTTTAAATTAAAAATGATTTACCGTGACCTCTTCACACAAAATTGCCGATTTAGGAGCGAGTTTAGGTACATTTCTCTTGTATAACATACCGATTTGAAGGAAAATCAGACTATGGGTCCGTAGTACTTACTCCGTGTCCGTAGTAACAGGTAAGTATAGATAGCGCGGCGGTTGGCGCGCATCTCCATACGATCGGGGAGCTATCGGCAGTCGGCACTCATTACAGCCCCCAGCGCATCTCATTAGAACAGCTCCGCGATAGCTTCCTAGTGTTGCTGCAACTAGCGCAATATGCCTAATTGTGGACAATAGTGCTATCTAGCGCATGCAGTTCGAACATACGGGTGCAATCTTAATTTATTCATGCGTTTCTCTCAACTGTGGGTTAGGTACAATTATGTGCCGATATGTAAAATTTTATATTTTGTAAAAAGCAATTATAGTTATTTATGCAACTGTTGTATAATAAGGGGTATTAAAACACGAATGTGGGATAATAGTATCACATGCGTGTTTTAATACCTAATTATCAACAGTTGCATACAAGACTTTATCTACTCCCATGCACTTCTTCAGAAAATGATGTTTTCCAATTGATAAAATCTTGATACGCTTTTTCATAATGCTTTCTTGATTTTTCCGGTAGTAATTTGTTGGAAAATTCTGTTGCAACGTTTAAAATATCTGGCGGTGTGCTGTCGAAACTTGAATCGCTAATTTTTTTGTAAATTAAGAAAAATGGCAGGGATTCGAATAACCTATTTTTTTAACGGCGCGCGGCGTTCGATACTGAAACGCGCGTGAATGACAATGTTCTTTTTAGGGTTCCATACCAAAATGGTAAAAATGGAACCCTTATGGTGAGACTTTCTCCGTCCGTCTGTCCATCCGTCTGTCACAGTCAATTATTTCAGTAACTATTAAAGCTATCGACATGAAATTTGGCACAGTTGTGTATAATAGTGGCCCAAAATCATTGGAATAAAGAAAAATCGAAAATTATTTTTAGTTTTAATAAAAAAGGGGGAAAATCGGGGGTTTGAAATTTCAAAGTAAAATAACTATATCGAGTGGGATATCATATGAAAGGCCTTTACTTGTGCATTCTAAAACAGTTTTTTATTTATTTCTATATATAATAGTTTTTGATTAATCGGCCAAAATGTCTAAAAAAATACCGTTCCCCCCCCCCCCTTATCTCCTAAGTTTACCAATCGAAAAATCTGAAATAATTATGGTCAATAGAAGTTTATGTATATTTTACAGGAAAAATAAAAGCAACGCGAAAATTATTTTAGTTTGATTAAAAAAGGGGGAAAATCGGGGGTTTGAAATTTCAAAGTAAGATAACTATACTGAGTGGGGTATCATATGAAAGGCCTTTACTTGTGCATTCTAAAACAGTTTTTTATTTATTTCTATATATAATAGTTTTTGAGTAATCGGCCAAAATGTCGAAAAAAATACCGTTCCCCCCCCCCCTTATCTCCGAAGTTTACCAATTGAAAAATCTGAAATAATTATGGTCAATAGAGGTTTATGTATATTTTACAGGAAAAATAAAATCAATGCGAAAATTATTTTAGTTTAATTAAAAAAGGGGGAAAATCAGGGGTTTGAAATTTCAAAGTAAGATAATTATACCGAGTGGGGTATCATATGAAAGGCCTTTACTTGTGCATTCTAAAACAGTTTTTTATTTATTTCTAGATATAATAGTTTCTGATTAATCGGCCAAAATGTCGAAAAAAATACCGTTCCCCCCCCTTATCTCCGAAGTTTACCAATCGAAAAATCTAAAATAATTATGGTAAATAGAAGTTTATGTATATTTTACAGGAAAAATAAAACCAACGCTCTAACTAGCATAGTTTTTTTATATTAACAATAAACCTCTACAAACAAAGTTAACGATAAATAAGCAAATTAATATAATACACACATCAAAAGTGTCTAGGGATCAAGCATTTTTATGCGGATTTCTTGAGATTGAGATGTGGCTTTGTAATAAATTTATGATTTTATAAATTTATATGGATCCTTTTTGGTGCATTTCATAATTTGAATCAGGAACTGTCAATCAAATTCGAGTAAAAGATGAAAATCAGCTGTCAATATTTTCCCTATAAAAACATACAACGCATTGAAGACATTATTAGTGCTACTGTTTCCCTACTACTGATTAAAACCAACGTTATTACGTTGGTTTTAATCGAGCGGAAAATAATAGAGCGGCGACGTCATTTAAGCAGGGAAGAAATGCTCAGAGCCGTGGGAATGATAGAAGCTGGTTCCCGGCAACGTACTGTGGCTTTAGCTCTGAATACAAGTCAGAGTGTTATCAGTCGACTTTGGACACGTTACCGAAGCACTGGTACCGTGGCTGAGCGCCATGGAGGACGGTATCGCTGCACCACACGGAGACAAGACCGATACATTCAAATCTTAACTCGAAGAGCTCCAACAATAACCGCCATGATGTTAGCCGTGAGGCTTCATCACTCTTCAGGGAACTTAATTAGCGACCAAACAGTCAGAAACCGCTTGCATGAAGTGAACCTTCATTCCCGAAGACCGCTACGGGTACCACCTATAGCAATGCACAATCGTAGGATTCGATATCAATGGGCTGTTGAACACAGAAATTGGGCAGAAGAACAATGGCGTTTCGTGTGCTTTTCTGATGAGTCTCGTTTTGGTATGAGACCGGATACAAGACGTATACGACACTGGAGAACCCCTGGATGCCAACAGCGATTAAAATCCTGCCAGGAAGTCCATCCTTATAGTAGTGGAACCATCATGGTATGGGCGGGTATTTGGATCGGCGGAAGAACTGAGTTGATTTGGATCAGAGGCAACCTCAACGCTCAAATTTATGCTGAGACGATTGTATCAGACGTCATCGTTCCTCTACAAGTGCAAATCGGTCCCTTATTTCAGTTAATGCATGATAATGCACGACCGCACACCGCAAGAGTTGTAAGACAGACTCTCGCCGCAGCTAACATCAATGTCCTGCCCTGGCCTGCTCAGTCGCCAGACTTGAACCCGATTGAGCATGCATGGGATATGCTACAGAGAAGAGCTTTGCCGAATATGGAGGGTATCCAGTGGCAAGAAGACCTTTTTTTGTTGTTGCAACGAACATGGGCGGCCATTCCACAGCGTGATTTGGATGAACTCATTTTGAGTATGCCAAACCGATGTTCTTGTGTTGTTAGTGTTCGCGGTAGAAACACGGATTATTAATTGTTTAAGTTACTCAATAAAATTTTAAAGAAAACTGTTATTTCAGTCTTTTTTTCGAACTTTAATGTTAGTGGTTCAAATGTCAAAAATCCCTTTATTAGGAAAATGGCAAATTTCTTTATTAATGCAAAGGTGACTTGGTTTATCGTTACTGTGACAAACGAAAACACTTTATTTGATGAATCCTTAAAGAAAATTTTAATTAATATCAATCAGGAGAAAAGTTATTGCAAAAATATATGTTGATCCCTAGACACTTTTGATGTGTGTATTATCGTTTTACTTTTACTTTTGGAGTATGGAACCCTCGGTGCGGGAGTCCGACTCGCACTTGGCCGGCTTTTTTTGAAATTCATACAAATGTTTTTTTTTAATTCATAGATACCACGCATCGAACAGTAAGAATGTGGCTGTCTGTGGAGTAAATCTTTGCTCAGAAAGGATCGAAAAAAAAAACAAAGAGGTGTTATTTTGAAATTCAGTACAACATTATATTATCATCCCGTCTGGATGACATTATGGTTATTAAGACATTGCGTGTTTTAATGCTGGCAATAAGCTAACTGTTTCAGAATCTTTTATAGAGGATTTAAAGCATGGGAGTTGATAAAGTACTTATAAGTAAGTAATTACTATACCTTCATAATATTATAATTTTATGGTGGTCGATGGTAAGAACACTAAAGATTTTGTTATATCTCTGTAGAAAACATACTTAGTTGATTTCACGGTCCCTGTAGCACGTCGACCGCCTCCAATCCACTGTGCTCGACACATTTACACATTTTAGATTTCCTCGCCGATAGCACGATAGTAGGTAAATACAACACCTATTAGGTATAGTGTAGGTATAAGGTATAAGCCATGTATACTCGTACCTAAGCACATGTCATAGCGTCATGTCATCTAGGTAAGTTTTATAGCGATTAAGAAAGTTTCAAGTTTTACTCTTTAGTTATTCTAACGTAGTCATACTTAATTCCTAACTACTTCAAGCATAATACCGAGGTGCTTTCCAAGTTATCACCATATTCCCAAATATACCTACCTACCTGCGGAAAAAATAGCATTGCTTTTGCGGTTTATACATGCAGTTTTATAGTTTATCTTTGAGATTGTGCACAACATACCTAATAGGTACCTAAGTAGCCTACCTACCTAGTACCTATCACATTGATTTGGTGATCAAAAAATAAACTGAATATTGAAGCACCCTTCGCCTCGGTAGGTAGGTACCTATACCTAACTACTAAGGCACCTACCTACTACTTAGGTATCTACTTACTTAGGTTTGTCTATCTAGCTAGTAGCTAAGTAGGTACAACTATAGCAGAGTCGTAGCTCGCCAGAGAATCATTGACACGTTTCGCGATATCTCCTCACTATTTAGGAGCATGCCTCTGTTCACGGGTCAAACATCTGTTCTACGTTAACCTGCCCTGTGTTTGTGTGTGTGTGTGTGTCGGCTACAGTGTGCACTCACACTGCTGCAGACGTGTGGGCGGGGCCTCGGGCCGGCGCCGCCCACCTCACCAGCTCCACGTGACGTCACCGACGAGAGATTTATACGTGCAAAGCCACTGCAAAGCCTCCATGCTGTGGGAGTTCTGGGAAATTGTTAGATAGCTCGCCTGCCCTACCCAGGTAGCTCTAGCTAGACCTACTCGCGACATACCAACTTGGTGTAATACCTACTATACCTACGTAAGTACCTAGCTACCATCAGAAAGCTGAAGTTCTGTAGTAGACTTTGATAAAGGTTTAAAACTGAGTTGAGAAACTTAAGTAGGTACCTACACACTTACAGGCATAAATGATATTAATTGTTAAATCGCACATAACTCCGGAAAGTCAAAGGTCCCGGCCCGGGATCGAACCAGCGGCCTTCCGAATAAGTAGGTGTGAAAATTAGTAGGTAACTATTTAGTTACTATAGTTCGACCGTTCAGAGAATGCGTTCCTGACACCTATCAGTAAAATATTGTTTACCAAGTTATTTGACACTCAGTTTGGCACAAAATTATAATTTATCTACACTAATGTTATAACATTCTACTTATGTTTCCAATACTTGACTTATAATTACTACTATTATAGCGCAGATTTCAAAACACTCAATTTAAGCAATTTCACATGATGGTATAATATCCACATCGATATCGTAAAATCTCATTATAACATCAATAAAACGCGACCAATTAACCTGGCGAGCCTTATGTCAAAATCCTCATACAAGTTGTATGAAATTTTGATATTAGGCTGGCTTTTGAAAACAGTTGGGTTATACGTGAAAACTTCGTCGAAACTACTAAACTTACATACACAAAACTCTTTGGTAAGATCTTGTGCCAATTAAATAAAAAACGAACAGCGCGCGCTTGCTCCTGATTGGCCCTGCGCGCGCAGCTGCGCTCTCATTGGTTAGATTTTAATGGCGGCAAGTTCACTGTGACAATACACGCGTGAATTTAATGTTTCGCAATGTGTTTTGTTTTTAAAATACAAATTAAAAGTTAAAAATATTCCGACTCCGTCTACGAACTCTACTGCTTGCCCCGCGGCCGCTACAGCTGCTGGATCAATAATTAACATTAACTTTCAAAATTGTACCATCCAAAATTTGAACAATTATTATAAATAAACTATTGTCAGCTTTTACTCTTGTTGTTTGATAAATTGCATTAGTGAAGATAAAGTAGTGTATGCAACTGCATATAACACGGGTATTAAAACACGAGTGTGAGTTTATGAAACGAGCGCAGCGAGTTTCATAATAGTAACGAGTGTTACTACTAGTAACACTCGTTACTATTAGTAACTTCATTATATGACAGTTGCATAAACTACTATTATAACATTAAGTAGTTGATTATTGATATAATAATGTTGTTTTAATACTCATCAATTGTTAAAACGGTAAACAACCAGCAATAATATTTTTATCGTAACTGCAACGCCATTACTAAGTTACGTCGTCAGTTCAATCGCGACGTGTCAGGAACGCATTCTCTGAACGGCCGTAGTTTAAGCATTTGCTCACGCTCGGAAAATTGTATCCTATTGTTGGAAAAGTCAGAACTAGGAAATTAATTTTTCTTGACGTTCTAAGTAGGTAGGTAGGTACTTACCTGTATGCATTGAAAAGGTTGATGATATTATTTTGCATCGATTTACTTATGTACACACATCAAAAGTGTCTAGGGATCAACATATATTTTTGCAATAACTTTTCTCCTGATTGATATTAATTAAAATTTTCTTTAAGGATTCATCAAATAAAGTGTTTTCGTTTGTCACAGTAACGATAAACCAAGTCACCTTTGCATTAATAAAGAAATTTGCCATTTTCCTAATAAAGGGATTTTTGACATTTGAACCACTAACATTAAAGTTCGAAAAAAAGACTGAAATAACAGTTTTCTTTAAAATTTTATTGGGTAACTTAAACAATTAATAATCCGTGTTTCTACCGCGAACACTAACAACACAAGAACATCGGTTTGGCATACTCAAAATGAGTTCATCCAAATCACGCTGTGGAATGGCCGCCCATGTTCGTTGCAACAACAAAAAAAGGTCTTCTTGCCACTGGATACCCTCCATATTCGGCAGAGCTCTTCTCTGTAGCATATCCCATGCATGCTCAATCGGGTTCAAGTCTGGCGACTGAGCAGGCCAGGGCAGGACATTGATGTTAGCTGCGGCGAGAGTCTGTCTTACAACTCTTGCGGTGTGCGGTCGTGCATTATCATGCATTAACTGAAATAAGGGACCGATTTGCACTTGTAGAGGAACGATGACGTCTGATACAATCGTCTCAGCATAAATTTGAGCGTTGAGGTTGCCTCTGATCCAAATCAACTCAGTTCTTCCGCCGATCCAAATACCCGCCCATACCATGATGGTTCCACTACTATAAGGATGGACTTCCTGGCAGGATTTTAATCGCTGTTGGCATCCAGGGGTTCTCCAGTGTCGTATACGTCTTATATCCGGTCTCATACCAAAACGAGACTCATCAGAAAAGCACACGAAACGCCATTGTTCTTCTGCCCAATTTCTGTGTTCAAGAGCCCATTGATATCGAATCCTACGATTGTGCATTGCTATAGGTGGTACCCGTAGCGGTCTTCGGGAATGAAGGTTCACTTCATGCAAGCGGTTTCTGACTGTTTGGTCGCTAATTAAGTTCCCTGAAGAGTGATGAAGCCTCACGGCTAACATCATGGCGGTTATTGTTGGAGCTCTTCGAGTTAAGATTTGAATGTATCGGTCTTGTCTCCGTGTGGTGCAGCGATACCGTCCTCCATGGCGCTCAGCCACGGTACCAGTGCTTCGGTAACGTGTCCAAAGTCGACTGATAACACTCTGACTTGTATTCAGAGCTAAAGCCACTGCAGTACGTTGCCGGGAACCAGCTTCTATCATCCCCACGGCTCTGAGCATTTCTTCCCTGCTTAAATGACGTCGCCGCTCTATTATTTTCCGCTCGATTAAAACCAACGTAATAACGTTGGTTTTAATCAGTAGTAGGGAAACAGTAGCACTAATAATGTCTTCAATGCGTTGTATGTTTTTATAGGGAAAATATTGACAGCTGATTTTCATCTTTTACTCGAATTTGATTGACAGTTCCTGATTCAAATTATGAAATGCACCAAAAAGGATCCATATAAATTTATAAAATCATAAATTTATTACAAAGCCACATCTCAATCTCAAGAAATCCGCATAAATATGCTTGATCCCTAGACACTTTTGATGTGTGTATTTGCTATTTTATCCAATAGATTCTACAATTCATAGCAGTAGTCTAGGAAAGGACGGTATTTAGTCGCACTGCGTAGGCTGGGCTGGGCTGGGCGGGTTTCGCTGGCACGATGGCGACAGCGAATGTTGTCCGCCGTCTGCTCTCTGCAGCAATGCGATGTTGGCGTAAAGCGCCTTCCGAGAAGCGGTGAGGCGGCGGCCGCGGCTTCGGGGAGCACGACCACCACCACCGTACCTGCTCGCTGATGACACCCGCAGACGCTAGAGAGAAATAGAAATAGAAATGTTTTTTATTCAAATAAACTTTTTTACAAGTGCTTTTGAATCATCGATTTAAGTCTATCACTGGTTCGGAATGCCGTTCCTGTCGAGAAGAACCAGCAAGAAACTCGATAGATACTTACTACCATGCAGTTCTCGGTCAATGATGTACTTACTACATGACGTGCTATCGCTCGTTGAAACATATCCGTACAAAATAAGTTCTTATCCTCGATTTTGAACCTATAGTAAAATATGGGAGCCGATGTGAATACGTCTCATGATGCCGCACGAAGTTATATTCTTCGTGTACGAAAATAAAGATGTATCCATGGCAAATAAACAAAGGCGTCCTTCGAAGACTTAAAGGTACTTATTCAATAAAAAGAAATCGATCTCATTCTTGACGAACGGTTCATAAAATTGAATATGAAGAGAGCGTCGCTAAATATTAACTTAGGCATACGTAGGTACAAGAGCGAGTGCACAAAGAGTGCCGGCGCGGCATCCGCGATGTCAGACGTGGCACATCGCGGCCTCGCGACCAGCGCTGAGGGCAGCGTGCGTCGCGCGCCGGCCTCTGCTGCTGCGCGCGACGCACGCTTCGAGAACGTTCAAGATGTCCTGTGGGGCCGGGGGTCCGCTGTCGGTGACGAGGGGACATTCCTGTCCGCACTCGCAAGTAACGGACACCCGGAGGCGGGGCTGCCCTCGCGAGGCTCTGCCGGCCGCGGTGGGAGGCTACGAAGGGCTCGGGTCGCTGTAATTGCGGTGGTGTTTTTGCGCACGCCGCAATCTGTATGCAGCGGCGGGCGGCGGGCGGTACAGGCGGCGGCGATTCCTCGAAAACAATTACCGCATCCGCCGCGCGGCAGCCATCTTGCGCGCGGTGACGTACGAGCGGCGCGGCCAATTATCGCCAATTAATATAAACAGCGACCTCCGCCAGAGCCGATTTACTGCCCGATGGCTTCTGAGACATTAAAACGACTCGTGTTTTATGTTACTCGAAAGATAATAGGTAATGGAAGCTCGAGCGAGCACATACGGTGGCTGATTCCGTCGAAACTATCGAAGGATCCGTCCGTTGCTAAGCCTCAATAGCCCAACGGTTAAAGGTGTGGACTGAAAACTGAAAGGTCGCAGGTTCGAATTCCACCCCCTTGCACTATTGTCGTACCCACTCCTAGCACAAGCTTTCCACTTATTTGGAGGGGAGAGGAGGATATGAGCCAACTTTAACTTGGCTGATATTCTTTAAAAAAAATGTTATCAGACACCGGCGGTTAAACGTAGGTACTCAACAACGGGAGACCGCTCGAACGGTGGGTGTCCGAAGTTAAAACTGTTGTTTATCGTTAACTAACCACAACCATTCCAATAACGATGAAAAAATAGCAGGTAGGTGTGGGAGCGCGTCATAAAGTTCGTGGAAACGATCGAGCGTTCGGTAGCGCGGCCGGAGACAGGTGGCCATCGGCTTAATTAGCTCCCGAACGATTAGCTCGGGAGGCTCGGCCGGCCGTGCGCCGTGCTGCCTCGCGATAAGGGTCAGTTCGCTCCGGCGAGCGCCGATATCGGGGACATTCAAAGGGCTTTAATGTCTCAGATAAGATAACGCGATGATCCCAAACTGTCGGTCGGTGTCGCGCGCGTCGCCGCTGGCGATAGGAGCTAATCGCCTTTCAGTAACTATCAAGTGTTGTTCGAGCAATCGACGCGGCAGCGAGCGCACTACGGAGATATTAAGGATGATTATACAAGTCTGCCCGCGAAATTCAAATTTAATTTGGTTTTTCGCAATTTGTAAACTAATACGACAAACTAGGCTAATGGCATTCTAATTGCGCCAGTAGAATTATCATCTTCACAGGTTTACATAAAAATCTTTACTTGAAAGTAACCAGTTTAAGAGATTAATCAAAATACTGAGTTGGACGTGAGTTACTCACAAATTAGCCGATATTTTGATTAATTTCTTAAACTGGACACTTTCAAGTAAAGATTTTTATGTAAACCTGTGAAGATGATACCGCCATTGTCGCAATTAGAATGCCATAAGCCTACTTTGTCGTATTAGTTTACAAATTGCGAAAAACCAAATTAAATTTGAATTTCGCGGGCAGAACTGTGTCTTCCACCTTAACTGAAATTCAAATAGGTATATGCTTAGTCAACTTCCTTAGAAGTGCTAGTTTTTGTGAACACGATAATTTTAAACGAAATATCCGAATGCCAGCGAGCGTGCCATTCCTCGGCACTAATTATAAGTATATAAATAATAATAACACGGCTTATTATTTAAGCGCGTGTAGAACAATTCGGGCATTCCTCAGTTTATAGCGCTTTAACGGTCGACAATCAAAATTCCTCCGAGCACTAATTAGAGGAGGTACCTACCTACCTACCTACCTACCTACCTACCCACCCGCCCGCCCCCGCGCACCGCGCGCAGGCCGGCTCGTCTCCGGCTAATAAATTGGCCTAATTAATTAGTCGCTACTGAAAAATTGGTGTGAACCACGCAGCGCGACCGCGGCCCGGCCACACCGCCTCGCGCCGCGCCCGCACCCGCACCCGCACCCGCGCCCTGCGGCACTCGCAATGTATGTAGATGCTGTCCAGTCCGACCCCATCCTAAACACTTGCGCACTACTAACGTAATGAACTCCTTAAAAACCTGGCAGTAAATCGGCTAAAAGGTAACCTACTAACACCACCTAACGCTAATTCTACGACTGACGAACGTGACAATGAAAATAGGAAATCTACAACTTTCAACAAAAATTGGTAGGTAGGTACTTAAAAGACGTATAGCTATAAGTTTATATCTTGTAGATGTCGTCGCCTCTACCTATATTTGTCCACGGCTGGACAATGGCCATAGCACTTGCAAGTATCTCCACAGCACACGATCTCGCGCTACTTATACAAGCATACGTATTGGTAGTGGCTACCAGCGATTCGCTTGAGATTGTCCATGATTCCTCTCCTCTACCTGGGGGAAACGAACAGAATATCCCAATGCTACTAAGTAGGTATGTCCATAGGTTAGTCGCAATCCGAGCACCTAGGAACTAGGGAACCCAAAATCTATCGGTTCATTGGACTGTGACCCGCCCATTGCTACTTCAGACTCCTAAGTGTCCTTAAATCCTAATTCCTATACCTACTTACTTGGTATCTTACCACGTTGTCGTTGGTACGTTTACCTTTAAGAAGACGGGAATTCGTTCGGGTAAATCGTTTTCTTGCACGGTAAACTGTGTAAAGGTGTATATTAAAAAGCAATAAAGACAGTGATACGTGTTACCGCAAGCTACAAAGTCGAAATATGACCATTTCATTACTTTAAGCGTTTAATTAGTAGTACTTTACACGATCGTATAAAGTTTAATCGAATAAAACAGGCGGTAAACCCGCGGTTAAGTCGTTGACGGAAAAACGGAGTGAGCGGTGTCACACAAAAACTGAGCTCACTTTATATTGGTGTTTTTGTGCGCCTTTTTGTTTAGGATACCGATACCATGGTCCATGCCGTTCGCGCGTTAACACTAAAATGCATAATTCAATTGAATAAATAATAACAGGTGCTGAACTATTTCATATTTATTAATAGTTATTAATTAGATACTATCATATTTTATTATGAAAATTGAATTCCACTGCAAAGATATTATCTAAGTGAGTATGTTTTTTAAAATATATTAATTTAATTCTATTACATACATAATACATAGGTAGATAATTATATCTTTGTATGGTATGGTCAGAAATGAAGTGAAAAAAACTATAAAAATAATAGGTACTAGTCTATGCCCGCGACTTCGTCCGCGTGAATTTAGTTTTAAATTCCTCGGGAACTCTTTGATTTGCTTTTTTGGGATAAAAAGATGTCCCTCGCCGGGTCTTCAACTATACATACAACATAAGTACCCGTGTAAGAAATCACGTGGATCCGTAGCTCTTGTTGCGGCGTGATTGAAGGACAATAGGTATGAATATTAGTTAGTAATTAGGAGTGAATGAACACCTACATGTATATCACCGCTGATTCTATAGACTCTTAATTCGTATAATATTATATCGTGTTCACGTCAGGGTCAGACAGCAGACTGTTATATCTACCGCACTCCGCAGCACAACAGTAGGTATAAGGAGCGCCTGTGTTGCGACGAGGCTGGCCTGTGAGCAACAATCATTCAGTTCAGTTGCCAGTCGCCAACTATAGTTGCCGTCTCCCCGTGTGAGAAGTGAGAATGGGCTGATGTGAGCTAGGCTGCGTGTTCTCGTGCGGGGGAGGCTGGAGACAAACCGCGGGGCGCGGGCCGGCCGCTCTCCCGCGCGATGCTATCGGCCACCGGCGTTCCTGACCTTAAATCAATAAAGGGTTTTTACCTCCGCTCCTTACAAATCATAGACTCACTCATATTCCGACCGAGCACTCTTGATACATTACCTAACAATTTTCTGGAGGACCGTATATTGTCAAAATGGTCAATATAAATGAATTTTTACTTGCACAGTCCATATTATAGGTGACTAAATATGTTAATTTTTAATAAAATGGCTATCTAGATGTTCAAGTGTTGATGGAAAATATGAAAAACTTCTGCATACGTGGCATACCTATGTAAAGTCCAGATTTCCTTACTTGAGTATTCGAGTAAACAAACACCTCTTGATATGAATATCACTTATTTACACACAAATCACACATTTTTAACTATGTGTAACTGTCTAGATCTATTCATCAAACACATTCGTTACGATTTACACCAAAAATTGCTTCGAGTTTACCATTATAAGATATTTATTTTCTCAAAACCGAAATAATAGCAGAACTCATTTGCACAGATTAGGAGAAAGTGACATTTCGTAACCCTAGATTGTCTATGAATTGTTGAGGTGGGGACAGGCGAATGAGTGACCTTATGAATGGACTGAATCCATGGAACTAGGAATTACGACTAGTCGTCCTACTTCAATGATTAAATCATCATTACAGTAGAGGTGAGTAACTTTAGAACATAAAATATACTGATAAAAAATAAATCACTAGCAGAAAATGATTGTAATGGTTATCTTAAATAAAATTAGATATTATTATAAAATAAAATATAGATAATCTTAATCTTTATTATTACCAAACTAAAGAACATTTTTCTAAAGAAAACAGGTAAATAAAAATACACTACTGTTTTTTTTAAGAAAATTGTTTGTATCACAATGTTACCCACAAATGGGGTATACATACTTTAGAATAGAACAAAAATCTGATTAGTAATAATTAATAAATCTTCGTCAGGTAATTTTTTCTTGTAAATTCCTCTTTTTAATATAATTACGAAAAAGATATTGTTTATTTACTTTTTACGTCTTTGTAGTAATGGTACACGTCTATGACCATCGCAGTTGGGATGAAAATCATTCAGTTGTATAATGCTTTCACATTCGTTCAATCGCTCATGCGATAACTTCGCAACCCTATAAATTGTCTTTGGTTAACATTCGGCCATTATTGTTTACTCGAATACTCAAGTAAGGAAATCTGGACTATACGTACCTAATTAGTGTCTGTAAGTGAGAACATAAATTCTACCTAGCTCATTTCTAATATACTTACTTAGGCAGGTACTAGGTAGATATGAGACGAAGATGAGCGAAAAGCCAGCTAAAAATCACAAATAATTTAGTTAACTTTCCTTCACTCCAATAGACTTACCTATGCCGATTTTTCATCCCTTATTTCAAGGATCCCGAATCAAAATGGGTCGGTCGCGATACAACCTAATCTAGCAGCCAATATGTGATGGAAATAAAATAAATCAAGCGCCGGTCGGTACAGCTCTCGAGAGTCGGCGGCGGTACGCCACTCGACAGTGGGTAGACGCTGGCTCCTCATTTGAATTAATTAGCGAGTCATCGGAGGGCGCGATAGCATCGCCACCGCACGGCAGCGCCTCGATTAATCAATTATTATACGTCATTATTTACCGCGAGCGGGCGGCGGCGGCGACGTCATCCATTATAGACCAGCCCCATGTCTCGGCGATGTCCTTCGATGCTCGATAGAGACGTAATTTACTGACGCGAGCCTCCCGCCGCGCGCGGCCTGCGACCACAGACCCCGTCAGCTGACGCGGCTGGTGACGTGCAGGTGGACCTTATTACGAATGGCGTGCACCAAAGCTGCGCGAAATGTACCTTCAATATGGTACCCCTACCGCCCTTACCGGCCGGTCCTATTTTATTTATCGGCTATAACTAGAGAACCTGAAATGGGTACCCTCTTTCAGTAGATCCATCCATCAGCCTGTATTCGTCCACTGCTGGACATAGGCCTTTCCGAGAGCGCGCCACCAAACACGGTCCTCCACCTTCCTCATCCACCCGCTTCCCGCCACCTTCTTTTGGCATTCCGAACCAGTGGTAGACTCATCGACGATTCAAAAGCACTTGTAAAAAAGATTATTTGAATAAAAAACATTTTTATTTCTATTTCTAATCCTTTTATGATAAGAGGCTTATCTTCTCATTGCAAGAAGTCTGCATGCGCCGCAGCATCTTTCAGTGTTGGTGAGCCATCTTAGCTCCACTCATCCGCAAGGATACGTACGTAGCACATATTATAGGTAGGTAAAATTATTTAGCATCTCTGTGAAATCCTTTGATTCGTTTAGTTATATTTATGCGGAAAAATCATGAAGTCCATCGGAGTAGATATTAGATACACTTACTACTCAGAAAAATCTCTACACCTATCATAAGTACTTAAGTGATTAATGGAAAGGGGTCACAAGTCGACCCGCAGCAATTAGAAATGCAACCCAGAGAAAGAGGACAAGGTGATGATAATACCTACTCGAAAAGAAAACTGGGCCACTTACCAGTATTTTAAGTACTTAGGTACAACTGCTGAAAACAACTGCAACTGCTGAGTTTCTTGCCGGCTCTTCTCAGCGAATCCGCTTTCCGAACCGGTGGTAGAGTCATGACTTGTCTTATGAGCCTCAGGTTGGCCTACGTGAAATAAATAATTTTGAATTTTGATTTTTTGTACACAGTAAGTAAGTACTTACGTAAGAAAGCATAATTCACTCATGGAAATATCCGATAAGTAAAGCTTTACGCTTTACGATATTTCATATCTAAGTACCTACATAAACTATAACTGCATATCTAAGCACTGAATAACTACATACTAAAACATATCTCAAGTGCCTTACATAATCAAATTAATCTAATCTGCTAAAGAGTTTAATTTTGCAAAGCAGCAATTTTAATAGTCACTTTTTGTTGACAAATTATTCTTGTGAAAAGGTGGAGTTGTCAGTTGTGCAATCCGACATGAGACGGGAGGTTTTCAAGCGATCGAGTAATAAATTAGTTTCATTAGTTTACATTATTTTCGATGACAAGATAGTCCTTGACTGCGATCTCACCTGATGGTAAGTGACGATGCAGTCTAAGATGATAGCGGACTAACTTTGAAGGGGTATGGCAGTGAAAATTCAACCCATACTCGTATTCGGTTTCTACACGCCATCGTGCCGGAACGCTAAATCACTTGGCGGCACGTCTTTGACGGTAGGGTGGTAACTAGCCGCGGCCAAAGCCTCCCAGACCAGACCAGAGACAATTCAGAAATTATAAATTCTCAAATTGACCCCACCGAGAATCGAACTCGAGGCCATAACCGAACCGAATCGAAATCGAACATAGAGTGATGCTAATCGATCGATTCGGTATTATACGGTATCGCAGCACCTACATACAAGAATGCTAAAATTGTGTATATTTTGCAAAATCGGATATTTTTTCTGAATACGTCGAGAAAAATAAATATTTAGTATTTAAAAGTGGTATTTGTGGTGCCGGCCGGTTCCCACGCCGGTATAATTAGCGGCCGGCGTCACCGCGCGAGATTAATGCCGGTATTAGATGCAAGTATTTGGGCAATATTTATCGATAAGCTATTCATAGCCGGCTGTTGTCGAATACGAGACATACTGTATCGATATAGAGATCGACGAGGAATTCGTAATGGGCCGAACGCGGGTCCGAGTTGCTCAGAGTCGCAGTGGAGATATGTACCTACCTAAGCGGCTGTTTTAAGTGGCCTTTTATTAATCACTAGAATTAGATACTTCGGGTCTGTGTAACAGAGAAAATCTGCATGCAAAATCATGTCATCGGCTTGGAATTAGGGCTTTCGAATACCGGACTTTTTCAATACCGGTATTAATACCGGAAATATTTTTTTCAATACCGGGATCCCGGGATCCCGGTATTGAAATGGGATTTAATTGGGGCTATATGAAAGTCCTATCTTTTGAAGTAAGAGACATGAAAAATCGGCATTTAAGTTATTAAAAACTATATTTTAAGCTAATTATAAGCTATTTCAGAAAATCACCCTTTCAGAGACTACTCTAGGGGGTGAAAATTTGTATTGGAATATTTTAATTTTATAGATATTATTTACTTGTTTGGGCTGTAGGTTATTTCTATTTTATTCACGCACAATGTCAGTAATAGACTTGTCTTTGTTCTGCGCAGACTTACCAGAACAATAACTATTCGCACGGCTCTTACTGCGTACCATGGTTATGTCTCTGCAGTACTCCGTCATGGCCTTGTAATTTGGGGTAATTCAACAACGGCTAATAAGGCTTTTATAGTTAAAAAAAAAGCCTTAGAGCTATCCTTCGCATGGCACAATATGATTCTTGTAGGCCGGCTTTCACAAAGCTCAAGTTCTTGCCACTTCAATCCACGTACATTTTGGAAATATCGAAATTTGTGAAAATGAATATGCATAACTTAAAGGCCAAGCGTGACACAAATTTAAATACGCGATCTCTGAGATCCCGATAAACTTATTGTTACCATAGCACCAGCACAAACAGCACATTTTAATAAAAATTGTTAAAATTTTCAATTAAAATATTCAATAAATTCCAACCGATATCAAAACACTACCAAAACAATACTTTGCACATAAATTAAAGAAATGGTTGCAGGGGAAAAATATTTACTCCTTAGAAGAATTCTTTCAATACGACAAAAATATTTCGACATTTTAATTGCCGTAACAATCTATTAACTTTAGACATTATTTTGGAATTTTAAAAGCCATTAGACATTTTAATATTTAACTAATAAGATTGACATTATTATTATTATTATTCCGCTTTTATTTTTTATTTTGTTTTTATTACTATTATTTTGTGCAATGTAATTTGAAATAGTTTAAATTGTGTTAATTTGTAAAAATATTGATATAAAACGTTCACTTTTAACTATGTTATAAAGGAACATTTTATATCATTTTATATAATATAGACTCCTATGATATTTGTACGCTGCTACGGCTATAATGTGCTGTACTGCAAAATAATTATATTTAATATCTTGTCGACACACATTATGCAAATAAAGAATTGAATTGAATTAATCAATTCCATAAATATGTTGACCGAGGAAAACGCTCTTTCCGCCTCCACGCCTAAAACGCTTATAATTAAATCCCTTTTCAACTCTCACAATCTAGTAATTTAAAAAAGTATCTAAACCCCAAGCTTCCTCTAGCATTATAATGGATTCATTATCAATGCTAGAGGAAGCTTGGGGTTTAGATACTTTTTTTTAGTTTTAGCCTCCATTTCTGCTTCCAATTGTTTTTCAGTTCAAATCAACCCAATATTGGGCTGCAGGCATGTCTGCAGATGTTGATAAAAAAGTGAAAACGGCCTAGGATTCTGGTATTAGCCAATACCGGTATCCCGGTATTGGAAGCCCTCAATACCGGTATTGGAAAAGTCCGGGATCCCGGTATTAGCCAATACCGGGATCCCGGTATTAGCCAATACCGGGATCCCGGTTGTTTGCGCTCGAATTGAGGTTCATTTAAATTGTATACAAAACTTGCCAATCGGATGTTCCTCGTCCCCCGCGCGACGCCCCCCGCCGCGCGGCTAGATTGTCTACGACGGTGTTGATTTGTTTCGTTTAAAACTAAATCATAACGACCCCTGCCCGCGCGCCCGCGCCGCGCCTCGAATTCCTCAGTTTCACTTCGAACACTCGGGCGCGTCGGTCGGTTTTGGCATCGCGTGTGATATTTGGATGACGTAACTGAATTTGCGTTTCCTTTGTGAATCGTTCGGCGGCGGTCTGAAAGGACCTTTGTTTTCGTTACGTTCACGCGACGTGCGCATTTTTGGATCATTGCGCGATTGAATTGTGAGGGAACTAATATAAGTGGAGCCGCCTCGGTCACTTGTGAATTTAACTGTGCGAGCGCCATTTGGAACACTGCGCTTTGATACGTCGTGAATTCACGTTTTTGGAGGGCACTGAGCCTCATCTTTGAACTATAATTTGTTGGTGCCTCATGTTAATAACTACCTACGCGTCATAATTGCATCGCGGTTAAGTGCGTGATTGATTGACGTTCGATTGACGCCATAATATATACAGTGCAGATTACAGTGCAAGTACAGTGCAGACGGTGGTCCGTGTTTTACTTTACGAGTTGGCGGACGGCTCAGTGGAATCACGAAGCATCGACCGAGCATCTATAGGGGCGACCGCACACTGGTCTAAACTGGGTGCCTTGGGGTAATACACACTACACACCTATCTCTCATCACACATCCACCACACCTACTGGCGCCTCGAGGCATCTGGCAAGGACCCACCGCGGAAATCTCCGGTGAGTACTAGATGTAAGATACGCGTGGACTCTCTGGAGTGGAGAGAATTTCCATCGGTCATTTTGGGCCCGACCTTCCTTTGCCCGTGGAGAAAGCTACTGATGGGCCCTAGTATTCTCCACCCTGGTCTGGGCAACGGAGGGCCGTAACATTCTGGTAGCAGAGCGTGGTTGCGCGATTAGTCCTTTAATCACGCCCGGCCGTGAAAAAAGTTTCTTTTTTTTTTTTCTTTGATTTTTGCTTGCGTATCGTAGTCGAACCACGCCTGTAGGGTTAGGTGCCTACGCGTCTGTTCTTTAGGGGGAGGTAGATTAGTTTGAAGTGTCGGTCGCCTTAGTGAGGCATCTTGCGGACCTGCTGTGTGTGTGTATTTGTGTTCTAAATTTAAGTTAATTGCGTCGTGATGCCACCGCAAAAGCCACCGGCGCTTCGCCTGCAAGCGGAGCTGCGTTGGGCCTCGAATGCCCATTTGTTGGTAGCGCGACCCGACCGGGTCCATTGTCTCCAGAAGCGGCTCGAGCAGGTCGCGGCTCGTAGGGCCGTGGTGGAGGAGGCCTATATGGACCTCGAGGCCTCGGAGGTAGAAAACAGCGTCTTGGACTCCTGCCTCGCGGATTATGAACAGTTTTTCGCGCTTACGGACGAAATGATAGAGGCAGGAGCCAAATACGCCAAGGAAGCTCGGGAGGAGCGGCTGAGCGGCCTGCCGGAGTCCCCCCGGAAGCCGCCTACTCAGCCGGAGCTGCTGGGGCGTTTACCCACATTGGATCTCCCCCGTTTCTCCGGGGTCATGTCGCAGTGGCTGTCCTTTGTAGGACTGTTTGATGGCCTAGTGGACGCCCGGAGAGATCTAACGCCCAGCCAGAAGATGGCATACCTTCTGGCTTCCTTGGAAGGGGAGGCTTTGGGCGTCGTCAGTCATTTAAAATAGGCTGACGACTCGTACCAGACCGCCCGAGACCTCCTCGCCGGAAGGTACGCCAATGTCCGACGCATAGCGGACGAGCACGTAAGGGGGCTCCTCAACCTCCCGCTGCTAAAGGACAGAGCGAGGCTACGTACGGACATCCTAAACCCCGTCCTGGTAGCCTGCAATGCCTTGCGGCGTCTCGATTTGCCGGTGGACCAGTGGTCCTTTCTGCTGCTTCATATTGTGCTGTCCCGCCTACCTCTCGATCTTCGGATCCATTTCGAAGAAAGGTACGGCGGGGACGGCGTATCGCACATTCCGCCCTTCAAGGACCTGATTAGGTTCTTGGAGGGCCAGTGCCGGCAAATTGAGAATGCCGCAGGCACCATGGACGATGCCGGGGTTGCCAACCGGGCCGCGCCCAAGGAAAGGCGCCAGCAACCGGCCAAGACCTCGCCAACCCCCCTAGGTCGAGTGGAGCTCCCGCGGTGGGGCGTCGGCCCCTACCTTCGTATAGTGGCCTAGCGGCCAAGGAGTCTTCCCCATGCTCCTATTGCCGAGCACCGCATCGGGTGACGTCCTGCCCGAAACTGTGGAGTAAGCCGGCCCCGGCGAGGCGAACCATTGCTAAGGAGCGCCGCTGGTGCTACTCTTGTTTGGAGCGGCATCTCCAACGAGACTGCCCGCACCGGCGGCCCTGTCCGCACTGCCAGGGCATGTATCATGCAATTCTGTGCCTGGGTGCGGACGGCGCTTCCTCTAGGGCCTCTGCCGGGCCCGCATCTCCCACGGGCGGGGGCACTCAGCCACGCCCTCTGGCGGCAAACGCTCGGCGCTCACCAGTCAGCCACCGTGCCCCTGGCTTTGAAGGGGGTCCCTCCCCCGACCAGTCGGGGGGTCGTTCCCCCAGCAGCGTGTGGAGAGGAACCTCACGGCCACTCAGCGGTCACCCCGACCCTTCTCACCCCCGTTAGCTGAGCGGCCGCGGCTGGAGTACCACCTACCTCCTTTTGGTCGGTACCGGTATTACGGGGTACCGACCACATTTAACATGACTCGGGCCTACTCCTCTCCAAGGTTCCCCGAAGCTCCGCAGGTCGGCCCGTACGGCGATTTCCGACCACAATTGGTGGAGCTGCCGGAGGAATGCCGCTTTCCGGACCCCCGGTTCGACCGCGGGTCCGATGGAGGCAGCTCCAGCTAGGTAGCTGCCGCCCTAGCTTCCACCACGGCCACCTCCACTGATCTTTTGAGCCGTCAACAGTCCAATTGTCAAACTGTTCTATTGCCGACGGCCTCAGTGAGGGTATACAACCCGAGTGGCGACTGTTTAACAGTTCGCGCTCTATTGGATTCGGGTTCACAACGCTGTGTGGCCTCAACTTGGTTGGTGGGAAGACTAGGGCTCCCCTGGAGCTCTGAATCACGTCCCATGGTAGGTATCGGAGGTGCCGAGCCTCCTGCTCCTAGGGGACAAGCTCAGTTGGTGTTTGGCCCTGCCAGCGAACACCTTCACATTTTAGTTAAGGTGAATGTCCTCGATGACATTGTAGGGTTTCTCCCTAACGTCCGTATAAATGACAGCGCGGTTCGTTGTGCGTCGGGTTTGAGACCGGCAGACCCTCAGTGGTCCCAACCGGGGCCTATAGATTTGTTGCTGGGGGCCGACGTGCTGGGGTTCATCCTGTTAGGTGGGATACGAGTCCTACAGCCCGATGGCTTATCAGCCATGTCCACTGTATTTGGGCACAGTTTCTTTGGACCAGTTCTGTGGTCTCCACCCCCTCCGACGGTCGAACCGCTCTCTGTGGTGGGCGTGTCACTCTCGGACGTCGTCCAGCGGTTCTGGGAAGTGGAGGAGCCGCCACACGCGGCTCGAGTCAACCCTCTGGACCGTGAGTGCGAGTTGTTCTACCAGAACAATACCGGCCGTCGTGTTGACGGCCGCTTTGTCACTCGTTTACCCTTTCTTGACTCACGGCCCCCGTTGGGCCAATCTCGTACCCTGGCCGAAAAGAGGTTGCTCTCCATGGAGCGCCGTATGAGGCGCGACCCAGCCTTTCGCGACAAATATGTCGAGTTCATGCGCGAGTACCAAGAGCTGGGTCACATGTCACCGTCCAACTTCGACTGGCGGTCACAGGAGCACTACTTCCTCCCTCACCATGCGGTCTTGAGGACCCCGGGGAGTAAAATTCGGGTAGTTTTTGACGGCTCCGCTCCTTCGTCAAACGGCGTGTCCCTGAACCAGTGTCTCCACTCTGGTCCTAAATTGATCAAGGACATATCCGATATTTTGACCCACTTCCGTCGGCACCAAGTGGTTTTTGTAGCCGACATTCGGATGATGTTTCGACAGTCAGTGGTCCATCGCGATGACCGTCGATATCAGCTGATATTGTGGCGCGAGAAGCCCAGCGATCCGATCCAGGTGTTCGAGTTGAACACCACCACCTACGGACTCCGGTCCGGCCCGTACATCGCCATGAGAACCCTCCTTGAACTCGCTGAGAAGGAGCGTTTGAGATACGCTCGGGGGGCTTCTATTTTGGAGACTTCGGTCTACATGGACGACATTTGTACGGGCGCCTCCACAGTCGAGGATGCTCTTGTATTGAGAGACGAGTTGATTGCCATCCTGAAGTCCGGAGGATACGAGTTGCGCAAATGGCTGTCGAACTCCCCTCATATTTTGAAGGACCTCCCAGGAGAGGATCAACAAGACCCTCATTTATTCGAGCACCCTGAAAATCCTAATTTGTTGACTGTGCTAGGTATCCAATACCAGCCTGTTCAGGATACCTTCACGTATCGAGTCAAACTCGATCCCCCTCCTAAAGCATGGACCAAGCGCTCCGTGCTGTCTACAGTAGCCCGCACCTTCGATCCCAATGGATGGATCACTCCGGTCATTTTTCTGGCTAAGTGCTTTCTTCAAAAGCTCTGGATATCCGGATTGGGTTGGGACGAGCCTCTTAGCGGCGCTCTCTTGCGAGAGTGGCTCTCCATTGTGTCCTCCCTCCCGGACATCAACCAGGTCTCCATGCCAAGGTGCTTCCTCCCTCCAGGGAAATGCAGGGCTACCCTACATGGATTCTGCGACGCCTCTGAGAAAGGCTATGCGGCTGTCGTATATTTGCGGACTGTGAACTCTTCTGGCCATACTTCTGTCCATCTTGTACTTGCTAAAAGCAAGGTCGCTCCCATTAGGTCCCGCTTGACTATACCTAAGTTGGAACTGTCCGGAGCCGCTCTTCTCACGCGACTCCTCAACCACGTACACTCGTCTTTGAATTCCGTCATCGATATTACGGACGTCTACGCTTGGTCGGACAGTGAGATAGTACTTTGTTGGCTCAGAGCTGCACCTCACAATCTGGAGGTATTTGTAGCGAATCGCGTGTCTCAAATCCAGAACTCTGAGACGTCTCTCAACTGGAGACATGTCCCAGGGGAGTTGAATCCCGCAGACTGTGCTTCTCGCGGCTGTGAAGCCCCTTCTTTGGTTGACCACCCGCTGTGGTGGGGGCTTAGTTGGTTGACTGAGTCTCAGTCATCCTGGCCCCAGAATAAATACTCCGAACCGATTGATTTGCCTGGCCTACGAGCCCGAGTAGGAGTGGTCAAGGATAAGACGCGATTGGTGCCAGCAGTAGATGCAAGGGTACAAGTAGATGTAGCTTACTTTGATTTTAGGAAGGCATTCGACACGGTCGATAATGATGTGCTACTGGCAAAGCTGGCCCGTGTTGGCTGTACGCCGAAGACGCTTGCTTTCTTCGCTAGTTACCTGCGGGATAGGCGTCAGTACGTTGACTGCGGTGGACACCTCTCACAGCCCTACTATACAAGGTCAGGCGTCAGTCAGGGCAGCAACTTAGGACCTCTCCAATTTATCTTGATGGTAAACGACTTACCGGAGGTGGTTACTGAGTCGATGTGCCTGTTGTTTGCTGACGACCTGAAATTAGTTAGGGAGGTGGGAGATATTTTACATCATGACGGACTACAGAGGGACATAGATGCAGTCAGCAGATGGAGCGAGCTGAATAAACTTTACTTTAATGTCTCCAAATGTTCCGTCATGACGTTTAGTCGCGCGCGTGACCCGCGCCACCATCAGTACCAGCTCGAGGGGCATCCGCTACGGCGGATCAAGGAAGTTAGGGATCTCGGTGTCCACTTCAGCACGGACTTGAATTTCCGGCATCATATAGTTAAAGTTTCTAAGAAAGCGTATCAAAATTTGGGCTTTATGTTGCGTCAAGCGAATGCATTCACCAACGTCAAAGCGTTAAGGGTTTTATATGAAGCCCTTGTGAAAAGTCACTTGGAATGCAACGCAATTATATGGTCACCGAGTGAGACTAAGTACAAAATAATGTTGGAGCGAATTCAAAACAAATTTTTAAGGTTTTTGTACAACAAATTGTATGGAGTGTATCCGGGATATCCATTGCTATATCCTACTCTGTTCGTCATGGGCATGGTGGGATATAACAAACTGGAGGTACGGAGGGAGCTATCTCTGGCGACGTACTTATTTAAGGTGCTACGGGGTAAGCTGCACAATCCGGCTGTCCTGCAGGAATTACGGTTATGCGCACCGAACGAGAGCGTGTCGCGCAGACGCAGGCCGCCGCTGCTGGCGCAGTCGCGCGCGCGCAGCTGCTTGCTGCAGCGAGCGCCAATCACACGCGCGATTCGCACGCTCAACATCGTATCGGAGCAAATAGATTTGTTCAGTTGCTCGTTGAGCGAGTTCACAAAAGTTACTATATATATTCTTTGTAAATAATATTAGGTTAAAGTTGGTTGTAAGTAGTTAATATAAGGTAGTTATTAATACATAATTATTAGGAAGTTTCTAAGTCATTTATAATTATAACTTATCTGCCGCATTAGGTTAATCCAGTAATGATGAATTAAGTTATTTGTAAATAAATAAATAAATAAAATAAATAAAATAAATAAGCCCACTCGGGACTTCTCCCTGCTAGAACGGTACAGTTCTCCGATAAACTCTTAGGAGTGACTGCTTGGTTGCGTCGATTTGTCCGTAATTCGAGAGACCCTTCCAACCGAATCTCGGATTCCGTTCTGTCCCCTAGTGAGCGCCGCGAGTCTTTGATGTATTGGACCCGTATGGTCCAAGAGGAGCATTTTGAGCCCGTGATTGAAGCTTTGAAGCGGGGCTCCGTCGTCAAGGGCGCTCTGGCCCGCCTGAACCTCTTCCTGGACGACTCTGGGATGCTTCGCGTTGGCGGACGGTTGAAAAATTCTCAACTGCCGTACGGGGCTCGACACCCGTTACTGCTCCCCAAGGACGACGCCTTTGTCCGGTTGCTGGTGACTCACCATCATGTTAGGAATGCCCACGCTGGGTGCAATACTCTGTCGGCTATTTTGCAGCGGGAGTTTTGGATTTTGGCTGGCCGACGCACCATTCGGAGCGTCATTTTTAAATGCATACCATGCTACAAATTGAAGGCCACCACCTCGCCGCCTATGATGGGTGACTTGCCACCCGACCGCGTCAGGGCAATCCGACCATTTGCCGGAGTCGGAACCGACTTTGCTGGCCCCTTCCTCGTCAAGGGCATCCAGGGGAAATTCGACCCTCCGGCTTGCCCACATTGGGGCGGCATTTTCGAGGCGGTGGTTAAAGTTGCAAAAACGCATCTCCGTCGCGTTATTGGCGAAACGATTTTGACATTTGAGGAGCTCGCCACTGTTTTTTGTAAAATTGAGTCGGTACTCAACTCTCGGCCCCTTTGTCCCCTCTCGTCCGATCCAAATGATTTGGAGGTTCTCACCCCTGGCCACTTCCTGATTGGCCAGCCACTAAACGCCCTGCCTGAGTATCCCTTCAAGGAGGTAACCTCTTCGCGTTTGAGCAGATTTGAACTGCTGCAGCAGATGACTCAGAGTTTTTGGCACCGATGGTCACTTGAGTACCTACATCTTTTGCAGCAGCGCGTTAAGTGGTCTGACAAGACGGACCCTCCTCAGGTTGGAGACCTCGTGTTGGTGAAGGAACCCAACGCTTTGCCTTTGTACTGGCGCCGAGGGCGCGTTGTTAAGTTGCTTTATGGATCGGATGGAGTGCCTAGGGTGGCCGAGGTTTTGGTCGGAGATTCGGTCTTGCAACGTGCTGTCGCGACCCTGTCCCGTTTACCAATTTGCTCGCGGACATAATGTCCTTATGTCCGGGACGGGGGTTTGTTTGCGCTCGAATTGAGGTTCATTTAAATTGTATACAAAACTTGCCAATCGGATGTTCCTCGTCCCCCGCGCGACGCCCCCCGCCGCGCGGCTAGATTGTCTACGACGGTGTTGATTTGTTTCGTTTAAAACTAAATCATAACGACCCCTGCCCGCGCGCCCGCGCCGCGCCTCGAATTCCTCAGTTTCACTTCGAACACTCGGGCGCGTCGGTCGGTTTTGGCATCGCGTGTGATATTTGGATGACGTAACTGAATTTGCGTTTCCTTTGTGAATCGTTCGGCGGCGGTCTGAAAGGACCTTTGTTTTCGTTACGTTCACGCGACGTGCGCATTTTTGGATCATTGCGCGATTGAATTGTGAGGGAACTAATATAAGTGGAGCCGCCTCGGTCACTTGTGAATTTAACTGTGCGAGCGCCATTTGGAACACTGCGCTTTGATAGGTCGTGAATTCACGTTTTTGGAGGGCACTGAGCCTCATCTTTGAACTATAATTTGTTGGTGCCTCATGTTAATAACTACCTACGCGTCATAATTGCATCGCGGTTAAGTGCGTGATTGATTGACGTTCGATTGACGCTTTGAGTAATAAACCAGCAATGGAGAGGACTTGACCCCTAATTTATTTGCAAAAAAGTCTGTCAATTACGGTGGGGGGCGAGGTAGCACACATGAAAACTTGCTTACTACAGTTGCATTTTTCCATCACGTCGCTATGCACGCACACAATATAATTAGCAAACACTACCTTAAAGTATATGCACACTATCACATTCACACACAGGGACGCTCTATCATTACATGAAACAATCGCATCATTTGTGTAAGCATTTTAGGGATTTGACACTATCGATTATCGACTTTCGATAAGTTTTTCTAATAATTATTTACAACAGAGTTACTTTATTCGAGAGTAAATTTTTTTGTTCGAGATCTTTAACATGGTAGGTATATAGAAGCGCTAGGAAACGAGGTTCTTGCCGTTATTTTAGTCATAATATGCCTTTGCTATTAGATTGACTCTTTGTAGGCTTTTAGTACTTGCGTAAAGATACAGCTAGAAACTTTGGACTATATTGACGCTGGAAAGCGATCTAGCTTATTTCGAAAAATAACAAAATTACTTTTTTATATATTTGGAAGAAAAAGATACTGCGTCGGATTGTCGGATTTTCGTTTTCCTATGACATTATTTTTCTAAGATACTATACGTTGACCTTCTCTACATGTTTATATTATATTTTTTGTTATTCATATTTTTCAACGTACTCAAAAATGCTGTAAATACTAAGACACCATCTATTTTTCAATATTATACAGATACTTCAAAAAAGTTATCAATACTTTTTAGCAGTGCAGTGCACTTAGGTGTACCTACTGTAAGGACTTAGGATTATCTGATTATTAACAGATTTTGTAGATACCAAGGTATTTACTCCGTCACTATACTCTCAATCTCATGCTGAAAGCATGCTGTAGGTACCACAGTATATCACCTTAGAGCAGCTGTTTAGTTATGATTTAAGGTTATAAGCCACCAGGGAGTGCTGTACTTTGTCATAGATTTTTAATAATATTGTTTATTAAGTTGAGAGACATTTAATTTTTATTTGAATACGTAGTGGGTATTAATATTGAACACATTGATTTTTTAAGTAATCTTGTTTAAATAAACATACAGCATTTTTAATGAAACATCATTTGTTTTATTTATGTTTAAAGCGAAATTTACGATGTATCTATTTCTAAAAAGTATATTAAGTACAAACTGTTAGGACTACATCATGTTTCCTTAAAAATAAATACAGCATAATTAGCATTTCAGAGTTTAGAGTTATTTCGTGGTTTCATATGTATCAAATACCAAGTTACAGCAACATTGCTTCTTGAAATTGAAAAACTATTAGTCGAAATTGATATAAAACTAATGTATAAAACTAAAGTAATTCTACTTTAGAATTATATAATTAGTATCATCTGATGTGTTACATTAAAAAATATGCTTTTTGAAAAAAATCTGCTCCTGATAGCTTATTATGAGCTGTTATGATTTTTTTAAAACGTTATTGGCTCTGGTTTAAAGTTCACTTTTTCGATTTACAAGATCGTTTTCCAGCGTTGAATAATATTCTCTCAGTCCAGTATGGAGGAAACATAAAAAGGAAAAACTGAACCCTAAAAAAAAAATTTATTTAAAGTTATGATTGGTAAGTTAAAACTTGTACCTACATACTTTACTTGGAAGGCTTATTTTTTTCATCTACTTCATCTGAACGAAGTGTATATTTGTTTGTAATGCTAGGCTGCCGCCATGGCTATAGTGGCCACCCCATCTGTAATAAAACACCGCCAAGCTATTTAGCTTTCCGGTAAACCTAGCGGGATGAATAAGAAGTATGGGTACTTTAATTCAATTGCCAAGTTTTAATGAACCAAATATGTATAGAATTTAAATATTTTTTTTCGTCAATGAACCATTAGTAAGACGATAAAAATATCTCGGTATAAATAATTTATACAATCCCCCCACCAATATCGACATATGAAATCTTACTGTCCAGCCCTAATTTTATTGCGGTGTGGCCGACTTCATAAAATTAAAGTCCTAATTTTCGAGTAAGAAAGACTTACGTAGAACTTATCATTATTATTAAACAATTTTTTAGTCTCGTTTTCATTATTTTTTGTATTATATTTGTAAAAATCCTTTCTTAGCGGATGCCTACGTCATAGTAGATATGCGTTGATGAATCAGTGAGTCAGTCACCTTTTCATTTTATATATTTAGAAAATCATATCACACTGGCTATATGGAAATATATACCTATAAATTTTGAAATAATTGAGTAAAAAAACTAATTTTATGAATTCGCTGAGTTTATGGAGCTCTAGCTGCATCAATGCATTTTAAACAATAGTGGGAGAGTACCAGCCAATCAGACACCATTGCGATCGTTATAATAATGCAATCATTTTAACCGACTTCAAAAAAGGAGGAGGTTCTCAATTTGAATTTTTTGTATATTTGTTACCCAATTATTCCGCCAAATAATGAATGGAATTTGATAATTTTTTTTGTTTAGTAGGGCATACTTCAGAGGTGGTTCCCACATAAATTTTTGTTGATATAATGTTAGATGTTACTCCATAACTACGTCAAATCTGAACCGATTTCAATTTTTTTTGAAAGAAAGCATAATAAGGTTGGGCCTATTTAAAAGGTGAAGAGAAGATGATTCATATCTTCGGTGATGGAGGAAGGAACTCAATGATTAAGAGCAAATTGCTCGCGATCAGAGATATACACAAAAAAGCTTAAAATAATAATGTAAAAAAAATATCTTTAAAAAACCGACTTCATACGCCGATCGGGCAAAGTTGGGCTAGCGTCGCGCATTAGTTTCATCATTTATATTTAGGCCCGCCCGACTTCAACATACATGTACAAATTAAAATTGTTTTATACTTTGTAGTGGCGTTTAAAGTCGGTTTTATAGAAAGATTTTTTTATTATTATTTGATAATCCCACAGACGATCAAAGTTCGTATTTATATATCTAGTCATATTTTACTTAAAGCTTATAAATTAGTCGTTCACCCCTTCCTATTCTATCGTGATTTTAATTCTATGGGATCAATTTATAATGCAGTTCAAGATAAAGGTCTCTAAACGAATAGTAAGTAGGAAGATTAATTTTCAATATTTTCCCCAAATTATTTCATGTACGATTAAGTAGCTCAACATTTTCAGATCGACAGTTTTCTTAAGTTTTCTGCATAAGTATTGCATTATTTGGATAAAATAATACATCAGAAGTAAATAAATGTTATCCTTTAGTAAACTGGATGTTTTAAATATTTTTTTAGAAGAAAATACTCTCATATTCGGCATTTATAGCGGAGCTCATTCCCCGCTAACCATACGTAGTTGACAGGCGCGTGACTCGAGTCAAACAGTTTTATATAACGAGTAGGACCACTGCTCATACCCAACTTACAGAGGGGTACGCGCGTCAATTCTTCTCCTGTGTTGGTTTATTACTCAAAGGATTGACGCCATAATATATACAGTGCAGATTACAGTGCAAGTACAGTGCAGACGGTGGTCCGTGTTTTACTTTACGAGTTGGCGGAAGGCTCAGTGGAATCACGAAGCATCGACCGAGCATCTATAGGGGCGACCGCACACTGGTCTAAACTGGGTGCCTTGGGGTAATACACACTATACACCTATCTCTCATCACACATCCACCACACCTACTGGCGCCTCGAGGCATCTGGCAAGGCCCCACCGCGGAAATCTCCGGTGAGTACTAGATGTAAGATACGCGTGGACTCTCTGGAGTGGAGAGAATTTCTTCGGTCATTTTGGGCCCGACCTTCCTTTGCCCGTGGAGAAAGCTACTGATGGGCCCTAGTATTCTCCACCCTGGTCTGGGCAACGGAGGGCCGTAACACCGGTATTGGAAGCCCTACTTGGAATGGATATGCCAATCAGTTTTTCATTCAGTTACATGATACAATGTAAGGTGCATGGATACAGTTATTTTATATGTTTCTAAAAATAATTTGAACAACACCCTATCGTGCTATTTTGATGTTTAAGCTATTACATTGTGATGTTTCAGCAAAATCCATCCTCTTGTTTTTACCTGAAAGAGTAGGTAACAAACACCCATTCTCACAAACTTTCGCATTTATAATAATACATAGCAGGATTTAGCACCTTGACTGTAGATACATACACTTCTTTCAAATAAAAATATGAGTGATAAAAGTAATTGCAATATTTTTGAAATAATCTAACAATTTTTTTAATTTTGTAACAACATGTAATCTTACAACCCAACTTCTCTATGTTTGAAGACTTCAAATGACCCTACCGATTGTCAGTTGTACCGAGCGAGGTGGCGTGGTGTGTATAGAGTGTGTCTACCCGCTCCGGGCGGGCGTCGGCTGTGGCCACAGAACACTATTACTCCTAGCGGAGAAGAATGATAACTTCATATTAAAAAAGGGGGGGACCGTTCTTACTAGCGCCATCTATATTCAACCCAGTGACAACTCTTTGAAGGCGGGAGATTCAAATGTGTCGCTGTTGTCTTATACCTGGGAGGTCTCGGGTTCGATTCCCGGCGGGGTCAATTTGGGAATTTATAATTTCTGAATTGTCTCTGGTCTGGTCTGGTGGGAGGCTGTGGCCGTGGCTAGTTACCACCCTACCGTCAAAGGCGTGCCGCCAAGCGATTTAGCGTTCCGGCACGATGGCGTGTAGAAACCGATTAGGGGTATGGGTTAAATGTTCACTGCCACACCCCTTCCAAGTTAGCCCGCTACCATCTTAGACTGCATCGTCACTTACCATCAGGTGAGATCGCAGTCAAGGACTAGCTTGTCATCGAATAAAAAAAAAAAAAAAAAAAAAAAATAAGCTACTTACCCAAATTAAATTTCTATAATAAGGTATTTTGACTCTAAAGAGAACTTGGTATTTTTAAAATACAAGTTCTCTTTAGAGTCAAAATACCATATCAATAAGGTTTCAGTTCAGGTTTAAAAGAAAACAAAAACTGGTTTTTTGTTCTAGCGAATATAAATGAACATTTATTTTTATGTAAAATAAATTATTAGTTTTCTTTGTCGAACGTTACAAAATTCCATCTTCACTGTACAATTTCACCTACAGGGATGATGAAGAGTAGTCTGTTTCAGGAAAAAAATGTACTGAGCATAGTTCACATCTGAAAAGAAACAATTTTATTCTTTTTAGTAACCTATTACAATTATTATATAGCATAATACTAGCAAAAAGCTGAGCTTTGTGAGGGCTCGCATAGTTTTTCTAACTGTTAATGATTTTTAAGTTAATGATTTTTAAATTATGTTGTTTTTGACAGATAACACATCTAGATATAAAGTTAAATTACTGTGTTAAATCACAAATCTATAGGCATGATAGTTTTTCAGTAAAGTGTACGACAAAATGCTCAGGTTGTGGGATAGTATTCGCTCGCCCTAATAAATGATAGTTAGTATTTCTAATAGCATTTTGGTAATTTGTATACACTTACTATAGGGTGTACTAATAGTAAATAGTTTTTCTTAATGGAATCTGCAAGTGTGGGACATGGTTGACATGATTACAAACACAATACTATTATATGTATTATACCAATAATTTTTGAAAAAAGAATTTTGAATTTTGAATAATCCTATAGACACAAGTACTCTAAATATCAAAAGGTAGGCTTGTGCCTGTAAAAGGATAATTATTAATCATTATCACAATAATATTATAAATGTGTGTGTTGTCTAACAAAGTTTGTCCTTTAATCAAGCTCCAACAGAGCTACGGATCGACGTTATTTTTAGCATTGGTATAGTTGAGGACCTGAGAGTGACATAGGCTACATTTTATCCCGGAAAATCTAAGTTCCCGAGGGATTTTAAAAACTACATCCACGCGGACGAAGACGCGGGCATTAGCTATTATAGTTTTAACTTACTATGTAGGTAAAGTAGTACTTTTAGAACATAGCTAATACGAACCATTTAGTTCAAGATTCCTAAAAGCAGGTTTAGGAAATCGAAACAATGTTGTTTTTAGCCGGCGAACATGCAAAACATTTCCTCTTGTTCTTGAACTCTAAGCCATTTTAAAAACAAAATACACAAGTCCTGTCTCCGTGAAACAAGAGTTGCACTGCACTTTAAAATACATAAACTTGATTATTACTCAGTGAAGTTAACTACTCGACTCGATAAAGTTCACAGAATTGCAAGAAATCAATTTGATAATTGTTACGATACAATAACAAAGACGCCATTGTTGAAACTTTGAAAATTGAATCCACAGACCAGGGACAACAAGATTGAACCACAGAGTTGAATGACGATGACGCGCCATAGACGATGAACACTAGGTTAAAAAAGTGATTTTGTACTCTGAGATTTTGCCCTAGTAGGTATTTACATCTGCCCCATACAAAGTTGACCCCCCCTGGCTGTGGCGCAGCACGCCGCGACTCGGGGAATTCGTCGAACTGCAAAAAACGCTCACCTCAATAACATTAGAGAGCTATCTATTCAGATATCCCGATTCCCGGACACGGGGAAGTGGGCAGCGCGGCGACATCTGCCGCACGCCCTCACCATCGACGCGCCACACTCGGCCGCGCCACTCGCGCCCCTCGCGCCCTTCGCGCCGCGGGCACAAGGGTTAAAGCGGCCACCAGAGCCGAGAGCTGGCGGACGCATTGGAGAGGTAGTAGATAAGGTTCTGGATTCTGTGTAAAACATATTGGGCAGTTGGAAATACCGAACATTCAAATATCATGAATCTAAGAGTATCTTTATTTGCCGTGTGGTGACGGCAGATCAGAACTTGTCAGTACAGTTGTCACCACCCCTCCTCTTCCCGCGGGTGTCGTACGAGGCGACTAAGGGAATATAACGGAGAACGGGCAGCAGCGTCCTCTGTGCTACTACTGCCATCTACTGCGATCACCAACCCGTCTGCCCCGCGTGGTGATTATGGGCAAGCCCTCCCCTTGGGAGAGGCCTTTAGTCCAGCACTGGACTGTTATAGGCTATTGATGATGATGAAGAGGAGGGGTGGTGACAACTGTATTCTGATCTGCCGTCACCATCACGGCAAATAAAGATACTCTTAGATCTATACCTAGATGGAATTTTCACTCAGGTCAAACTAAGTTAAAACAAGATAGATTTATGTCGGAACGTATTTGTGTCTCATTTTAACTCTATCTTGAGTCTTGAGCAGAGCCAGAGTACGACCTAAGTATAGATCTCAGCCTTAAACTTGCGAGGCCAAGATTTCAGTGGGCAATACTCTCTGATGCCGTCATGCCCATCCTCTTCGCTGTAATTTTCTACTCCCTTGTGTTTGCGTGGTGTTTAATTTCACACACTGTTTTTGTGTCCATGCGGGAGACCTTTGTCCAGCAGTGGACGTTGATAAAGAAGAAGAACAAGACTTATAAGCACTTCTCTTCCCATTCGAGACCTGTGCCCGGCAGTGGCAGGCGATGGGTTGAGCTGAATGAATGAAATGAACGATTTAACCCACATCCGGGTTGATAACATTCGACTTCTGAACTGCAGTCAGGGCTTCGCCGACAAGGGGATATTTTATGTACTTTAGTATTTTTCAATGAATGTGAATCTGTAACATATTAAATTGTAATTGACCTACATTCAACGGTTTGTCTACTGTACTCCGGGCACAGAAGGATAGGGGTAAGTACATCCCATCTTAAGATAGAAGTTAGTCGGTATGCATTTTTGAAACTTCCCTCATTGTGGAAACACTGCATAGGAGCATAATATCTATTATATTTTAAACTTATTTTGAAAAGAGTAACCGCCGAGTTTCTTGCTAGTTCTTCTCGGCAGGAAAGGCATTCCGAACCAGTGGTAGATTCATCGACTATTCAAAAGCACTTGTATCTAAAAGTTTATTTGAATAAAAAATATTTCTATTCTATTCTACAAGTAACGGACTGCCGCGGCGGTGATGAACAAACAGAAGCTACCGTAGAAGCTACGATGATGTTACCACAGTAGAATTATATGTAACTAATTCTACTGTGATGTTACGTTACAATGTCTCTATAAACGTAAATAATTACCTATGTCAAGTACTTATTGGAAATGATTCGAACGTGAAAGACGCTCGTCAGTCGGTTACCCCCTCGTATCTACTAGAAAGGTCATGTTGTTTTAATTTAGCATTAACCGGTGCAGGCAGCAAAAAGTTATCCTAGTGAATATCTACATCTACATCTCCGGGCAGCCTCCAGCGAGCGTCGCCGCGGGGCGCCGCCCGACGCGACACTCATCTATTACAGCGCGACTTCGGGCATTGGACAACAACGCTGTTAGTTTTGTTGTACAGCGTAGTTGCTTAAAACGTGGCGAATAGATCGCTTACGAGCAAAGCATGCCTAAGTACCTACAGAACTTTGGTTGGAAACGGCGTTCTATGATTGACTGCACCTACCTAGATACAATTTTTTTTAAAAGAATATCAATCAGCCAAGTTGTAGTCGACTAATATTCTTCTCTCCCCTCTAATTAAGCGGAAAGCTTGTGTTAGGAGTGGGTAAGACAATAATGCAATGGTACGGGTGGGATTTGAACCTGCAACCTTTCAGTTTTCAGTCCGCTATCAGTCAACCGTTGGGCTATTGAGTCTATAAATGTGTCATGCACATGAACAGGAACCCTTGCAATAGTCAGGAAAAGGCAAACTTATTTTCCAAGATAATATAAGAAAAGTACGGATAATAATAATAATAGATATTATTTATAGTCATTTACCAAAGTTACTCGAATCAAGATAAATTGACTAGACTTTGATCAAAATAATGTAGGTTACAACCAGGGGCAAAGGCTAAAAGCAGCGAAAGCCTAGTGGATAAAACGTCAGCTCTTTACCAGTCAGTCCAGGGTTCGAATGCCAGGGTCCAGGCATGACAATCATTAGCCAATTAAATATCACTTGCTTTAACGATGAAGGAAAACATCGTGCGAAAATCTGCTTGCCTGAGAGCTCTCGATGTTCTCAAAGGTGAATGAAAACTGCCAATCCGTATACCTATCGCCAGCTAGGTGGACTATGGCCTAAACTGCCTAACCCCTTATCATTCTGAGTGGAGACCGAAGGGTTGACACAGGTAAGTATGTTTAATTTGAAGAAATATTGAAAGGTTTGAAGATGAAAGGTTTATAAATCTTCTGGTAAGAGGCACCTAGGCTTTTAAATAATAATTTTTCATAGTAGAAATTCCTAAGAGAAATAAAGGTAGGAATAATGTTTTTCAATAGCAAGATTTTGTAGAGAAGGAATGCGCCAGTCGGCCGCGCGTCTACGCCGGCCGCGCGGGCGACGGACGGCGGCGGTTGACAAAGATTCGCTGAACTTTTTGCGTCGCCGGCTTTGAGGAGCCGCCGAGTGCCGACACCGGCCGCGGCCGCCACTTAATTAATACGAGTGCAGCTCCAGCCCGGACCGAACTAATTTGCCCCCCGTAACCCGCGACACCGCGACACTGCTTTTAATTAAATTTATCGACCTTATCGCGGCGCATCTCGTCCACCCCTCCCCCTCTCCCCCTCCCCCGCCCGCTCCGCAAGGCGCGGTGGGAACGGACCGCGAAAGCTAACCCCGCATTTTTTGGATTCTGGATTTCCGTGAGAACCGCCGCGACCTTCGGCCGATCGGTAACGAATTCGCGCGGAATGAAGCGATACACGCGGGAGAGGGGCACGCGGGAGGCGACGACGGTACAAATGGCGACAAAACAACGCTCCGCAAGGTGATTCGTGATTGTGAGGGCATTGTTTCCGCTCCCTCGCACTCAATTAGGCCGCCGCAGCCTCCGCGAATAGAGCGGTCCAGGCTCCGGCGTGAGGCGTCTGATTTTGTGCTCATTTACATGCGCGCGGCGCGCTCCACTATTGGTGGCTCGCCAGTCGCCAGACACTAGACACCTACAACGACGCGACAATTATTGGCAGTTATCTTACCTAAATTGAGACTCAGAGCCCTCTTTAGTAAAGAAGTTTTTTAACAATAGAGCGTAAGTTTCAAAATAGGTTCATCACAGGTCACGACGTTTGTAGGTAGGTACATCATTTAAATATATGGATATACACCTAGCTATTGATGTTATGCCTCATTTCATACATTTTTCTTCATTCTACCTTGTAAGTAGGTAGGTACCGTAGGTACTTAGGTTTAAGGTGAAACTGATAGCCTTCTGACAGCCGATTACACAACTATTGCCATCGGTTGCATCGAATCAAATAGACCGCGCACTGAGCGAGCAGGTATTATCGAGCAATGTCATCTCACGAGTCACATCCGAGCCAAGCACACATCAGATGATCTGATAGGGGCGGACGGGTAATTCACCGCAATGAAGATAGTGAATTAGCGAAGGCTTTGACGTGGTATCGAGGAGGTCATTTTTTACGGCGAGATTGACAAACGATGAGGTGTCACTGCGGGCCGGGGTGCGGGGTGGGGGGTGAGGAGGGGGAAGGGGCTCGGCTCGACGTGAAGATTGATGTCGGAGAGTGCGATAGGCATCTAGGCGGCGCGGCGCGGTGCGGCGCGGTGCGGTGCGGCGCGGCGGGGCGTCCGCGGTCGCGTCCGTCATCCGCTGTCACCACGTCCGCCGAAATGGCCGAAATAACTCACTGCCTGTGCTGGAGGACAGCACCGGTGTCCTGCTGGCCGGGGCCTGCTGCAGCCATTGGGGCGATGGCAGCTAACGGTTGTTGTATGGAGGATTCAGTATGGGACACGCTATAATAATAGAGGTATCAGGTATTCTAGATACATTCTATACCTATTGACATCGTCATCTCACGTCTCAGCCTATCTGCGACACACTATAAACAACTGGACGTGGTTATGCAAAAACGTTCCAACCCACATCAACTTTTCAGTTAGATTACATAATGAGTCTTTAATTGTTTTTAGCTGTTATGTTGCATGTTACGTTCCCTCAAATTCCCTCACATATAGTTGAGTTAAGCAATGGCTGGGTCATGCGCCATGCTCGTGAACGGGTTCCACCGGCGGGAATGGGGCTACTTTCTGTCTGCCCATCTTATTGTAAACTTGTTTTGAAAAGAACAACTGCCGAGTTTCTTGCTGGTTCTTCTCGGCAGGAATGGCATTCCGAACCAGTGGTAAACTCATCGACGATTCAAAAGCACTTGTAAAAAAGTTTATTTGAATAAAAAAACATTTCTATTCTATTCTTTTCTAATAGAAGTAGGTATCTAGATACATTCTATACCTATTCACATTATCATCTCAAGTCTCAACCTATTTGCGGCACACTAATAGATAACTGGACGTGGTTATGGAAAAACGTTCCAACCCACAGCATAAGTTTTCAGTCACATTGATGCGTCTTTAATTGTCTTTAGCTAAGAATGTGTGCATTGTGGGTTGAACATTGGCTTCCTCTCATGTATGGCCTAAATGCTCTAACAGTATGGCCTAACAGTCTACCAAGCTGGCCAAATGCGAATCAGTAGATTCCACACACCCAGAGCACCCAGGAGGGAGAGCTCTCAGGCATGCAGGATTCTTCAAGATGCAATGTTATTCTTCGTCGTTAAAGCGAGTGATATTTAATTGCAGCAAAATATCTGGGGCCCAATTCTCGAATCCCGGATCCCCAGACATGGAGGCTGCAGTTTTATCCACTAAGCTATCACCGCTGTCCGTTGCTATCACTACTGGGTGTCCTTTGAAGGTTTTTAATTCAGTGTAACCCATCTTCTTCTTCTTCTTCATCAACCGTTAGACGTCCACTGCTGGACAAAGGTCTCTTGCATGGACTTCCACAGGCCTCGGTCTTGCGCCGCCTGGATCCAGCGGCTCCCTGCGACTCGTTTGATGTCGTCGGTCCACCAGGGTCTGGATTAGCGAGGCCGCCGGGAACTAGGGGCCATGGTCTTCTGCGAATATCCATTAAGGTTTTGCCCATAATGCTGGGCAGGCGTGTTGGTCATCGCAGGGCTAGAGTGATCGCACCCGTGTCGCTGCTGCCCGACACAAGCCTGTGCCATTTGCTCAGTCTAGCCAGTATGAAATGGTTATACCGCCATTTGTCGGTCGTTAGAGCATCGTCAGTAGACTAGTAGGGGGCACCACGGGCAGGTGAGGTTGACGTTTGGAGCGCTAGATGGAGGTGCGCTCCCTTACCCCCATGTGTATCCCATACTTTTGCATTATTTTGTTAATAAAAAGAACATTCATATTATTAATTCGTTTTACCTATACCTACCTAACTAATTAAACTGGATCTCCCCTTGCAATGATCATCGCTGAAGTTAAAAGTGATAGTTCCTAATGCGTATAAATGCACCATTAGCGATACAATGAGTCGCCGATATTGCAATATGTAGGCCCAATAACGACCATAAATAATAAACGCGGACGCGTGTCGCCGTGATCCCTCGCTGTCCGGATCATAATCAATTGTCTATGAAATTAAACTCCGGATCACTTTCCACTCGCCGGTGGCTGGAGAGGGCCGAGGGGTGGCGGATTACAAGCGTAAGGTCGCGTCAAGGGTCGAATTAATTACACAACAAGGGGCTTGAAAGGAAAACCTAAAGCCTAGTTGGCACTTGTTGAAAGTTGAAATCTCAGATCCTCATTCCAATATCCCAGGAATGGGAACGAGATTTTTTTCGTAACCTAACCTAACTGCCTCATATTAGGCTCATTTCTTTGAGTTTATTATAATAACCAGAAACCAATTAATAAAAGCTCTAACAATACTTATATGGTCTAACAGCTGAACCGATTTTAGTATTTGCACAGATATTTTTTTCACATTTTGAAGATGAACAGCTAACTTTTAACTTTTATGCCAAAGAGTTCCCATAGGATTTTACTAAGCCTAAATGAGCTCGGACGAAATAAGCAATGAATCTTTGATCTGCTCCGGCCATTCACTCACCCTGTCGACATCGGCTCCACTTGTCGCGAGTGTGTGCACGCACCGCGGCTCGCGCGGGTGTGTGCACATCCATTAGCCTCGATTACCGCTCATCCTTGAGCCCTTCAACCCTTCAGCCCTTCAGCCCTTCAACCCATCTCGCGCTCAGCCTCAACCCTTGTCTCCCAACATTAGACACGTGTAGTGATACCATCCAAGAATATCGTGGAAACGGGATTGGAATTTAGGTACTTACTTACCTACTTGATGTCCCATGCTGCGCTTTGTAGTTTCTATAGGTTATATATTTGTGGTTATACCTAAGTATATGTTTACTGGTTTAGGCGTACCTATTTTAAAACTATATCTATTTAGATATTCTTCCTTCTTCTTCAAAACTTTTCTTTCTCCCATGTGGAAAAAAGAAAACTTTTGGAAGGAATGAATTCACACATCAAACTTCCAAAAAAAATGTGGGTAGGTATCCTTTAGGTTCGGTTGGAACTCTTTGATTTTTCGTGATGCAAAGTATCCTATGTCGTTTCCAGAATACAAACTATCTTCGAGCATGACAGTAGACAGCGAGGCAGAGTTACTTTCGCTTTTATAATAGGTCCTAGGTATACCTACTCGTAGTAAGGATTATAATTGTATACCTACCTATAGTCCAGATTTCCTTACTTGAGTACTCGAGTAAACAATAATGGCCGAATGTTAACCAAAGACAATTTATAGGGTTGGGAAGTTATCGCATAAGCGATTGAACGAATGTGAAAGCATTATACAACTGAATGATTTTCATTCCAACTGCGATGGTCATAGACGTGTACCATTACTACAAATTTGACGTAAAAAGTAACTAAACAATATCTTTTTCATAATTATATTAAAAAGAGGAATTTACAAGAAAAAATTAACGAAGATTTATTAATTATTACTAATCAGATTTTTGTTCTATTCTAAAGTATACCCCATTTGTGGGTAACATTGTGATACAAACAATTTTCTTAAAAAAAATAAACAGTAGTGCATTTTTATTTACCTGTTTTCTTTAGTAAAATGTTCTTTAGTTTGGTAATAATAAAGATTAAGATTATCTATATTTTATTTTATAATAATATCTAATTTTATTTAAGATAACCATTACAATAATTTTCTGCTAGTGATTTATTTTTTATCAATATCCATTATATTTTATGTTCTAAAGTTACTCACCTCTACTGTAATGATGATTCAATCATTGAAGTAGGAAGACTAGTCGTAATTCCTAGTTCCATGGATTCAATCCATTCATAAGGTCACTCATTCGCCTGTCCTGGCCTGTCCCCACCTCAACGATTCATAGACAATCTAGGGTTACGAAATGTCACTTTCTCCTAATCTGTGCAAATGAGTTCTGCTATTATTTCGTTTTTGAGAAAATAAATATCTTATAATGGTAAACTCGAAGCAATTTTTGGTGTAAATCGTAACGAATGTGTTTGATGAATAGATCTAGACAGTTATACATAGTTAAAAATGTGTGATTTGTGTGTAAATAAGTGATATTCATATCAAGAGGTGTTTGTTTACTCGAATACTCAAGTAAGGAAATCTGGACTATAAGTACGCGCAAAACGGGACGTGTCCTATGACAGAGGGAGCTCGGGCCACCATGCGAGGCTCCTAGCGTGTAATCAAATTGTAAGGGTGAAATTGATAATGAAAATATTTGAAGAATTCGCCCCAACTTCTTTTGAACTGCAAATTGTTGGGTAACGTTCCCCCGCCCCGCCCCCCTCCCCGCGCCCGCCCTCCGCTCTCTCGAGCTCAGCGAATTATGAAAAGAGGGGTCTTAATATTTGATAAAGACTTAAGGAGTTGGATGTTATTTAGGAATTTACCTCGGTGGAAAATTAACCTGTTCTCGTTCTAGCCATTGTTGTTACAAGATATTTGAACTGTTTAAATCTTCGATGGCGCTACATAGGAGGAGCTTGTAGGTGCTTAAATCTGGGTCTGTTTTACCAGACGAGCAAGTTCTACATATTGATATACCTACTTAGAAGACGGCTGCAATGCTCGGTGTTGCGTTACACATCAACTTGCTAGAATTCAAAAAAATCAAAATTCAAAATTATTTATTTCACGTAGACCAACCTGTGGCTCTTATGACCGGTTCGGAAAGCGGATTCTGCCGAGAAGAGCTGGCAAGAAACTCAGCAGAATGTACTTATCTACTTCAAAAGTCAATGTAGTTTTCCTACGTACTGAAACTTATCGATTCTAGTAACTACATTATGATGTTTGTGGAATAAATAATAATGATTTTAAAACTATATTATATAAGATTTTTCCAGCGTAAAAACAGAAAATATTGAAGCAATAGCGACTCAGTGAATCGAAACGCGAAGAAAAATCCGCGAACGACAACGCGAGAGATCGCGGAAGGCATAAAGGACTGTTTACACCGAGCCGTGCAGGGCCCCGCCCCGGTCGCGAACGGACCATGAACAAGTATTTGTGTAGATATGGCGGTGACCCAACGGCTGACACTGAGGCTTCGGCAAGACTTTCCCGTTCTATTACAGAGTGAAATTAACTATTTTAACGCAGAGAGTAAGGCAGATCTCACACTGCGACGCGCCCCGCTCTGGGACGCGGGCCTGCTTGTTTATGGTTGTTCGTAAGTACCTCAGTTTGTACAGAAAACACGCACGTTGTCACACACTAACAAACGCATCCCCGCGCGTGGAATCGCGCAGAATCACGCGTCCTGGAGCGAGACGCGACGAAGTGTGAGATTCGCCTTAATTTTGAATCCATGTTTACCTATTTCCCACGCGATTTCAGCGTTGCCCTCTGAAACAATAAACCGAACGTAGTTAGATGTGAGTGCCAAAATTGCGTGGGAAAGAGGTCTCTGCCTTATTACTATTTACTGTTTGTGTTAACAGACTGTTTCGCTTCTGTTTCAGCAACAGTGTTGCTGCCAGTATCGCGGCGAATGTGCCAATAAAGGTCTTACGTTACTTAGCGGATCTACGTGGATCAGAAACAGTATCTAGTTATCTGCCGTAGTAGGTAGGTACTGTTCCTATTAAGTATACGCCGGGCCCTGCTTTTTAATGAGGTATGTGAATGTCTTATACTTAGGTACACCAGATGTTCCGGATACTTCTCTTAGTATTTTTGGAGTTTACTCCTTAAGAATCGATTTTCATACCTATATAAGGCGCCCGGTATGAGAAAAATTCGAGGAGTAAAATCTACTTTTGAATGACCTCGTTACGTTTTTCACAACGATGCAAATTTCTACCCTAACGTTGAGTAAATAAGGTTGGTTTTCGCTTGAGTTGTGTCTATGGTCCGAATGCGAAAGAGCTTTTGCTTCGGGAAGCCGAGCGCGTACCGATCGGGTCCGAGCGGCGCCGAGTAGCAGCGAGCGCCGCGAATGCATTACGACCGATGTTTAGACAATCGTATTTAAGGAGTAAACTCCAGTCGTGCGTCGGAGCTGACACACACACTTTTTTTTTTTTAAAGAATATCAGTCAAGTTGAAGTTGACTAATACTCTCCTCTCCCCTCCAATTAAGCGGAAAGCTTGTGTTAGGAGTGGGTACGACAATAGTGCAACGGGTGGGATTCGAACCTGCAACCTTTCAGTTTTCAGTCTGCACCTTTAACCGTTGGGTTATTGAGGCTTAATACAGGGCCAAGGCCCAAGTGCCCGTGTCGACATGCCTGGCTGAAACGTCGCAGTTCTGTGTAGCTGCTCCTTAAGGCAGAGGGGGGCGCGGGGAGGCGGGGAGGGCGGCGACGCAATAAGGCTTTTCATTAGAGCAATCGTCGGAGCTATTTCACGCTCGGCGGCGCCTCACGACTCACGAGCCTTATTTATTGTCTTCGTAATCGAGTTACTGCGGAAATAAACAGTTTTATTCATATTAATGATATCTACGGTACCTAAGTACTGCAATATATCTTGAACATTTATTATTTATTTTGGAAACGTAAATGGCATGGAGGATGCCACGCCTATCCTTAATTGCTTTAAATACGTAGGTATAAACTCAGTCGTAGATCTTTAATTTATGTATAACAATATGACAATTATTTATTTGTGTCCTAGTCATGTGTTAAAATGAGTACTTATTTGAATATTAGTATTAATTCGATGCCTTAACATGGGTAGCCTAAGTATGTCACGCTCTCTTGTAGTGGTGTCGTATGATGTGGGTTGTTACGTTCCCTCAAATATGGTTGAGCGAAGTAATGGCTGGATCATGCGTCATGCTCGTGAACGGGTGCCACCAGCAGGTATGGGGCTACTTTCTGTCTGCCCGTCTTAACAGGTGTTGAATTATAATTATGCTTTTGTGGAACTCATTGTGGAAACACTGCAATGCATAGCATAGTATTTATTCTATTGCATTGTAAACTTGTTTTGAAAAGAGCAACCGCCGAGTTTCTTGCTAGTTCTTCTCGGTAGGAAGGGCATTCCGAACCAGTGTAGACTCATCGACGATTCAAAAGCACTTGTAAAAAAAGTTTATTTGAATAAAAAACATTTCTATTCTATTCTATTCTAATCGCGGCATCATCAAAAATCAAGGAGCTAATTGAACCAGACAGAGTTTAAAAGGAGTGGAAAACGGACTGATTGCGCGGCGCGTGGCTCGAATCAGGCGAGTGCTGGCGCCAGTCGCGCGTGCGGCTCATTCAGCCGAGATCTGAAGATGGCCCACATATTGTACACGGCCTTACTAGCCGATTACAGATCGGCTGAGGGGGTACGCTCCACTGAGAACTTTTACAGTTGGTTTATTCTATTTTCTCTTAAGTATTTAAAAAAATTACTACCTAATGACTTCTGATAGTTAATGGAATATAGGTATGAAACAAGATGATTATATTTACAAGTAAGTACCAAGCTCGAGCAAGAAGACAGTATAATGCCTGGTAGAGATCGCTTTTTAGCGATAAGGCCGCCTATTGTACTCTGTTTCTTCTAAGTTACATTTAAGTATGTTGTTTTCTTTTTGTTTTTCTTTTGGTGTACAATAACATTTCAATGTAAATTTCAATTTTTGATTGATGATGATTGATGATCTCTGTCAATGATTTTACGTTAGTACGGGCACGATATTTGGATTTAAAAATCCATACCTATAGGCACTTTAAATCGTACCTAAGTAATTTAAATGAAATATACAGGCCTACCTGTTTTCAGAGAAGCGAAAAAGCTTTATGATCATATTTTGTATGCTTATGTATTTTTACTGTAAGAATTATTGCAAGTGTGAAACTTTATTTAAATAAATAAATTATTATTATTACCTAAATTATCGGTGCGCGGTGGTCACTGAATAAACGTGTGGCTGTTTAAATAAAGGTTTAAGGTGTACTTACTTAACTGTTTTCCACTGACTTATTTCAAAAAGCTCTGGAGTCTACCTATCGCCTGCAAATTTTTTTTGAACTGCAAATAAAAAAAAATATTGGCAAACAAGTTAGTTGACCAAAAGATGTCTTGTCTAGCTCTTTCAATATGTTTTAAGTATAGAAAAAAAACGCTTGTTTATTTGATGACAAGATACCTAATACTATATTATATCCTTTGATATCTCACCGGTGAGTGACATAGATACTGCAGTCTAAGATGGTCGCAGGCCTATATTGGAGGGGTATGGCCAGAGATAATTGAAAACTCTTAACTCTAATTGGTTTCTACGTCGTAGATGGAAATGCGAAAGCGTTTGGTGGCACATCTTTGACGTCATAATAAGTTGCTACGAAAACCGCCTCTAATGATTCACCTCTAGTCTTTGTTAGTGGAACGCCCTTCCAGCGTCCGTGTTCCCTGCCGGGTATACCTAATTTGAGTACCCTCAAGACAAGAGTGGATAGGCATTTTCTATGCAAGCGCCCTCCAACCTAGACCTCATCAGTGATATCAGCCATTGATTGTGGTTAAGCGCAAGCCTATCTTGTACCTAATACAAAAATATAGGTAGGTATGTTCGTACATTTTGCGCCAAAATATTCAGTATGATTCCCAAAACTACTAGAGAGTGGGAGCCAAGAGGAACGCAGCAATTCCCGAGACAGTGCGGCGGTGCCGGTGCGCGGCGCGGGTGACTGGTGCGTGGTCCGACGCCGGGACAATATTAATTCGTTTTATGACATGCGAAATTGCTCTCAATAAATTGTGCGTGGCGCGGGGCGAGGGGCGAGGGGGGAGGGGGGACACGTGCACACGGGTCATATTAAAGTTATCGTGACACAAGGGACCGATTTCCTTATCCAATATACTTTACCATCCAACCTAAGATACGCAACATAACATTTATAGTAGCAACGGTCCCAAAAACTTGATTGTTAACGACTTAAGTTCCTATTTAGTAAATAATTATGTATTATATTTCTGCTGTCGCAAGTTAGCTACGCAGTATCACTGCTACAGCCGCGCTTATTTGTAAAACACATAATGGCACACAACCTTCCTCTGGCAAAACATTTGTAAATTGACATGATATAACTGAAGCACTAAATAAGTATATATTAATTAATTTAGCTCGGCCTACAGGCTACAGGTATACTGCATTATATTTTATTGAAGTGAAACTTCTTTAAATGCGTCAGGAGTTCCAAGATCATCTGTGGTGCATTCAAAAGCGTTCAGACATTTTGTAAATAATATAGATGCACTTAACAAGTGTCACTTGTTACACGCATAGAGTGGATACGTACTCGGTACGCACGATAACGTCCGTCAGTAGGTAGGTCCATCAGGTTGGGTGTAGGAAGTCAGGCCTGTGTGTAGAGCTCATATTAAAGTTTTCATTACAACATATTGGATTGACCCCAGCACTTGTCCTGGTATCCATGGCTGAGAGGTCTATTGTCGCGACCACCTGCGGGGCGGCGCGCTGGGCGCCCTTCATGTTCGATTATTGCCAAATTAAAAAGTTGTTTTTAATGAAATATTTTATCTTTTATTTGTTTATTTGATCGTATATTAAGTTTATATATAACTTACCTACTAGTTTAAAAAAGAAAAACAAGCGTAAATTTAAAATTAATACACCCTCGCCATGTGTATCTAATCTATGGCCGGACTATGTAAGTATGATTCTGGTTGCAGCATCAGGTCGAAGTATCGGTCTAAGCATAAGGTCGTATCAATTAATTGTCATTTAACGATTATATACTGGCACACGTGAAGCACTTAATCGAATAATCATACGGCAAAAATGCCTTACATCATTTTGGAAAAGAGCTGATACTCTTACACTGCTGGACCGATATTAACCAAACATAGCTAAGAACCACCGCAAGGAAACTGGCTTCCAAATGAAAAAAAAAACGTATCTAAATCGGTCCATCCATTTGAGAGCTACGATGCCACAGACAGACACACACACACACACAGACAGACATCGACGTCAAACTTATAACACCCCTCCTTTTGCGTCGGGGTAAAAAAAAAGCAATCAGTCATGTGGTACCCTATACCTACTTAAAAATCGTGTACCTATTTATTAGGAAAAGCTTTAACTTAAATATTAACCTACTTAGTATCTACCTACCTTTAATGTTTTAAGGAAATTCCTGTTATAATCTGCTGCCAATTACGACATTGATGTTGATAATTATTAGGATAAACACCTTCAGTAAATTGATGTTCAAAATTTTTCAGTTGTAGTTTTACTACCACTACACATACTCGTATTTTTTATCATGAAACGCCCTACACTTGTCGAATGGCATGAACAGACAATACTCTTCTCAAGCGTTATTTATTTGATTGTGAGTGATAAATTAAACAAGTGCGCTTCCCTTTCAGCCCGAGGGGAGGCCCGGGTCGCCGCTAATTCGTTACACACAACATTATTTGATTTTTAATTCTACCCGGTGCCGTTTTGGTGCAGCTGGAATGCGCTTATTGACTGTCGACTACCTCGCCCCATCCTCCCCCACATGTCGAGATTCATTGTCAAATTGATATTCAACATTTTAAGTTTTTAATGCTTAATATTTCTGGTATGGTATTATTAGAATTATTCCATTATTTTATTGTTCATATTACAGGGGTAAGCAGTGATAGCCTAGTGGTTAGGACTGTGGTCTCCTATTCGAGGGGTCGCAGGTTCGATCCCGGGCACGCACCTCTGACTTTTCGGAGTCAAGTGCGTTTAAGCAATTAAATAGCACTTGCTTCAGCGGTAAAGGAAAACATCGTGAGGAAACCTGCACACCTGAGAGTTCTTCATAATGTTCTTGAAGGTGTGTGAAGTCCGCCAATTCGCATTGGGCCAGCGTGGTGGACTATGGCCTATAACCCTTCTCTGAGAGGAGACCTGCGCTCAGTAGTGAGCCGTCGATGGGTTGCTAATGTTGATGATGATGATTACAGGGGTACCTTTTGAAATTTGCAATTTAATTTATACCCTAATTGATTCAAAACTCATTCTGTATCGTCATCCTCACCAGTGAGGCCGCGAATCGTGATCCTTGGCGAAGGTCACCTTCTTACGCACGATGTTCTTCCATTTCGATGTACCTGGGCATTGTTGAGTGCAGCGTGGAAAGATATAAGTACTTACCTATTTACTGAGAGCAGCGCTGACCCGATCGAATTTAGCAACGCCAGGCTATCGGTCTCTTCCCTCAAAAAGTCTTCAAATTTCCCGATTTGTGGCAGCCCTACGTAGTGGAGCGAGCGACATGCGTGGAATGGCATCGTCGCCGGGTCGCGGGTCGCGGGTGCCGCGCGTAGGTACAATATCCTGTTTTATTAGCTTTTCCGCGGCGACAACCCTCGCCGCATATTTGCTTTGACGCGTCTCCCGCCCCGCGCTCCCCGGAATGGAGACATTCGACCCATTTATTGTCATTGTTCTCAAATTCATTACACGTCCCTCGCGTGCCGCGCAGTGCCTCCGCTGTCGGCACGGTGGGCGCAGTAAAGCGATGAGGTTGATCTTCGAGTATCCAGCGGTGTTTATCTAATACCTACTGACCTACGCATTGTACTGCACACTTTTGCGCTTTTAACGCTACAACTGACATACAAACTCTGTCTTCTTCTCCTCTGGAACCTTCCTACCTAAATCTAGTCTTCTACGAGCTCCATGATCTTTATTTTTAGGGCTTTTTATACCAAAACTAGCTGATGCTCCCGACTTCGTCCGCATGGAATTTATTTTTAAAATCCCTCGGGAACTCCTTGATTTTCCGGGACAAAAAGTAGCCTATGTCACTCTCTAGGTCCTCAACTATACCCATGCAAAAAATCACGTCAATCCGTAGCCCGTTGCGGCGTGATTGAAGGACAAACCAACAAACAAATACACTTCCGCATTTATAATATCTATTAGTACCAAAATGGTAAAACAGGAAACTTCATGGTGCGATTACGTCCGTCTGTACAACTGTGACAGACGACAGAGGATACTTATTGTCTGACGACGAGCCACCGCTTTCTGCATATAAAAAAAAACTTGAGAGGTGTCAAGGGACACCCGGATGGAACGCAGTTCCTTTCAATTACATTGTGTTCGATATTTTCGCGATACAAAATTAGGTCTCCGTAGCCTAGTGGTTTCGGCAGTCGTCTAAAAGTTCGACGTCGAAATATGTCGAGTGTCGGTTCCTTAATTTTTTCTGTCTAGCCCCCTTCCATACCGCGCGATAAGAAACTTACGTTCCAAAATGAAATGCTGAAACCTATTTAGGTAGATTGAACTCAAGTGGGATGCTGAGACCGCCAGGCACGCAGGTAACGGAATGAAGCGCGTGTCGCGATGACACTGCACCAGTGAATGAGTTTAATTGTCGAATATTTGATGAGGCGCGGGATATTCGCAGCATCCGAAGCGGCCGGCGCGCGCCGCGAGCTGTCAGCCGGGACGAGCTGTGCCGGAGTTGGCGACGAGCCAGCGCCGACTGACATGTGAGAAGGTCTATCTATCTCATGTGCGTTTTAGCATTACCCTATTCCTTAAAACATGTTTTATTAAGCTATTGCATAGCTTTTATCGCGGGCTTTGAACTAGGACAAACAGTTTTAGCGCGGCGACCGAATCAAGAAATTCCGTAACGAAAATAAACCTAACACCATCAATCAGTAAGCGTTCAACATTTTAGAAAGTCACAAGTATCAGTTTGGCGCAGTGGGTGAGCGGCCGCTTTATGTTTGATGTCGCAGGTTCGAATCTCACTCGCTAAGTAGTCACAGTGCGCTTTTCTTGTTTGTTTGTTTTTAATTTTTTTTCCTAATTTTTATTAGTATGCAAAAAAAAATATTGCATAAATATTATAATTGCATTTAAGTTGATAAAAAATGCTATGCAATAGCTTTACCGCGGCAGTCCCCGAGTGCCGCTTAATTTTTTTTATTTAAATAATGGACAATCAACAGACTAAATCTTAATAAACTAAACAAAGTGAAAAACATATTTTGCAGTATTTTAGACCCACTTAGAGACTGCCACAGTTTGCGAATAAGAAACTAGTTAGATGGAGAAAAACGAAAAAAAGAAGCGGCACAAGAGAATAGATGCTGTAAGATCCAGCGAGCTGTGCGGATTATTACTAACTGGATCTAGTGCCACCAACGATGTTATATTTTCCATTAGTGCCACGAACAAAATAGCTATTTATGCAACTGCATCGTAATGAGGGTCATTTTAATTCGAGTGCTGTTTTTTGATACGAGGCTTGCCGAGTATCAAAATAGGATAGTACGAGAATTAAAATGACTAATTACGTTCAGTTGCATACAAGATTTTATCTACGACAAGGAAAATAAAATCATTAACAAAATACGCCGTAGGCTCAATAAAGTAACAAAAAGTAACTCCGTAAGCCGCCACCAGCTGCCTGCGGCGCCTCTGTCAACAAAAAGTAACTCCGTAAGCCACCACCAGCCGCCTGTGGCGCCTCTGTCATACGAACGGTACAAAAGTGCCAGAACTCAGAGCCTTAGCTTTAGGTATCCTATTTTAAGAAGATAACCATTTCGATTCAGCTCCCATACAACGAGCTGCATCGAAATGAGAAGCAAAACCGAAAGAGGGTTCATTTCGATTCAGCTGTCAAATTCGAAATTGGAACTTTTCGATGCTGGAGTAGATAAAGAAACATACAATACAATGTTAGGTTAATAATAGGAATTAATCGGAAGCCTGACGCGTCAACTGCTGGTTAAGCGCCGCATAAGTAAAATTTTATAGGTAGGTACCTATTCCTATTAGTAAGCAGTAGGTAATAATAAAATATACTTAGGCTAAGTTCAGTGATTGAGTAAGAAGCAGTGATAGCCTAGTGGTTAGGACTGTCGTCTCCTATTCGGGGGTCGCAGGTTCGATCTCGGGTACGCACCTCTGACTTTTCGGAGTCAAGTGCGTTTAAGCAATTAATTTAGGAATTTATAATTTCTGAATTTTCTCTGGTCTGGTCTGGTGGAAGGCTTTCGTTGGCCGTGGCTAGTTACCACCCTACCGTCAAAGACGTGCCGCCAAGCGATTTAGCGTTCCGGCACGATGGCGTGTAGAAACCGATTAGGGGTATGGGTTGAATTTTCACTGCCATACCCCTTCCAAGTTAGTCCGCTACCATCTTAGACTGCATCGTCACTTACCATCAGGTGAGATCGCAGTCAAGGACTATCTTGTCATCGAATAAAAAAAAAACTATCACTTGCTTCAACGGTGAAGGAAAACATCGTGAGGAAACCTGCACATCTGAGAGTTCTCCATAATGTTCTCGAAGGTGTGTGAAGTCCACCAATTCGCATTGGGCCAGCGTGGTGGACTGTGGCCTATAACCCTTCTTTGAGAGGAGACCTCGCTCAGTAGTGAGCTGTTGATGGGTTGCTAATGATGATGATGAAGTTCAGTGAAAGAAAATACCCACGGCAAGCGGTCGGGCGGAAACCAGCATGAGAGTTCTCCATGTTTTTTCAAAGATGTGGAAATACTGCCAATTCGCACTTAGCCAGCTAGGGTCTAAAGTCTAAACCATTCTTATTGTGAGAGGAGACCCGATGCTTTGTGCAACATAATATCTACAATTTTTGGAAATATGTATTTACAGTGGAAAAGCCTTCAGAAGATTTTGAGTTGAGTGTACCCAGACAAACTCTGAGTATAGAGGACTTTGTTTTATAATAATATTATGTTTTAAAGTACCTAGGTGTTTTGTGATCCGCCTTACTTTACCTATACCTTAGTAGGTAAGTAAATAGAAGAGATTTTAAAAAGGTTTCCCGTTAATAAGTCAGTTATAGCTCCAAAATTTTCTATTTTTAATTTATATCGGAAATGTTAATCAAAATGTAGATAATAACAATTTCCAAAATTTATATTCAGAATTTATTCAAAATGGATTTATAATAGTCAGTAATAAGAACACAATAATGTCCTGCCTGCCTATAGTTACTATAACCCACTATATATAGCAGCTATAGCAATTATATATTCTGTGGCTATAGCAGCTGTTCGTCGCAAAAACCTATTAGTGCTCTCACTGTCAGTTTTATTACCCTCGGAGACGCTGCTTAGGGATTTCCTAGTAGCGGAGCTACAAGTGACCATGATTTCTCTAAAAAACTGGTCACTCGACCAGTTTGAGAACACGCATTAGTTAAAGAGTTCCGTACACATGCTAGAAAAACCATTTCTTATCTTGAACTTGAACTACAAATAAGAAATTAATACTTTACGAGTTTAATAATCTAATATTCTGTAAGTATTTGTAATTTGTGTTTCTATAGTGTTCCATTGCAAGCAAAACCCGGCTCAACACCATAATATTATTATTTTGACTTGACTATATCTATACATATAATAAAACAGAAACGAAACCAATTCTGTACATGAAATAGATTCAAAAAAGGGTTTTTGCTTCTAATTGTGTTCAAGATACAGATATCAAAACAGAAGCTACATTATTTTTGTCTGTTTGTCTGTCTGTTTGTTTGTCCTTCTTTCACGTAAAAACTACCGCACAGATTTCTATCGCATTTTAATGGTAGCTTATTACTCGGGTCAACATCTAGGCTACTTTTTATCCCGGAAAATCAAGGAGTTCCCGAGGGACTTAAAAAACTAAATCCACGCGGACAAAGTCGCGGGCATCAGCTAGTGTAGGTATAACATCGTTACTATGAAACGCTAGAAATTCTAATGTAGTGATAATAATTTGGTTATACCTACTCCTCAATAATTTCAGTATTTTAGTTCCTAAACTTTAGGAATCACCGAGGCGAGCACTCACGATAAAACTGACTCCTTGGCAATCAATATTTTGTAAATATTGGATTTTTTGTCAATTTATACTTATCTAATATTTACTTATTCGAGCGAATGTGCTATTTGAGATAATGGCCTTTCAACTTTAGTGACGAGTAAGAATTTTCTGTCTGTGTCTTTCTAAATCAACGAAACTACAAGGGTGCGTTGTCTACGGCTAACGGAACCCTAAAATTGACTTCTATATCAACTAATCAATAGTAGCTCTTCAGTACCATCAGTCGTGGGAACCCGTCAGTCCCCGGCTGCGACCTCAGTTCCCGGAACGCGCATTCCTCGCTATCGTTTGTCAGGCCGCGGCCGCGACTATCGCCGTTCGACTCCGAACTTCCTCGCCGTGGCTATCATTCTGTTTTTGTTTCGATCGTTCTTTTACTCATTTTTGTATCGAGCCTACTCACGAACGACTTCCAACGCGCTCGGGCGATATGTAGTCGTTTTGTATTGCCAAAATTTTACAAGCAGAATGTAAATTACCCCCGAATACCTGTGCATCATAGGTTATAGGGGTCGGAATTTTCCGATGTTTTCTAGAAGTTGGTGGCGTGGCGAGAACGCTATCGCGTAGTCGCATTATATGTGCATATTAGTGTACATATAGTATATAAATTATAAATTATATGTGCATACTAGTGTACCTACATAAATAGTAACTCAAAGCACGAGGTGATTTTTCACAAGATGCGCGTAAATTTTATTTTTGCTTGATTCCCGATTACGGTCAAAAAGAAGGGATAAGATTTTCCGAACCAGATAGTGGTAGATTTACTCGACGATTTGAAAACATTTTGTAAGTTTATTTTAATAAAAAAATATTCTATGTTTATTCTAGCATCTATGTATGTATGTTTCTAAATATGTAAAAAAAAAAACAAAATTCAAAATTATTTATTTCACGTAGGCCAACCTGTGGCTCTTATGACACGTCATGAATCTACCACCGGTTCGGAAAGCGGATTCTGCTGAGAAGAGCCGGCAAGAAACTCAGCAAAAATAATCATTTAACAGTATTATTATTATACAGCTATTACATTGTAATAAGTTTTTTTATAATATCTTGTGGGCAGCCGGATGCCATGACGATTTAACCCATGCAACTTTGTTAGAATAGAATATAATATTTCCACAATGAGGGGAAGTTCCAAAAAAAGCGTAGGTAAGTACCTACTACAATTCTTAATCATGTTAAGAACGTATGTTCCACTTTAGCACTACTGAGCTGATTTTGATAAATGAGGTGTCAATAGATTTGTTATTATGATGCGGCTGAATATAGGCTACTTATTATAAAAACGACCAAAGTTGATATGACGGATGTTATCCAATTTTCCGTAGTCGCCGTACCAGTTTTAACTTTTTCCTTGTTTGCTCGCTACGGGAAAACGTTTTCAAGAATACTTCAATACTATAAAAATACCGTCTCGCAGATGATCACTCTTTAGAGATGAATGAACTTCAAGCATTTGCAACTCCATTTGCGCTCTGCGCGCAGCTGACGAAGTGCTAGTTCGCGCCGCCATCTTGGCGATGTCCGTTTCACAGCGCTGTGGCATATTCACTGCCGGGCTTTTCCGCTCCACTGTTTCAGACTGTGCCCCTTCTTGAGCGTTTTCATGTTCTTTTCTCAGCGTGCGGCGTGTTGTAACCATACTGCGTCGCGGAGTAGTGAACATGAAAGATGTGCAAAAACCACGTGCCCCCACTTACTTGGTTCAGTCTCACAACGATCCGGGCTCGAAGACCAAAAATTGTAGCTGATTGTGCCAGTGGAGGTGACGAATGCGTGGTTTTGTTGGTTGGTTTAAATTAAAGAAACTTTCTCAAAAAACTAGGGCTTTTAATTAGCAGAACTTAGACAAAACTTTAGCACGGTTACACGACGCGTTCGATCAGGTAAGAAGCAAGAGGCATAGACAAAGTGTTGCAACTTGCAATATCGCGGGCAACAATCTGCCCATAGACTAATACAAAATATAAATTAATATAATATTATTTTTAAATTACCTATTTTTTATGTATGTACTTATAAATTAACATTTTAATTATTTTCACATAGAAATAGGAAGTCGTAATTCCTAGTTCCATGTGCTTGCACGTGCTGTGTCAGTAACACTAGGTAAATAAACCACAAAACCTAAACCTAGCACTGTAGGCAAGCACTAAGCGACAGCAGGGTGCTAATCAATGCATGTTCAATAAACATGCCGCGGTATCACTCTAATAGCTGTCACATTGCTATGTAAGTATGAATTTTCATAAGCTGAGCCTTCTAAGCGGCTGCTGGGAAACGATCATCGATAGCTTCGTGTCAGTTGCTTTTATTATTTGAAGGGTTGACGCGGCAAAAACACGTTATTATACATTTAACCACATCGTTTCATAATATCGTTCGCACCTACCGCTACAACGGTGATGCGGGTTGTTACGTTTCATCAAATATGGTTGAGTGAAGCAACGGCTGGGTCATGCGTCATGCTCGTGAATGGGTACCACCGGCGGGAATGGGGCTACTTTATGTCTGCCCATCTTAAGATAGAAGTTAGTCGGTATGCATTTTTGGAACTTCCCTCATTGTGGAAACACTGCATATATACCTATAGCATAGTATTTACTGTATTGTAAACTTGTTTTGAAAAGAGCAAACGCCGAGTTTCTTGCTGGTTCTTCTCGGCAGGAAGGGCATTCGACGATTCAGACGATTCAAAAGCACTTGTAAAAAGTTTATTTGAATAAAAAATATTTCTATTCTATTCTAAGGTTCCTGGGACTGCAGGACGGGTGCAACGATTTCCTAATTATATGGAGATTGTGGCACAGTGTAGCTATTTCAGTTTTCGTAATTATTTGGTTATCGGTGATGATTTCAGATAGTTAAGTAGAGGATTATGTTACAATGAATGAAATATAAAAAAAGGTTCTTGCATACAAAAATAGCATGTTTTCAGAATCCGGAATTCCGGACAAACATATTCTACCTAGTACCTACCCAATCGAAGGAGTAGCTATACCTAATTGGTAGTAAGTAAGTAAGTATCGATCGTTGTGATTGAATCAATTAAATATCTAACTGAACCGATCTTGACGAATTTGACACACTTAGTTTACATGTCGGAGATGAAAAGGCTACCTTAGTTATATGCTGCGTAGTTGCGTAGTAAGTAGGTACGCAATGAAAGTGATCTTGGGATTTTCAAAACCTAAATCCACGCAGATGACGTCGCGGCATCAGTTAGTCTTTAATATTTTTTATTAATGTGTTGTTTTTATTAATGTAAACCTAGAGTCTAGACTCTAGACTATAGAAACTAGAAATACCCGAATGAATTTTTAAATAAATAGGTGGCGATATATATTGCACATCGGCCTTTGGAATAAAACGCTATTGCTATTCTATTGCAAGGAAAGCGAGCCAGAAATTCACGTAGTAATTACTGAAATCTCTTCACAATCGGCGAGCACATCACGTAACATATATAAAAAAAATGCAGTCGAACTGTGAATAGAATAGAATAGCGTTTTATTCTAAAGGCCGATGCGCAATATATATCGCCGGGTATTGTACGAGTATTATCTCAAAATCGAGGCCGTCGGGGTTCGAACCCACATCTCTCGGCGATCGCGCCCGAGTGTGTTGACCAGTTTACAGTTTACACTACGTCTCTAATACCCATGTGTGTAACGCTTGATTTGTCGTAACTCGCAACAAGTAGATGTTTCCTCTAGCTATATTCCGAGAGGCCGCGCCAGTTCCGCGAACGGCCGCGATGAGCGATCCGCGGTCAGCTACAGCACCATAAATCTGTCCCTCAGCAGATTCACAGCTCGATTTGACATCAATTATCTAAATATATTCACTTCTACTTTACATTTGCACTGCCGACCGCTTTTTGTTCGGAGAATTCTTGATATCGCAAGAGTAAAATGAATGAAAAACGCAGCAATATTGATAAGAACACTGATATAAAAAATGTAGTACCTACAAGAAAATTAATATCAATTTCTTCAGAAACTATTGAAGTATCAAGACACTTTTCTTTATATTTATAGGATCTTTAACAAGTACTAGTAGCAGTGATAGCCTAGTGGTTAGGACTGTGGTCTCCTATTCGGGGGGTCGCAGGTTCGATCCCGGGTACGCACCTCTGACTTTTCGGAGTCAAATGCGTTCAAGCAATTAACTATCACTTGCTTCAACGGTGAAGGAAATCATCGTGAGGAAACCTGCACATCTGAGAGTTCTTCATAAATGTTCTCGAAGGTGTGTGAAGTTCACCAATTCGCATTGGGCCAATCGCTGGAAAGGTCGCAGGTTCGAATCCCACCCGTTGCACTATTGTTACAACTGAGAGGAGACCTGCGCTCAGTAGTGAGCCGTTGATGGGTTGTTAATGATGATGATGATGATGATGAGTAGAGTAAGAACCTATTGAGAACAAGATACAGTAACAGTAGAAAACGAGATACAATATTTTATGGACATGATTGATGATGGTATTTATTCATGTTTCCCAAAAACGATGACTAGGAAGTTTTATTACCCACTTATACCTGTTAGAGCCAGCCGAGGAAAATGTTCCCATACAAAATAGGCATCTAGTAGTATTTTTTGCTAAAATGTTGAGATCGTGAGATGCTGAGCACATATCGCATTTTTATCAATAAAATAAGACGGCATTTTCCAATAGACACTTACCTACTGAATAGCGAACAATAGATCACTGGCTAGCAGATATAGCAGGTAGATATATCTTTCTGCTCGAGAATATATGGAGGATGTGCTCAAAGAGAAAATAGCAGGAGGGTTGTGATAAAAGGAGGCTGAGCGTGCGCGGAGAGGAGAGGGTCAGTTAACTATTTAATGTGTTTTTGCGAGGCCGCGCCGCCGGGAGCTGCAGACGAGCATTATTAAATTCCGAGCTCAAATTGAATGCCTGCATCTCGTTTTGCAGTTAGTTACCTACTTGTCTTTTCAAGTAATCTATTTTACTCTTGCTTTCTTTTTAACCTGCCTAATAAAAAGTCAATTTATTTCATGTATAGAATAGAATAATTTTTATTCAAATAAACTTTTACAAAGTGCTTTCGCAAACACACTTTCGCATTTATAATATTGGTAAGGGCACAATCGGCTGGCTCAAAAATAAATTATACATATTTGATGTACCTATTCGATATGTCACTTTCGTAGTTCGAAGTTCGAACAGTTGGATAAATAAATAATTATATTTGATACGTCACATGCGCAGTTCGAAGGTAAATAGGTACGACGAGAGCACAAGACAATCTAGGTATTAACACAGTATTAGCCAGGGTCATTGTCACTGAGCAGCAGGCAGGGGCCTATGCTGCGACCCCAGTTCCTCTTCCTCCTCAGTTAGGCGAGGCATTCAATGTAGCTAGTCAGCTGCCGGGCGCGGGGCGCGGCCGGCTATTTCAGTGCAGCGACAGAGCGCCATCACCATGCATCAACATGTCACGCCGCGAGCCAGCGGCCAGCGCATACCGCCGCCGCCGCCGCCGCATAGCGCTGTGCCGCGGATCCACTCGCGATTTTAATATTCTATCTCCGTTACGTTCCCTCAAATATGGTTGAGCGAAGCAAGGTTGGGGTCACGCGTCATGCTCGTGAACGGGTGCCACCGGCGAAAATGGGGCTACTTTATGTGTGCCCGTTTTAACATGTGTTGAATTATAATTAGGTAGGTATGCTTTTGTGAAACTTCCCCTTATTGTGGAAACACTGCATACATAGCGTAGTAAGTATCTATTGTATTGTAAACTTGTTTAGAAAAGAGCAACCGCCGAGTTTCTTGCTGGTTCTTCTCGGCAGGAACGGCATTCCGAACCAGTGGTAGACTCATCGACGATTCAAAAGCACTTGTAAAAAAGTTTATTTGAATAAAAAACATTTCTATTCTATTCTATTCTTCCCGCATATTGAATAGTCACCTAAGTTCTGTTAAGTATATATCTTGACAAACGGCGATGCAGATAAATACTCAGCATCTTGAATGTAGGTGGGTAGGTATATTTACCTACCCAGGATTTTAGAGCCTACAATTGTTATCGACGCAGATTTTACTCCCGAAATAATAAAATCGTCCAGCTTCTTACTGATTCGTCTCAGTTGGAACGGGATTCCGAACCCGTGGTAAATTCACTTGACGATCGAAAGATATTGTAAAAGTAAACTTGAATAAAACAATTCTTGTTCTATTAAGTAAAGCGACATTCTCCCAAAGTTATGTTGTACCTATTGAACAAAACGTTAACTTTAGTTAAACTATTTCAATAATTTCCATAGACTTAACGATAGTCTTAACTGGTCGGAAATTAGGTTAGTGATCTTATTGGGTTGAGTATTTTTTTTACATTACCTTTAAGCACAGAGTAATAATAATATCTTATCTCTGAACATGCTGAACATGACTGTTAAATTAACAGTGTTAATCCTCTCTCCTCGCCAAATAAGCGTAAAGCTTGTGTCAGGTAGGAGTTAGTTAGTAAGTAGTCTGAGCTTAGTGGGTGCGACGACGGTGCAACGGCCAAGTATTGAACTGTCGACCTTCAGACTGTGCCTTATTGACGGTCTAAACTAAAGTATTAGGTCTATGTTAAAAATAACGACAGCTTTCTTTCGTAGTTTTTCATGTATCCTACTAAATGGAAGAATGTACGGTCAGCACGGACAACACGGCCGACGGAGAGTGTAGCGACCAGCGACCAGCGCGCGGCGGCCGCTAAACTGGTCGAGCGGATTGACATGATGGCCGACGGTAATTACTTTTAACTCATTTGAAGTTCGCCTGCCGTTTATTTACAACTACTCAGCGATTATTTTGTAGTAAATTCTTTTCGAATGCTTTATTATTAGGTATTTCAACGTAGGTGACTTGCCCACTTTAAACTTTAAATTCTAGCGAAGTTCCAATAAGGTGTAAAATAAACAGTAGAAAGGCAGCCTACTCTACCACTTACAATTACCTACCAATAAGTACTTATACTTACATAAATTAATTATACCAATTAGGTAAAACTAAGTATGTTTTCAAATAGTTTTCAATCTGTTATCTTAATCGATGCCTTAAAAATAAATTCTTCTTTTACAAAATTAATTGTAACTAACAAAAAGTTCAAACATTATATTCCATAACTTATATAGACCTCTGCCTTTTAGAAAATATTATAATCGTTATAAATAGGTATTCGATAATAATTTAGAATTATTTATTAGACATAGGTATGTAGTGTTTGTGGCAGTTACAAGAGAATTCTAGGTAGGTACCTACCTACCTAGAATTCATCCATCGATCCATCCTCACAAACTTTCGCATTTATAAAATTGAGTAGAATTTGTTAAAACACCAACGGCAATGACACGTTGCAGTTACATTGATTGAAGAAAGATTGCAAAATGCAAAATGGATGTGTAAATCCTCTGAGCAGCTAAGTAGCGCCGAATGAAAGACAATAATAAATTAGGTAGGGTAAAACCGGGATAGATGCCCCACTTTTTGAAAAAGCCGTCTAATTTAAAAAATATTAATTTTATACGAATGATTTCTATTAATGTTGGTAGCTCAATCCTTTATGTTGAATTATTATTATCATTTTTTAACCTATCAAATACAGATTTTGCAGAAATTAGCTTTTCGTGGAACAATTTTTTTGAGGATAGATGCCTACCTATATGGATAGTTGCCCCACCATGAAAATACTCATAAGGATAGGTGCCCTTTATACCGTGTAAACGAAAAACCCAAACCAAATGTTAGGTATTTCTACTCCAAAACAGCAATTGTCTCCAAGAAACATGGGCCATAATAATGAAAAACATGTTATGTTTTTAAAATCTTTTAATTGTTATCATTTGAAGCTGATATCACACAAATGAACCTTAAATTTTTAAAGCGTTTGTTTAACTAAAATATAAATTCTTAGGCTACGACATGCATAATTATATTTATTTGTTAAATTAAATTTTACAAGCAAGCAAAAATAAAAATTAGTTGTTGTTATAAAATATTCATATAGTAGTAAGACATGCACATTGCACAATCACACTTTTTATACTAAAATAACACAATAAAGATATCTTCATTATTTTATCCAATTTAATTGAAGTTTTATATGAGTTTTTAAGTATTTTTGTCCATTTAATCGAAAGCTGACTGTAGGTTTTTTGTAGTCCAAGAACATACTCGAGCTCGCACTCCTTTCTTTCTTTTATATTTTCGTGGCATAGTTCTGCTAAAATCAGTTTAAGTCCAAATATAAATATACGTAAATACATAAAAAATATAACAGACATTAAAATATTATAAAAATATACACTTACTTCATATATATGGTTTATAGAGGGATAGATGCCCCTAAGGGCACCTATACCTCGAAAAATCAGGGCAACTATCCTATTTGATAGGGATTCCAAGTATTTTTTAAAGAAAATATAAACAAAATAGCATCTATTTACACCAATATGCAGCCTCAATGAACCAGTATATTGACGTCATAAAAGATATGTCGGAATTTATTACTAATTATAAAGTTATACAACATGAAATACTAACCTTTAAAACTTTGACGTGTTATTGGATTTCGCCGCGGAGATAATCACACGCACGAGCGAAACGCGTCCTCACCACACGATTGTCCGTGGGTAATTTTGTTGCGGGGTGACTGCAGCTCCTACTCATACAATTAATTCTTAGTCGCGAGTTCGGGAAGTTAGGTTTTTAGAATATGAGGCATCTATCCCTCTGAGGCATCTATCCCGGTTTTACCCTATAATGAATCGCCAAGTGTCTGGTGCCCGAAACCAGGATGCTCGCAGCAGTAGGTACTCTTGCTAGCTATAAAAGTATATAGAATAGAATAGAAATATTTTTTGTTCAAATAAACTTTTTACAAGTGCTTTTAAATCGGCTCTACCACTGGTTCGGAATGCCCTTCCTGCCGAGAAGAACCAGCAAGAAACTCGGCGGTTGCTCTTTTCAATACAAATTTACAATAGGTACAGTAAATACTATGCTTTATATGCAGTGTTTCCACAATGAGGGAAGTTCCAAAAATGCATACCGACTAACTTCTATCTTAAGATGGGCAGACATATTATTATGTACCTATTGATCCACGTAATGTACCTAATGTATTATAGTAGGTAGGTACACGTCGCAACAGTAATTATACATGGGCAAAGTAATTTACCGAGTGGCACTGATATGCAGTTTTCCTCAGAGGCGCGATTGATCTATTGCGCTGCTCCGCGCTGATCAATGGCAATAAGTTATGCGGCGTCACTCGCGACGCGCCGTGACGCGCCGTGACGCGCCGTGACGCGCCGGCCCGCGTCCGGTCCGGCCGGCGTCCATTGAGCGGCGCGTAATTATAGCGCGTCCGCGTCGCAGCCGGGTCCGCCCGCTGCTCGCCCGATGATTGATTTACTGCTCGATAGCTGTCCCTCTCGGCTTTATTTATAACTTCCGAATTCGCATACCTAATTACAAATTGCACCCACTCAATTTACTTTCATACATTCATTATTCACCTATTACTATGGGTAAGTTACATAATACGTAAGCTATACCCACTCCAGTAATTAATCAATTGACGAGTAGATCTTATCAATAAATAAATCGTGTGAAAAAATGAAAGAAAGAGTACAGTACCCGGCGATATATATTGCACATCGGCCTTTGGAATAAAACGCTATTTCTATTCTATTGCAAGGAAAGCTAGCCAGAAATTCACGTAGTAATTACTGAAATCTCTTCACAATCGGCGAGCACATCACGTAACATATATAAAAAAATGCAGTCGAACTGTGAATAGAATAGCGTTCTATTCCAAAGGCCGATGTGCAATATATATCGCCGGGTACTGTAGGTAGTAGAACCTATCTATAGCATCCGACGATTGATGGATTAATATCTAACTATTTAAAACCTAGGTATTTGAGCAAAAAATATTAAGTATGTCCATAGTAAGTATCTACCTATCTGTCTTGGTAGATATTCGAGTAGAGTTCAGTAAACTGCTACTGTGCTTGATTCTCAGACCATTTAGGGTCAAATTTTATAAGGTTTGATTAAATACAATAACGTGTCTAAGTCATTAATAAATAGCAGCTAAGCAGCTGAACAAACGAAAGTAAAAAAAAACGTGTGTTCAAAAAGAAAGCAATGCATTGTGTCTTGTCGTATTACAGCAACAACAAAAAGGCGGACAAAACCTTTCCCGCGCCGAATGAGGACATTAAATCTCTTGCGATTCCAAAATAAAGTGTAAAAAGTTGACGCTTCGATGGAAAGTGATGCGGCGCCGCGAATAGACGCTGTACTCTGCAGCACGCGATGTGAAGCAGGCACCAGCAAACTGATGCATGGCAACGGGTTCGATTCCCGACAGAGGTAATTTAGGAATTCGTAACCTTTTGTAGAATATAATAGAAATGTTTTTTATTCAAATGAACCATTTTACAAGTGCTTTTGAACCGTCGATGAGTCTACCACTAATTCGGAATGCCCTTCCTGCCGAGAACCAGCAAGAAACTCGACTGTTGCTATTTTCAAAACAAGTTTACAATACAATAAAATACTAGGTATGTAATATGTAGTGTTTCCACAATGAGTGAAAGTTCCACAAAAGTATACCTCATTATAATTCAATAGATATATGTTAAGATGGGCAGACAGAAAGTAGCCCCATTCACGCTGGTGGCACCTGTTCAAGAGCATGACGCATACCCAGCCGTTGCTTCGCTCAACCATATTTGAGGGAACGTATAAGTATATAGGTAGATTTTAACGGTTCAAGTTTTGTCTGGGAGAAGGCTTCCACCGTGCCTAGTTGTCAACAATCCTAGCTATAGATAACCCGCCTGCAAAGACTCGCCACTAAGCGATTTAAAGCGTTCGGGTGCGGAACTAGAGTATGGGTTGGATTAGATAAAACTGCCATACCCCTTTTAGCTTCACCCGCGACTGTTTTAACTAATACAGATGAGATCACAGTCGTTTTTGTGATTGCGATGTCAGACCATTTTGTCAATTGTCATAATCGACTGACCTTTGCGTAACTTGGTGGATAAAACCAACCGGTTGAATTATATGAATTATTAAGACGCAGCGAGACCGTCCGGAGCTGAGCCGGCGGCCGGTCTAGCGACGTGATCGATGCAGCCGAGGCGGAAGACGCGGCCGTCTGATGCGTCACTCGCGGCCGATGTGACATCGCGATTTGCATTCCGCACATTGCGCAGCTGCGGAGTGCGAAACTAAATAGCACAATATACGCCATTGTAGCGGATGTGCTGATACAAGCATTTTTGCCCATTGAACTTTGTTAAACGTTTCGTAAGTACTGGCTTCTAGTTGAGTTGCCCCTTACCGGCCGTACACATCACACTGTTCCACTGTAGGGTTTAGTAATTTTGTAATTTTATATTAATGTGCAATTAATTAAATATTTAAAGTCACGGAGTAACTTCTTTTAACAACCTTGATAGAGAACACGGCGCTACATACGGAGTAGTAGAGAGATTCCCCTAAACTGGTGACGTAAGAATCTTCTCTGAAGCCATAAACGTTATAGCATAGGTATTCATCATTAGCAACCCATCAATGACTCACTACTGAGCGCAGGTCTCTCAGAGAAGGGTTACAGGCCATAGTCCACCACGCTGGCCCAATGCGAATTGGCGGACTTCACACACCTTCAAGAACATTATGAAGAACTCTCAGGCATGCAGGTTTTCCTTCACCGTTGTAGCAAGTGATATTTAATTGCTTAAACGCACTTGACTCCGAAAAGTCAGAGGTGCGTACCCGGGATCGAACCTGCGACCTCCCGAATGGGAGACCACAGTCCTAACCACTAAGCTATCACTGCTTCAAGCATAGGTATTAGATTATGTTAAGGTGTAGAGACGTTTTATTTAAAAACGCATATTTTAACGGCTCTCAACATTCGTGCTTCACTTCGTTAGAATTATATTTCATTAAGTATCTTAATTACCTGCCAGCAAAAACTCACCCACATCAAATTCAATTAAACATAGGTAATATTATTATTATAGTCAGCACTGCAGCCGTGTGCGGTGTGCTACTGCTCGGAGCGGCGAGGCCGGCAGCGCGGAGGGAGCCTTGACATTGTTCCCGGTAGCGGCGGCGGCGCGGGCGGTGTTTTTGCGCGCGCGACGCTGCGCCGCGCGACCAGTTTTTGCGCCTCTCGCTGCCATATCGTCCTCCGATGCCTTGCGGGGTTACTCTTGAAAGCGATCCCAATTTACATTCCGACTCGATACTGATGTAAACAATCCAATTTTAATCAATATAAGTACTTAATGGAATTAAACTTTAAACGATAACTACTTATCTACGCAGTCTACCGAACTTCAACTTACGAACTACTAAGGTCCGGAGTCCAGATTCAGATGTCCTACCTACATTCTCTCGGCACGATCCAGAAATCAAAAATAGCTATCCTTACTCTGTGGTTAATTTTATCTAATTTTTCACTGAAAATTTGAAAGCTGCAATTAAGTCTAAGTAAATAAATAATATGTGTAGCATAAGTATAGTACCTACCCACCTACATAAAATTAGGTCGCCGGTATACAGGGCTTAAAATAGAAAAGAAAAGTTTTTTTAATGAAATAAACTTTTATTGAGTGCATTTGGATGGTCAAGTGAATCTACCACTGGTTCGAAAAGAACCAGTAAAAACACCCCAACTATTCTAGGCTCGCAGAGGTGAGATACTATCCTACATACAGATTTTGAATATATAAAGCCTGGCGTAATATTTTACTTGATCCAAGCAAAATGAAATCGGAATCTTGTGCGAATCAAATAAACTAACAAAAATCGATTTATCGTAAGTATCGATTTTGTGAGTCAGTCAGGATGGCGCGGAGTCCGCGGAATCTGCCCGGAGCAGCCGCTACACATTACACAATGGTCGGCCGGCGACGTTCTGTGCACTATCAAAATACCATTAGGAACACACAATACTAATGTTGATAGAACGGAAGGCTCCTTTTACGAGTGTTTATCAGGTCTAAGGTTTTACGACGTTGTAGGTATGTACCTTTATGTAGGTGATAAAAATACCTCAAGTTTTATCTATTCTAAATGGATAATAAAAAACTTTAACTAGCGCCTGCTCTACTGTTAGTAGGTATACTTGATAAGTAGGTACCTATGTAAAAATTGTATAGATTTTGCACTGTAACCTTTTAAGGTAGGTATCTAAGTAAGTAGGTACCTACCTATGTACTTCGCTTTCCGCGTGTGCGTGCAATGACGCACGTGACAAGGCTGTGCTGCAGCGCACATGGCAGCGACCAGTGGCAGCAGGCAGCGGGCAGCGGGCAGCGGGCAGCGACCAGTGGCAGCAGGCAGTTGGCAGCGGGCAGCGGGCAGCGACTAGTGGCAGCAGGCAGCGGGCAGCGGGCAGCGACCAGTGGCAGCAGGCAGCGAGCAGCGACCAGTGGCAGCAGGCAGCGGGCAGCGGGCAGCGACCAGTGGCAGCAGGCAGCGGGCAGCGGGCAGCAGGCAGCGGACAGCGGGCAGCGGGCAGCACTGGCGGCGCGCACTGGGCAGCATTAGCGTGAAGCGGACGCATAGCTTGCCCATATCGGGCGCGAGTGAGACGAGCCCACGCTGCTAAGTAGGTACCTACCTACTGCAGCCAGGAGCTGGCGGTACATTTTATTTTCACTCGACTATGGATGGATATATTACTATGGATGGATCTAGAGCATTTATGTGTGCATACAGTTTCCACTCATTCTTATCTAATCATAAAATTTTGGGCAATAAGTTAGCATTAAGTACCTTTATCAGCGGTGGGAATGTGAACACGCGTGCTGTATGAATAATGTTATTGCTAAGTACTTAGTCTTAAAAATATACAGTAACTAGGTATATACCTATTTTCGATCACTTACATTGATAACGTTGACTAAACCTACAAAATAGTAATAAGAGATACATCTAAATGATGTAGGTAGGTACTATGGAAGGCGCTACACGTATGTAATCAGAAACTTAACCACTAGGTACATAGGTAGGTAAGTATCCAACACCTCGCGGAGACCTCCCACCAGCTCTCACGTCGCTCTCTACGGGAGCGGTCTCGCTACCAGTCCAGTAACTCATACACTAAAAGCCTTATACGAGCTTATTGCCTCGTCAACTGCTCTTGATTTTATACAGCACATACCTACCTAATGCGATTTATATGCCATCTGGTGCAGTGGTGTGACTATTCGACTTGCTATTAAAGAGTCGCGAGTTACTTTCGCTATTTTAAAATAGGTACCTACCAATCGCTATTTTAAACCAAAACTAGCTGATGCCCGCGACTTCGTCCGCATGGATTTAGTTTTTAAAAATCCCTCGGGAACTCTTTCATTATCCGAGATAAAAAGTAGCTCTCCCGGTCTGAGGAACCACTACTACATCCATTACTATACCCATGCAAAAAATCGCATCAATCCGCTGTTCTTTTGTGACGTGATTGAAGGACAAACCAACAAACAAACACACTTTCGCATTTATAATATCAGTAATGCTTTATTATAACACTTTTTATAATTGTCAAATTTTTTACCATACTTAACCAAAGACAAAATTACGTTTAGCTGTCATTTACGTTTTGTTATTCCACTGTCATTTGCGTTTTGTTATTCCATGTCAGATGCGTTTTTGTTATACCACGTTTTATAGTGACTTGACGGAAACGCGGTCGAACGGGATAAAAAGTATCCTATGTCCGTCTCCTGGTTCTAAGCTACCTCTCCACCAATTTTCAGCCAAATCGGTTCATCCGTTCTTGAGTTATAAATAGTGTAACTAACACCACTTTCTTTTATATATATAGATTATTCAAATAAGGTGGACGCGTCCAATGTTGGTTTAGTTTGCGTCACTCTTTTAGAAGCTACCAGAACTGCCTACAAGAGCCAGTAAAAAGTACCTACACCATTTAGTGGGTACTTACTGGGTATTGTGGGTAGTTGGGTGCCTAGGTACCTATTCTGTACACTTCCTAAACTTAAACTTCCTACATAATATGTATTCCTATTTTTAAACTTCCTAATTTCAGTCGAGAGCATTTACTTACCTAATGGCACGGAATACAATACAATAGGTATAACTTATAGTGCACCAATGGTGAAACTGAAAAGCTCTATTCGATAAGTTTTTGCGGACGCCACATTATTTTAATTTTATACCGTCTTATTTTTCTGTTTATACTTCTAATTTGGGCCTTACTCGTACAACCCCGCGGCAGCACTAGATCCGGTTGCTCAGGTTGTCCGTAGAACATTTGCAACTTTGTTGCGAGGTAAGTAGATACATTACTATTAGGCGCAATTTAGACGGTGCTTTGTTCATCGTTTATCGTTGCGAATTTAGCTTTCGAGATTTTTGCTTTCATTTTCGAAGCTTTATTTTGCCACATTTTGCCCTTAGGGCAAAGGGCCTTAGGTGCATTTTTGCAAAACATGTTCACAATTTAAATGAACGATGATGAGGGCACCGTCTAATTTCGGCCTAACCAGAAATTACCGACGACGCACGTATAGCTGGTTGTTGCAATTTTATTCCTGCATAATCAATCACAAATTAAAATAATCAGTTTTTTTCCTCTGGCGGACCGGTTAGCCGCATCTACTTATAGTTAGCTCGCTATAGTAGGGCCAGTGATAAATAATGCAAGACCTAGGAAACGACTGACTTAAAGAGTCTGGTTTCTTAAGTTTAATCAATTAAATGAATAGGCCATTTAAGGCCTGTCGACTTGTCAAGTTCACTATAAAATCCTATTCCTATTATTATAGATGGTAAAGCGAGGCCTGAGGACCTTGATCGCCTTTGCTTGTATAATAGCTATGTATACCTAACCTATACCCCACACACTACACAGAACCTACATACCTAATATGTATACTGATATATACCTAAGATCCTATATAGGCATGAGTAAGTAGATACTTCATTGCTAATTAACAGATCTACCGGTCATGGAACAGAACTCATAAGCTTTGATCAGCTGATGGAGTTTAGTCCTAAAAAGTTTGGCGATCTAAGTAGGTTTGAAATGAGGAGGGAATGGTACCTAACATCATAGTTAAACGTCTCCCGTGCAAAGGCCAGCAGACGAGCCCCAGCCAAATAAGTAAGTATATACCTACTTATTATGTGTTATAAAATGTTAGTTAAGTTAGTTACAAATTGCGATCGTCTCTATTCTCTACCGTTTCTATTGGCTGAGTTTGTTGGTTATACTTACTAGGAAGTATAGGAACTAACTTACTCTTACTGCAAATAAATGTTCTTCAGTTAAAAGTGAAAAGAGCAAGGAAGTCACTGCGATTCCAGGCTCTTAGGAACGATAAAACGTCTTGGAGCAGTTAACAAAATTTGTAGAAATATTGCGACAGTAATTTTACTGTGGTATCAAGGTAAAAGGGGATGAGTCTAAAAATACAACTTTTCACCAGAGGCTAATAAAGAAAACGCTTAAATATATAAATGTCAAGAGGGGAAGGGTCTAAAAAATAAAAATAAAAAAAACAAATTAAAAATTAAAAAATTAAATAAAGGAATTGTATGTAAAAGCACGTAAAAGTAAGAGAATAACACAAAATAAGTACTTAACTCCTTTTTACTCTTTAGGTTTTTATGACGACTTTATTTGTTATTTGAGATGCACGAAATAAAAATACATCATAATATTGACTCATTTCCTCATTAATTTGAAAGAATATACCTACTTAAATCCACGGAAGAATTGAATTTGTTGAAAAAGATATTCTTTATTGAGGTAGGTACCTACTTAGGTAGGTATACCTCTCTACTTACCGTTTCTCTTTTTCAGTAGGTGCCTAGAGATTTAAAGATGGTACGATGTGGTGTAGATATAACTATAGGTAAGTAATACTTACCTTTTGATCTTTTGGGCCCATGCCGTGCTACTTATTTGTTATACCTAATAGGTATTTTCTGAAGCGGAAATTTCCATATCGAAAATTCATAAACATGGCTGGTGCGGAAAGCTGAGGGAGCTCTTATTTAGCGTGGTTGCGCGGAATTGTTCGATAACTGTGAAAAATTGAGCGCTAACGGCGCAAATTGAGTGAACTCACTCCGACTCCCGAGTGCCGACGGAGCGCGGGCGGAGTACCCACTACCTGCCCGCGTCGCGTAGGTAGGTACCTACAGGCTACAGCCGTGAACCGTACGCGAGCAGTCTGACTGAGTCTACGATGCTGGAAATATACCTATTGGAATTGAGATAAGTACAATGAAATATAAATTAAGTGGCACTCGGGGACTATTATGATCGGGGAATATTTATGCAATATTTTTTTGTTGCATAATAAAAATTATGCAAAAAAATTAAAGAACAAACAAACAAGAAAAGCGCACTGTCACTGTTCGCGAGTGAGATTCGAACCTGCGACATCATACACCATACGGTAAAGAAAGCGGTCGCTCGTCCACTGCGCCAAACAGAGCTACTTAAGAACCTCTCAAACTCAAACTCAAAATTATATTTTATTTCATGTAGGCCAACCTGTGGCTCTTATGACACGTCAAGATTCTACCACCGGTTCGGAAAGCGGATTCTGCTGAGAAAAGCCGGCAAGAAATTCAGCAGTTGCTCTTTTCAAAATAGGTAATCATTTTACAATATTAATAAGTAGCTATTACATTGTAATAAGTTTTTATACTCTTGTGGGCAGCTGGATGCCAAGCTGATTTAACCCGCGCATCTTTGTTAGAATAGAATATGACATTTCCACAAAACGTACTACAATTCATGTCAAAGACGGGCAGACAGAAAGTAGCCCCATTCCCGCCGGCGGCACCCGTTCACGAGCATGACGCATGATCCAGCCATTGCTTCGCTCGACTATATTTGAGGGAACGTGAAGTCTAAAATGTTGAACGCTTACCTACTGAACGACGGTGTTAGGTTTATTTTTCGTTACGGAATTTCTTGATACGGTCGCCGCGCTCAAACTGTTTGTCCTAATTCAAAGCCCGCGATAAAAGCTATGCAATAGCTTAAAAAAATTTTAAACTCACTAATGAACTTTTACAAAGTGCTTTGAATCGTCAAGCCAATCTAAAACTGCACTGGTCCGGAACCCAAGGTTTCGACCGACTGAGAAAAACTGGCATGAAACTTCGCGGTTGCTCTTTTAGTTTTAGCAAAATAAAATAATAGGTAGGTACCTAATTACTTATGGTGCTGTGAATAAGATTAATTAAATATTATATCTTTTAAGCGTTAAAATATGGAATAAATAGGTACCTGCCTAAGGTAATTTTAGTTGTTTAATATCTCAATAAGAAGTTTTACCCACCTAAAGTAGAAGTAACTTTCCATTACTACAGTTTTACCTACCTAAAGTAGAGGTAATTTTCCAAAACTACACTCTACTATGGTTTCGTGGGTTACGTGTATGCTGATGAGTTTATTTAGTCTGTGGTCTGACTCTGTGCGATGTGCGAGGGGGATGAGGGTGGGTGGGCGTGTATCGGCGGGCGCGGGGTGCGGGGTGCGGGGGGAGGGGCGCGGGGTGCGCGGAGCTGTGAAATTGATCCGTCCATACTTCATATTCATTGGCGAGAGCCGAGCGGCGCGGCGGCGTTCATCAAAGGGCAAATTATGCGATACAACAGTGGCTCCCCGCGAGAGGACAAGACACGAGGCATTCCTCTGTGCCAAAGTGTCGGACCACTAGGTCCTAAGCGAAAACAATCGAAATGAGTTGCGTTTTGAGGTTATTGCCGACGTGCTAATGAAAAAATTTGACTATCACCATTTTAGTTAGCTGGGGCCCCAAGGTGCTGGAGTGGCGACCCCGCACCGGTAAGCGCAGTGTTGGCAGAACCCCCAAATAGGTGGAACGACGACATCAAACGAGTCGCAGGGAGCCGCTGGATTCAGGCGGCGCAAGACCGAAGCCTGTGGAGGTCCATGCAGGAGACCTATGTCCAGCAGTGGACATCTAAAGGTTGATAATGATAATGATGATGATTTTAGTTAGCGCTCATCGCTAACAAAATCGATACGAAAGGTCTACTGAACTAAAGTGTAATCGTGGTTTTTAGTGGGAAAAGTCGAATTTAGCCCCCAGCTGAGTTTTTTGCCGGCTCGGTTCAACAGAACCTGCTTTACTAACCGGTGGTAGTCTCGCATCTTGTCATAAGAGCACCAAGTCAGTCAGCTGAAGCAGTGACATGCATAGTTAGCAGCGACACAGTCTGCCGGCTTCATTCGCAGGGTTCTGTTGTGGCTGGGCCGCGGCGCGCGCGATCGGGACGCACGTTGTTTGCTTCAAGCAAATATTCTCGGAGGCGTGTTACTCGTGTGGCGCTGTGCAACCGCCCATAGCGCCCGCAATCCGCTGTAACCGCCTTCATGAACAATACCGGGAAGGGGTTGCTTAGTGGTTACATCGAACGGGTAGGGAGGTCGCTTATCCCTCTTTTGTCTTAGAATATCCTCCGCCATCTACACAATAAGTAGTTACCCGTCGAGCTGTAGCGCTTCGGGAGTTTTAGACCCCATTCGTCCAATTTTTTTGAAGCACTATGACAAGTATGGTGCGCGCGACATCGACACAAAATGAACTAGGTATATAGAAGCACTTCGTTTGCCCTATGCAGGGTTTGTGTTTTCATACAGTAGGTGAGCTCCTGAGTCTAAATCCTGGATAGTGCACAAAAAGGAATTGGGGTTTTCTTTGAAGAAATTGTCAGTAGCAGCTCGTAGGTGGGAGATTGCGGTTTTACTTGTACATTCACCTCCCAGTCTTAAAAAGTAATATGTGGCGGATCGCACACTGTGAGCTGTGACGCGCCGCTTTCTGGGTCGCGGGTCTGCGTGTTTAAAGTTGTTCGTAAACACCTCAGTTTGTAAAGAAAACACATACTTACAGTGTCACAAACAACAAGTCAACAACGCATCCCCGCGTTTGGAATCGCGCAGTATTTCTTGTGCAGTAGGTACTTACAATATCCACTGCAAGTTGGCTAGTCTACGCCTCGTTTGAAATGTTCCCCAGGATTAGGTATTACTTATAGCATTCTACACTTTTTACTACGTACTTACTACTTACTTTACTACTACACGACGGTACTTTACGAGCCGTCATTAAATCCGCCTTTGAGGATGATCCAATCCAAGCCATCTTCTTACATTTTACAATGCAAGGCGATTGCGAGTAAGCTACGAGTAGGTTAAGTGAAAAGCTTTCTTGTGGAGTAAATATTAATGCCTCTTCGTAGACAGTGGGCACCCTGCTTTACTTACTTGATTTATGTTACTGAAAGCTAAAATAAACTGTTTAGTTAGGAAGGTACCCTATATTAAATCCATTTTGAGTGTATACGTACCTAATAGTTGAGTGATAAAAATAACACAGAGTATTATTTATTACCTTTACGAAAATTCCTCAAACAGTAGGTATGCAGATAACCATCGGTATGTACTTACCTATTTCAGTTCACATTAACTGTGAGTATTCGTAATCCGTGCTGCGGCTAATTAGGGGGTAATTAATTAGTGAACAAAGGCTAGTGCATAAATAACATTAGAATCGTAACAGGCGTGTCGAGACTTGTGAGCGATGATAACGTGGATTTATGATGCTGTAGCTTAAATGCTATTGTTTATGGTACCTACCTACCTACTATTTTATGTACGCCAACTTCCCATTTATATCCCACAAGTCACACTTAGTCACACATGAATATTACCGAGGTACCTATGTCCTTTGTAAGAAGATATTTAGGTAGGTATAGGATCTTATTCAACATGAGCTTAGATATCTTGTCAAGTTGAATTAAATGGCTAAGTGTACCTATATCAGTCAAAGAGATCGATGGGCTAGACAATGCGCATAGGCCTGCCTACCTGATAGGTATCAGGTGGTGTCAGGTGTAAAGTGGTTTGAGATACTTAATCAATTTCAATTTGTAAGAATAAGTCAATAATTCAAAAATAAGTAATAGGTACCTATTGGTTCCTACTTAGGTCTAGGTACATAATCTGAAACTCAACACTAAAAGTTTAAAGCTTATGGGAAATTATTATATTGTACCTATACTTACTTACTTTGAATTAGTATTCTGTCATCCGTGATATTACAGAAGTAAGTAGGTAGTTACCTATGTATTTACTTAGTTGTTTTAGAAAAACTGCAGAGTTTATTTTTGAGTGTTCTCAACAGCAAAAGAATTCTTTCTTACCAAACCTGCAGTGGTAGACTGGTAGATGTTAGTCATTGGTTAGGAGTTTACCAACACATCAAAACTCAAATGAGATCTGTCTGTAAGCTAGGTACCCACCTAAGCCTTCGTGCCAAAATCAACAAAATCAACAAAGCGGATTTTACACGGTCTTCAGCGGCCTTTGAATTTTTTTGCTATCATTTCAAGTGGGATGTCAAATGAAAGAGGAGAAAATTCAAAGTTTATGAATATAAGTAGGTATAGTAGAATATAATAAGCAACAGAAAATAATTTATTTTAGTAGGTATCTATATAATATAATATTTTGAGTTTTAATGAATAGGTACTACTAGCGCCATCTATCGGTAGACATAAATAAGAACAAAATCAATATGACGCTTTATTATGACAGATTATACCTAAATATTTATCTAAAATTTTCCGGTTTTCAGTTTTTAAACTTTCATACATGTTATTTTTGACAGTATCCTAGAAATCTTTGCTCATGTAGGTTTCGAACCCGTCACGGCTCAAATACACCATATATTACGAACAGCAGGTTGTGTACTTGTATGTTATTAAAACACGACAAAATAACAACCGAGTCCGAAAACCTGTTTTCGCAAAAGATAATAATATGATTTACAATTACAAACGAGCGAAGAACGGAATAAATTTCAGCGACACGCATGGCGAACAAGTTATACTTTGAGGCCCCACTTAGCCGAGAGGCAGCCTACAGAAAACTCTTGAGAAGAAAACAATTTTTTTAAGTTAAACTTAGCTACCTTCCTAGGTAGGTACTTACTAGACAAACCTTTGTACGTTGTATTTTGACACGTTGTAAGTAGGTACCTACGCTTGAGCGGCCACGCTTCGGAGCTTATAACTCTTATTTTTGCTTCTGCTTCGATATAAGACCATTCGATTTCTTCGGCAAATTCGTAGGCAGAGCACAATCACGATAGGAGGGTAGGGTCGCTCTGTCATAGCGATAAATAATAGTGTTAAGTTATCATGTTAGTGTCAGTTAGTGTCATCTTGCCACAGGATAAAAAGAATATTTACTACTGATCAGGTGTAACGACACTGGTGTGCTTTCAGCATGCTCTATAAGTCCTCAGACGTACATGGCTGCGTGCATGTCATATATTCGCTGGCGATAGCTCATGTTGGCTGGCACAATTCAGCGCATGAGTATAGACGCATGCGATATTGCATGCGCATACCTGCCTCTACGCAAATGAAAGCGCCCCAGTCCTATTTGTCTTGAATTCGATATCTCACTAGAGTTGTACATTGCACGATCGCCTCTCGGGCTAGGTGCGGCGCTGCTCCGTCGCCGGCTGTCAGCGTTTGGCGAGTAGGTATATCGCCGCAGCGCGCAGGTGGCGCCGCCGGGTCTGCGGCCGCCATCGCCACAGGAACCGGAACTCTATTGTTTTTAAATGGACGCACCCCGCCCGCGCCCCGCACCCCGCGACACCGCGACAGGCGACATCTGCTAAACGTTACTCTGATAGCGAGGTCTTTGACTTTTATAGGTACCTACCTACCTGCGTATCATCATCATCATTAGCAACCCATCAACGGCTCACTACTGAGCGCAGGTCTCCTCTCAGAGAAGGGTTATAGGCCATAGTCCACCACGATGGCCCAATGCGAATTGGTGAACTTCACACACCTTCGAGAACATTATGGAGAACTCTCAGATGTGCAGGTTTCCTCACGATGTTTTCCTTCACCGTTGAAGCAAGTGATAGTTAAATGCTTAAACGCACTTGACTCCGAAAAGTCAGAGGTGCGTGCCCGGGATCGAACCTGCGACCCTCCGAATAGGAGACCACAGTCCTAACCACTAGACTATCACTGCTTCACCTGCGTATAAATGACGGCAATACCTACACCACGTTACCGTCCTGCAACCCAACTGACTGGTCGATACCTGAACGCTGACAATAATGCTAATGCACCCCAGCGAAACGAGGATCTATTTCTTCAGAAAATCTCTACTTCTAAGTTCTATCAAATGATGATGAAGGAAGACCTGGCGTAAGTCGAAACGAAGGAAACATTGATATGCAGAAAAGATTCATGATAGTTTAAATTGAAATATTTAGCAGTGATAGCCTTGTGGTTAGAACTGCGGTTTCCTGTTCGTTGTTGCGGTTGCGTTTAAGCAATTAAATATCACATGCTTCAACGGTGAAGGAAAACATCGTGAGCAAACTTGCACGTCTAAGAGTTCTCAATAATATTCTCAAAGGTGTGTGAAGTCTGCCAATGGAGAATGTTAATAGGTATGCCAAATCGCTTGAAATTTTGTCTCAGTAAAGCCTGTGTGTATATAAATACACTAGTTTTTGTTGCAGTCAAAAATACCTAGTAGTTTTGATTTTATAGGCATTCAAAGTTTCGAAAAATATCGAGTCCCGCTACCAGTCACATGACCGCTTGTGACGTCATGTCACCACGCGCCGCGGCCCGCTTAGTATCAAGTCGCCCGCGCCAGGCGGTTATAGTAGGCTTGCGCAGTATTTTGGTGTGTTTTATTATAGTTACTAGTGGTTCGCCCCGAACTGAGACCTCGCGGTAACGGTATCCCATGATTATTCATTCAATCGATACATGATAACCAAAACTGACATTATTATTATGCCCGTTTTCACCAAACATACCTAAATCATCCCCTAAGTAGGAGTCTCTTAACGTAGGTAGCTCCTAAATACAATCGGGTAGGGTGGTATAAGATTGCGCAGTTTGCAATCAATAGGTCATAAAATAAAAAATGTTAATCCTATCTGAGATTAATTATTTGTTTATTTAACCTTATTAATATGGCAACAAATTATTATACGACTGGTAACAAAAACATATAATCTTCTAAGTAATTAAACCAAAATCACAAATTGGGAATTGCGCAATTTTGTACACCCTAGTGTGTAAAATTGCGCGTTGAGATCGATAAGATTGCGCAACTATATTATTTGCACACATCACAAATAAAAGTGTTGAAGCCATTGTAGTCTGAACAATTTTCATGCCATCACTCCTTACATGTAAATTGTGCACGCGATCCAGTCTTCTACTATTGGCTCTTTATACACTTCTTTGCACCCACCACACCTCCAAATCTTCTTTTTATTATTAGCTAAAGTTTGAATTACTTTTTTCTTCTTTTTTGGCTTTGGTTTCTTTTGGTTTATTTTTATGTTAATTTTCTTTCTCAGTTATGTTTTATATGGTGAACTGCTAATCACTTCTGATTTTGTTGTGCTTCCGATTAGAACTCCTTTTTTGTTTAGACTTTGACAATTGAATTAGGTCTGCCAACGGTGCTGAACTTATTTGAAGACTAGACCTCGCTTCCACAACAGGTGATGGCTTCTCAGATACAGGTGCAGGTGCTATAAACGTTTTTGAAGGAGGCAAAAAGACTGGTTCAGAGTGATGGGGCCCGGGCTGTGGTGCATCAATTTTAATAGTCTCATTAAGCACGTTTACTGTTTGTACTGAAGAAACGATCGCTGAAGTAGGCTCACACGAGACATTTGCTGCAGAAATTGACGGGTCTTGGAACAGACTGCGTATTTTGATTCTCTACTGGGTCTTCTCGTTCAGTAACATCGCTTGCCAGGAAATCAGCGTCAGTAAAAATTACAGGATTCCACGGCACAATACCAGTGCACTTGAAAAGTTCTACTCCACGTCCAGGTGTTGCAGCCTGGTGAAAAGCGGCTGTAAAAATTGAAGCCATCTGATATACGGTTATAGCTCTCCCTGGGTGATTACGGAGCCATTTTTCACACTCGTTGGAATAAAACTTCTTTAAAACTCCATGGAAGCCTCTATCAAGAGGCTGCATCTTATGGCTGCTGTGGGGAGGTAACGTCAACGCAACTACTAAAAATTCGGACGTGTAAAATTGCGCGCGCAATTTTACACGCACCCAAAGTGCGCAGTTTTACACATAACAATACCACTCTAAACATCGCGAACGTTACTGCCATCTCTTTGAAAATTTTCGAACCACTTCCTGTGAGGTCGAAACATAAGTGATACTGCCGCGACAAAATAATAACAAAGTACCAAAATTACTAAGAGTTTTGATACAGTAATGCATTCATTTTGTCAAAAAATTAGATCAAAAGTGAATAAAAACTGTGTACCTACGTATCTCTTTTGTTTTCTATTCATCAACGATTTTTTTTCGGGAGCACATGCCAGTTGCGACAGCTAACAAAACACAACTGAAGTTGGCTACGAAGCTCACTCCGTTGTTCTGCTATGACGTGTGCGCAATTTTATCGCCCGCGCAATCTTATACCACCCTACCCTAAGTCCTAACATCCGTCCCAATATCCTTTTAGGTGTCCCGTACAGGATCGTGATAAATAAGTTGACAGAAAACATCAATCACCTAACTTATAGGTAGCCCGTAAAGGTTAGGGAACGTTAGTGAAAACATTGAATTATTATGTAGGTACTAACGAGTGAAACCGGGTTACGGGCATCTGTACAAATCGTCATCTATCGACGCGAATAGAAAATATACAATATTTAACTAAAAAATAATTTTAATTGAATAATATGGTACAAAAAAAATTACAATACAATTATTGTATTATAATAAGTAACTAAATAATAATGGTCGACGCAAAACTGTTTTTGGGATAGGTCGTTAGTCGTAACTCGTAGTTCCATGGGAATAGTTACTGACTGCGCCATCTATTAGCATTATTGTGAAGCTATGTTGATGCTATATGAATTACTGATGTACATTAAAAATTAAATAATCTCGTTTCTTTATAATATTCATATAATTTTAGTATTTGTTGTTCAAGTACAGGATATAAGTGACCTAAAAACATAAAATCAGTTTGAAAATCCATAGCGGATTTTCCTAGAGAGCGTCTTCAAGCGAGCGTATAAAATCGCCACTTTGAAAGCCCCCCATTTCGTCAATTTTAAGGGAAAAATTAAAAAAAAAATATTTTTGTACTCAGTTCAAAATTATCTTTAAAATGATACGTAACAATTTTATGTAACGCGATATTTTTTTTTTTACTTCGCATTCGCTTCTATGAGAGCCCCCCTGAAATAAAGATTTTTATAACTTTTTAAGCCATTTTCGGCTGGAGGCCATCAGTTTACATATTATATCTAAATTTGAAGTAATTACGTTCAGTAATTCAAAAGTTATAAGGCTCTGACAGACGGACAGACGGACGGACGGACAAGTGCAAATCGCTCTAGTTAACTCAAAGACCTTCGCTTCGCTCGGTCGATTAAGCCGCGTATTTAAGTTAATATGTAGTCTAGTAAATATTATTCGATTAATAAAATGGACGAAGGATTCGATAAAGGGCAATCGGATAATCTACCTAAAATAGATGGATTAATGGTTGCGCATTATTTATCAACAAATAGTGATTTCGTTGCCGCCGAAATGCGAGGAATAAAAATGCAAAGGTAAGTAAACTTTCGTTGCTACTACCTACTTATGCTTAATAGTTTATCTGTTCTAAATTGTTTTATCAAAACAAAATACCCAACTAATGTCGTAGTGGAAGAATGCATTATGCAACTCAAATAGTGGAAGTACCTACCTACCATTAACTTTTTCGTTAAAGGCAACAAATATGTAAGAAATATGTATTATAGTTTTGTAGCTATAGGTAGGTACGTATGTATATTATATAGGTATTGCAAACTAGCTTCCGCCAGCAGCTTCGCCCCAGTTTCCCTCGGGAACTGTACATTTTCCCAGGATTAAAAGTAGCCTATGTATGTGTTATTCTAGCCTTTGTTCAGATCCGTTCAGTAGTTTTTGCGTGAAAGATAACAAACACACACACACTCACAAACTTTCGCATTTATAATATAAGTAGGATAGGTACTTAGGATGTAGATGTAGTGGGTTCAACGTTACAGATGTACTAGGTAAACCTTTTTTATTTGTATTTTTTTACTAACAAAATACGTAAGGCCATTTTATTTAATTTATTTTTTATTGCAAATGTAGATGTTTGAACAGATGTACTAAACCTTTTTTATTTATTTGTATTTTTTTACTAACAAAATACGTAGGGCCATTTATTTTTATTTGAAATTTATTTCAGATCGGCAAGAGACAGCTATGGCGATGATGCTATCGGTTATGTTCAAGTAAAAAGAGTAGGTGATGTATGTACGGTTAAATGTAGAATCACGCCAGAACACCGCGTACGTACCACACCTTATCATTGCAGTTTAGAATGCAATGAAAAGGATCAAGACGTTTTAAATGTAACCTGCGAAGATTGTGCCGCCAGCAGAGGTGGCTGTAAACATACTATAGCATTTTTACAGTGGCTACATCGTCGAAGCGAGGAGCCTTCAACGACTGCTACCAAGTGTTATTGGAATTTTAACTTTTTTTGAATTGGAAATCTTGAAAATTGAAAATTTGAAAATTGGAATCGCAATTTAACGTCCTTTGGAACTATAAAAAACAACTTTTCCGGCGAATGGGTAGTTGTATTTTTACATTTAGGCACAACACATGATTTCCTATAGTATTTGGATTGGACATTTTTCAAAGTATTTAAGTGTAATTTCGACGGCACGGGCGCTCGACCGCGAGCGGACTAGTGAGCCAGACAGAGCGTGTTGTGCGATGACGTCACACCTTACCGGCAGCCCGCGTCGTGCGGTTACAACTTGTTTTACTTCTAAATCGGAAACTAATTGACGTATCGAAGTCATTCTTTCACTAGTATTTTTTATTTTTGACAGAGAATATGGAGTGCTAATAATCAAAACAAGTTAACATTCTTCATTCGCATTGGGCCAGCTGCATGGTGGACTATAGCCTTTATCCCATTTCTGAGAGAAGATCTGCGTTCAATAGGTAGTGAGACTTTAAGGAGTTGCTCATGATGATGATGATGATGACTTAATTAATTATAGTGTAGTATGACAGCACAGCCCATGAAACTTATACATAGTTTATGCTCCGTGAGTAGTATGCAGATACCGTATTCGTTTACTAACTGAACTTTTACCGTCTACATTCACTCCGTGGGATGATCTTGAACATTTTCTGGGAGCTAAGTCGAGTGCAGCCTCTGTTAAACTTCCAATCGGAGTCAGAAAACCCAAATAAGTAAATATCTACTTAATTGAGTAAGACTTACCTAAATAAAATCAAGTTATTAATTGATTCGCGGAACACATTGCAATGAAACTGAACGACATTGGATTCTCCTTATGTTTGAATAGGCCCCTATCTGCTTACTTTCAGATGCTTCTTAGAATCAGTTTCTCTCAAAGGAGTAATTTGCCGCGGGAGTCGCGAGGCGGCCCGGCCACACAATGGGACAAACGGTCGTTTTTGTCGCGGGTGATTGTCGGAATCCGTCAATCTAACAAGTGTCGCGGGCTTGTGTCGCCAGTGTCGGCAGTGTCGGCGAGTGTCAGCCAGTGTCCGACGCCGGACATTAGCACACAATGCCGCGGCAGCTGCGCCTTATCAGATCGCGGTGGCCGCTTGACCCGCTCTAAACAAAGTGACCCCCATTTAGTGGACTGCTTTAATTTTTAACTACCTTAGGTGTGGTACATATTATCTCGTTGTATGATGTACACTCTGAAGTCATTCTGAAGTCGGATAGTTCATCTTGCAGGAATAAATTCTTGTAAAAATTATACTTATACCTACTAGGTAGAGGTACTATCTACCGCACCGTTTCACAAAGCAGATTCTACTCCAAACAACCGACAAGACAATGAGATGCTCTTTTTTAAAAGTCATGACTACAATGGTACGATTTGTAGCTAATAAAAAAAACTAAAGCGTTTTTATCATTTTTACAGTTTTACTCATAATCATTTAATTAATAATAATAAAATTTTATTCTGATAAACTTTACAAAGTACTTTTTACAATACAAAATACAATAGAAAATATCTTTATTTTTCACTTACTATAGTTACAGTTAAATGGCAGGGCATTAGTATAGCATTAGTAAGTATTGTAGTAGGCAATAGCACTGCATTAGTAAAAACTGTGTTGCAGATGTCACCGCCACCTCCGAGACTACAATTCACAAGTTATCACAATTACTATCACTATTAGTGTGTGTGCGTGTGTGTTTGTGTGTTGCGGGCGTGTGAATGCTATTATAGCTATACCAAAGATCTAGAGTCTAGACCAATTTGAAATTGAATAAGTAAAGATTTTATTGAACGCGAGTTTCCTATCACCAGATGATACAGCAGGATTAAAATGCACTCAAAAAAGTTTTTGTCAAAGCACGGCCAGTTCAAGGGTAATGTAAGCAGAAACGTCGGAAATACGTCACAGTAAACGGTCGCGGGGTGCGGGGTGCGGGGTGCGGGGTGCGGGGTGCGGGGTGCGGGGTGCGGGGTGCGGGGTGCGGGGTGCGGGGTGCGGGGTGCATCTCATCGCGGCGCGGTCAGTTTCCGGCGCTTTTTGCGCGGCCGCTGCTTAGGGTTACCAGCCGCCGATGTGAGCGTCCCCGACAAATGACAATATAGGTATACCTACCTGAAAAATATTTTCATCCCACCGGATTAAAAAAAAAATTAAGTGGCACTCTGGGACTGCCGCGGTAAAGCTATTGCATAGCATTTTTTATCAACTTATGCAATTATAATATTTATGCAATATTTTTTTTGCATACCTAATAAAAATTATGCAAAAAAATAATTACCTGAGAAACAAACAAACAAGAAAAGCGCACTGTCACTACTTCGCGAGTGAGATTCGAACCTGCGACACCATAAGAAAGTGGCCGCTCGCCCACTGCACCAAAGAGAGCTATTTGTGAACCTCTAAAATGTTGAACGCTTACTGAACGACGGTGTTGGGTTTATTTTCGTTACGGAATTTCTTGATTCGGTCGCCGCGCTCAAACTGTTTGTCCTAGTTCAAAGCCCGCGATAAAAGCTACGCAATATTCGTAGCTTAAAAGATAACTTGCGAACGAAATCGTGGGCATAAACTAGTACCTAGTACACATAGTGTACGGTGTTACATACTCGTATATACAATCCAGAGACGGCGGCATTGATATAGTGCCGTACTATATCCATGACGAGATGGGACAAACCATACACACAACTACAAGAACAATATTTTGCGAAAACCTATTTGTCAAAGCCATGAGATTAAATTGAAAAGATACAAGACCGTACGTCATACTCTGCATTCAGAGCTTCGCTGAAGTGACACCACATGAAAAAATGTGTGAGATGTCACTTTTCATCAGAGATTGGTTTACATCTTATCAATTTTCATAAAACAATAATTGACATTCCGACAAATTGTACTTATTTATTTGTAAGTTGTGGCAAGTAAACCCTCAATACACGCCACCAGCGGGACTGGAGCTACTTTCTGTTTGCCCATGTTAACGTGTATTAAATTGTAAGTAAGTACCATTCCGAACCAGCGGTAGATTCACTTAGGTATATTATGTATAGACACGAAAGCACCTGTAAAAGTTTAATTAAGTAAATAAAAAAGCCGGCCAAGTGCGAGTCGGACTCGCCCACCGAGGGTTCCGTACTCCAAAAGTAAAAGTAAAACGATAATATTATATTAATTTGCTTATTCATCGTTAACTTTGTTTGTAGAGGTTTATTGTTAATATAAAAAAACGATGCTAGTTAGAGCGTTGGTTTTATTTTTCCTGTAAAATATACATAAACCTCTATTGACCATAATTATTTCAGATTTTTCGATTGGTAAACTTCGGAATAAGGGGGGGGGGGGGGTTGGAACGGTATTTTTTTTCGACATTTTGGCCGATTAATCAAAAACTTTTATATATAGAAATAAATAAAAAACTGTTTTAGAATGCACAAGTAAAGGCCTTTCATATGATACCCCACTCGGTATAGTTATCTTACTTTGAAATTTCAAACCCCCGATTTTCCCCCTTTTTTAATCAAACTAAAATAATTTCCGCGTTGCTTTTATTTTTCCTGTAAAATATACATAAACCTCTATTGACCATAATTATTTCAGATTTTTCGATTGGTAAACTTCGGAGATAAGGGGGGGGAACGGTATTTTTTTCGACATTTTGGCCGATTACTCAAAAACTATCATATATAGAAATAAATAGAAAACTGTTTTAGAATACACAAGTAAAGGCCTTTCATATGATACCCCACTCGGTATAGTTATTTTACTTTGAAATTTCAAACCCCCGATTTTCCCCCTTTTTTAATAAAACTAAAAATAATTTTCAATTTTTCTTTATTCCAATGATGTTGGGCCACTATTATACACAATTGTGCCAAATTTCATGTCGATAGCTTTAATAATTACTGAAATAATCGACTGTGACAGACGGACGGACGGACGGACGGAGAAAGTCTCACCATAAGGGTTCCATTTTTACCATTTTGGTACGGAACCCTAATAATATTTCTGTTCTATTCTAATCGGCTTTGCTTCAGCTGTCCACAAGATAGATAAGAAAGCTGCATTTTGTAACATTTTTGTTTTGAAAAGAGCATCTTCTGAGTTTCTTGTCGGCTCTTCTCAGCAGAATCAGCATTCCGAACCGGTGGTAGATTCCTGACTTGTCATAAGAGCCACAAGTTGGCCTACATGAAATAAATGATTTTTGAATTTGAATTGAATAGCCTAATAATAATGGAAAACATACGGACAGAGGAAAGGTCGACGATTCAATCACCCACCCGTAGCACTATTGTCGTACCCACTCCAAACGCTTACGCTTGGAGGGGAGAGGAGAATATTAGTCATATTAAGCATGGTTTTAAAAAATACGTGTGTGGCATAGCTATGATGTATTAATTGCTACAAATGTCAGTTCACGGGTTACAGATACAGACCAAATGGTGTGGAGAGAATACATAACAAAGGGTTTAAATAGAAAAAAAATCCGGACATATGAGGAAATTCCCGTAGTCTGGTAACTCTACCGTGGCTCGTGTCCGAGCTATGCATAATGCATGGCGATCGTAGCCGCGCTGTCGATGGCGTCTGCCGGCTGTCCGGCCGTCTGTCTGTCCGTCTGTCCGTCTGTCGCTGACGACATCGTTACTCCTAAATCATGCGTAACCAAAAATAATTGTGCATAAATAATAAAAAAATTAGTTTTAATTAACTAATAAAAGCAGTGATAGCCTAGTGGTTAAGACGACTGTGGTCTTCTAGTAGGGGGTCGCAGGTTCGATCCCGGGTTCGCATCTCTGACTTTTCGAAGTTAAGTGCGTTTAAGCAATTAAATATCAAATGCTTTAACGGTGAAGGAAAACATCGTGAGGAAATCTGCACACCTGAGAGTTCTCCTTATTATTCTCAAAGGTGTGTGAAGTCCGCCAATTCGCATTGGGCCAGCGTGGTGGACTATGGCCTATAACCTTTCTCTGAGAGAAAGACCTCGCTCAGTAGTGAGCCGATGATGGGTTGATAATGATGATGATGATGAATAAAAAAAATACGAGTTTTTAAACCTTTGACGGATGATGGACAGTAAATTTACAAATAACTATGATTTGAAATGACGGTGACCTACAGAGTTGGTTAATAGCAATAATACAATAGTATAGTTGGTAAAGGTATCCTAATAATAAGTAGTTCAAGTTATAGGGCAGTTTAGGGCACGCGTTTAAACAAACAAAATGTGTGCAAAAATTCCCTAGCTTAGAATAAATATTCTAAGTTCGCTAGCTAGTAGCTACCTATTTCAGATGTAGAGCAGGGGTACCTAGTTAATTTCGCGATAAGCTGCACAGACCTACACTAAATAGCGCATTGCTTTAAAAGTGACGTCCGGTCCTTATCTAGGCATTCGGCCACAACAGTGTAACGTCGTAAAATATAAGGCTCGCCATAAAATATGATTGATTGTGGAGTTGCGCCGAACTTTACGAGCGCACGGCCGCCGTAGGTACGAGTAGGTACAGGCGTGTGGGTATGTAGCACATTCTTGCGACGCAATTTCGATAAGGGGCCCACCTCGGTACCATTAATCTTGTACTTTTCGCTTTACAAAACTTCGGTTACGGTATGTTACAGGCGGCACGCACTTTAACTTTTACTCCAACTACTTTTGAATTCCGATTTCCGAGCAATAGGTACTTATTTAACACAAGAATAAGAAAGAGCTTCGATACCTACATAATTTAGTTTTGCTTAGTCTTACAACTATTAGTCTATGACTCTTCTATATTTCTAGATATTCGTGTAACTTTCCTAATGAGCCCATATTGCCATATGAGGAGGCTTGTATCATGAGACGGAAAATAAGTAGGTACTTAGCTATCGAAATAGAAAGTCATACCCAGCGATGTCATACCTATTATAGAATACCGATTCCAATAAGATCCTAATACCTATAATAATAATTAGAATATACAGGGCATTTGGGATCCAGGATATTGTATAGTGGATCTTAGGATAGTGTATCCAGCTAACTTGCTAACATGTTAACTTTTCCTTGGCCAGCTTGAATGCGATTCTGTGCATAGATATTTCAGAACATGCTTCAATAACATATTTTTACTTATTGGGTTTTAGTAAAGTTTCATTACACTCTTTAAACATTTCTGTGGTGGTGTCGTGTGATGCGGGTTGTAACGTTCTTCCCTCAAATATGGTTGAGCGAAGCAACGCACGGCTGGGTCATGCGTCATGCTCGTGAACGGGTGCCACGGCGGGAATGGGGCTACTTTATGTCTGCCCATCTTAAGATAGAAGTTAGTCGGTATGCATTTTTGGAACTTCCCTCATTGTGGAAACACTGCATATACCTATAGCATAGCACTGTATTGTAAATTTGTTTTGAAAAGAGCAACCGCCGAGTTTCTTGCTGGTTCTTCTCGGCAGGAAGGGCATTCCGAACCAGTGGTAGAGCCAGACGATTCAAAAGCACTTGTAAAAAGTTTATTTGAATAAAAAATATTTCTATTCTATTCTATTCTATTTTACATCAGTTGAATAGTAAATCTGACACTTCCGCGGGTGGCACCCATCTTGCACGTCCTTATATAGAGCGTACAGGGAAGCGAAGTGTTCTGCTCACATGGAAACTGGTTTAATAACTGAGACAAATTGCTCATTATCTTGCGCATGGTATTCCTCTGACTAGTTCAGTAAATAGCTATGTAGCATCGACTTTGATGGAGAGGCTTTATTATGACCATATTAATTACCACACTCATGCACTGACGTGTACTTATCCTATCACGTAACAAACTACGCGGAAGAGCGTCGATCTATGCACTCTAATCCTCTGGTCATTACCTACTTATTACGGCAGTTTTTGATCACGTTAAACGGCCAAGCTAAAACAATATACTTATATAGGCAAACTTTGTTTTTAGGGTTCCGTACCCAAAGGGTACCAACGGGACCCTATTACTAAGCCTACGCTGTCCGTCCGTCCGTCCGTCCGTCCGTCCGTCCGTCTGTCAGAGGGCTGTATCTCGTAAACCGTAATAGATAGACAGATGAAATTTTCACATATTATGTATTTCTATTGCCGCTATAACAACAAATAATAAAAATTAAATTTAATTAAAAAAATTAAATTAAAATGGGTAGGTGGGTAGATGGAAATTTTTTAATTTAATTTTTTTAACGGAACCCTAAAAGAGCGAGGCCCGACTCGCACTTGGCCGATTTTTTGAATGTGAATAAAGTCAGGTTTAGCAAGAAAAAGTTAGAATTATTTTGCTATAATCCGCCAACAGGAAGAATCTGTATTGAAACATGCAGTAAGTAACAAGCTAAGCACCGCTCACCTTCCCAAGCAAGCAAGAAAGCAGTTCCTAAGCAAGCAATGCCATCACCACTCACATGCACCACCACACAAGACTTACACTAATCTCGACGCACGTTTCGCCCCGACACGTCGGTCGTCGTCAGTGTCTTGGCTGGGTAGGTGAGCGGTGCTTAGCTTGTAATTGCATGTTTGACCATACAGATTTTTTTTTGTTGGCGGATTATAGCAAAATAATTCTAACTTTTCTTGCTAATCATGAACTTCCGCAAAGTAGTAACGTGCCTGCTTCTATCCAATATTTAAAGTCAGGTTTATCACGATTCAACATCGTCGAAACACCTACACCTTGACGTACCTACTTACTCGTATTTACACACGATTTTCCTCAGGATGCGCTAACTCCTTGCTAAATGTTGTCAAAATAGGTTATTGGGTACTTTCGCATTTATAAGACAGAAGGCACCTGATATGGATGCTTCTGCATTTGACCCAAGTAAAGCCAGAAATACACGCTTGATGCATCAGGTTGTAAGGTACTTAGCCAGTTTTGGGGAAAAAGTAGAGCTAGGCATGTTGTATGCTCAAATATTCATTTATATCTCTTTACTTTCCATTCAACTCTTGACGGCCATCTTGAGATTTGTGACAATTCTGCCGCCATATCTTACCTAGTCATATTATTGTGATAAAAAAAACGTATACCTATAAGTACATGAACACGCATAAAAATTCAAATCTTTGTAATGAGAAAATGCGCATATTAATGTGCGCTTTTTCTGTGCGTATGTGTAACGTAGTTTAGCTCTATAGGTAGGTAAGTATGTTGGTCGTGTCAATGTGTGTTGGCTTATCCGCGATATGAAGTGCGCGTTCCGTTAATCCACGCTCCATTAGCGAAGTTTGCCGATCAAGTTCCCGCGAGTCACGCCGCGAGTGTTGGAACTCCACTCGTATGATAATTAGGAGCTGCCGCCCGCCCGCCCTACGCGCCGCGCCGCCCACGCGCCCTCCGTGGGCCTTACGCGTACTTTGGAGGTAAGAAAGTAATTAAGACTTGACAACTTTGTTTATATTAGTTACCACATGTAGTTACCTATCTCTTTTTGAAATGTTTTGTATACGTTCTATGGGTAAATATCTTGCCAACTTAAAAAGGAAATTGCATTGAGCTGCATTCTGTTGAATAGAGAGATTTTTGATACGTATTTAGCTGTTACTACTTAGGTTTATAGGGCAAAATAATAATAGATCAATAAAATTAAAGAGTGTAAATTATTTCGAATTAACTGTTTCGCTCGTATGACAGTAAATAAAATTAATGAAAGCATTAGCCAACTGACACTCACCTATATGTCGATTTGAGAGTAATTTAAAATCCTGCTGCTTTCAGGTATGCTTTTAAGACCCTCTTCCACGGTGCTTTTGGACAAAAAAGGAGTAAAAAGGTTGGTAGGGAGAAACATCCTCGAGGCGGAACCTTGGTGTTTCTGGTGCCCTCTGAGCGCGCTGTTTAAACAGACACTCCGATCCTATACAGGAGGGTGTGCCTCGGCAGGCGCTGCTGGCTGGGCAGCTAACGACATCCGGTAGGTGTCTCTGCCCAGTCACCAGGCGATGCGTGGAAAACCGTGGGGTTTAGTCAGTAAGAGTCCGACGTACGTCCATCCGCACACTCACACGGGCGCACTCACTCAAGTAACAGGTTCGCGCCATGTACCTGTCAACAATTCCTTGTTCCATGGTCGTAGCGCTGGCAATCTCTTTGGCTCGCAATGAAGTTGACAGATACTTAGTTTTAAACTTGCCGCCGTTTTGGGGCGTGGTTTTTGCAAGTTCCTTTTGTTTTTGACAGCTAATACGTACATGTAAAATTCCCGAGTCGTCTCGCACCCGGTTTTGCTTTTTAAGTGTCTAAATTTAGTTTATTTTACGGTTTTGTTGAGCCGTCAAGCGGTCTATGTGTCGACCTAGCTATAAGCATAATTGTTACTGTTGTCTGTAACAAAGAACCTCTTTTTTGGAACTCGCCGAGCTTTGCTCGCCACGCGATCGGCGAAAGTGTGTGTGATTAAGGTTTTGGACCCAACTAGTGACAAACCAAGTGTACAGTGCTACGCCAGCCCAACGTCCACAGCTGCAGGCCATAACTAGCTGCCTGCCTGCTGCTGCGAGTGGCCTGAGAAGTTCACCTCACACTTAACCTCACAATATACTCACTCACATACTCACCACTCTCATACTATCTCAGGCCGTACAAGGATTGACTGCTGCAAGGAAGGTCAGTGCAACCCTACCATCATTAAGTCACCACTACGTTGAGAACAGATCTGACCGCGGTGAAAGGCCGCTTGGGCAGCGACCCTGGACTCAGGTTATAGCTGATGGGCCCCTATAACCAGGGTTCCAGGCCTTGACTCGTTGGCCAAGCCGTTGGCCTCAACATTTGGTAAGCAGAGCGCGGTTAAATTGATTCCGCGGACAGATTTGGCATTACTGTGACTTAACTTGGCCGTTCTAGGGTTAACTCATTAATTGTAAACTTATTGATTTATAACTTGTTAATACACAGGCTTATTGAGTTGCTAGTACGTGGCCTACCTTGTCACATGTAGGCCTGTATAATGATTGCAATTAATGAGATTTTGTTTTGTTAATTTTTGTTGATTAATAATTAATAGTATCTAATTGTTGTTTGTGGCCCGTAACTGGCCAACAGTTAGATGTAGATTGTAATAAATAAACTTAATATTAATATAATTTGATAATTGTAGGTTCTCAACCAACCAATTTGTAATTTGCAGTGCCTAGTATGAGTCTAGTGGCTTAGTACGGGTAATTAAAACTTAATTTTTCTTTTATCTTAATTTATGTTATTGATTGACTTAACATAAATTATTGATAGCTTAATTTGTATCTTTTGGAACTTTTAACCAACAAATACTTTGTTTACTAAAACCCCTCGTGGTTAGGTAACAGAGTAGTTTGTTTGATGTATTTAAAATAAATAATTCTTGTTTAAAGTAAATAATTCTAATTAATAAATAGTATTTAAGTAGTAATTTGTTTGTGTTTAAAGTGGGTAATTCTTGTTTGATTATTAATTTGTTTGGTTGAAGTTGAAACATAACTTGTAACAAATAACTTTGTTTTGATTTTGTTATCTATTTGTTGTAACTACCTTTATTTAAGTTGTTTTGTACCTACCTAAGATGTCAGTCCACAAAAAATTGAGCGTGCAAATTCAATCAGAGCTGCGTTGGGCTGCTACAGCCAACGCCTTGGTAGGCCGGGTGGACCGGGCATCCGCACTGCTCCAGCGGTGCGAGCAGGTGCGGACCAGGCAGGCGGTCGTCGAAGAGGCCTTCCGAGACCTCATGGCATTGGAGCTACCTCCGGAATCGCTGGAGTCCTCAGTGCGGGACTACGAACAGTTTTTTGAGCTGACAGACGGTCTGGTGGAGAAGGCCGCGAGGCTCAAGAAGGAGGCGAGAATGAGCTCTATTCTTGAGTCTCCCACCAGACCCACCACGCAGCCTGCGTTACAGGGCAAGTTGCCAACAATAAACTTGCCCCACTTTTCTGGCAACCTGAGCGAGTGGCTAGGCTTTCTTAGCCTCTTTGATAGCCTGGTGGACGCGAGAAGGGACCTGTCTCCCTGCCAGAAACTGGCCTATCTACTCTCTTCCCTCCAGGGAGAGGCTCTGGGTTTAGTTAGCCACCTAGACCTCTCCGAGGAGAGTTATACCACCGCGCGGGAACTACTGACTCGGTGGTATGCCAACGTGCGCCGGTTAGCAGACACACACGTGGCACAAATTCTAGCGCTGCCACGTGTCTATGGGGTGCCCCATTTAAGAGAATCACTCTGAAATCCACTGATTGTAGCCTGCAACGCTCTTAAGCGTTTAGAGCTTCCCTTGGACCAGTGGTCCTTCCTTTTATTACACATTGTGTTGTCCCGCCTACCTCCCGAGTTGAAACTGCGTTTTGAGCAAAGGTATGGTGGGGACGGGGCCAGCTACCTGCCCCCCTTTTCGGACCTTTTAAAGTTCCTTGAGGAAGAGTGCCGGCAGGCTGATAACTCTGGTATTGCTGGTCCTTCAAGGACCCCAGAGCGGCCTGCCCAGCTGAGGAAGGAAAAGGGTCACACTGGCGTCCCTGGTAAAAGGGCCTCCGACCGGAGACCAAGGCCCGTTTACACGGGACTTGCTGCCACTGAACCCGCCCCCTGTAACTATTGCAGGCATCCAGGCCACCGGGTGCTTTCTTGCCCCCCGTTTCTCTCTAAGCGGATCAAGGATCGGAGGGGCATTGCAAGAGACCGCCACTGGTGCTATAGCTGTCTGGAAGCTCACATGCAACGGGACTGCCAACAGCGACGGCCATGCCCAATTTGTAGGGGGTAACCACCTGGAGATTTTGTGCGCCAACAAGAATGGTGTTGGCCGCCGGGTGGAGAGTGAGGGCGCGCCCCGCACGGGCGGGGGCGCTCTTACCGATCGCTCCCCGGATTACTTGCGTCGGTCTCCTGATCAGGGCCATGAATCCCGACGCGTCCGGATTTCGACCCCGCCTATGGGGGCTTCACCCCCCCGTGAGGGGGGCGCCAACCCCCCTCGACGTTCTGATGGCAGATTTGTGGCGGCTCCGTCTACGGTTCAGTCTGCCCGCTATTCACCTCCGCTTCATGAGTGGCCACGCCTCGAACGCCGCCCACCTCGAGCGGGTCGACAGCCTTACTACGTCCTACCGACCTCAGCCCGTATGACTAGGCCCGTGCTGCCGCCACGCATGGGTTTACCCAAATGGAGGTCCGTCCCCCTCACCTTTGGAGGTCCCCCCCTGAGTCTCAATATGAGACTCTCCGGTTAGAGGACCGGTTTGATGAGGACGACCACCAATAGGTAGTCGCCGCCCTAGCCCCCACCACAGCAACTTCTCCTGAGACCTTGAATCTCCGGCAGTCCGTCTGTCAGACCATTCTTTTGCCGACTGTCTCAGTGAAGGTATTCAACCCGAAGGGTGAATTTTTAATCGTTCGCGCCCTTTTGGATTCGGGTTCACAGCGCTGTATTGCTTCTTCTCGTTTGGTGGGTGAGCTAGGGCTCCCTTGGAGTCCTCGAACAGGACGGGTGATAGGTATCGGGGGTATAGAGCCCTCGACTCCTAACGGGGAAGCGGAATTAATGTTTGGCCCCGTTACGGGCAATCTTAGGGTCTTGGTCAAGGTGTCAGTCCTTGACAATATCTTAGGTCCCCTACCGCAGGTCCGAATAACTGACGCTGCGGTGTCCTGTGCATCAGGCCTAAACCCAGCTGACCCCCACTGGACTGAACCCGGTCCTACGGACCTTTTGTTGGGTTCCGACGTGTTGGGCCTGGTCTTGTCAGGGGAAATTAGGGTTTTGCAGAAGGACGGCCTATGTGCCATGTCCACTATATTCGGTTCTAGCTTTTTTGGACCCGTGCTATGCCTTCGGACCTACCGGTGCTGGACCAATTGCAAGCAGCCGGCTTGACGCTGTCGGACGTGGTCCAGCGCTTTTGGGAAGTTGAGGAGCCGCCGCATGCCGCACGAGTTGACCCTCTTGACCTTGAATGTGAGTTGTTTTATCAAAACAACACAGGCCGCCGTGTTGATGGGCGATTTGTAACTCGCTTGCCCTTTCTCGCTTCTCGCCCCCCGCTTGGTCAATCGCGGGCCTTGGCGGAAAAGAGGCTCTTGTCTATGGAACGGCGCATGCGGCGCGACTCCACCTTCCGCTCCAAGTACGTTGAATTTATACGCGAGTACGAGGGCCTGGGGCATATGTCACCATCCAATTTTGATTGGCGCGCACACGAGCACTACTTCTTACCCCACCATGCCGTCTTGAAGACCCCTGGGGGGAAGATTCGAGTGGTTTTTGACGGCTCCGCGGCCACATCCAACGGGGTGACATTGAACCAATGCTTGCACTCCGGTCCTAAGCTGATCAAGGATATCTCCGATATCCTCACGCATTTCCGCCGGCATCAAATTGTTTTCGTAGCTGACATCAAGATGATGTTTAGACAGTCGATGGTACATCGCGATGATCGGAGATACCAAATGATTCTGTGGCGCGAAAATCCTAATGAGCCAATGCGTGTCTTTGAATTGAACACCACGACCTATGGACTCAAGTCAAGCCCCTATATTGCTATCAGGACCTTGTTAGAACTAGCTAACCGGGAGCGACTGAATTACCCTCGCGCATCAGCCACCTTGGAATCGTCAGTCTATATGGACGATATTTGCACGGGAGCCTCGAGCGTTGAGGAAGCTCTGACTCTTCGCGATGAATTGATTGCAATACTGAAGTCCGGAGGTTATGAGTTGGGCAAGTGGCTGTCCAACTCCCCTCACGTCTTGAAGGATCTTCCGGGAAAGGATCAGCAGGATCCTCATATTTTTGAAAATCCCGAAAATCCCAATTTGCTGACGGTCCTTGGAATACAGTACCAGCCCGTCCAAGACGTTTTCACCTACCGGGTCAAATTAAACCCACCTCCTAAGGTCTGGACTAAGCGTTCCGTATTGTCTACGGTTGCTCGCACCTTCGATCCCAATGGATGGATCACTCCCGTAATATTTTTGGCTAAATGTTTCCTCCAGAAGCTTTGGATTGCTGAACTCGGTTGGGACGAACCACTCCCTGGGAAGTTATTGAAGGAGTGGAACTCCCTTGTGTCTTCACTTCCTGAAGTTAACCGAATTTCCATGCCTCGACGCTTCCTACCAACAGGAAGGTGTCATGCCAGTCTCCACGGGTTTTGCGACGCCTCCGAACGAGGATACGCCGCCGTGGTATATTTGAGGACTGTCGATGTCGCCGGTGAGGTCGCGACGCATCTCGTCTTGGCAAAAAGCAAGGTGGCCCCTATTCGGTCACGGTTAACTATCCCGAAATTAGAATTGTCTGGCGCCGCCCTTCTGGTACGCCTCTTGAACCACGTCCGCTCCTCTTTGGCATCTGCGGTCGATCTGACCGACGTTTATGCTTGGACGGACAGTGAGATTGTCCTTTGCTGGCTACGAGCCGCGCCTCACAACTTAGAGGTCTTTGTTGCGAATCGGGTCTCCCAAATTCAGAGCTCTGCAGTACCGGTGATTTGGAGACACGTACCCGGAGAACTGAACCCGGCCGATTGCGCCTCCCGCGGCTGTGAGGCCTCTTCACTGGTCCACCATCACCTTTGGTGGGATCCAAGTTGGCTATCCCAATCCGAGGCGACTTGGCCTCAAAATAGGTTTTCCGCTCCCGAAGTATTGCCGGGCTTAAGAGTCGGAGTGGTTGAGGATAAACAGATCCCCGACTTGAACTTTCTTTTGAACCGTTACAGTTCCCTTGATAAACTAATTGGTGTTACCGGTTGGATTCGACGTTTTATCCATAATGGGCGGAATTCAGAAAATAAAAATTTGAGTCCTGTGCTTTCCCCTCTTGAACGCCAAGACGCCCGGAACTACTATGTGCGTGTGGTTCAGGTGGAGCATTTTTCATCCGTGATTGACACCCTAAAGAGAGGTTTAGTTTTGAAGGGCCCCCTTGCTCGCCTAAGCCCTTTTTTGGACAATAACGGAATGCTACGCGTTGGAGGACGCCTCAAGAATTCCAATCTGCCCTATGGTGCTCGCCACCCCCTTTTGCTACCTAAGGACGGCACCTTTGTCAAATTGCTAGCGACACACTACCATCTTAAAAATGCCCACGCTGGTTGTAATGCACTCTCGGCTATTTTACAGCGCGAGTTTTGGATTCTGGCAGGGAGACGCACCATCCGGAACGTCACCTTCAGATGCATTCCGTGTTACCGCTTGAAGGCTAATACTTCCCAGCCGATGATGGGTGATCTGCCCTCCGACCGCGTTCTAGCCACTCGACCCTTTGCTGGGGTTGGCACTGATTTTGCTGGCCCGTTTGCCATCAAGAGCTCTAACCTCCGCAACGCCAGATCGCTCAAGGCCTACCTCTGCGTTTTTGTATGTCTCGCTACCAAGGCGGTACATTTAGAACTTGTGAGTGCCTTAAGCACTGAAGCTTTTGTAGCCACGCTAGGTAGATTTGTCTCTCGTCGAGGATTGCCTGACCTGATTCGCACTGATTGCGGCACAAATTATAAGGGCACTGATAGATATTTAAAAGAAATTGTCGAATTCCTGTCTAGCAATAAGATTAGATTAAGTACAGCATTGTCCAAGATGGGGGTAACCTGGAAGTTTGACCCCCCAGCTTGCCCTCATTGGGGTGGAATATTCGAAGCTGTGGTTAAGGTGGCCAAGACTCATCTCCGGCGCGTTATAGGCGAAACTGTTTTAACCTTTGAAGAACTCGCCACCGTGTTTTGCAAAATTGAGGCTGTACTCAATTCTCGGCCACTCTGTCCCCTCTCATCTGACCCAAATGACCTGGAGGTCTTAACTCCCGGTCATTTTCTGATTGATCAGCCCCTTAACGCTCTACCCGAATACCCCTTCAGGGACGTGAAGGTCTCACGTTTGTCCCGGTTTGAGCTGCTGCAACAGATGACTCAGAGTTTTTGGCACCGTTGGTCACTAGAGTATTTGCATCTTTTGCAGCAGCGGGTTAAGTGGGCTGACAAATCTGATCCACCCAAAGTTGGTGACCTAGTGCTGATTAAGGAACCTAATTTGTTGCCTTTATACTGGCGCCGTGGGCGCATTCTTAAGCTGATCTACGGGTCTGATGGGGTTCCCAGGGTTGCCGAGGTAATGGTCGGAGACTCTGTCTTGCAGCGAGCCGTTTGCTCCTTATCACGTTTACCTATTTACTAGTAAGTGGACGTAAATCCTTACGACCACAGGCGGGGGGGTTGTTCGCGCCATGTACATGTCAACAATTCCTTGTTCCATGGTCGTAGCGCTGGCAATCTCTTTGGCTCGCAATGAAGTTGACAGATACTTAGTTTTAAACTTGCCGCCGTTTTGGGGCGTGGTTTTTGCAAGTTCCTTTTGTTTTTGACAGCTAATACGTACATGTAAAATTCCCGAGTCGTCTCGCGCCCGGTTTTGCTTTTTAAGTGTCTAAATTTAGTTTATTTTACGGTTTTGTTGAGCCGTCAAGCGGTCTATGTGTCGACCTAGCTATAAGCATAATTGTTACTGTTGTCTGTAACAAAGAACCTCTTTTTTGGAACTCGCCGAGCTTTGCTCGCCACGCGATCGGCGAAAGTGTGTGTGATTAAGGTTTTGGACCCAACTAGTGACAAACCAAGTGTACAGTGCTACGCCAGCCCAACGTCCACAGCTGCAGGCCATAACTAGCTGCCTGCCTGCTGCTGCGAGTGGCCTGAGAAGTTCACCTCACACTTAACCTCACAATATACTCACTCACATACTCACCACTCTCATACTATCTCAGGCCGTACAAGGATTGACTGCTGCAAGGAAGGTCAGTGCAACCCTACCATCATTAAGTCACCACTACGTTGAGAACAGATCTGACCGCGGTGAAAGGCCGCTTGGGCAGCGACCCTGGACTCAGGTTATAGCTGATGGGCCCCTATAACCAGGGTTCCAGGCCTTGACTCGTTGGCCAAGCCGTTGGCCTCAACAGATTTCCCCACGAGAAAATAAAGGTCCGTTTAAATGGGTAAATTAACTTGAAAGCGGAGCCTGCCCTCGCCTCTACGAGTCGGATCTACGAGAGCTACGGGAAGAGGACACTCAACTTTAATGAAAAACTTTAATTAACAGACTTGATACTGTTTTCATTCTATCTTTCGATAGGGTGACTATAATCGCAAGGAAAATAATTAAGTTTCTTCTTTTTCTAATCAAACTAAATGCACTGAACCTCGATCTTATTTAAAGTCGCTACAAATTAAAATATAAGAAAAGACAGGAACCTCCACATAGGTAAGTAAGTAGTTAACTACGCGACGAAGCGTACCTAAGTATCTAATTACATATTATGTACTTAAATATTCAAAACTTATTACCCGTACTTAGCGTAGGCCAAACTGTGGCTCTTATGATACGACATGACTCTACCAAACGGTTCGGAAAGCGGATTCTGCTGAGAAGAGCCAGCTAGAAACTCAGCAGAAAAATTCAAAATAATCATTTTACAATATTATTATGTTAGCTACATAGATAGTAAGTAATAAATAGATAATAATTAGAGAACATTTCCACAATGAGTGGAATTTCCAAAAATGCATACTACAATTTAATATTATCTACCTATACATGATTTTGATGAACCTTTTTATATGTTGCAAGTTGCAACTAGCAATAAAGTTTTCTGCTACTGCCTATATCTACTACTTACCTACTTCTACACGAGAAAGTGCTTACTGCCTAGGTGTACCTATGTGCTACATACCCACCTCAAAAGTTCCATGGATTAAACTACTTTAGAAGTTACATTTGTAGGAAATCTTAGTTTTTTTAAGTTGGTTGGTAGTAGGTATGTATCTGTCTACTTACTTATTATAGGTTTCGAGATTCAAGTAGACAAACGGAGGAAGAACTGCGGGATATGAGGTTGTCAACTTGTCACCCCACTGCGGCGGATGGAGCCCGCAATCCGTAATTATGTACGGAACCCTTTCCGAATAAATCTCGCGTGTCTCATTTTACGGGAGTTCACCGAGGAAATTGCTTTTTAAGGTTCCTTCTTGGGTGCTTAAATTAAAATGAAAAACAAAACTAAGCATTGAGACGTGATCTTACCATAACGTATTTTTCGTAGGTACCTAGGTACTACCTACTTATCTACTGTTTCTTAGGTAGGTACAACGAGTAGGCAGGTACTATCTACGCTTGTTAGGTTGCCGCTATGACTACCTATTTAATTACCTATACCTATTAGGATTTAGATTTATATCCACAACAGTAAAACACGACGAGGCGGTGGTAAATAGTTATTTGTGTTATATGGGGCCAAAGGAATTTTTTGTTCCCCGAGGGCGTTATTTTGAATTCAGAGCGAAGTGAAGGATTCTATAGTAGACTCCCGAGCGTAGCGAGGGATTCTAAAGTAGAATCCTGAGCGTAGCGAGGAATTCAATATACGCCGCCCGAGAACAAAAAATTTTGGCCCCGAATGACACACAATATTTTTCATCATTACCTATGAGAAAAAGCTAGGAGTATCAACCTACTATGTATAGAGTATAGACATTACCAATACGTATATTGAAAGTTTAAATAAAACACGAATACATTTTTATGAAATAATTAAACATTAATATTTATGTTGAAAGTATGGGCGTATTTATCTAATCGACAAATTGATCACGTGACTTATCGAAGCCAACAGCTTCTCAAAACATTTTTGAATTCTCTCTTCTGATTGGTCCGCGTTAGTGCTTTAGTATGCTAAGGCACTAACGCGGACCAATCAGAAGAGAGAATTCAAAAATGTGTCGAAATTCAAAAATGTTTGAGAAGCTGTTGTCTACGATAAGTCACGTGATCAAATTTGTCGATTAGACATAATTATACGCCCATACTTCCAACATAAATATTAATGTTTAATTATTTCATAAAAATTTATTTGTGTTTTATTTAAACTTTCAATATACGTATTGGTAATGTCTATACTCTATACATAGTAGGTTGATACTCCTAGCTTTTTCTCATAGGTAATGATGAAAAATATTGTGTGTCATTCGGGGCCAAAATTTTTTGTTCTCGGGCGGCGTATATTGAATTCCTCGCTACGCTCAGGATTCTACTTTAGAATCCCTCGCTGCGCTCGGGAGTCTACTATAGAATCCTTCACTTCGCTCTGAATTCAAAATAACGCCCTCGGGGAACAAAAAATTCCTTTGGCCCCATATAACACAAATAACTATTAAACAACCCGGAGGTGGGCACTTACCTACCATTCCGTAGTAGGTATGCAACTGGTAAATATTACACAAAAAACTAATTGTGTTACTGTTGCTAACAGACGAATCTATAAAAATGGTTTAAATTGTTGTAGCGTTGTAACTTGTAAGGAATTTTTAGGAATTCCAATCCAAGCCGCAAGTTCAGAAGTCGAGACAAGGATTGAAAGAATTCACTTTGAAAAAACATAATATTTGTTTTTCCGATAGATTGTACCTAAGTTAGTACTTACCTATTTCAATAGATAGCTGGTAGGTACAACCTACTTATCTACGATTATGAAGTCGGTTAGGAGTTATGTTGAAAGGATACCTAGGTAATTTCTGGTAAAACAACTTAAGTAAAAATAACTTCATTAATTAAAATTGTCAACGATATTAATTAACGCACCGGTTTTGTTCTGCGACTTGGTGGGGGTTGCTGGTGATACTGGATGCAGCATTTCAAGCTTATTATGACAGGTTCTCACGTGGATACATGCTGGACACGCAAACTGAATAAAAAGTCATAATAAGGTAACTAAATAGTATCCAAGGTATATACTTACCTTCCTATACCTGCTTACATACTCTACAGCGTGTAGACACATAAGTAGTTCGACCACAGAATATAATATAATAGTAGGTTCGACGTTCTGTCCTCAAAGTCGAATTTAACGGAATCTATAGACCTATATCCGAGTACGTCTTAGGTACGTAGCCTAGGTACCAATAACATGAAAAAAGTTGTTTGAGCGTAAAATTCAAATCAAGTTAAATTTAGTTTAAATTAATGTCCAGAACAAATGATTTATTTTTGACTTAATACTTATTTAAGTATACCTATAGCTGGGTTTGAAAAGCAAAATAAAGTAGTTACACTAGCGGCACGCTATGATGGCCGGTTTGACACATTACAATAGTGATGTGGAATGTCAATTTACTCTCGAACAAAAAACAATTAAGTTTTGTTTTTGTACCTGATTAAATAGGTTTAATAAAACAAAAATGTATATGTTTATTTAATTTATTTGAACGAACTGAATATTTGAATGAAAATGAATATACATACTTTATATGCACACAAGAAACATATGAATACAAAAGATACCAAAAAAGGTGCCACAAAAGGCCATAATTAATCAGATTCGTCCATACTACTATTTTCACTGTCGTCACTGCTATCATCACCTACATTAATAATTATATGTTCGTTTTCTATAATATTATCTATTTTCACATCTCTTTCATAATCTTCCCTTATTAATTTAACAGTTCTATTCACAACCTTTTCCCAGTCTCCTTTAGTCACATGTTCACAAGCTTCTTCTAATAATTTTAGCATTTTTTTTGTGGTAAATGGGGGTTCTGTATTGTGTCTTGCATATCCCTTAATTTGAGCCCACACCAACTCAATCGCGTTATACTCACAATGGTAAGGCGGTAACCGTATAACTCTGTGCCCATGTTCTAATGCTATTTCGTCAATGACGTATCGGATCTTGGTTGGTTTGTTTTCTTTTAAAAGACGTACTAATTCCGCTTTTAACATATTCATGTTTGCATCTACGCCATTTTTACGAAGCCATGCGACGATATCAGCTTTCTTTTGGGATTGGGCAGGTGGCTTGTCAATTTGCATCGAGTGGTATGGGGCGTTGTCCATAATTATAATAGATGGTTCAGGGAGGCTACACAACATTGAGGTAAACCATTCAGTAAACTTTTCTCCATTCATGTCTTCATGATAGTCTCCAGTGGTTTTTGACGCAAAAGCCATGAGAGAACCTTCGACAAACCCGTTGATGGTTCCGGCGTGACAAATTATAAGTCGCGATCCTTTTCCTACAGGAACTTTGGAAGTAGATGCTGCTGTGTCATCGTTCCAAGAACGGCCTACAGTATGGTTAGCATTAAGCCATGTTTCATCCAAGAACACAACATTTTGCCAATTTTTGATTTCTTTCACTTGCCGTAAAAAAGTATACCTTGCCATCGCTATATCAAATCTTTCCATCAATATTTTGCGTTTGTTACATTTTTTGTATCGAAATCCAATGGTCTTCAAAATCTTCGTTAAAGAACTTTCCCCACCGAAGAATAATCCAGCTTCCTTCAGTGAATGCACCAACTTTTTTCTTGTTGGATACTCCTTCTGTAAATAGTAGCCGTAAACATGTCTTCGGATAGCATCGGCATCAAAGCTATCGATGCCTACGACTGGTTTTGCTCGTTTTCTCTTTTTTGGTGTGTGAAGTTTATTTTCTTCTGTGCCAGTCTCGCCATATTTTTTTTTAGTTATCCGTCTAACAGTTCGTTGTCCAATATTAAGCGCATCAGCTACGCGTTCAACCACTGACGTTATAGGTAAAATTGGCCCTCCATTTTGAGCTTCACGATCGAAATAGTTACGAAGGCGTATTACGAACTCACGTGTCTGACTATTTAGAACAGTTCTCTGCGTACGTTCGGTCATATCGACGAAATCCACAACAAAGGGCTTGAACAGAGTCCAAATTAACGAGCAAGGGTCAACAGTAATGCAGTATCAATATTTGAAATCCAAAGCCAGGTCAAAACTATATCACAATCGCATTGCACTGACAGTTTATACTTTTCGAAGCAACGTCAATTCGAAACTGCTTTGTTTTGCATTGAGCATTGACGCGAGTTTGCCGGAGGTAGTAGTTGTGCTAGCCAGCGATCCTATGTGACGATCGTATTAGATTCCATTTTTAAAAATTTTCAATTTAGAAAACCAAATGCCGAGTTGTGGTATATATCATATAAAAATAAAAATTTTACCTTTTGTATGAAACAGCTGATATTTTTTTGCGATTTCAGAGGTTTGTCCACATAGTGAAAATTGTTCATATTCACAAGTACATTCACCCCTTAAATGGTGCAAACTGATTTTTCTACACTTGTATACATTTTAGAAATCAATTTAATAAATAAATTTTGAGTCCTAAACCTAAAACTACATTCGATAAAATTTATGAATCTCTGCACATCACTATCGTCAATAAAGTAATACAATTATTTCCTTCAAAGTCGTTATCAATTAATACGGAACTTCATGAGCGGACAAACGTCAAACCAGCCATCATAGCGTGCCGCTAGTTTAACTAGTAAGTATTTGGTTGCGGAGATCTACAAATTTTTGAACAATGCGTAGCCTCGTAGCAGGTAAGTAAGTATCTACGTTACATTCGAATTTAACTGTTAACCGATAAATAATGAACTTAACTTCGAACATACGTTGGTATGCCATATAGGTACGCATGTAGATAATCAGTCGTGGGGACCTAGCATTACTTGCACTCAATTAACATTGTGTTTTTATGTAAATATCTATGGCCTACACAACGCGCGAGGAATACCACGGCAGGTCGCCATTGCAGAGGCTTTGCCGTTTGTACTGCACCAGTGGTACCTGGACTGGTATTTCATAGGCTATAAGGTGTGAAAAGACGCAGATGATTCGCTATGTACTTAGACAAGTAAATAATTTTACTTATGATCGTTCGATGAAGCTACCTATTTCTATACCTAGTAGGTACCTAAGAACAGGTAAGAATATTAGTAGAATGCACACAGAAGTGTGCATTGTGTGCATATTGAGTGCATACTTAGTATAGGTATTATCACTAGTAAATGGTCCTACCTAAGTAACTGTCACTCTATTCCTCGTTATCGAAATAAGTCGCTTTACCTACCTTTAGGTAGGTACCCACCCCCCCACATGTGAAAAGCTGAAATGAAATGAAATGTATTTATTTGCAACACCTTACTTAATTATTGTGATTAATGGAAGGGGTCACGACTTACGACCGTCAGCAATGAAGAATCCAATGCAGAGAAAGATTAACTAAAACAAGGTACCTAACTGAGCGGATTGCAATACAAAGTAAGTATCCCAGATTCGTAGATATTCCTCTAGGTATAGGTATAGGTATAGGTATAGGTATCTTCCTTACTTTACGTTGAACCTAAATAGGTACTTTTATCTTGCCATGTCTTTAACCTACCTAATCATTTTCTTGTGATCAGACTTTCGACGGAGATATAACGAGCAGGCAGGAGGTAGGTATCTACTATCTTCATAATTAAGATAAGCAAGGTTCCCACAGCAGCCGATAGCGCGGCATCTCCCGAGTCCCGCGGTTTCTCCGCACAATAGCGGGCGGAGCTCACACCACGAGCACAAAGGGACAAACGCCATTGTCGCATTGCTCGCTACAGCCGCTTATCACTAGATACAAATGAAACAATTCACGAAATTCGCGAGTTTTGGGGGAAACGTGTTACGTGGACGCCAAGCTCAGGTGATTGTGGATTGTTGCCAATTGTCGTTAGCTGTGAGATTTCAATAGTGAATGTGTGAATGTGAAAGTTTGGACAGAATGTAGGTATTTTGGGTAATTAACGTACCTACATACCTACTTAACTAAAATGGCTACTTCGGTATAGGTACTTACCGTTAATTGCAGTAATACGGTAGGTATGGTAGATTTACCTAATTAGTTAGATAGGTACCTGTAGGTAGGTACTTATACCTACCTATACACGCTATATTCTGAGAACCCTGTAGGTACCTATCGCATGGCGGCATGTTTTTGATGGAAGGATGGTAACTAAGTACTTATAACCAGACTAGATGAGACATAATTTTATTTAAGTAAGTACTTAATTTTGAAACTGTCTTCACCGGGTCTACAACCGGCTGCCGGAGTTCGCGCACCACTGGCACAAGATGTGAAGCGGATCGGAGCGAGCAGGGACCAGACGAGGAGCCACAGAGCGACGACGCGAGTCAAGCCTGTGCAGTGACGTCTAGCCCCAGAAGGGGGAGAGTGACACAAGGGACAAAGGATGAGAGGAAAAAGAACTTGTAGGGAGTCAAGGAGGCGCACCGGGAAACACGCCAAGAGCAACTACCGGGTGCCCTCCCAGTGTTTCGGCCCATATAACCGCGAGTTTGGAGGGGCTATGGGAGGTGGCGGGTTTGTCCTCACCGGGAATCGAACCCGAGACTTCCCACTTTAAGATCCCAGCACTTGCCACTCACCACTGCGCCAGCGAGGTTCAGACCCAGACATAATTATTATACTTATCTATTATGTATTTACTACCGTGTCATACCTATAACCAAACTAGGACAGCTTCGTCGTTAGGTATACTTAATTTTATAACTGAGCGTATTATATTATATAGGTAAGGGCTACTTAGGTTAGATACCTAGTTACTCACAATAGAAACAATGTTAATCTCGAGGTATCTACCTGTTACTCGACAGCTATACTTATCTAGAAGGTAGGTGTCATAGCATCGTTAATGAGGTAGGTATGCACGCCCAGAATAAAAAGTGAACGTAGTGGCGTGGGTATTGGTATTGCGATGTGATCGGGTTCGCGGCGGCTGTTGGCCGGAGCGGGAAGCTGCAACAATGGGAGGCGCGCGCGCAGGCGGCGCTCTCATCTCGCCGCGACACGCCCCCGCGGGCCCGCGCACACTGCCGCAGCGTGGACAGGGTGCCTGCAGCCAAGCAACAGCACTGCACCGGAGGAGTAGGTACACTTCACACCTCACACAGACCTAGCGTGCAGGCTGCAGGCACGCTACCCGTACCCCCCTCCCCACATATGCATAGGTATAGCTAATTCCTTTAAGTATTCAATAGAAATAAAAATAAAAATAGAAATAGAAATGTTTTTTATTCAAATAAACTTTTTCACAAGTGCTTTTGAATCGTGGATGAGTCTACCACTGGTTCGGAATGCCCTTCTTGCCGAGAAGAACCAGCAAGAAACTCGGCAGTTGCTCTTTTCAAAACGATAGGAAAACAATGGTCCGGAAAAATTGAAAAACTGGGAATCACATCATTCTTTCCTTGATGTCACTATGAAAATAGTTAGGTACCTAGGTAGTTAGGTAATAGGATAAAATCTTGATAGAAGTTGTTTGCGTAAGAAAAAAACTTGAGAGGTGTCAAGGGACACCCGGATAGAACGTAGTTCCTTTCGATTACATTGTGTTCGGTATTTTGGCGGTACAACATTGGGTCTCCGTAGCCTAGGGGCTCCGGCAGTCGCTTAACAGTTCAAAGTCGATGGTTCGAATCCCAGCTCGACAGACCGAATTTTCCATTTTCAATTTTATTTTAAATAATTTCTACATGTGGAATTTTCCCCTAATTTTTTATAACTTATAAGTTATAGCCACGTAACTATAAGCCGGAGCCACTAGGCTACGGAGACCCAATGTTGTACCGCGAAAATTCCGAAAACAATGCAAAATTCACATTCAACAAAAAAGTGTCGGTTTCAAAAATGTGTCGAGTGTCGGTTCCTTAATTTTTTCCGTCTAGCCCCCTTCCGCACCGCGCGATAAGGAACTTACGTTCCAAAAATACCTGAACACAACATATAAGTACCTAAGTATTAAGTATCTACTCCCTATAGTATAGGGATAGGTATAGGACCTATGGATACCTACTATTATTAGTACCTATCTACTTATAGGTAGGAAACTACGCATAGGTACAACCTATCTTTTATTCCTCCATTTTCTCTATAGCATAGATAGATAGGTGAGCTACTTCCATAATAGTTCACCTACCTAAGTACTTAAACATCGTTTAAAAATAATAAAAGCTACATCCCATTCCTGCGTTATCTGTAGATAAGTACAAGTTTACGAGCTAGTCGGAGCAGCGTCCCGCGCGCCGCAACACGCGGCAACCCGATACAGGCCGTAAATACGCGGTAATTAGGCCACGAGCGCATAAATATGACGGAGCGAGTCATAACTCAGTCAATTAGCGCGCGCGCGCCGCTAAATCACGCGCCGCAGAGATAACCGCTGATAACGGCTGCTGACGACTTGCCTTCCACCCGACAAACGACGTCCCAAACACGTCCTTTTCGATCCAGACGATCAGACAACGACCGACAACGCTCCTTATCAAGTAAGTAGGGCAGTACACATCAATAACCTCTGCACAGCGTCTTCGCCGGCGAAGACGAGGTCCCCGATTTCTAACGTCACCTGGGCGTGGATCCTTACCACGATCACGGGGACGTACGGACTAACCTAGTCCAGCCACTCCTCCCATTCGTCCCAACGTCATCCTAAGCCGTGGTCCGAGCCTCACAGGAGGCGCCCTTAGGAAGACGTTGCCCCCCGATGTCTTCGAGCCCTAGAGCTCTCCAAATCCCAGGCAGAGCTTCGCGCTTGCCAACCCTCCGGTGAAGCTGTAACGCCCAGTAGTGCCAGCATACATAATCCGAAACTACACAGCACTTGCGCCGACACTCGCCGCCGACACCCGACAGCGACAGGGAGCACTCGCGGTCTGATAAGTTACACCTGTCGCTTCTGACACCATGTTACTGTGGCAAAACCCTGCATTCGTGTCGCCATAAGCCATTCTTCCTTGGCGAACGCTTGTTGCCGTATACGAGTAGAACCTTACCTACCAAACTTATGACAGTATGGAGTCATGTCCCATGCGTTTGGTAGAATAGAAACTAATGGATCGAGTGGTGGACGTTTGTACTCTACCAACGACGAGCAACCAGCCATCCGAGCACAGGTGTGATTGTCCAAAGTTATTCCATTGATCGTAATCGAATTCTATGACGTCAAGCGTCAAAGTAAAATAAACCATAACAGCATTGAAGCTGAGCTCAATTTCGTGTATGCATTCTTATGCGTTTACGTATGTACGATCCGCTCCATAACCCTCCATATTAAATCGGTTGTACTGAATTTGTGACTTTAAATCAAAATACAATCAAGGATTATTTTTACTTTGACGCTAATGTCATCGAATACGAATACGATCAATGGATTAAATTTTAGACAATTGGTACCCAGGTTGCTTTCCTGTGACAAGCCACAAGACACTCTGTCTATGGAGACAATGTAAAAAAAGAGTAATTATTGTACAATGCCTTTGCAATTGCGATTTGATAGAACCCAACAAAATATCTAGGTTAGGTTCTCTAGGTGAATTGTAGAATCCTTGATGGACTAAATAAAATTGTATCTACCTACCTCCCTGTAATTTAGATAGACCCTGTAGGTACATAAGGAACTTAAATGATACATTGACGACTTTATCACGGCAATCGATCGACAAGCTTGTGAAAATTCATCAGTCATTCATTTCATAGTCTCATGGACTAGTTTTTGTAAGTCCATGCTCATCCATCCATGTCAGCACGTGCAAATTAATATGCAATGGATATCTATCGGGCGTGAACATCTGATCTGTATCTATCAATGTATCAATCTGCATCTGCATTGCCAACATGCTTACGTAGGTTATAGGTACTTTTAGCAGGAAGTAGAATATCGCAGTTTGTACAGGTAGGTGCGTCAACTTCTTATAGGTACTTATGCTTAGAATCTATAGATCATACTATAGCTGTGCTGCTGAAGACTCAAGACAGAATTAAATTGAGGGTAAGATCTATGAATGTCACTCTCAGCTCAGAGTCAAGACTGAGTTAAAACGAGACAGATCTTTGTCGGAACATATTTTTGTCTCAATTTAACTCTATCTTGAGTCTTGACCAGAGCCAGAGTACGATCTATAGATTTCGGCCTGAGACACAAAATATATAGTGGTAGACTCATTGACGATTCAAAAGTACTTGTAAAAGTTTATTTGAATAAAAAAACATTTCTATTCTATTCTATTCTATATGTCCAGACGTATTCTGTCTCGTTTTAACTCAGTCTTGAGTCTGAGCTGAGTGTGAGTAGGTACCATCGCTCAGTCTTGAGCCGTCATGTTACCCAGCTAAGTTAGTTATATAGAATAGAATAGAATAGAAATATTTTTTATTCAAATAAACTTTTACAAGTGCTTTTGAAAAGTCGATGAATCTACCACTGGTTCGGAATGCCCTTCCTGCCCAGAAGAACCAGCAAGAAACTCTTTTCAAAACAAATATACAAATTACATCAATACAGTAAATACTATGCTATATATGCCGTGTTTCCACAATGAGGGAAGTTCCAAAAATGCATACCTACCGACTAAATTCTATCTTAAGATGGGCAGACATAAAGTAGCCCCATTCCCGCCGGTGGAACCCATTCACGAGCATGACGTATGACCCAGCCATTGCTTCGCTCAACCATATTTGAGGGAACGTAACAACCCGCATCACACGACACCACCACAGAAATGTTTAAAGAGTGCGTTAATAAGTTGTAAAGTAGTGTAGTAGTAAGTAGTTAGTAGTGCGTTAAGAGCGCGTGTAACCCCAAAAAAAATCAGATTTCGCGATGAGATAAAACATAGCCACAACCTCATGTGAGGCGCGACAAAAGAAAGTGTTTTGCGCGGAATAGGAGTGTAGTAAGCGCCAAAATTCTTTGTAACTCGTAAAATATTCATTTTCTTTTCAATTCGCTAGGCTACTCTCTTGATAATATCAATCGGAATTTAATGTAAAAATTTTGGCTCTGTAATATGCAACACATTGAAAATAAATGAATATTGGTTAAAAATTAGACATAACTTCGAATTATCGAACAGATTTCAACATTTTATGTTTTTGCCCAAACACGTCCCTTGGCAGTATGATGTAATTCTTGCGTGTTTTTTTTTTTTGGATAGTTGAAACTTGATCTACTACTGTAAAAATCAAATCTGTTTACTGTTAACGAGCGCACACCCACTCTTAAGTAGCTGCCAACCTAAGTCGGAGCTGTAAGTTGGTACGTCTGTGGATGCTAACGCGGCCGCGACAGTGTATGATGGATGCCGTCATACTGAGTGTCACGCGGTGTCACGCCGTGTGTCATGGCGAGTGTCGACGCCCTCGGAGCGGGCGATGCGGACTATGTGTATGCTATGTGGGCGCTGTGGCGGCCGCGCGACAAGCGACAACGGGCTGGACGAATGAATTAATACTTGATAAATGGACACCGAAATAGCCGACAGACACCGTGTCTTGTAAACTGTAACTGCTCTGTGAATATCTGGAACTAAATCTGTCTTAAATCAAACTGTGCAACCAACTCCCATCGACTGTGTTTCCGCTTAATTGCAACTTGGGGTTATTCAAGGGGCGGACCAACGAATTCCTGAAAAGCGGACAACGCATTGGTGGTGCCTCTACTGGTGCTACAAATGTTCATAGGCGGCGGTAATCGGCGGCTTAAGGTGGATTATACGGGTCTGCCCGGTCGGGCAGGGTCGGGTATGATAATTCTACTAGCGCAATTAGAATGCCATTAGCCTAGTTTGTCGTATTAGTTTACAAATTGCGAAAAACCAAATTAAATTTGAATTTCGCGGGCAGACCCGTATAATTATCCTTAACATCAGGTGACCGGCTTGCTCGTTTGCTCGCTATTCTTTTTAAAAAATCACTTGCGGTTATCCAACCGCATGCGACGAAATGTTTTCTGATCCTACTCAAACAAAAAAAAATTATAATTATTCCTTATTATCAGCAGTAGAAATAGCCTAGTGGTTAGGACTACGTCTTAGGGTCTCCTATTCGGGGGTCGCAGTTTCGATCCCGGGCACTGCCTTCTGCTCATACCATTAGGAGAACCTTGGGAGAACCCAGAAGGAGCATGCGGAAACGCCCGAAAAATCTGTATGGTACAACACGGCTAGAGGTATCTATACTGACACTTTTGCCATCACTTAGTAGGTAAGTACTTAGGTAGATCAATAAATAATAATAATTAATACATCAGGAACAACGTAATAAAAACCGAAATACACTCTTTGTAAGTACGTTTCGCTCCGACAACATAATAAAGTACCTTTATTAATTTATACACAAATTATCCTTTTAACCGACTTCAAAAAAGGAGGATATTCTCAATTCGTCGGAATCTTTCCTGAACCGATTTGGATTTTTTTTATTTCATACGTGGACCATTTAAAGTTTTACGAATTCGGTCGAAAAAAATCGGCCAAGTGCGAGTCCGGACTCGCTCTTTTAGGGTTCTGTACATACGACAAAATCTATATAGGTATACATATTTAGGATATCTTAGAAAGTATTAAATTAGCATAGGTAGGTATGGGGAAAAAACGCTCGTTTGTTTTGGTCACAACTTACAAACCGCATTATAAATCGGTGTTTTCAATTTTTAAATATTAAAATCATTATTATTAGTCCAGGTATAAGCAAGGTATAAGCAAAATATTACTTAGTTATAAGGACAAGTATTATTGTATGTAACTAATTACATATTTGCATGCTACTCTGTGGCGAATTGAAGCGAATGTATCTACCTATTATAGGTAGGTAATTGTTAAGATCTTAAATGCACTCAATCTGGCAAATAAATAATTTGAATTTGAATTTGAAGGTTCGGATACAAGTTGTAAGTATTCCGTTTGAGAGAATTTGTATTTCTTTGTTGTTCCGTTGTAGAGTCTCGACCGCTAAGTACCTACGCCCTTTGCTTCTTCTTCTTCTTCTTCTTTGTCAATCGAGACGTCCACTGCTGGACAAAGTTCTCGTGCATGGGCTTCCACAGGTCTTGGTCTTGCGCCGCCTGAATCCAGCGGCTCCCTATGACTCGTTTGATGTGACGACACACTAGGTGGACCGACGGGTCCACCTGGTGGGGGGCCTGCCAACACTGCGCTTCCCGGTGCGGGGTCGCCACTCAAGCACCTTGGGACCCCAACGACCATCAGCTCTTTGAACTACGTGCTCGTCCATTCCCACTTTAGTTTCGCGACACGCTGAGCTATGTCGACGTGACTTTGGTTCTCTCACGGTTCTCCTTTGGATCTCCTCATTTCTATACCTACCTAATATACTTAGTACTTACTTATGTGTCTAGAGTCGATTTAAATCGTTGCTGCCCTTATAAAATAAATGATCAATTTAAGTATGAAACACCAATGTAAGAACTCTATCCGGATCTACCGTACCTATCTGCTACCATCCTTTAAGGTCACCACCAGTCCAGGACCAGTCGCGAGTATCTGCGGCTAAACCCCTCTAGGCTCTAGCTGGGAGAGCACTTCCAAGACCTAAAAAGTTCAACCTTTTGTTTTTAACTTGAAAATACAAATACCTCCTGTTTCAACCAGGCAGATAGGGACGTGGGGATCTTAAGCTACTTCCAGACATCTTTGAAACGTCTGACTTAATGACTGACTCTATCACAGACCCTCGGTTCGGAAAGCATAGGTACCTACCTCAAAAAACTTAGTAAGCAGTTAAAGTATATAGTTATATACCTAAGTGCTACAATAAATCATACTTAGGTAGGTAACATAGACATCGCTGATTACATCCAGCCTCTCAACTAGGCGTCTAGAGTCACCTGGACAACTAATATCATTTATCAGAAATAAAAATACTACCGTAATAGGTACCTGTACCTACCTACCTACTAAACAACGAAAGTAATATACCTAACAAACAAAAACAAAAGAAAAATATTTAGATGCACAAATTAATAAAAACTAAAGACGTTTACCTATAACATGACATCATCGAGACATCGAAGTTAATTTACAGCAGTCGTTTACGGCGATCCGGCCGAGATACGGATAATTTACAGTTCTGTCCCTTTAATGTTAGGTAGTTACCCACCTTCTCACCAGACCGGCGACGCGACAGGTAGCGGCGTAGCGTAGACGCTGACCCTTCTAAACATGAAGTACCTAACACAATAAAAAACATTCCAACACAATCCTTACTAATATTATAAATGCGAAAGTGTGTTTGTTGGTTTGTCCTTCAATCGCGCCGCAACAGGGCTACGGATCAACGTGATTTTTTGCATGGGTATACAAAAAATCCAACCTTACGTGGTTGAAATCCAACCTGCTCGCACAAAACGCTTCAGTTCAACGTTTCTGAATCGAACCGCTAAGGTGTGGAACGCTCTTCCAACATCTGTGTTTCCGGCCACGTATAACCTCAGTACCTTCAAGGCAAGAGTGAATAGGCATTTTCTAGGCAAGCGCGCTCCAACCTAGCCCTCATCAGTGCTGTCCAGCATTGATTGTCGTCAAACGCAAGCCTATCCCGAAATTTAAAAAAAAAAGTATACCTAGTTGAGGACCTGGAGAGTGACATAGGCTACTTTTTATCCCAGAAAATCAAAGAGTTCCCGAGGGATTTTAAAAACTAAATCCACGCGGATGAAGTCACGGGCATCAGCTAGTAAAAAATAACGTTGAAACACCAATAGGTAATTTTGAACTTTAGTAGATGAAGATCTATCACTATTTGGATCCGCAGTGTAAGAGCAGGTTTCTAAATTTGATTTCTCTAGAGCTCATTAAGTGGAGTTCAAATACATTTTTTTTTATAATTTTTAGCTTCAAAAATGAAGAAATTTTAAAGTTGTGACCAAAACGAACGAGCATTTTTCCCCCATATACCTAGGTATGCTAATTTAGTAAGTACTATCTGAGAACTAAGAAAGCTAAATATATACCTATCTAGTTTTAAAAAAAGTGATTTGGTCAGAGGTACGACACCCTAAAAGAGCGAGGCGCGACTAGCACTTGGCGGATTTCTAATTTAATTGTATTAACAGCGGTGATAGTCTAGTGGTTTAGGCCCTGGGCTTCTGTTCGGGGGGTCAGAAGTTTTAAATCCCAGGTCTCCAACTCTTCGGACCTGCTTAAGGCGAAATAAACGGGTCTGCCCGCGAAATTTGGACAAAGTAGGCTTATGGCATTCTAATTGCACCAATGGCAGTATTATCTTCACAGGTTTAAGTAGGTATATAAAAATCTTTCCTTGAAAGTGAACTACAACCACATGAGTAATAAACTAAATTTACTCGTGCGCTACAACAAAGACTAATTTGTGAGTACTTAGGTAGGTAACTCACGTCCAACTCGATATTCTGACTAATTTCTTAAACTGGACACTTTCAAGTAAAGATTTTTATATGAACCTGTGAAGATGATACCGCCATTGCATTGGCGCAATTAGAATGCCATAAGCCTATACTTTGTCGTATTAGTTTACAAATTGCGAAAAACCAAATTAAATTTGAATTTCCCTGGCAGACCCGGTTAGTGCACCTTAAAAGAGAGAAACCTAGGTAGGTAAATGCCTGAGGGAGTACCCCATTATTGTTTCCATAAGGTGTGTGTTTGCCAATCTGGTGGTGGGACTAGGATATAGAATTATAGAACTTTATAGTAGGTACACCACCAGATTGTAAACCTTAGGTACTTATTCATTCTAAGATGATTCCAATGCTCAGAAGTTGCCAGCGATGGATTGAGACTTGAGATGAGTCATCATCATCATCATCATCCACTCTACCTTCGGCCATCCCATTATCGTAGATAGGTACCTACTCGGCTAGTAGTCCGAACCTACTTTTTTCACATCGATTGCCCACCGTAATTTATAATCCATACGCTGGCCCTTGGCCAGCACTGCACTTCTCACTGCAATCTGCATTTGCAGATCGGCAAACTTATTAGGCTACATTATCTATTCCTAACCATTGGGTACTACATATTTAAGTGTAACGATAGAGGCAGCCGGAAGGAGAGTGGAGTGAGTTGGCTTGTCAATTGCATCACAAGTCACATGTACAACCCAGACGACTCGCTGTCTGCCGAGCCTATATAGATAGTCAATTAGTCAGGTATATGAGTAATCTAGAATTTCGTTCTGTTGGAAGTTCACTCTAATAGTAATTTCAAACAAATTAGTGGATTCTGGGATTTTACAAGATATTTGGAATGTTTATCATTTTTCTAAAATATTTGACTTATGTGACCCGGTGGCGCGGAGGTGACAAATACCCGCATACCTAGATAGTGATAACGTATTCGTCTCGTGGACGCATTTAGATAAACGCGTAAGAATCCGTGTCCGCGGCGGGCAATGGGGCCCACGTCGACACCCATTCACAACCGTGCACCCATCACATGCCCGATGCTTCTGTGCCATAAAATACACACTTAATCGTAAGCACCCGAGAGGCCGGCATTGCACTCTTATCGCGATGCGCGCTAGCCGAGTGACGGCAGCGGAGCCGGCCCGAGGCCCCAGCTCCCGGGCCCCTTATCTGATGATCTCGTATATTTATTGGAGCATCAAATGTGCGGAGTAGCCCGGTAGCCTTCACTCCGACAATTTAATACCTCTCATAAAGCCGGGCGGCCACAATCGCCCGCCCCGATAATTTCTCTTATTGTCTCGATAAATTAGCTTAATTAGGGTGTAAAAAACTAAAGGAATCTAGTGTGTGGTCGTGGGTGGGCGCTGACGTACGGACGGCAGATGATACGTGTCTAATTAGTGTGGAAACAAGAGCCTTAATGGTGCTCGCTGCGGCGGGATCAGGACTGTATCAATCTGAACTCTGAAGCCTTGAGTCCAAATTTTGAGGTAGTTTTAAGCTGCAATCAATGACGATTTTAAATAAACTCAATGTTCTATATACACAGATTTTGATGTACCTACCTAAGCGCTGGGAAGCACTGATGAGGTCTAGGTTGGAGCGCGCTTGCCTAGAAGGTGCCTAATCACTCTCGCCTTGAAGGTACGCAATATAGGTGGCAGGAAACACGGAAGCTGGAAGGGTGTTCTTATAGTAAGAGATCCCGCTGCAGAATTAGTGCACTCATCAAGTTTTTGCTAAAAACCAAATTTTTACGCATAGGTAGGTATTTATGATTAGGAGAATATACATTTACCAGGTTGCCTAGCTAAAAAGCGGCCACATTTAGTGGCCGCTTAATTTTTAGCTAGTATTTTTAATTAAATTATTTTAAAATGATTTTTGGGAAAATATTTCATTCACTTGTTTTTTAAATAAAATATCGTCCACTTCACGGCAATATATATAAAGTCTGAAAAATCACGGTAGACGATATTTTTATAATAATAATAATAATAATTGTCAGCATACATCATATTTTTTCGCAGTTACATTTTTGCCGAAATAAATATTATAAAACCGATCTCAACAGAATTTTCGATTTAATTCAATAAATTTACCATAGTGAAAACTAATTAGAACAAGAAACCATGAAAGAACAAACAAAGAAAATCAAAACAGTCCGAAACATAACTGACACAACCTGTCAATAGATGCCTGAAAGACTACAAAAGAAATTGGACGAATTAATAATGTAGAATGCTGACACGATCCAGAGCACGGAACGCACAAACATCACCCCCGGACTCGTCGCTCAGTTCCGCCTCGCAGCCACCCGGGACCACGCCCAATGCTGCAGTTGCGTCGAGTTCGAGCGACGAGTTTTTCTCCCCGCCGACGTCGCCACCACCAGTACATCGTCGTGGGAGAGGCCGGCCACCGACTTGCTTGGGATCCCGAGGCCCACCGGCTTCTGATAGGGTCCCCGCATCCGGCGGAAGTGTGTCGCGCATGAGGTGGACAACATCCATTAATGAAAATGTCATGCGCGCATACTTAGGGGCTACTGAGGGTGGAACCAACATGACCGCGTACCGTGCTAGGATGCATGCTTTGTTTCAGGTCCTTGAACCAGCTCTCAATGTGTCGGCTCAGCGACTGTCGGACCAGGTGCGGGTTATTCAGCGTAATCACATGCTGGACAGCGCCGTGCTTGATCGGCTTCGCTCTGAACTGCAATGTAACCGCGCTACCCCCCCCTCACCGCAAGCTCCAGCACAATCGCAAACTGCTCATGCGATTTCGCTGCAGCCCACTCAGGCTGGTGAGGGACAGGATAGCGGGGCTGCACAATATGTAAGTACCCAGTGTAGTGAACAATTGAGGAGTGCTTTGGAGAGTGCTATTCGGGAATATAGATCTTCACCACCCGAGTTTAGACCGCGGTTACCTCGGTTGCCCATGAAAAATAAGAACAAAGCGCTAATGGGTGCCCTGGATTCACTGCTGCCGAGTTATTTTGACAGCAGCGAAGACCTTTCCGACACACATTCGATTCTGTACTGCGCGGCTGTTGCGGCATGTCGTGTTGCTAATGTAAAGTTTATTAATAATGATACAGCAACACGACCGAAGCCTACCGCACCAGCATGGCAGTGCAGGATCGAACGTCGTATTGATGGGGCTCGGGCACTCATTGGCAAACTACTCTGCTTCAGGGAGGGCAACACTCGCCCTAGAGTCATGCGCTTTGTGAGGCGCGCTTTCTTGGGGACTGATATCAGCCCTCAAGATTATAAGGCGCGCGTCACTGAGCGCATTGACTTCCTAAAACAGAAGGTCTCAGCATGGGCTAGCCGTATTCGCAGATACAAGTGCCGGGTCGAGAGATATACCCTGAATCGCACTTTCCAAAGCGATCAGAGGCGGGTATACCGAGGTTGGGAACACCCTGACCAAGGTGTCACCGATACGCGCCTACCGGATGATGAAGCCATGACCTCATTCTGGCGCAACATCTGGTCGGCGCCTGTCGCTCACACTGAGGGTGGTTGGACGTGGGATGTAGAAAGAGCGTGCGATCAAATTCCAGAAATGGACCTAGTTACTATCACCCCTGAAGACGTGGCCACTGCAGCCCGTCCCCTGCCCAATTGGAAATCCCCTGGGCCGGACGGGCTGCACAACTTTTGGATAAAGTGGCTACGCAGCTCGCACGCTCGTTTGGCATCCCAATTCCAATCATCTCTAGAGTCAGAGTCGCTACCCCAGTTTCTGACAACAGGTATTACCCTCCTGCTCCATAAGTCAGGTAGTACCACGGAGCCCAAAAATTATAGGCCGATTATGTGCCTACCAACATTGTATAAACTTCTTACATCCATTCTGAGAACAAAAATTAACGATCATATCAATACAAAATCCATCATGTCTATTTCTCAGAACGGATGTAGGAATGGCTCCCGTGGTACTAAGGAGCTTCTCCTCATTGATATGGCCATTTGTCAACAGGTTCGGCGCTCCCGAAAGGATCTGTCGACATGTTGGATAGACTATAAGAAGGCCTACGACTCTGTGCCCCATACATGGCTCATGAAGGTGCTGGAACTGTACAAAGTAAACACAGTACTACGCGCCTTCCTACAGACGTGTATGGGGCAGTGGAGGACAGTCCTTCACTATCCAGGGTGTCGCCGGACCCTGGGGAACGCGGAGCCTATAAGGATTGAGCGAGGCATATTCCAGGGCGATAGCCTCAGTCCTTTGTGGTTTTGCCTGGCTCTGAATCCTCTGAGCACTCTCTTGGAGAATTCAGGGCTAGGTTACCGGTTGAGGAGAGGTGGTCAGGTTATATCACACCTCCTTTACATGGATGACCTAAAACTCATTGCCCCCAACAAATCACATCTACTAGAGTTACTAAAGGTAACTAAAGCCTTTAGTGATTCCATTAGGATGGAATTTGGTGTGGAAAAATGTGCGGTCATGCATGTAAAGCGAGGGAGGATTGTGGAATCTGAGGGTGTTGAGCTCTCGGATTCCATATACCTCAGATCGCTCCCCCCAACTGAAACCTACAAATACCTGGGCATGGCGGAGGCGTTAGGTATCAGAGAGGCCGACATGAGGCAGTCGGTGAGGGAGCGTTTCCTTGGCCGCCTGAAGAAAGTGCTGAAAAGCCTTTTGTCGGGCGGCAATAAGGTGCGCGCCTTCAACGGTTGGGTCATGCCGGTCTTGATGTATTCCTTCGGCATACTCAGGTGGACTCAGACTGAGCTTGACGCCCTGGACAGACAAGTTCGTGCACTGCTGACCACATATCGGATGCATCACCCGCGCTCCTCGGTGATGAGGCTGTACATCCCGCGGAAGTGTGGGGGAAGAGGCCTTTTGAATGCCAAAACCCTCCACAACCGCGAGGTGTGCAGTCTCAGGGAGTACTTTCTCCACGCCGAGACGGAGATGCACCGCGATGTGGTCGCAGTGGACAGGGGTCTGACGCCGCTCTCCTTGGCTAAAGAGAACTGGCGCATACCTGTGGTGTTCAGTACCAATGACCGCAGGGTTGTATGGCAAGGTAAGGAGCTTCACGGACGCTTTTATCGGGCCCTCCATGGGCCTGATGTTGACTTTGAAGCGTCCGTGGCCTGGCTGCGCTTTGGTGACCTCTTTGGGGAAACCGAAGGGTTTGTATGTGCAATTATGGACGAGGTCATGATGACGAACAATTACAGAAAATACATAGTGAAGGATGGAACGGTAGACATATGTCGGGCATGTCGCCGTCCTGGAGAAACTATCCGTCACATTGTCTCTGGTTGTTCTCATCTGGCTAACGACGAATACTTACACAGACATAACCAAGTGGCCAGGATTATCCACCAGCAACTTGCCTTGAAATACAATCTTGTGGAATCGGAGGTACCGTACTACAAGTATGTGCCCGACCCAGTTCTTGAAAATGGTCATATCACACTGTACTGGGATCGATCTATCATTACAGATAGGACTATTGTAGCCAATAAGCCTGACATAGTGGTGATAGATCGATCAGAGCGCCGTGCAATGATTGTTGATGTTGCTGTCCCGCATGACGAGAACCTCGTGAAAGCCGAGAAAGAGAAACTCACCAAGTATCTCGACTTGGCGCACGAGGTTGTCGCCATGTGGAATGTAGACTCAGCAATCATTGTACCGATAGTCGTCACCGCTAATGGTCTTATAGCCAAGAGCCTCGACCAACATCTTTCGAGGCTCTCGTTGGGTAGCTGGGTCAAGGGCCAGATCCAGAAGGCTGTTCTCCTGGACACGGCTCGCATAGTCAGGACGTTCCTCTCTCTGGGGCCCTGACCGCCGGTTGCTTGGACCCTGTTCCCGAGGCCGGTGGACCGCTATTTTTTATATTTTTAAATGTTTTTTTTTTTTATAATCAAATATTTAAAAATGTAAATTATATGATATAAATGAAATAAATGTAAATAATAATAATAAATATGGCCGTGTGGCACCGGCAGAATAGAATGTTGCCACCCCTTCCTTTCCCATGGGTGTCGTAAGAGGCGACTAAGGGAACTGGGGAACCAAATAACATCTAGGTTCCCCTAAACCGAGCGAGCTGGCTCTAAAACAGCCTCCTTGGGGACCTGAGTGGACCCCGAGTGACGTAACTGCCACTCACCCCCCCACCCCCTTTATGATGATGGACCAAACTAATAAGAATGCGCGAACAGGGCCGCTGCCTGGGGGGCGCCAGGGCGCGTCTGGGACTGGCGCTGGACGTGACAGCATGCGGACCGCCAGTCACACCAGCCGGCCGCCACTACCATCTCGGCGGCCGGCCAATCCATCATCCCCACCAGAGGGCTTGGCACCGACAGGGTCCTCAAGGACCCAATCTTCGGGGCCCGCCGCTGGTGGAGTGCGCCGCATGAGATGGACATCTCAAATGAACGAAAATGTCATGCGTGCGTACTACAGGGCGACGGGAGGGGAAGCCGGACGGACTGGCTACCGAGCGGCAATGTACCGCGAGTTCTTGCTGCTAGAGCCGAATCTCACTGTCACGGAACAAAACCTGGCAGACCGGGCTCGGTATATTCAGCGCTCGAACATCTTTAGCGCTACCGAGCTCGAACGGTTACGACGTGAGGCTGTTCCCGAGGTGACAACCCCAACCACAGAGCAAATTGTCTCTCTGGCGGAACCTGTCCGCGAAGAGACCGACGCTAACGCGCAAGATTTGCCTGTGGTTGAGGAGGACACGGAGGAAACAGTTTCCCTTGACATAGAGCGGATGGGAAGGATTTTAGAAGAGGCGATTTCTGAGATCCGCAGTGCTCCTCTAGAGAACCGTCCGCGGCTCTCCCGACTCACATTAAATGTAGCGACGCGGGATGTCATTGAGGCCATAAACCAAATGCTGCCTCAATACCTTGAGCGCAGCACTGGCCTGGATGATACGGCTTCTATTCTCTTTGGTGCGGCCTTAGCTGTTCACCGTTTCATGGGTGTCAAGACCCAGGAACGTGGACGCGCTACTCTAAGGCGCAGCACGGAACCAGCCTGGAAAAGGAGAATAGAACACCGTATCACCCTGGCCAGAGCTCTCATTGGCAGACTGCAGAGTTTCAGATCGGGCAACACTAGGCCAAGGATTGTGCGCTCCGTTAGAATAGCCTTTAATGGGCTCGGGGTGCGGCTAGATCAGCCCGATTTAGCCCAAAAACTAACGGAGCGCATCGACGATCTGAAGCAGAAAATCGCTGCATGGGGGAACCGCATTCGACGATACTCGGAAAGAGTCGAGCGCTTTCAGCAAAATCGCCTCTTCTTGAGTGATCAGAAAAGGTTCTATAAAAAACTGGAGTGCCCAGCAGTCTGTTCTACCTCTCAGCGGCCGAGCCCGGCTGACCTCGTCGCCTTTTGGCGAAATGTATGGTCAAGAGAGGTGGAGCATGAGGAGGGCCCTTGGATTGCGGCGGTTGAGGAAGCATGTGCCTCAATAGAGCCGATGAACCCCGTTGCCATCTCTTCGGAGGATGTAGCTGGTGCGGTGCGCCGGGCCCCGAACTGGAAAAGTCCGGGACCCGATGGGCTGCATCACTACTGGTTGAAGGGTTTTTCGGTCTGCCATGCTACTTTGGCTCGACAATTCCAAGATGCTCTCGAGCAAAGGGCACTCCCGAGCCTTTTCACCACCGGGATCACTCATTTAGCTCCTAAGTCAACCGATACTGCTGACCCAGCTAAGTACCGCCCCATCACATGTCTTACTACCATCTATAAGACATTGACATCCGTTCTGAGCCTTAAGTAAGATTTCCCGTCACGTAGACGAGAACAACATCATGTCTGGGGCTCAGAACGGATGTCGGGGCGGTGGTCGTGGTACTAAGGAGCTCCTTCTCATCGACTCCGTCGCGGGCCAACTGGTCAAACGCAATCGCCGGAATTTCTCTGCCGCCTGGATTGACTATAAAAAGGCATTCGACTCGGTGCCCCATTCATGGCTCTTGAGGGTCCTTGAGCTGTACAAAGTCGATAGTACAGTTCGAGACTTCCTCGGAGAGTGTATGGGGCAATGGAGTACGATCCTTTGTCTCCATGGCGAGCGGTTGGCGGCTGCGGGTGACCGGATCAAGATACGGCGGGGTATCTTCCAGGGCGATTGTCTGAGTCCATTATGGTTTTTTCTGTCCCTGAACCCTCTCAGCTCTTTGCTGGAGAGTTCAGGGACAGGCTTTCAGTTTCGGAGAGGAGGAACAAAAGTGCCTCACCTTCTCTACATGGATGACCTCAAGCTGCTAGCACCCAATGCCACCCGCCTGAGGGAGTTGCTGAATATCACCACTGAGTTTAGCAGCTCCAACAGGATGGAGCTTGGACTAGACAAGTGTGCGGTCTTACATGTGGAGAGGGGACAGGTTACTCATTCGGCCGAGATCAATCTCGAGCCATCCAACATCAGGACCCTCTCTGAAACTGAGTCATACCGGTATCTGGGTATGTCACAATCCGTGGGGGTGAAGGAGGCGGACGTGAAACAGTCAGTTTGCGAGGTCTTTTTTAGCCGCCTGACAAAAGTTTGTAAAAGCTATTTGTCGGGCGCCAATAAGGTCCGAGCATATAACGGCTGGGTCATGCCTGTTCTCATGTACACCTTTGGCGTACTCAGATGGACTCAGACCGAACTAGACGCACTGGATAGAAAAGTCCGCACGACTATGACTCTCTACCGCATGCACCACCCCAAATCGTCTGTTATGAGGTTGTATATACCCCGAAAATGTGGTGGTCGAGGCGTATTAAGCGTCAAGACCATGCATAATCGGGAGATATCCAGCCTCAGAACCTACTTTGAGACGAAGAGGGAGTATCCAATGCATAGAGATGTCATAGAATGTGATAAAGGACTCACTCCCCTATCTTTGGCCAAACTCGAGTGGCAGAAACCGGTGGTACTAAGCACCTCTGACCGGGAGACCGTATGGAAGGAGAGGGAGTTGCATGGACGCTTTTTTAAAGCTCTTAATGAGCCTCACGTAGATAAAAAAGCGTCCGTGCAATGGCTGCGCTTCGGTGACCTCTTTGGGGAAACCGAAGGTTTTGTGTGTGCAATACAAGATCAGGTGGTTAAGACGCGGAACTACCGAAAGTACATCCTGAAGGATGGCACTCACGACATCTGTCGAGCGTGTCGCCATCCCGGTGAGTCACTCAGGCATGTGCTCTCGGGATGTTCCGCTCTTGCTAACACTGAGTATCTGCACAGACACAACCAAGCGGCCAAAATCCTTCACCAAGAGCTTGCTCTGAAGTACGGTCTCCTGGATGAGAGAGTGCCGTACTATAGGTAGGTACACACCGGTGCCGGTACTTGAGCGTGACGGAGTCCGGCTCTATTGGGACCGGTCCATCATCACGGACAGGACGATTCTGGCGAATAAGCCTGACATCGTGCTGATGGACCGGGCACAGTCGAGGGTGTTTTTAGTGGACATCACCATCCCACATGACGAGAACCTCGTGAGAGCGGAGACAGAGAAAAAACGAAAGTATCTAGATCTGGCTCACGAGGTTACTGGCATGTGGCATGTGGAGTCCACTGAAACCATCCCAATCGTCATTTCTGCGAATGGGTTGATCCCAGTCAGCCTCGCTCACCATCTGAGGCGACTGGGGTTCCGTGGCAGTTCGCTCGCGGCCAAGATGCAGAAAGCGGTGTTGCTAGACTCGGCTAGGATAGTCCGTCGGTTTCTCAGCCTGTCGCCCTGACCCCCGGCCGTCTGGTCTCCCCTGCCGGGGCGTAATCCTCCGCCCGCTACAAGTATTTATTTATGTAATCTATATGTAAGTTTATTATATGTATATATATTTATGTTTATTATATCTCTCTTTGGTTTTATATGTATTTATTTTGTACGCGGGTGTGAGAGTCAAAATTTATAGCAAAATAATAATAATAATAAAACATTTATTCAGCAAGCATACAACACAAATTTAAAAACTTATAGTTAAACAAACAAGAAAGGCCCCTTAAGCTTTCGAAAGAACCGAAAAAGAGAAACCCAATAATCGGCTCTCTGGAAAACTAGGCGCCAAACAATATCCTTATATATTATCCTTATATATTTAAGTACCTATAAAATGTGCTTATTGCTGCTGAACAGGGCGCTGCCTCAGCATGTGCTACAGTCGAGAAAGACCATAGCGCTGGTTTTCAGGCATGACCCTCACAATGACGTCACGGACTGATCTAACAGTTTCTATGCATTCCAATTATAGATATATATGTACCTAGGTATAAATATTATTCCAATTACATATATTAATATATATTATATACAACCTAATAATTAACAGATATATTGAGTACATTGAGTATAACCTTACCTAATATACTTTCGAGCCTGTGCCATATGAAGTCTGAAAAGCTACCTTAATAATACTAGTGGTTCGCCCCGAACTGAGACCTCGCGGTAACGGTATCCCATGATTATTCATTCAATCGATACATGATAACCAAAACTGACATTATTATTATGCCCGTTTTCACCAAACATACCTAAAATTTCACGAATGAAAATTTTCCCCAAAAATCAATAAACAATAATTTACCTAATTAAAAATACTAGCGGTCACATTTTGATAGGCAACCTGGTAAATGTATATTCTCCTAATCATATAAATATGCGTAAAAATTTGGTTTTTAGCAAAAACTCGATGAATGCACTAATTCTGCAGCGGGACCATTAGCTATTCGTTTCAGAAACGCCGAACTAAAGCGTTTCGTGCGAGTAGGTTGGATTTCTACCACGTAAGGATGCCAACGCTCACAACTTCTCGCAGTTCTGTGGTATACATTATATAGGTGGAGAAAGAGCCCGCTGACAGGCAGACGGACGGTGGAGGCCTAGTAGGTAATAGCTCAGGCCTCAGCTGATAGGGTCCAGTTGGGCACCCTTTATGTACGGAACCCTAAAAACGAAATTCTTCGTTTGTCACAGGTTTAAGTATGTACTTACATCGTCTTTCACGTCTTTAATATACCTACTCAGCCAATATTAATGATTTTATTTCTTTTTGTAGCTCCCGAGCCCCGACGCAAATAAATACCTTCGAATACCCACCTTGCTACTCATTAAAAACACCTACTCCTAGCGCCATCTAGTATATTTTGTGCCACTTACTTCGAGAACTTCATGTTCAAACCATGGAACTAGGAATTACGACTACGTCGTTCAAACTGATTAAAAGAGTTTGCACTTTGCAGAGTGAAGCTTAAAGTAATGTTAATAATGATAAATATTATATAGAAAATATGATAGATTTGATAATATTAATAAGGAGGTAGGTTCTAACTTTTACCTTTACATACCAAAGTTCAATTTGTAGTGTAATGTTACACACTACTTCCAAAGTCACTTTACCTGCGCATTCGCAGTTCCATGACATATTAGATTTCCGAACGCACTTGACGGAACATCAGAACAGTCTGTCCCTCTCTGTGGTATCGTAATTCGTAACCCGTCTCTTTCATACTCGAGCGGCGGCCACGAGAGTGACAGACGACAACCGACAGTTAGTCGAGGCTCGAATACCGCCACCGGAGGTCGCGTACGTGATCGACTCCCGCGTTTTTGTCACCGTCTAACCTGGGACGCGCGGTTTATTTGGCAACCATGTTCTAAAATCATCCCGTTTTAAGGGCATCTTGAGAGTTTTTACCTCTCCTTAACTACCGATCATGTGACCGGGCAATTTGCCGTCGCCGCAGCGACGTATTTTGGCAGCGGACCTATCAAATTAGTATGGACGCCTGCCACGCCACGCGATTACCCTGTCTACCATATAAACGATATTCTCGTTAAGTAGCAAGAACAATGTAGTCGGCTTAGACTCAGTGACGTCTCTAGTGTAAATAGTGAGTGAACTATGTGAGCTCGACGCAATCTCCAGGAGATAGCCTCCTCGCCGCGCCGGTTCCCGCGAGACGCACCAAGGAGGCGGCGTGCTGACCGAGCCGCGCCTCCTCGCCTAACCAACCCTGCGGGGTCCGTAACCCCTTGGTCGAGCGGACCTTCCCTGCTACGGTCGGCTTAAGGCGGGCCTGACCAGGTCAGCCTCTGGCCCAGCTGTCAGCCCTCGTATTCGTGAGTTACAACATTAAATTCTACGGACGATGTGTTGGACTCAGTGCCACTAGTCTGTAAGTCTTTTTAGTTAATTTTAACTTAGTCATAATCTAAATCCTTGCAGAAACTTAAATTAAATCACCATCTTGTATTTAGTCAAAAAGGTAATTTCATTTCAACTGCAACCTCAGACTTCCCTCCTCATCAACAGCGCATCCAGACCGACGGCAAAAGGACGGCCTTTGAAAACAAAGGCCCGATGCTCACGCCGCTAGTATCCAGCAACCGGTCGCCACACCACAATATGGCGTCCCCTACTTTGTACAAAATCGCATTCTCATTCTGTTCGTGTGACACTACGCATTAAGTAGGTTGTTGCCCCCCATCTTCACCCACGACAACATGGCGCCCGAACGATAGAAATGTCATCGGTCCATCGCTGTTGATCGCGACGGAAGTCTGACCATAAATAATTTTCTTCATGTTGTTAATTAAGTAACATAAATAATGTGTTTGACATTTCCGGTTCCATGTAAATTACCAAAGAGTTAGAGCGACACTTGGCAACACTGCTAATACGGCCATGTTGGTAGACAGTAACAAATGACAAAAGCAACTGCCCAAGTGACACTCAACGAGTCATGTGACAACTACTGTCAACATTGACGCTTGACAGCAGTTTGTCATCGACAATTTTACATAGCTGGTTAATTTATAACCTTGTGTATTTTACTTTAATCATGTATAAATTAATTTAAGTGTTTTTTAACATAACGTGAGTGATTAACGCTAAAGATAACAATCTAGTAATTAACAATCAGTGTGAAACGAGAAAATCGTATAATGTGAGACGGATAAATAGTAGTTTTTGTAACGCAATATTTAGTTCGAAATTCGTAATTTATACATTCGAAAAATGGATAGCGAGATTCCGTTACGCGAGCCCGCGAGTGCAGCAACCTTTTTTTCTGCCAAACTAGCCCCTAGATTTGTAAAGAGCAAAGTTATAAAGAAAATTTCAGACCTAGTATACATACTAGAAGATATAGGGACAAAATACACAGGTAAATACCATATAAAAGACATAATTAAATTCTCATAATTATAAACCATACAGTGGATAGTTTACCAACACTTTACCACTTTCATAAGAATTACACATAACATCTAGGTAAACCATAACTACCTATTCACATCTTAATACTCTTAATTTTCAAATAAATTAAATAAAACAACTCCTTTTTAATCTCAATATTTACATAATTTATTTAATATAATCACAAAAAAAAAAAAACCCTTTAGCATAACTAGCATATAACAATATTACATAAGAATTCTCATCTAAAATAAACATAAGTTAAAAAATGTCTTAAATTATATTATATACCTAATATCTATATAGTATTCAAGTACAGTAGATAAATACTACATACTACTGAACTAAAAATATCATTGTATGATTAGGTTATCACATCCTTTCCATCCAATTAAAGTTTAAACACTTTTCCAAACAATTAAATTTCCACGAGGGGAGGATGGGAAAAATAGGGGTCACAAGAAAAAAGACCTCAATCAAAAAATATTTTGATTCTCATTTAATTGTTTATTAACAAAGATCGGTGATATACAATGTACAAAAAAATTTTTTTTTTCACCACAATTTTTTTTTCAAAATAATTTTATTTTTTTTAAAAAAAAAAAAAAAAAAAAGGAAGATTTTTTTTTTCTCTCTTTACTTTTCATCGCTTACTAAATGAAGCATGACTGTAAATAATAAACATCTATTAAGGTTCAACAAAATTTTTAGTTCAATAAGAACTCCACATGTCGAACCATTGGCTAAAGAACTGTGTACTAGTCTCCGTTGCCAACATGATACAACTACAGACTACTACACACACACAACTGTAAATACTATTAATACCTACTCATTACTTATGGCTAGATATAACTTATTACTAACAACACATAAATTCTAATCGGAACTCTAGTATTATTGGTACGAGAGCGTGAGGTATGCCAGCTATGAATGAATGAAGACCAAAATTGCGCGCAACAAATAATTCGGAAAATGTATGAAAGGAATATAGGTTAATTTTATTAGGTTACAGTACTAACACACTAACTCCACACTTGTACATACCTTCATTCTTAACAAAAAAAAAAAAAAAAAAAAAAAAAAAAAAAAAAAAAAAAAAAAAAAAAAAAAAAATTTTCTTTCTCCGGTTACTTTGTTAGGGGGGTATTGTAGTGTAATGTTACACACTACTTCCAAAGTCACTTTACCTGCGCATTCGCAGTTCCATGACATATTAGATTTCCGAACGCACTTGACGGAACATCAGAACAGTCTGTCCCTCTCTGTGGTATCGTAATTCGTAACCCGTCTCTTTCATACTCGAGCGGCGGCCACGAGAGTGACAGACGACAACCGACAGTTAGTCGAGGCTCGAATACCGCCACCGGAGGTCGCGTACGTGATCGACTCCCGCGTTTTTGTCACCGTCTAACCTGGGACGCGCGGTTTATTTGGCAACCATGTTCTAAAATCATCCCGTTTTAAGGGCATCTTGAGAGTTTTTACCTCTCCTTAACTACCGATCATGTGACCGGGCAATTTGCCGTCGCCGCAGCGACGTATTTTGGCAGCGGACCTATCAAATTAGTATGGACGCCTGCCACGCCACGCGATTACCCTGTCTACCATATAAACGATATTCTCGTTAAGTAGCAAGAACAATGTAGTCGGCTTAGACTCAGTGACGTCTCTAGTGTAAATAGTGAGTGAACTATGTGAGCTCGACGCAATCTCCAGGAGATAGCCTCCTCGCCGCGCCGGTTCCCGCGAGACGCACCAAGGAGGCGGCGTGCTGACCGAGCCGCGCCTCCTCGCCTAACCAACCCTGCGGGGTCCGTAACCCCTTGGTCGAGCGGACCTTCCCTGCTACGGTCGGCTTAAGGCGGGCCTGACCAGGTCAGCCTCTGGCCCAGCTGTCAGCCCTCGTATTCGTGAGTTACAACATTAAATTCTACGGACGATGTGTTGGACTCAGTGCCACTAGTCTGTAAGTCTTTTTAGTTAATTTTAACTTAGTCATAATCTAAATCCTTGCAGAAACTTAAATTAAATCACCATCTTGTATTTAGTCAAAAAGGTAATTTCATTTCAACTGCAACCTCAGACTTCCCTCCTCATCAACAGCGCATCCAGACCGACGGCAAAAGGACGGCCTTTGAAAACAAAGGCCCGATGCTCACGCCGCTAGTATCCAGCAACCGGTCGCCACACCACAATATGGCGTCCCCTACTTTGTACAAAATCGCATTCTCATTCTGTTCGTGTGACACTACGCATTAAGTAGGTTGTTGCCCCCCATCTTCACCCACGACAACATGGCGCCCGAACGATAGAAATGTCATCGGTCCATCGCTGTTGATCGCGACGGAAGTCTGACCATAAATAATTTTCTTCATGTTGTTAATTAAGTAACATAAATAATGTGTTTGACATTTCCGGTTCCATGTAAATTACCAAAGAGTTAGAGCGACACTTGGCAACACTGCTAATACGGCCATGTTGGTAGACAGTAACAAATGACAAAAGCAACTGCCCAAGTGACACTCAACGAGTCATGTGACAACTACTGTCAACATTGACGCTTGACAGCAGTTTGTCATCGACAATTTTACATAGCTGGTTAATTTATAACCTTGTGTATTTTACTTTAATCATGTATAAATTAATTTAAGTGTTTTTTAACATAACGTGAGTGATTAACGCTAAAGATAACAATCTAGTAATTAACAATCAGTGTGAAACGAGAAAATCGTATAATGTGAGACGGATAAATAGTAGTTTTTGTAACGCAATATTTAGTTCGAAATTCGTAATTTATACATTCGAAAAATGGATAGCGAGATTCCGTTACGCGAGCCCGCGAGTGCAGCAACCTTTTTTTCTGCCAAACTAGCCCCTAGATTTGTAAAGAGCAAAGTTATAAAGAAAATTTCAGACCTAGTATACATACTAGAAGATATAGGGACAAAATACACAGGTAAATACCATATAAAAGACATAATTAAATTCTCATAATTATAAACCATACAGTGGATAGTTTACCAACACTTTACCACTTTCATAAGAATTACACATAACATCTAGGTAAACCATAACTACCTATTCACATCTTAATACTCTTAATTTTCAAATAAATTAAATAAAACAACTCCTTTTTAATCTCAATATTTACATAATTTATTTAATATAATCACAAAAAAAAAAAAAACCCTTTAGCATAACTAGCATATAACAATATTACATAAGAATTCTCATCTAAAATAAACATAAGTTAAAAAATGTCTTAAATTATATTATATACCTAATATCTATATAGTATTCAAGTACAGTAGATAAATACTACATACTACTGAACTAAAAATATCATTGTATGATTAGGTTATCACATCCTTTCCATCCAATTAAAGTTTAAACACTTTTCCAAACAATTAAATTTCCACGAGGGGAGGATGGGAAAAATAGGGGTCACAAGAAAAAAGACCTCAATCAAAAAATATTTTGATTCTCATTTAATTGTTTATTAACAAAGATCGGTGATATACAATGTACAAAAAAATTTTTTTTTTCACCACAATTTTTTTTTCAAAATAATTTTATTTTTTTAAAAAAAAAAAAAAAAAAAGGAAGATTTTTTTTTTCTCTCTTTACTTTTCATCGCTTACTAAATGAAGCATGACTGTAAATAATAAACATCTATTAAGGTTCAACAAAATTTTTAGTTCAATAAGAACTCCACATGTCGAACCATTGGCTAAAGAACTGTGTACTAGTCTCCGTTGCCAACATGATACAACTACAGACTACTACACACACACAACTGTAAATACTATTAATACCTACTCATTACTTATGGCTAGATATAACTTATTACTAACAACACATAAATTCTAATCGGAACTCTAGTATTATTGGTACGAGAGCGTGAGGTATGCCAGCTATGAATGAATGAAGACCAAAATTGCGCGCAACAAATAATTCGGAAAATGTATGAAAGGAATATAGGTTAATTTTATTAGGTTACAGTACTAACACACTAACTCCACACTTGTACATACCTTCATTCTTAACAAAAAAAAAAAAAAAAAAAAAAAAAAAAAAAAAAAAAAATTTTCTTTCTCCGGTTACTTTGTTAGGGGGGTATTGTAGTGTAATGTTACACACTACTTCCAAAGTCACTTTACCTGCGCATTCGCAGTTCCATGACATATTAGATTTCCGAACGCACTTGACGGAACATCAGAACAGTCTGTCCCTCTCTGTGGTATCGTAATTCGTAACCCGTCTCTTTCATACTCGAGCGGCGGCCACGAGAGTGACAGACGACAACCGACAGTTAGTCGAGGCTCGAATACCGCCACCGGAGGTCGCGTACGTGATCGACTCCCGCGTTTTTGTCACCGTCTAACCTGGGACGCGCGGTTTATTTGGCAACCATGTTCTAAAATCATCCCGTTTTAAGGGCATCTTGAGAGTTTTTACCTCTCCTTAACTACCGATCATGTGACCGGGCAATTTGCCGTCGCCGCAGCGACGTATTTTGGCAGCGGACCTATCAAATTAGTATGGACGCCTGCCACGCCACGCGATTACCCTGTCTACCATATAAACGATATTCTCGTTAAGTAGCAAGAACAATGTAGTCGGCTTAGACTCAGTGACGTCTCTAGTGTAAATAGTGAGTGAACTATGTGAGCTCGACGCAATCTCCAGGAGATAGCCTCCTCGCCGCGCCGGTTCCCGCGAGACGCACCAAGGAGGCGGCGTGCTGACCGAGCCGCGCCTCCTCGCCTAACCAACCCTGCGGGGTCCGTAACCCCTTGGTCGAGCGGACCTTCCCTGCTACGGTCGGCTTAAGGCGGGCCTGACCAGGTCAGCCTCTGGCCCAGCTGTCAGCCCTCGTATTCGTGAGTTACAACATTAAATTCTACGGACGATGTGTTGGACTCAGTGCCACTAGTCTGTAAGTCTTTTTAGTTAATTTTAACTTAGTCATAATCTAAATCCTTGCAGAAACTTAAATTAAATCACCATCTTGTATTTAGTCAAAAAGGTAATTTCATTTCAACTGCAACCTCAGACTTCCCTCCTCATCAACAGCGCATCCAGACCGACGGCAAAAGGACGGCCTTTGAAAACAAAGGCCCGATGCTCACGCCGCTAGTATCCAGCAACCGGTCGCCACACTACAATATGGCGTCCCCTACTTTGTACAAAATCGCATTCTCATTCTGTTCGCGTGACACTACGCATTAAGTAGGTTGTTACCCCCCATCTTTTACCCACACGACAAATTCAAGTTGGCCGTCGACTACCGTTACAAAATGATGTCATACTGTAACGTTGACATAAAAAAATTATTGTATTTTTACTGTCACCACGACTGTGACGGTAGCATGGAACTAATATGTACTACGGTACGTAGTACATATTAGTTCCATAGAACTAATATGTACTACGGTACGTAGTACATATTAGTTCCATGGACGGTAGTTTTCTTTTCTGGATATGCTTTTCATAGCAATGATGTCTTGAATGTCAAAGGGCGTGATTTTTTAATTTCTTATTTTTCTCCTCTTCGAAGAAAGTCATTAATTAAAGTAATAAATAGTCTGCGCTATGCAAAACTTTTCCTTTTTTACTCATTGTAGAAAACTACACGTTAACAATAGTAACCAAATAACACTAACTAACTAATTAAAAGATCTAAAACGTAACAAAAGAAAAAACACTGTACTTACAATCCCGAGTGGTACGTCGTCGCTAATATCCAAGAAGCTTAAATATATAGCTTCTTGCTAATGTCGATAACTAACTCTGACATCTGTACCAAATGGGTCTGAATATGGCCTGACTTTAGGTGCGGTGCGGGGAAGCACGAAGGAGGTAGCGGCCAACTTCAATTGTACAGTCTATTTAGAGAGAGGTTACCATTATACGTAAACAATTATGGCGTCAGATCACGTGATTATATTTTCACTGTACTAGTGATGCGAAACATTGGCAGACAAGTTGAGAATGAACGATTGATTGAATGAATACATTCTTAAATCGATTACCAATACTATTTAATATGATATTCTTCTGAATTGTGATGTTGGAAACGATATTATTAAGACCTTTCAATACGGATCCTATAATTTTAAATATTCAAATTTGTAGCTAACTGTAAATTTTACATAAAATATTACATAAATGTTACATAAATGTTACATAAAATATTATGTTTGTATAATCTAAATATATAAAAGGCAAAGGTGACTGACTGACTGACTGACTGACTGACTGGTCTATCAACGCACAGCTCTAACCACTGGACGGATCGGGCTGAAATTTTGCACACAGATACTTATTATGACGTAGACGTCCGCTAAGAAAGGATTTTTGAAAATTGCAACCCCAAGAGGGTTAAATGGGGTTTGAAAGTTTGTATAAAAGTCCGTCATTTATCAAATTATTTTTCATCTAAATATATAAAAGGCAAAGGTGACTGACTGACTGACTGACTGACTGACTGGTCTATCAACGCACAGCTCTAACCACTGGACGGATCGGGCTGAAATTTTGCACACAGATACTTATTATGACGTAGACGTCCGCTAAGAAAGGATTTTTGAAAATTGCAACCCCAAGAGGGTTAAATGGGGTTTGAAAGTTTGTATAAAAGTTCGTCATTTATCAAATTATTTTTCATGTAATATCCATGAAACTTTAATTTTTGGGCTTTCGATAAAAAAATAAGAAATATGTGTTTCGCAAATTTTGAAAATTCCACCCCCAAAGACTTCAAATAGGGGATGAAAATTTGTATTAAAGTCCAGATTTTTAAGTTAATTTTCAATTAATATCCATCAAACTTGGTATTTTGCCTTTCAATTGAAAATAAAGAAGTACGCGTTTGACAGTTTTTAAATGTTCAACTCCCAATGGAGTTAAATAGAGGGTGAATGATCGTTATTAAGTCTGTCGTTTTTCAACTTAGGTATAACCATGAAACTTGGTATGTTGGCTTTTTACGGAGATACGAATCGCGTTAGGTTGGATTTTAATTACCATTAAAAATCTAACTTAACGTGAGCTAACCAACCGCTAAGAAAAATTTTTGAAAATTCAACCTCTAAGGGGGTAAAATAGGGGTTTGAAAAATCGAACTTAACGTTAGCGAAGCCGCGGGCAAAAGCTATTACCAATAAAAATTAATTTGAAATTAATTAATTTTGAAAGGAGGTTGGCGAATTTTGACCCAGCATTTTTAAAAACCTTTCAGATTCAGAAATCATTTAATTTTAATTAATATTTTTCAGAGTATTTTTCTGTGTAAACCCGATATTTTTAGAAGATGGGGATCAAAAATATAATTATTCACAAGTACACATTATAAATAACCGTTACATGGCAATACAAGTGAATATCTTTTTTCTCCCAACTTTATTTGATAGACTTTGATGAACTTTTTTGTTAGTTTACTAAACCAAGCATGAGAAGTTTGATTCGTGAACGTGGGCCTCAAGCCCACGGTTCAATTCGTCTGGGTCAGAAGCTCTATGGAATTCGCCAATCTCCTTTCATAATAGGTAAAGTAGTATTGGCATGCATGAAATGGCACTCACTAGCTCACTACTTTTTCTACATAATACATAATACATTGCTGCAGCAAATGAGCGAATTATCTTCCGATCCGTGTGGCGTTTATTGACCGAGCGAAGCGATGTCTCTGAATCTACTTGAGTGAATTTGCACTTGTCCGTCTGTCCATCCGTCCGTCTGTCTGTCAGAGCCTTATAACTTCTGAATTAGTGAACGTAATTACTTCAAATTTAAACATAATATATGTAAACCAATGGCCTTCAGTCAAATATTTTCGCTTAGAAAGTTATAAAAATCGAAGTAATATAGGCCTATAGGCTATAATTTATTTTCAAAAAATTTTAGATCTTGAGAGAAATTTTGCCAAAATGCATTATTTGGCGTGTGCTGAGAAAACTATTGATGATACATAAAAATTATGTACCACATGATTAAAGTGCTCATTATTCTCTACAAAATAGTCTACGAGGGAATATATCTAACTATCATATTTAAGTCACAATAGTAGCTTTTGTGTTCTAAAGTTTAATTAGATCGCCTTTACTATCGTATATTAATACTTCCTTACTAATACATAATTATAAATGCGAAAGTGTGTTTGTTTGTTGGTTTGTCCGTAAATTACGCTGCAACAAAGCTACGGATTGACGTGATTGATTGGACAGGTATAGTTCAGAACCTGGAGAGTGACATAGGCATCCTGGAAAATCAAAGAGTTCCCGCGGGATTTTGAAAACTAAATCCACGCGGACGAAGTCGCGGGCATCAGCTAGTATAATATAAAACAAGTTACTTACCTTGTCTAAACAAAAAAAAATGCAGAAAAATCCAAATCTTGCGCAAAAACGAATTCCTTGAAGAATAGCAATTAGTCGTCAGTCCAAGGTATAACACAGTCCAATCGTAGAGCAAACAAAAATCCGTTAAACAAGCCAAGTCGTCGAAAACAAAAACTAAAGAACACCAGAGAACACCCGAAACGTCAAACATCAAGAGAAGCAGCGAAACTAATGACGGAATACAATTTGATTTTTGGCGCTGGCTTCCGACTGGTTGCAGCGATTTGCTACTGTGAATGATGCCAGTCGAATTATATTCGAACTGATCGAATGATTTACCATGATTAGTGTAACGAAGCGTTACATATTTTAATTATATTTATTTTAAAATACGTATTATTTATAATTATCTAAGTATTTTGTCCTTATATTATATTATTTAAGTATAGTATGTAGTTATTATGATTAACCGCCATATTTTAATTATGTCATTTACGTAGGTACCTATTTTGTTTGACGTCGACGTTCCTGTGCGCACTAGCACGGGCGTCACCTCGTCTGCGGGTCTGCGGGACAGCCGTCACTCCCCAGCGACTCAGCGGCCCCCAACACCTAGGCCACCTAACCAGGGGAGTACCTATATACACCACCACCTAGGTCAAGGCAGGATCTTGGTAACTCCACGGCCCTACAAATTTGTGTACCCACCTACTGAGCTAGCCGCGGTAATAAAGATCTGTACCGTTACCTTTGGTCGAAATAAATACTTTTGTTACGGTGGGCTATTTTTTTTTATTTAACCACCACATTCTCTCTCTCTTTTTATCACCCCCCGGTACACTTAGTCGGTATATCATTTACAGGTTCTTCGTTCCGCCTTAACATTCTCCGTTTGGAGTAACGTTCTCCATTCTCCGCTCCGATTAAGGATTCTCCGTTTGGAGTAACGTTCTCCATTCTCCGCTTCAACCTTCACCGCTCCGCTTAGAGCTACTTCCTGCACCGCTCGCTACTACCATCCCGGCTAGTCACCAGATCGCGACGGTCGACGTTCCTGTGCGCACTAGCACGGGCGTCACCTCGTCTGCGGGTCTGCGGGACAGCCGTCACTCCCCAGCGACTCAGTGGCCCCCAACACCTAGGCCACCTAACCAGGGGAGTACCTATATACACCACCACCTAGGTCAAGGCAGGATCTTGGTAACTCCACGGCCCTACAAATTTGTGTACCCACCTACTGAGCTAGCCGCGGTAATAAAGATCTGTACCGTTACCTTTGGTCGAAATAAATACTTTTGTTACCGTGGGCTTATCTTTTTATTTAACCACACCACACATTCTCTTTTTTTTTATCACCCCCCGGTACATTAGTAACTACTTTAAACTACTTGACAATTTTGAAATAGATTTATAAACTTAAAGAATCAGGTTAACATTCCAATCGTACAATTGAAACCATTAGTTAAAGTCTCCACTTCTTTTCCGAGAATCCGAGTCGTGAATAATGTTGTAGGCATGTAGGCATTTCGACTAGCCTGAAACCTGGCGAAAGATTCCCAGTCGCGCTGAACAACGCAGTCGAAACATGATGGGTAATTAAAATACTAATAAGTAGTCGTCATTCGATTATGAGCATTAATATAATACTAATGTTCAATTCGAAAATGTGTACATTAGTAGTTGTAAATTATTCGAATAGTCAGATCATTGGCAGTCACGCATCGCTAATCGGTTGCCATTTGCCTTAATACACGGATCTACGAGCGTAATAAATACGACTTCCGATTTTACAATCGACTAAGCTCGTTCTTATCATTCACTCTATGGTTCACGTTTTATTTTCAGCACTAGGGATTTGTTCTATTTCATATGTCAAACACAAACTAGGCTATTAGTCTGTGTTTTTTTTTCCGATGGTGACTAGATTAATGCTAAAATAATATCGTAAACTGCATAATTTGAATTACATTTGTGTTTATTATAAACTTAAAAATGTTTTGCTTCGGGAAATAAAACGTTTGTGAGTGATTTATAGCGCGAACAGTGAAAATAGTGTTAGCAAAACTGAAATGTCCTGTCCGGTATGTTTTGTTTACATATAATGGTAACCTCTCTCCAAATAGACTGTACAATTTTCCTCGTATTTTCTCTTTTAACTCCACGGGATGTTACGTACAGGTACTTCTTAATTCCATGGGCTTTCATTGTGACATCGATTCATCTTTTTTCTGTGGTCTGTGACAGTGACCACAGACAGTGACAGCTGATAGCGACCATAGAGTACAATGTATTGACACTTGACAGTTGACGGTGACATTTTATGACAATAAACACAAAGTTGTTCTCATAGACCACGAACACTAGGATAGTTGTTCTGCTCGGTTGAAGAAAAATATTTTGTTGTGTTGAATAAAAAGCAATGAATATTGAAGTAATGAAAACAGTAAGGCTGAGATAGCATCATGGGCAGTTTAAATATTCCAGAATGGACTCCAGAACAGGTCGCGGAGTGGATGTCAGGTAGATCTGCGCCCAGCGATGTCTCACTGCACTCGCGACTGGTGACTCACGGGCTAAGCGGTGATGTTTCGTTGCAGGGTTGGGGCCCAAGGTGGCCCAGTACGTGCCAGAGCTACAGGATAAAGGGTTGAACGGAGCGAAGTTGCTAACCCTACGTTGCGACGATCTGGAGTACCTGGGCGTAAACATTATAGGTCACCAGGAACTGATACTGGAGGCAGTGGAGCACTTGCGGAACTTCGTAAGTGTTACCTAACTATTTCTTATATATCGCTATATGCTGTAACTGTATTACCTAATGCAGATCTTAGATTGCATGTGTTAGGTACTTTGTTATTCAAGTGTAGCATACATATTTTCCTATTATAGTTCTTGCAATTCACGAGAGCGACTGACTTATGGTTGTGTGTGTGTCGTTTCTGTATAAGTGTGAGCGAGCGCAATGCTCGCGCCTGCCCGCTTCCACCTAGGCTTTGACAGGCACGCACACTTATGCAATGTGCATGTACACAAAGTAACCACAAGTAATGCTCACTCACCTTCGTGAATTGCAAAAACTGTAAGAATTAACAGCAGAGATAGCCTAGACTCATTCATTTCTCCTTCATCGGAACCTATCGCTGGCTCACTTTTGGGCACAGTTTTTTTTAAAAGAACATCAGTCAAGCTGATGTTGACTAATATCCTCCTATCCCCTCCAAATAAGCGGAAAGCTTGTGCTAGGAATAGGTACGACAATAGTGCTACGGGTGGGGTTTGAACCTGCAACCTATTAGTTTTCAGTCCACACCTTTAACCATTGGGCCACTGAGGCTTCCATTGGTGAGTGCCTCTTTTGACGCAGAAAAACATAGAGTATACTCAATTTGTACCACCAGTTACTGTATTCATACATTTATACAATATGATAATTCATAAATTTACATCCTAAGTGTGGATGGCCGTATATATTATATCATTTACATTTTAAGCTGTTACTTATTTAGTTTTTAAAATCTACATCCACTCAACCCCCTAATTGGCAAAGAGTTCCCTTGATCAGAAACCCGAAAAGGAAAAAATTTGCGAATTCACCCTCACCTGATAAAATGGAAATAAGTAACAGTTTTACGGGATTAACTGTTGATTTAACTGACGAACAGACAGACGAACCGAAGATAAAGAAGCCAAATAAACCACCGCCGATCATCTTGTATGGTGTTGAAGATCTAAATAAACTCACTGAACTATTGGAGTCAGTTACAGAGAAATCCCAGTTTAGCTATAAAATAATCAACAGAAATCAACTTAAAATTTTAACTTACGATATTGAAATATACAAGCTCCTAATATCGGTAATCCGGGAAAATGGTTTGATTGGGCACACCTTTAATCGAAAAGATAATAGAAATTACCGAATAGTCATACGAAACTTACACCACACAACTCCTTTTGATGCTATCAAGGCAGCCATTGAGGAAACAGGCAATACTGTGACAGGAGAAATAATAAATGCTAAATTTGGACCTGATAAAAAACCTACTACCACATTTTTCGCAAATCTTCTACCTGGTCCCAAAAATAAGGCAGTCAAAAGCATAAAGGTTATATATCACCAAACTGTTATTATAGAAGATCCAAGAAAACGAAAAACAATAGTACAATGTCAGAGGTGTCAACAGTATGGACATACAAAAAACTATTGTATGAAACCCTTCCGCTGTGTTAAATGTGCAGGGGCTCACAAAACATCAGAATGCACTAAGACTGATCGCAACACTCCAGCTATGTGTGCTCTATGCTTGGGCCCACATCCTGCTAATTACAAAGGGTGTGAAGTGTATAAGGAGATTTTAACCAGAAAAACATATAAATTTTACCCAAGAAAACAAAGAAATGATCATAAAGTAAACAAAGATGGTGACAATACGCAAGAACATCCAATAAATTTGAATTCTGCTGGTAACCGACCACCACATACACAAAATGCTAAAACGCAAGAGAAAACATATGCTGAAGCTACTAACTCAAAGCCTGATAAACCAGGACCAGACACACGATCATCCTCGTATAAAACCCTAGAAAACATGTTTATCAAGCAATCTGAAAAAATTGATTTGCTCCTACAACAAATGAGTACACTCCTTCAACTCATAACAACGTTAATTTCCAATACGCCAAAATAGCTCTTAACATAGCTACTTGGAACATTAACGGATTATCTCCCAACAAAGATGAAGTAGAAATACTACTTCACATGCACAAACTTGATATCCTACTCATATCAGAAACTCATTTTATTAGTAGTAGTCTGATAAAGATAAAAGGGTACAATATCTACTACACAAATCACCCAGATGGTACTGCACATGGAGGAACTGCAGTCATCATAAAAGCGACAATAAAGCATTACGAATTACCACAATACAGTACTGAACCAATCCAAGCAACATCAGTAGCAATCTCAGATAAAAATGGTGACTTTAATATATCAGCTGTGTACTGTCCACCTAAGCACAGAATATCTGAGGAGCTATTCTCAAAGTTCTTTGAAAGCCTAGGATGTCGCTTTATAGTTGGAGGAGATTGGAAAGCAAAACACATTCACTGGGGGTCCAGGCTGATAACCACACGAGGGAGGGAATTAAAAAAGAGTGTAGATATTAACCATCTAACTACCACTGCCACATCAGAACCTACACATTGGCCTACAGATCCGAACCGTTTGCCTGATGTTCTGGACTTTTTTTATATCTAAAGGCTTATCTCGACTAGTATTCACTGTCAGTTCTAGATGGGTCCTCAAATCATATCCCCGTGATCCTAACCATAAGTTCCAAAGTGAAGAATAATATGAAACGCCTTCAACTCTACAATAAATGGACAGACTGGGAAGCTTTCCGAAGTTTAATAACTGATGAACTACAGCTTCAAATAGCCCTTAAATCTGAGGACGATATTGACAATGCAACTCACAAGTTCATGACTACAGTTCAATCAGCATGTTGGAAATGCACACCAGACACTTCCAACTCTTCATCACGGCACAAATTAGTTCCATCTGAAATAAAGCACCAAATTATGGAGAAAAGAAGGTTACGCAGAGTGTGGCACACTAGTAGGCATCCTGAAGATAGATCTGCACTAAATAAAGAATAGAATAGAATAGAATAGAAATATTTTTTATTCAAATAAACTTTTACAAGTGCTTTTGAATAGTCAATGAATCTACCACTGGTTCGGAATGCCTTTCCTGCCGAGAAGAACCAGCAAGAAACTCGGCGGTTGCTCTTTTCAAAACAGATTTACAATACAGTAAATACTATGCTATATATGCAGTGTTTCCACAATGGGGAAAGTTCCAAAAATGCATACAGACTAACTTCTATCTTAAGATGGGCAGACATAAATAAAGCAATAAAGCAATAAAGGACCTAAAAAATACCATATCTAAATTAAATAATGCCTCAATGGAATCATTTCTGGAATCTTTGTCTGCAACAAGGGCCACTAACTACTCACTCTATCGAGCTTGTAAAAATATTAACCAACCTACAAACTCTAAACCACCGCTCAAACTGGAGAACAACATTTGGGCAAGAAGTCAGCAACAGAAAGCTGATGCTTTTGGAGAACACTTGGCAAAAATTTTTACGCCAAATGAACCTGATCACGATACTAATGATACAGAACTAGAAAATGTCCTCGGACAGCCTTTTCAATTGGATCTGCCTATTAGGCCAACTACACCAAAAGAAATCATTAGCATAATAAAACATATGGAAGACAAAAAGGCACCGGGCTTTGATCTGATAGACAAAAAAGTTCTACTAGAACTACCTAAAAAAGGTATCGTATTCCTTACTATCTTGTTTAATGGCATCCTGAGAATTGGCTATTTCCCAGCACTCTGGAAGGTTTCTCAAATTATTATGATTGGAAAGCCTGGCAAACCAGTCCATGAATTAACCTCATACAGGCCAATTAGTTTATTACCTGTGACATCAAAACTATTTGAAAAGGTTATGCTGAGAAGACTTATGAGGGAACTACAAGAAAGATCCATTATCCCTGATCATCAATTTGGCTTCCGACAACATCATGGCACTGTAGAACAGATCCACAGAGTATGCAGAACCATCAGAGACGCACTTGAACGCAAGGAATACTGCTCTGCTGCCTTTCTTGATGTGCAGCAAGCCTTCGATAAGGTGTGGCATACAGGTCTTTTATTCAAAATCAAATCACTTTTACCCCATACGTTTTTTGAATTAGTAAAATCTTATCTCTCTGACCAAATTTTTCAAGTCAAGGAAGAAGAGCACACATCTCAGTTCTATCCAATTAAAGCTGGCGTTCCACAAGGCTCAGTTCTGGGACCCGTACTCTACACAATTTATACAAGTGACCTACCACATATTAAAGATGTCACTGTGGCTACATACGCAGATGATACTGCTATTCTAGCTCGTAGCAGATCTCCTCAGGAAGCCTCTGCAATCCTGCAGCGTAGTTTGGATCAGATCGACAAATGGCTGACTAGATGGAAAATAAAAGCCAGTGTTACTAAATCTGTCCACGTGACATTCACTTTACGACAAGGGAACTGTCCTACTGTGTACTGTGTCCTAGAGGGATGAAATCTACCACAAATACAGAGGTTTATATTGGATGTTAGCAAGGAACTCTAGGCTATCCGTGGATAACAAGCTTCTGTTGTATAAGACAGCTATAAAGCCAATATGGACGTATGGAATACAGCTCTGGGGATCAGCATGCAATTCCAGCATTGAAATCATCCAAAGATCGCAAAACTATATTTTAAAACAAGTTTCCAACGCGCCATGGTTCCTACGGACGTCGGAACTTCATGAACACCTAAATGTGAACACAGTGAAGCAAGAAATTATGAACTTCAACTGTACTTACAAGGCAAGGCTTTCTGGTCATCCAAATGACCTAGCAGTACAATTAACGATGCCAGAAGCGATACGCCGCTTAAAGAGACGGCATATACTGGATAGTGTGGCTTCATAGGACATGTAGAGTTCTTCCTGCTGGGGAAGTTGTCTCCGAACGATACTAATTCCCAGAACGAATCTGCTCATAGTCTGGCGACTGATCGCATGATGTACACATAAAAAAAAAAAAACTTATTTAGTTTCATGCTGCTGCTTGCGAATGCCATTTATTGCAACTAAACAACAATTTTATTCTTAACGATTGTATACTATTACTGTTAAATAGTAGGTTTAAGGTGGTGGTGTTCCCATTTTGTAAACTAATACAACAAAGTAGGCTTATGGCATTCTAATTGCGCCAGTAGAATTATCATCTTCACAGGTTTACATAAAAAATCTTTACTTGAAAGTGTCCAGTTTAAGAAATTAATCAAAATACCGAGTTGGATGTAAGTTACTCACAAATTAGTCAGTATTTTGATTAATTTCTTAAACTGGTCACTTTCAAGTAAAGATTTTTATGTACACCTGTGAAGATGATAATTCTACTGGCGCAATTAGAATGCCATTAGCCTAGTTTGTCGTATTAGTTTACAAATTGCGAAAAACCAAATTAAATTTGAATTTCGCGGGCAGACCCGTATAATCATCCTTAAGTGGTTACAATGAACAGCACCCTCTAATATGGATTACAGATATTTAAATTTTTTGCTTGGTGTGTGAGTATCACACTTGGCTGATTGTAATGAAATATTAGTACAATTTCAGTAAAAACATTATATTTTCTCACTATGTGAGAGTGAGTGAGACTGAGCTGTCAAAAAGAAAAAACTCGGTTCGACAGTGTATAGTACAGTTTCCTTATTTCTTAACCTACTGTGGTTAGTACATGATTTACTTCAAAATATAGGCCATTTGTCAGGTACAGACCTGCCCCAGTCTCTTCCATTCTCTCTTTGCAAATTCGTCCAGTCCTTTCCTGAAATTTTTATGATTCATCAGAGCACAGTTTGTCTTTCTAACATGTGTTTTGTCTTATGGTATGGAAGTTGTGTGTCATAAAGAACAAACAACTAAAGAAGTAAATAGAAGTATAGCAAACGGATGGAAGAAATACTGGTCATTGAAAGAAATCATGAAGTCAAAAGAGCTAAGCATGTCTATAACAAGAAAATCTTTTAACATCTGCATACTTCCAGTCATTACCTACGGCTGTGAAACATGGGCACTCACCCAACTCCACAGGGATAAACTGGAGCGCTGTCAGAGGGCCATGGAGAGAAGCATGACAGGAATAATGAGAAGTGACAAAATGAGAAGTAGTACAATAAGAGAAAAAACCAAAGTAACTGATATTCTCACTCGAATAGACTAAAATCTAAATGAAGTGGAGATGGGTGGGCCACATAATTAGAGACAGGCAAGGCAAATGGTCTGCAACTGGTACCCCAGAGACGGAAAACGAGACAGAGGACGTCAACAAGCGAGATGGTCAGATGACCTGAGGCTCATGGCTGGTCACCATTGGAGAAGGGTAGCGCAAGACAGAAACCAATGGAAAACGCTAGAGGAGGCCTATGCCAAGAGGCACTCTGAATTACGAGATATAAACTAACTGTAAAATTCCTTAACTTTGTTTATTCTGAATAAAGGGCTTTTTTATTTATTTATTTATGGAAGTTGTGTTATGAAATACTTGTACTGGTTCCACAATGTGCTATCTAATCAACACATATTCCCCAGCACTACGAGTTGTCCCGCGAGTGCGTGCAGCAGCTGGCGGTGCGCGTGTCGACGGCGGCGGCGTCGCTGGCGCGCGCGCTGCGGCACCACGCCGACGCGCGGCTCGAGACGCAGCTGCTGGCCGACGTGGCCAGGACCGTGCACGCTGTCAAACCACTCGTGTGCTGGCTGGATCGGTAAGTTGTCCCGCGAGTGCGTGCAGCAGCTGGCGGTGCGCGTGTCGACGGCGGCGGCGTCGCTGGCGCGCGCGCTGCGGCACCACGCCGACGCGCGGCTCGAGACGCAGCTGCTGGCCGACGTGGCCAGGACCGTGCACGCTGTCAAACCACTCGTGTGCTGGCTGGATCGGTAAGTTGTCCCGCGAGTGCGTGCAGCAGCTGGCGGTGCGCGTGTCGACGGCGGCGGCGTCGCTGGCGCGCGCGCTGCGGCACCACGCCGACGCGCGGCTCGAGACGCAGCTGCTGGCCGACGTGGCCAGGACCGTGCACGCTGTCAAACCACTCGTGTGCTGGCTGGATCGGTAAGTTGTCCCGCGAGTGCGTGCAGCAGCTGGCGGTGCGCGTGTCGACGGCGGCGGCGTCGCTGGCGCGCGCGGCTCGAGACGCAGCTGCTGGCCGACGTGGCCAGGACCGTGCACGCTGTCAAACCACTCGTGTGCTGGCTGGATCGGTAAGTTGTCCCGCGAGTGCGTGCAGCAGCTGGCGGTGCGCGTGTCGACGGCGGCGGCGTCGCTGGCGCGCGCGCTGCGGCACCACGCCGACGCGCGGCTCGAGACGCAGCTGCTGGCCGACGTGGCCAGGACCGTGCACGCTGTCAAACCACTCGTGTGCTGGCTGGATCGGTAAGTTGTCCCGCGAGTGCGTGCAGCAGCTGGCGGTGCGCGTGTCGACGGCGGCGGCGTCGCTGGCGCGCGCGCTGCGGCACCACGCCGACGCGCGGCTCGAGACGCAGCTGCTGGCCGACGTGGCCAGGACCGTGCATGCTGTCAAACCACTCGTGTGCTGGCTGGATCGGTAAGTTGTCCCGCGAGTGCGTGCAGCAGCTGGCGGTGCGCGTGTCGACGGCGGCGGCGTCGCTGGCGCGCGCGCTGCGGCACCACGCCGACGCGCGGCTCGAGACGCAGCTGCTGGCCGACGTGGCCAGGACCGTGCACGCTGTCAAACCACTCGTGTGCTGGCTGGATCGGTAAGTTGTCCCGCGAGTGCGTGCAGCAGCTGGCGGTGCGCGTGTCGACGGCGGCGGCGTCGCTGGCGCGCGCGCTGCGGCACCACGCCGACGCGCGGCTCGAGACGCAGCTGCTGGCCGACGTGGCCAGGACCGTGCACGCTGTCAAACCACTCGTGTGCTGGCTGGATCGGTAAGTTGTCCCGCGAGTGCGTGCAGCAGCTGGCGGTGCGCGTGTCGACGGCGGCGGCGTCGCTGGCGCGCGCGCTGCGGCACCACGCCGACGCGCGGCTCGAGACGCAGCTGCTGGCCGACGTGGCCAGGACCGTGCACGCTGTCAAACCACTCGTGTGCTGGCTGGATCGGTAAGTTGTCCCGCGAGTGCGTGCAGCAGCTGGCGGTGCGCGTGTCGACGGCGGCGGCGTCGCTGGCGCGCGCGCTGCGGCACCACGCCGACGCGCGGCTCGAGACGCAGCTGCTGGCCGACGTGGCCAGGACCGTGCACGCTGTCAAACCACTCGTGTGCTGGCTGGATCGGTAAGTTGTCCCGCGAGTGCGTGCAGCAGCTGGCGGTGCGCGTGTCGACGGCGGCGGCGTCGCTGGCGCGCGCGCTGCGGCACCACGCCGACGCGCGGCTCGAGACGCAGCTGCTGGCCGACGTGGCCAGGACCGTGCACGCTGTCAAACCACTCGTGTGCTGGCTGGATCGGTAAGACTTACTTGTCAATCAAGATCTGGTGATGGATATCAGGTTCATTCCATATCTATTCAGGATATATTTTCTCATGTTCAAAGTGATTTTAATTATTATCTACTCCAGCATCAAAAAGTTCCAATTTCATATTTGACAGCTGAATCGAAATGAACCCTCTTTCAGTTTTGCTTCTTATTTTGATACAGCTCGTTGTATGGGAGCTGCATATAAGGTTATCTTCATAAAATAGGATACCTAAAGCTACTAGGGTCTGAGTTCTGGTACTTTTGTATCATTCATATAAATGTATTAAAGTGTGGTACTCAATCCACTATTTACGATTTGTATTGATTTGACTTATTCATTAATTACTAGCTGATGCCCGCGACTTCGTCTATCTTTTTTTGATACTCGGCAAGCCTTGTATCAAAAAACAGCACTCGAATTAAAATGCAAATTAAAATGCACTCGAGCAAAAATAGCTATTACACTTGTCCATATGCATAAACACTGCATATATAGCATAGTATTTACTGTATTTTTTTTTATTCGATGACAAGATAGTCCTTGACTGCGATCTCACCTGATGGTAAGTGATGATGCAGTCTAAGATGGTAGCGGACTAACTTTGAAGGGGTATGGCAGTGAAAATTCAACCCATACCCTTATTCGGTTTCTATACGCCATCGTGCCGGAACGCTAAATCGCTTGGCGGCACGTCGTTGACGGTAGGGTGGTAACTAGCCACTGCCAACGAGAGCCTTCCACCAGACCAGACCAGAGACAATTCAGAAATTATAAATTCCCAAATTGACCCCGCCGGGAATCGAACCCGAGACCTCCCAGTTATAAGAAAAACTGTATTGTAAATTTGTTTTGAAAAGAGCAACCACCGAGTTTCTTGCGGGTTGTTCTCGGCAGGAAGGGCATTCCTAACCAGTGGTAGATTCTTCGACTATTCAAAAGCATTTTTAAAAGTTTATTTGAATAAAAAATATTTCTATTTCTATTTCTATGCATTGTTATGTTCAATAGATGGCCGCTGTGCTCGGGGTCGCCGCTGGCGGAGCGCAAGGCGGCTCTGCTGAAGCTGTCGCTGGAGGCCGCCACGTGCGCGCAGCGGGACCGCTTCGCGGAGCAGCCCGCCAGGGCCGTCGCGGCGGCGGCGGCGGCCGTGGCGGCCGTGGCGGACTACATCATACAGGTCGGTCGATATGTTACACGGAGCAGTAGCGTCACAGCCTTGTAACTTCTAGCAGCTGTTCCAGGAGCTGGCTGCAACCGCAGCGCGCAAGATGCAAGGAATTAGAATTTTGTGGAAAATGCCAAAAAATATATTATGACTTGTGATGATTTACCATATTTTCCTGCGCTGCATCACTGTGTAGTATCGTGTCGGCAGGACGTGTCGGACCCGATGATCCTGCAGCCCGCGTCGCTGGACGCGGTGTCGCTGCGGCAGGGCGCGCGGCCGCTGGGCTTCGAGGTGGTGCCGTCGTTCTGCGGCCACCACCAGCTGGCGGACATCCGCTTCGCGTCGCCGGCGCACGCGTCGGGGCTGGTGCACGAGGCGGACGAGATCGTGCAAGTGAGTCGATGAGCGCGCGTCGCTCTTCGCAATGCATATGTATTGATTCTGACGAAAGACGGCCTGTATCGCGACTATTGTACCTGATGTCGTCGCGTGTGTGCAGGTGGGCGGCGTGTGCGTGGTGGGGTGGAGCGGCGAGGCGGTGGAGCGCGCGTGCGTAGCGGCGGCGCGCGCCACGGGCGAGCTGCAGCTGCGGCTGCGGCGGCGCGGCGCCCGCGCGCTGCCCGCGCTGCCCACGCCGCCGCTGCGCGCGCCGCGGCCCCGCGCGGCCCGCCTGCGTCTCCCGCCGCTACACGCGCATCTGCGCCTGCACAGGTTAGTTCCGATGATGACGACGTGTTTCACTGTTTTTACATTATTTCACTGAAACAATTTATTTATGTTAACCTTAGTCTTGTATCTAAAATTGACAATTGAAGATCGTTACATTTCAGTATTTTCTTATATCTTAAGATACGAGTTGGACTTCCCGAGAACGGAAACATCTCCGTCCAAGAAAATAGTGGAGACGGAAACTGCGATGGCGTCGACCCGCGCCGAGAGCCCCGCCTCGTCGTCGGACGAGAGCGAGCCGCTGTCCCCGCCCGCCTCGCCCACGCTGCACCTCGACACCACCAGGTGAGCGGCCAGAGACAATAGTGGAGACGGAAACTGCGACGGCGTCGACCCGCGCCGAGAGCCCCGCCTCGTCGTCGGACGAGAGCGAGCCGCTGTCCCCGCCCGCCTCGCCCACGCTGCACCTCGACACCACCAGGTGAGCGGCCAGAGACAATAGTGGAGACGGAAACTGCGACGGCGTCGACCCGCGCCGAGAGCCCCGCCTCGTCGTCGGACGAGAGCGAGCCGCTGTCCCCGCCCGCCTCGCCCACGCTGCACCTCGACACCACCAGGTGAGCGGCCAGAGACAATAGTGGAGACGGAAACTGCGACGGCGTCGACCCGCGCCGAGAGCCCCGCCTCGTCGTCGGACGAGAGCGAGCCGCTGTCCCCGCCCGCCTCGCCCACGCTGCACCTCGACACCACCAGGTGAGCGGCCAGAGACAATAGTGGAGACGGAAACTGCGACGGCGTCGACCCGCGCCGAGAGCCCCGCCTCGTCGTCGGACGAGAGCGAGCCGCTGTCCCCGCCCGCCTCGCCCACGCTGCACCACGACACCACCAGGTGAGCGGCCAGAGACAATAGTGGAGACGGAAACTGCGACAGCGTCGACCCGCGCCGAGAGCCCCGCCTCGTCGTCGGACGAGAGCGAGCCGCTGTCCCCGCCCGCCTCGCCCACGCTGCACCTCGACACCACCAGGTGAGCGGCCAGAGACAATAGTGGAGACGGAAACTGCGACGGCGTCGACCCGCGCCGAGAGCCCCGCCTCGTCGTCGGACGAGAGCGAGCCGCTGTCCCCGCCCGCCTCGCCCACGCTGCACCTCGACACCACCAGGTGAGCGGCCAGAGACAATAGTGGAGACGGAAACTGCGACGGCGTCGACCCGCGCCGAGAGCCCCGCCTCGTCGTCGGACGAGAGCGAGCCGCTGTCCCCGCCCGCCTCGCCCACGCTGCACCTCGACACCACCAGGTGAGCGGCCAGAGACAATAGTGGAGACGGAAACTGCGACGGCGTCGGCCCGCGCCGAGAGCCCCGCCTCGTCGTCGGACGAGAGCGAGCCGCTGTCCCCGCCCGCCTCGCCAACGCTGCACCTCGACACCACCAGGTGAGCGGCCAGAGACAATAGTGGAGACGGAAACTGCGACGGCGTCGACCCGCGCCGAGAGCCCCGCCTCGTCGTCGGACGAGAGCGAGCCGCTGTCCCCGCCCGCCTCGCCCACGCTGCACCTCGACACCACCAGGTGAGCGGCCAGAGACAATAGTGGAGACGGAAACTGCGACGGCGTCGACCCGCGCCGAGAACCCCGCCTCGTCGTCGGACGAGAGCGAGCCGCTGTCCCCGCCCGCCTCGCCCACGCTGCACCTCGACACCACCAGGTGAGCGGCCAGAGACAATAGTGGAGACGGAAACTGCGACGGCGTCGACCCGCGCCGAGAGCCCCGCCTCGTCGTCGGACGAGAGCGAGCCGCTGTCCCCGCCCGCCTCGCCCACGCTGCACCTCGACACCACCAGGTGAGCGGCCAGAGACAATAGTGGAGACGGAAACTGCGACGGCGTCGACCCGCGCCGAGAGCCCCGCCTCGTCGTCGGACGAGAGCGAGCCGCTGTCCCCGCCCGCCTCGCCCACGCTGCACACCTCGACACCACCAGGTGAGCGGCCAGAGACAATAGTGGAGACGGAAACTGCGACGGCGTCGACCCGCGCCGAGAGCCCCGCCTCGTCGTCGGACGAGAGCGAGCCGCTGTCCCCGCCCGCCTCGCCCACGCTGCACCTCGACACCACCAGGTGAGCGGCCAGAGACAATAGTGGAGACGGAAACTGCGACGGCGTCGACCCGCGCCGAGAGCCCCGCCTCGTCGTCGGACGAGAGCGAGCCGCTGTCCCCGCCCGCCTCGCCCACGCTGCACCTCGACACCACCAGGTGAGCGGCCAGAGACAATAGTGGAGACGGAAACTGCGACGGCGTCGACCCGCGCCGAGAGCCCCGCCTCGTCGTCGGACGAGAGCGAGCCGCTGTCCCCGCCCGCCTCGCCCACGCTGCACCTCGACACCACCAGGTGAGCGGCCAGAGACAATAGTGGAGACGGAAACTGCGACGGCGTCGACCCGCGCCGAGAGCCCCGCCTCGTCGTCGGACGAGAGCGAGCCGCTGTCCCCGCCCGCCTCGCCCACGCTGCACCTCGACACCACCAGGTGAGCGGCCAGAGACAATAGTGGAGACGGAAACTGCGACGGCGTCGACCCGCGCCGAGAGCCCCGCCTCGTCGTCGGACGAGAGCGAGCCGCTGTCCCCGCCCGCCTCGCCCACGCTGCACCTCGACACCACCAGGTGAGCGGCCAGAGACAATAGTGGAGACGGAAACTGCGACGGCGTCGACCCGCGCCGAGAGCCCCGCCTCGTCGTCGGACGAGAGCGAGCCGCTGTCCCCGCCCGCCTCGCCCACGCTGCACCTCGACACCACCAGGTGAGCGGCCAGAGACAATAGTGGAGACGGAAACTGCGACGGCGTCGACCCGCGCCGAGAGCCCCGCCTCGTCGTCGGACGAGAGCGAGCCGCTGTCCCCGCCCGCCTCGCCCACGCTGCACACCTCGACACCACCAGGTGAGCGGCCAGAGACAATAGTGGAGACGGAAACTGCGACGGCGTCGACCCGCGCCGAGAGCCCCGCCTCGTCGTCGGACGAGAGCGAGCCGCTGTCCCCGCCCGCCTCGCCCACGCTGCACCTCGACACCACCAGGTGAGCGGCCAGAGACAATAGTGGAGACGGAAACTGCGACGGCGTCGACCCGCGCCGAGAGCCCCGCCTCGTCGTCGGACGAGAGCGAGCCGCTGTCCCCGCCCGCCTCGCCCACGCTGCACACCTCGACACCACCAGGTGAGCGGCCAGAGACAATAGTGGAGACGGAAACTGCGACGGCGTCGACCCGCGCCGAGAGCCCCGCCTCGTCGTCGGACGAGAGCGAGCCGCTGTCCCCGCCCGCCTCGCCCACGCTGCACCTCGACACCACCAGGTGAGCGGCCAGAGACAATAGTGGAGACGGAAACTGCGACGGCGTCGACCCGCGCCGAGAGCCCCGCCTCGTCGTCGGACGAGAGCGAGCCGCTGTCCCCGCCCGCCTCGCCCACGCTGCACACCTCGACACCACCAGGTGAGCGGCCAGAGACAATAGTGGAGACGGAAACTGCGACGGCGTCGACCCGCGCCGAGAGCCCCGCCTCGTCGTCGGACGAGAGCGAGCCGCTGTCCCCGCCCGCCTCGCCCACGCTGCACCTCGACGCCACCAGGTGAGCGGCCAGAGACAATAGTGGAGACGGAAACTGCGACGGCGTCGACCCGCGCCGAGAGCCCCGCCTCGTCGTCGGACGAGAGCGAGCCGCTGTCCCCGCCCGCCTCGCCCACGCTGCACCTCAACACCACCAGGTGAGCGGCCAGAGACAATAGTGGAGACGGAAACTGCGACGGCGTCGACCCGCGCCGAGAGCCCCGCCTCGTCGTCGGACGAGAGCGAGCCGCTGTCCCCGCCCGCCTCGCCCACGCTGCACACCTCGACACCACCAGGTGAGCGGCCAGAGACAATAGTGGAGACGGAAACTGCGACGGCGTCGACCCGCGCCGAGAGCCCCGCCTCGTCGTCGGACGAGAGCGAGCCGCTGTCCCCGCCCGCCTCGCCCACGCTGCACCTCGACACCACCAGGTGAGCGGCCAGAGACAATAGTGGAGACGGAAACTGCGACGGCGTCGACCCGCGCCGAGAGCCCCGCCTCGTCGTCGGACGAGAGCGAGCCGCTGTCCCCGCCCGCCTCGCCCACGCTGCACCTCGACACCACCAGGTGAGCGGCCAGAGACAATAGTGGAGACGGAAACTGCGACGGCGTCGACCCGCGCCGAGAGCCCCGCCTCGTCGTCGGACGAGAGCGAGCCGCTGTCCCCGCCCGCCTCGCCCACGCTGCACACCTCGACACCACCAGGTGAGCGGCCAGAGACAATAGTGGAGACGGAAACTGCGACGGCGTCGACCCGCGCCGAGAGCCCCGCCTCGTCGTCGGACGAGAGCGAGCCGCTGTCCCCGCCCGCCTCGCCCACGCTGCACCTCGACACCACCAGGTCAGCGGCCAGAGACAATAGTGGAGACGGAAACTGCGACGGCGTCGACCCGCGCCGAGAGCCCCGCCTCGTCGTCGGACGAGAGCGAGCCGCTGTCCCCGCCCGCCTCGCCCACGCTGCACCTCGACACCACCAGGTGAGCGGCCAGAGACAATAGTGGAGACGGAAACTGCGACGGCGTCGACCCGCGCCGAGAGCCCCGCCTCGTCGTCGGACGAGAGCGAGCCGCTGTCCCCGCCCGCCTCGCCCACGCTGCACCTCGACACCACCAGGTGAGCGGCCAGAGACAATAGTGGAGACGGAAACTGCGACGGCGTCGACCCGCGCCGAGAGCCCCGCCTCGTCGTCGGACGAGAGCGAGCCGCTGTCCCCGCCCGCGTAGAACCGCGGCCAAGACGGAGTTGAGCAGGCGTAAACGCGAGATCGGGTCAGCCATTGTTGCGGAATGGCAGGAGCGATGGGAGAACGAGACGAAAGGGCGTGAGCTTCGTCGGTTCTTTCCGGACGTGGCCGGTCGGCTCGGGGCAACCTGGGTCGCACCGGACTATGAGACCTCGCAGGTTCTGACTGGTCACGGGTGCTTTAACAAGCGCCTGCATGAAATGTGTCTCGTTGAGAGCAGCGCGTGTCCGTGTGGGCAGGCGGAGGAAGACCTCCACCATGTCCTTTGGGAGTGTGAGCTCTATGGGGATCTCCGGCTCAACCTGCTGGATGGGGTCGCTCGCCGGGAGGAGGGTCCAGTCTTTTACCAGGATCTCGTCTCTTCGGAGGAAAGCTTCGGCAAGCTGCGGGAGTTCGCGCACCGATGGCACAAGAGGCGGAACAGCTTGGCAGCGTGATTGCGGACCGCAAAGTGGTGTTCGGACTCGGACCGCTAGGCACGCGGGAGTCCTTGTATGTTTTCGTATTCGTCTGCCCCAGAAAGGGGAGAAAGACACATAGGGACAAGGAACAGAGAAAAAAGAACTTGTAGGGAGTCAAGAAGGCGCACCGGGAACACGCCAAGAGCAAGTACCGGGCGCCCTCCCAGTGTTTCGGCCCATATAACCGTGAGGTTGGAGGGGCCATGGGAGGTGGCGGGTTGTCCCCGCCCGCCTCGCCCACGCTGCACCTCGACACCACCAGGTGAGCGGCCAGAGACAATAGTGGAGACGGAAACTGCGACGGCGTCGACCCGCGCCGAGAGCCCCGCCTCGTCGTCGGACGAGAGCGAGCCGCTGTCCCCGCCCGCCTCGCCCACGCTGCACACCTCGACACCACCAGGTGAGCGGCCAGAGACAATAGTGGAGACGGAAACTGCGACGGCGTCGACCCGCGCCGAGAGCCCCGCCTCGTCGTCGGACGAGAGCGAGCCGCTGTCCCCGCCCGCCTCGCCCACGCTGCACCTCGACACCACCAGGTGAGCGGCCAGAGACAATAGTGGAGACGGAAACTGCGACGGCGTCGACCCGCGCCGAGAGCCCCGCCTCGTCGTCGGACGAGAGCGAGCCGCTGTCCCCGCCCGCCTCGCCCACGCTGCACCTCGACACCACCAGGTGAGCGGCCAGAGACAATAGTGGAGACGGAAACTGCGACGGCGTCGACCCGCGCCGAGAGCCCCGCCTCGTCGTCGGACGAGAGCGAGCCGCTGTCCCCGCCCGCCTCGCCCACGCTGCACCTCGACACCACCAGGTGAGCGGCCAGAGACAATAGTGGAGACGGAAACTGCGACGGCGTCGACCCGCGCCGAGAGCCCCGCCTCGTCGTCGGACGAGAGCGAGCCGCTGTCCCCGCCCGCCTCGCCCACGCTGCACCTCGACACCACCAGGTGAGCGGCCAGAGACAATAGTGGAGACGGAAACTGCGACGGCGTCGACCCGCGCCGAGAGCCCCGCCTCGTCGTCGGACGAGAGCGAGCCGCTGTCCCCGCCCGCCTCGCCCACGCTGCACCTCGACACCACCAGGTGAGCGGCCAGAGACAATAGTGGAGACGGAAACTGCGACGGCGTCGACCCGCGCCGAGAGCCCCGCCTCGTCGTCGGACGAGAGCGAGCCGCTGTCCCCGCCCGCCTCGCCCACGCTGCACCTCGACACCACCAGGTGAGCGGCCAGAGACAATAGTGGAGACGGAAACTGCGACGGCGTCGACCCGCGCCGAGAGCCCCGCCTCGTCGTCGGACGAGAGCGAGCCGCTGTCCCCGCCCGCCTCGACCACGCTGCACCTCGACACCACCAGGTGAGCGGCCAGAGACAACAGTGGAGACGGAAACTGCGACGGCGTCGACCCGCGCCGAGAGCCCCGCCTCGTCGTCGGACGAGAGCGAGCCGCTGTCCCCGCCCGCCTCGCCCACGCTGCACCTCGACACCACCAGGTGAGCGGCCAGAGACAATAGTGGAGACGGAAACTGCGACGGCGTCGACCCGCGCCGAGAGCCCCGCCTCGTCGTCGGACGAGAGCGAGCCGCTGTCCCCGCCCGCCTCGCCCACGCTGCACCTCGACACCACCAGGTGAGCGGCCAGAGACAATAGTGGAGACGGAAACTGCGACGGCGTCGACCCGCGCCGAGAGCCCCGCCTCGTCGTCGGACGAGAGCGAGCCGCTGTCCCCGCCCGCCTCGCCCACGCTGCACCTCGACACCACCAGGTGAGCGGCCAGAGACAATAGTGGAGACGGAAACTGCGACGGCGTCGACCCGCGCCGAGAGCCCCGCCTCGTCGTCGGACGAGAGCGAGCCGCTGTCCCCGCCCGCCTCGCCCACGCTGCACCTCGACACCACCAGGTGAGCGGCCAGAGACAATAGTGGAGACGGAAACTGCGACGGCGTCGACCCGCGCCGAGAGCCCCGCCTCGTCGTCGGACGAGAGCGAGCCGCTGTCCCCGCCCGCCTCGCCCACGCTGCACCTCGACACCAAAAGGTGAGCGGCCAGAGACAATAGTGGAGACGGAAACTGCGACGGCGTCGACCCGCGCCGAGAGCCCCGCCTCGTCGTCGGACGAGAGCGAGCCGCTGTCCCCGCCCGCCTCGCCCACGCTGCACCTCGACACCACCAGGTGAGCGGCCAGAGACAATAGTGGAGACGGAAACTGCGACGGCGTCGACCCGCGCCGAGAGCCCCGCCTCGTCGTCGGACGAGAGCGAGCCGCTGTCCCCGCCCGCCTCGCCCACGCTGCACACCTCGACACCACCAGGTGAGCGGCCAGAGACAATAGTGGAGACGGAAACTGCGACGGCGTCGACCCGCGCCGAGAGCCCCGCCTCGTCGTCGGACGAGAGCGAGCCGCTGTCCCCGCCCGCCTCGCCCACGCTGCACCTCGACACCACCAGGTGAGCGGCCAGAGACAATAGTGGAGACGGAAACTGCGACGGCGTCGACCCGCGCCGAGAGCCCCGCCTCGTCGTCGGACGAGAGCGAGCCGCTGTCCCCGCCCGCCTCGCCCACGCTGCACCTCGACACCACCAGGTGAGCGGCCAGAGACAATAGTGGAGACGGAAACTGCGACGGCGTCGACCCGCGCCGAGAGCCCCGCCTCGTCGTCGGACGAGAGCGAGCCGCTGTCCCCGCCCGCCTCGCCCACGCTGCACCTCGACACCACCAGGTGAGCGGCCAGAGACAATAGTGGAGACGGAAACTGCGACGGCGTCGACCCGCGCCGAGAGCCCCGCCTCGTCGTCGGACGAGAGCGAGCCGCTGTCCCCGCCCGCCTCGCCCACGCTGCACCTCGACACCACCAGGTGAGCGGCCAGAGACAATAGTGGAGACGGAAACTGTGACGGCGTCGACCCGCGCCGAGAGCCCCGCCTCGTCGTCGGACGAGAGCGAGCCGCTGTCCCCGCCCGCCTCGCCCACGCTGCACCTCGACACCACCAGGTGAGCGGCCAGAGACAATAGTGGAGACGGAAACTGCGACGGCGTCGACCCGCGCCGAGAGCCCCGCCTCGTCGTCGGACGAGAGCGAGCCGCTGTCCCCGCCCGCCTCGCCCACGCTGCACCTCGACACCACCAGGTGAGCGGCCAGAGACAATAGTGGAGACGGAAACTGCGACGGCGTCGACCCGCGCCGAGAGCCCCGCCTCGTCGTCGGACGAGAGCGAGCCGCTGTCCCCGCCCGCGTAGAACCGCGGCCAAGACGGAGTTGAGCAGGCGTAAACGCGAGATCGGGTCAGCCATTGTTGCGGAATGGCAGGAGCGATGGGAGAACGAGACGAAAGGGCGTGAGCTTCGTCGGTTCTTTCCGGACGTGGCCGGTCGGCTCGGGGCAACCTGGGTCGCACCGGACTATGAGACCTCGCAGGTTCTGACTGGTCACGGGTGCTTTAACAAGCGCCTGCATGAAATGTGTCTCGTTGAGAGCAGCGCGTGTCCGTGTGGGCAGGCGGAGGAAGACCTCCACCATGTCCTTTGGGAGTGTGAGCTCTATGGGGATCTCCGGCTCAACCTGCTGGATGGGGTCGCTCGCCGGGAGGAGGGTCCAGTCTTTTACCAGGATCTCGTCTCTTCGGAGGAAAGCTTCGGCAAGCTGCGGGAGTTCGCGCACCGATGGCACAAGAGGCGGAACAGCTTGGCAGCGTGATTGCGGACCGCAAAGTGGTGTTCGGACTCGGACCGCTAGGCACGCGGGAGTCCTTGTATGTTTTCGTATTCGTCTGCCCCAGAAAGGGGAGAAAGACACATAGGGACAAGGAACAGAGAAAAAAGAACTTGTAGGGAGTCAAGAAGGCGCACCGGGAACACGCCGAGAGCAAGTACCGGGCGCCCTCCCAGTGTTTCGGCCCATATAACCGTGAGGTTGGAGGGGCCATGGGAGGTGGCGGGTTGTCCCCGCCCGCCTCGCCCACGCTGCACCTCGACACCACCAGGTGAGCGGCCAGAGACAATAGTGGAGACGGAAACTGCGACGGCGTCGACCCGCGCCGAGAGCCCCGCCTCGTCGTCGGACGAGAGCGAGCCGCTGTCCCCGCCCGCCTCGCCCACGCTGCACACCTCGACACCACCAGGTGAGCGGCCAGAGACAATAGTGGAGACGGAAACTGCGACGGCGTCGACCCGCGCCGAGAGCCCCGCCTCGTCGTCGGACGAGAGCGAGCCGCTGTCCCCGCCCGCCTCGCCCACGCTGCACCTCGACACCACCAGGTGAGCGGCCAGAGACAATAGTGGAGACGGAAACTGCGACGGCGTCGACCCGCGCCGAGAGCCCCGCCTCGTCGTCGGACGAGAGCGAGCCGCTGTCCCCGCCCGCCTCGCCCACGCTGCACCTCGACACCACCAGGTGAGCGGCCAGAGACAATAGTGGAGACGGAAACTGCGACGGCGTCGACCCGCGCCGAGAGCCCCGCCTCGTCGTCGGACGAGAGCGAGCCGCTGTCCCCGCCCGCCTCGCCCACGCTGCACCTCGACACCACCAGGTGAGCGGCCAGAGACAATAGTGGAGACGGAAACTGCGACGGCGTCGACCCGCGCCGAGAGCCCCGCCTCGTCGTCGGACGAGAGCGAGCCGCTGTCCCCGCCCGCCTCGCCCACGCTGCACCTCGACACCACCAGGTGAGCGGCCAGAGACAATAGTGGAGACGGAAACTGCGACGGCGTCGACCCGCGCCGAGAGCCCCGCCTCGTCGTCGGACGAGAGCGAGCCGCTGTCCCCGCCCGCCTCGCCCACGCTGCACCTCGACACCACCAGGTGAGCGGCCAGAGACAATAGTGGAGACGGAAACTGCGACGGCGTCGACCCGCGCCGAGAGCCCCGCCTCGTCGTCGGACGAGAGCGAGCCGCTGTCCCCGCCCGCCTCGCCCACGCTGCACCTCGACACCACCAGGTGAGCGGCCAGAGACAATAGTGGAGACGGAAACTGCGACGGCGTCGACCCGCGCCGAGAGCCCCGCCTCGTCGTCGGACGAGAGCGAGCCGCTGTCCCCGCCCGCCTCGCCCACGCTGCACCTCGACACCACCAGGTGAGCGGCCAGAGACAACAGTGGAGACGGAAACTGCGACGGCGTCGACCCGCGCCGAGAGCCCCGCCTCGTCGTCGGACGAGAGCGAGCCGCTGTCCCCGCCCGCCTCGCCCACGCTGCACCTCGACACCACCAGGTGAGCGGCCAGAGACAATAGTGGAGACGGAAACTGCGACGGCGTCGACCCGCGCCGAGAGCCCCGCCTCGTCGTCGGACGAGAGCGAGCCGCTGTCCCCGCCCGCCTCGCCCACGCTGCACCTCGACACCACCAGGTGAGCGGCCAGAGACAATAGTGGAGACGGAAACTGCGACGGCGTCGACCCGCGCCGAGAGCCCCGCCTCGTCGTCGGACGAGAGCGAGCCGCTGTCCCCGCCCGCCTCGCCCACGCTGCACCTCGACACCACCAGGTGAGCGGCCAGAGACAATAGTGGAGACGGAAACTGCGACGGCGTCGACCCGCGCCGAGAGCCCCGCCTCGTCGTCGGACGAGAGCGAGCCGCTGTCCCCGCCCGCCTCGCCCACGCTGCACCTCGACACCACCAGGTGAGCGGCCAGAGACAATAGTGGAGACGGAAACTGCGACGGCGTCGACCCGCGCCGAGAGCCCCGCCTCGTCGTCGGACGAGAGCGAGCCGCTGTCCCCGCCCGCCTCGCCCACGCTGCACCTCGACACCAAAAGGTGAGCGGCCAGAGACAATAGTGGAGACGGAAACTGCGACGGCGTCGACCCGCGCCGAGAGCCCCGCCTCGTCGTCGGACGAGAGCGAGCCGCTGTCCCCGCCCGCCTCGCCCACGCTGCACCTCGACACCACCAGGTGAGCGGCCAGAGACAATAGTGGAGACGGAAACTGCGACGGCGTCGACCCGCGCCGAGAGCCCCGCCTCGTCGTCGGACGAGAGCGAGCCGCTGTCCCCGCCCGCCTCGCCCACGCTGCACACCTCGACACCACCAGGTGAGCGGCCAGAGACAATAGTGGAGACGGAAACTGCGACGGCGTCGACCCGCGCCGAGAGCCCCGCCTCGTCGTCGGACGAGAGCGAGCCGCTGTCCCCGCCCGCCTCGCCCACGCTGCACCTCGACACCACCAGGTGAGCGGCCAGAGACAATAGTGGAGACGGAAACTGCGACGGCGTCGACCCGCGCCGAGAGCCCCGCCTCGTCGTCGGACGAGAGCGAGCCGCTGTCCCCGCCCGCCTCGCCCACGCTGCACCTCGACACCACCAGGTGAGCGGCCAGAGACAATAGTGGAGACGGAAACTGCGACGGCGTCGACCCGCGCCGAGAGCCCCGCCTCGTCGTCGGACGAGAGCGAGCCGCTGTCCCCGCCCGCCTCGCCCACGCTGCACCTCGACACCACCAGGTGAGCGGCCAGAGACAATAGTGGAGACGGAAACTGCGACGGCGTCGACCCGCGCCGAGAGCCCCGCCTCGTCGTCGGACGAGAGCGAGCCGCTGTCCCCGCCCGCCTCGCCCACGCTGCACCTCGACACCACCAGGTGAGCGGCCAGAGACAATAGTGGAGACGGAAACTGCGACGGCGTCGACCCGCGCCGAGAGCCCCGCCTCGTCGTCGGACGAGAGCGAGCCGCTGTCCCCGCCCGCCTCGCCCACGCTGCACCTCGACACCACCAGGTGAGCGGCCAGAGACAATAGTGGAGACGGAAACTGCGACGGCGTCGACCCGCGCCGAGAGCCCCGCCTCGTCGTCGGACGAGAGCGAGCCGCTGTCCCCGCCCGCCTCGCCCACGCTGCACCTCGACACCACCAGGTGAGCGGCCAGAGACAATAGTGGAGACGGAAACTGCGACGGCGTCGACCCGCGCCGAGAGCCCCGCCTCGTCGTCGGACGAGAGCGAGCCGCTGTCCCCGCCCGCCTCGCCCACGCTGCACCTCGACACCACCAGGTGAGCGGCCAGAGACAATAGTGGAGACGGAAACTGCGACGGCGTCGACCCGCGCCGAGAGCCCCGCCTCGTCGTCGGACGAGAGCGAGCCGCTGTCCCCGCCCGCCTCGCCCACGCTGCACCTCGACACCACCAGGTGAGCGGCCAGAGACAATAGTGGAGACGGAAACTGCGACGGCGTCGACCCGCGCCGAGAGCCCCGCCTCGTCGTCGGACGAGAGCGAGCCGCTGTCCCCGCCCGCCTCGCCCACGCTGCACCTCGACACCACCAGGTGAGCGGCCAGAGACAATAGTGGAGACGAGACGATCTCTGCTAGGGGACTATACTGCTAAACCACATCCTTTATACGAATCTGAGTAAATTGAGCTTTTAGATGATTTGATATTTGTTCAATGTAGTTTAAATACAGTATATGACAGAATCAGTTTACATAATGTTCCGATCGCGCAGGATGTACCCGCCCAAGCCGCAGCGCGCGCGCGCCCGCCGCCACTCGGTGTGCGGCGGCAGTCCGCTGGCCAGGCGGCCGCCCATCACCGTGCAGCAGGTATGCTTACATCAACTATATCAACATTTGCCGTGTGGTGACGGCAGATCAGAATACAGTTGTCACCACCCCTCCTCCTCTTGCCGCGGGTGTCGTACGAAGCGACTAAGGGAATATAACGGAGAACGGGCAGCAGCGTCCTCTGTGCTATTTCTACCATCTACTGCGATCACCAACCCGTCTGCCCCGCGTGGTGATAATGGGCAAACCCTCCCCTTGGGAGAGCTCTTTAGTCCAGCAGTGGACTGTTATAGGCTATTGATGTTGATGATGATATCAACATGTTTCACCAGCAAAGGAAAACAACATGAGACTTCTCCATAAAGTTTTCAAAAGTGTATGGAGTCTGCCAATTTGTATGGTTCCCCTTCTCTGAGAGGAGACCTGTGCTCAGTTGTGAGCCGTTGACGGGTTGCTAAAGTTAAATGAACCTTAAATTTTCCAGTTCTGGCAGGAACTGCAGCAACAGCGCTGGGCGGGCGGCGGTAGCCCCGAGCCTGACGACGCCGCGCTCTATCGACGCGATAAGGTACATTACTGCGTTCTCTTATAAGAAGTCCACAGCTTTCTTAAAATACACGGAATTTTGTCTATACTTATCTAATAAGACTTGCCGAAAACTTTATTTTTCACAACAAAAACCTTATTTTATTTGCGCAATTTGATATCCTGCATTATGGGAACTCTTCTCACGCGAGGCTCTCATGAGTGTTGTGACGTGCGTGCAGGCGGTGTCGTGCAGCACGGGGCTGCAGCTGTCCCCGCGGCCGCGCACGTGCCTGGGCGTGCCGCGGCAGCTGGGCGGCCAGGGGGGCGGCCAGGGGGGGAGCCAGACGGGCGGCCAGACGCAGAGCACGCCCACCAGCCGCGGCAAGCTCGACAAGAGCCACTCCACGCCCGCCTACGACTTCGAGCCCGCCGCCGAGCCGGCCGGGCTGGCCGCGCAGACCATCCCCGAGTCGCCCACCACGCCCGTCGGCGACAGCCCCACGCTGCCGCACCTGGAGAAGGCGGGCCAGATCCTGGACTTCAAGAAGTCGAGCTCCCAGATCGAGGAGGCCATCCTGCAGCAGCGGAGCCGCAGGCAGCTGGCGGACGAGGAGAGCGATCGTGACATCCGGCCGATCGACGAGGACGCGCGGCTGGAGATAGTGGAGACCGTCAACGCGGTGCTGAGGGAGAAGCTGCCGGGGGCCGATGAGCAGCCGCCCCGCGCGCTCAAGTAACGTTCGCCTTATTTATTAATTAGCGTGTGGAACTGACCACGTCCACGCTGGGTGCGCTGGGCCACACAAATGACAGCTAGTTCTTGCTGCGATTCTTTCTTTATTCGTAACAACCCTTATCTAAATCTTCTAAATATATAAAAGGCAAAGGTGACTGACTGACTGACTGGTTTATCAACGCACAGCTCTAACCACTGGACGGATCGGGCTGAAATTTTGCACACAGATATTTATTATGACGTAGACGTCCGGTAAGAAAGGATTTTTGAAAATTCCAACCCCAAGAGGGTTAAATGGGGGTTGAAAGTTTGTTTAAAAGTCCGTCATTTATCAAATTATTTTTCATGTAATATCCATGAAACTAATTTTTGGGCTTTCGATAAAAAATAAAAAATACGTGTTTCGCAAATTTTGTAAACTTCCACCCTCAAAGACTTCAAATAGGGGTAGAAAATTTGTATAAAAGTCCAGATTTTTAACTTAATTTTCAAGTAATATCCATCAAACTTGGTACTTTAGCTTTCATCTAAATATATAAAACTTAACGTGAGCTAACCAACCGCTAAGAAACCATTTTTGAAAATTCAACCTCTAAGCGGGTAAAATGGGGCTTGGAAAATCGAACTTAACATAAGCGAAGCCGCGGGCAACAACTAGTAAACTATAATAGCCCTTAGCTGCAACCTCATTTTATGGTATGTGACGGTGCTGCTTAAGATGGTAGCGGGTTAACTCACGAAGGGATATGGCTGTTTTAATTAAACCAATACCCCTAATCGGTTTCTGCACGCCATCGTGCCATCGCTGAGAGCACCGCGGCCCAGGCACTGGACCTATGTAGCGATAATCGCACCGTAGCATAGCTACGTCGTCAATAGTCTGTCTACTACATCCTACTAAAATTTTAAATCAATCGATGGCATTTTTAGCATTATAGTTTAATGTGTCACTTTAGTTATCGTATAAGTGAAATGCCATGTAAAAAGAATTTATATAGGATACACCTCCTTTTATGTTTTAAAGACCCCAAAATAATTTCTTTCACTTGCAGGTATATCAAACCGCGAATAACAGAGCGTTTCCCGCCTCCCACGACGCCGCCTCCCCCGCCCCCTCGACCGCCACCCCGTGAGCCTATACCCCCTCCGCGAGAAAGTGTTCCCCCTCCGCGAGAAACTGCTCCCCCTCCGCGAGAAACGGCTCCCCCTCCGCGAGAAACTGCTCCCCCTCCGCGGGAAAGTATCCCCACTCCGCGGGAATCGTTTAGCCGAGAGCCGCCGTACCGAGAAGCGTTACCAGCTAAAGAGTGTTACCCGCACGGCGACGCGCCTGTGACGGTGAGTGGTTTGTGATACTTCCTTGTGCGCCACTCCAAAGAGCGAGCTTTCATTTCAATTGTGACCTCGAAGAGATCATAAACAGTTAGTCTGAAAAATATTAGTATTACGGTCTCCAAGTAAACTTGCCTACCGCGCCCTTAGACTGAGGTCAATATGGAAAAACTAGCTATCAGCTGTCAAAGTTTGTATTGTTACGAATACCTACCGATTTCTCGAAACTGAGAGTAGGTACCTACGGAATAAGTACCTGCTGTTGTCCTTGAGTTGCTCACAAAAACTGTGCAGGTACCTATCCATTTGTTTTGAATGGAACTTTCGAGGCTTGTTATGTAAACAACAACATGTTTACATGTAAACGGACTCTCGAATGTTCTATTGGGTGGAGCCGGCTACTATATAAGCTTCGCCTTTGTTCTTCGCCAGTCTTAAGCTACTCCCCGATCAAATAATGAACCTCTTGGTTGTTATTTTCAACACTCTTATGATGGGGTGCTCCTTCCCCGACAGGTGGAAGGAAGCAACGGTTATAGGCATCCCGAAGCCGGGAAAGCCTAGAAACCTCCCCACTAGCTATCGTCCCATTAGTCTGCTCAACACACTTGGCAAGGTGTATGAGAAAGTTATCCTTAATCGCCTTAGGACCGTCGTCGAGGAGAAGAAACTCCTCAACGACGAACAATTCGGGTTTCGAGCCCGTCACTCATGTATCCACCAAGCGCACCGCCTCACGGAGCACATCCTCCTTGGTTTCAATAGATTTCAGACGAAAGGCATCCCAACAGGAGCCCTCTTCTTTGTCGTAGCCAAAGCCTTCGACAAGGTGTGGCACGCCGGCTTGATCTACAAGCTACTCCATCTAGGCGTGCCCGAAAGTCTCGTGCGTCTGCTACGAGAATTTCTCACCAACCGAACCTTCCGTTACCGTCTGGATGGGACTTTTTCCTCTCCTAGACCTATCCGAGCAGGAGTCTCTCAGGGCTCAGTGCTCCCCCCCTTTTATACGCGCTATATACCAGTGACATCCCAAGATCTCCATATGTTAGAATAGCTCAGTTCGCGGACGACAACGCCCTTTATTGTTCCCACTTAAACATCCGTTCAGTTAAAGCTCGCCTCCAAAAGGCGGTCAGTAGCCTAGGCGACTGGTTCCGTCTCTGGAGGATAGAGGTTAACCCGGAAAAAAGCGCAGCAGTGCTCTTCGAAAGTCCAAAACCAGATCCCTCGATAAACTTCGCCAGCATGAAATAACCCTCTACGGGCGCCCCATACCCTGGCAAGACAATGTCAAATACTTAGGTGTAACCTTCGATAGGAGAATGAGCTCACATACGCAGAGCCCGTAGAAAGGCTGCGTACGTGCTAAGTCGTCTTTACCCCATGATCTGTGCTAAGAGCAAAATGTCCCTCAGACACAAAGTAACTCTTTACAAAACGTGTATCCGCCCTATAAAGACATACGCGTGCGTAGCATTCGCACACGTTCCCCACAGTAGATTTAAAAGTTTGCAAGCCCTCCAAAACAAGTTCATGTGCATGGCTACGGACTCTCCGTGGTTCGTACGCAATGTCGATCTCCACAGAGATCTCGAACTTCCCACCCTAGCTCATTACTTTAGTTAGACAGCTTTCCAAAAGCTATTTTGAGAAAGCAGTCAGTCACCCTAACCCCCTAGTAGCTCAAGCAGCAGCTTACACTCCTGACCGTAATGACCCACCCGACAAACGACGTCCCAAACACGTCCTTTTCGATCCAGACGATCAGACAACGACCGACAACGCTCCTTATCAGGTAGGAGACACACAAACAACTTCTGGACAGTGTCTTCGCCGGCGAAGACGAGGTCCCCGATTTCTAACGTCACCTGGGCGTGGATCCTTACCACGATCACGGGGATGTACGGACTAACTAAGTCCAGCCACTCCTCCCATTCGTCCCAACGTCATCCTAAGTCGTGGTCCGAGCCTCACAGGAGGCGCCCTTATTTTAATCCGAACCCCATACACGTAACAGTATTTTAGGTGGGACCATACCCACCCAAAATACAAACTTTGACAGCTGACTCCTAAAATATTACCGCTCTATAGCGATACAAGCCCGCCAACCGCAGGTGCCCCGCGAGCTGTGGGAGCCGCTGCCCCGCGAGCGGCTGCCCTCGCCGCGCCGCGTGCTGCAGAGCACGTGGGAGCCGCACCAGCCCGCGCCCCACACGCCCCACACGCCCGCCGCGCGCGACGCGTCGCCGCTCAAGCCGCACCGGCCGGACGCCGCGCAGGTGTGCACGTGTTGACCACTGCTCTGGCTGTAATTACGGATTAGAATAGAATTGAAATGTTTTTTACACAAATAAACTTTTTTACAAGTGCTTTTGAATCGTCGATGAGTCTACCACTGGTTCGGAATGCCCTTCCTGCCGAGAAGAACCAGCAAGAAACTCGGTGGTTGCTCTTTTCAAAACAAGTTTACAATTCAATAGATACCTACTATGCTATGTATGCAGTGTTTCCACAATGAGTTCCACAAAAGCATACCTAATTATAATTCAACACATGCTTAGATGGGTAGACAGAAAGTAGCCCCATTCCCGCTGGTGGAGCCCGTTCACGAGCATGACGCATGATCCAGCCATTGCTTCGCTCAGCCATATTTCAGGGAACGTAACAACCCGCATCACATGACACCACCATAGAAATGTTTAAAAAGAGCATGACATACTTATGCTACCCATGTTAAGGCATCGAATTGAAACTAATATTCAAATACTCATTTGACTTTTTGATCTCTAAACAATGTTGTACAATTGTCAGATGTCGATCTCGCCGCGCAGCATCAGCAAGAGCGACATAATGCTGGTGTCGGCGTCGCCGCGCCAGCTGCCCGCCATCAACGGCTCGCCCGAGCCGCCCGCCGACGCGCTCGTCCACGCGCCCGCCCACGCGCACATCGTGCACGGCGCCGCCAGCGAGCAGCACGCGCCCGACGCGCACTCGCCCAAGGGCGCCGCCTTCTCGCCCACCGCCGGCGGCATGCGCGGCATCTTCCCCTCCTCCAAGTCGCGCAGCCTCAAGAAGAAGAACTCCATGCTGGCGAGTGAGTCGACGCCCTATAGTCGAGTCGAGTCGGCATTCTTACAGTAGCTTCACAATATATTTTTATGTTATTTTATTTTACAGGAAAACTTACAGCTATTTAAGGAAAACAAAAAACTCAACTGAGAAGAAAAAAGAATATTTACAACAATATAATATTTGTCAGACAAAACATTGGGAATTACAAAAAAAAAGGGTGATTTACACGATAGGCAGGTTAGAAATCCAAACAGGCTCGTGATTCCTCGATTGCGCCTCAAGAGGGTCCGAAAGACATTTGTGGGAATGGGCGTGACGTTCTATAATAAAATTCCACAGTCGATCTTAGACTTGCCTTTACACAAGTTTAAGAAATCAGTTAAAACTAATCTCAATAAAAAAAGCATATTATGCAATTGAAGACTATTTAGATGATAAATAAAATCGGCCAAGTGCGAGTCGGGCCTCGCTCTATTAGGGTTCCGTTAAAAAAAAATTAAATAAAAATATTTCCATGTACCCATGGAAATATTTTAATTTAATTTTTTTTAATTTAATTTAATTTTTATTATTTGTTGTTATAGCGGCAATAGAAATACATAATATGTGAAAATTTCATCTGTCTATCTATTACGGTTTACGAGATACAGCCCGCTGACAGACGGACGGACGGACAGCGTAGGCTTAGTAATAGGGTCCTGTTGGTACCCTTTGGGTACGGAACCCTAAAAAGCATGGACATAATTCGTTCCAGCGATTCATGAGACAGCAGGTGGTAATTGAACTGTATAATGTTCTATTGAATTGTAAACTTATTTTGAAAAGAGCAACTGCTGAGTTTCTTGCTGGTTCTTCTCGGCAGGAACGGCATTCCGAACCAGTGGTAGACTCATCGACGATTCAAAAGCACTTGTAAAAACGTTTATTTGAATAAAAAACATTGCTATTCTATTCTTATTCTACATAGTACTACTGGACATAGGACTTGTGTCGTTTGCTGGTATGGTAATGAAACAGCTTCATGGTGTGTCGGCAGAGCGGCGCGCGGTGCCGGCGCGCTCGCTGGCGGCGCGCGGCGCGGCGGGCCGCGTGTGGCAACGCGTACGCGCGCGCAGCGCTACGGCGCCGCGCTGGGCGTCGCGCCACCTGCTGCTGGCCTACAACACGCTCTACGCGTACCGCTCCCCCGAGGTAGTCGACACGTTCCAAATTATTTATTTCCTCGACGAGACTAGACAAGAGCCGAGAACAAACTTAAGTCGTTCGTTTTCAATATTCAAAAAGCTCATTTTCATCTCCCCATCTCGGAGAGAGTATTTTTGCTCTTCGATATCTGAGTCCAAAAGCCGTTTTTATCCGCTAGAGGATAAAGTGAATTGAATTTAGAACATCATTAAACCTACATACTTCTACCTCCATGGTGCCGAATTCATCATACAACCTTTTTTATTTGTTAAAAACTTGGATTCGGAACCTTCTTGGTGTACTTTTTAAATTTGCTTTGCGCGCGCCATTTTCATTTCACGTCATATTGTTAATGATCTTTCCGAGATGGGGAGATGAAAAGTTATGTTGTTGCACTCGAATGCAAAGATTTTTCACCTCGTGCTCTTTTGATTCCCTCGCTAACGCTCAGGATTCTAGTTCTAGACTCCTTCGTTTGCTCGGTCATCAAAATTGAGCAATTAAAAAGCAGCTTTGCACTCTTGTATAACAAATAACTATCAATCGAGTAAACTTTAACCGAGCAATACCGTTGTTTGGGCAGTGCAACCGCGCGGACTGCATGATCTACCTGGAGGGGTTCACGGTGTGCGCGGCGGGCGAGGTCAAGTCGCGCGCGCACGCCTTCAAGGTGTACCACACGGGCACCGCGTTCTACTTCGCGTGCGACTCGCGCGACGCCATGCTGGCGTGGATCCAGCTCATCCACCGCGCCACGCTGCTGCCCTCCGTGTCCGCGGTGAGGCGCCGCCGACTGCCGACAGTCGACCGACCGCAGGCGACGGTGACCGTTCCGCTTGCGCTTGCAGGTGGAGCTGTCCAAGCAGTTCTCGGAGACGGACTACTCGGAGGCGGAGTCCGACGCCGAGGGCTCGGAGCGCCGCAGCGAGCGCGAGCGGGAGCGCGAGCGGGAGCGGGACAAGGACAAGTCCAAGTTCGGCTCGCTGAAGAAGCTGACGCACCGCGCCGGCCGCAGCGAGTCGTCGGAGAACGTGAGCCAGGCCGCCACCAGCCTGGACCGCAAGTACCTGCGGTTCTTCTCGCGGGCGCGCCCCAAGGACGACGCCAAGGGGACCAAGGTGGGGCTGACGCACCGCGCCGGAGGAGGATCGGGAGTCTACCAGCTTACGGGTAGTGACTGAGCGCGGTTGTGTTGCAGAGCAAGCAGTCGGGCGTGCCCGTGCCCACGGAGCACTACCGCAGCTACCGGCGCGCGCCGCCCGGCCCGCACGCGGCGCCGCCCGGCCCGCATGCGGCGCCGCAGCTGCTGTCCGTGCCCAAGCCCAAGCCCATCAACTACATACACGCCTCCAACCCCAACCTGCTGGACTTCGAGAAGAGCGACTTTGTCACCAAACCCGCCATACAGGTGAGATAAAAAATTGTTTGTAAAGTCGGTTGACGGACGATAGCTTTACGTGATAACGTCATAAAGAAACATTGATGAATAAATGTGTCACAAGCCAACGCTTGAGCCGATCGTGCCTTTATCGCTTGTTCCGCTCTCTCGCTTGCACGCGCAGGCTCAGGCGGAAAGTGACACTTTTTCGTGCGTGCAGCCGGTGTTCATCGATTTATAAGACATTATCACGTCAAAAAAGAAGGGTGTTTTTTATATGTTTGATGTGTGTATCTGTGTACTATCTGTATATATGAGTCTATTTTTGTATATATTATGCTCCCTCGTAGCAGCCTCCCCAGTGGACCGATTTTGATGCGATTTTTCTGTTTGAAAGCTAAAGTAATTGTATCGACGCATCTTGTATTGTAGCGGTTAAATGACATCGTTACTAATATTCCAAATGCGTTGTTTGGCCTTCAACCACGCAGCAACGTAGAATGATGAGTAAAGACTAGGAGGGTGACATAGGCTACTTTTTATCACGGAAAATCAAGGACGTTCCACAGAATATTCAAGAACGAAATCGTCGCGGGCATCAGCTGAATTATAGAACTTCTTCTGCAAGAAATAAAGTACCCGGACAAGTTGTTAGATGGGACCGCACGTAAATGTAATTCGATTCGCAAATAATGGCTGTGACTTGTGAGGCACAGATTGTCTCGTTAATGGTGAAGGCGCGAAGGACCGAAATATATACATTTTCAATGAAAACGTTTGTCGAGGTTGCTATTCAGGAGTGCGCGTAGTCATAGTGGTGTTTAAGGCTGAATCCACATCTGTGCGGATCGATTCGGATTTGTGCCGATGGTTGGATGGCTTGTAAGGATCGCGCGTCGACGCATACGAAAGTATCCTTTCGCATCCTTACGGATCCGTAAGGATGCGAAAGGATTCTTACGCATGCAAATCGAGAGTTACACGTCTTGTAAGGATTTGAGGTACACAAAATGCGAAAGCCAAATCGATCGGCACAAATGTGGTTTCAGCCTAAGTGTATCTGTATAAGTGAGCGAGCGCGATGCTCGCGCTGCCCGCTCCCACCTATGCGCCGACTGGCACGCACACTAACGCAACGTTCGTGTACATGTGACGTGTTACGTGTTACAAATAAACTTGCACGTGTGACCGCAGGTGCCGAAGCCCAAGGTGCACAAGCCGGACAGCTTCGTCGGCTTCGTGACGCTGGAGGAGTTCATGCTGAAGAAGCAGGAGGAGGAGCGGCAGCAGGTGTACACCAACCGCGTGCTGATGGGCATCGAGCGCGACCGCCACGAGGACCGCCACGCCAAGGAGCTGCAGAAGCGGCTCGACAACATCGTGCCCGACGTCATCTACGGGGAGGTGACCTACACATTACAGCTAGTGTTATAGTTGATGCTCGAGAAGCGGAGGAGGAGCGGCAGCAGGTGTACACCAACCGCGTGCTGATGGGCATCGAGCGCGACCGCCACGAGGACCGCCACGCCAAGGAGCTGCAGAAGCGGCTCGACAACATCGTGCCCGACGTCATCTACGGGGAGGTGACCTACACATTACAGCTAGTGTTATAGTTGATGCTCGAGAAGCGGAGGAGGAGCGGCAGCAGGTGTACACCAACCGCGTGCTGATGGGCATCGAGCGCGACCGCCACGAGGACCGCCACGCCAAGGAGCTGCAGAAGCGGCTCGACAACATCGTGCCCGACGTCATCTACGGGGAGGTGACCTACACATTACAGCTAGTGTTATAGTTGATGCTCGAGAAGCGGAGGAGGAGCGGCAGCAGGTGTACACCAACCGCGTGCTGATGGGCATCGAGCGCGACCGCCACGAGGACCGCCACGCCAAGGAGCTGCAGAAGCGGCTCGACAACATCGTGCCCGACGTCATCTACGGGGAGGTGACCTACACATTACAGCTAGTGTTATAGTTGATGCTCGAGAAGCGGAGGAGGAGCGGCAGCAGGTGTACACCAACCGCGTGCTGATGGGCATCGAGCGCGACCGCCACGAGGACCGCCACGCCAAGGAGCTGCAGAAGCGGCTCGACAACATCGTGCCCGACGTCATCTACGGGGAGGTGACCTACACATTACAGCTAGTGTTATAGTTGATGCTCGAGAAGCGGAGGAGGAGCGGCAGCAGGTGTACACCAACCGCGTGCTGATGGGCATCGAGCGCGACCGCCACGAGGACCGCCACGCCAAGGAGCTGCAGAAGCGGCTCGACAACATCGTGCCCGACGTCATCTACGGGGAGGTGACCTACACATTACAGCTAGTGTTATAGTTGATGCTCGAGAAGCGGAGGAGGAGCGGCAGCAGGTGTACACCAACCGCGTGCTGATGGGCATCGAGCGCGACCGCCACGAGGACCGCCACGCCAAGGAGCTGCAGAAGCGGCTCGACAACATCGTGCCCGACGTCATCTACGGGGAGGTGACCTACACATTACAGCTAGTGTTATAGTTGATGCTCGAGAAGCGGAGGAGGAGCGGCAGCAGGTGTACACCAACCGCGTGCTGATGGGCATCGAGCGCGACCGCCACGAGGCATGACAAACTAATAAGCAAAAACAGAGGTGACGTCACGAACGACGCCATGACACCGTCGAGCGTTTTTACGTAAATTTTAAAACTTAAAATAGTGTTAGCAATTTAAAATATGATTGGTGTTTTTCAGTATACCTCATGAAACAATAAGTGTAACCATGTCAACATACCTTTGTCAATATACGTTTCATGACGTATATTGACGACATTTGACTTTGACAGCGCAGGCGCGCCATCTTGAAATATTAGTATAAAACGTCTGTTTTGACGATACGACTTCAGTCTCTGCCCAGAGACTCATTCGAGTAGTAGATGCCTTCGCGACTAGGTCGTTCTTCTCGATTGAGGGATTGCGATAGCAATCGCTCCCTAATCGATCAAATATTGCCAGTACGCTTAGATTAGTTTAAATGATAAATTAATACTTTGATATTTTGATAACTACCCTCACGTTTAGATGTTGGTTTGATTAATTAATACTTTGATATTTTTGATAACTACCCTCACGTTTAGATGTTGTTTTGATCAATTAATTCTTTGATATTTTGATAGTTACCCTCACGTTCAGATGGTGGTTTGTCTGTCGTGCTGTGGTTATTAGCTGAGTGGAAAGGGGCCGTTATTGGGGATGGTGGCGACGGCTATAGTTAGGGTTTTAGCGTTTTAAGAGATGTATTCTCTTAAGGCGTGATTAGTTTTGAGTGATAAGTTCCACTTCTGAGTCTATGTCCAACAGATCAGAAGTGGGATTGCCGGGGAGATAGTTTTATCGTCATCCTGGTTAAGGACTACGCCCAAATAACAGATAATGAATTACTGATAGCATCATATCGACGAGGTTGGTTTCCATTGGAATTTAAAGATTATACTTAAATGAGCTAAGTGGTGGATTAATCTGGAATAACCTAATTTATTAGTTAAAGTGAACATGAAGGGGTCACTTTAACAATAACTCAAGTTTCATCTTACTTGTTGTGAACATGAAGGGGTCACTTTAACAATAACTCAAGTTTCATCTTACTTGTTGTGAACATGAAGGGGTCACTTTAACAATAACTCAAGTTTCATCTTACTTGTTGTGAACATGAAGGGGTCACTTTAACAATAACTCAAGTTTCATCTTACTTGTTGTGAACATGAAGGGGTCACTCAAGTAATGTTTTAGTTGAAGTGAACATGAAGGGGTCACTTTAACAATAACTCAAGTAACGTTTTGTTGAAGTGAACATGAAGGGGTCACTTTAACAATAACTCAAGTTTCATCTTACTTGTTGTGAACATGAAGGGGTCACTCAAGTAACGTTTTGTTGAAGTGAACATGAAGGGGTCACTTTAACAATAACTCAAGTTTCATCTTACTTGTTGTGAACATGAAGGGGTCACTCAAGTAATGTTTTAGTTGAAGTGAACATGAAGGGGTCACTTTAACAATAACTCAAGTAACGTTTTGTTGAAGTGAACATGAAGGGGTCACTTTAACAATAACTCAAGTTTCATCTTACTTGTTGTGAACATGAAGGGGTCACTCAAGTAACGTTTTGTTGAAGTGAACATGAAGGGGTCACTTTAACAATAACTCAAGTTTCATCTTACTTGTTGTGAACATGAAGGGGTCACTCAAGTAACGTTTTAGTTGAAGTGAACATGAAGGGGTCACTTTAACAATAACTCAAGTTTCATCTTACTTGTTGTGAACATGAAGGGGTCACTTTAACAATAACTCAAGTTTCATCTTACTTGTTGTGAACATGAAGGGGTCACTTTAACAATAACTCAAGTTTCATCTTACTTGTTGTGAACATGAAGGGGTCACTCAAGTAATGTTTTAGTTGAAGTGAACATGAAGGGGTCACTTTAACAATAACTCAAGTAACGTTTTGTTGAAGTGAACATGAAGGGGTCACTTTAACAATAACTCAAGTTTCATCTTACTTGTTGTGAACATGAAGGGGTCACTCAAGTAACGTTTTGTTGAAGTGAACATGAAGGGGTCACTTTAACAATAACTCAAGTTTCATCTTACTTGTTGTGAACATGAAGGGGTCACTCAAGTAATGTTTTAGTTGAAGTGAACATGAAGGGGTCACTTTAACAATAACTCAAGTAACGTTTTGTTGAAGTGAACATGAAGGGGTCACTTTAACAATAACTCAAGTTTCATCTTACTTGTTGTGAACATGAAGGGGTCACTCAAGTAACGTTTTGTTGAAGTGAACATGAAGGGGTCACTTTAACAATAACTCAAGTTTCATCTTACTTGTTGTGAACATGAAGGGGTCACTCAAGTAACGTTTTAGTTGAAGTGAACATGAAGGGGTCACTTTAACAATAACTCAAGTTTCATCTTACTTGTTGTGAACATGAAGGGGTCACTCAACTAAACGTTGATGTGAAGTTCGCAGATGATCCAAATCTGCTGTGAAGAACCGGCCTAAATATTTTAATTTCAGACATCAGTTTACACTGAAATATCAAGTCACTCACTTTTGCTTCACGGATCTTAGTTTGAAGCTTGTCGTTGATCTGCTTATACAAGTCTGGCCGCTGCTTGCTTCCCCTTCGTTCCTCTAACAGTTTGATTATTTCGTCTGTTAACGACGGTTTACTTCTCCTATATTCTATATATCCAAGTGTTTGCTCAGCCGAATCTAACAATGTCACCTTATTATTATTCCACAACGATTCTTCACTTTCTGTTTCATTCATCGTATTGATTTCGTCAGTTCGTTTCGAGAATTCAGATTTAATTTTGTCGTCATTTAGCTGTGGTATATTAAAGGTTCTTCTTGTTTTTCCTTTCTCTATTTGCTCAAGTTTAAGTCGGACCTTACATGTGAGAGGATTGTGATCCGAGTGAATGTCCGGGATACTTCTTGGCGACTGTAATTGCATTACGATAGCGGTGATTAACGCATATGAAATCTATTTGATTTCTTGTAATCTTATCATTAGTTTGAGCTGAGGATTCCCATGTAAATAAACGCCTTTTGGGTAATTTAAACCAAGTATTCATTACGGTTAGTGTGTTTTGTACAGAACTCGAATCAAGTGGTCTTGCCTATCGTTTCTCTCTCCGAGGCCGAATTGATCGACAATGTTGTGTACAGAAGTCTCCAACTTTGGCGTTAAAATCCCCATCACCATGATAACCTCATGTTTATTTTCAACTTTTAACATCTCGTGGATATCTTCATAAAATTTTTCACATTCCTCTTGTGTGCTATCAGCAGCTCATCGGCTGCGTCGTTATCAATGTTGTCACTGTGACCGTTTACCCAGCACAGTGTGACTGTTTGATTTTGTTATCGTTTGTAGTGCATTGTGACAGTCAAGTAAAAGTTTTTAGGAGGTCGTATTTTGGCTAGGGCTCTCAATACTACCTGGCTGTCTGTGTTAATGTTAAAATTTGTTACCTGTCTGCTGGCCATGGCGATGGCCGCTGCTGTGATGCCGACGCACTCTGCTTTGAAAGACTGAGTTGTTCTTACCAAGGACGTAGGCAATGTGTATGTTTAGTTCGGGGCAGTAGACACCAGCTCCTGTGCCCGTGTTTGTTTTGGATCCATCTGTATATACCTCGATGGTATCTATAGTAGATGTGCGGGTTGAAATGTCTTCCATGTTGGTCTTGTAATCTTTTTCTATTACATGTACTTTTTGTGTTTTGTCACAAATCCATCTCAGTTGTGGACACTTCATTTGTTCGCGTGATAGTATCCGGGTATGTGATGTGATTGTTTCTTTCCACTGCCCGTAGGTTTTTAACCTGAGGGCTGCAAGGGTAGCCTCTTCCCTTACGTATAGGTGAAGAGGCGGTATTCCCAGTATTATCTCTAGCGCGTTTGTTGGTGTGGTGCTCATACAGCTTGTGATCGCCAGGCACGCTTGTCTTTGACCACCATACTAGTGACGCGTATATCAGTGAACTTCTTACGACTGATTCATAGAGCCACTTCATTATCTGTGGCTTAAGGACCCCAGGTTTTCCCAATCAATGCGTTTGCATTGATTTAGGATGATTGTTGCTTTTTGTGTCTTTGTATCTATGTGAGTTTTCCAGTTTAGTTTACGGTCTAGAATTATTCCCATGTATTTTACTTCTCTTGATAATGTCAGACTTGTACTAAACAGTACTGGCATCTTGGGGATGTCAGGTTTTCTTTTGTTTGTAAACAGAATTAACTCTGTCTTTTTAGGGTTAACCGTAAGTTCGTTTTCTTTGCACCATTTCTCTACGAGTCTTAGTGAATTCTGCATTATCACACTTAGCGTGTTTTTATGTTTTCTGCCTATGAGGATCGTTAGATCATCCGTGTATCCTATCGTGATGAAGCCACTATTGTTTAGTTTTGTTATCAGGTCGTCGATTACAAGGTTCCACCGGATTGGGGACAATACTCCTCCTTGTGGACAGCCCCTGGCAGCTATGCCTCTAGTCGTGCAGTTTATGTCCAAATGGATGGCCCTCTTTTCGAGTAGGGCTCTTATCCATTTGCGTAATGTTAATGGTACTTCGTATCTTCGTAGAGCATCATCGATGCTATTGAACGTTGTTTTGTCAAAGGCTCCCTCAATATCTATGAAGGCTCCTAGGGTTGACAATTTGTTGTTCAGATCATGTTCAATCTTGCATACTACAAAGTGAAGCGCTGTCTGCGTGGATTTATCAGTGCTGTGCTGTGTCTCAGGGCTCCGTCTCTGAGGAAGCGGTCGCCGAGTCGTTCAAGAGTTTTTAATCTTGTAAACGGCTACTCGGTTGTTTCACGAGACGTTAATACGGTCAGGAAAGGCCGACTGTTAGCAATTTAAAATATGATTGGTGTTTTTCAGTATACCTCATGAAACAATAAGTGTAACCATGTTAACATACCTTTGTCAATATACGTTTCATGACGTATATTGACGACATTTGACTTTGACAGCGCAGGCGCGCCATCTTGAAATATTAGTATAAAACGTCTGTTTTGACGATACGACTTCAGTGGATTCGCCGCACGCGCCGAGCGGACGTTTCTAATGTTTAGCTGTGCACGGACCGTTTCTCAAACCACACGAGTGTCCGATGCGTTTAATTGTTAAACGATCCCGGACATCGGCCCGTACTGCACAGTCGCGATCGTGATTACGCGGTACGGTGGGGAAAATCCGCCCCCTGTACGAGCGCCCGGTCTTACGCGGACCGTCGGTCGCACGTCGGCGTATGCTACCCGGGTAGCATGGATCAGGACTCTGGTCCTGAGGGCCATCATGGCCCGAAACCAGCCCCGGTCTCTGCAGCCGCACGCAGTTCAGCGGCGCGCCAACGTTCCCGATCGACCTCCTCAGACTCTGGCCGCGGAAGGAGAGAGCGAGACAGAAGGAGTGAACGAGACACACAACGCGAGAGCGAGAGGCGTGATGCGCCCCCCCGCGCGCCACGTCCGCCGCCCGCAGACACACCGCACACCCCGCGCCCCGGCCCCGCCACCCGCGAGGCCCCGGCCCCTTACCCACCCGTAACGGAGGTAACGTTAGACACCCCGCACCGCGCGGCCACCGCTCGCGGTCAGCCTAGCGCCCGCGGTTGCGCCGGCCCAACCTCTAGCCACCCCGAGTCAACCGACTCCGCCTGCCCAGGCGCCGTCTGTCGCGCATCCTGTGACACGGCCGTCTCGATCCCCCAAATCAGACTTGGAGTCTGATTTTATCGTCGTGTCCCGCCTGGTCCAGGCGGGCGCGATGTCGGAGGATCTAGCTAAGGCTGTCGCGGTGAGCCTTCATGATAGACAACGTCTCTTAGAAGAGCAAGGCGTTAAGACGCCATCAGAAGAAGAAATGGAGGCCACTAGGCGGTTCGCCGCCTTGACTCCTATCCCGGAAGCGCCCCCGCAGTCGCTCAAGCGCCAGCGGACCGAAACCGAACTAAGGTTAGAAGCAAAACAGCCCCGGACCGACTCAACCATTGAGATACTTCCGCAACGGGAACGCGACCCCCGTCTCCGCGCCCGTGCCACTGCCACTCCGCGTGTGGTCCCTATGGACTCAGAGGAGCACGGTGCACCACAGCGAGAGGCACCACCTCCCCAAACCACGCCAAGTACGACAACGTTCGCGGACGCTACGAGAGCACCCAAACCCGCGACACCTAGTACTTCCAGCTCCAGCCAGGTGCCGCCACAGCCCGCAACTGGACAAACCAAGCAGCCGGATCAGCCCAAAACACCACGCTATCCACCACTGATTGTTGAGACCTTGCCGAATTGGTCTCATCATCTTAAACAACTGAGGGACAAACTAGGCAGGACTCCCAATGCTAGACCATTCGGCAAGGGCATCAAGTTCAGCCCCGCGACCGATGATGAATATCGTCTCATTCAAAGATACCTCTCGGAACTGGAGAAGACCGAGAGGATCTCTTGGTTTTCATATTCTTTGCCGCAAGAAAGAAGCCTAAAAGTCGCCATTCGCGGCGTGCCTGTGGATACGGAGCCACAGGAAATAGAAGAGGAGCTCCGCAGTCTGGGTTTCGAACCGGAACTCGTGCGCCCAATCAAAGCGCGAAAGGGCCGCCCAGGCTGCATCTTTTTCGCTATCCTTAAGAGGACTCCGAACCTGACTCCGGCCATATATAAGGTCGACGAACTTCTCTGCATGCCTGGCGTGCGTATTGAAGCCTGGCGCGGGAAGAAGGGACCAGCACAATGCCACCGGTGCCAGCAATTCCGGCACTCCAGCCACAATTGCCACCGGCGGCAAGCCTGCGTGCGCTGTGGAGGGGAGCACAGCGCCCATGAATGCCCACGTCCTCGAGAAGAGCCCGCCACCTGCGCGAACTGCGGTGGCCCCCATCCGGCCAATCTAACATCCTGCCCGGTGTTCCGCCGCGAGGCAAGAAACAAACGCGCGGGCACCGTAGCCGCCACCGTGAACAAGGAACAGATCCCTCGTCCACAAACCGCCAACGAAGACGCCGCACCTACGCAACCCAGTGGGTCTAACATAAGGACGCCCGCTAATGACCCTACACCCAAGAGCACGGGGCCCAAAAAGCCCAAAAAGAAAAAGAAGAAGAGCACTAAGAAGCAGCCCAGTGCCCCTTCTGCACCGGCACCACAAGCTCAGACGACTGCCTCTGCCCCTCAGGAGCAGACGCAGACACAACCACAGCCATCACAACGGCAACGAACACAAACGTCAGACGGACGAATGGCGGTAATCGAGGCTGCTATTCAAGTCCTGTCCGACGTCTTACAGGCCCTGCGAGCGGGCGACGATCCCGCAACAGTGGTTCTCAGAGGGATGAGCGTACTCCTCAACATACGCTAGTCCCCTGAGAACCATGTACTGGAACGCCAACGGACTACGTCACAAGGTCAAGCTACTTCGCACTCTCCTTGCCGAGTACGACGTAGACTTGGCCCTCATCTGTGAAACGAAGCTGACTCCGGAAATAAAAACAAACTTCCCTGGATATCATACCTACCGGCTAGATGACCCCAACGCTGCAATCCATGCCAAACGTGGACTGGCTGTACTGGTGCGTCGTCGGATCATCCACCAAGTCCTCCCGTCACTATCTTCAGACACTCTCCAAGCTCTAGGCGTGGAGCTTCTGATCGGCGACGCCCCCCACAGAGTGTACAGCATCTACCGACCTCCTCAAGAGCGCTTGGTACCCGCAGCAATTCACCAACTACTGGATAGTACCGTCCCAACTATACTCGCCGGGGACTGGAACGCAAAACATCCAGCTTGGAACTCCAGCACGACGAGTCACATAGGCAGATGCCTTCTCCATGATGCCGCCACCACGGGGTATGACATTTTCGGTCCGGAGGTACCCACATACTACCCGGCGAACACAAGCTACATCCTGGATGTCCTCGACATTGTGGTCTCGAGAGGCCTTCAGCAACAACCAACACTGGAGGTCATCTGCGACCAGCTAGGCTCCGATCACCAACCGGTACTAGCGATCTTCCACGGAAACCTGAGCAGAATTCCTCAAATTGCCCCTCGCAGGACCATCAACTGGCAGACCTTCGAGGAGCAAATCAAGGCAAGCACTCCGAACAGATCAGTGACTGTGAAAGAAGACGTCGAAACTCTCGCTGACGAAATCACGACCAGTGTACAAACAGCTTTGGCCAGTGCAACCTCAGAGAGATCCGAGACTTCAAAACCACCGCTTCCCCGCAAAATACGGCTCCTAATAGAGGAAAAGCGGAAACTAAGACGCCAATGGCAGACCACGCGCTGCCCAACCCTCAGGAATCGCCTCAACCAGCTGGTGAGGAAGGTCCAAGACGCGCTTGACGAAAAAGCCGTCGAGGAATGGGACACACGTATTGACGCCGCGGAGGACAATCCACAGTCCCTCCACATGTTATGCCGACAGATCACGAAGACTCCTGAGCCAATACGCCCGCTCTACCATGAAGACGGTAATTTGAGATACCGGGCTATTGACCGAGCGGAGATACTGGCATCACAGCTGGAACACCAGTTTTCTCCGTTCCCAAGCCAGGACGCCGCCCACTGTGAGATGGTCGAGAAATTCCTGGATGAATACTTCGCCTGCTCCATACCAGCCGACGTGGAACCTCTGTTCTTCACCCCGGGCATGGTCAAACGCGCCATTGCCAGAACCAAACCCAGGAAGGCTCCAGGTGCTGATGGCATTACCAACGCCGCACTGAGACACCTTCCCAAACCGACAGTCGCAGCAGTGACCCGCCTTTACAATGGGATACTGCGTACAGGTCACTTCCCGAGCGCATGGAAATCTGGGTTGGTGACCATGATACCGAAACCGGGGAAGAACATACTGAAGCCGGAGAGCTACAGACCCATCACCCTCTTGCCGACCATCTCCAAAGTGTTTGAGGTGCTACTTCTCCAGAAGCTGGTGCCACACCTGACGCCACGGCCGGAACAGTTTGGATTCCGGTCCGAACACAGCACCACTCAACAGCTTGCGAGAGTCATACACTTCATCACTGCAGCCCTCAACAAGAAAGAGAAAGCAGCGGCGGTCTTTCTCGACATGGAGAAGGCGTTCGACCGCGTATGGCACCCAGGTCTGCTGTACAAGGTCGCGAACACCACGACGCCTCTCCAAATCACCAGGATCATTAAATCCTTCTTGGAAAACAGAACCTTCCGAGTCAGGGTGGACTCGGAGCTGTCGTCCACGAAGCCCATATTAGCAGGTGTACCTCAAGGCAGCTGCCTATCGCCGGTACTGTACACCTGCTACACCGACGACATTCCATCTCCCGAAGGAATAACACTCGCATTATACGCGGACGACGCTGCGTACGTGTCGACCTCTTTGAACCAAGTGCACGCCGCTAAGAAACTCCAGAGAGTCTTGGATCTCATCCCGGATTGGTTGCGGCTGTGGAGACTCAGCGCAAGCGCCAAAAAGACCCAGGCAATTCTTTTTGGACCACGCCAACAGACCGCACCTCCGCAACTCTCACTCGCAGGAGTCCCCATAGATTGGTGCAACCAGGCGAAGTACCTCGGGGTCACCCTCGACACCAGCATGACGATGCAGCATAACGTCAAGAGGATTGCTGCCCAAGCCCGTACAGCAACTCGTCTCCTCTTTCCCGTTCTAAAATCTCGACTCCCACTACGCACCAAGATTGGGGTGTACAAAACCTATGTACGCCCCATCCTCACGTACGCCGCACCAGCGTGGTTTGCGTTAGTGTGTGAGTCGAGAAAGAAGTCACTCAGAGCCCAGCAGTCCAGAACCCTAAGACTGATCGCGTACGCCCCTCGATTCGTGAAGAACTCTACTATCAAGAGGGACTTGCGGGTCGAGGACTTGGATGACTTCGTTGAAAAATTAGCGGCCAGAGTATTCACCAGAGCTGAGGCCTCGGAACATGAATATCTCAGAGACCTCGCCCCATGGCACGCCCGACCACCAGATAGGTGGGCGCTCCCGCGCGATCTCCTAGAAGACACAGGAAGCGGAAGAGACGACGGGACCTCATCCCCCATCTAATGTCAGTCCCATGAAGATAGAAACCAAATGAAAGACAGACAAACAAAACCCCAGAAGGGATAACAACGTCACCATGTGACAATCTAAGGACGGTGCCGTTTTCTACGGCACGCGATGGACACCATCCGCGTAGGGCTCACGCTCTGATCGGATTTCCCCGGACCCGTGAGGGTTCCGTGTGAAGAGAGCAACGACTTCAGTCTCTGCCCAGAGACTCATTCGACTAGTAGATGCCTTCGCGTCTAGGTCGTTCTTCTCGATTGAGGGATTGCGATAGCAATCGCTCCCTAATCGATCAAATATTGCCAGTACGCTTAGATTAGTTTAAATGATAAATTAATACTTTGATATTTTTGATAACTACCCTCACGTTTAGATGTTGGTTTGATTAATTAATACTTTGATATTTTTGATAACTACCCTCACGTTTAGATGTTGTTTTGATCAATTAATTCTTTGATATTTTGATAGTTACCCTCACGTTCAGATGGTGGTTTGTCTGTCGTGCTGTGGTTATTAGCTGAGTGGAAAGGGGCCGTTATTGGGGATGGTGGCGACGGCTATAGGTAGGGTTTTAGCGTTTTAAGAGATGTATTCTCTTAAGGCGTGATTAGTTTTGAGTGATAAGTTCCACTTCTGAGTCTATGTCCAACAATAGACATAGCAGTTTTATCTAACAAAGATTTTTTTTGCTGAAATAAGATATTTTTCCGAAATAGTAGACACTTCGGTACATGAACCAACAGTTTTTCTGAATCGGTCATCTTGCTTATTGAGCTGTTTATGTATTGTCAGGTGTCGGCGGGCGAGCTGCCGCTGCCGGTGCTGGAGCTGCAGGCGAGGGGCCTGCCGCCCGCGCCGGGGCCGGGCCCCTCGCCCCGCGCGAGCCCCTCCGTCGGCAGGGAGGGCGGGAAGCCGATATCTGTTAAAGGGAAGGATGGGTGAGTCAATAGACTTTATGTATTGCCATGTCAGGTGTCGGCGGGCGAGCTGCCGCTGCCGGTGCTGGAGCTGCAGGCGAGGGGCCTGCCGCCCGCGCCGGGGCCGGGCCCCTCGCCCCGCGCGAGCCCCTCCGTCGGCAGGGAGGGCGGGAAGCCGAAATATATATGGAGCTTGGGCCAGGTATTTGTACGGTCTTTCAAAATGTTTTGGGTCATGAAATAGTGATTATTTTTCTTTATTTTTCAGGAAAAGGTCCTTTTTACGAGGTACAATGCGAAATTATTTAAGACTCCTACTTACGGGATTATTTTGGTATATTTGGTGAAAACGGGCATAATAATTTTTTTTTAAAAGGCGATAAGAGCCTACTTAAAAACTATAGGCCAATCTCACTTCTGAGCCATATCTATAAGTAATATGTTCGATGTTCATGCCCCTTGTGAACCAACTTTGATTCACTATCATGGTAATTACAACCCTTCCACGCCAGACATTGTAATAGCTCAAAATGTCCATAATATCTCTGACTTAAAGACACTTACAAGGCTCTCTTCTAATCATTTACCTGTATTTTTCACTGTTTGCCAAGAAATTAATCGTAAATCTTATGTCCAATACGACTACTCTAAGGCTGACTGGAATAATTTCAAACAGTTCATTGATATTATTATTATTCTATCGTCTAGGATCTTTAGTACCTGTGACGACATTGATGTCTCCATTAATCACATAACTTCCCTTATTGAACATGCCCGCAAAACCTTCATCCCTCGGGTTACCATCAATAATAATAAAAATAGATTACCACGTGATATCAGAAAACTTATACGTAAAAAAAATCACTTACGCAGATCTGCACTCAAAACGTTTGACAAAAATTGCAAACGTAAAATTCTAACTGACGTATATTCTCTCCAGCAAATTATCAACAGTAAAATAAAGTTAAAAAATGACATCAAATGGCAAACTAAGCTTTCGAGAGTGGATAATGCTACCTCAGAATTATGGCGTATAGTCAAATCTTTAAAGAGTAAACAAGATACGTCCTGAACGTCCTGATGGAACTTTGGCCACTACTGAAGTTGAAAAATGTGAAGCATTAGCTGATGCATTTCTAAATAGTATGAATCTTACCAAAGATTGGGTTAGTGATGATGACACTGAAAGCAAGGTTCAAATATCCATGAGCCAACTTAATTCAGCTACCTTCTCAAGTAGCCTCCAGCTTGCTACGCCTGCAGAGGTCAAAGAATTAATTAAAAAACTAAAACTAGAAAAGCTCCTGGCGTTGATAATATAAATAATATTATTATCAAAAACCTTTCCCATAAAGCAGTTGTATATCTGACAAAAATTTTCAATGGCTGTCTCACCAATTGTTATTATCCATCTGTTTGGAAAATTGCCAAAATTATACCAATTAAAATACCTGGTAAGGATGAAACCTTACCCTTAAGTTATCGTCCAATTAGCCTATTATCCTCCTTAGGTAAGCTCCTTGAAACCCTTATATATCTACAAGTTTGCTGAAAACCATTAACCATGCAATAATTCCAGAACAGTTCGGATTTCGACAAGGTCACTCAACTGCCCAGCAGCTAGCTAGGGTTACTGAGCATATTGCACTGAACTTTAACCTAAACAAGTCAACTGGTATGGTTTTATTAGACGTTGAGAAAGCATTTGACTCGGTATGGCATTCTGGCCTACTACATAAACTCTCGATTCCTGAATATAATGTCCCCCTGGAACTTGTCTGTCTTATTAGTTCTTATCTTCTTAATCGATCATTCCGTGTACACTTAGGTGATAGTTCTTCACAGCAGCGCCTTATTCCAAGTGGTGTTCCGCAAGGTTCCATTTTGGGTCCGCTTTTGTTTTTGGTGTACCTGAATGACATTCCTATACAGCCTCGTACGCATATCGCAGGATTTGCCGACGATGTGGCTACATACACATCATCACCGGATACTGATCTTATTATTTCCCGGCTTCAGCTGTCACTGGATGTACTCCATTCTTATTATAACAAATGGAAGCTCAAGCTTAATACAACTAAGACTGAAGCTATCCTGTTTACAAGAAAACGTGCGATCTCAATTAGAACTCTCAAAATTAATGATTATTCAATACCATGGAGTAAGTCAGTAAAATACCTCGGCTTACACCTTGATCAAAAAATAAACTGGACTGAAAATACAAAGGCATTTAGATTAAAGGGAATGAAAGCCCTAAATGCACTTAGTCCTATCTTAAACCGTAAAACTAATTTAAGTTCGACTGCAAAAACTAAAATTTATTCGTCCCTAGTGCGCCCATGCATAACGTATGCGGCACCTGTATGGAGCAGTACCTGCGATACTAACTATAACAGTCTTCAAGTTATCCAAAACAAAGCGTTAAAAATTTCGTATAATACACCATTCAAAACAAACTTGAAAAAGCTACATGACCACATTAAATTTCCATTAATTAAAGATTTTGTTTTAAAACTAACACGTAAGTTTTACCTGTTCAAAAACCCCAGTAACACAAATAAACTCGTTTCATCATTAGGTTCAAGTCACCACTCCGTACGACTCGATAAATATGGTCAATATAAATTTCCGCATCACTACGTCCTAACCGGTTATCGGTGACGAAGGCGACCCGACGCGCTGACCGCCTGCATCACTCGCGATTGACTTCATACTTTTTTGCAAACCCAATTATGTCTTTTTTGTTTTTACCCTTCACTGCATATTCTTTTTAACTATGTAATATGGAGTTCTTTTTAATATAAAATTAATTGTATGTTTTAGATCCTTGTTTTAGATCCTTGTTTTAGATCCTTGTTTTGTAATGTGTAGGCAATAAATATTACATCCTGCCTGCAATCCTAGTTCCGACGGTATTTTTTTATCAATTAGTGACCATTGTAATAATATTGTATTTTTGTTTTTCATTTCAAATGTTTGTAAAGGCGAATTGTTTAGCCTCATTAACATTATAGCCCTATTCTTGTGTTTTCTTAGTTTATAAGAATGCCCATAATTGTAACATGCTGTAAAATAAAAATAAATAAATAAATAATAAAATATAAGTAATAAGCTGTTCTCGCGGGTGATTACGAACCGTCTCGCTCGAAGGCTTGACGAATTTCAGCTGCCAGAGCAGGTCGGATTTCGTAAAGGCTACAGCACCGTAGACCACATTCACACGCTACGGCAGATTATGCAGAAGACCCAGGAGTATAATGTGCCCCTCTGTCTGGCCTTTGTGGACTACGAAAAAGCCTTTGATTCTGTCGAGACCTGGGCTGTTCTGGATTCATTGCAGCAATGCCAAGTCGACTGGCACTATAATAATAATAATAATAATAATAAATTTTATTTGCCAAATTGTGGGTACATAACAGGTCAAATACATCATATAGCTCCCTTACACAATCGACTGTCACCGACAGTGTGCAAATGTTTAGACATTAATACATACAATTATACAGAATTAAAATTATCAGAAATTAAAATAAAAATTAAAATTAACAATGAATTAAAATTACATTGGTATTAAATTAAATAACATAAACAAATAATAATAATTAATTAAGTATGTCAGTTGTTAATTTACTATGTCATCATCAGTCAGGAATTCTTGTATACTGTAATAATTTTTTCTGTTAAGTAATTCAAAGATGGCACGCTTAAATTTTGATGGCGGCAGATTTTTCTTATTACCTGGTAGTTTATTAAACAAAGTTACAGCCATACAAAATGAGTTTTTTGAACAGACAGCTAACCTTCTAGGTGGGGCCCAGAGTTTATTTTGAGGATATGGCCTGCCCCTCCTGTTCGGATATATTTCGTTCATAGTCGGAAACAGGTTGGGATTTTTCTTTACAAATAGCAATGCTTCATATATATAAAGACACGGTAGTGGTAAAATTTTATTCTCCCTAAACAATGGTTTGCAGCTCTCTAGAGTTTCTGCTCTACATATAGATCGAACACAGGCTTTCTGTTTAATAAATGTAATGTAATTCTGTTTAATATATCCAGGTGTTGAGATGTTTGTACGAGGCCGCCACTATGACAGTCTAAGTCCAAGACCAACAAACGAATCCGATTCCCATACGAAGGGGGGTAAGACAGGGAGACGTTATATCTCCGAAACTCTTCACTTGCGCCCTAGAAGACGTGTTTAAGGTGTTGGACTGGAAAAGTCGAGGCATTAATGTGAATGGCGAATACATCTCACACTTGCGTTTTGCAGACGATATAGTTATACTGTCGGAATCGCTGCAAGACCTTGAAGAAATGCTGGCCCAGCTTAGCTGTTCTTCCAGTCAAGTGGGTCTTAAGATGAACATAGACAAAACGAAAGTCATGTTGAACGAGCACGTTATCTCAAGACCTGTTAACGTCGACAATGTCAGCATCGAAGTTGTGTCAGGAATACAACTACCTTGGCCAGATTATACAACTCGGTAGGAACAAATTTGACAAGAAGGCTGACAGAAGAATTCAGCTGGGCTGGGCAGCATTTTCAAAGCTGCTTCAGGTCTTCGATTCGTCGATACCGCAAAGCCTGAAGACAAAGGTTTTCAATGAGTGTGTCCTACCGGTAATGACGTATGGAGCCGAAACGTGGACACTGACGGTGGGCCTCGTTCACAAATTAAAAGTCGCTCAGCGCGCTATGGAGCGAGCTATGTTGGGAATCTCTCTCAGGGATAAAGTCCAGAACGAGGAGATTCGTAGAAGAACAAAAGTGACCGACATAGCTCTGAGGATTAGCAAGCTGAAGTGGCAGTGGGCAGGTCATATCTGTCGCAGAACCGATGGCCGATGGGGCAGACGTGTTCTGGAGTGGAGACAAGTGCAGTGTAGGACGCCCTCCAGCTCGCTGGACCGATGACCTTAAGAAGGTGGCGGGAAGCGGTTGGATGAGGAAAGCGGAGGACGGTGTTTGGTGGCGCGCTCTCGGAAAGGCCTATGTCCAGCAGTGGGCGAATACAGGCTGATGGATACGGGATACGGGCATAATAATAATGACAGTTTTGGTCGTCATGTATCGATTGAATGAATAATAATTATGGGCTACCGTTACCGCGAGGTCTCAGTTCGGGGCGAACCACTAGTTTATATGGATAAGTTGGCGATACGAAGTTCGCTGGGTCAGCTAGTATCAATATAAATTTTCAATAATGTAAGTAGTATGTTATACTCATAAAGTGAATCGTATGAATATTATATTTTTAGATATGAGAAAATAGTGTATCCTGAGGAGAGACAAGAACACGAGGAGAGGGAACAGAGAGAGCAGAGAGAACAGAGAGAGCAGCGGGAGCAGAGAGAACAGAGAGACAACCGCGTCGAGGCGTGGCGCGCCTCGCTGCGGAGAGCTGACAAGGTGCATATGCATAACATTTATTATGTTGTACTAATAATATAGACATAATTAGTAGTAATACTAATTCAGATTTTTTGTCATTGGATTCCAATAGAAGTAATTCCTGTGGAATTAATAAAATTTTAAACTAAGCAATAGGACAACAGATAAGCAATGTAAAATTAATCTTGTACATCAAAATATCCAGGGCTTATCTGGCAAAGAACACGAGATTGAGCTATTTATAAAAGAATTTGATATTGACATCTTGTGCCTCACTGAGCACTGGCTCAATTCTCATCAGTTAATTGTACACTTTGAAAATTATTCACTGTCAAGTGTGTTCTCAAGAAAGACTGCGATACGCGGGGGATCACTAATAATAACGCGCAACAATAATAATTACAAAGAGCGAAAAGACATTGTTAGTCTTTCTATAGAACGCATAATAGAGCTGTCTTGTGTTGAGCTGGACCGATATATTATAGTTTGCGTGTACCGACCCCCCTCGGGTGACTTCGGTCTTTTTGAGCAGGTCATGGAGGACGCCTTAAAGCGGCTATGTAGGTCATCAAAAAAAATAGTAATCTGTGGAGACTATAATATTGATATTTTGCTTCACACTCCTTTTACGGGTAGACTACTAAACTTATTTAAATGCTTTAACCTGGAGAATATTTTTGTTGAACCCACAAGAATAACTGCAAATTCAGCTACTTGTATAGATAACATTTTTTGTGATTGTAACATTATCGAAAAATCTGTTATCACTTATTTAAGATCTGATCATTGCGGACAAATGATATCTGCTCCAAGCAGTGAACAGAAAATTACAAAAATAATAAAATGTAGGCCAGTTACCACTAAAAAAGTAAGGCAATTCAAACATAATATCTCGGCTACATTACCGACACTTGACCTTACACAGGGTGGTCCGGATGAAATTTATCGCAAGTTTTTTGATCTGTTAAACTCTCAATTCAACTCTGCCTTTAAGATGATAGAAAAAAGGTTTCGGTTTAATCTAAAGTTTAGTGACTGGGCAACTGTTGGCATTTATAAGAGTAGAAATAAGCTATTTGATTTGTATGCAGAAAAGCGATATAATTATTCCCCCGCGTTTATTGAATATGTAAGAACCTATTCCAAATTATTTAGAAAGGTATGCATACAAGCTAAGTCTCTTTACATAAAACAAAAAATTATTAATTCTGATAATAAAATAAAAGCCGCATGGGACATCATCGGCAATGAAATGGGAAAACACAAGACGCATAATAATAAATTGGAGCTCAAAATTAATAACCATATTATTGACTCCGACATAGACATTGCAAATACATTTGAGAACTTTTTCAAAAATATTCCAGTTACCACAACTAGTTCTCTAAATTCCTCGCCAACAGGAGCCTATAATCTTTTAAAGAGCAATGTTTCTGAGTGCAGTAAACTATTTAAGTTTGAACACGTTACCCCATATGATATTATCAAAATATTTAAGGCTTTACAAAATAAAAAAACGGGAGATCTATGGGGAATTTCAGTTAAAATAATCCAAAGTATAATTGATATTATTGCGCCATATCTTGCCTTAATTTTTAATAAATCAGTTGATTCTGGATCTTTTCCAGACCTTATGAAATGTAGTAAACTAATACCTCTTTTTAAATCGGGAGACAAAAGTGACCCGAATAACTACAGACCAATTTCAATTTTGCCAACCCTCAGCAAGATATTCGAAAAAATAATGCTCAACCAACTGCTTCTACACTTTAATTTAAATGGACTTCTTCACCCTGAGCAGTATGGTTTTACTAAGGGTCGATCAACAACCGATGCAGCCGCAAAGCTGTTACAACACATATTCGATGCATGGAAGAACTCACAGAATGCCATTGGTATTTTCTGTGATTTATCAAAAGCATTTGATTGCGTTGATCACGAGACCCTTTTGCTTAAACTGAGCCACTATGGTATTAAAGGTTTTGCACTTAGTCTCATTGCGTCTTATCTCAGTGATCGTGTTCAGAGAGTATGTGTCAATGACGTAAAATCATCCGGATCAGCCTCAGTAATGGGTGTACCCCAGGGTTCTATTCTAGGTCCATTCATGTTTTTGATTTACATAAATGATTTACCACATTTTGTCCAAAATACTTGCGATATTGTACTATTTGCTGATGATACGTCTTTGATTTTCAAAGTCGATAGGAAAAAAGACAATTTTGACGATGTAAATAATGCATTATCTCAAGTTTCTGAATGGTTTACGGCAAATAATTTACTTTTAAATGCTAAAAAAACCAAGTGTGTTGAGTTTTTATTGCCTAACACCAGAGCTGTCAGTAATAATCTAAAGATAAATAATGAACCTTTGAAAACTGAGGACTCCACAGTGTTCTTGGGATTAACCCTGGATTCTAAGCTACAGTGGGGCACCCATATAACAACACTTGCTGGCAGGCTTAGCTCTGCTGCTTACGCTGTTAGGAAGATTCGACAGTTAACTGACATAGAAACTGCAAAAATTGTTTATTTTGCATATTTCCATAGTATTATGTCATACGGAATCTTACTATGGGGTAAAGCAGCCGACATTGGAAAAATTTTTGTATTGCAGAAGAGGGCAATTCGCGCAATCTACAATTTAAAACCGCGGGATTCCCTTCGAGAAAAATTTAAGGAAATAGGCATTCTGACAGTAGCTTCACAATATATTTATAACAACATAATATTTGTCAGACAAAATATTTTAAGTTACAAAAAAAAGGGTGATTTACACGATAGGCAGGTTAGAGATCCAAATAGGCTCGTGATTCCTCGACTGCGCCTCCAGAGGGTCCGAAAGACATTTGTGGGAATGGGCGTGACGTTCTATAATAAAATTCCACAGTCGATCTTAGACTTGCCTTTACACAAGTTTAAGAAAGCAATTAAAACTTCTCTCATGGAAAAAGCATATTATACAATTGAAGACTATATTAATGACAAAAAAGCGTGGATATAACTCGCTCCAGCGATTCATGAGACAGTAATAATCAACCTGTGTAACAAAATTATCCTGTGCTATTCAGTGTTTCTACTTTATTTGTGTCTAAGTGATGTCTTAAAATTAGCATTTGAATATTAGTTTTCAGTTTGATGCCTTGACATGGGTAGCATAAGTATGTCACGCACTCTTTAAACATTTCTGTGGTGGTGTCGTGTGATGCGGGTTGTTACGTTCCCTCAAATATGGTTGAGCGAAGCAATGGCTGGGTCATGCGTCATGCTCGTGAACGGGTGCCACCGGCGGGAATGGGGCTGCTTTATGTCTGCCCATCTTAAGATAGAAGTTAGTCTGTATGCATTTTTGGAACTTTCCTCATTGTGGAAACACTGCATATATAGCATAGTATTTACTGTATTGTAAATCTGTTTTGAAAAGAGCAACCGCCGAGTTTCTTGCTGGTTCTTCTCGGCAGGAAAGGCATTCCGAACCAGTGGTAGATTCATTGACCATTCAAAAGCACTTGTAAAAGTTTATTTGAATAAAAAATATTTCTATTCTATTCTATTCTATTCTATTTCATTATACCTACTTATTGATATTGATACCTATTTGAAGCAATGATAGCCTAGTGGTTAGGACTGTGGTCCTATTCGGGGGGTCGCAGGTTCGATTCCGGGCACGCACCTCTGGCTTTTCTAAGTCATGTGCGTTTAAGAAATTAAATATCACAAGATTCAACGGCGAAGGAAAACATCGCGAGGAAACCTGCACACCTGAGATTTCTCCATAATGTTCTCGAAGGTGTGTGAAGTCTGTCAATTCGCATTGGGCCAGCGTGGTGGACTATGGCCTATAACCCTTCTCTGAGAGGAGACCTGCGCTCAGTAGTGAGCCGTTGATGGGTTGCTAATGATGATGATGATGATGATACCTACTTATTATATTATTTTGTCTTCATCGTCATCAACCCATGAACGTCTTACTACTGAGCGCAGGTTTTCATAGTTATAGTAGAGTAAGAGTTATAGGCCAGTCCACAACGCTGGCCCAATGTGAATTGGCGGACTTCACACACCTTCGAGAACATCATGGAGACCTCTCAGGTGTGCAGGTTTCCTCGCGATGTTTTCTTTCACCGTTAAAGTATTCTTAAACGAACATAACATCTAAAGTCAAAGGTCTAAATCGAACCTGTGACTCCCCCAAAGAGGAGACCACAGTCCTAACCACTAGGCTATCACTGCTTGTTGCTGTTTTGTCTCACCGGGAATTGTTTGCTGAAGGTACACTCCGGCTCGCCACACGCGCCGCCGGCGACTGCGTCTAGCGACAGGTGACGTCTTTGTTATACAATAGAATAGAGACTAGTCCGGGAGGAATCGGCGCATGAGTACCGAAAACTATTCTAAGCTATTAAAAACAAATTGTAGGCAATTTAATTATTAATAACATTGCTCCCTTTAACAATCTTGATAAAGTTGATAGTTTTTAAGATAAATGATAAATAATGATTCAAGACACAGAGGGGCCGATGCATGAGTCAGAGAGAGACAGCGATACTTAAAGGTAAGCGACGCATACTTGTGAGCGCGCGAAATTAACAATTAAAAAAAAGATAATATAAACAATGAAATTTTTTTAAATCTCTATTAACAATATTATTAACTATTGTATAGAGAATTAAAAAAAAATATTACTTAAACGTTATGTTTTTTTTAATATATTTTTCATGGGTCGAAAGTACCCAAATTTGAGATTTTTCGAACCTTTAGAAATTCATATCTTTAAAAATATTAACTTTATCGTGAAAAGTCATAGGACCTTTTTTATTGGTATTTCAATAAAGAATATAAAAAAAAATTGTCCAGTTTTAAAATAACAATTCCTTGCAATTGTTTAAACAATTTTGGTTTAAACAATATGGCACCGGGTTGCGCCATGGCAACATGCATTTATATCATTAGGAGGGCAATTTGAAGAGGATCGCATAAAAAAATTGAGGTGGAATAGTTTTCGGTACTCATGCGCCGATTCCTCCCGGACTAGACATTTTTTATTAAAAAAAAAAACGAGTGTGCTTTAGACCACACGACTGAAGTAAAACTTACGAAACGCTATGAGAGAAAGAGAGAAAGAAAATGCGTGCTCGCACCTCTCTCTTGCCCTTACAGTAATATACGAAACGTAACTCTCTTTTTCTATCTTCACTAATTAATATCTCCCTCTCAACTTCCGTTCGTCTCGCCCGATCACACTTTTCGTAACGCATTCACCAGCTTACTCCCCAAGTCAAACGTGCGTAAAGAAGTTTTACTTCAAAAATCCCGAGGGAACCATCTGGTTATATTTAAATCCTATGTGTATTAAACCTATGCTACTTTCCAAATCCATACCATCCACATACCTATGCAAAAAATCACGTCGACCCATTGTTTCGTTGTTGCGTGATTGAAAGACAAACCCACAAACAACATACTTTCGCGTTTATAATATTGGAAATTATTGAAAGCTATACTTTAAAATATATAATTTTTTTTTTCCCCTACCATAAGGCACCATTACATAATGTTAGCCTTATTTTTTACTGCAATCTAGCCTAAGGGCTAATTAGCAATATTATTTTAACTTAAACTTCTACTTATAAGTATATATATATATTATTATTATACATGTTGAAATTTTATTGGTTGTACTCCCTGAAGGAGGTGAATGTGCTCATGAAACTGAACAACTTTCCCCAAGGAACATAGGTCAAAATATGAAAAAAAAAATTGGACCCTCCATACAAAATTGACGATCAGCTGATTGATTTACTATGGGAGGTCCAAATTTTTTTTCATATTTCGACCTATGTTCCTTGGGGAAAGTTGTTCAGTTTCATGAGCACATTCACCTCTTTCAGGGAGTACAACCAATGAAATTTCACCGTGTATATATAATATATAATAATAATATAATATTTATGAACAATATTAGGAATTGTAGTTCCTTTTTTTTTGGAACTTTGTGGAAATATTATATTTTATTCTAACAAAGTTGCTTAAGTTAAATATAAAATCATCATCAAATCAATTATAATAAATATAATAATATAATAATATTGTATAATGATTATTTTGAAAAGAGCAACTGCTGAGTTTCTTGCCGGCTCTTCTCAGCAGAATCCGCTTTCCGAACTGGTGGTAGAGTCATGACTTGTCATAAGAGCCACAGGTTGGCCTACGTGAAATAAATAATTTTGAATTTTATGCTTTTTTTATGATACTGGATACTTTTAAGATTTACTTAGTTCATACGCCTGTGTCTCCTATAACATAGTGCCGCACTCAATATACAGTATGTTCTGTTAGTTGGGGCAGCAGCAGCGGTAGCGGCGCGGGCAGCGGGGGCGGCAGCGGCGCGGGCAGCGGGGGCAGCAGCGTGGGCGTGTCCCGCCTGCGGCTCATGTTCGGCGGCGCGCGCAGAGACGTGGTGCGACAGCTGAGCGAAGTGAGCCTTGAACTGTTGTACATCATCATCATCAGCAACCCATCAACGGCTCACTACTGAGCGCAGGTCTCCTCTCAAAGAAGGGTTATAGGCCACAGTCCACCACGCTCGCCCAATGAGAATTGGTAGACTTCACACACCTTTAACAACATTATAGAGAACTCTCAGGTGTGCAGGTTTCCTCGCGATGTATTCCTTCACCGTTGAAGCTTGTGATATTTAATTTCTTAAACGCACATGACTTTGAAAAGCCAGAGGTGCGTGCCCGGGATCGAACCTGCGACCCCCCTAATAGGAGACCGCAGTACTAACCACTAAACTATCACTGCTTCACATACGTACAGTTGACTGGTTTTTATTTAATTACGTGGAGTTTTACAGAAGCTATGACTGACAGGAATTCGTGTTGTTTCTATAGACGTTTGACATCAATAATTGACGTGATGACGTCTTATAAATCGATGAACACCGGCTGCACGCACGAAAAAGTGTCACGTTCCGCCTTAGCCTGAGGGTGCAAGCGAGAGTGCGGAAAAAGCGATAGAGAGATACGATCGGCCTAAGCGTTGCTTTGTGTCGCCCGCCAGTCATCGTCAATGTTTCTTTATGACGTTATCACTTAAAACTATCGTCTGTTAACTGACTTTACAGACAACCAATTTTTTTTATTATATAGGTTCCTACCTAGTCCTAATTGCGTCGCTTCCTCATTACTGAGGATCGTGGCTCCTTCTTGATAACACCCTCGTGATTGTTTCTTTCCAACGTTGACGGTTCTCCGCCGCATGGTAAGCACAGTAGATGCTGGAATCAAGCGCCTCCTTCACCTGGTCCTGTGAGCATGAGATTTTCTATGCTGGTCGCATCTTATCGGGCTATGTGACCGAAGTACTCTAGTGTTTTCCGCAGACAGATGGATGATAGCCGAGTTTTTACGCCTAGCGTTTTTAATATGGAGACGTTTGTCCTATGTTGAGTCCAGTAGCCTAAGCACGAATATTTTCACTATCGGATAGTTAACGTAAAGTTAACGCCGGCAAGATATTTTGTATGAAAACGACTGCACCGCCCGCACAGTGCAACGCCTGTTTTCATACAAAATATCTTGCCGGCGTTAACTTTACGTTAACTATTCGATAGTGAAAATATTCGTGCTTAGGCTACAGGAGATGTTCAGCATCCGCCTCCAACACCTACCTAGTACGTAGTTCGATAAATGCCATTCCAGGAGAACACTCGCTCGGAGCAGTACCCGCACCTGCAGTGCCCGCCCACCTTCCAGCCCGAGACATACTCGCTGTCGCGGCCGCCGCGCGACCCGCCGCCGCGCCCCGCGCGCGCCCGCCCCGCTCCCGCCGCGCGCGCAGCACACAGCCCGCGCACGCACTGACGCGCGCCGACCTGGCGCCGACGGTGCTGCAGCTGGCTCCACGGGGTATCGTGTAACACCAACAGGGAAATCTCCGCTGCTACCCCTTGTGACTCAACAGGGATTCTCTGACATAATCAAAGGGGCTGTTTCAAATATATATGGAGCCTGGGCCAGCCTGGCGATCGCGTAACTTTTATCGCTGTCCTTAAAGGACTATTTCAATGTCAAAACGTGGTTTTGGCCAATAGGAGCAGCCCAAAATCATTTTTTGACATTGATGCAATCCTTGAAGGACTGAGAAAAAATTACGCAAGACCCTCAGGTCTTTGTACAGTCTTTCAAAATGTTGGGGGTCATGAAATAGTGATTATTTTTTCTTTATTTCTCATTAAAAAGACCTTTTTACGAGGTACAATGAGAAATTATTTTGCAAAACAAAAGCGCAACAACATGGCGTTCTTTTTGACAATGACACGAGTCATGATGACATTTGACATAAAAATAACCACAATTGACAGCAATTGACATTTGACATACCAGAAATTGACGTTGGACAATTGAAATGACATTAAGATGACGTAACGTCATTACAAGCATAAAAAAAAAGCAGACGGATGCACTCGGAGAGTTGCTATTCTACAAATGTACCGAATTATCAATTTTGGAGTTTACTCCTTAAGAATCGATTTTAGCAGCCCGGTATGAGAAAAATCCGGGCAGTAAAATCAATTTATCAATGACCTCGTTACGTTTTTCACAACGTTGAAATTTCTACCCTAACGTTGAGTAAATAAGGTTGGTTTTCGTGCGAAAGAGCTTTCGCTTCGGGTAGCCGAACGCGTAGCGATCGGGTCCCCGAAGCGAAAGTCGGTCGGGGCGCGCTCGGACCCGAGTCGCGCGCATAGAGAAGGATATAGCGTCGCGCGTAAACTCCAGTCGTGCGTCGGAGGCCGGAGCTGACACACACTTTTTTTTATATTTGTACCTCTTATTCAATGTAAAACTACAAGAAATCATATTTTATTTCAATTTCTATGATTTATTACTATTTTTTGGTATAGTGTACAAGTACCTGGCCCAAGATGAAACAACCCCTTTAACAGCAGGACGGTTATTGTTAAGAGTTTTGTAACGTTCACATCATAAACTTATGGCCGATTTTACCAACGTCGAGTGACGTTTTACCGAGGAATAAATTAGGCGTTCTGACTGTTTTATATTTCTATACAACAATTCAGAGTATTTGAGTAATTTCTGGTGTTGTGATGTGTCGTAAAGCTATAAGAAACTTACACTTTCAAGAAAACGTAAACAATAGTTTGTCTTGACGTTCAGACGCGTTGACCCCCAGGCGTGTTCTGATTGGCCGATATTCACTCCAACACAACACAACACTGCAATAAATTTACACCTTCATTCTCAATCACCGTTACTTTTATTTCATTCTTATGATCGTGTCAGTTTTCCATTCTTTCATTCCTCAAGTTCTTAATGATTATAACCACTGTTTATTACTAATTCATCAATAGCCAGTAAATAATTGATGTATATCTATCTCATTGTAAATAAACATTAAACATTTTATCTAACGTTGTACCGATTTAACTGACATATTATAAAATTGTTTCTACTTTCACTTAAGTAAGAAAGTTGACTTGTAATAGGATAATCTGTAACCCAAATATCATATTGTATTAAGAAGTAAGCGATATATCAGCCGACGAAGGCGAACCATACAAAATCAATACGCACAAATATACTAGCAGTATATCCTCAACTGACGTGTTGTCGTTTGCTACAACAGTCTATACTTTATAAATGCAAGAATGAATGGTGCTAAAACATGTGTGTTGTCTTATTGTACAATGTGATTCAGTAGGTAATTTCGAAAAAAATATGTGAATAATTATGTATGAAGTATGGTCGCAAGATTAGTTGTAGATGTCCAAAACGTATGTTGTCTACTTGCACTGACAAGTCTGATGAAAGGTTGTAATATCATCGATCTGTAGGGTTAGTTTATGATTAAATTCGATTGATCGTATTCGTATTCGATGATAGCATCAAAGTAAAATAGACCCTAATAGTATTGGATCAAAGTCACATATCCAGTACAACCGATTTTTTATTTGGAACGTATATACGTATAAGAATGCATACACGAAATTGAGCTCTAATTCGATGCGGTTACGGTTCATTTTACTTCAACGTTAATGTCATCGAATACGAATACGATCAATCGAATTTCCATACTAATCCTACTGACGATAAACTAGCTTCTCACCGTGCATCGGATCAATAGCGAACATTTTTATATTATTGTGCTGACTAAACTTAACTAATGAAATAGGATTCATGGATTATGAAAAACGTATTTATTTTTTCTATTTTGAGCGAGATTGATATTTATTTTGATAAAATAAAACTATTACATACAGCAATCCGCCATATTGGATTGAAGACCAATCAGAGCGATACGTCAATGTTCAAACTGACATATTACTATGAAAAACGCTGAGATAATGTCACGAATGACGTGTCTCTTCCATTCCACGCGATATTGGCGGAGTAAATTGTGCCCATTTGGTGCTACTGCACGCCATAAACGAAAATTGAATTGAATTGACGCGATGAAACCGTCGAGCGTGTATGCGTGAACTTTAAAACATAAAATTGAAATGGCAACTTTATTTTTACCAAACCTTATTTTTTTGCTAAAATTAGATATTTTTCGAAATAGTAGATTATTATAATACGTCCGAACATCATCCAACAGTTTTTCTAAACCGGTCATCATGCCTACTGAAAGTGTATTTAATGGTTTTATAATCTCTCAAACATATAAAGATTTATATTATGTTTGTGTATAATCTGATCTATCGCAGTTGCTGTGCATTTTGGCCTCAGCCAGAGAGTAACAAATCTGGCACGAACACTGAAAACGTGAAAAAATAGGCACTGCAGTCAAGCACAGTTCAAGGCAGCAAAATGGCTTTTTTAATTTTGTGTGAGTGTTTATTTACACGTTTTAGTGTAGACCTATTGTTGAGGTGACCTTAACTAATAAATAAGTTGATGGTTTAATAGTCGGCCCTTAATATGAATCACAAATATGTTAGATAACGTAAAATATCGGCGTGTGCCAAAAGACGTTTTTGAAATTTTACAAAAAACTAGATAATCGCTTTTAGCGACGTGAATTTCAGGAATAGGTATTCGAATTGAAAATATTATAATCTAAACTAAAATATTAGGTAATATTCTAAGGTACTATTATCGAAGTTTATAAAATAATGTATGAGATTGTGATAAAAGTTACATTGTTCTGTGTTCTATCTATAATCTATTTTTCTTTAGCTATCTTAAAAGGTGAGATATTTCGCAGAAAACGTTTCGGGAAAGTCGTAACCGACGAACCTTGCCGCGTGCTTACGACGTTCTTAAAGGTAGACGTCTGATCCTAGCGTCAAGCGTCAAGCGTCAAACGCGCGCGTCAGACGGCCGCGTCAGACGCCCGCGTCAGTGCGTGAGCGTCAGTAACGCGTCTGTACATGCAGTATGGAAATGTATGGGAAGTCGTTCGATCCTAGCGACACTGACGCGCGCGCCACTGACGCTTTCAGATAGACGCCGCTGAACGTCTGAGCCGCGCTTGACATAGTACTGATGCTTCATCATTAGCAACCCATCAACGGCTCCCTACTGAGCGCAGGTCTCCTCTCAGAGAAGGGTTATAGGCCATAGTCCACCACGCTGGCCCAATGCGAATTGAAAATTCAAGAACATTATGAGGAACTATCAGGTGTGTAGGTTTTCTCACGATGTTTTCCTTCACCGTTGAAGCAAGTGATATTTAATTGCTTAAACGCACTTGACTCCGAAAAGTCAGAGGTGCGTTCTGACGCTAAGATGCGAGCAATTATAGGTTAAAAGAGGCCAAACCAAACTACGTGACTCATGTTTGCTATCTTTTAATAAGTAGTAGAGACATATTTACAAAATTATAACTTCATGAAATAAAACTGACATTTATTTCAAATTCATTTATTATTGAACCAAATATATTTGTGACGATGCTACGAACAAAAATTGGATCTGGTGTTGCCCTTTCACATGATAAATAGTATAATAATAGCAAGTCATCGCTTTCTTTTTCTTTTTTGAATATAGAATTCTTTGAATATAAAAACCAGATAGCCAGCATAACACACGTCCAAATTGCTCTGAAGAAATAGCGACAATGATGCTGGCATCGCGTCTGACACTGGAAAGGCAAAGCTTGAGCGACAGACGCCTCGCTACAGACGCCCTGCGTCTCTGGCGCGGGCGTCTGACACTCGGCGGGAGGATCGGAAGTCTACCTTTAGGGGTTTTCACTTGAAGCACAGTTTCATTGGCTATGCTTACCGTTTAATACGGTTAAGGAAAAATAGATTATTAACCTTACTCTGTCAGCAGGTTTATTGCGCAACGCCCTTGTAATCGATATAAAATGACATTCGAAATTGGAACAGATCGCGATTTCAATAACATATTTTCCTTTTATGGAAAATCTGTGTCAGATCTGCGTTGCGTAATGATTAATCAATTTGAAAATAAAATATTCATATTATTATAGATATTATAGATGTATCTATTAAACAATTGAAATAAAATACATATTACAAAGTAATATTGATATTGTCTCAGGCGTTGCTATTTTAATGTATAAGTATGAACGAATTGCGGTTGCGGAAGTTCTACCATATTATTGAACAAAAAAAAAACCTATTGACATAATATTGAAAACCGTGTATTGTGTAGTTCTGTCATATTGTACTTAGGTATCTGTTGTGTTGACAAAACACGCACTTGCGAATTTTTACAATTTTCTCTTGGCACTATGTGGCATACACTTCCTGTCACGTACAATTTGAGTAGGTATCTTCAAGGCGCAGTGAATAAGCCGTCTTCATCAAACACTTACTAGTTTGAAATGACACAACATTTCAAAACAAGACAAATTGTGAATGTGTGTGTTGATTTGATTTATAAAAGTTTTGCGAAAGTGGAAAGTATAAACTTATTTATCATTTATATTCTACAATATAAAATGTATTAAGTATGGCTTAAGTATTGATATGTTTGTATCGTAGATGGTAAGTTTTTTTGACTGGGAATTGGTGCAAGCAAAGGCATTCGTCCAGATTGTATAAGTAGATTAGAACTTTATTGCTTCTCCTTTTGTCATTATTGCGGAACACGATGAAACATGATGAAACATGATGAAACAGGATGAAACATGATGAAACATGGTGAAACATGATGAAACATGGTGAAACATGATGAAACATGGTGAAACATGATAAAAAGTGATTCATGTTCATTAGTTAGATAAAAGTTAAGTACACAGGATGTTTTTTATTCAATATAGCAAGATGGTGCATTTTTATTATCTCTCTGAATGGTTATCGATTAAAAAAATTTAACTTTAGTCAGTTCCTTGCATTATAAAAGTTATTATATCTATCGCTTTCTTTATAATTGTTAAATATTACATGAAACATTCTGTGTAATTATTCTCATTAATGCTAAATAGGTTTTACACTATTTCGCAACTAAACCAAATTGATGGACTTGTATAGAGTATTGTGAAAGAGATAACAAATTATAACCGGTAAATTTTCAAGTTCAGAGATTGTGTACAACTGAATTAGCAGCCAATATGTTTTGCTTGGAACAGATTTTATAAATATCAGTAAATTATAATTATTTAAACGTTGTTTCTGATTGAACAATAAACAGTGCTCAATTTAAAAGTTATTACGCTGCGAACTGTACGTCTGTCCAAAGTTCTCAGGTACTTAATTAAATGTTGTATATTTTAATATTTTAAATAGAACGATAATATTGGTCTTATTGTGAGTAGAGTCTTATGAATGCAATGTTTACGGACAAATAATAACAGGCTGTTATTTTTTAATGCGTGTCCCACCTCATGTGGCAAATATTCACATTTAACGGGACAACCATTAGTACATTCATTATTAACAGCTAACATACCTTATCTAAAGAACAAAGGCAAGGGTCCATTCATCAGTTTACCTGAAATCGATTTGAAGCGTCTATACAAGAGAAATTGTTAAAACCGTAGAGGGTCCATTACTAAAACATAATCACTGAGATTTTTCGTTTGAGAAACTCACAAATAAAAAAAGATGTTAACAACTTTATATTTTGAGGTTATGACAATATTATGATAAAGTGATATGTCGGTACAAAGGCTTTCCCTTTAGTAAGTTCAAAGAAGGATGGTCAAATTCGACCTGAAAAAAAAATAAAAATGTCCATGGCTAAATACTATGCAAAAATATAGTTAACTAGCGTTTGCTCGGTGCGCGAGCTGCTAAAGCAGCTCGCGGGAAGTGTTATTGCTACAAGTAGGGCGCGTGGGTGCGCGGCCCGCTAAAGCGGACCGCGATTGTTCGGCTTTATTTATTTCGCTCGGTGCGCGAGCTGCTAAAGCAGCTCGCGGGAAGTGTTATTACTACAAGTAGGGCGCGTGGGTGCGCGGCCCGCTAAAGCGGACCGCGATTTTTTTACTCATCAAGTAGACCTTCGGATTCTGGTCATCTTTTGCCAAAAAATTTGTTCGAGCACACCCCACCTATCTGCAATAACCTGGCTGTGCTCCTCATTCACAAAAGAAAAAGAAAAAAAAAAGAAAAAAAAAGAAAAAAAAAGAAAAAAAGCAAATGTAAAATGAAAAAAAAGAAAAAGAAAAAAAGCCCTGTGAACCTATCAAAATCAATGTCTTGCATAGTTCCCAACTTCTAGTCCCTTCAATATTCCCCATACATTTTGTATGTAAAAAAAAAAAATCCGCCATCTTGAATTTTTTTCCTACTCACCAGGTAGACCTCCGGGTTGTGATCACCTTTTGTCGAGAAACCGCTCCTCCATCTTTTATAGTCTCCGAGAGAGAGACGGACAAAATTTGCCGCCATTTTTTTTCCGCCATTTTGGAATTTTTTTTCAACTCACTGGCAACTGCTCGAGGTTTCGAATGACATTTGGTCGAGCACCCTCCACCTATCTTCTATACCCTGGCCGTGCCCCTCGCCCGTCTCCGAACTCCTCACTCATCAGCTCTCTCCACCTTTCTCCGAGTCACATTCTTTGAGCTCTATACGACACCATGGGTGAAAAAAATTTTTTTCATACAAAATTTTACAGGAGAGGGGTGGAAATTTGAGACGTCACAGCTCGGCCGCCATCTTGTTTTTTTAATTTTTTTCACTTTTTCTGTTAATCGTTTACTAATTTCTACAATAATCCAAAATTTCAAAGAAATCGGTTGGAAAACAAAAGAGTTGCGAGATTCACGTCGGCCGCCATCTTGTTTTTCCGAAATGTCATAATTTTCCCCAACTCGAATCCCCCACCCGAACATATCTCCCGAACATCATTATATCGATTTCCGTCTCCATCTAGGAGAACAATTATGTCAATGAGTGAGTCAGTGAGTCAGTGGTAATCGAGCTATATATATTATAACTAGCGTTTGCTCGGTGCGCGAGCTGCTAAAGCAGCTCGCGGGAAGTGTTTTACTAAAAGTAAGGCGCGTGGGTGCGCGGCCCGCTAAAGCGGACCGCGATTGTTCGGCTTTATTTAATTCGCTCGGTGCGCGAGCTGCTAAAGCAGCTCGCGGGAAGTGTTATTGCTACAAGTAGGGCGCGTGGGTGCGCGGCCCGCTAAAGCGGACCGCGATTGTTCGGCTTTATTTATTTCGCTCGGTGCGCGAGCTGCTAAAGCAGCTCGCGGGAAGTGTTATTACTACAAGCAGGCTCGGCAGGAAAGGCATTCCGAACCAGTGGTAGATTCATTGACTATTCAAAAGCACTTGTAAAAGTTTATTTGAATAAAAAATATTTCTATTCTATTCTATTCTATTCTACAAGTAGGGCGCGTGGGTGCGCGGCCCGCTAAAGCGGACCGCGATTTTTTTACTCATCAAGTAGACCTTCGGATTCTGGTCATCTTTTGCCAAAAAATTTGTTCGAGCACACCCCACCTATCTGCAATAACCTGGCCGTGCTCGTCATTCACAAAAGAAAAAGAAAAAAAAGAAAAAAAAGAAAAAAAGCAAATGTAAAATGAAAAAAAAGAAAAAGAAAAAAAGCCCTATGAACCTATCAAAATCAATGTCTTGTACAGTTCCGAACTTCTAGTCCCTTCAATATTCCCCATACATTTTGTATGGGAGGAAAAAAAAATCCGCCATCTTGAATTTTTTTTCTATTCACCAGGTATACCTCCGGGTTGTGATCATCTTTTGTCGAGAAACCGCTCCTCCATCTTTTATAGTCTCCGAGAGAGAGGCGGACAAAATTTGCCGCCATTTTTTTTCCGCCATTTTGGAATTTTTTTTCAACTCACTGGCAACTGCTCGAGGTTTCGAATGACATTTGGTCGAGCACCCTCCACCTATCTTCTATACCCTGGCCGTGCCCCTCGCCCGTCTCCGAACTCCTCACTCATCAGCTCTCTCCACCTTTCTCCGAGTCACATTCTTTGAGTTCTATACGACACCATGGGTGAAAAAAAATTTTTTCATACAAAATTTTACAGGAGAGGGGTCGGAAATTTGAGACGTCACAGCTCGGCCGCCATCTTGTTTTTTTTAATTTTTTTCACTTTTTCTGTTAATCGTTTACTAATTTCTACAATAATCCAAAATTTCAAAGAAATCGGTCGGAAAACAAAAGAGTTGCAAGATTCACGTCGGCCGCCATCTTGTTTTTCCGAAATGTCATAATTTTCCCCAACTCGAATCCCCCCCCCCCCCCCAAGCACATCTCCCAAACATCATTATATCGATTTCCGTCTCCTTCTAGGAGAACAACCCTGTCAATCAGTGAGTGAGTGAGTCAGTCAGTGGTAATCGAGCTATATATATTACTAGCGTTTGCTCGATGCGCGAGCTGCTAAAGCAGCTCGCGGGAAGTGTTATTACTAAAAGTAAGGCGCGTGGGTGCGCGGCCCGCTAAAGCGGACCGCGATTTTTTTACTCATCAAGTAGACCTTCGGATTCTGGTCATCTTTTGCCAAAAAATTTGTTCGAGCACACCCCACCTATCTGCAATAACCTGGCCGTGCTCCTCATTCACAAAAGAAAAAGAAAAAGAAAGAAAAAAGAAAATGAAAAATGAAAAAAAAAGAAAAATAATAAAAAAAAGGAAAAAAGAAAGAAAAAAAGCAAAAAAAAGAAAAACGAAAAAGAAAAAAAAGCAAATAAATGAAAAATGAAAAAAAGAAAAAAAAAGAAAAATGAAGAAAAAGAAAAAAGAAACAAAAAGAAGAAAAAAAAAGAAAAGAAAAATCAATATTCGCCATATATTTCGCATGGGAAAAAATCCGCCATCTTGAATTTTTATCTGTTCATCAGGTAGACCTTCGGTTCTTTATCATCTGTCGCCAAGAAACCACTCTTCCATCTTTTATACTCTCCGAGATAGACACCCAGAGAAAGTTTCTATGGCCGCCATCTTGAATCCGCCATTTTGGAGTTTTTTTTTCAACTCCCTGCTAATTGGATGTGGTTTCGAGTAATTTTTGTTGGAGCACACCCCACCTAGTTGGTCGCGTGGATAGTTGGCAAAAAAACCACTCTTTCACCTTTTTTAACCCATTTCCAAAAAGGAGGAGGTTCTCAATTCGGCCAGTATATTTTTCTTTTTTAATTCTCCGAGATCTAAGACACCTATGAACCTATCAAAATCAATGTCTTGCATAGTTCCCAACTTCTAGTCCCTTCAATATTCCCCATACATTTTGTATGGAAAAAAAAATCCGCCATCTTGAATTTTTTTCCTACTCACCAGGTAGACCTCCGGGTTTTGATCATCTTTTGTCGAGAAACCGCTCCTCCATCTTTTATAGTCTCCGAGAGAGAGACGGACAAAATTTGCCGCCATTTTTTTTCCGCCATTTTGGAATTTTTTTTCAACTCACTGGCAACTGCTCGAGGTTTCGAATGACATTTGGTCGAGCACCCTCCACCTATCTTCTATACCCTGGCCGTGCCCCTCGCCCGTCTCCGAACTCCTCACTCATCAGCTCTCTCCACCTCTCTCCGAGTCACATTCTTTGAGCTCTATACGACACCATGGGTGAAAAAAATTTTTTTCATACAAAATTTTACAGGAGAGGGGTCGGAAATTTGAAACGTCACAGCTCGGCCGCCATCTTGTTTTTTAATTTTTTTCACTTTTTCTGTTAATCGTTTACTAATTTCTACAATAATCCAAAATTTCAAAGAAATCGGTTGGAAAACAAAAGAGTTGCAAGAATCACGTTGGCCGCCATCTTGTTTTTCCGAAATGTCATAATTTTTCCCCACTCGAATCCCCCACCCGAACATATCTCCCGTACATCATTGTATCGTTTTTTGTCTCTTTCTAGGAGAACAATTATGTCAATCAGTCAGTGAGTCAGTGGTAATCGAGCTATATATATTATAACTAGCATTTGCTCGGTGCGCGAGCTGCTAAAGCAGCTCGCGGGAAGTGTTTTACTAAAAGTAAGGCGCGTGGGTGCGCGGCCCGCTAAAGCGGACCGCGATTGTTCGGCTTTATTTATTTCGCTCGGTGCGCGAGCTGCTAAAGCAGCTCGCGAGAAGTGTTATTGCTACAAGTAGGGCGCGTGGGTGCGCGGCCCGCTAAAGCGGACCGCGATTGTTCGGCTTTATTTATTTCGCTCGGTGCGCGAGCTGCTAAAGCAGCTCGCGGGAAATGTTATTACTACAAGTAGGGCGCGTGGGTGCGCGGCCCGCTAAAGCGGACCGCGGTTTTTTTACTCATCAAGTAGACCTTCGGATTCTGGTCATCTTTTGCCAAAAAATTTGTTCAAGCACACCCCACCTATCTGCAATAACCTGGCCGTGCTTCTCATTCACAAAAGAAAAAGAAAAAAAAGAAAAAAAAAAAAGAAAAAAAAGAAAAAAAGCAAATGTAAAATGAAAAAAAAAAAAGAAAAAAGCCCTATGAACCTATCAAAATCAATGTCTTGCATAGTTCCCAACTTCTAGTCCCTTCAATATTCCCCATACATTTTGTATGGGGGGAAAAAAAAATCCGCCATCTTGAATTTTTTTCCTACTCACCAGGTAGACCTCCGGGTTGTGATCATCTTTTGTTAAGAAACCGCTCCTCCATCTCTTATAGTCTCCGAGAGAGAGACGGACAAAATTTGCCGCCATTTTTTTTCCGCCATTTTGGATTTTTTTTTCAACTCACTGGCAACTGCTCGAGGTTTCGAATGACATTTGGTCGAGCACCCTCCACCTATCTTCTATACCCTGGCCGTGCCCCTCGCCCGTCTCCGAACTCCTCACTCATCAGCTCTCTCCACCTTTCTCCGAGTCACATTCTTTGAGCTCTATACGACACCATGGGTGAAAAAAATTTTTTTCATACAAAATTTTACAGGAGAGGGGTCGGAAATTTGAGACGTCACAGCTCGGCCGCCATCTTGTTTTTTTAATTTTTTTCACTTTTTCTGTTAATCGTTTACTAATTTCTACAATATTCCAAAATTTCAAAGAAATCGGTTGGAAAACAAAAGAGTTGCAAGATTCACGTCGGCCGCCATCTTGTTTTTCCGAAATGTCATAATTTTCCCCAACTCGAATCCCCCACCCCAACATATCTCCCCTACATCATTATATCGATTTCCGTCTCCTTCTAGGAGAACAACCCTGTCAATGAGTCAGTGAATCAGTCAGTCAGTGGTAATCGAGCTATATATATTATAATAACTAGTATTTCGCTCGGTGCGCGAGCTGCTAAAGCAGCTCGCGGGAAGTGTTATTGCTACAAGTAGGGCGCGTGGGTGCGCGGCCCGCTAAAGCGGACCGCGATTGTTCGGCTTTATTTATTTCGCTCGGTGCGCGAGCTGCTAAAGCAGCTCGCGGGAAGTGTTGTGACTACAAGTAGGGCGCGTGGGTGCGCGGCCCGCTAAAGCGGACCGCGATTTTTTTACTCGTCAAGTAGACCTTCGGATTCTGGTCATCTTTTGCCAAAAAATTTGTTCGAGCACACCCCACCTATCTGCAATAACCTGGCCGTGCTCCTCATTCACAAAAGAAAAAGAAAAAAAAAGAAAAAAAATAAAGAAAAAAAAAGAAAAAAAGCAAATGTAAAATGAAAAAAAAGAAAAAGAAAAAAAGCCCTTTGAACCTATCAAAATCAATGTCTTGCATAATTCCCAACTTCTAGTCCCTTCAATATTCCCCATACATTTTGTATGGGGGGGAAAAAAAATCCGCCATCTTGAATTTTTTTCCTACTCACCAGGTAGACCTCCGGGTTGTGATCATCTTTTGTCGAGAAACCGCTCCTCCATCTTTTATAGTCTCCGAGAGAGAGACGGACAAAATTTGCCGCCATTTTTTTTCCGCCATTTTGGAATTTTTTTTCAACTCTCTGGCAACTGCTCGAGGTTTCGAATGACATTTGGTCGAGCACCCTCCACCTATCTTCTATACCCTGGCCGTGCCCCTCGCCCGTCTCCGAACTCCTCACTCATCAGCTCTCTCCACCTTTCTCCGAGTCACATTCTTTGAGCTCTATACGACACCATGGGTGAAAAAAATTTTTTTCATACAAAATTTTACAGGAGAGGGGTCGGAAATTTGAGACGTCACAGCTCGGCCGCCATCTTGTTTTTGTAATTTTTTTCACTTTTTCTGTTAATCGTTTACTAATTTCTACAATAATCCAAAATTTCAAAGAAATCGGTCGGAAAACAAAAGAGTTGCAAGATTCACGTCGGCCGCCATCTTGTTTTTCCGAAATGTCATAATTTTCCCCAACTCGAATCCCCCCCCCAAGCACATCTCCCGAACATCATTATATCGATTTCCGTCTCCTTCTAGGAGAACAACCCTGTCAATCAGTGAGTGAGTGAATCAGTGAGTGGTAATCGAGCTATATATATTATAACTAGTATTTCGCTCGGTGCGCGAGCTGCTAAAGCAGCTCGCGGGAAGTGTTTTACTAAAAGTAAGCTGCTAAAGCAGCTCGCGGGAAGTGTTATTGCTACAAGTAGGGCGAGTGGGTGCGCGGCCCGCTAAAGCGGACCGCGATTGTTCGGCTTTATTTATTTCGCTCGGTGCGCGAGCTGCTAAAGCAGCTCGCGGGAAGTGTTATTGCTACAAGTAGGGCGAGTGGGTGCGCGGCCCGCTAAAGCGGACCGCGATTGTTCGGCTTTATTTATTTCGCTCGGTGCGCGAGCTGCTAAAGCAGCTCGCGGGAAGTGTTATTACTACAAGTAGGGCGCGTGGGTGTGCGGCCCGCTAAAGCGGACCGCGATTTTTTTACTCATCAAGTAGACCTTCGGATTCTGGTCATCTTTTGCCAAAAAATTTGTTCGAGCACACCCCACCTATCTGCAATAACCTGGCCGTGCTCCTCATTCACAAAAGAAAAAGAAAAAAAAAAAAGAAAAAAAAAGAAAAAAAGCAAATGTAAAATGAAAAAAAAGAAAAAGAAAAAAGCCCTATGAACCTATCAAAATCAATGTCTTGCATAGTTCCCAACTTCTGGTCCCTTCAATATTCCCCATACATTTTGTATGGAAAAAAAAAATCCGCCATCTTGAATTTTTTTCCTACTCACCAGGTAGACCTCCGGGTTTTGATCATCTTTTGTCGAGAAACCGCTCCTCCATCTCTTATAGTCTCCGAGAGAGAGACGGACAAAATTTGCCGCCATTTTTTTTCCGCCATTTTGGAATTTTTTTTCGACTCACTGGCAACTGCTCGAGGTTTCGAATGACATTTGGTCGAGCACCCTCCACCTATCTTCTATACCCTGGCCGTGCCCCTCGCCCGTCTCCGAACTCCTCACTCATCAGCTCTCTCCACCTTTCTCCGAGTCACATTCTTTCAGCTCTATACGACACCATGGGTGAAAAAAATTTTTTTCATACAAAATTTTACAGGAGAGGGGTGGAAATTTGAGACGTCACAGCTCGGCCGCCATCTTGTTTTTTTAATTTTTTTCACTTTTTCTGTTAATCGTTTACTAATTTCTAAAATAATCCAAAATTTCAAAGAAATCGGTTGGAAAACAAAAGAGTTGCAAGAATCACTTCGGCCGCCATCTTGTTTTTCTGAAATGTCATAATTTTTCCCCACTCGAATCCCCCACCCGGACATATCTCCCCTACATCATTGTATCGTTTTTTGTCTCTTTCTAGGAGAACAATTATGTCAATCAGTGAGTGAGTCAGTGGTAATCGAGCTATATATATTATAATTATTTATGTAATTAATTACAACTATTACTTTTTTTTAGTAGAGCCGGAATAAAAATAATAAATTGATTATATTGCAAAATGCTTTATGGTATCTCATCGTAATTGGAACGCATCTTATTTCACAAATACGTTTCGTTTCACCACAAGCAATAACATAGTTACATTTATTTTAACTTTTTAATTATTATTATTAAATTCGTATTACCTTTCGTTATATATTTTACATTAATAGATGTGTAATTTGTTGCCAGTATGGTCGTTTTCTGGCAAATAAATAAAGTTCAAATGAAATGAAACCATGGAACTAGGAGTTACGACTACATGAAACTAACTTCAAGCAAGTAAAATCTTGTCAATTCTGTGGAAACGAGGTCCACCTACATCACTGTCACACTCACAGACATCGTGGTCGTAATTCCTAGTTCCATGCTCACAGATCACTCAACCACAGAGTAATATTTATATAACTCAACAAACCATGATATTATCGGCATAATGCGGCTTTTAAAAAAAATTGAATAATCATTGTATTTAATACAACCGATCTGTGCTTCTAAAGTATCCTAAAGAATGGCATAAATACCCATCATTTTGTTTTTTTTGAAAAATTGCGCCAGTGTCGTACACATGGAACTAGGAATTACGCCTCAAAACAAAAATGAGATATACCGGCATTCTCCGGCTTGAAAAAAAAGTTTAATTGATTATTATAGTACTTTGTATTTTAAACAACCGATCGAACTATATGTCGTTTATGGACGCGATACTTTGGGGTCAGGTCATAGCTTGTATGAAGCCGACCGACCTTCTTTGACAATGGATGTGTTACTTTAGTAGTCTATAGACCTCTATTTATAGATAAACTCGAGCAATGACATCGAGCAACGATCCAAACTCAAAGCGCGGTATTGACCTCTTTGACATTAACTTGTCTTGATGTCATTACCACGTGTTGCCCTGGTGATACAAAATAATATGTTATATGATTTAGAACTGGACCTGCCAAATGCACGCATTCCCCTCTACCGAAGTACATGAACGATCGTTCGGGTCAGTAGTAAAAACTAGTTCAGCGCGATCTATCGCCATTAAGCTTCCGTAACTGTCGCTATACGGACTCAGTGAAAATGGTCGGTTGTTCAGTGTTTAAGGTGGAAGACAAGGGTCTGCCGGTCAATACTGAGTTGGACGTGAGTTACTCACAAATTAGTCGATATTTTGATTAATTTCTTAAACTGGACACTCAAGTAAATTTTTTATATAAACCTGTGAAGATGATACTGCCATTGTCGCAATTAGAATGCCATAAGCCTACTTTGTCGTATTAGTTTACAAATTCCGAAAAACCAAATTAAATTTGAATTTCGCGGGCAGACCCTTGTCTTTAACCTTAACTGTAAACGGCGATCAGAAACATCTAATTATTATAAAAACGCAGTTTCCTATCACACGTGTACAGTAATTTTCTCGAATAAACTAGTATTTCACATAAAAATATAATTTTACATCGGCACGATCGCGACGGAAATAACCTCAAAATAATGATAGTTATTATGAAGTTGTTATCGTGGTACGAAATTCAGTCGACCCCGCTGGACTAGTGATGTGACTGGTGCAACGAAATACGAATGAATGACTTTCACTAAAGGACGGCTTTGCTTTTACCCAAGTCGTCTAAAAGAGTCATCAAAAATACCAAAAAAATATTCCAGTTAAAGAAGATTTTTAATGAAAAAAAAAACTCATTAAAATCGGTCCATCCATTTGAGTGCTGCGATGACTAAAATATGATAAAAAATATATATCTTATAAAATATAAAATGAGTAAAAAATTTTATGTTTTAAAAGGCAATGGAATTTCGTTGGTTAACTTTGAGCTAGTGACACCTTCGTTTTTTGTCGATATTAACAACGCTCATAGTTAACTGGCGACTGGTGCACTTTTTTATATTGAACTATTCCTGAAATTGTTTAGATATTAAATAATAATAATATGTTGTAATGATGTTAGTTTTAAGTCTGCTTACAGAGGCATATTTGACCCTTTTTAGGGTCAAGGTTTATATATCCCTCGGGTGTTGACGTATTTTGCCCGAGGATGTTGGATAGTGATACTCAGCTTTATTGTAGCTAGAAACAAAATTATGTAGAAAAAATTAACACTTTACAAACTTATTAGGGGCTCTAAATGGGGCAATATCGTTAACGAAATAAAAAGAGATTTTGCCCCAAGAATTGCCCTTTATTAATGGTACTTTGTTCTACGAATTTTCTGTAAATCACAAATTTACGGAAAACGTTGAGTCTCGGAAATATACAATCGGCAAGCCTCGACTTTGTAGAACGTCGTGTGTCATCCATTTTCATGTGACGTTTTGTCGCTTAGTGAGACACAGACGGCGCTCTACGCCAGTCGCTGCGTAATACTGGCTGCCTGGTATCGTAGTACCTGGAGCCACCATTATACAGTCTACAGTTTTTGTATTGACCTTTTTTTGTAGGCCATAAAAATTTTTGATTTCATTTTTTGATAGTAGCCGAGTTGCTAAAAAAACTGTTTTGAGTTTGATTTGGTATACTCTCTTACCAATTCGTCTGTTGTCGTTCCTATAATTTTAAATATAAAGTAGGTACGTTTTACGTGTTACATTACGTGTCAAGCAATTGACTGTCCCACAAACACTTAGCTGGCCTGGTGACAACGTCGCTACTATTGCATTTCGTGTTGCCAATGAATAATTATTATATCATTCTAAACATTAGTTCCACTTTTGCCCACCGGGCCAGTTAAATTTGTGGAAATGTACCACTGATCTCTAATAATTAATAATTAATCATTGATTAACACTGGACTGGCTGTCCGAATAACAGCTTAGCTATAGATCAATTTGAAGCGCCACATTTGACATTCGAGTGTCCCTGGAACTGATAATATGGCTCACCGATCTCTATAATTTTATTAATCTACTAGATGATGCCCGCAACTTCGTCCGCGTGGATTAAGGTTTTTTTAATTCCCGCGGGAACTCTGTAATTTTTCGGGATAAAAAGTAGCCTATGTGTTAATCCTGGGTATGAGCTATCTCCATTCCAAATTCCAGCCAAATCGGTTCATTAGTTGTGGCGTTAAAGGGTAACAAACATCGATCCATCCAAACATCCATCCATACACCCTCACAAACTTTCGCATTTATTAGGATGATTTCACATGAAATCGTAGATGAGATATTAGTTCCAGACTCTCGTGTCTATGCGTACAGCGCCAAAATGGCATCAGTGAAAGTGCATGACAGCAGACGTCAGTGTTAACCATAGATTAATTAAAGAGTTCAGTGGACTGTATCTATTATTTTGAGTGCTGCGAAACGAAATAAGGCTTTACTGAGTATGGGTGGAACCACATTTGTGAGGATCGATTCGGATTTTGCATACATTCGTTTACGCATCGAAAAGCCGATTTGATCCGTACACGTTTCTATGGAATTTGACAGTTTTGTATGGGCGAAATCCGAAACGATCCTCACAAATGTGGTTCCACCCTATATCAGCTATTTGGGTGCATGACGTCTGATTAATAATAAGGGCTCTTGTGCACTTCCTCGTATTCGATTCTTTTCGTGATTCGTGAAAATACGATTCATTGACGAATTGGCCGTCATACATAACTAATACGGATCTGTCGAAATACGAATCGAATGAGTGCACAAGCGTACGTACATTTTGTATGTAGATTGTAGACCACTTCGAATCGTATTTTCACGAAAACGAATCGAATACGAGGAAGTGCACAAGAGCCCTATCTATTTGGTTTAGTAATTTTATCTAGGTAACTACATTTAAACTACAATATTATTTGCTCAAATGTGTAATAAAAATACGTAAATCATCTTTTATATAACTTAAAGTAGTTAACTATCAAAACACTTACAAGAGAAGTTATCGAAAGTGTTCGATTCGTTTTCTTTTACTAGTTTTAAGGAAAGAGACATATTATACTGTGCGGTGTATTATGAAAATAAAATAATAATAATTATAGGCGCAATAAATTTTGATGTTTATATTTTTGTAAACGGGCCGGACGAGGTCGGCCGATGTAGCCGTACCTACTAGTTGTATAAATGCTTATATTCAGATGTGTATCCTAAGAGAAACTGTCAAATATTTATCACGTTGAATTATATCAAAATGTTCAATTATTTACTTGAATAAATCGATTTGATTTATACAATACAATGTTTTATTTCAAATCAACCAATCCTACCAAATGCAATTCGAGAGATGTGAATGACAACACATAAGGGTATCTAAGTATTAGGTAATGTTCTGTGGACACATACCGATGGAATCCCTGCATTTTCATAGTATTCATGAATCATGATTCTAAATACTTCAATGTCTAAAAACAAAATATATTAGTGCTGTTTTTCGCACCTCAGACAGAGATTCTTACAATTCTGTAACAATTGTAATATTTAAAATTCTACTAATTCTAGTCGACCGTAGGTATATGTAACTATCGTCATACAGAACAAAACTCACGTAATTTTTGTTTAGGTGGTATCTACGTCATCTATTGGAATAAAACATTAAAAATTTGCTATTTTATAGGATTTTATAAAAATTTTGTATTACGCTATCTTGGATGAATTTTACCGTAATTTGATTATGTCGTGATTATGTATACGATGAGCAATGTATTTCTTCTACTTAACACTATCAGAAAAGCAATGAAGATGAAGCGAACCCATTGGTTGGTTTCACACGCCAAGTCAAAGGCGCGGTTTCAAATAAAGTTTTAAAGCTGTCGAGTTTACTGTAAATCGTAACTTATCCTGCGGACGGTGTTTAGGCAGCGATTTCACACCAATCACTTATATGAAAGATCGCGTAAGTCGCGTATGGTAGTAAAGAAGTACTGTCGTTGCTGCCGTGCTGGGTGTATTAGCTAGTTTCGAACTGTAGGATTAGTACAAGATTGGCTATTTAACTATGAATAGTAAACTATGACATTACCATCAAAGCAAAATAAACTATAACAGTAATGAGTTAGAGCTCAATTTCGTGTAACGAAAACGCTCCAAATTAAAATCGTCTGTATTGAATTTGTGACTCTAAACCTATACCATTATGGTTCATTTTACTTTGATGCTACTGTCATAGTTAACTATTACTATCAAACAAATTAAAATTCGGACTAAACTAGCGGCACGCTATGATGGCCAGTTTGACGTTTGTCCGCTCATGAAGTTCCGTATTAATTGATAACGACTTTGAAGGAAATAATTGTATTACTTTATTGACGATAGTGATGTGCAGAGATTCATAAATTTTATCGAATGTAGTTTTAGGTTTAGGACTCAAAATTTATTTATTAAATTGATTTCTAAAATGTATACAAGTGTAGAAAAATCAGTTTGCACCATTTAAGGGGTGAATGTACTTGTGAATATGAACAATTTTCACTATGTGGACAAACCTCTGAAATCGCAAAAAAATATCAGCTGTTTCATACAAAAGGTAAAATTTTTATTTTTATATGATATATACCACAACTCGGCATTTGGTTTTCTAAATTGAAAATTTTTAAAAATGGAATCTAATACGATCGTCACATAGGATCGCTGGCCAGCACAACTACTACCTCCGGCAAACTCGCGTCAATGCTCAATGCAAAACAAAGCAGTTTCGAATTGACGTTGCTTCGAAAAGTATAAACTGTCAGTGCAATGCGATTGTGATATAGTTTTGACCTGGCTTTGGATTTCAAATATTGATACTGCATTACTGTTGACCCTTGCTCGTTAATTTGGACTCTGTTCAAGCCCTTTGTTGTGGATTTCGTCGATATGACCGAACGTACGCAGAGAACTGTTCTAAATAGTCAGACACGTGAGTTCGTAATACGCCTTCGTAACTATTTCGATCGTGAAGCTCAAAATGGAGGGCCAATTTTACCTATAACGTCAGTGGTTGAACGCGTAGCTGATGCGCTTAATATTGGACAACGAACTGTTAGACGGATAACTAAAAAAAAATATGGCGAGACTGGCACAGAAGAAAATAAACTTCACACACCAAAAAAGAGAAAACGAGCAAAACCAGTCGTAGGCATCGATAGCTTTGATGCCGATGCTATCCGAAGACATGTTTACGGCTACTATTTACAGAAGGAGTATCCAACAAGAAAAAAGTTGGTGCATTCACTGAAGGAAGCTGGATTATTCTTCGGTGGGGAAAGTTCTTTAACGAAGATTTTGAAGACCATTGGATTTCGATACAAAAAATGTAACAAACGCAAAATATTGATGGAAAGATTTGATATAGCGATGGCAAGGTATACTTTTTTACGGCAAGTGAAAGAAATCAAAAATTGGCAAAATGTTGTGTTCTTGGATGAAACATGGCTTAATGCTAACCATACTGTAGGCCGTTCTTGGAACGATGACACAGCAGCATCTACTTCCAAAGTTCCTGTAGGAAAAGGATCGCGACTTATAATTTGTCACGCCGGAACCATCAACGGGTTTGTCGAAGGTTCTCTCATGGCTTTTGCGTCAAAAACCACTGGAGACTATCATGAAGACATGAATGGAGAAAAGTTTACTGAATGGTTTACCTCAATGTTGTGTAGCCTCCCTGAACCATCTATTATAATTATGGATAACGCCCCATACCACTCGATGCAAATTGACAAGCCACCTGCCCAATCCCAAAAGAAAGCTGATATCGTCGCATGGCTTCGTAAAAATGGCGTAGATGCAAACATGAATATGTTAAAAGCGGAATTAGTACGTCTTTTAAAAGAAAACAAACCAACCAAGATCCGATACGTCATTGACGAAATAGCATTAGAACATGGGCACAGAGTTATACGGTTACCGCCTTACCATTGTGAGTATAATGCGATTGAGTTGGTGTGGGCTCAAATTAAGGGATATGCTGCAAGACACAATACAGAACCCCCATTTACCACAAAAAAAATGCTAAAATTATTAGAAGAAGCTTGTGAACATGTGACTAAAGGAGACTGGGAAAAGGTTGTGAATAGAACTGTTAAATTAATAAGGGAAGATTATGAAAGAGATGTGAAAATAGATAATATTATAGAAAACGAACATATAATTATTAATGTAGGTGATGATAGCAGTGACGACAGTGAAAATAGTAGTATGGACGAATCTGATTAATTATGGCCTTTTGTGGCACCTTTTTTGGTATCTTTTGTATTCATATGTTTCTTGTGTGCATATAAAGTATGTATATTCATTTTCATTCAAATATTCAGTTAGTTCAAATAAATTAAATAAACATATACATTTTTGTTTTATTAAACCTATTTAATCAGGTACAAAAACAAAACTTAATTGTTTTTTGTTCGAGAATAAATTGACATTCCACATCACTATTGTAATGTGTCAAACCGGCCATCATAGCGTGCCGCTAGTGTAACCACACTGGTAACAGGTAGCTCTCGGTGAAATAACTGCGCTCTTCTTACTTAGGTACCAGTCCGAAACCAACGTTGCGTCCGCCGCACCAGGTGCTGATTTTTTAAATTCTATGACAAGACAGCTTTTGATGCGATGTCACCCGATGGTAAGTGATAATCCGGTCTAAGATCGTAGCAGGTCCACTTGGAAGGGGATATGGCAGTTTTAATTAAACCCCCTAAAGGGTTTCTACTCGCCATATTGTAACGTATTTGGGTTCTGTGGCCGTGTGGATATTGGTTTGGTTTTGTACTATGTCACTCTCAGTACACCAGATAAATTCTACTTGTGCGTTGCCGGCCAACAAATACGTCAACAGTGGGTTCTTTAGGCTGTGGTGAATAAATAAGTAACAAATCCCAACATTTGGATCTTTGTTTAATTGGAAATTGAAAATTACTTAAAGTTAGGCATGACAAAAAAATAGGTATCACTAAACAAGGTTTACACTATTTAAACACAAAACAAATATAAGATGTCAGCCTACTTAATTAATATGATCAAACACCATATACAGGTCGACCAGCATACCTGTCAATCTACGGTTAGGCTAGCTTCGGGTTGAGTCATGAGATTTCCCTGAGCGGGTTCAGAGTACAACGCACAAACAGATAGACTGACAGCCACGCCTTGCCGACCGATTTACACAGTTAGGTACCGTTAATCAGAGCCGTCTTAGGCCATGCCGGGGCCCTTGGGCACACACGAACATGGGGCCCTGTTGGAAAGTAAAAAAATGAATGGCAAAAACATTTTTCTGTTATGATCATCCACAATTTAGGTGGGCAGTACCCAGCAGCATTAGGATTGAGGAGTTGGTAACTGGTCTGCAATGATGTAGTCCAGTGATGTAGCGTGGGGAAGGGCGATTCCAAATACAAACCGAACCGTAGTCAAGTTAGTTGAATATATTGGTGCTATCCAAAAATACAAAGATACCATAGGAAATTTTCGCGAACGAAGCGGGCGCGTAATGTTTTGGACTGCACTATACCACTACGTAGTCCACTACTTGGTACCTACAATAGCAACTTATAAACGACATTTCTCGAGCGAGACGAGCGTGAAATTTTTTATGACGGCCCCACTTAACTATGTGCTTCATACTTGATTCCTACAATACTAACTGCGCGAAATTTCAATTGCACTATGCCTCTATGTAGTTCATAATTGACACCTTCAACAGCACTTAAACAGAGACATGTTCGCGAGCAAAGCGAGCGCGTTTTTTGGACTGCACTACTTAACTGTGTACTTCATAATTGGTCCCTACAATACCAATCAAGAAAAAAAGACACATCATCGCGAGCGGAGCGAGCGCAAAATTTTTTCGATTGCACGACGCTTCTAAGTAGTTCATACTTGGCACCTACAGTAGCTGTGTAAAACTGATATCTTCGCGAGCGAAGCGAGCGCGAATGTTTTTTGATAGCACTACACCTCTGTGTAATCCATATTATTTGGTATGTACATAAGCAATCTATAATCGACATTATCGCGAGTGAAGCGAGTGCGACATTTTTAACCGTTGCACTACGCCACTATGTAGTCCATACTTGGCACCTTCAACAGCAATTTAACAGTGACATGTTCGCGAGCGAAGCGAGCGCGTTTTTTGGACGGCACTACTTAACTGTGTACTTCATACTTGGTCCCTACAATACCAATCAAGAAAAAAAGACACATCATCCCGAGCGGAGCGAGCGCCAAATTTTTTCGATTGCACGACGCTTCTATGTAGTTCATACTTGGCACCTACAGTAGCCGTGTAAAATTCATATCTTCGCGAGCGAAGCGAGCGCGAATTTTTTTTGATAGCACTACACCTCTGTGTAATCCATACTATTTGGTATGTACATAAGCAATCTATAATCGAAATTATCGCGAGTGAAGCGAATGCGACATTTTTAACCGTTGCACTACGCCACTATGTAGTTCATACTTGGCACCTTCAACAGTAATTTAACACAGGACTGGACTTTTGGACTGCACTACTTAACTGTGTACTGTATACTTGGTTCCTACAATATCAATCAAGAAAACAGATACATTTTCGCGAACGAAGCGAGCGCAAAAATTTTTCGATTGCACTACGCTTCAATGTAGTTCATACTTCGCACCTACAGTAGCCACGTGAAATTGATATTTGCGCGAGCGAAGCGAGCGCGACAATTTTCTGATCGCACTACGCCTCTGTGTAGTCCATACTATTTGGTATGTACATAAGCATACCTAAATGCAAAAAAAATTATATTAAGTAGCGCATGAAAAAAAATCGGCCAAGTGCGAGTAGGGCCTCGCTCTTTTAGGGTTCCGTTAAAAAAAAATTAAATTAAAATATTTCCATGTACCCATGGAAATATTTTAATTTAATTTTTTTAATTTAATTTAATTTTTATTATTTGTTGTTATAGCGGCAATAGAAATACTTAATATGTGAAAATTTCATCTGTCTATCTATTACGGTTTACGAGATACAGCCCGCTGACAGACGGACGGATGGACGGACAGCGTAGGCTTAGTAATAGGATCCCGTTGGTACCCTTTGGGTACGGAACCCTAATAAATAGACGAAACGCGTTTATTTATTTTTCATTTGTTAAAATTGATTAAAATATGAAGACTAAATAATTTCAAAGTTCTTAAAATATATTGCGTACGATTTCGAGTACACGATCGTACATCGTACCAGGGAAAAAAATTGTATAAATCGTACCTTTGGCAGCCCTAAACTACGTATTTCACATACTAGTCAAGCCGGGTGCCATCCGCCATTTTATGAGCCTTATGTACAACACATTATGTATTCACTCTTATTGGTTGAACTTCAGCTGTCAGCCTGTCAAGTAGTTGCGTGTTATTGGATTTGTGTCAATGAAGTATCGACTTGTCGATATTATTATAGGTGACGTTAAACGACTTGAATAAATTCTAATGCATTACTGCTCATCACCATATTATCAGATAATACAAGAAGTTTGGTGTTTATAGTTGAAATTTATATCATTTGTCCGGTTATTTTAATACTTCACATAAATAATAAATGATAGAATCTAATACCTCTATATAATAGATGATAATGTCCGTGTTTTCTGCTGTCGTTTCCGGCTAGTGAAAACTTAAAGAAAAAAATGGATGGGTGCTATAGGCGTGGAAAATATAAATATAACACACATCCCTCTACATAAAATATGAAAAGATCGTGTGATACATTTCTTTTCTGCGGTAAGAGGAAGAGGTGGATTTAATAATAATCCCTGTGCAATTCAATTACCGATTTTAACCGATTTTTATAAAACTTCGTAACTATCTGTAATTTGGTCCAACTTAAAAGATAGGATAGTTTTTGAATTGGGATAGTTTATTTGTTTTATTTATATAGATAAGAAGCGGTACGAAGTTCGCTGGGTCAGCTAGTAATATATATAAATTACGTGTCACGTTATTTGTCCACGATGGACTCCTAAACTATTTAACTTGTGTGATAATAATATATTGTGTGATATAAAATTAAATTTAAATTAAAGTGATTTTGATCAAACTTCGTTACTATCTGTAATTTAGTCCAATTTGAAAGATAGGATAGTTTTTTTTGATTAGGATAGTTTATTTGTTTTATTTATATAAAATATAAGTTGGCGGTACGAAGTTCGCCGGGTCAACTAGTATTCTATATTTGTTTATTTATATGTAGGGCATGCAGATAGCTGTCTCATGCTAAGCACGTCATGTTTCGACTCTACCACCGCTTATAGAAAGAAATTCTACTACTATGAGCCAGCAAGTTGCTCTTTTAATGAAAAGAAATAGTGGTTTATAATTAACAAACGATTGATACATAATAAAATTTATAAATGAGTATTTTTTTATATATGGTGATCTCTTTCAATTTCACAAAACGGCAGCGAAACTGTTTGGATATTCCAAGATCTTTAAAAACCTAAATCCACGCGAATAATATGTACCTGATAGAGTACAAACGTACGTTACGTAATTATTATAACCTATAAATACTACGTATACATAAATGCTTGATTATCGCTTCACTCCTTATCGATGTCGATAGTTTCGAAGCACACTCCCTAATGGGCGGCCATTTTATGAGTTTTTTTCTGTAGGTATGCACCCGATTTTTGTAGGTAAGGCACCTCCATGTATTTGATACCTTCATGGTATTTCATAACTGTTAATTCTGGCAATGCCACGTTTACTGTCAAATTCAGCAATGTCATTGGCTTGTTACTGCTCAGTGTTGCCAGAAAGTCGATAACAACGCCTCATTTACTCTTTAAACTTTATTGTCGGTTAACGTTTTGTAACTATATCTACCTAAAATAGAAAAAAAAATGTAAAATATAGGCGAATATATCGGCCTTTCGGGGGCCCCTTGATGATGGGGGCCCTGGGCACGGGCCCCGTGTGCCCTTATGGTAAAGACGGTACTGCCGTTAATTATAAGTACAAGGTCATACAGATGACCTGTAATTCAGAAAGGTAAAGACCCTTGTGTCCACCAGCGCTATGTAATACAACAGTTATTATAAGAAAATTTTAAAGGCTACCTACTATTTATCTAAAGTTTGAGTTAAGTTTGTTCTTCTAGGCACATTATAAGGGGTGTCTAACAAAATAAAAATATGGAATGAAAGCACCTGAGATCCGGGTGTCCTCCTCAAGAAGACGGCAGGCCTCCTCACAAAAATACCCCCAAGGGTGAGCATGCCGTCGCCTCGCCAAACATCCCAAGAGCTTGCTGTCGCTCCATCCTCCGAGATGGTACGGATAGGGCTCGATGCAGCCCTTAACGTCACCACGGCAGACCCCTCGAAGTCACATGGCACTATTTGAGACTATTTGCTGTTTCTCACGTATCCACGAGTTGGGCAAAACTTTATGACTCACTATTTCATTTTATGAGCATCAATCAAGTTAATTTTTAAGTTAATTTTTAAGTTAATTTAATTTAATTTAATTTAATTTAATTTAATTTAATTTAATTTAATTTCCCACGCGCGCTGGAAAGAAAGAAAACTCCCGTTAACACATTTTCCACGACACGTGTATCAATTCTTTTTGGAATGACGTGGTCGCTTACATTGCACCGCAATCGGCGTTCCCAGCCCCTTCCACACGTTTTTACAGGTTAATCCTGGAACGAAATCCGAAGGTGAACAAGGGAATGCAACCTACGGCGTTTCAAAGGTTATTTTTCAACACTACACTCCACACTTACCATATCAGGTATATAAAAATTCGCCACACAGAACTAGATGGCTTCCGCCATTTTGTGAAAGCCTACGGCTCAAGTTACATTGTCTATTTGCACTCGATGTCCGCAGGAAAAAGGGTGACTACGCCCTGAACCAACGCTTATATAGGCGTACCAACAAAGACCGGTTCCACAGAATAACCATGCTCTTGAATCGAACCTAGAACGGCCTAGCTTTCACACATTGAAGCTGTCGCGACCAAGTTATTTCAAAGAACCTGTTAAGCAATGATTTTTGCATTCGTTCTGGTGACAGATTATAAAAGCATATTTTTTTGGTGGGCTTATGTCCCAGCGCCCTCTCTAGGCGTCACGACAAATCACCAACAAAACCCAATGTTACTTCGCCTAGTTCGTGAATATCCACTAGGTGGAGTTACTGGTCCTAATTTTATAATTTAATAAAAATTCGCAATTGTAACTTAAATATTATGTTACAATATCGTGCCGGAACGCAAATTCCTAACGGTAGGGTGGTAACTAACCACAACTGCAGAATATAATTATAATACTACGTGCCACGACCAAGTCTCCTGTTACTTAGGGGAATATGGAGAGCCATGGTTGACCCATGGTTCTTCTCATCTATCTTTCTAAATGGAATCCATTTGTAACGAACTGTTCCGTATATTTTAACAACATACTTATTTCAAAATAATAGAATTTTTTTAAGGTTGAAAACAAGGGTCTGCCCGCGAAATTCAAATTTAATTTGGTTTTTCGCAATTTTTAAACTACTAGACAAAGTAGGCTTATGGCATTCTAATTGCGACAATATCATCTTCACAGGTTTATATAAAAATTTTTACTTGAAAGTGTCCAGTTTAAGAAATTAATCAAAATATCGACTAATTTGTGAGTAACTCACGTCCAACTCAGTATTTTGATTAATTTCTTAAACTGGTCACTTTCAAGTAAAGATTTTTATGTAGGTAAACCTGTGAAGATGATAATTCCACTGGCGCAATTAGAAGGCCATAAGCCTACTTTGTCGTATTAGTTTACAAATTGCGAAAAACCAAATTAAAGAATTTCGCGGGCAGTCCCTTGTCTTCAACCTTAAGTAGGTATAATTAAATAAAGTTATATATCCTAAAGGAGGGACTCGCGAGAGGGGAGTCGCAATAAAAATGACCCTCATCGGAAACGTCGCACAGACAGAAGAGTGCACTGCCTACTTAGCGCTACCGGGCGCGCTAATTAGCTCTATTGTAAAGGGAAAAGAGGAAATATACTTTTATTATAAGGTATAATAGAATAGAAAAATGCGATATCTATCGACAGATTATAGCATTACTTAGGAGTGAACAAGATCTTATACATTTTCTACTAAACCAACGTACGCTTCAGGTTCTTTAAAGGCCATGCAGTGTCGGTTGGTAGTGAATTAGTGAAGCCACCCCGGCATGGAATACCTACTCTAGACTACTGAGAAAAGTTTTGCAAGAAAACTTCATCGTTTTTGACGCAGGTAGGTACCTAGAAGACTTGTAATACAGGCCATACAATATAGGGCGGTTAAACTATAGTTGTTTAATCGTCCTACACTTGAAGTAAATTATAGACAGCCTCAATTTTTGACTTTTATGTAATGAGGAAAGGGTGAATTCGCGTTTTTCTTTGATTACAATGTTTCTCAAGAAGCCCACTAGACTAGTAGGTATGTATATATATATTGTCAAACTTATTGCAAGCTTTTAGACAGCTTTGATTCCTTGCAAAGCTTGTAGGTACCTAGGTAATGTAGGCACTCACTAAGACAATTTTTTGAAATTCTATCCCTAATTCCCTAATAATTATAAAGAAATTACTATATCCTTTACCCTAAGGAAGTAAATAATACATGTATGTGAAAGTACTTCAGTCAGTTCACTTTTCAAATTGCCTGTCTTTTAAAATTGCTTTATGCAATGTCGGTTAAAAGTTAAGAAACACGTTTTTCACAATATTTGGAAATTGCACCCTCGAGGAGGTATTAATATTATAAAGGCTTTATTTAAAGGTAAGCCTGTACTAAGCCTGCACTAACTTTGTAAGTGTGGGGATTTTTTTTTACTAAAACCTGAATAGCAGATGAAGTCGTGCGTAGCAGCTTGTACCTAATTTGTATTTGTCTTGTATTTGGTCGGAAATTTGCACCCAAGACTGTGTGCAGGACTGTATATCTAGGTAGGTATTCCGCAACTATCGTCCGTTTGCTCAGAGCATACTGCTTGTTCAGTTCACCTCAGGTCGGCCCCGAGCCGCACACAGCGTGTCGATATGGGCATTGTGTGTAGCTATGCATTAGTTTCAATGCTTCAATCATCGATTGAGCTTATGCTTAGTTACATACCTACCTATATTTTATTTTTAAGGTCTACATACTTAAGTAGATTAATCATCATCATCAGCAACCCGTCAACGACTCACTACTGAGCGCAGGTCTCCTCTCGGAGAAGGGTTATAGGCCATAGTCCACCAAAAATTGGCCAACTGGCCCAATGCAAATTGGCACACTTCACACACCTTTGGAAACATAATGAAGAACTCTCAGGTGTGCAAGTTTCATCACGATGTTTTCCTTCACCATTAAAGCTTTGTTTCTTAAACGTTAAACGTTAAACTTGGAAAAGCCAGAGGTGCGTGCCCGAGATCGAACCTGCGACCCCCCGAATAGGAGACCGCAGTACTAACCACTAGGCTATCACTGCTTCTAAGTAGAATAAAGGGCAGTAAAATTAATAGTCACAATACGGAAGCATTAAATAAATTACAATTATAAACGTCTTAAATAGGTGTGTAACCTGCATATCAATAAACTAGTTTTTGCCCCCGGCTTCGCTCACGTTAGTTTTGATTTTTAAAACCTCTATTTTACCCCCTTAGGAGTTGAATTTTCAAAAATTCTTAGCGGATGCCTACGTCATAATAACTAACTGAATGACAAACAGCCCAATCCGTCCACTGTTCGAGCTGTGCGTTGATAGATCAGTCACTCACCTTTTCCATTTAATTAAATAGGTAGGTATATTAAATTTAAGTAAAGTCTTGCAACTTAATTTAATCCCAAACCTCTCTCAGCTCCTTTGGATGACCAAACTCTTTGGCTAATTTAGCTTAAGTAGATTGTTAGAGTTCTCTCTAAATCAGATCACCATTTTCATGGGACAGAGGCATCTATCAAATACGATTAAATAAAATTGAAGTGAAGTTTGACCTCATCTTAACATAATTATGCCTACACTAAAGGCTTGCTAATCTGCACTATCCGCCGGGCTGCAGTGGTTATCCGCCACAAGTCCACGCCAGAGGGCGGCAGGTGTTAATTGAGTCGCATGTAGAGCGCACTGCTTACTTAAGCCCGATGCCTATCTACTGAGTCGCACTAAGCATTAGGCAAACTGTACACAATCAATAACTACCTGTACTTACTTTGGTACTAGGTATACAGGTATAGGTAGGTGCTTAATTGTTGCAGGTAGATCAAGAGTGAATAGTTTGCTTCAGCACAGGTCACGTCATCACTTTCGATCGACAGTGACTACTATACAACCTGTACAACAATAAGATATCTGCCTAGTCAACTGCGGATGACTTTTGGAATGAAGTTCCTTATCGCGCGTTGCGAAAGGGGGCTAGACGGAAATTAAGACCAAAAGTTGTAACGACACTTTCGACACTTTTTGATGGCCTAAACAATATCTTATATAATAATTACAACAAGTTGTGCATCGCTCCCGTGGCTCAATTGGCCCGCGCGCGGCCGCCAACCGAAAGACTGGTGGTTCGAGCCCACCCGGGGGCGCACAATCCTATTTTCATTTTTTATTTTATAAAATTATTTAAATTTTAATATTTTATAAAATCGATATTTAAACCTACACACTGATATTATAAAAGCGAAAGTTTGTATGTGTGTGTGTATGTTTGTTCCTCTTTCACGCAAAAACCACAAAACGGTACTGGCTGAAACTTCGAATCGAGGTAGATTGTTACCTGTATTATCACTAAGGCTACATGACCGGAGAGCTAAAGAATTCCCGCGAGAATCAAAAAAACTTAATTCACGCGGTCGAAGTGGCGGGCATCATCTAGTAAAAAAATTACGTGGCACTCGGGGACTGCCGCGGTAAAGCCATTTTGATAAAATATCCTCCCATCCTGCGGCCAGTCGGCAAAGGATCAGTTGCATCGCAGTCAGCAACTATCTGCTCTTCCGCAGCGAGCTACGTTCGCCGCCAGCCGGCCATATCTCAGCGGATCCCCGGACGGGCGGGGATCAGTGACACTGTTCAACCTAAGGCTCTTCGTACACAAGGCTACGCAAATCTTCAATACTAATGTTGTATACTTACGTCGCGAATATCTTGTAGCGCACGGCATTGAAACGCAAGACGCGTTGTCTATTCGGCCATTTAAATAGGCGTAGCGGCTACACGGCTCACACGAGTTTACAAAATGTCTGACAAAAGTGACGATGAAACTATAATTTTAGCTTACTGTCTTTACCGAAAGCAAAGAAATCGTCGTAGCAGAAGATACTGGGTTCATCCATATTATATAGAAAGAAATACATATAAAGTGCAGACTGTTTGTTGCTGCAAAAGAATTACAACAAACAGATGCTAAATTCCTTTTGTGCAGGATGTCCAAAGAGTTGTACATATTTAGTGGATTTACTTGTTCCACATTAAACAAATTTTATTATTGTTCCGCCTTCTAGGAAATCGCAGCAACTTTTGTAGCGACGATCTCGCCCATCAGGTAGCATGTTACTTACTGGTGTCGGCGACGAATGAACAAAATGTCGACGACGCGTACCTGTGTACGAACATCTATAAATTTCTATTGCGGTAGTCGCTTAGAGACTAAAATCGTCGAGTATCGAAGATTTGCGTAGCCTTGTGTACGAAGGGCCTAAGCCTCTAAAAATAACCTAACCAATAAAATACCTATAACATTTGTACCTTTACTAACAGCGAAAATAGCCTTATCTGAATGTTTATAAAAACGAATATAAAAATATGCAATGTTTCACAATCGGTTTGATTTTGAAAAATTCCATATTTTTATATTCGTTTTGAAGACCTTGAAGACATTAAGAGTTTGAATTAAATATCACTATTAAAGACTGATTTTTAAAAATTGATAATGCTGTTCGGAATTAGTATCTTACTATTAAGAAAAAATATATTTATGTAGATAAAAGTGCCATTTCAATTTTGTTTTAAAATTTACGCAAAAACACTCGCCGGTATCATGACGTCGTTCGTGACGTCTTCTCTATGTTTTTCATAGTAGTTTGTCAAAGTTTGAACATAGATGTGACGTATAGCTCTGATTGGTGTTCGATCCAATATGGCGAATTGCTGTATTTTATCAAAATAAATATTAATCTCGCTAAAAATAGAAAAATAAAAACTTTTTTCATAATCCATGAATCGTATTTCATTAGGTAAACTAATCATTTCATTCATTCTTGGTTACTGTCATTATGCATATTGAATAATAATAATAATTTATGATAGTTTGAATCATCAAGAAAAAGCTTAGGTTTTTATGCTTGCGAAGTTGCGATCCAAATGTAAACCTAGAACTCATATCATAAATACATTAATGATAAGCATCCTTACTAATAAATATTATAAATGCGAAAGTGTGTTTGTTTGTTGGTTTGTTGGTTTGTCCTTTAATCACGCCGCAACAGGGCTACGGATCGACGTGATTTTTTGCATGGGTATAGTGAGGACCTGGAGAGTGACATAGGCTATTTTTTATCCCGGAAAATCAAAGAGTTCCCGAGGGATTTTAAAAACTAAATCCATGCGGACGAAGTCGCGAGCATCAGCTAGTTTGAAATAATTAAGAATTGAAATCATCGTCGTTCAACAATTCAAGCGTTTCACCATATAAAGAAATTCAACAAAAACATATAAATGATCTTGAACCAACAAGAGTTTTGATATTTGATATAACAAATTACGCTTGCCCCAATGAGCACGGCCCGCACCCCCGCACCCCCGCACCCCCCGCACCCCGGGCGACGGCGACGACGGGAATTACCTCCACAAAGTGTTCAGAGTTTTAATTGCCGTCTCCGCATAGTTGCCCGCTACATTTAACTTTGCCCGCTCAATAATCCGCACTCATATTTCAGGGACAAACATGTTATTTACCCAATACTTACTGAGATTATAAACGCGGAAGTTCGTTTATTTGTGGGTTTATTTGGTTTGTCCTTCAATCACGCCACAACACAGCTAAGGTTCTACGAGATTTTTTGCATGGCTTTAGTTGAGGAGTTGAGACTTGAGGAGAAGAGAGATACCCGGCTACCTTTTATCCCGGAAAATGAAAGTTTCCACAGGGTTTTTAAAATCTAAATCCTCACGGACGAAGTCGCGGGCAAAAGCTATTTAAAAATTTAAACAAAGAGATAATAGAGTAAGAAGAAGTCGATGTCAATACATTAAAGCTTATAATTACATTTACAGCTTATAAATACATACATAGACGAATTATATTTACTTTATTATTATTAGTTTGGTCATGATCACTACAGCGTAGCGCTTCCATTCGCTACGTCGTAGTTCATAGATGTGTAGCTGCGTAGACGAGCGTAGACAGGCGTAGACAGTCGTAGACAGTCGCGAAACGTGAAAAAACTAATTTCTGTAAAAGGAAATGAAGCTCAAAAAAGTTGAATTTAAAATTCCGCCATACGTACTAATCTTAGTTAGGTAAGGGTTGTAATAGGTAAACAAAATTAGTATGCAACATTCAGACTTAGTATGTCCCCCTGAAAATACTTCGCTACAAAATATGTGTAGATAAGATGTTCCATACGTTCGGTAATTACACGCGGGCGAGGGCGGGGGTCATGGGGGTAAACAAATAATTCACAAAGGGTAACGACGAACCGCCGCCAGCGGACAACTTTTCGGCGTTATGTTCGACGAGGCCTCTTCCGAAGTTAGGCGCCGCGAGCGACCATGTATACTGTACTCCATACACTTTGTACGCACCTACTTCGAACAATGTTGTGATATCTAATTATAAAATTTTCGTTACAACTTCTCATACTAAACTTGTACGCGTGGATAAAATTTTAGTACGGGTTTAGCAGCTGATGTGTTTCTGTGTAGTGATACATTGTGTATCTCACTAACCATGTCTGTGAGCTTGTATCGTATTCAAAATCAATCTTTAGACTAGATTTATCGGAAGTATCTCTCATTTGTATCGACATTATCCTTTCAGTAAGGCTCATACTTAAAATTCGCAAGTGAATTTGTTTGCTTTGCCTTTCAATCGCGCAGTAACGGAGCACATTGACTTAAGTTAGATCAAACATGAATGTATTGTAATGAGTACTATTATTAGAATAAAAATTTTCTCAGTTCACAATTCGCAGAAGCGGAGTCCAGGGCGGCAAACAGCGTTGCAGGTTTATGTAAAGAAAACTCCTTCATCAACATCTATCTGTATTATATTATGTTGTTCAGTACGGATCCATTTATTATAAAAATGACTCTACTGCCCGTTTCGCGAAAACACTTATGGAGCCACAGTCAGCTCCAACGCTCAACGAGAACTAACTTTAAACTAATTTACATTTCTCTTTTATATTTTTAGACTAAAAAAATGGATGGAATGGATGATTACAATTTCCCCTTCCATTCAACCAATCAGCTTACATATTTTCAGCTTTGTCTTTCAATCACGCAGTAACGGAGCACATTGACTTAAGTTAGATCAAACATAAATGTATTGTAATGAGTAATATTATTAGAATAAAATTTTTCTCAGTTCACAATTTGCGGAAATGGAGTCCAGGGTGGCAAACAGCGTTGCAGGTTACACTAATGAATAGCAAATACGCCCGCTAATTAGAGCAACCCACCACTTAATTATAAAATAACGTGAGATATATTTTTGTCTAGTAAGAGGCCGAAAATGTGCCAACCAATCTAAAACTATTCCCCAAAGTCGAGTAAACAAACAGTTTTATTATTTTTACGTATTAGGGCCGATTTCACCAGCATCGAGTGACATTTAACCGAGGAATAAATTGGGCGTTTTGACTGTTTATGTATTGAAAATCTGTCAAAATGTCAAATTAGTGCTCGTATAAGACTTATTTTACGTTGGTGAAATCGGCCCTAAAGTAGCTTATCGCCTATGAATAAATTGCATTTTCATAACTTAAATAGAGTTGTGTGTTTTAAGCAAATATTTATCACTTGCTTTAACGGTGAAGAAAACAACCTCGAGGAAACCTGCACGCTGTAAAACTCACTCGAGTTGTGTGAAGCATCACCGCACTTGGCAAACGTTGTTTCGAGTGGAGACTTGTCCTAGTCATTGTGTTGGATTTTATTATTTCTTATCAACATAATTAAGATAATTTATTTTTTACGTAGACATTTCACACGAAGAACCAAATAAGTATAATAGTTGAAAGTTATCGGGAAACCGTAAAATAATCCTCATTGCAAACGAGTAAAGTTTTTCTATTTCCTGAGCTGAGGCGATCTGCCGCGCCCTGCACCCTGCGCCCTCCGTCGCGCGGCACGCACCTTGAATTTATACAAATAACCTCTGTACTTGACGAACATTAATAATCCTAAAGTCTTACCGACAATACCTAGTTGTAGTCTTTAACTTCTAACTGTCATTAATAATAGGGACGGTTTAAATAACTGTGTTGTGACACAATTTCATTTCCGACAACATCAGACGAGTCGCGGCGTCGCATGGATACAGGCGGCGCAGGACCGAGAACTGTGCAAGTGCATGTGCACTCGTGAACGGGTGCCACCGACGGGAATGGGGCTACTTTCTAACTGCCCGTCTTAATATGAATTGAATTGTAGTACCTATGATTTTTTTGGAACTTACCCTCATTGTGGAAATTTTGTATTATATTCTAACAAAGTTGCATTGGTTAAAAATCGGCTTGGCATCTGGCTGCTCACGAGATAGTATAAAAAACTTATAATAGCTACACAATAATACCTATTGTAAAATGATTAATTTAAAAAGAGCAACTGCTGAGTTTCTTGCCGGCTCTTCTCAGCAGAATCCGCTTTCCGAACCGGTGTTAGAGTCATGACGTGTTATAAGAGCCATTGGCCTACGTGAAATAAATAATTTTGAATTTTCTTTTTTTGAATTTCATGCAAAATGCCTTGGTTCAACTGTGGACATCTATCGGTTGATGAAGAAGAATAACACAATTTGGTCATGATCAAATAGCATTCATGATCTATCTAATCGAGAACACCTATGCTAGCAATCGATCTTAAATTTTCACTATTCCATCCATATCATATTTTTAATTCTTATGGTACAAAAGAAAAAAAAGTATCGAGTTTGAGTTTTTAGCGTAGTTAGACGTAAGGATGTGCGAAAAATATTTTTCTGACAAATTTTGGGACTGGTCAGTAAATTATTTCTCACATTCTTAAGGACAAACACAGGTCACTTATCCCGGAAAAAGTCAACGTAAATCCACGCGAACGAAGTCGCAGGCATCAGCAAATAGTTCATATTTTAGACCTTCAATTGTACGTCTGACCTACTTTAGCACACTCATCGATCTCGAACCGCCAGCTCGCTGCTTGCATCCGATGAGATACGGCCGGCTTCCTCGGGACAAGCACATGCGCCTGTGGCAGCTTGAGTGCAACTTTCAATGTATTTCTAAACTACATTTTCTTGCGCCATCATGTGCCTCTCCATCGCCGTTTAGTTCTTCTAAATTCCGTACAGATTTCAAGAATTTCTTCTGGAAGGTTTATAATATACTAGATGGTGCCCGCGATTTCGTCCGCGTGGATTAAGATTTTAATTCCCGCGGGAACTCTTTAATTTTCCGGGTTAAAATGTAGCCTATGAGTTAATCCAGGGTATGAGCTATCTCCATTCCAAATTTCAGCCAAACCCGTCCAGTAGTTTTTTGCGTGTAAGAGTAACAAACATACACACACACACACATAGTGTGATATTGCATAAGTACTATAACTTTTCCCCACGGCTTCGCTCACGTTTTTCGATTTTCAGCTGTTTTCCCTAAACTAAACTTTTTTTAAATCTTCGTAAAAATATAAAGTGGCTGACACATATTCAAATAACTTGCATTCCAGCGACGAACACAAAAACTTTTTAACGATGAAACTCAAAGGGGGAATATTATATTCTTAGGGTTTTATTTACACTCTAGCGTATATATACTTATATTATATTTACGTGAGTTTAAGACGTTATTATATAATTTACATATAAATATTTCAGCTTAAAGGAGATGTGTTTTATGATGAACGCACCGCATCCTGATCATCTCCTCAAATCCACCATAAAATGAAAATACAGCGCGCGCCCGCCATCGCTCGAGAGTCATTCCGCCAATGATACGTTTTTTATCATGTCTCAGAAATCAGATATGAGTAGCAATCACGTGGAGTGCTGCTCGAGCCGCGCTGAGCGCCGAGCGCACATCGTACCGCCTGTACCGCCGCAAGAGCCGCCTGTTTCTTTAGTTTTCAACTCTCAGAGAAGGGTTCTCAGGGATGGGGAAGAGTATGGCATCATCATCATTAGCAACCCATCAACAGCTCACTACTGAGCGCAGGTCTCCTCTCAGAGAAGGGTTATAGGCCATAGTCCACCACGCTGGCCCAATGCGAATTGGCGGACTTCACACACGTTTGAGAACATTATGAAGAACTCTCACGTGTGCAGGTTTCCTCACGATGTTTTTCTTCACCGTTGAAGCAAGTGATATTTAGTGATGCTTAAACGCACTTGACTCCGAAAGTCAGAGGTGCGTACACCACCACAGTCCTAACCACTAGGCTATCACTGATATGGCATACTGTCATGCAAATACTATAACTACCTAGTAGAAATCCGACTGCTGCTGGACTTCACCCGCATTATATTACTATCAGCGTGTCTGTTGCGGACAGTTATTCTTGTTGTTTATGCGTTTTGCTCAGGATAGTTATTGTTATGTTGAATACCTATCTTGCCATTCCTTTTCAATATTTGCTTAACAAACCGTTGTTAGAGGTTTGATTAATTCAAAATAATTTGATGTATAATTCGCTATACTTCAGTAATAATGTACTGATTTCAGCACGTCCGGTTGTTATGGTTACGGCGGCTCGCCTATTATCTAGTGAGCGATCAACTTTGTATGTATTCTATATTCTCATGTATTTATACAGATGCATATTGTACCCATATACTTTCTTTCCGACTACTTGAAAAAGCGGTTGAAACGCGCGTAATACCTTGGTATGCTGGGATGTTTGTTTTATTTATTTATTCTTATATCGAGGGCTGTAAATGTATGAGGCTGTAAAATATGCGTCTGCTTTTCCCGGTATTTTATGATGCCTTCAGAGCGAGCCTGAATAGTTCATCTAACGGCCCAGTCACGACTTTAGGCGGTGCGAAGCGGCGGGCGAGGCGGCGCGCGGAATCTTATGTAATGGCCGAATATGTAGCATAAGTAAGTAATAGGTACTATGTTTATGGTATGGTGCCTCTTTGATCTAAAGAAACGCGGAAGATGGCATGCGAAGAGGCGGCTTACATACATTACATACCACCACTTGTAAGTTGATAGCCACTCAAACACTTAAACTATAGAATACACCTTTCATTGAACAAGTACCTACCCGTGAAGTCGTATTCTGTGCTTTTTACCTCTCCTACGTAGATGTATTGATCTATGAAAATAAATAATGTGTTAATTACTGTTATATTTTTTCGAAAATTATCCATTATTGCACTAGATTGGGTTATAATATCTACAGGTTGATTGTGCAAAAGCTGCATCAATTTATTATTAACCGACTTCCAAAAAGGAGGAGGTTCTCAATTCGGCCGGTATCTTTATTTTTTTTTTCTTTTTTTTTTTTCTATGTATGTCCACCGATTTCTCCGGGATTACTGGACCGATTCGCGTGATTTTTTTTTAATCGACAGAGGATGTTTGCGAAATGGTCCCATAAAAATTTTAACCTTCAACTCCTCAAGCCTGATGCTGCAGGCTAAAACTATGGCGATTTAGGAAATTTCGATTACGAATTGATATTGTAGGTAACAAGTATGGACTACATCATGGAGCTCCAGGTCCTAGCTCCTCAATCATAGGGTACTACACTTAAAAGCTTAAAATAAAAATTCTTTTCAAAAAACCGACTTCTAACGCCACTACAAAGTATAAAAATAATTTTAGTTTGTCCACGTTTGTTGAAGTCGGGCGGGCCTAAAATACAAACTATGAAACCGACTCGCGATGCTCGCTCGACTTCTACAAACGAGTCTATCATATTCTGTAGCGTCGCGCATCGGTTTCATAGTTTGTATATAGGCCCGCCCGACTTCAACAAACGTGGACAAACTAAAATTATTTTTATACTTTGTAGTGGCGTTAGAAGTCGGTTTTTTGAAAAGAATTTTTATTATTGTTACAATCTCAATGTTTTGGCCCCAGGAGGCTACCATCAAAGCTTAAAACAGTACTATTTCAATGTTGTTTTGAGATATCTTTGGAATGAGTACCTTAAATGAATAACTTTAAGGATAGCATTGTATGTTATGGCACGTGGGGATATTTCCTGATTCGTGACCATATTTAGGATACCATTTAATTTCATCACTTATACAAATCGGCAATATTCTCACGTCAGATTAAGTTAGCATAGTCTATTCCCACTCATTTATCATGTAATTTTATCTAAATATATAAAAGGAAAAGGTGACTGACTGACTGATTGACTGACTGGCTAACTGACTGATCTATCAACGCACAGCTCAAACCAATGGACGGATCGGGCTGAAATTTGGTATACAGATATCTATTATGACGTGGGCATCTGCTAAGAAAGAATTTTTGAAAATTCACCCACTACGGGGTAGCATAGGGGTTTTGAAAATCAACCTTAACGTGAGTATAATACTGCTTTAAGCGTTGGCAGTGCAGGCCCTGCTATCAGTGGTGATCGAACCGCAGTGTGATAATCGCAATTAAAATAATTGCAGTGCACTAATTTCTAGAAAATCCAGCAACTGATTAAATTTCTGTAATGAAAGTTACCTATACCAAAAAGATAAGTAGTTAGAGATCACTTTTCCAACCAACAGCTCAAAATAGCACTGGCGCTTACAAAAGTAAATTTTCCACGTATGAGTATTTCAATAGTCATGTTCTGAGACGCTTGAGCCTCGCAAGACACGAAGCCTCCACGTTTTATTCAATTCAGTTTTGCATAAACTGTTTACCGTCGACGATACACGATAGTGTGTCTAGCGAGACCCACCCGCCCCGCCCCGTCTCTCTAACTTGAACTTATTTGAAACTCGATATTTTGTCTTATAAATGTGCTTGCTAGCCTTATAGTTTTAAGATCGTTCGCTTCTGTATCCATCTTGCATCGTGATCCATTAGGCCCAAGCACACAATACTTTTTTATAAAGACAAACTAGTGGCGAGGCGGCATGCGGCACTAGCTTGTCTTGCGCTACGAGTGACTATGTTATCAAATACTCAAAAAATTATTATCTAGGAGATCAAAAGAAAAGAACTTGACTTAAAGTATAAAAAGTTGTATTGGTTACTGGGAAGACATTCCTCGCTATCAATACACAACAAGTTAATTTTATATAAACATGTCCTGATGCCGGTTTGGACCTATGAAATACAGCTTTGGGGCTGTACCAAAAAAACTAATATTCAAATCATACAAAGGTTCCAAAACAAAGTCCTGAGGAATATTGTGAAATCTCCTTGGTACATCAGAAATGACGACATTCATCGGGACCTGGAAATTGAATTCGTCGACAAAATTATACCAAAATTTGCCGAAGCCCACGATAAACGGCTTCACCATCATGTTAACGTTGAAGCAATCCAGCTCCTTGACGTAACAGAGCTAGTGAGACGATTAAAACGAACAAAGCCTTTTGAGTTGGTCTACAGTTAAATTAAATAGTGAATAGTGAAATAGTGATAGTGTAGTGTAAGTGATGCCTGAAAGAACACATGAACAGAGTCTCTCTAAAAACTATTATCAAGAAAAACTAAGATGTGTCAATGGACAATCTCTTAGTTTATAAGATAATCTATACTTATATACTTATAATAAAACTGTAACTGGAAGATTTCTGTACATTTAATATTTTTTGAAAATTTTAATTGGGGGATGCTTGACTATCGATACTGAGCCCAAAACAGATTTTTATTTAATTTTTGTCTGTCTGTCTGTCTGTCTGTCTGTCTGTCCGCGCTTCACGCGAAAACTACTGAACGGATTTAAATGAAATTTTGTACAGCGGTAGCTGATACTTCGGGTCAACATATAGGATAGTTTTTATCCCGATAAAACATAAGGTAACTCCAGGATAGGGGATGAAACTTTTTGTTGATTTTACTCCATAACTCAGTCAAATCTGAACGGATTTTAATAATTCTTTCTTAATTTAAAAGTGTGTACGACAAGAAATATAATGACCAATTTTGGTGAAGATCTGCTAGATATTATCGGAGATAGAGGACAAAACTTCTCACGGATAGCTCTAGGTCACTCGCATACGATATATACGTATATTGATCTTATTACATTCATACCATAGCCATATCTTGATTTGAGCCATTCATTACATACTAATTTTAGACTATATCACTGACCTCCAGGCCCTAGCTCCTCAATCCTGACGCTGCAGTGTACTGCCCACCTAAATCATGGATATTTACGAACTGTCGATTGTGAATTGATATTGTAGGTGCCAAATATTTAAAATATAATAGTGTAGTGGAGCCGTAAAAGAGGACTCAATTCTGATGCTGCTGGGTACTGCTCCCCAATGGTAACAAACAACAAGTAACAATTAGTATGAACTACTTAGGGTAGTGGCATAACGCAGCCGTAAATAATTTCGCGTCTCCGTATTCCGTTTACTAAAATTTCCCACAGTAGCTTTGTATTCTTAGATGGCATCAATCTATTCAGCTAATTTAATTATCGCTCGGTTCGGTTTAGGAATCATCTTCCTCCCTTCTCCTCCCCATGCTACAACTACTAATGGTACCAACTTCTCAATCCCGATGCTGCTGATGATAATACCCACCTAAATAGTGGGTGTTTACAAAATGTCGATAATGAATTCATATTGTAGGTACCAACCAAGTGAAGACTACAAAGTGGCATAGTGCAATCGTAAAAAATGTCTCACTCGCTTCGTTCGCGAGAATGTCGATTGTAGATTTCTTTTTAACCGACTTCGAAAAAGGAGCAGATTCTCAATTCGTCGGAATCTATTTTTTCAATTTTTTCCTATGTTCACCGATTACTCGAAGGCGCCTGAACTGATTTGGAAAATTCTTACTTTTTTGTTTGAAAGGGTATACTTCCCAGGTGGTTTTTAAATTTTACCGAAATCGGTTGAGCGGTTTTAAAAAATTAAGAAAAAAAAATATATACTTTGTTTTGTAAAAAAATTATATTAAATTATGTACTCATTAGTATATGGACTACACAGAGGCGTAGTGCGATCAAAAAATCCTCGCGCTCGCTTCGCTCGCGAAAATATCAGTTTTCAGTTGCTTCTGCGGGTGCCAAGTATGAACTACAAAGAAGCGTAGTGCAATCGAAAATTTTTGCGCTCGCTTCGCTCGCTAAAATGTGTCTTCTTGATTGGTATTGTAAGAACCAAGTATGAAGGACACAGTTATGTAGTGCAGCCCAAAAGAATTTTGCGAAATGTCTGTTTTGGATTGCCAAGTATGGACTACATAGTGATGCAATATAATTGTAAAAAATTTCGCGCTAGCTTCATTGGCGAAAATTTCTTAATTGTTGTTGTGAGTGTAAACCAAGTATGCTCGCTTCGCTCGCGAAAATATCAGTTTTCAGTTGCTACTGTAGGTGCCAAGTATGAACTCCAAATAAGCGTAGTGCAATCGAAAATGTTTGCGCTCGCTTCGCTCGCGAAAATGTCGATTGTAGATTGCTTTTGTCTATACCAATTAGTATGGAATACACAGAAGCGTAGTGTGATCAAAATATTTTCGCGCTCGCTTCACTCGCGAAAATTTCGGTTTTCGCTTGCTAATGTAGATGCCAAGTATAAACTAAAAAGGAGCGTAGTGCAATCTAAAATTTTTGCGCTCGCTTTGCTCGCGAAATTGTGTCTTTTCTTGATTGGTATTGTAAGAACAAAGTATGAAGGACACAGTTAAGTAGTGCAGCCCTAAAAAATTGTGAAAATGTCCGTTTTGGATTGCCAAGTATGGAGTACATAGTGATGCAATGTAATTGTAAAAAATTTCGCGCTCGCTTCGCTCGCGAAAATGTCTTTTCTTCATTGTTGTTGTATGTGTAAATCAAGTATGGAGTACATAGTTAAGTAGTGCAGTCCTAAAAAATTTCGCTTCGCTCGCGAAAATGTCTTTTCTTCATTGTTGTTGTAAGTGTAAATCAAGTATGGAGTACATGGTTAAGTAGTGCAGTCCAAAAAAATTTCGCTTCGCTCGCGAAAATGTCTTTTCTTCATTATTGTTGTGAGTGTAAACCAAGTATGGAGTACATAGTTAAGTAGTGCGTTCCTAAAAAAATTCGCGCTCGCTTCGCTCGCGAAAATATCACTTTTCAGTTGCTATTGTAGGTGCCAAGTATGAACTACAAAGAAGCGTAGTGCAATCGAAAATTTTTGCGCTCGCTTCGCTCGCGTAAATGTCGATTGTAGATTGCTTTTATCTTTACCAATAACTATGAACTACACAGAGGCGTAGTGCGATCAAAATATTTTCGCGCTCGCTTCGCTCGCGATAATTTCGGTTTTCGCTTGCTAATGTAGGTGCCAAGTAGAAACTAAAAAGGAGCGTAGTGCAATCTAAAATTTTTGCGCTCATTTTGCTCGCGAAATTGTGTCTTTTCTTGATTGGTATTGTAAGAACAAAGTATGAAGGACACAGTTAAGTAGTGCAGCCCTAAAAAAATTGCGAAAATGTCTGTTTTGGATTGCCAAGTATGGACTACATAGTGATGCAATGTAATTGTAAAAAATTTCGCGCTCGCTTCGCTCGCGAAAATGTCTTTTCTTCATTGTTGTTATGAGTGTAAACCAAGTATGGAGTACATAGTTAAGTAGTGCATTCCTAAAAAATTTCGCGCTCGCTTCGCTCGCGATAACGTCGCTTTTGTGTTGCTTATGTAGGTGCCAAGTATGGACTACATAGTGGCGTAGTGCAATCGTAAAAAATGTCGCACTCGCTTTACTAGCGATAATGTCGATTATAGATTGCTTTTGTCTATACCAATTAGTATGGGCTACACAGAGGCGTAGTGCGATCAAAAAATTTTCGCACTCGCTTCGCTCACGAAAATTTCGGTTTTCAGTTGCTACTGTAGATGCCAAGTATAAACTAAAAAGAAGCGTAGTGCAATCGAAAATTCTCGCCTGCAACACTGGACTGTAGTCCAGTGATGCATCATTGAAGACCAGTTACCAACTCCTCAATCCTGATGCTGCTGGTCCTGCCTAAATTGTGGGTATTTACAAAATTTCCATTTTGAATTGATATTGTAGGTTTGCAGGTACCAAGTAGGTACAGAATATTATATAGTTGCGTAGTACAATCGTAAAAACCTCACTATTAACATAAAACAATTCTTTTTTATTACTTTTCCACACGGACGAAGTCGCGGGCATCAGCTAGTCTATATATATAAAAGAAAGTCGTGTTAGTTACACTATTTATAACTCAAGAACGGCTGAACCGATTTGGCTGAAAATTGGTGGGGAGGTAGCTTAGAACCAAGAGACGGACATAGGATACTTTTTAATATTATAAATGCGAAAGTGTGTTTGTATGTTGGTTTGTCCTTCAATCAAGTAGCAAAAAGGCTACGGATCGACGTGATTTTTTGCATGGGTATAGTTGAGAAACTGGAGAGTGACAAAGGCTAAATTTTATCCGGGAAAATCAAAGAGTTCCCGCGGGATTTTAAAAATGAAATCCACGCGGACGAAGTCGCGGGCATCAGCTAGTAATTTATAAGTTTAGGTTAAATTAAAATTACTCATTAGCCAACTAAGTTAGGCTAGATTGTAATCGAATTTAAGCACCACTTTGGTACTCAGTATCAGGAAAAAAATCTAGGAGATCAAGACAAAATAATATGTACTGACAAAATATCTACTTATAAAAACTCCTGCATACAATAATTTGTTTAGTTTTGTTACTCCGAAAATACCAATTTTAATTTGATTGTTTTTAAGTAGCTACAGTTTATTACTATTTACTATGTAATGTTTACTGTGGTAGTCTCAACAAGGCAACAGGCAGGCAGGCAATAGTAGGCATGTATGTTACTTATATTAATGTAAAATCCACTTTAATGATTGTACAGTTTAACGATCCTAAAAAGTAGTATATAAAAAATTGAAAGAACCAAAAAAGCTCTTTTTATGTGCAGAGACAAGTTTGCATACATTTATAGAGGGCAATATGAAAAGAGTATCAAATACACATAAAAGCCGCAAATAATGTTATCTGCGAACACCGCCACACATACAGGGTGATCGCAACTTTTATCGGCTCACGCTTGGCACCGACACAAAGGAAAATGCCGGATCGAGCTGATAGTCGACAGCGAATTATACACGTGTCGATGCTGTACACGAGGTGTTCATGTATCGGAGACCACTCGTTGATATTTCACAGTTCAAACATTGGGTCCTGTTACAAAAGTTGGAAAAGTTTGAAAGTCGCTAATGGAAAGTCTCTGATTTTCCGAGATAAAAGTATTTTATGTTCGTCTCTAGAATGCAAACTAAGCATCTCTGCAACAAATTTCATTAGGATCGGTTCAACGGTTAAGCCGTGAAAAGTAACAGATAGACAGAGTTACTTTCGAATTTCTAATATTAGTAAGTTTGTACATATACTAAAAAGTTTTTTTTAACTCAATGAGACTTATTTTATTTTGAGTGAAGATATGAAAATCTGGTGAACTTGCATAATATAGCACAGGAGTTCCTATATTACGTAGGTACGTAGGATACGTTAATTAAAGACGATAGAGTCTTGACTTGTCATAAGAGCCAATGTAACGACCCTAGTCCTTCGTACAAAGGAATTTTTCATGTTTGATAGTACTAAAAATTGTTGATTAAATTTTATCAAAACCGGTACAGTAGTTAAGTTACGAGATGCACTTTCACATGAGATCATAAAAATAATAATTTTAGGAACTTCAATTTTCATGTCATATAATTTCAATTTGACGTTGACGCTATTCTGTAGAACAATATACTGTAAGGGAAGGCAGCGACGCGGACGACCGCAGCGTCATTGACGCGCGGATCGTATATAAGAAAGAACATTGTTCGTGTTTGGGGCATATGTTCAGAGACTTAAACATGCACATACTGTATTATGAGAAATGTGAAGTGGTATGTAGTGACATACTTTATATCAATTATTATTGATAAAGTACAAGGGGCGATACTCGAAATCTATTATGAGTGATACCTAATCTGACGTTGGAAGCTACTTAATGGATGGGGAGCTCTAGCGCCTTGGTGCTTTATGAACCTGTCTTTGGGCTAGCGACCGACGATTTCAGATGAAAATTGATCTATATCGCGATGCTCTATGCTGAGCGTTGTGTCAACCTGTAGGTTAGATGCCGAGATAGGATAAGCTTAGGATGGGCTAATACACTTGCCAGTCCGGGCTGTCTGGTCCAGGTGTCTGATTCTACTTTCAACCAACTGTTGGGTGCTGAGATAGGATGAAGCTAATGATGGCAATTGCTATTATGGTTTTGTCTGGTCCAGGCGTCCGACACCAACCTCGAACTAGACTCTAACGTTGTTAGAGTCCTTCACCACTCCGTGGTGACTTCACGCAGTATAACTATTAACATCACGCAGTATAACTATTAACCTACAACCAACTATACATGAGAGGAGCTCACCTCTATAAAAAGTCTCAGTGGATCACACCACTATAAAAAAGTCTTGTGGAAACACACCACGGTTAAAAAAGTGTCTTCAGTGGATCACACCACTTTAAAAAAGTCTTGTGGAGCAAACCACGGTTAAAAAAGCCTCGCACATTCATGTGTATTATTGACAATTAATTACCTAAAGTAATATATGTGTGTTTAAGAAATTTAAGCTGCAATCTCATTGCGTCAATTATTATAATAATACATTATTGTTTTAATGGACGCAACTGAGTGGTCCTTGATGTACCACAAAAGGGAGGAGCTCACCATCGTTTGGCGTGCAGGGAGCCAACGATCATCATTTTATTTTATTTTTACAATAAAATGATGCCATCTTAACTTCGAACGTTGCCTATGGACTCAAAGGAACTTGAAACAACGATGTGTAGTGTAGACGTTCAATGTGATGTTGAATGTTGAATGCGATGTAGGTTCTTTTGATGTTACCCATAGAAATAATTGTGTCTCTCAGCAACAGTGTTGAGTCTCGTGATAATGGAGCAAACCGGTATCATTCATACTGGATTTTAAACATTCTTTAATATAAACCAATACGGGAACCCACTAAAATCTAATACACGAACTCTTGCATATATCGCCTAGGTTTTATGAACTCATTACTTCTGACGCTCTAAAAGTTCTTGGGTTGATACGATCACAACATTATAAAGGGTTCTACCACTAGCGAATCACGTGCCATTCTAAAGAAATAATTTAAAAAGAAGGAAGATCAATAGGAATAATAGGGTAGAGATTTTCGTAGCATACTTAGTTCAAATACACCATGAGAGCCACAAGTTAGCCAACATAAAATAAATAATTTGGAACTTTGAATATAAATCTCTAACTGCCATTTGCAGCGCTTAAAAATAGAATAAAAAATAAATAAAATAAAATCATTTCAGGTCAGAACCCATATAAAAACTGGTTAAATAAAATATTAAAAGTAAAGTAAATATATTTATTATCATAACCAAAGATGTAATTTTGTTGATGACAAAGTTTTTAATCTTGATTGCAACCAAATTTTAACATAAATTAACCATGGTTCATGGTTTGATAGTGGCAACACAACCAGGCAACGTTTTATGATAATTATAATAATATACAGCAAAATGCTTAATCAGCAGTGGGATTGTCTTAAGCTGATTGCTACATTGTGACAATCCCAAACACCTGATTGATTGGTACTCTCCTGCTGTTGGTTAAAACTTAATTAAAAATTAACGTTAACAAATACAGCAAGAATGCCATAAATTGAGCAAATCAGAGGCGATCACGATTGTCACAATGTAGCAATCATTTTTTGATAATCTCACAGCTGCAGTCTAAAATTAAATGCAGGCAATAGGTATGATGAACGATTTTGGAAAAAAAAATCTTATTTCAGCAAAAAAAGGTTTTTCTTCTTCTTTCTTCTTTATCAACCGATAGACGTCCACTGCTGGACAAAGGTCTCTTGCATGGACTTCCACAGGCCTCGGTCTTGCGCCGCCTGAATCCAGCGGCTCCCTGCGACTGCCAACACTGCGCTTCCCGGTGCGGGGTCGCCACTCCAGCACCTTGGGACCCCAACGACCATCAGCTCTTCGAACTATGTGCCCCGCCCATTTCCACTTCAGTATCGCGACTCGCTTAGCTATGTCGGTGACTCTGGTTCTCCTACGGATCTCCTCATTGCTGATTCGATCCCGCAGGGACACTCCGAGCATAGCTCTCTCCATCGCCCGCTGAGCGGTCCTGAGCCTACTTATGAGGCCCTTAGTTAGCGACCATGTCTCGGATCCGTAAGTCATCACTGGCAACACGCACTGTTCGAAGACTTGAGTCTTCAGGCACTGAGGAATTTTGGACGAGAAGACATCTCGGAGCTTCCCGAACGCTGCCCAGCCGAGTTGGATTCGGCGGCTGATCTCTTTCTCGAAATTGGACCTACCTAGCTGGACTGTGTGTCCCAGGTAAATATACTCGTCTACAATTTCGAGTGCAGAGTTCTCAACAATTACTGGGTGGAGCGGTGCATGAGCATTGGACATGATTTTCGTCTTGCTCATGTTCATTTTCAGGCCCACCTGTTGAGAAACCCTGCTGAGATCGTTGAGCATTGTATTGAGTCTCTCAGAGTCTCAGAGTCTCAAAAAAGGTTTGGTAGATAAAATTGCCATTTTAATTTTAAGTTTTAAAATACACGCCATAACGTTGTCATGGCATCGTTTGTGACGTCTTTATGTTCTGTCATAGTAGTTTGTCAACATTTTAATTTGAAGCAAGAAACTTAAATACCCTTTGTTCGCGCCATGTGCCTGTCAACAATTCCTTGTTCCATGGTCGTAGCGCTGGCAATCTCTTTGGCTCGCAATGAAGTTGACAGATACTTAGTTTTAAACTTGCCGCGGTTTTGGGGCGTGGTTTTTGCAAGTTCCTTTGGTTTGACAGCTAACACGTATTCACGTAAAATTCCCGGGTCGCCTCGCGCCCGTTTTGCTTTTTAATCCGTAACAAAGAACCTTTTTTGGAACCCGCCGACCTTTGCTCGCCACGCGATCGGCGGAAGTGTGTGTGAAAAGGTGACCTTGACCACCTCTAGTTGGTCTAACTAGTGATAAACCAAGTGTACAGTGCTACGCCAGCCCGGCGTCCACAGCTGCAGGCCATAACTGGCTGCCTGCCTGCTGCGGCTAGCGGCCTGAGAAGTTCACCTCACACTTAACCTCACAACACGGATTGATATCGTACCAAAACCACTCGCGCCGTCGCTGTTTTCCCTCATTTTCATCCATTTTCAGCTGGTTTCTCCTGCGGGACCTCGCGGGCACTCGTCTCCGCCGTTCTGAAACAAAAATTTTCATTTTTGAATTTTCAAAATTTTCATCAACTTAGAAAAATTTCGGCAAAAATTTAATATATAAAATTCAAAAATTTTCACTAAATCCTGATAAATTTTACGGGAATTCACAGCGCCTGCGCTCCAGGGAGCGTGCGCGCCCGTTTCGGGGTGGTTTTTCCGGGAATTAACGCATTTTTCGCATTTTCCATCTGCGCACCGAGCTTACTTGGTGGATCAAATTCCCTATACAAATTCGATTGATATCGTACCAAAACCACTCGCGCCGTCGCTGTTTTCCCTCATTTTCATCCATTTTCAGCTGGTTTCTCCTGCGGGACCTCGCGGGCACTCGTCTCCGCCGTTCTGAAACAAAAATTTTCATTTTTGAATTTTCAAAATTTTCATCAACTTAGAAAAATTTCGGCAAAAATTTAATATATAAAATTCAAAAATTTTCACTAAATCCTGATAAATTTTACGGGAATTCACAGCGCCTGCGCTCCAGGGAGCGTGCGCGCCCGTTTCGGGGTGGTTTTTCCGGGAATTAACGCATTTTTCGCATTTTCCATCTGCGCACCGAGCTTACTTGGTGGATCAAATTCCCTATACAAATTCGATTGATATCGTACCAAAACCACTCGCGCCGTCGCTGTTTTCCCTCATTTTCATCCATTTTCAGCTGGTTTCTCCTGCGGGACCTCGCGGGCACTCGTCTCCGCCGTTCTGAAACAAAAATTTTCATTTTTGAATTTTCAAAATTTTCATCAACTTAGAAAAATTTCGGCAAAAATTTAATATATAAAATTCAAAAATTTTCACTAAATCCTGATAAATTTTACGGGAATTCACAGCGCCTGCGCTCCAGGGAGCGTGCGCGCCCGTTTCGGGGTGGTTTTTCCGGGAATTAACGCATTTTTCGCATTTTCCATCTGCGCACCGAGCTTACTTGGTGGATCAAATTCCCTATACAAATTCGATTGATATCGTACCAAAACCACTCGCGCCGTCGCTGTTTTCCCTCATTTTCATCCATTTTCAGCTGGTTTCTCCTGCGGGACCTCGCGGGCACTCGTCTCCGCCGTTCTAAAACAAAAATTTTCATTTTTGAATTTTCAAAATTTTCATCAACTTAGAAAAATTTCGGCAAAAATTTAATATATAAAATTCAAAAATTTTCACTAAATCCTGATAAATTTTACGGGAATTCACAGCGCCTGCGCTCCAGGGAGCGTGCGCGCCCGTTTCGGGGTGGTTTTTCCGGGAATTAACGCATTTTTCGCATTTTCCATCTGCGCACCGAGCTTACTTGGTGGATCAAATTCCCTATACAAATTCGATTGATATCGTACCAAAACCACTCGCGCCGTCGCTGTTTTCCCTCATTTTCATCCATTTTCAGCTGGTTTCTCCTGCGGGACCTCGCGGGCACTCGTCTCCGCCGTTCTGAAACAAAAATTTTCATTTTTGAATTTTCAAAATTTTCATCAACTTAGAAAAATTTCGGCAAAAATTTAATATATAAAATTCAAAAATTTTCACTAAATCCTGATAAATTTTACGGGAATTCACAGCGCCTGCGCTCCAGGGAGCGTGCGCGCCCGTTTCGGGGTGGTTTTTCCGGGAATTAACGCATTTTTCGCATTTTCCATCTGCGCACCGAGCTTACTTGGTGGATCAAATTCCCTATACAAATTCGATTGATATCGTACCAAAACCACTCGCGCCGTCGCTGTTTTTTCTCATTTTCATCCATTTTCAGCTGGTTTCTCCTGCGGGACCTCGCGGGCACTCGTCTCCGCCGTTCTGAAACAAAAATTTTAATTTTTGAATTTTCAAAATTTTCATCAACTTAGAAAAATTTCGGCAAAAATTTAATATATAAAATTCAAAAATTTTCACTAAATCCTGATAAATTTTACGGGAATTCACAGCGCCTGCGCTCCAGGGAGCGTGCGCGCCCGTTTCGGGGTGGTTTTTCCGGGAATTAACGCATTTTTCGCATTTTCCATCTGCGCACCGAGCTTACTTGGTGGATCAAATTCCCTATACAAATTCGATTGATATCGTACCAAAACCACTCGCGCCGTCGCTGTTTTCCCTCATTTTCATCCATTTTCAGCTGGTTTCTCCTGCGGGACCTCGCGGGCACTCGTCTCCGCCGTTCTAAAACAAAAATTTTCATTTTTGAATTTTCAAAATTTTCATCAACTTAGAAAAATTTCGGCAAAAATTTAATATATAAAATTCAAAAATTTTCACTAAATCCTGATAAATTTTACGGGAATTCACAGCGCCTGCGCTCCAGGGAGCGTGCGCGCCCGTTTCGGGGTGGTTTTTCCGGGAATTAACGCATTTTTCGCATTTTCCATCTGCGCACCGAGCTTACTTGGTGGATCAAATTCCCTATACAAATTCGATTGATATCGTACCAAAACCACTCGCGCCGTCGCTGTTTTCCCTCATTTTCATCCATTTTCAGCTGGTTTCTCCTGCGGGACCTCGCGGGCACTCGTCTCCGCCGTTCTGAAACAAAAATTTTCATTTTTGAATTTTCAAAATTTTCATCAACTTAGAAAAATTTCGGCAAAAATTTAATATATAAAATTCAAAAATTTTCACTAAATCCTGATAAATTTTACGGGAATTCACAGCGCCTGCGCTCCAGGGAGCGTGCGCGCCCGTTTCGGGGTGGTTTTTCCGGGAATTAACGCATTTTTCGCATTTTCCATCTGCGCACCGAGCTTACTTGGTGGATCAAATTCCCTATACAAATTCGATTGATATCGTACCAAAACCACTCGCGCCGTCGCTGTTTTTTCTCATTTTCATCCATTTTCAGCTGGTTTCTCCTGCGGGACCTCGCGGGCACTCGTCTCCGCCGTTCTGAAACAAAAATTTTAATTTTTGAATTTTCAAAATTTTCATCAACTTAGAAAAATTTCGGCAAAAATTTAATATATAAAATTCAAAAATTTTCACTAAATCCTGATAAATTTTACGGGAATTCACAGCGCCTGCGCTCCAGGGAGCGTGCGCGCCCGTTTCGGGGTGGTTTTTCCGGGAATTAACGCATTTTTCGCATTTTCCATCTGCGCACCGAGCTTACTTGGTGGATCAAATTCCCTATACAAATTCGATTGATATCGTACCAAAACCACTCGCGCCGTCGCTGTTTTCCCTCATTTTCATCCATTTTCAGCTGGTTTCTCCTGCGGGACCTCGCGGGCACTCGTCTCCGCCGTTCTGAAACAAAAATTTTCATTTTTGAATTTTCAAAATTTTCATCAACTTAGAAAAATTTCGGCAAAAATTTAATATATAAAATTCAAAAATTTTCACTAAATCCTGATAAATTTTACGGGAATTCACAGCGCCTGCGCTCCAGGGAGCGTGCGCGCCCGTTTCGGGGTGGTTTTTCCGGGAATTAACGCATTTTTCGCATTTTCCATCTGCGCACCGAGCTTACTTGGTGGATCAAATTCCCTATACAAATTCGATTGATATCGTACCAAAACCACTCGCGCCGTCGCTGTTTTCCCTCATTTTCATCCATTTTCAGCTGGTTTCTCCTGCGGGACCTCGCGGGCACTCGTCTCCGCCGTTCTGAAACAAAAATTTTCATTTTTGAATTTTCAAAATTTTCATCAACTTAGAAAAATTTCGGCAAAAATTTAATATATAAAATTCAAAAATTTTCACTAAATCCTGATAAATTTTACGGGAATTCACAGCGCCTGCGCTCCAGGGAGCGTGCGCGCCCGTTTCGGGGTGGTTTTTCCGGGAATTAACGCATTTTTCGCATTTTCCATCTGCGCACCGAGCTTACTTGGTGGATCAAATTCCCTATACAAATTCGATTGATATCGTACCAAAACCACTCGCGCCGTCGCTGTTTTCCCTCATTTTCATCCATTTTCAGCTGGTTTCTCCTGCGGGACCTCGCGGGCACTCGTCTCCGCCGTTGTGAAACAAAAATTTTCATTTTTGAATTTTCAAAATTTTCATCAACTTAGAAAAATTTCGGCAAAAATTTAATATATAAAATTCAAAAATTTTCACTAAATCCTGATAAATTTTACGGGAATTCACAGCGCCTGCGCTCCAGGGAGCGTGCGCGCCCGTTTCGGGGTGGTTTTTCCGGGAATTAACGCATTTTTCGCATTTTCCATCTGCGCACCGAGCTTACTTGGTGGATCAAATTCCCTATACAAATTCGATTGATATCGTACCAAAACCACTCGCGCCGTCGCTGTTTTCCCTCATTTTCATCCATTTTCAGCTGGTTTCTCCTGCGGGACCTCGCGGGCACTCGTCTCCGCCGTTCTGAAACAAAAATTTTCATTTTTGAATTTTCAAAATTTTCATCAACTTAGAAAAATTTCGGCAAAAATTTAATATATAAAATTCAAAAATTTTCACTAAATCCTGATAAATTTTACGGGAATTCACAGCGCCTGCGCTCCAGGGAGCGTGCGCGCCCGTTTCGGGGTGGTTTTTCCGGGAATTAACGCATTTTTCGCATTTTCCATCTGCGCACCGAGCTTACTTGGTGGATCAAATTCCCTATACAAATTCGATTGATATCGTACCAAAACCACTCGCGCCGTCGCTGTTTTTTCTCATTTTCATCCATTTTCAGCTGGTTTCTCCTGCGGGACCTCGCGGGCACTCGTCTCCGCCGTTCTGAAACAAAAATTTTAATTTTTGAATTTTCAAAATTTTCATCAACTTAGAAAAATTTCGGCAAAAATTTAATATATAAAATTCAAAAATTTTCACTAAATCCTGATAAATTTTACGGGAATTCACAGCGCCTGCGCTCCAGGGAGCGTGCGCGCCCGTTTCGGGGTGGTTTTTCCGGGAATTAACGCATTTTTCGCATTTTCCATCTGCGCACCGAGCTTACTTGGTGGATCAAATTCCCTATACAAATTCGATTGATATCGTACCAAAACCACTCGCGCCGTCGCTGTTTTTTCTCATTTTCATCCATTTTCAGCTGGTTTCTCCTGCGGGACCTCGCGGGCACTCGTCTCCGCCGTTCTGAAACAAAAATTTTCATTTTTGAATTTTCAAAATTTTCATCAACTTAGAAAAATTTCGGCAAAAATTTAATATATAAAATTCAAAAATTTTCACTAAATCCTGATAAATTTTACGGGAATTCACAGCGCCTGCGCTCCAGGGAGCGTGCGCGCCCGTTTCGGGGTGGTTTTTCCGGGAATTAACGCATTTTTCGCATTTTCCATCTGCGCACCGAGCTTACTTGGTGGATCAAATTCCCTATACAAATTCGATTGATATCGTACCAAAACCACTCGCGCCGTCGCTGTTTTCCCTCATTTTCATCCATTTTCAGCTGGTTTCTCCTGCGGGACCTCGCGGGCACTCGTCTCCGCCGTTGTGAAACAAAAATTTTCATTTTTGAATTTTCAAAATTTTCATCAACTTAGAAAAATTTCGGCAAAAATTTAATATATAAAATTCAAAAATTTTCACTAAATCCTGATAAATTTTACGGGAATTCACAGCGCCTGCGCTCCAGGGAGCGTGCGCGCCCGTTTCGGGGTGGTTTTTCCGGGAATTAACGCATTTTTCGCATTTTCCATCTGCGCACCGAGCTTACTTGGTGGATCAAATTCCCTATACAAATTCGATTGATATCGTACCAAAACCACTCGCGCCGTCGCTGTTTTCCCTCATTTTCATCCATTTTCAGCTGGTTTCTCCTGCGGGACCTCGCGGGCACTCGTCTCCGCCGTTCTGAAACAAAAATTTTCATTTTTGAATTTTCAAAATTTTCATCAACTTAGAAAAATTTCGGCAAAAATTTAATATATAAAATTCAAAAATTTTCACTAAATCCTGATAAATTTTACGGGAATTCACAGCGCCTGCGCTCCAGGGAGCGTGCGCGCCCGTTTCGGGGTGGTTTTTCCGGGAATTAACGCATTTTTCGCATTTTCCATCTGCGCACCGAGCTTACTTGGTGGATCAAATTCCCTATACAAATTCGATTGATATCGTACCAAAACCACTCGCGCCGTCGCTGTTTTCCCTCATTTTCATCCATTTTCAGCTGGTTTCTCCTGCGGGACCTCGCGGGCACTCGTCTCCGCCGTTCTGAAACAAAAATTTTCATTTTTGAATTTTCAAAATTTTCATCAACTTAGAAAAATTTCGGCAAAAATTTAATATATAAAATTCAAAAATTTTCACTAAATCCTGATAAATTTTACGGGAATTCACAGCGCCTGCGCTCCAGGGAGCGTGCGCGCCCGTTTCGGGGTGGTTTTTCCGGGAATTAACGCATTTTTCGCATTTTCCATCTGCGCACCGAGCTTACTTGGTAGATCAAATTCCCTATACAAATTCGATTGATATCGTACCAAAACCACTCGCGCCGTCGCTGTTTTTTCTCATTTTCATCCATTTTCAGCTGGTTTCTCCTGCGGGACCTCGCGGGCACTCGTCTCCGCCGTTCTGAAACAAAAATTTTAATTTTTGAATTTTCAAAATTTTCATCAACTTAGAAAAATTTCGGCAAAAATTTAATATATAAAATTCAAAAATTTTCACTAAATCCTGATAAATTTTACGGGAATTCACAGCGCCTGCGCGCCAGGGAGCGTGCGCGCCCGTTTCGGGGTGGTTTTTCCGGGAATTAACGCATTTTTCGCATTTTCCATCTGCGCACCGAGCTTACTTGGTGGATCAAATTCCCTATACAAATTCGATTGATATCGTACCAAAACCACTCGCGCCGTCGCTGTTTTCCCTCATTTTCATCCATTTTCAGCTGGTTTCTCCTGCGGGACCTCGCGGGCACTCGTCTCCGCCGTTCTGAAACAAAAATTTTCATTTTTGAATTTTCTAAATTTTCATCAACTTAGAAAAATTTCGGCAAAAATTTAATATATAAAATTCAAAAATTTTCACTAAATCCTGATAAATTTTACGGGAATTCACAGCGCCTGCGCTCCAGGGAGCGTGCGCGCCCGTTTCGGGGTGGTTTTTCCGGGAATTAACGCATTTTTCGCATTTTCCATCTGCGCACCGAGCTTACTTGGTGGATCAAATTCCCTATACAAATTCGATTGATATCGTACCAAAACCACTCGCGCCGTCGCTGTTTTTTCTCATTTTCATCCATTTTCAGCTGGTTTCTCCTGCGGGACCTCGCGGGCACTCGTCTCCGCCGTTCTGAAACAAAAATTTTCATTTTTGAATTTTCAAAATTTTCATCAACTTAGAAAAATTTCGGCAAAAATTTAATATATAAAATTCAAAAATTTTCACTAAATCCTGATAAATTTTACGGGAATTCACAGCGCCTGCGCTCCAGGGAGCGTGCGCGCCCGTTTCGGGGTGGTTTTTCCGGGAATTAACGCATTTTTCGCATTTTCCATCTGCGCACCGAGCTTACTTGGTGGATCAAATTCCCTATACAAATTCGATTGATATCGTACCAAAACCACTCGCGCCGTCGCTGTTTTCCCTCATTTTCATCCATTTTCAGCTGGTTTCTCCTGCGGGACCTCGCGGGCACTCGTCTCCGCCGTTCTAAAACAAAAATTTTCATTTTTGAATTTTCAAAATTTTCATCAACTTAGAAAAATTTCGGCAAAAATTTAATATATAAAATTCAAAAATTTTCACTAAATCCTGATAAATTTTACGGGAATTCACAGCGCCTGCGCTCCATGGAGCGTGCGCGCCCGTTTCGGGGTGGTTTTTCCGGGAATTAACGCATTTTTCGCATTTTCCATCTGCGCACCGAGCTTACTTGGTGGATCAAATTCCCTATACAAATTCGATTGATATCGTACCAAAACCACTCGCGCCGTCGCTGTTTTCCCTCATTTTCATCCATTTTCAGCTGGTTTCTCCTGCGGGACCTCGCGGGCACTCGTCTCCGCCGTTCTGAAACAAAAATTTTCATTTTTGAATTTTCAAAATTTTCATCAACTTAGAAAAATTTCGGCAAAAATTTAATATATAAAATTCAAAAATTTTCACTAAATCCTGATAAATTTTACGGGAATTCACAGCGCCTGCGCTCCAGGGAGCGTGCGCGCCCGTTTCGGGATGGTTTTTCCGGGAATTAACGCATTTTTCGCATTTTCCATCTGCGCACCGAGCTTACTTGGTGGATCAAATTCCCTATACAAATTCGATTGATATCGTACCAAAACCACTCGCGCCGTCGCTGTTTTTTCTCATTTTCATCCATTTTCAGCTGGTTTCTCCTGCGGGACCTCGCGGGCACTCGTCTCCGCCGTTCTGAAACAAAAATTTTAATTTTTGAATTTTCAAAATTTTCATCAACTTAGAAAAATTTCGGCAAAAATTTATTATATAAAATTCAAAAATTTTCACTAAATCCTGATAAATTTTACGGGAATTCACAGCGCCTGCGCTCCAGGGAGCGTGCGCGCCCGTTTCGGGGTGGTTTTTCCGGGAATTAACGCATTTTTCGCATTTTCCATCTGCGCACCGAGCTTACTTGGTGGATCAAATTCCCTATACAAATTCGATTGATATCGTACCAAAACCACTCGCGCCGTCGCTGTTTTCCCTCATTTTCATCCATTTTCAGCTGGTTTCTCCTGCGGGACCTCGCGGGCACTCGTCTCCGCCGTTCTGAAACAAAAATTTTCATTTTTGAATTTTCAAAATTTTCATCAACTTAGAAAAATTTCGGCAAAAATTTAATATATAAAATTCAAAAATTTTCACTAAATCCTGATAAATTTTACGGGAATTCACAGCGCCTGCGCTCCAGGGAGCGTGCGCGCCCGTTTCGGGGTGGTTTTTCCGGGAATTAACGCATTTTTCGCATTTTCCATCTGCGCACCGAGCTTACTTGGTGGATCAAATTCCCTATACAAATTCGATTGATATCGTACCAAAACCACTCGCGCCGTCGCTGTTTTCCCTCATTTTCATCCATTTTCAGCTGGTTTCTCCTGCGGGACCTCGCGGGCACTCGTCTCCGCCGTTCTGAAACAAAAATTTTCATTTTTGAATTTTCAAAATTTTCATCAACTTAGAAAAATTTCGGCAAAAATTTAATATATAAAATTCAAAAATTTTCACTAAATCCTGATAAATTTTACGGGAATTCACAGCGCCTGCGCTCCAGGGAGCGTGCGCGCCCGTTTCGGGGTGGTTTTTCCGGGAATTAACGCATTTTTCGCATTTTCCATCTGCGCACCGAGCTTACTTGGTGGATCAAATTCCCTATACAAATTCGATTGATATCGTACCAAAACCACTCGCGCCGTCGCTGTTTTTTCTCATTTTCATCCATTTTCAGCTGGTTTCTCCTGCGGGACCTCGCGGGCACTCGTCTCCGCCGTTCTGAAACAAAAATTTTCATTTTTGAATTTTCAAAATTTTCATCAACTTAGAAAAATTTCGGCAAAAATTTAATATATAAAATTCAAAAATTTTCACTAAATCCTGATAAATTTTACGGGAATTCACAGCGCCTGCGCTCCAGGGAGCGTGCGCGCCCGTTTCGGGGTGGTTTTTCCGGGAATTAACGCATTTTTCGCATTTTCCATCTGCGCACCGAGCTTACTTGGTGGATCAAATTCCCTATACAAATTCGATTGATATCGTACCAAAACCACTCGCGCCGTCGCTGTTTTCCCTCATTTTCATCCATTTTCAGCTGGTTTCTCCTGCGGGACCTCGCGGGCACTCGTCTCCGCCGTTGTGAAACAAAAATTTTCATTTTTGAATTTTCAAAATTTTCATCAACTTAGAAAAATTTCGGCAAAAATTTAATATATAAAATTCAAAAATTTTCACTAAATCCTGATAAATTTTACGGGAATTCACAGCGCCTGCGCTCCAGGGAGCGTGCGCGCCCGTTTCGGGGTGGTTTTTCCGGGAATTAACGCATTTTTCGCATTTTCCATCTGCGCACCGAGCTTACTTGGTGGATCAAATTCCCTATACAAATTCGATTGATATCGTACCAAAACCACTCGCGCCGTCGCTGTTTTCCCTCATTTTCATCCATTTTCAGCTGGTTTCTCCTGCGGGACCTCGCGGGCACTCGTCTCCGCCGTTCTGAAACAAAAATTTTCATTTTTGAATTTTCAAAATTTTCATCAACTTAGAAAAATTTCGGCAAAAATTTAATATATAAAATTCAAAAATTTTCACTAAATCCTGATAAATTTTACGGGAATTCACAGCGCCTGCGCTCCAGGGAGCGTGCGCGCCCGTTTCGGGGTGGTTTTTCCGGGAATTAACGCATTTTTCGCATTTTCCATCTGCGCACCGAGCTTACTTGGTGGATCAAATTCCCTATACAAATTCGATTGATATCGTACCAAAACCACTCGCGCCGTCGCTGTTTTCCCTCATTTTCATCCATTTTCAGCTGGTTTCTCCTGCGGGACCTCGCGGGCACTCGTCTCCGCCGTTCTGAAACAAAAATTTTCATTTTTGAATTTTCAAAATTTTCATCAACTTAGAAAAATTTCGGCAAAAATTTAATATATAAAATTCAAAAATTTTCACTAAATCCTGATAAATTTTACGGGAATTCACAGCGCCTGCGCTCCAGGGAGCGTGCGCGCCCGTTTCGGGGTGGTTTTTCCGGGAATTAACGCATTTTTCGCATTTTCCATCTGCGCACCGAGCTTACTTGGTAGATCAAATTCCCTATACAAATTCGATTGATATCGTACCAAAACCACTCGCGCCGTCGCTGTTTTTTCTCATTTTCATCCATTTTCAGCTGGTTTCTCCTGCGGGACCTCGCGGGCACTCGTCTCCGCCGTTCTGAAACAAAAATTTTAATTTTTGAATTTTCAAAATTTTCATCAACTTAGAAAAATTTCGGCAAAAATTTAATATATAAAATTCAAAAATTTTCACTAAATCCTGATAAATTTTACGGGAATTCACAGCGCCTGCGCGCCAGGGAGCGTGCGCGCCCGTTTCGGGGTGGTTTTTCCGGGAATTAACGCATTTTTCGCATTTTCCATCTGCGCACCGAGCTTACTTGGTGGATCAAATTCCCTATACAAATTCGATTGATATCGTACCAAAACCACTCGCGCCGTCGCTGTTTTCCCTCATTTTCATCCATTTTCAGCTGGTTTCTCCTGCGGGACCTCGCGGGCACTCGTCTCCGCCGTTCTGAAACAAAAATTTTCATTTTTGAATTTTCAAAATTTTCATCAACTTAGAAAAATTTCGGCAAAAATTTAATATATAAAATTCAAAAATTTTCACTAAATCCTGATAAATTTTACGGGAATTCACAGCGCCTGCGCTCCAGGGAGCGTGCGCGCCCGTTTCGGGGTGGTTTTTCCGGGAATTAACGCATTTTTCGCATTTTCCATCTGCGCACCGAGCTTACTTGGTGGATCAAATTCCCTATACAAATTCGATTGATATCGTACCAAAACCACTCGCGCCGTCGCTGTTTTTTCTCATTTTCATCCATTTTCAGCTGGTTTCTCCTGCGGGACCTCGCGGGCACTCGTCTCCGCCGTTCTGAAACAAAAATTTTCATTTTTGAATTTTCAAAATTTTCATCAACTTAGAAAAATTTCGGCAAAAATTTAATATATAAAATTCAAAAATTTTCACTAAATCCTGATAAATTTTACGGGAATTCACAGCGCCTGCGCTCCAGGGAGCGTGCGCGCCCGTTTCGGGGTGGTTTTTCCGGGAATTAACGCATTTTTCGCATTTTCCATCTGCGCACCGAGCTTACTTGGTGGATCAAATTCCCTATACAAATTCGATTGATATCGTACCAAAACCACTCGCGCCGTCGCTGTTTTCCCTCATTTTCATCCATTTTCAGCTGGTTTCTCCTGCGGGACCTCGCGGGCACTCGTCTCCGCCGTTCTAAAACAAAAATTTTCATTTTTGAATTTTCAAAATTTTCATCAACTTAGAAAAATTTCGGCAAAAATTTAATATATAAAATTCAAAAATTTTCACTAAATCCTGATAAATTTTACGGGAATTCACAGCGCCTGCGCTCCATGGAGCGTGCGCGCCCGTTTCGGGGTGGTTTTTCCGGGAATTAACGCATTTTTCGCATTTTCCATCTGCGCACCGAGCTTACTTGGTGGATCAAATTCCCTATACAAATTCGATTGATATCGTACCAAAACCACTCGCGCCGTCGCTGTTTTCCCTCATTTTCATCCATTTTCAGCTGGTTTCTCCTGCGGGACCTCGCGGGCACTCGTCTCCGCCGTTCTGAAACAAAAATTTTCATTTTTGAATTTTCAAAATTTTCATCAACTTAGAAAAATTTCGGCAAAAATTTAATATATAAAATTCAAAAATTTTCACTAAATCCTGATAAATTTTACGGGAATTCACAGCGCCTGCGCTCCAGGGAGCGTGCGCGCCCGTTTCGGGGTGGTTTTTCCGGGAATTAACGCATTTTTCGCATTTTCCATCTGCGCACCGAGCTTACTTGGTGGATCAAATTCCCTATACAAATTCGATTGATATCGTACCAAAACCACTCGCGCCGTCGCTGTTTTTTCTCATTTTCATCCATTTTCAGCTGGTTTCTCCTGCGGGACCTCGCGGGCACTCGTCTCCGCCGTTCTGAAACAAAAATTTTAATTTTTGAATTTTCAAAATTTTCATCAACTTAGAAAAATTTCGGCAAAAATTTAATATATAAAATTCAAAAATTTTCACTAAATCCTGATAAATTTTACGGGAATTCACAGCGCCTGCGCTCCAGGGAGCGTGCGCGCCCGTTTCGGGGTGGTTTTTCCGGGAATTAACGCATTTTTCGCATTTTCCATCTGCGCACCGAGCTTACTTGGTGGATCAAATTCCCTATACAAATTCGATTGATATCGTACCAAAACCACTCGCGCCGTCGCTGTTTTTTCTCATTTTCATCCATTTTCAGCTGGTTTCTCCTGCGGGACCTCGCGGGCACTCGTCTCCGCCGTTCTGAAACAAAAATTTTCATTTTTGAATTTTCAAAATTTTCATCAACTTAGAAAAATTTCGGCAAAAATTTAATATATAAAATTCAAAAATTTTCACTAAATCCTGATAAATTTTACGGGAATTCACAGCGCCTGCGCTCCAGGGAGCGTGCGCGCCCGTTTCGGGGTGGTTTTTCCGGGAATTAACGCATTTTTCGCATTTTCCATCTGCGCACCGAGCTTACTTGGTGGATCAAATTCCCTATACAAATTCGATTGATATCGTACCAAAACCACTCGCGCCGTCGCTGTTTTTTCTCATTTTCATCCATTTTCAGCTGGTTTCTCCTGCGGGACCTCGCGGGCACTCGTCTCCGCCGTTCTGAAACAAAAATTTTCATTTTTGAATTTTCAAAATTTTCATCAACTTAGAAAAATTTCGGCAAAAATTTAATATATAAAATTCAAAAATTTTCACTAAATCCTGATAAATTTTACGGGAATTCACAGCGCCTGCGCTCCAGGGAGCGTGCGCGCCCGTTTCGGGGTGGTTTTTCCGGGAATTAACGCATTTTTCGCATTTTCCATCTGCGCACCGAGCTTACTTGGTGGATCAAATTCCCTATACAAATTCGATTGATATCGTACCAAAACCACTCGCGCCGTCGCTGTTTTCCCTCATTTTCATCCATTTTCAGCTGGTTTCTCCTGCGGGACCTCGCGGGCACTCGTCTCCGCCGTTCTAAAACAAAAATTTTCATTTTTGAATTTTCAAAATTTTCATCAACTTAGAAAAATTTCGGCAAAAATTTAATATATAAAATTCAAAAATTTTCACTAAATCCTGATAAATTTTACGGGAATTCACAGCGCCTGCGCTCCAGGGAGCGTGCGCGCCCGTTTCGGGGTGGTTTTTCCGGGAATTAACGCATTTTTCGCATTTTCCATCTGCGCACCGAGCTTACTTGGTGGATCAAATTCCCTATACAAATTCGATTGATATCGTACCAAAACCACTCGCGCCGTCGCTGTTTTCCCTCATTTTCATCCATTTTCAGCTGGTTTCTCCTGCGGGACCTCGCGGGCACTCGTCTCCGCCGTTCTGAAACAAAAATTTTCATTTTTGAATTTTCAAAATTTTCATCAACTTAGAAAAATTTCGGCAAAAATTTAATATATAAAATTCAAAAATTTTCACTAAATCCTGATAAATTTTACGGGAATTCACAGCGCCTGCGCTCCAGGGAGCGTGCGCGCCCGTTTCGGGGTGGTTTTTCCGGGAATTAACGCATTTTCGCATTTTCCATCTGCGCACCGAGCTTACTTGGTGGATCAAATTCCCTATACAAATTCGATTGATATCGTACCAAAACCACTCGCGCCGTCGCTGTTTTCCCTCATTTTCATCCATTTTCAGCTGGTTTCTCCTGCGGGACCTCGCGGGCACTCGTCTCCGCCGTTCTGAAACAAAAATTTTCATTTTTGAATTTTCAAAATTTTCATCAACTTAGAAAAATTTCGGCAAAAATTTAATATATAAAATTCAAAAATTTTCACTAAATCCTGATAAATTTTACGGGAATTCACAGCGCCTGCGCTCCAGGGAGCGTGCGCGCCCGTTTCGGGGTGGTTTTTCCGGGAATTAACGCATTTTTCGCATTTTCCATCTGCGCACCGAGCTTACTTGGTGGATCAAATTCCCTATACAAATTCGATTGATATCGTACCAAAACCACTCGCGCCGTCGCTGTTTTTTCTCATTTTCATCCATTTTCAGCTGGTTTCTCCTGCGGGACCTCGCGGGCACTCGTCTCCGCCGTTCTGAAACAAAAATTTTAATTTTTGAATTTTCAAAATTTTCATCAACTTAGAAAAATTTCGGCAAAAATTTAATATATAAAATTCAAAAATTTTCACTAAATCCTGATAAATTTTACGGGAATTCACAGCGCCTGCGCTCCAGGGAGCGTGCGCGCCCGTTTCGGGGTGGTTTTTCCGGGAATTAACGCATTTTTCGCATTTTCCATCTGCGCACCGAGCTTACTTGGTGGATCAAATTCCCTATACAAATTCGATTGATATCGTACCAAAACCACTCGCGCCGTCGCTGTTTTTTCTCATTTTCATCCATTTTCAGCTGGTTTCTCCTGCGGGACCTCGCGGGCACTCGTCTCCGCCGTTCTGAAACAAAAATTTTCATTTTTGAATTTTCAAAATTTTCATCAACTTAGAAAAATTTCGGCAAAAATTTAATATATAAAATTCAAAAATTTTCACTAAATCCTGATAAATTTTACGGGAATTCACAGCGCCTGCGCTCCAGGGAGCGTGCGCGCCCGTTTCGGGGTGGTTTTTCCGGGAATTAACGCATTTTTCGCATTTTCCATCTGCGCACCGAGCTTACTTGGTGGATCAAATTCCCTATACAAATTCGATTGATATCGTACCAAAACCACTCGCGCCGTCGCTGTTTTCCCTCATTTTCATCCATTTTCAGCTGGTTTCTCCTGCGGGACCTCGCGGGCACTCGTCTCCGCCGTTCTGAAACAAAAATTTTCATTTTTGAATTTTCAAAATTTTCATCAACTTAGAAAAATTTCGGCAAAAATTTAATATATAAAATTCAAAAATTTTCACTAAATCCTGATAAATTTTACGGGAATTCACAGCGCCTGCGCTCCAGGGAGCGTGCGCGCCCGTTTCGGGGTGGTTTTTCCGGGAATTAACGCATTTTTCGCATTTTCCATCTGCGCACCGAGCTTACTTGGTGGATCAAATTCCCTATACAAATTTGATTGATATCGTACCAAAACCACTCGCGCCGTCGCTGTTTTCCCTCATTTTCATCCATTTTCAGCTGGTTTCTCCTGCGGGACCTCGCGGGCACTCGTCTCCGCCGTTCTGAAACAAAAATTTTCATTTTTGAATTTTCAAAATTTTCATCAACTTAGAAAAATTTCGGCAAAAATTTAATATATAAAATTCAAAAATTTTCACTAAATCCTGATAAATTTTACGGGAATTCACAGCGCCTGCGCTCCAGGGAGCGTGCGCGCCCGTTTCGGGGTGGTTTTTCCGGGAATTAACGCATTTTTCGCATTTTCCATCTGCGCACCGAGCTTACTTGGTGGATCAAATTCCCTATACAAATTCGATTGATATCGTACCAAAACCACTCGCGCCGTCGCTGTTTTCCCTCATTTTCATCCATTTTCAGCTGGTTTCTCCTGCGGGACCTCGCGGGCACTCGTCTCCGCCGTTCTGAAACAAAAATTTTCATTTTTGAATTTTCAAAATTTTCATCAACTTAGAAAAATTTCGGCAAAAATTTAATATATAAAATTCAAAAATTTTCACTAAATCCTGATAAATTTTACGGGAATTCACAGCGCCTGCGCTCCAGGGAGCGTGCGCGCCCGTTTCGGGGTGGTTTTTCCGGGAATTAACGCATTTTTCGCATTTTCCATCTGCGCACCGAGCTTACTTGGTGGATCAAATTCCCTATACAAATTCGATTGATATCGTACCAAAACCACTCGCGCCGTCGCTGTTTTCCCTCATTTTCATCCATTTTCAGCTGGTTTCTCCTGCGGGACCTCGCGGGCACTCGTCTCCGCCGTTCTGAAACAAAAATTTTCATTTTTGAATTTTCAAAATTTTCATCAACTTAGAAAAATTTCGGCAAAAATTTAATATATAAAATTCAAAAATTTTCACTAAATCCTGATAAATTTTACGGGAATTCACAGCGCCTGCGCTCCAGGGAGCGTGCGCGCCCGTTTCGGGGTGGTTTTTCCGGGAATTAACGCATTTTCGCATTTTCCATCTGCGCACCGAGCTTACTTGGTGGATCAAATTCCCTATACAAATTCGATTGATATCGTACCAAAACCACTCGCGCCGTCGCTGTTTTCCCTCATTTTCATCCATTTTCAGCTGGTTTCTCCTGCGGGACCTCGCGGGCACTCGTCTCCGCCGTTCTGAAACAAAAATTTTCATTTTTGAATTTTCAAAATTTTCATCAACTTAGAAAAATTTCGGCAAAAATTTAATATATAAAATTCAAAAATTTTCACTAAATCCTGATAAATTTTACGGGAATTCACAGCGCCTGCGCTCCAGGGAGCGTGCGCGCCCGTTTCGGGGTGGTTTTTCCGGGAATTAACGCATTTTTCGCATTTTCCATCTGCGCACCGAGCTTACTTGGTGGATCAAATTCCCTATACAAATTCGATTGATATCGTACCAAAACCACTCGCGCCGTCGCTGTTTTCCCTCATTTTCATCCATTTTCAGCTGGTTTCTCCTGCGGGACCTCGCGGGCACTCGTCTCCGCCGTTCTGAAACAAAAATTTTCATTTTTGAATTTTCAAAATTTTCATCAACTTAGAAAAATTTCGGCAAAAATTTAATATATAAAATTCAAAAATTTTCACTAAATCCTGATAAATTTTACGGGAATTCACAGCGCCTGCGCTCCAGGGAGCGTGCGCGCCCGTTTCGGGGTGGTTTTTCCGGGAATTAACGCATTTTTCGCATTTTCCATCTGCGCACCGAGCTTACTTGGTGGATCAAATTCCCTATACAAATTCGATTGATATCGTACCAAAACCACTCGCGCCGTCGCTGTTTTCCCTCATTTTCATCCATTTTCAGCTGGTTTCTCCTGCGGGACCTCGCGGGCACTCGTCTCCGCCGTTCTGAAACAAAAATTTTCATTTTTGAATTTTCAAAATTTTCATCAACTTAGAAAAATTTCGGCAAAAATTTAATATATAAAATTCAAAAATTTTCACTAAATCCTGATAAATTTTACGGGAATTCACAGCGCCTGCGCTCCAGGGAGCGTGCGCGCCCGTTTCGGGGTGGTTTTTCCGGGAATTAACGCATTTTTCGCATTTTCCATCTGCGCACCGAGCTTACTTGGTGGATCAAATTCCCTATACAAATTCGATTGATATCGTACCAAAACCACTCGCGCCGTCGCTGTTTTCCCTCATTTTCATCCATTTTCAGCTGGTTTCTCCTGCGGGACCTCGCGGGCACTCGTCTCCGCCGTTCTGAAACAAAAATTTTCATTTTTGAATTTTCAAAATTTTCATCAACTTAGAAAAATTTCGGCAAAAATTTAATATATAAAATTCAAAAATTTTCACTAAATCCTGATAAATTTTACGGGAATTCACAGCGCCTGCGCTCCAGGGAGCGTGCGCGCCCGTTTCGGGGTGGTTTTTCCGGGAATTAACGCATTTTTCGCATTTTCCATCTGCGCACCGAGCTTACTTGGTGGATCAAATTCCCTATACAAATTCGATTGATATCGTACCAAAACCACTCGCGCCGTCGCTGTTTTCCCTCATTTTCATCCATTTTCAGCTGGTTTCTCCTGCGGGACCTCGTGGGCACTCGTCTCCGCCGTTCTGAAACAAAAATTTTCATTTTTGAATTTTCAAAATTGTAAAGGACCTACCCACCCGCCCTGGGTGAATGTGGGCGCGACCCCTTCGTAAGCAGAACCATTGGGAGAGCCGCAGGGCTAGTTACGAGCGATACACGTCTATTATCGACTTGGGGGCCATATACACCCCCATAAATCTTTCCTGACTAATACTGTGACACCGGAGCATTTTACACTGCCCAGGCGATATTAATTTAGGTATAGTAAAATATTGACCGGGAGGCATTATACACCTCACCCGCACTACTATACAGGTTGACTAGGTTAAGATCTTGACCGAGGGAGGCTGTATACATCTCCCTCGTACTGTGATATTAGTTTAAGTATATTTCGACTATTGATTGGGTGGCTTTTTACACCCCCAGTTATTGTTTAGTATATTCTTATTATTAATTGACTTGGGAGGCTTTTTACACCTCCCACGTATTTATTATTGGCTCTAGTTTACTTAATTGATTCTTGGCTGTTATCTATCTCTCCAACTAAAAATGTCATCCAAAGTAGCAAAACCTGAATCGTCAAAGCCAGCGAACACCGCCAATATAGCGATGAAGCATACCGACGTAGAGAAAAAAGTAATGGGTAAAAAGGAAATAATAACGCGGGATATTAGTCATCTAATTAAATCTGCCTCGGAAAGCCCACTTGAGGGACTAGGAACTGTGGCAAATCAACTCTTTCAGGAGGGTAAACTCCAATTAGAGCAATCTGGTAACATAAAAGCCAGCATAAAAGAGACGGTGATCGAATGTCTTAGCTGCCTCTATACAGTCGCGCTGAGACTCAGCGCTAGATCACCACCCCCTGACACTCAGATGGTAGCCTCCACTAACTTCAGCAAGGAGGTACTCGAAGAGCTGAAACAACAAAGGGAGCTAGCTGTCGCGACAAAGTCGAGTGTGGACGCTGTAAGAGAACAAATCCAGGCCTTAGACGTTGCCTCATACGCGGCGGTGGCTGCGACCGCTAAATTGCCACAGTCCTCTGCCTCCAAACCACAATCTGTCCACTCCATGGTCGTGTCGTCAGTCGATGCCCACGATACTAGCGAAGACGTTCTCAATAAGATAAGGACCGCTGTGAGTGCCAAGACATCAGGCTTAAAAGTGGACAGAGTGAGGAAAGCGAGAGATCAAAAAGTTGTGTTGGGTTGTCAGACTCGAGATGAGTTGGCCAGAGTGACAGAAAAACTGAAGACAAGCTGCCCAACTCTGCTAATAGAGGAGAAGACTAATAAAGATCCCCAAATAATTTTGCACGGAGTGCTTACAATTAACACGGATGACGACATACTGTATGCACTTCGTAGGCAGAATGAGCATATATTGGGCATGATACCTGAAGAAGAGTACAGAGCGAGTGTGCGGTACCGCCGAAGGGCTAGGAACCCACTCGAGAATCACGTCATTCTACAGGTGTCACCGTCTGTATGGCAGCGCGTTACGGAGGTGGGCAAGGTTCATATAGACCTTCAGCGCATAAATGTAAAAGACCAGTCCCCCCTGGTGCAGTGCTCCAGGTGTCTGGGCTATGGACATGGTCGGAAGGCCTGTCAGGAGTCTGAAGACACCTGCAGCCACTGCGCAGGCTCTCACCTGCGCAATGCATGTCCGGCATGGCAGGCTGGGGCCCGGCCCACGTGCCGCAACTGCCAGAGTGCCCGACTAGACCGGACGGACCACAACGGCTTTGATAACAGCTGTCCTATCCGAGTGAAGTGGGACACTCTGGCAAGGGCGAGAGTGGCGTACTGCTGAAGGCACCCAGACTAGAATGCAGGTTGAATCCCAAGTAGCCCAAAGTTACACATGCCGGGTTATACAAGCAAACTTGCAACGCTCAAAGCTAGCAACTATGGAGCTCCTCCTGGAGGCACATAAACGGGGAGTTTGCTTTGCGTTGGTCCAGGAACCGTATGTTGGCGCGGATGGTGAGCTAAATCAAAAGAGTGGGTACAGGGTGGTCCAAAGGACAACTGGCCGAACAAAACCGGTCAAAGCCGCTGTGGTTGTGTTTAACAACGACATTGAAGTGCTCGAACAACCTATGCTCACAACCGAAAACATCGCAGTGGCAATTCTGAGAACACGTTGCTGGGAAGTATGTGTCATCTCTATTTATTTTGAAGATAGCTTACCTATCGAGCCCTACCTCGCCCATGTCAAATTTATCAAGAACAAGTTACAGCCGAGGAGCCTGCTAATTGGTGGCGACGCTAACTCTTGGAGTACATGGTGGGGTAGTGAGCGCGAAGACCATAGGGGGGAAGCTTTAATGGGCTCATTGGAAGAAATGGAGATGCACATACTTAAGGAAGGGAAAGAACCCACATTCTTCACCATTAGAAACGGAAAAATATATAAGAGTATGGTGGATATAACGACGTGTAGTCAAGATCTGCTTGGGCTGGTTAGTGATTGGAGAGTGGACCAGACCATCACAAGCTCAGATCACAACGCAATCGTGTTCACTATACGGCTGGGAAAACCAGTAGGTGCTAGACCGGCAAAGACGACGCGTAAATATAATATACGGAAGGCGGATTGGGGCAGATTTAGAAAGGTCTTCAAAGAAGGATTAACAGAAAGTTTCAGCAAACTAGAACCAATCTCTGAGATAAGCACATCAGCTGGAATCGAAAAAGCAATCACAACATACGTAAGTTGCGTAGAAAGGGCATGCCAGGAATCAATTCCACCAATTACAAAAAAGACAAAGTTCAACTTACCCTGGATGACCGAAGAACTCGATGCGTTGAGGAGAGAGGTCAGGACCAAAAAGCGAAGGGTATCTTGTGCAGCACCGCGAAGAAGACAACTCGTCGTCGAAGAGTACCTGCGAACAAAAGATAAATATGAATTAGAAGCAAAGAAGGCTCAGACTGAAAGCTGGAAAGAGTTCTGTGGGGCACAGGACCGCGAAAGTGTCTGGGATGGGATATACAGAGTTATAAGGAGAACATCTAAGGTATATGAAGACCAACCTCTAATAGACAACGGTGTCGTCTTGGGCCCCCGAGACTCGGTCCGGCTACTGGCCGAAACCTTTTTTCCCCTGGTGGCAGACGATGATAAATCCCACGCTGAAACACGAAGGAAAGCCGAACGTTGTGCAGATGACGGTCAGGAAAGCGTCCAAGATCCACCTTTCACGATGGATGAACTCATACAATCAGCAAGGAGTTTTAACCCGAAGAAAGCCCCCGGAGTGGACGGGTTTACAGCCGATATTTGCTTGGCCGCGATTAGGGCGAGCGAACAAGAATTTTTGAGTCTGATTAACAGGTGCCTCGCCCTGGCATATTTTCCGGTATTATGGAAAGAGGCAACGATAGTAGTCCTACGGAAGCCAGGCAAAGACGACTATACTAAGCCCAAGTCATATAGGCCCATAGGACTGCTATCGATCTTCGGAAAAATACTCGAGAAGATGATGATTAAAAGGATACGCTGGCACCTGTTGCCCAGACTCAATACAAGACAGTACGGCTTCGTTCCCCAACGCTCGACAGAAGATGCGCTTTACGACCTCATCCAGCATATTCGTGAAAACCTTCAGGCCAAAAAGATAAACATCGTGGTGTCACTAGACATTGAGGGGGCATTTGATAGTGCATGGTGGCCGGCAATAAAGTGTAGATTAGCCGAAAAGAAATGCCCCCTCAACTTGTGCAGGATAGTCGACAGTTATCTGAAAGAAAGAAGTGTGAGAATAAGGTATGCGGACGAAGAGTTCTGCACCTCAACAACCAAGGGTTGCGTACAGGGGTCTATAAGTGGTCCCACATTCTGGAATGCACTTTTAGATCCCTTATTAGACGGAATCAACGAACGCGACGTACACTGCCAAGCGTTCGCTGATGACATAGTTCTGGTATTCTCGGGGCTCAACATTGGAAAAATGGAACAACAAGCTGACCGAGTTCTGAACAGTGTGCACGAGTGGGGCCTCGCAAATAAGCTGAAATTTGCACCTCATAAAACTTTCGCGATAGTTGTAACTAACAAGCTTAAATGCGACACCCCACGCGTGCACATGGGTGGTACTCAAATTGAAATAGTTACAGAAATAAAAATTTTAGGCCTATTGGTTGACAATAAATTAACGTTTAACGCCCATGTTAAGAAAGTGTGTCAGAAAGCTATCAATATTTATAAACCGTTGGCAAGGGCAGCGAAGATTAACTGGGGGTTGAGCTCCGAGACTATTAGAACTATTTATGTGGCTGTAATAGAGCCAATAATCATGTATGCTTCCAGCGTATGGGCACCGGCTACACAAAAAATAATGACGCAGAAGCAGCTGAACACAGTGCAGCGCGGTTTTGCGCAAAAAATCTCTAAATCATATCGCACTGTGTCATTAAATGCTGCTCTGCTACTAGCCGGCCTCATACCGCTGGATTTGAGAATACAGGAGGCGGCTCAAATCTATGAGGCCAAAAGGGGACGACCACAGAATATACTGAGCGGCAGAATGGTCGAAGAGAAGGTCGGCTTCTTAAACGCCCCACATCCCTCAGAGGAGGCGGTTGTGAGGTTTCGGTGCTTAGAAGACATGGAGCCCGAAAATGAAGCGGACCACAGTATGGCTGGTCTGAGGATATTCACGGATGGCAGCAAGATGGACAAGGGGGTGGGAGCAGCTCTTACGTGCTGGAGGGATGGAGAGGAAACTTTGACAAAGAAGTTTCGTCTCCAGTCCTACTGCACCGTGTTCCAGGCAGAGCTGTACGCCATTCTCCAAGCGACAGAAGTTGCACTAAAAACCAAGGACAACTCCGTGAATATTCTCAGCGACTCCAGGTCTTCTTTGGAGATGTTAAGTGGCGCCGAAACCTTCCATCGAATAGCATTTGCCATTAGAAGAAATTTAATTCTTTTAAGGGCCAAGAATAAAATGATCAGCTTCTTCTGGGTGAGAGCACACGTAGGAGTGGCTGGGAACGAGAGGGCCGACTTCTTGGCCAGGGAGGCTGCCACAAAACTTAAAACCAGACCACACTATGATAGCTGTCCGATCTCTTATATAAAGAGATGCATAAGGAAGGAGAGTGTCATGGTGTGGTCTGAACGATACAGGGAAGGTGCTACAGCCTCCGTGACAAAGACATTCCTGCCCTCAGTAGAAAAGGCGCACAAAATTTTAAAGAAAATTACACTGACGCCCCTTTTGACCCAAGTTTTCACTGGACATGGCGGGTTCTCTGGGTACCTACACAGATTTAAGTGCAAAGATAGTCCTGGCTGTGTCTGTGACGAAAGTGTCGATGAGTCCATTTTGCACCTGCTCATCGACTGTCCGCAGCACAGCCGAATTCGGGGGGACTTGCACCAGCAGATCCTAATAGAACTGTGTAGGGACTCAATTCCCGCCATTTTAGATAATGACAAATCTCGGGACCTGTTCCTGCAATTTTGCTCTAAGATTGCAGGAACAGTTATAAAAAGAAACAGGGCGGGATGATATAGACACAGTGTTTCTTATGTATTATAGAATACACTAATTAACATGTGTAAAAATTATACCTGCCCTGTTCGGTTACCATACTAAATCAAATAAAATAAATTTTAAAAATAACTTGCCTATAAAAAGTCTCCGATCATGTCGGAGGGAGCCGCCACTTGTCAGAATGACAAGTTAAAAAAAAAAAAAAAACCTCACAACACACCCCACATAATCACCACTTCATACCATCTCAGGCCGTACAAGGATTGACTGCTGCAAGGAAGGTCAGTGCAACCCTACCATCATTAAGTCACCACTACGTTGAGAACAGATCTGACCGCGGAGAAAGGCCGCTTGGGCAGCGACTCTGGACTCAGGTTTAGCTGATGGGCCCCTGAACCTAGTGTTCCAGGTGTTGACTCGTTGGCCAAGCCGTTGGCCTCAACATTTGATAAGCAGAGCGCGGTTAAATTGATTCCGCGGACAGATTTGGCATTACTGTGACTTAACTTGGCCGTTCTAGGGTTAACTCACTAATTGTAAACTTATCAATTTATAACTTATTGATACACAGGCTTATTGAGTTACTAGTACATAGCCTACCTTGTCACATGTAGGCCTGTATAATGATTGCAATTATTGAGATTTTGTTTTGTTAATTTTGTTGATTAATAATTAATAGTATCTAATTGTTGTTTGTGGCCCGTAACTGGCCAACAGTTAGATGTAGATTGTAATAAATAGACTTAATATTAATATAATTTGATAATTGTAGGTTCTCAACCAACCAATTTGTAATTTGCAGTGCCTAGTATGAGTCTAGTGATCCTTGATCCGCTTAGAGAGAAACTGGGGGCAAGAAAGCACCCGGTGGCCTGGACGCCTGCAATAGTTACAGGGGGCGGGTTCAGTGGCAGCAAGTCCAGTGTAAACGGGCATTGGTCTCCGGTCGGAGGCCCTTTTACCAGGGACGCCAGTGTGACCCTTTTCCTTCCTCAGCTGGGCAGGCCGCTCTGGGGTCCTTGAAGGACCAGCAATACCAGAGTTATCAGCCTGCCGGCACTCTTCCTCAAGGAACTTTAAAAGGTCCGAAAAGGGGGCAGGTAGCTGGCCCCGTCCCCACCATACCTTTGCTCAAAACGCAGTTTCAACTCGGGAGGTAGGCGGGACAACACAATGTGTAATAAAAGGAAGGACCACTGGTCCACGGGAAGCTCTAAACGCTTAGGAGCGTTGCAGGCTACAATCAGTGGATTTAAGAGTGATTCTCTTAAATGGGACACCCCATAGACACGTGGCAGCGCTAGAATTTGTGCCACGTGTGTGTCTGCTAACCGGCGCACGTTGGCATACCGCCGAGTCAGTAGTTCCCGCGCGGTGGTATAACTCTCCTCGGAGAGGTCTAGGTGGCTAACTAAACCCAGAGCCTCTCCTTGCAGGGAAGAGAGTAGATAGGCCAGTTTCTGGCAGGGAGACAGGTCCCTTCTCGCGTCCACCAGGCTATCAAAGAGGCTGAGAAAGCCTAGCCACTCGCTCAGGTTGCCAGAAAAGTGGGGCAAGTTTATTGTTGGCAACTTGCCCTGTAACGCAGGCTGCGTGGTGGGTCGGTGGGAGACTCAAGAATAGAGCTCATTCTCGCCTCCTTCTTGAGCCTCGCGGCCTCCTCCACCAGACCGTCTGTCAGCTCAAAAAACTGTTCGTAGTCCCGCACTGAGGACTCCAGCGATTCCGGAGGTAGCTCCAATGCCATGAGGTCTCGGAAGGCCTCTTCGACGACCGCCTGCCTGGTCCGCACCTGCTCGCACCGCTGGAGCAGTGCGGATGCCCGGTCCACCCGGCCTACCAAGGCGTTGGCTGTAGCAGCCCAACGCAGCTCTGATTGAATTTGCACGCTCAATTTTTTGTGGGCTGACATCTTAGGTAGGTACAAAACAACTTAAATAAAGGTAGTTACAACAAACAGATAACAAAATCAAAACAAAGTTATTTGTTACAAGTTATGTTTCAACTTTAACCAAACAAATTAATAATCAAACAAGAATTACCCACTTTAAACACAAACAAATTACTACTTAAATACTATTTATTAATTAGAATTATTTACTTTAAAACAAGAATTATTTATTTTAAATACATCAAACAAACTACTCTGTTACCTAACCACGAGGGGTTGTAGTAAACAAACAAAGTATTTGTTGGTTAAAAGTTCCAAAAGATACAAATTAAGCTATCAATAATTTATGTTAAGTCAATCAATAACATAAATTAAGATAAAAGAAAAATTAAGTTTTTAATTACCCGTACTAAGCCACTAGACTCATACTAGGCACTGCAAATTACAAATTGGTTGGTTGAGAACCTACAATTATCAAATTATATTAATATTAAGTCTATTTATTACAATATTAAGTCTATTTATTCACAGCCGATGATGGGTGATCTGCCCTCCGACCGCGTTCTAGCCACTCGACCCTTTGCTGGGGTTGATTTTGCTGGCCCGTTTGCCATCAAGAGCTCTAACCTCCGCAACGCCAAATCGCTCAAGGCCTACCTCTGCGTTTTTGTATGTCTCGCTACCAAGGCGGTACATTTAGAACTTGTGAGTGCCTTAAGCACTGAAGCTTTTGTAGCCACGCTAGGTAGATTTGTCTCTCGTCGAGGATTGCCTGACCTGATTTGCACTGATTGCGGCACAAATTATAAGGGCACTGATAGATATTTAAAAGAAATTGTCGAATTCCTGTCTAGCAATAAGATTAGATTAAGTACAGCATTGTCCAAGATGGGGGTAACCTGAAAGTTGACCCCCCAGCTTGCCCTCATTGGGGTGGAATATTCGAAGCTGTGGTTAAGGTGGCCAAGACTCATCTCCGGCGCGTTATAGGCGAAACTGTTTTAACCTTTGAAGAACTCGCCACCGTGTTTTGCAAAATTGAGGCTGTACTCAATTCTCGGCCACTCTGTCCCCTCTCATCTGACCCAAATGACCTGGAGGTCTTAACTCCCGGTCATTTTCTGATTGGTCAGCCCCTTAACGCTCTACCCGAATACCCCTTCAGGGACGTGAAGGTTTCACGTTTGTCCCGGTTTGAGCTGCTGCAACAGATGACTCAGAGTTTTTGGCACCGTTGGTCACTAGAGTATTTGCATCTTTTGCAGCAGCGGGTTAAGTGGGCTGACAAATCTGATCCACCCAAAGTTGGTGACCTAGTGCTGATTAAGGAACCTAATTTGTTGCCTTTATACTGGCGCCGTGGGCGCATTCTTAAGCTGATCTACGGGTCTGATGGGGTTCCCAGGGTTGCCGAGGTAATGGTCGGAGACTCTGTCTTGCAGCGAGCCGTTTGCTCCTTATCACGTTTACCTATTTACTAGTAAGTGGACGTAAATCCTTACGACCACAGGCGGGGGGATTGTTCGCGCCATGTGCCTGTCAACAATTCCTTGTTCCATGGTCGTAGCGCTGGCAATCTCTTTGGCTCGCAATGAAGTTGACAGATACTTAGTTTTAAACTTGCTGCGGTTTTGGGGCGTGGTTTTTGCAAGTTCCTTTGGTTTGACAGCTAACACGTATTCACGTAAAATTCCCGGGTCGCCTCGCGCCCGTTTTGCTTTTTAATCCGTAACAAAGAACCTTTTTTGGAACCCGCCGACCTTTGCTCGCCACGCGATCGGCGGAAGTGTGTGTGAAAAGGTGACCTTGACCACCTCTAGTTGGTCTAACTAGTGATAAACCAAGTGTACAGTGCTACGCCAGCCCGGCGTCCACAGCTGCAGGCCATAACTGGCTGCCTGCCTGCTGCGGCTAGCGGCCTGAGAAGTTCACCTCACACTTAACCTCACAACACACCCCACATAATCACCACTTCATACCATCTCAGGCCGTACAAGGATTGACTGCTGCATGGAAGGTCAGTGCAACCCTACCATCATTAAGTCACCACTACGTTGAGAACAGATCTGACCGCGGAGAAAGGCCGCTTGGGCAGCGACTCTGGACTCAGGTTTAGCTGATGGGCCCCTGAACCTAGTGTTCCAGGTATTGACTCGTTGGCCAAGCCGTTGGCCTCAACACCCTTGTAGGTATTTAAGTTTCTTGATTTGAAGATAGATGTGACGTATCGCTCTGATTGGTGTTCAATAGAAATATGAATACGTTTTTAGGGTTCCGTACCCAAAGGGTGCCAACGGGACCCTATTACTAAGCCTCCGCTGTCCGTCCGTCCGTCTGTCAGCGGGCTGTATCTCGTAAACCGTAATAGATAGATAGTTGAAATTTTCACATATTGTGTATTTCTATTGCCGCTATACCAACAAATAATAAAAAATAAGATAAAATTTAAAAATAAAGGGGGCTCCCATACATAGAAAAGGAGTCGAAATAAAATTTTATTTTTTTACCCTGGCATGTGGGGTGTCATTGTCTAGATAGTTCAAATATATATTTTTTTATTTTTTAGCTACAAAAATGAAGAAATGGGGGGCCGTCAAAGTTGTCGGTTTTAGACCAATTGTGTTAGGGGGGTCTATCTCAAAAACTAAACTAGCTAGGAATTTGAAATTTTTGTATATTATGTACTACATAGTGTATTTAAACAACAAATACTGAAAACACCGATTTATAATGCGGTTTGTAAGTTGTGACCAAAACAAACGAGCATTTTTTCCCCATATGCTAATTTAGCACTTTTTAAGAAGTAAGATATCTAAATATGTATCTAGTTTTAAAAAAATGATGTGGTCATATGTACGGAACCCTAAAAGAGCGAGGCCCGAACGCACTTGGCCGATTTTTTATATTCCATGAATCCTATTTCATTAGATAAATCTATAATTTCGTCGATTCTGACATTTGAATCAAAGTCCAGAGTCACTAGGTACGCAGTTTTCTTCGATACGCAAAACAATTATCTCTCGATTAACTTGCAAAAGGGTGGTAATTAAATACTCCCACTAAAACTTTCGGTTGTAGCACATCAATTACCGCAACAGGGGGAGAGAAGGGTGATGGGAGCGTAAATGTAGTCATTGAAATGCCGTGATTGAACCGCACCAAGCGTCAAACACTTCGTGAACTGAGAATACTGGTACATGTTTGAATCTTGCAACTTGTTTGTTGGTAATGTGATTATTCAAAAGGAGGTTGGCAAATTTTGACCCAGCTCATTTTAAAGCCGTTCAGATTCAGAAATTATCACTTAATTTTAATTAATATTTTTCAGAGTATTTTACTGTGTAAACCCCATATTTTTAGAAGATGGGGATCAAAAATATAATTATTCACAAGTACACATTATAAATAACTGTTACATGGCAATACAAGTGAATATCTTTTTCTCCCAACTTTATTTGATAGACTTTGATGAACTTTTTTGTTAAACTGGTTTACTAGAACAAGCATGAGAAGTTTGATTCACGAACGTGGGCTTGAGGGCCACAGTTCAGTTCGTCTGGGTCAGAAACTATATGGAATTCGCCAATCTTCTTTTGGCATAGGTTTAATACAAGTACTACGAATTTTTGCATATTACTAACTTGTGCCCGTTTGGAGTTACGTTTTTAAAAGTCCCGCGGGAACCATTTGTTTTTCCGGGATAAAAGTATTTACGTTACACTCTTGGTAAGTATTCAAAAATGCCCGTGCAAAAATCACGCCGATACGTTGATTCGTTGCTGCGTAATTTAAGGACAAACCAACAAACACGATGGGTTGAGATGAATGAAATAAAGGAACTTACTCCTACTTCAGTCAATTGTATACTTTAACATACCTATGTAATCCTCGCCGACCTGGGTGGCCTGCTCGGATTCTGGAAGGAGCTCGGCTGGCTGGAGTGATCCGGCGGGGAGCTGCACCAGAGGAATCACGCAAAACGGGCGAACATCGCCTACTTGCGGAGACAATTCCCAGGAAGAAGAGAAGAGAAGAGAGATACCTATGTAAGTACCTAATATTCTTACTATAAACTTGGTTAAGGTACATCTATTGCAGTAGAGAGCTAGTGGGGGTGAAAGGTGAAGGGAGGGCGTCGGTGTGAATTCAGTAATCACGTTAATTGAAAAGCCGCATTGAGTCGTTCGAGAACCGATTAGTCTGTTTTACCGCGCTTACAAATTATTTGGGTTTGAGTTTATTTACATATTTTCTTCTGTGGTTCTGTTACAATATTTTTTGACTACCCCCAAGAGCAAGTGAGCGAGAAACCCTCAGGTGAGGGTGAAGGCCTTCTCCAGAGAAAACAATTTGTCTTGTGCTACCTGGAACGATCTTTTGCCAGCGCATTTCATCAGGTCGTCTGGCTGCCTTGCGGACGGTCTGTCTACTATCCTGTGGCCTACAAGACCCGGCCACGTCATCAGCTACACATAAATTTTTAGATACATGATATGTTATGCACGGCTTCGGGCCATCGCAAACATCGCCTACATTTTATTTTATTTTACTTTGAATTTTGATTACGAATTCGATGTAAGTAAATAATATTTTCATTAATTCGGGAGATATAAGGCGTTGACAGACATACAGATAAGTGCAAATCCTCACACAGAGACATCACTTCGCTCAGTCTTTTTAAGAGGTAGAGAAGAGAAGTTATGATTCTTCAGGAGGAGCGAAAAGTACGTCGAGTGTTGAATGATTTATTCCGTTTGGCGGAATATAGCACAGGAGTATTAATTTTTCTTTAAATCTTCAGGAACAATCATTTGTCAGAATAAAATATATAATAAATTATAATAAAATGTTAAAACGTAACAGTAAAAGAGAAGAACCAAAATCACCGACATTGCTCAGCGAGTCGCGAAACTGAAGTGGAAATGAGCGGGGTATATAGTTCATTCATTCATTCATTCGTTGCATAAACTGTTACAATTAAAAGTCTTAAAATATAGTTGGCTCAAACAGTTTGCCAATGTCTGGCGCGCAACATAGTTCGAGGAGCTGATGGTCGAAGAGTTGGGGTCTCAAGGTGCTGGAGTGGCAACCCCGCACCGGGAAGCACAGTGTTGGCAGACCCCCCACTAGGTGGACCGACGACATCAAACGAGTCGCAGGGAGCCGCTGGATTCAGGCGGTGCAAGACCGAAGCCTGTGGAAGTCCATGCAGGAGACCTTTGTCCAGCAGTGTACACCTATCGTTTGATAAAGAAGAAGAAGAAATGTTAAAATCGGCCTGCAGTAGCGCTAAAATCTATATATATAAAAGAAAGTGGTGTTAGTTACACTATTTATAACTCAAGAACGGATGAACCGATTTGGCTGAAAATTGGTGGAGAGGTAGCTTAGAACCAGGAGACGGACATAGGATACTTTTTAACCCGTTCGACCGCGTTTCCGTCAAGTCACTATAAAACGTGATATAACAAAAACGTATCTGACATGGAATAGCAAAACGCAAATGACAGTGGAATAACAAAACGTAAATGACAGCTAAACGTAATTTTGTCTTTGGTTAAGTATGGTAAAAAATTTGACAATTATAAAAATGATAGCTAAACGTAATTGATAATATCATCAGTAATATATTTTCTCTTTGAATCATCATTAACAATGCCGCGAGTAATATTATAAATGCGAAAGTGTGTTTGTTTGTTGGTTTGTCCGTCAATCACGCTGCAACAAAGCTACGGATTGACGTGATTTTTTGAATAGGTATAGTTGAGAACCTGGAGGGTGACAGCCGACAGGCATCCCGGAAAATCAAAGAGTTCCCGCGGGATTTTAAAAACTAAATCCACGCGAACGAAGTCGCGGGCATCAGCTAGTTTACGTTAAAACAATATTATGAGGCAGCTTACATTTAATTGTCCTTGCAGCTCGGCTTAACACCCGCTGTTACGTTAATACGCGTGTAAGCTTCTTAAGCTGTGCGACTCTACGCGAGCTTTGCACATTAGTAGTTTGCGGTTATTGCAACAAAGTGGACTCTTTCTGATCAATGTTGAACCAGAAAGATCAGAAATACCGAAGATCTCACTGGTGGCAATGTAATTCTTTTATTCAATTGGAGAAGCCATTGGCGTAACTATACTGTTTGAGGCCCGATGGTAAATGAATTGGATGGGGCCCTCTCCCACCCATTTAAACATTTTAGGGTTCTCCTCTGCTCACGGCCCTCTTGGGCCGGGGGCTCCTTTCGTCTGAGGGCCTGTGGTATTTTGCCTAAATGCCACCCTATAGTTATGCCACTAGCAGAAGCCCTGTCAAGCTAAGATCACAGGATCTTACCCGGTTAACTGACGAGACCAACTAGCCTAGGTTAATATGTCACTCTCCAAGTCCAACTAAAAAAAAGCCCTAACAAAAAATCACGTCGAACCGTTCCTCTGGTGCTGTGTGATTGAATGACAAACCAACAAACAAACACACTGTCGCATAAATAATATAAGCAAGGCTTACGATTTCTTTATCGTCTTAGTAGGTACCTAAAATATCAATAATTCATAATCGACAGTTCCCAAATCATCACAGTTTAGGAGTGCAGTTCCTTACAGCATCAGATTGAGGAGTTACGTTCTGGTGTTCAACGATGCAGTTTTAGCACGGTTAATATCTCCACAGTACGACGAACCAGTCAAACAAGGCTTGAGTGTAAGTATTCAATTAATAATAAATAATGCAACATTAGAATAACAGTGAAATAAAAGGGACAACAAGCAATTCTCGCTAAAAGTTACAGTTTAATTTGTACAGTTTACTCTTAGCTATTTACGTTTCCGGCGGGCGCCGCGCCGTGTTACGGTTAACTTGGAACTTAATTTGCCTCTCAGCACGGCTTCCTAACACTACGGTTAGCAATAATTTATTGTATTTTTAGGTAGCGTGTATTTTAAACCTGCCTAAGCTGCTACAAATGTGCTAACTAGTCTATTCAGTTTGCTGCAGTGTTCAACATTGTATCATAACTATTATTATAAATGCGAAAGTGTATTTGTTTATTGCTTTATCCTTCAAATCACGCAGCAATGGAGCAACGAATTTTTATCCTGAGAAGACAAAGTTTCCACGGGATTTTAAGTAGGTACGTACATAAACTAAGTCAATGCGGACAAAGTCACGGGCTTTAAACTTTATAATAATAAATTCAGAACCTTTATGTATGTGTAATGTGGTAATAAGCTTTACAATAAAACGTCATCGTATTACGGAATAAATCAATTGAATCGAATTAAACGTACCTCATGTCTCGTACGAGAAAATACATTTATCTTCCCTACCTAATCGATGAGGTAAATGTACATTCAGTGTTATTTCAGTAAGTACTATTTACGGATAGTTTGTAAAGTGGAAAGCACTTACATGCTGCAACACACATTACTTTCGAGTAGTATTTCATGCTCTGTAACTTTGAGAATTTATAAAAGTAGTGGACTTTGGCGCGGGAAAACTACCTTGCATCGTCTACAGTGTTAGACTCTACACTGTAGAGGTATAATTGGTGGGTCACAATACTTAGCGGGTTGTAGTAATTTCATTCCAGTGCTGCAGAGCGTCTATTGGTTCATAAAAATGTCAGTCTATAAGACAGTTAAACATAAAATTCAAATTCGAAATTATTTTATTTCATGTAGGCCAACCTGTGTCTCTTACGATACGTTGAGACTTGAGACTTTACCACCACCGCACCGGTTCGTAATATAAATAATAATCATATCTAAAAACCTTATACACTGACTATTTTTGCTCATATTCAGATGGTGTTTATCATGAGTTTATTGTTTAAACATTAAAATACAAGGGATAGCAATACAATACAAAAAGTGTGCTAAGTGTACAGCCCAGCAAAATGCCTGTCTCCAAACTAAGAACCCTTGTGCTATAAATAAAGATATTATTTTTATATTATTATTATGGGAAGCCAGTCAGTCGTTGACAGCGGTAAATGGTCGTTAATAATTTATTGAATTAAATAATTACAAAAAAAACTATGCAAAGGAATATAAGTATGTAGTTTTTATTGAATCGCGTACGACGAGACGACATACAAGATGCTAAAACTGAAATAAACTGTTGTATAATATTATTTAATACAACATTTTTTCAGTAGGTACTGATAATGCGAATGTACGAGTTGGCTGCATCAGACACGCCGATAAAATGCTGAAGACATCAACAGAAGATGCCTCATGCCTTAGACCAGTGGTCTAAGGAAGATGCAGAAGTCAACACCGATGTCTCTTGCCCGAAAGGGCCAAGCAATCATTTAAAATACTCAAAATGCGTCATAAAGCTGTGAGACCACCTTAAGTAGTCAGTAGGCGCATGAAACATGCGATTCCACCCCGCTCCGCTACAGAGAATAAATTGAGCACAGTTTATCCGCACTTAGCAACCTTATTCGCCTGACCCGTCGCGTCGGCGACGCTCGTCGCGGTAAGGACTCCTTCACACTACAACTATTTATTTCAAGGCATATTATGCGGTGCACTGTCTTTGTTAATATGGCTTAGTAAGGTACATCCTATTCTACTAATATAAAACCGGCCAAGTGCGTGTCGAGCCACGCGCAGTGTAGGGTTCCGTAGTTAAAAGTCTCAAATATTATTGCTGACCTAGGATAGTGCTTTTGTTATATTTATGAATATTGAATACATTTTGAGTTCCATGGTTTAAATACTATAATATTCTACAAAATATGCAACTTACACTACGTGTAATACCTAACTTAGAAAAACCAGATATAACTCCTTAACCAATGAACCCTACTTTTACTTAGCCGTGATAGTTTTCCTTTAAAATTCATTATATATACTACTGCTCTGAATTTTTTCTTGTATCCTATATACAACCATAATATCTCTCTCTACTAAAAAACTTTAAAATATCTAATAAAATTTAACACTTTAAAATATCATATTTCACAAACGGATCCCTAAATTGAAAAATGATGTTCCCACACCCACAATATTTTTGAAAGACCTATTCAACGACATCCCACACTATGGGATAGACGAGAAAAAAAAATTCATCCCCACTTTACATGTAGGGGAGGTACCCTAAAAAAAATTATTTTTCACAATTTTATTTCACGACTTTGTCGGCGTGATTGATATTTATACTCTTGTCAAATTACAGATTTCTAGTACCAATAGTCTCTGAGCTAAACCGCGGACGGACAGACTGACAGACGGACAGACGGACGGACATGGCGAAACTATAAGGGTTTTCCGGGTACATCTATCCATACATACTTCCATCCATCCTCACAAACTTTCACATTTATAATATTAGTAGGATTCGTTTGTCATTCAATCACTCTGCAACAGAGCTAAGGATCGATTTGCTTTTGTTTTCATGGACGATCTCGATTCTCAGAAAACAAATGGATTAAAAAAAGCTAGAAACATTAACAAGTATAGAAACAAATTCTGTACTTCTAGCTTAGATATACGGCCGGTGCATTGGTACAAGTTTATTTAGAAAAACATGCGCTATTTTCAATAATAAACGACAAACTTAAGCGCCCCGTAGTGTACTAAAGGGTTCCTTCCGGAACGCTTGCAAAAAGAGCTTCTTGGACATCAAAAATACTTGATTTAACCATGATTTCTGTTCGGGGTAACCGATTATTTAACGTCAACTAACAACCCCGCGCCACCCAACCTTGTCACACCTAATCACAATATGTCACCCCTCCCGCACCGCTCGCTACCTCAGGAACGGTTCCTGTCGTCCTTTATTAGTCTATGGTAGGCCTAAAGCCAAACATCTGCAAGACGCGCCACAGCTCCGTTCAGTAGAGCTGAAACTATTTGTATTACCCCTATTTAGGATTCTGTGATGGTACGTACCCGTGTTGAATGTATTTAACAGTACAAGTGGTGCGGAGGTCAGGCGGCGGGTTAGCCTTGTTGCTTGCTAAGTGCGGGCGTCCACGTTGCATTCGCAATTAGGTTTCAAAGTGTTTTTAAAATGAGTTTTCTCAACAAGATAAACAAAATACGATTAGCGGGGGACAATTTACACGAAGTTTTTAAGCCGTTTTCTTTTTTCTTGGTGTTTGTTTACAAGCTTTTATTTAGTTTCACCTGTCCCGATGTTTGTCATCAAATCTTGCATAAATTTCATCCACTTCCCGGTTACCGATTGAGCTGAAATTTTGCATACATGTGTAAATCGCGTGACAATGCAATATTATGATGACATGGTGCAGATCCGATGATGGAGCTGGAAGGCGGCCATGGGAACTTCGCAATGAAACGGCACAACCTCATCGAGTTGGGGCTCGTTTGATTCGTCTTGACGAGTACTTTGTTTTTAGATGGTTATCAGGGTCTGATCTGATCAGGGTATGATGATGAAATCGGAAGGTGGTTTTGGTAACTCTGTAATAAAATGACGTAACCCCATCGAGTTTGGGCTCGTTTGATTCTTCTGGACAAATAGTCTAGTTCTAGATGATAGCACAGGTCTGACGATGTAGCCATCTACTAAAAGCTTGTTTTTTTAAATAAAATTTTTAATTTACACCTTGTTCAATCTGCTTATGCTTATTACAAAGCAAGCTATAATAACTGAAGTAATAAAGCTGGCAACGACTTAGTAAACTTAGTGTTTAGTGCCTGGGCCGTAACTGAAACATTTATAATCATACTTAGGTATAGTTTTTATTCTTTAAAATAACTACGATGTTTTAGTGCAGGCGCTCAGAGAACAATTTTGAAGCGAAGCTGCAAGCTCCAAAGCTGTAAATAAGTCAACTGTGTGAGCTGGGCAGCGTTTATTATTTTATGAGAGGACAAGACAAAGTAAGAAATTTTATATATTACGTAAGAAGCTTTGCTTCTGTCAGGTGCTCGGCGACACCAGTGCTTTTATTTCTTACGTTTGGACGCTGCACCTTTCTTTATAGGTTCACTTGATGCAGTTTGAGTGCGATCGACATACGTTATCATGACGTCATAATATGTTAACATTGACGATATTGGTTTTGCAACACTTAAAATTAGAGAAAGAGTTTGAAAAGGCTTCGCCAGAATGTATCAGTTTAATCCTAAATGAATGTATTTATACTTCGTGCGCTCCTAAGCCAGTAATCAACTCTTCGTTTCATTTTCTAACGTTTGTACAAAGGTGGAATCTGGATTGACTACACAACCCCTGTCATGAGTGATATTAACAAAATTTAATTAAAATTTGTAAACGAATTCCAGCTTTGGGTACCTATACGAAAGTACGAAGTAGATACAGGGGTAGATTAAAATGAGATGGCTATAAAATAAAATTCTTAACCATGCTTCAACTAAGAACTCCTATTTGCCATGTTTCCTGCCACTTATAACTTAAGTACCTTAATCGCAAGAGTAAATATGCATCTTTAAGGCAAGTGCGCTACAACTTAGACCTCATCAGTGCTTTCCATCATTTATTGACACGCCTATAACGCAATAAAAAATTGAAATCAACTTTTTCCTTCAAATTTTTGCACATGACTACAACGAGAAGGGCTACTCAGGTTTCAAAAAATTATTGAATATGTTTTCCCCTGATGTAAAAATCAAGACGTCATCTATACACAGGAAATATGGTTTTTAACGTTTTCCCTCTACGTGGCTCGTGAAGGCTCCATGTTGTGACACAGAGCGGGTAACTTTGTGCGTCTGTCGTCACTCGTCAGGTAACGCGCGTCCCTTTGATGCCGTGTCAGGCCGCGGCTGGTTTAATATTCAAATGTTTGGACACTTGCGGAATGTACTTTATGCTTCTACCGTGCGGGTGACGTAACGTAATTTTGATTAAACTTTTTTACACACGCTGAAATTTAAATATTGACTTTTTTATTGTTAGCAATGAAAATCTGTTAATTTAGTGTAGTGTCTACATTGCCGTGCAATTGCAGTTAAGTTAACAGTTTTGAGTTAGCTAAACAAGAAAAAATTTTATGAATTAGGCAGTATTTTGAGGTCCTGCTAGTTAGTTACTGATAAATATGGTGTTGATGGTGATATGGTGGTAATGTTGTCCAAAATTCCTCAATGCCTGAAGACTAAAGTCTTCGAACAGTGCGTGTTGCCAGTGATGACTTATGGATCCGAGACATGGTCGCTAACTATGGGCCTCATAAGAAGGCTCAGAGTCACTCAGCGAGCGATGGAGAGAGCTATGCTTGGAGTATCCCTGCGAGATCAAATCAGAAATGAAGAGATCCGCAGGAGAACAAAAGTCACCGACATAGCTCAGCGAGTCGCGAAACTGAAGTGGAAATGGGCGGGGCACATAGTTCGAAGAGCTGATGGTCTTTGGGGTCCCAAGGTGCTGGAGTGGCGACCCCGCACCGGTAAGCGAAGTGTTGGTAGACCCCTTACTAGGTGGACCGCCGACATCAAACGAGTCGTAAGAAGCCGCTGGATTCAGGCGGCGCAAGACCGAAGCCATGGTCCATGCAGGAGACCTATGTCCAGCAGTGGACATCTAAAGGTTGATGATGATGAAATATGGTGTTACCATTATTTATTATAAACTAGCAACAAAAAAGAAGCCAAAGATGTTAAAATTATCTATTATCTATTTCAATAAGAAGCAGAAATGATTAAACATTCAAAAGTAATCCTACGTGAGAGTGCCTGCTCTTGTAAACTCTACGAGGGCGGATGAATTTTAAAGGCGATGGTACGAGAGGTATCGAAAGCAATATTCGCCTTCTGGTCGGGACTTTTGAATTCACAGCATAATGCAACTGGCGGGCTCGGGCGCTAAGTGCGGATAAATTCTATTCCACCAGATGTACAAATAAAAAAATTAAGTGGCACTCGGGGAATGCCGCGGTAAAGCTATAGCACAGCATAAGCATAGCACATTTTATCAACTTATGCAATTATAATATTTATACCATTTTTTTTGCATACTAAAAATTATGCAAAAAATAATTTAAAAAAACAAACAAACAAGAAAAGCGCACTGTCACTACTTCGCGAGTGAGATTCGAACCTGCGACATCATATACCATACGGTAAAGAAAGCGGCCGCTCGCCCACTGCGCCGAACAGAGCTACTTGTGAACTTCTAAAATGTTGAACGGTTACTGAACGACGGTGTTAGGTTTATTTTCGTTACGGAATTTCTTGATTCGGTCGCCGCGCTCATACTGTTTGTCCTAGTTCAAAGCCCGCGATAAATGCTATGCAATATCTTTAAAAATTAAAATAGGTATATTGAAATAACAAATAAATTCTATTCTATTCTACAGACTCGGTTTCTTCTTTAAACTTCTAAAGTTCATGATTCTAGGTAAACAGAAAGTACCCTATAGGTTTTGATGATCTTGCGAGTGTCAAAATATGCGGCATAAGCGGAGCATAATAGGCATATCTTTTGATTGCGTCGACTAAGGCCCGCTTGCAGAGACGCAGGGTTAGGTTTAACCCAGGAATAAATTTGTAATTTTGACAGAAGCTATATACGAAATCTGTCAAAGCAGCAGCTAACTCTGGGTTAAAAAGATAACTCTGCGTTTCTGCAAGCGGGCCTAAGAAGTTTGATTTTTTAACTGCTGCAAGGGCCTGCAGACTTGAGTATTTGATATTAATTTCAACTTGATACCTCCTTGCGATCCTGAAAAAATGTCTTCACAGACGGACAGACGGACAGACAGACAACGAAGTGATTCTATAAGGGTTCCGTTTTTAGTACGGAGTACGGAACCCTAACAACCACGCGGGCGATTTCGTGGGAATCATGTAGTGTTGCATGTTTATCTATATAAATCGAATTACTTTAATTTGGATGCTCTAACCATATAGCTTCTGACAGATAGATCAGAATTAGGTACTAAAGTTTTAGTTCGGTTACTTTTGCGGTACCAACAGCATTTCAGATAGTTGCAGCAGTGTACTTTGAACCCTTTTATACCATTAGTTAATTAAGCAAGTGGAGTTCATGTTCGCGTACACTTTCCGTGCAAGGGAAGTTGGCTTCGAGTTTACCTTTAATCTGAACCAACTCGTACGCGGGTTTGTGAATATTTACTGCTAATGCGGAGTGGAAACTTTCGCTTCCCGCTCGAAGAAGGCACTTGCAGTAAAAATACTCCTCGAATTAACTGGAAGCTGAATATTTTATTATTTGGAGGAAACGTAGGTACAAGGCATCGCTTTTTGAAGGAAAGTTCCTTAACAGATATTAGGAATGGGCCCTCACTCACAAAAATAGAAATAAACGAACAAATATGGCGCAATAAGATGCACCTCATTGGCTGGGTAGAGCGTTTTTACAAGCTTTTAATATTTAACTTGCAATGTTTGTTTGGGTCAAATCTTACAAGATGAGTTAGACCCACTTCCCGGTTTCTGATCGAGCTGAAATTTTGCACGTATGTGTAAATCGGATGACAATGCAATATTATTGTGACATGGAGCTGATCTGATGATGGAAGATGGCTATCAGAACTCTAGTAAAACGACGTAACCCCATCGAGTTTGGGCTCGTTTGATTCGTCATAACAAGTACTCTGATCCTAGATGATATCCAAAGTCTAATGATGAAGCTACTAAAAGCTTGCATTTAAAAATAAAATTTTAAATTTACACTTGTTTTGTTTTAGTATTAGCCAAGCTGAACTTGGAAAATATTCTCCTCTCCCCTCTAAATAAGCGGAAAGCTTGTGTAAGGCCGCTATTAGACAGTGCCTCGTTCATCGTTCATTTTTGCGAATATTTTTGGGAAAGTGAACGATGAACCAGGCACTGTCTAATTTGGGCCTTAGGAGCGGGTACGACACTAGTGCAACGAGTGTGGATTGAACCGTCGACCTTTTAGTCAGTCAGGCCGTACATTTAACCATTGGGCTATGTTTAAGGCTTTTTAGTTTTGTTTTTATGTAATCAGAATTCAAGAGAAAAAAGGTAGTGCGCTGCCTGTTGCATTTTGTATCGCTTTCTTATTTCACTATAAAATAAGTGAGCGCGCCGTAATTTCTTTTAAAATGGAAGTTTTGTAGTCGACTGATCTCAATCTCAAAGCTAAGCATTCATTACGTTTTCGAAACTTATTTCCTTGAACAGAATGTGCCAGTAAAAGATTGAAAATATCGTGCAAATGTCCTCAACTATTCTAAAAATCTTTACTATTTATCACTTAAAACTACAGTTCCCAAGTGTAATTGAACAATTAGCATTTCAGTCGGTAGGTAGTGGGTAGCGAGTAGATGGTAGTGGGTACCTGGAGGGGGCTAATCGCTGCACATTTACATTCGCAATGAATAAGTCATTAAGACGCCGACGCGGCTTCAGCGGGAGAGCGTTTTGCAGCTGTGTCAACAATGGCTTCTATGAGTCCTAGATGTAAAGTAGCTACCAACTCTACCCTACTCTATAAACATTGTACCTTGATATATGTCTGCTCTCTGTTTTTAACTGTCACATTCTTATCCACACAGAGACACCTCATCATACTTAAAATTATGTAAAAAGGAACATGACCATTCCTGCTAGTACCTAAAACCGATTAGGTTTAACTAGTGAGACTTTTATTCCCAGTAGTTTTACTGCATAAGGGCTAAATATTTACTACCTATGTGAAGAAATCTCAATAATCACTGTGAAAAATCTCTTCCTTAATAAAGAAGGCTCTCTATAACGGAAGGAGAGAAAAGGCCCGTAAGAGCACGATGTGTACGTATCTGCTACATTCCACAATTGTATCACAAATATCGCTGCTGGCGGCATTAATCTTTTTAATTTTACATTTGTTGTAGCCCTTGCGATATTCCTCAATCTTCAAGTCCACAACGGAGAGAGAGAGTACTTTGAAATAAAAGACATGCTGTTAGGATAATTATGTATTTCATATACTTAATTATGTACTGTTTATAATTACACGCAAAATATTCTACATTTAAGCCTTTTATGAAGTTTGATCGAGTCGTTTTTATGGACGAGTAGTTTGCTGGTTTCCTTGTCCTGTTTAACTTTAGCTGTGGCTCAAATCAATAAACCCTTGGTTTCCTAGAATCTATTGTAGTAATACTATGCACGCCCATCTCCAATCTTTTACTTGTGAAAACTTTTATGACCTTTTTAGATACCCCTAAAGCTTAGAGAAGTCTGCGGAACGTCAGTGCTCTTGGCGCAGTGCCCCTGTCTGGCTAATAGATGGCGCGCAATTAAACGGTAAATTGTCCCCCGCACCCCGCGCCTACCGCCCCGTGCCTCGGTATCACTACATAATTATTACAAATAAAAGTCCCCCGCCGCGTCTGTCTGTCTGTTCGCGATAAACTCAAAAACTACTGAACGGATTTTCATGCGGTTTTCACCAATAGATAGGGCGATTTATGAGAAAGGTTTTAATATATAATTTAAGATTTTCTGTAAATTGGTTGAAATATGCCGATAATTGTTGACGAATGACGATGTCGGAAAAATTCAAGCCGCCCGGGAGCTTTCATCGAAAACGCTGCCTACTCCTTTTGAGATATAACAAAACAATGCATGGTGGTGGTATGGTAGGATAACTCTCTACAGAAAAGTCCGCGATGGCATATATCTATCCTATAAGGATAGCTTACTGTACCCATTTTAACTTCTAAAAAAAATGGTCTCGTACTATGAGGTAATTGGAAATCTATTTAGACGGATACTGTATTAATCCTTATCAACTTAAATATGTTATTTACCATAAGCATTTCATGCACACTATGATAATCCTTTACACCACACAATTTAAATGAATATCTTAGGAGTAATCGCAAAATAAAAACGATCACGCGCCAAAATAAATTCAAGTGCGCACCGCGGGTTATGTAAGCTGAGTGCTTCCGAGTGGTAGGTACTTCTTTTTAACCTACCTCAAAAAAAAAAGAGGAGGTTCTCAATTCGACGCGTATTTTTTTTTTCGATGTTATATAAGCCTACGTAATATTATATGCTGTCGTTAAGTCACCGCGGTGGATTTACTGGACGGAAGCTCTCCGGTAGATAGAATATCAGACTATGTAGATTATGTAGCGGAGATATAGTAGCTCATACATACTACTAAATTTGTGTACATAACCCCCATTTAACCCTCTTGGGGTTGGAATTTCTATGATCCTTTCTTAGCGGACGTCTACGTCATAATAACTATCTGTGTGCAAAATTTTAGCCCGATCCGTCCAGTGGTTAGAGCTGTGCGTTGATAGACCAGTCAGTCAGTCAGTCACCTTTGCCTTTTATATATTTAGATGAAAGCTCAAGTACCAAGTTTGATGGATATTACTTGAAAATTAACTTAAAAATCTGGACTTTTATACAAATTTTCATCCCCTATTTGAAATCTTTGGGGGTGGAATTTTCAAAATTTGCGAAACACGTATTTCTTATTTTTGTATCGAAAGCCCAAAAATTAAAGTTTCATGGATATTACATGAAAAATAATTTGATAAATGAAGGACTTTCATACAAACTTTCAACCCCCCTTTGACCCTCTTGGGGTTGGAATTTTCAAAAATCCTTTCTTAGCGGACGTCTACGTCATAATAACTATCTGTGTGCAAAATTTCAGCCTGATCCGTCCAGTGGTTAGAGCTGTGCGTTGATAGACCAGTCAGTCTGTCAGTCAGTCAGTCAGTCACCTTTGCCTTTTATATATTTAGATAAAAGTCCCCCGCCACGTCTGTCTGTCTGTTCGCGATAAACTCAAAAACTACTGAAAGGATTTTCATGCTGTTTTCACCAATGAATAGGGCGATTCATGAGAAAGGTTTTAATGTATAATTTGTTAAGATTTTGTGTAAATTGGTTGAAATATGCCGATAAATAATTGTTGACGATGTCGGAAAAATTCAAGCCGCCCGGGAGCTTTCATCGAAAACGCTGCCTACTCCCTTTGAGATATAACAAAAAATGTATGGTGGTGGTATGGTGGGATAACTCTCTACAGAAAAGTCCGGGATGGTATACATCTATCTTTTAAGGATAGCTTACTATACCCATTTTAACTTCTATAAACATGGTCACGTACCATGAGGTACTTAATTGGAAATCTATTTAGACAGATACAGTATTAATCCTTATATCAACTTAAATATGTTATTTACCATAAGCATTTCATGCACACTATGATAATCCTTTACACCACACAATTTAAATGAATATCTTAGGAGTAATCGCAAAATAAAAACGATCAAGCGCCAAAATAAATTCAAGTGCGCACCGCGGGTTATGTAAGCTGAGTGCTTCCGAGTGGTAGGTACTTCTTTTTAACCTACCTCAAAAAAAAAGAGGAGGTTCTCAATTCGACGCGTATTTTTTTTTCGATGTTATATAAGCCTACGTACTATTATATGCCGTCGTTATGTCACCGCGGTGGATTTACTGGACGGAAGCTCTCCGGTAGATAGAATATCAGACTATGTAGATTATGTAGCGGAGATATAGTAGCTCATACATACTACTAAATTTGACTAATTGTAGGCTATACTTTCAACTCAATGAATGGCTACAATATGCATAGATACTTAATAATTTTCTTAATTTTCATCTTCATTCTGAGTATGCTTCTACATTTAAACGGTTTCGGTTGTTGTACTAAAAAAATGCTGTAGATATTATTTATTACTGACGATGATAAGGAGGTAAGGAGATGAAGGTACTTATAATATGCCTTTAGGGTAAAGATAGAATAGAAGAAGCTGTGTTTGTTATTTTTTGTGTATTTCTGTTCTCAGTTTCCTCAAAAGAACTGAACTGTTTTTTTGGTTTGTTGCACAAAATTGTCTATGTTGAAATTGCATGTTTGCAGTAAATGGCTATCAGAATCTTTTCGCTTATAAAAATGCATTAAATATTATGAATGTATCTATGATCAATATTTTTTTAATTTACCGACTTTTTATTCTCTCCTACGTTTAAATTTATCATTGAATCCTCATTTTCCGATTAGCTAATTCAATGGCATTGCAGCATGAAATACTTTCAACGACTCGCGTTTAAATATTAATCGTTTTGTACGTATGTTTAATTAAAGGGTTTAATGAATATTATTGAAACAATAGTATTAATCTACCTTATTCCATTAAAATAAAGTTGAAATTCACTTAACATTGGCGAAAACTGTAGTTGTAGATGTTGTAGGGCTGCTGAGTTAGCAGAAAAATATATTTAGTGACCGGCGAAATAAAAAGTGAATTTTGAAGCTTGCCATTGCAACATGCGGTACGTTGCAAAGTATACTTTATAGACAGTTTTTTAAAGGCGAGTGAATTATTTATTTTAAATAGGTTAATTTCTGGCACGTTAACTTTGTGATAGGGCGTTTCAAACCTGTGTTAAAGTCACCAATACATATTATGTATTCTAATCTCGAGGTAGGTTTCTTAGTAATATCTACAGTTATGCAACACTGAAATAATAAATATTTTCAGTAATAAAAGGCACAGCAAAAATTAAACAAAACTAAACTAATTTGGATAGTTTACAAACCTATAGAAAGAAAAGAAAGAAAGAAAATATCTATTGGATAGAAGCAGGCGTTACTTTGCGGAAGTCCATGATTAGCAAGAAAAGGTTAGAATTATTTTGCTATAATCCGCGGATTATAGCAAAATAATTCTAACCTTTTCTTGCTAAAGAAAATATCTTTATTTTCTAATGGTGACACAGACAAAACTAGTTATGGCACATAATTGTTAATAACTTTTGTTAAGAAAGGTCGTCGCCGTCAACAAACCGTCAAACGATAACCGTTCACTGCTAAATACTGCATAGGCATCTAGGATCTCGGTACACCTTTGGGGGTTATGACAGCCCGCGTTACCAAAAGTACCTAAGTATTTCACACTCTCTTTAACATTTCTGCGGTGGTGTCGTGTGATGCGGGTTGTTACGTTCCCTCAAATATGGTTGAGCGAAGCAATGGCTGGGTCATGCGTCATGCTCGTGAACGGGTGCCACCAGCGGCAATGGGGCTACTTTCTGTCTGCCCGTCTTAACATGTGTTGAATTACAATTAGATATAATTACGTATGCTTTTGTGGAACTTCCCCTCACTGTGGAAACTCTGCATACATAGCATAATATCTATTAAGTATATTGTAAAAGTATTTTGAAAAGAGCAACTGCTGAGTTTCTTGCTGGTTCTTCTCGGCAGGAACGGCATTCCGAACCAGTGGTAGACTCATTGACGATTCAAAAGTACTTGTAAAAGTTTATTTGAATAAAAAACATTTCTATTCTATTCTATTCTTTGCGAATGTTTTTAAATAAAATCTGCATTTCGAGTGGCAGCCCTATGGAGAAGGTACGGCGCTCCACATGACGCGCCATCATTTTAAAGCACGTAATGAATGAACGCATCGCGCATCGAAACGTTTTCAATTAATCGGCGACGCGTTATTTGAGGCGATGCGTTTCAGCGGGATCGCGGTATCAATAGCTCGAACGTTTTATCGCTTCAACTTGGAACGGCTAATGCAAATTAAACCTTTGCCGTTTACGCGGGTAGCTCAAAATCCGCAATATTTTTTATTTTAATAAAATTTTAAAAGCTTTTCTCTCGTTCAAAGGTCATTGAAATGTTTTAGCTAGGTAGGACTGCCAATTTATTACTTCATATATAAATACGAAGTAATAATAGAAGTATGTAATAGAGACTTAGGTACTTGAATTATTTTAGTAATTAAGGATTATCAGCATAATGGGGTATCTTACTGATATTTCTTATTAATTTAAATTTACCATTTTTCACAAATGCTATTTTCTTTTTTAAATATCTTAAGTAATCTCGGAAATTATTTATTTATTTTAAAATTTCCTCTTAGACAGAGAGAGTGCCACTGAAGTGTGATGTCACAAGTCAGCAACCTTGCATGCATGCTTCATAGAAAATTTCGTTTTAGAAAAACACAGATACAGTCATAGTAAAACAGCTTATACATTATTTATTATATTTTCTGTTATCACAAACGTTACACTTCCATGTTACATTTTCGATCAGAATTAATATTGAATAACAACATTTTGACACCAGTCGAATACCCAAATAGGCCTCTTCCTTATCAAATACCTCGCTCATAGGAGGAAGGGCTATAAATATATTGTATAAATATATTATCTAATACATAAAATTCTCGTGTCACGATGTTAGTTACCTTACTCCTCCGAAACGGGTGGACCGATTTTTATGAAATTTTGTGTGCATATCGGGTAGGTCTGAGAATCGGCCAACATCTATTTTTCATACCCCTAAATGATAAGCGTGGCCAACCACTAAATATTTTTGTTGGTGGTACGTAGTTCGCTGGGTTAGCTAGTAATTATATAAACTTCTCATGTCGCGGTGTTTGTTACCAAACTCCTCCGAAACGGCTGGACCGATTTTTATGAAATTTTGTGTGCATATCGGGTAGGTACGAGAATCAGCCAACATCTATTTTTCATACCCCTAAATGATAAAGGTGACCCCCCCTAAATATTTTTGTTGGCGGTACGAAGTTCGCTGGGTCAGCTAGTGTATGTATAAATATATGAATAATGTTATAACATTATTCAGCTATTTGAACTATAGTTAAAAACAATTAAAAATACAGATCAATAACATGACGTAATGAACACATTATTTAATAAATACTTTGCTTGCGTAACTAACAATGTACCTATTCAAATTCATGTAAATAGGTACATGTCATGCACAATTTTGTCCCTTGGTAACTTTTATGGTTTCTAGATAAGTCTTAACTACTTATCTTAAACAAACAAAAGTGCGCGAGTTAGTCGATATTGCTAGAATGGTTTCTTTGGTTTAGTGTTGTGCCAAAAAATTACGAGAATCAATGGATATATCGATAGACGTTGATAAGATTGATTTCTTATTGCGTATTTATACGTGTTATTTAATTTCTGTATTTCGTATTATATTAATGAGTAGGCTTATTGCTAAGGTACATTAAGCACAAACTATTATAAATGTTCACACTCATTATTAACATATTAAATTACATCTAAAATTAAAACTAATATAAATCTAAAACCTCATCGATGTCACCGCATTGCAGCTTAGTACCAATGGCCAAACTTATTTTTTGACCAAGGTAGCTGCCAGCTTTTGGATCCCCGGTAGACTCGATGGCCTAACATCATTAAGGTGAAAAAAAAACGTAAAAGAACTGCATCTTCATTTACCAATCATATTATCATATTTATCAGGTGGAATTGTTGTTGTTGTGAACAGTTAAGACATAATTTTCCCGCTTTTCAATATATTGCTGTAAAAATTAACATGTTTGTTTTGAAGGTCATCAACTTGATTATTTTAAGTTTTCATCGATAACCTACAACACGACGTACGGATACCATCCCTAAACTAATCAGAATCATAACGAGTGTTGTTAGTGATAATCTCAGCAGCGTGGAGTTCGACGAAGCTGGGTCTGTTATCTCGCGTATCTGATGTACATATTCTGTTCAATAGTTATATACTATTTAATTAGCATTACATTAACACACGCTGTTTGTCTTGAATTTTAGCTAAAACTACGTTCCCAGAATTTCTACGAGGGTGACGAAACACATTCGGAAAGGAGTTGTCCAAAATTGGTTTTTTAAATTTGAATTTAATTAACAAGGATGATTTTAATGTAGTTGGATAAAGATCCCAAAAGGCTTCTACCAAAATAATTTACAGATTTTTTAAAGCCTCCGATAATAAAATTTTTTTTTTGTTTTGACTCATTTTTTTGCTTGTGATTTGTCGTAATTCCTTGTTCCATGTGATTTATACACCGGTAAAAAACTGAAAATAATAGTCTATGTAAGGTGTCAATGTCAGATGATTGTCAGGAACAGATAATTTCATTTTCGAATAGGCAGTTCAAAAGTACCTAGTCGTAATTCCTAGTTCCTGGTCTGTGATTCCTAGTTCCAAATTCAAATTCAAATTCAAATTCAAATTATTTATTTGCCAGATTGAGTACATTTAAGATCTTAACAATTATAATACATTCGCTTCAATCCGCCACAGAGTAGCATGCAAATTTGTAATTAGTTACATAGTTAATAGTCCATGCTTCAAAATGACATGTATTTGGTTCAAAATTACATTTACGTGACATTAACCGGTGCCAGATTTGATAGTCTATAGATTATAAAAGTTTTTAGTGTTACCATCCATTGAAAAATATTTTTTACAAACGGTATTTTTCATAATTAATTTAAAAAAAACTGAGGACTCTAAAATTATTATTTTTATGGCGTTTAATTTTTTTTTTTCTCTTTCACGTAATGACAGTTTGGTTCTGGTTAATGGACACTCAGAATAAAAAACCATCCTCCATACTAAACTGGGACATGTCTTTACATCTTTACATCAGGCTGATAAGTGATAACACATCTCTACCGCGGTGCTGTACAAGCGGAACGAACGTGATCGAAACGTGGTCTGCATTAGTTTTGCTATGGTTTCTGTATGACGACACCGAAACCACAGTCAGTAAGACCATGCCTCTATGCAGTTTTTTCATTCAGAAAGCGTTGCAAAAAGAAGAAATATACTCTCGTAACTACAGGTTGACGAACGCCACAAGCGGCAAAAGAGCACCATGTGTAGAGGTTCCCTAGATACCTATGTTCAGCTGCAGATTGAATACTATAGGATCACGACGAAGACTCAAAATTCTATTGAAGTTTTCGCGTACTTACCGCATGCGAATGGAAAATTTAAAACAGTATTGAAGTTGAAGAACTAATTGTGTTTGACGGGTGAAGAAGATGCAAAATAAGTACGTCTTTCCCAAATTTCAGGTTAAGTACTGAAATTCGCTTCAACACGTGGTAACGAGATAATCTGAGCCCGAATGCACTAAGCCGCCTATTTCGCGGGTGTTCGCGGTTTCGTAACAAATGTGTGTGTTGATATTAACTTAATATTTATGTGTGTGCGTTACTGTTTAACTTAAGCATTACACAGCGCGCTAAATGCGGGAAATCCGAATAAAACGTTACACAAGCTGCAAATGGCTGTTTCTTATTTCTATTTATGCCTGTTAAACACCCGAAAATCAAAATAATTTTCAAACGACAAAAAAAAAGGAAAAAGGTTCATATTTTCGCAAAAAAAATTAATAATGCTTATTAGTAATCGGGATTAGCTCTTGCTTTGTAACTATTAGGCCGACTTGCACCAAACTGTAATGCTCTCACTTTTTGACAATACTATTTCAGAGTTGACATGAGAAGGACAGCATTACAGAATTTAACTAAACATGATTAAGCAGTTGGGTGCAAGTCGGCCTAATACTCAGTTACAAAGCAAGAACTAATCCCGATTACTAATAGGCATTATTAATTTGAGAGTAACAGACAGATTGTCTATCTGTCTGATAGATTTCAAGGGCTTAAGCAGTAAAAAACACATCAGAAGTTAGAAAACAGAATTCTGAGGAAAATACTAATTATAACTCGTCAGCTTACTCTCTCTCTAACTCATTCTCATTCCAACAATATTCTTAGGAATCAGCCTTAGTTGTATTGATTGCCTTATATCATCTTAAATTTAATAATAGATGATATTGCCTTTTAAGCTTTTAACATACATATCAATACAACTAAAACTGTAATCGTTGTTTATTATTACTCAAAATTTTCATGTACTCGGGTGTATGTCACATGATGAGTTCTTGCGGTAAGCCGACATAATATTAAGCTACAATGGTATTTCTGGCTCAGTGGAAGAAAAACTGAGTACCTATTTATCACAATGCTTAAGTATTTCTTTCTGATGTATTATTTCAACAAAAAAGAAACAATTTCCTACCTCGACATGTCACACCATTGTATTTGAAAAATTTGATATCAACATATTTAATGTAGTAGGAATTAAAGTAAAATTACGTTTGTATGGCTACTGAGGCTTACTAGATTTTAATGGAGATATTTTAATCTTAATATATACTAGTGGTTCGCCCCGAACTGAGACCTCGCGGTAACAGTATCCCATGATTATTCATTCAATCGATACGTGACGACCAAAACTGACATTATGCCCGTTTTCAACAAACATACCTAAATCATCCCCTATGTAGGAGTCCCTTTACGTAGGTAGCTCCAAAACACAATCCTAAGTCCTAACATCCGTCCCAATGTCCTTTTAGGTGTCCCGTACAGGATCGTGATAAAGAAGTTGACAGTAATCATCACCTAACTTATCATAGGTAGCCCGTAAAGGTTAGGGAACGTCACTGAAAACATTGAATTATTATGTAGGTACCTACTAACGAGTGAAAACGGGTTAGGGGCATCTGTACAAATCGTCATCTATCGACGCGAATAGAAAATAAACAAAATGCAGCAATTAATATTTTATTGAAGTGTGATATTTAGCTAAAGAATAATTTTAATTGAATAATATGTTATTATATTATGTACCTAAATAATAGTAGTCGACGCAAAACTGTTTTTGGGATAGATCGTAGTCGTAACTCCTAGTAGTCCTAGTTCCATGGAATAGTTAATGAGTGCGCCATCTATTAGTATTATTGTGAAGCTATGTGAAATTTACTGATGCTCATTAAAAATTATAAGACGGACGGACAAGTGCAAATCGCTCTAGTAAACTCAGAGACCTCGCTTCGCTCGGTCAATAAATTACGTCTCACGTTGTTTGTCCGCGATGGACTCCTAAACTACTTAACCAATTTTGATCAAACCTCGTAACTATCTGTAATTTGGTCTAACTTGAAAGATAGGATAGTTTATATGTTTTATTTATATAGATAAGTTGGCGGTACGAAGTTCGCCGGGTTAGCTAATTGTATATAAGTAAACATGTAATACCTTCCAACGATCTATTTTTAAGTTTCCAAAATATCAAACCTCAAACACATGTGCAACGCGCGGATTAGAGCACTTGCAGCGAGATTAGAACGTTATTACTGTTGATGCAAATCTCTTTTATGATGCTTACTGCAACATTACTAGGATGCACTGCACTGCTGCAATTTTATTATGTTTGCCTCGGAAAAATCTTACAGCTAATCCACAAAATGGGTGTGCTGATAAAAATGGTTTGTACACAAAGTAATACTATTGTATTGTACTCCTACACTAGATTCTTCCCGCGACTTTTTTTGCGCGGATTTAGTTTTTTAGAATCATCATCATTTCATTCATCATTAGCAACCCATCAACGGCTCACTACTGAGCGCAGGTCTCCTCTCAGAGAAGGGTTATAGGCCATAGTCCACTACGCTGGCCCAATGCGAATTGGCGGACTTCACACACCTTCAAGAACATTATGAAGAACTCTCAGGTGTGCAGGTTTCCTCACGATGTTTTCCTTCACCGTTGAAGCAAGTGATATTTAATTGCTTAAACGCACTTGACTCCGAAAAATCAGAGGTGCGTACCCGGGATCGAACCTGCGACCCCCCGAATAGGAGACCACAGTCCTAACCATGAGGCTATCACTGCTTTTTTAGAATACCGAGGGGAATATTTGATTTACCGGGATAAAAAGTATTTACAGACAGATACCTAAAAGATTTGAGCCTTTATATTATGCTTTTTAAATTGTTTTTTAATAAGCTTTTCCACATAGTAGACCATGAAATCTTTACTAATATTATAAATGCGAAAGTGTGTTTGTTTGTTGGTTTGTTGGTTGTCCTTCAATCACGCCGCAACAGGGCTACGGATTGACGTGATTTTTTGCATGTGTATAGTTGAAGACCAGGAGAGTGACATAGGCTACTTTTTATCCCGGAAAATCAGAGAGTATCCGAGGGATTTTAAAAACTAAATCCACGCGGACGAAGTCGCGGGCATCAGCAAGTAAGTTATAATTAAAACGTCCCGCGTATAACGAGTACAATGGTTAGATCAGAGCGCGGATAGCGCTTGCGGTCTGCGAGGGGAATTAAATTATGGGAGTATCCCAATCACAATTTTATTGCACCCCGCGGGGCGCGCGTTAACATGTTGTTCACCGCGGCCGGACTCTCATTTAACATTAATCACCGCACAAATAGCGACCACCGCGCCTGCACCTAGCTCAACAATGCATCGCATAATTATGTTTAGATGGATTAACTCGGCTCATTGTATTTCACGTAAAGGCTATTAAAATATTTATTGAGATTGGGATAATTATTATTATTATTCACGGGACATCAAACAGTCTAGCACTTGAACCTTCTAACTTACAGTAAAACTTATGAAATATTATCTAGCGCTAAACCCACACCGGTGTCCACGAATTAACAAAAGGTATACATTATGATGAGGGCAATACAGAAGTAAATATAACAATAATAATACAAGATTTAAAAATACATGTGCCAATAGAGAAAGAAAAAATTAAAAAAAAAAACTAATAATACTAGTGGTTCGCCCCGAACTGAGACCTCGCGGTAACGGTATCCCATGATTATTCATTCAATCGATACATGATAACCAAAACTGACATTATTATTATGCCCGTTTTCACCAAACATACCTAAATCATCCCCTAAGTAGGAGTCTCTTAACGTAGGTAGCTCCTAAATACAATCCTAAGTCCTAACATCCGTCCCAATATCCTTTTAGGTGTCCCGTACAGGATCGTGATAAATAAGTTGACAGAAAACATCAATCACCTAACTTATAGGTAGCCCGTAAAGGTTAGGGAACGTTAGTGAAAACATTGAATTATTTATCAAACATTGAATTTAACTCGTAGTTCCATGGGAATAGTTACTGACTGCGCCATCTATTAGCATTATTGTGAAGCTATGTTGATGCTATATGAATTACTGACGCCCATTAAAAATTAAATAATCTCGTTTCTTTATAATATTCATATAATTTTAGTATTTGTTGTTCAAGTACAGGATATAAGTGACCTAAAAACATAAAATCAGTTTGAAAATCCATAGCGGATTTTTCTAGAGAGCGTCTTCAAGCGAGCGTATAAAATCGCCACTTTGAAAGCCCCCCATTTCGTCAATTTTAAGGGAAAAATTAAAAAAAAATTATTTTTGTACTCAGTTCAAAATTATCTTTAAAATGATACGTAACAATTTTATGTAACGCGATATTTTTTTTTTTACTTCGCATTCGCTTCTATGAGAGCCCCCCTGAAATAAAGATTTTTATAACTTTTTAAGCCATTTTCGGCTGGAGGCCATCGGTTTACATATTATATCTAAATTTGAAGTAATTACGTTCAGTAATTCAAAAGTTATAAGGCTCTGACAGACGGACGGACGGACGGACGGACGGACGGACAAGTGCAAATCGCCCTAGTTAACTCAAAGACCTTCGCTTCGCTCGGTCGAAAATAAAATAATAGTAATAAAGTAAATATGCTTGTAACTAAATCTTAATAAGTTTTTTTTAATTTAATCATAATATTATTCAAAATTCAAAATATTATTCATAATATTATTTATAATCCATACTAATATTATAAACGCGAAAGAAAATCTGTCTGTTACCTATTCACGGCTGACCGCTGAATATTTTTTAATGAAAGGCACAGAGATCTCATTAATTCTAGAGATGGACATCGGATCCCGGAATTCAAAGAGTTCCCAAACTCATCAACTATCAGGGGAATCAGCTACTATAGTTAATCGTCCACAATGGTTCATTAGTAACCCATCAACGGCTCACTACTGAGCGCAGGTCTCCTCTCAGAGAAGGGTTATAGGCCATAGTCCACCACGCTGGCCCAATGCGAATTGGCGGACTTCACACACCTTCAAGAACATTATGAAGAACTCTCAGGTGTGCAGGTTTCCTCACGATGTTTTCCTTCACCGTTGAAGCAAGTGATATTTAATTGCTTAAACGCACTTGACTCCGAAAAGTCAGAGGTGCGTACCCGGGATCGAACCTGTGACCCCCCGAATAGGAGACCACAGTCCTAACCACTGGGCTATGGATAGTAAAATGTAATGTATGCATATACATTATACATTATCTGTCTTCATCATATTTCTCCGTGCTGGGAGCCGTGAACCCTCCAATAAAGAGGTTTCTTGTGAGGTACGACATGCTTGTCGGAATTTTGATGGGAGTAAGAGTTCAATATGACCTAGTCTTGGAGGAATTGTAAAGGCCATTTTGGACCTCTAAAATCGGTCACTGATCACGTTACTAACTTGAGTCAACGTTACTTAACTTGCACAATCGACTGATATAATAAAATAAAAATAAAATATAATAAAAATAAAAATAAAATTAAATAAAAAAAGGCAATTATTCCCATATCAGTATTCTATACAGTTGACTAGTTTACAGTTCCGAAGTTGTTAGTATAATATGGTGAAATTTACAGTGTAATGGTGAAATATAGTTAGTATTGTCAGAACTAACATACTACAAGTATTTATATTCTAAACTAGCTGATGCCCGCGACTTCGTCTGCGTGGATTTAGTTCATAACATCCCGCGGGAAATCTTTGTCACCCTCCAGGTTCTCAACTATACCTATCCAATAAATCACGTCAATCCGTAGCTTTGTAGCAGGAAACATTTGATCGTCTTGCTCGCGGCATTGTTAATGATGATTCAAAGAGAAAACATATTACTGATGATATTATCAATTACGTTAAACTATAATTTTTATAATTGTTTTTACCATAATTAACCAAATACAAAATTACGTTTAGCTGTCATTTACGTTTTGTTCTTCCACTGTCATTTTCGTTTTTTTATTCCATGTCAGATGCATTTTTGTTATACCAGGTTTTATATTGACTTGACGGAAACGCGGTCGAACGGGATAAAAAGTATCCTATGTCCGTCTCCTGGTTCTAAGCTACCTCTCCACCAATTTTGAGCCAAATCGGTTCATCCGTTCTTGAGTTATAAATAGTGTAACTTGAGGTGTGGTCCCGGGGATACTATTTGGATTAATTAAACACGTCTTTTCTTACTTGAGGTTCGTTTAATACTATTCTTTTAATCAGCCTTAACTCTACTTATATATACTTACTCTAATACCACTACATCATCCACCTAAAATAAAAAAAAAAATACACAAAAGTGATATTTTTTTTTACATGCTTAGAAAAATAAAAAAAAGAATAAGTAAATAAAATGATACAAAATAAAATGAATACACTTGGGTTCTTACTTATTTCTTACTTACTAAACAATTATTTACATAGTATATTAGATATCTAGAATAAATTTACTTTTTAAAAAGTTTTGTTCTATTCTTATGAACAATTTCTTCTTTATTATTTTTAATAATTTTTACATTAGGCTCAATGTCTTCAATTACGACATATGGTCCATCATATAGAGATTCCATTTTAGTCTTACATTCTTTTCTAATTAAAATTAAATCATTTTTCTTATAACTAACTGGATTCTTACTCCTATCGTAAACTATTTTTCTATCTAACTTACTTTTTATCAATCTTTTCCTTGCATCTTTATGCGCAAGCTGTAATCGATATTTTAACTCAAGAGCGTAATTTTCTGGGTTATACAGTGGTTCTACGTCATCTTTTAATCGACTTGGAATACTGCACGGCTTACCGAACACAAGTTCATATGGGGTGTAGTTAGTTGATGTATGTATGGTTGTATTAAATAAAAACACCAAAATGGTAGCCAATAACTCCATGTATAAGTATTTTCTTCACATTGAATGCGTAAAAAGTTTCGTAGATGTTTATGTGTATTTTCTAACGCTCCCATGCTCTGATGATGATATGATGTTGAATGAATTTTCTCTATACCTAATAACTTACATGTTTCCGCCATTGTTGACGATAAAAATTCGTTTCCGCGATCTGTTCCGATAATTTTAGGTATACCATATTTTAATATAAAATTATTAACTAATGCTCTGGTCACTGTTTCAGTTTCCTTTGTTGGTAATGGGTATGCTTCCACATACTTTGTAAGTTCACATTGAATAGTTAGAATGTATTGATTACCTGCATCATCCTTATCTAATGGACCGACGAGGTCTAAAAATATTTTCTCGAATGCTGAGTTTGCAGTCGTCGTTATCACCATAGGTTCTTTATGACACGGTGAATGTTTCATAACTTGGCACTTAAGACACTTACCTACGTAGGCTCGTATGTCTGCTTCTAGTCTTGGCCAGTAACACTTACTCTTAATGTTATTTACCATTCGTCGAACGCCGGCATGTCCGCTCGAAGGTAATAAATGAAAATCATTAAGTATTACCGTTTTTTCATCTGTATCCGTAATTCTTTTTACATTTCTCAATATATGAATTTTGGGACTTGTCCACGAAGTTCTATTTTTTATTTCATCACATAAGTCCTTTAAAAATAAACTGTTAAATGTATCTTTTACTATACATATTTCATGTACATTTATTTTATTACAAAATTTCCTCAACATATCCGCAAATACGTCTCGCGTGAATTGCGACATAAAATTAAGGTTTATGTATATAATTAATTTATTTTCGATATACGCAAAGCATTGATCTTCCTTAGTTATCTCTTTTTTTCTTCGTAATCCATCTAAATATTTCCCTTCAGTAAATTTCATTTCCACAGAATCATTGGGAATACGTAATATTTCCGCTACTCTAGGTTGGCCTGACCTATCGTTGTCAGAAATATTAGGTATACTTGAATTTCCTAAATTCCTTTCCTCTTTACTTTCTAACTGTTTTTTCTGTGCACGAGTCATTACCATAATTTTTTGATTCATATCCTTTAACTCGTTCGAAGTTATAGTCACCCTACTTAATGCATCAGCTACAACATTAAGTTTTCCTTTCACGTAAACAACGCTGTAATCATACTCCTCAAGCTTTAACCTAAACTTCAATAACCGACTAGAGGGGTCTTTGATGCTAAACAAATATATAAGTGGTTTATGATCCGTCATAATCGTAAATTTCCTGCCAAACAAATATGGTCTAAAGTACTTAACACTCCAAACAATCGCTAACAATTCTTTCTCTATAGTTGGATAATTAAGCTCGGCTTTGTTCAAAGGTCTACTTGCATAAGCAATGGGCTTCATGTTTCTATTACACAAAACTGATCCAATTGCTATACCGGACGCGTCGGTTTGTAACACAAACTCATTGTTCTCTGAAAAATCAGGGTACTGTAAAATAGGTGGAGAAACCAAACCTTGTTTTAATCTTTCAAAAGCTAATTGACATTCCTCTGACCATTCGAAAATTGAATTTTTCCTACACAGTTTGTTTAATGGTACAGTTATCTCGGAAAATTTCGGCAAAAACTTTCGATAATAATTACAAAACGCGACAAAACGCCTTACCTCATCTGTATTTTTTGGAATAGGATAATTTTGTAATGCCCTAACCTTATCTGGATCTGGAAGTACACCGTCCGTCGTAACAACATGACCTAAATATAAAAGTTCGGTCTTTAGAAATTCACATTTTTGTGGATTAACCTTTAAGTTAACTTTTCGAAGTCGTTCGAATATATCTATTAAATTTTTATTATGAGTTTCTAAATTACGTCCGTAAACTATTAAGTCATCCATGTAAACAAATGCCTTGTCGCATGTTAGACCTGACAACGCTATAGACATAACACGCGAAAAAGCACTAGGGCTTATTTTAAGACCCATCGGGAGACGCATCATTTGATATTGTCCCGAATCTGTTGTAAAAGCTGTGATTTTTCTACTATTTTGTTCTAAACTTGCTTGGTAATATGAAGACTGTAGATCTAAATGGCTAAAATACATCGCTCCAGATAATGAATCTAATATTTCTGTAATATTCGGCAATGGAAATTTATCATCCTGTATAACATTATTAACTTTTCTGTAGTCAATAACCAACCTCCATTTTTTGTTATTGTACAATGATTTTTTATTGGTACTAAAAGTACTGGACTATTCCAATCACTATTTGTTCGTTCTATAATATTTTCTTCCAACATGTTTTTAATTTGCTTATCCACTTCAGATTTCAACGCCTCGGGGATTCTATACGGTTTAACATAAACAGGTGTCGAGTTTGGTTTTAAGCTAATACACTGCTCCATTATATTCGTAGTACCTAGCTTATCGCCCTCCAAGTAAAATACATCGGCATATTTAGCACATATGCACTCTACCTGGCTTCGCTCGTATGAATTTAAATGTTCCAACTTTAATGTTTGCAATAATTTTTTAACTCATTCGCAAGAAGGAGTTAATTTATCAAACGTACATATCTCGTAATCCTGTAATGAATTTAATTCTGGTTTAAATATTTTTAACTTTTCATCTTTCTCTGACGTATTAAGTAATCGCACTGGTATTTTTCCATTTTGCACTTTAACTAAACTTCCTGCTAAAAATATATTTTCCGAAAACTGTTTCGCGCTCAAAACATACTCATTCCCTGAACTGATTGATTTATCTACTGAAATAAAATGTATAGATTCACTTCTAGACGGTAACGAAAGATAAATTTCATTTTCACAACTTTTATGAATTATTATCGAACACTTTTGTCCACGATTAAATAATGTTAACTGATTTGTTCGTAAGTTGATATTCGCACTGTAAGTTCGCAAAAAATCTAATCCGATAATACCATCCGCTTGACATGGCATGTCGTCCAAAACATGGTACTTATGACGAAATAATAAATTATCATGTGTCTCCAATTCTATCCATGCTACTTTTTTTGAATGTATTTTACCTCCTAAACCGCAAATTATGGTTTCGTCACTATATAACTTTATGTTGCTAGGAATCCGATCCTTATGCACAACTGATAAGGTTGCACCTGTATCCAATAAAAATGAACACTCTACATTACCTAACTTAAATTTTAAAATGTCTAACCCATCACACGAAGTTAGTATTTTATGCTCGAAAAAACTGACACTGTTCATTTAACTGTTTTTTCTGTTCTGGCTGAACTTGACTGTCACTAACATATACTTTGTGTTGTGTTGTGCTGCGACTTTGGCCTCGAAATCCACGAAAATTACTACCTCTACCACGATAGCCATTCCTGCCTTGTCCACGGTAATTAAATCTATTATTACCTCGATAATTGTTGTTGTTATGCCGGGGATAGTTATGCGTGTTATAGAACTGACCTTTGTTCGAATAATTGAACGAGTCGAGGCGACTTGGGTTATGCTGCCATCTTCCTCTGCCAAAGGACTTACCTCTGATATGCATTACCGCTTGATGAGCTGGTTGTGATCTGACTTGACTCGCCGTTTTCAAATCGAAACCTGCCATTTTTAACAAAGACTTACACGTACTATAATTTAATATTTTTTTTATAAGTTTCCTCTATGTCCTTACATATATTTTCTATTACTAATTCTTTAGTATTTAATGTTTTAATATATAATTTATAATTTTCATATATTTCTAAACCTTTTTTTTTTTTTTACTTTTCCCTAATTCTTTTAATCTTCTATCAGGACCTAATTTTCTAAGACTTACCCTAATATATTCTAATTCGTCGTATAAACTATGCAAGTACACTTCCATAAAAAAAAAACTTAACGAGTCCTTAAAGAATGTCTTTAAAACTGCCGAAATCGAATACAACACCGCATGATACCCACTTGAACGGCACTTTTTTCTTCTTTTTTTTTTACACACTTTTATCACTTAAACTGTCGGGTGCAGTTCACTGTTTTTGCATACTCTCGATCCTGCTCAGGTCGGGTCGTGGAGGAGCCATGCTGCTTCAATCTCATCTTTAATTATCCGATAAATTAATTATCTCGAACTCGCTTTGATTAGAATAATTGCACTTTTATTCGATATCATGTCCATATTAGGTATATTAAAACAACAGCGCATAATATAGTTAATTCGTGCGTTACACTCTTCTTTTTATTCACAATTAATTGGTTATTTATTTATTTATTTCCGTGTCTCGCGCCACGATCTGTTAAAATTTTTAATATTTTGAATTGATTTAATTCTATTGCTCAGCCGGCGGCGCGCGTGCGCCGACTGGCAGGGTCGCCATGAGGTGTGATCCCGGGGATACTATTTGGATTAATTAAACACGTCTTTTCTTACTTGAGGTTCGTTTAATACTATTCTTTTAATCAGCCTTAACTCTACTTATATATACTTACTCTAATACCACTACAAACTAACACCACTTTCTTTTATATATATATATATAGATTTATTTTCTTATCTTAATTTATTTGTTTTAACTATAATTTTTAAGAGATATGGGCCCCTTCTCAGTTAAAGGCCTCCCCCAACCTCTTCCACTTTTCCCTATCTTTTCCTAGTTTTGTCCAGTTTTCCCCCACTGTTTTTAAGATATCATCAGCCCACCGTTTACATGGTCTTCCAACAACCCTTTTGCCCTCGGGTCCCCTCCAACGCGTAGCCTGGATCGTCCACCGTTCTTCTGTGTATCGCGATATGTGCCCTGCCCATTGCCACTTCATGGACAGAGCCTTTTTTTAATGCGTCAGTTATCATCGGTTTTGTCGCATTTTATCAGCTCTCACCCTGTGTATTCTCCTTATTTTAAGTATGCTCCTTTTTATTGCTCGTTGTGTAGTTCTTATTCTTTGTTTTAGGTACTTTATTTGTAAGTTTGGCAACCGTAGAGTAGACATGGTAAGAGGCAAGTATCAATCGACTGATATACGCTGTCGCAACTAAGACTCGCCATTCTCAAAATGTAAATTAGCTATTCAATTTATCGGTGCGCATCAATCTGGAAAGCCAACAGATCGCCAAACCTGCTCTACATAATCTACTCGTACATAGCCCGATATTCTATCTACCGGTGCGCTTCCGTCCAGTAAATCCACCGCGGTGACTTAACGACGGCATAAATACCGAGGCGCGGGGCGTGCGGCGCGGGGTGCGGGGGACAATTTACCGTTTAATTGCGCGCCATCTATTAGCCGGACAGGGGCACTGCGCCAAGAGCACTGACGTTCCGTAGACTTCTCTAAGCTTTAGGGGTATCTAAAAAGGTCTTCTTATAAGTTTTTACTTTTTAACGAAATATGGGAGTGTTGTGTTGGATAGATCGGCCAAACCCAAAAAAATTGGATTGGTCGCGAATGTTCGAAATTCTTCTGACTGTCTTCTTTCAACCGTGCCCCAAAGAGCATATTTAATTGATCTTAAAAATATATTAGGTATATGTAGTACAAATAAACCTGCTTCAACTGTTGATAAATTAAATTATTATCTTCTGCTTGTTTGTCCCATGCGGTACATTTGCGTTTTTGCTGCTTTTGAATAAAAAAAAAAGTGTGTGTGTCAGCTCCGACGCACGACTGGAGTTTACTCCTTAAAACGTCGTAATGCATTCGCGGCGCTCGCTGCGTCTCGGCGCCGCTCGGACCCGATCGGTACGCGCTCTGTTCCCGAAGCGAAGCTCTTTCGCATTCGACAACTCAAGCGAAAACCAACCTTATTTACTCAACGTTAGGGTAGAAATTTTGCATCGTTGTGAAAAACGTAACGAGGGCATTCGACAACTCAAGCGAAAACCAACCTTATTTACTCAACGTTAGGGTAGAAATTTGCATCGTTGTGAAAAACGTAACGAGGTCATTCATAAGTAGATTTTACTCCTCGAATTTTTCTCATACCGGGCGCCTAAAATCGATTCTTAAGGAGTAAACTCCAAAAAGCATCCTGGTAATATTCTCCAGGTACTCGTAATAAGTATAATTTTCTTCGTTAATTAGTAAGTTAGAAGTAACAAAGAAACAGACAACATTATGAGATACAATATTATGTACTATGTTTTATGTATAGTAAAAATATGTGGTTGATAATATTTCAGCATACAACGCTAAGAGCACATGTCACGTGTAATTCGCCTAATGGAGCCGCGAACGCTCCGAGACGCTCATTTGTTGTCGCGGCCATTGTGGCCCGCCCGATATCATGGCGACAATGGGGGAAATACCCACATTTGGGGACAATGCTGTTCCCCACAATACACTGAGTTTTATTAGGGACAAAATTGTATTGATGGAAATTATTTTTCGTATTTTCTTACAAAAAGTAAACGATGGAACATTTTTGTTACAATATTTTTGTATTGAAGAATGATGTCATTTTTTAAGGAATAAGTAGGTACCTACCTTCCTAAATAAAGTTAATGAAAATGTTTTATTTTTACGTTGTATTTTTACTCTTTTTTGGATAATACAAATATATTAGAATAGAATAGAATAATTTTTGACGTGATAACGTCTTTTATATTGATGAACACCGGCTGTACGCACGAAAAAGTGTCACGTTCCGCCTGAACCTGAGCGTGCAAGCGAGAGCGCAGAACAAGCGATAGAGAGGCACGATCGGCCCAAGCGTTGCGCCAATCATCGTGTGCGCGCTGTGGTTAGTGGATGTGTCGCCTTTATGACGTTATCACGTAAAACTATCGTCCGTGAACCGACTTTACAGACAACGAGTTTTTTTCACTGGAACTGGTTCGAAATGCCGTTCAAACTAGGAAGAAATAGAAAGAACCAGCATGAAATTCGGCGGTTGCTCATAAAAAAATTAATAAACGTAAGTTAAGTTAACCATTGGTTTGAATGAACCATATCTAGACACAGGCTCCCTCTATCGGATTCAGTATAAGTAAACATTACAGCGCTTGTTTATTCAGGCGTCGCGCGTTGATCGCGCGGGCCGGCGGCATCTAAATTACTCGTTAACTGCTGCTATGCAAATATGCAATGATTAGCTCGCTTTATGCAAATTGCGATGCGATACAACGTTGATTAAAGCCTTTTTTCCATTAAGCGCTACGATGGATCTGCTTAATCGCCATGCGCTTAGCATTATAACGATTCTCGAACACCTGTATTAAATTCCAACAAGTTTTTTTTTCTGGATTTTTAATAATAGGTAGTAATTGTATTTATTTAGTACAGCTTCTACTTCTAGATAGTCCTTGAATGCGATCTCACTCGACGTTAAGTGACGATAAAGTCTAAGACGGTATATAGGGGCGTTACTTGGGTAGTAAGTGGTATGCCTGAAACCTATAGATGACCCTAATCGGATTCTACTCGCCATACCACTACTACCAAGCACTTACTACCAAAACACCATTAACTTTGACGGTGGTAACTAACCACGGCTTAAGTCACCCACCAGCCCCTGTAGCCAAGTTACACTTCTTTGTATCGTTTTTTTCTACGATCGTTGGCACTTGAAGTTTTGGCTAGTGCTAGACTAGATGGCGCTGCAGCTGATCAAAGACAGAAGTGTATTGATAATATTTCGCAGCATTTTAAATAAATAAATCGTTTATTTCCATCATTATACAGAAACATCAATTTGATCTTGAACAAAACTTGATACCTATCTACAAAAATTGATGCCTACTACTAATTGAGAAGTTTACAAAGAGTACAAGATCAAGAATTGGCTATCCTAGCTAGATTTTTAGATCTGTGTTAAGGATAGCCTGCCCTCTCCCTCGAATAGCCAAAACTGTGCACAAGCACATGTTTTTCAAAAATAAATAGCCTTAGGCATTATACAATACAATTACAACATTAATAGATAGTTTACACACTTTAAATTTATCTAATAACTGGCGTGTAATATGTGTGTGTTTGTGTATGTTTGTGTGTGTGTGTGTGTGTGAGTATGTTTGAGTGTGTGGGTGTATGTTTGTGTTCAGTGTGGATGCATGTGTTTTATAAAAAATTATAATATGAACGAATAACTGGTGAATTAATTTATGTAACAATATAGTTTTTATTATAAGAAAATATATAATTATATATGTATCAGATTGTAAGGAAGTCTTCTATTTCTTCATAAGATTTACCCAGCAAGAAAGATGTTACTAGTTTTTTGCACTGAGTAAGTGGGAGATTATAAATGGGTAATATTGCATTAAGCTTGTTGTACAAGAATGGGCCAAGATAGTAAAGAAAGCGCTTTGTGAATGCTAATTTAGGCGCATGCAAGGTACAAATCTTGTGTTTGCGACGCTCCTCAATAGGTCGAAACGGAGTCACCTTGTGCTGATACAGAATCACATTAAGAATAAACAGCTTTCTAACACTAAGGACGCCACAGTCTTTGTACAACAAAGTGGTAGGGAAGAGTATTGGTCTAAGCCTAAACGTTGACACTTTTAGTATGGCCCGTTGGGCAATTTCAAGGGGCTTTAGTGTGGTTTTAGCGATGCCTCCCCAACAAGTTATGCAGTATTGAATGATGGATTGGCACAAAGCAAAATAAACATTACGGATTACGAGTGGATTTGCAACGTTTCGTAGATTTTTGAAAATAAAAATCAATTTACGGACCCTGTTTGTAAGTAGATCGATATGATTTTTAAAATTTAAGTTTTGATCTAAAACAATGCCTAGATATTTAATTTTATTAGTAGAAGCTATAGACTCACAGTTACAATTTGAACTAAGCCTATCAGAGCAAGAATGAACTTTAAGAGTTACCGGAGTCTCAGGTTGTGAAGCATTTCGTACTGAATAGGTTATAAGTTTAGTTTTTGAGATGTTTAAAGTTAAAGAGTGCGATCGTAGCCAGTCGTTAATAGAGTTGAATCCAAGTTGAGCAGCTTCTTCAAGATCAGACCAAGAATTAGCATAGAAGGTGATGGCAGTATCATCGGCGAAGGAGACTATTTGGGCATTTTTAATGCGGAGATTGCAAAGATCATTTATGAAGATTAGAAAAAGTGTTGGGCCAAGAATACTACCTTGTGGGACGCCATACGATATTGGTAGCTCGTCACTCAAGTAGTTATCGATTTTGGTCATTTGCGTTCGACCAGAAAGGTAACTGCAGAAGAAATTTAGTTGATTGCCACGTACACCCATTTTTTCTAGCTTATTTAAGAGAGTGGGAACAGGAACTGTGTCGAAGGCTTTAGCAAGATCCAAAAATACTGTAAGGACTTTGTGACCATTATTCAAGAGGCTAATGATATGGTCTGTTAATACTAAAACAGCATCATTAGTACTTCTTCTTTTCCTAAATCCAAATTGTTGTGTAGAAATTAATTTGAAGTGCTCCAGATAAAGAACAAGTCGATTGCAAACCAATCGCTCAAGTACTTTTGACAAGGCTGGGAGAATAGCAATAGGTCGGTAATTGTTAATTGATTTAGCGTCACCACTTTTGTAGATTGGAATAATTATCGCCTTTTTGAGGGCCGTTGGGAACAGTCCTATCGCAAAACTTAAATTGAAAATATGACACAGAATAGGGGCCAAAATTTGGGAATACCGTTTTAATATTATTGACGAAATCCCGTCCCATCCAGTAGCGGCGTTAGTTTTTAGGGATTTAATAATAGAATTTATTTCATCAGTGTCAGTAGGTTCTAAAACAAAAGAGGACAAAGAATTTATTGAAGTGTAATCTGTAGAAAAACTTGTACTGGGTAAATTTTGCTTTATTTTTTCAGCGAGATCTTTACCTATATTTACAAAAAAAGTATTTGCATTGTTACAAGACTGTAGTGCAGAACAGTCATTGGACAACAATTGAGTACTATTTTGTTTTTGTTTTGAAGTAAAGCATATTTTTTTAATTGTATCCCACAACTGCTTTTTATTATTTCCCCTGCTCTGTTTATTTCATGAGAATCATAAAGCTGTTTTGCTTTTTTTAAAATTTTAGAACAGTAATTTCTGTACCGTTTATAAGTAACTTTGAGGATTTCATTTTCTGGAGATTTTGTATTATAAATATTTTAAATGCTAAAAAAACATTATCAATACAATATTATAAATACACTTCTGTCTTTGATCAGCTGTAGCGCCATCTAGTCTAGGCCTAGTCAAAACTTCAAGTGACAACAATCTTAGAAAGATAAACAGATCAGATCAGAAACAGGGCAGATCAGACAAGCGAGGCAATTCAAAATTATAAATTCCCAATTTTACTTTCGAATCTAACTCTAGCCGATCTTCATTTTCAATGCGCCAGGTTAGTTGTCAATTAAGAACTCTACTTTAAATATTATTTATATTCTATTCAACTCTATTCCGAAAACATATAAAAAGAAATACCGAATAAAAACGTTTTGATAGTCCAAATAACTGTACGCTTAAATACAGACATTATAATTTCCAGTTTAGATAATTATGCTTTAGTGAACCATCATTACAAACGGAAAAACAAATTAAGTTAGGCTATACACTTATCTAGAGTGTATAGCATATAAATATAGGGTTCTATCTTTGAGCATCATACAAGTGCATAGAATGGAAGCTCCGTTGTATCGAGATTATAAGCGAAATGTATGTGAGTAATAATAATAGAATATCGTTCGCGCTACGAGTAAAATTGTTTGCTTCGTGAACAGTATTTTAAAAGATATCAAATCCAAGCCGACCCAGCTCAAAGAGATTCGTGCAAAACAAACTTCAAAAGTGTGATTGTATTGTCGCCTTTAACCTGTGATCACATACATTTACAAAGTAAAGCGACTGCATCAGAAAGCAGTTTAATATTTTTACGGAAATTCGACTCCATATGTTTCGCGCCAACAAATATTTTATGCGAGAACAAATAAACAAAATCTGCTTACCCAATTTTAAACTTTAAGCGTAACAGTTATAAGATTTAGAATCACTTGGTTAGTATCAGTTGTTGTGATGCTACCTGAGTTGTGGGGTGTACGTTTATAAGAATAGAAGTCGTGATAACCTAAAAGGTGTCACAAAGAGGTCGCGTCGAGGGTGAGGTGCAAATGTGCATCTCACGAGATGAGCCGCTTGAACGTACCTCTGTTATGCAATGCACTGCTGTACGAAGCAGGGAGAAGGTATTGATTACAATTTTATGCTTTTATAATAGTCCTTTACCTTAAACGCTTCGCCCTTTTTAGGGCTCCGTACCTCAAAAGGTAAAAAAGGGACCCTTATAAGATCACTCTCTTGTCCGTCTGTCCGTCTGTCCATCTGTCTGTCCATGTGTTACTTCTGTTTTTCTCAGGAACGGGTGGACCTAGTTAGGAGTATTAGGTGCATAAAAGTCAAGGTCCTGAGTCAACACGATAAAAAGATATGGGCAGATTTTCGCGTTTACCTTAATTTTAAACTTTTTATTTTTCGGAATTTTAACTTTACTATTATATTTTTTCTTTATTTGTGCTTAAAGACCTTTCTTTTAACCAAAATTGACAATTCTAGGTCAATCGGAAGTACCCTATAGGTTTTGAGTCGAAAACCTATGTGGTAGTTCCCGTTGACCTAGAATTATGAACTTTGGTCTTTAAGCACAAATAAAGAAAAAATGATACCCTCCACGCTGCCTCCCGACATGTTGGTCTCCGGATGAACCTAGACAAGACCAAGGTTATGTTTAGCGACCTGGTCGCTCCGGGATCGATTATTGTCGATGGATCTATTCTAGAAGCTGTTCAAGAATATACATACCTTGGGCAAATTCCGCAGTTGGGTAAAAACAGCTTTGAGAAGGAGATTGACAGGAGGATACAGTTAGGTTGGGCAGCATTTGGGAAACTTCGCCGAGTCTTTTCGTCGCAAATACCACAATGCCTAAAGACAAAAGTCTTTAATCAGTGCGTCCTACCAGTGATGACTTACGGTGCTGAAACGTGGACACTGACAGTGAGGCTAGTCCACAAACTTCAAGTTGCTCCGCGTGCTATGGAGAGAGCCATGCTCGGAATTTCTTTGAGGGATAAAATCCGAAACGAAGTAATTCGCCAAAGAACAAAAAATCGAGAAAATCTGTTAAGTAGTTTAGGAGTCTATCGCGGACAAACAACGTGACACGTAATTTATATATATTTAGATAATATAATGGCGGTATAATGGGTAGGTAAGGAACCCTCGACGCACGACTTCGACTCGCACTTGACCATTTTTCACCATTTGGAAGACCTAGGTTTTAATTTTTCATGGATAAACACAAAAATCTACATTGTGATAGCTTTATACGTAGACCTTTATAAAGAAGAAGTAGAATTATTGTTATTTTTACATTAAGGCTTTATGAGAAATCTTATCCGCTATATTAGAAACAGCAGTAAAAAGCAGATTGTATGATAATTTCAAGAAAAAAAAGAGAAACAACAAGCTGAACTTTTAAAACTTAATTAATATTATTTGAACGCTATGGGCCAGCAGCGTGGTAGACTATGGCCTATAACCCTTCTCTGAGAGGAGACCTGCGCTCAGTAGTGCGTCGTTGATGGGCTGCTGATGATGATGAGGTTTGAAGTTGCGGACTTAAAACCGAAGAGTCGCAGGTTCAATCCCCACCCGTGTCACTATAATCATACATACTCCTAGGCTGAAATCTATAGAACGTACTCTAGGAACGTAGTCTTGGGCAGAGCTCAAGATAAAGTTAAAATGAGACACAAATATGTCCTGACATAAATCTGTCTCGTTTTAACTCAGACTTGAGTCTGAGCTGAGTGCGAGTGCCATCTATAGATCTCACCCCTAGTTCACAAGCTTGGAGAGGAGAGCAGAATATAAAATTATTAATATAAGTTAAGATCAGTTTGGCTAATATTCTTTTTTAATTTTTTCTTTTCTTTTAAGCTATTGCATAGCTTTTATCGCGGGCTTTGAACTAGGACAAACAGTTTGAGCGCGGCGACCGAATCAAGAAATTCTGTAACGAAAATAAACCTAACAAGCGTTCAACATTTTAGAGGTTCTCAAGTAGCTCTATTTGGCGTAGTGGGCGAGGGGCCGCTTTCTTTACCGCATGGTGTATGATGTCGCAGGTTCGAATCTCACTCGCAAAGTAGTGACAGTTCGTTTTTCTTGTTTGTTTGTTTTTTAATTTTTTTTTGCATAATTTTCATGATGCATAAAAATATTGCATAAATATTATAATTGCATACGTTGATAAAAATGCTATGCAATAGCTTTATCGCGGCAGTCCCCGAGTGCCACTTAACTTATTTTTTTTTTAAACTTTACCATATCCTCAGTTTCGTGGCTGCGTCGCGCGGCAGTGCCCGTGTCGCGGGTTGCTCCGTGCATTTCCGCGATTGTCGGCGCCCGTCCGCAGCGACGTTGTTTGTCTTCTGCTTCCCTTTTCTGTCTCAAAAGGAATCTAAATTAGCTTTTTATTTATTTAGCAAACTAAATTATTTTGTAAATATGAGTTAGCTTAGTACCGTAGCTTTTACTTTGTTTTCTTTGACATTTAAAGGAAATTAATTGAGCGCCCTGCAATGTAACAAACGAACATACGTTGAATACAACTGTTGTATGCAACGGTATGTTGTATGAATGCGGTATTCAAACTTTTTGGACTTTCTGAATTACCATAATGCGTTAAGCTGTAACATCATAATTGTATTGTAGTTCACGCCACGAAAATTGTGCAGGTTCGTGCATACAGGTTTCCTCGCGATGTTTTCCTTCATAGTTGAAACATGACTGTGATATTTAATTACTTATTCCCACATAACTCCAAAAAGTCAGAGGTGCGTGCCCGGATCGAATCTGTGACTTCCCAAATAGAAGACTACAGCTGCTTAAGTAAAATTTTTAAGTTACAGTTACAGGCTTAAAACTCTTCTCTATTTCTACGTTAAGTAGGTACTTATTTGTTATGATTTATTTAACAACCAGCTGATGCCCGCGACTTCGTCTGCGTGTATTTAGTTTTTAAAATCCATGTCACTCTCCAGGTCCTCAACTATACCCATGCAAAAAATCACGTCGATCCGTAGCCCTGTTGCGGCGTGATTGAAGGACAAACCAACAAACCAACAAGCAAACACACTGGCATTTATAGTATTATTTAACAATTAATAGAATCTAGATTCCAGGTACAAAAGATCTGAAGCTACAAAAGAGTTTTTAAATTGCTTTAAGAAAGTGCTACTTGAAGCATTTGGACATTAATATCTTAAAGCAAACAGTAACGTCGTTTAATTAATGAAGACAAGGTTAGTAAATAGGATCTCGTTGGAATTCGCAGCGCACTGAATGCAGCAGCGACTGTCAATTCGTTAGCCGTGCCGTCGCTGCACGAACTCGCGCGGAATCCCGGCATCCCGCGAATCCCGGCATCCCGCGAATCCCGGCATCCCGCGAATCCCGGCATCCCGCGAATCCCGGCTATCCGGGAACGAACACGAATAACTGCAATATCGAAACGCAGCTTTTTATGGAATTTTTATCAATCACCAGCTCACGTTCGCGGCTTCGCGCGGAAAAGCTTTTATCCGGAACCACAGAATATATAATAGTACTACGTACCGGAACGTTCCAGGTACGACCAGGCACCCGCCTCTAGGATTTTCATCCGTTTCATCTCAATCGGATATTTTGTTTAGAAACTCGTTCATTTACATTTTATTTGTATACTATAGGTAGTTACTAAGCAGACGATATGGATTAAGGTTTTAAGCCAGGTGGACGATATTCCGGGATATAAAAATTCGTTTCAAAATACCGATTTAAAACTATAATACGAGGCATATTTTTAGGGTTCCGTATCCAAAGGGTGACAACGCGATCCTATTACTAAGCCTCCTAAGCCTCCGTAGCCCGTTCGTCCGTCCGTCCGTCTGTCTGTCTGTCAGCGGGCCATCGATCCGCGGGTCTCGTAAACCTTAATAGTTAGACAGTTGAAATTTTCACAGAGTGTGTATATATTATTATTGTATAGTATATTGCCACTATAACAATAAATAATAAAAATAAAATTAAATTAAAAAATAAACGGGGGTTCCCATACATGGAAAAGGCGTCGAAATAAATTTTATTTTTATACTCTGGTATGTAGAGTGTCATTGTCTAGACTCCTAGAGCTCATTATGTAGAATTCAAATATATTTTTATTATGTATGAGCTACAAAAATGAAGAAATGGGGGCCATCAAATTTGTCAGTTTTAGACCATTTTTGTTACGGGGTCTATCTCAAGAACTAAACTAGAGGAATTTGAAATTTCTCTAAATGATGTACTATAAGTATAGTGTATTTATACAACAAATACTGAAAACATCGATTTATAATGCAGTTTGTAAGTTGTAACCAAAAAAACGATCATTTTTTCGCCATATGCTTATTTAGTACTAACTTAATATCTAGTTTCAAAAAAAGTGATTTGGTTATATGTACGGAACCCTTAAAGAGCGAGGCCCGAATCACACTTGGCCGATTTTTTAAATAATATTTATGCTCGTACATTAGTCACCGTCGTTTTGGTTTCATCGTTTTCATCTGGATACACTCCAGGTCCTCAATTGGTTTAAACATGCAAATCATCATCAAATTAGGTACTGCATTTAGTTCGGGTGTGATTGAAGGACGAACCAACAAACTTATTATATATTGGAGTTATATTGGAGCTTCGCGGTTGCTCGTGAGCGCTGTTTGCTTTTCATACATTTGGAAATTAATTCCCGCAGTTGATACGAAGCGCGTAATAACTTGCCTTGTTTCCTCGAATTTGAATTCTCCTTATAAAATAAAGTAAATATTATTGGTACACAATCTATACTTAATATTATAAAAATTCTTTTCAAAAAACCGACTTCTAACGGCACTACAAAGTATAAAAATAATTTTAGTTTGTCCACGTTTGTTGAAGTCGGGCGTGCCTAAAATACAAACTATGAAACCGATGCGCGACGCTACACAATATGAGACTTGTTTGTAGAAGTTGAGCGAGCATCGCGAGTCGGTTTCATACTTTGTATTTTAGGCCCGCCCGACTTCAATAAACGTGGACAAACTAAAATTATTTTTAACCGACTTCCAAAAAGGAGGAGGTTCTCAATTCGGCCGGTATCTTTTTTTTTTTTTCTATGTATGTCCACCGATTTCTCCGGGATTACTGTACCGATTCGCGTGATTTTTTTTTTAATCGACAGAGGATGTTTGCGAAATGGTCCCATAAAAATGTTAACCTTCAACTCCTCAAGCCTGATGCTGCAGGGATATTGCTCACCTAAAACTATGGCGATTTAGGAAATTTCGATTACGAATTGATATTGTAGGTAACAAGTATGGACTACATCATGGAGCTCCAGGTCCTAGCTCCTCAATCATAGGATACTACACTTGAAAGCTTAAAATAAAAATTCTTTTGAAAAAACCGACTTCTAACGCCACTACAAAGTATAAAAATAATTTTAGTTTGTCCATGTTTGTTGAAGTCGGGCGGGCCTAAAATACAAACTATGAAACCAAATCGCGATGCTCGCTCGACTTCTACAAACGAGTCTATCATATTCTGTAGCGTCGCGCATCGGTTTCATAGTTTGTATATAGGTCCGCCCGACTTCAACAAACGTGGACAAACTAAAATTATTTTTATACTTTGTAGTGGCGTTAGAAGTCGGTTTTTTCAAAAGAATTTTTTATACTTTGTAGTGGCGTTAGAAGTCGGTTTTTTGAAAAGAATTTTTATTTTAAGCTTTTAAGTGTATGTAGTATCCTATGATTGAGGAGCTAGGACCTGGAGCTCCATGATGTAGTCCATACTTGTTTCCTACAATATATCAATTCGTAATCGAAATTTCCTAAATCCCCATAGTTTTAGGTGAGTAATATCCCTGCAGCATCAGGCTTGAGGAGTTGAAGGTGAAAATTTTTATGGGACCATTTCGCAAACATCCTCGGTCGATTAAAAAAAAATCACGCGAATCGGTCCAGTAATCCCGGAGAAATCGGTGGACATACATAGAAAAAAAAAAAGATACCGGCCGAATTGAGAACCTCCTCCTTTTTGGAAGTCGGTTAATAAAGAGGAAAGATTTTTTTTTTGTTGGTTTGTACCGAATAGGCTCTGTAACTACTGGACTGATTTGAACCAATTTTTTTACCAATAGAAAGCTAAGTTATCAGGAAGTAACATAGGCTATAATTTATTTTCAAAAAAATTAGTGATCCTTAAGAAAATTGCAATAATGTAACCCAAAGTAGCAAAATTTTGCCTATAAAATGCATTATTTGGCGTGTGCTGAGAAAACTATTGATGATACATAAAATTATGATTAATCATTTTTTTTTTTTTTTATTCGATGACAAGCTAGTCCTTGACTGCGATCTCACCTGATGGTAAGTGACGATGCAGTCTAAGATGGTAGCGGGCTAACTTGGAAGGGGGTATGGCAGTGAACATTCAACCCATACCCCTAATTGGTTTCTACACGCCATCGTGCCGGAACGCTAAATCGCTTGGCGGCACGTCTTTGACGGTAGGGTGGTAACTAGCCACGGCCAAAGCCTCCCACCAGACCAGACCAGAGACAATTCAGAAATTATAAATTCCCAAATTGACCCCGCCGGGAATCGAACCCGAGACCTCCCAGTTATAAGACAACAGCGCTCACCACTGAGCCAGGGAGGTCGTCAAAATTTAATTAGATCGCCTTTATTATCGCAGTATTAATTATTCCTTACTAATACACATTATAAATGCGAAAGTGTGTTTGTTTGTTGGTTTGTCCGTCAATCACGCTGCAACAAAGCTACGGATTGACGTGATTTTTTGATAGGTATACTTGAGGACCTTGAGCGTGACATCGGCATCCCAGAAAATCAAAGAGTTCCCGCGGGATTAATCCACGCGGACGAAGTCGCGGGCATCAGCTAGTAAGTATTATATTAAGTAATACATAGAAGGGAAAAGTCTAAACCTAATAAATGTTAAGGGCTTGAAGCTTTAATTTCGCAAGGTGCAGGTGTTATATTCAGGCATCACGACTGTATTGTGACTGATAAGGTCAAGTTAGTGTCCTAGGACAGGGTATTACACAATTTTTTGATTCAAAAGATAAACATAATAAAAATTATGCAAAAAAATAATTAAAAAAACAAACAAACAAGAAAAGCGCACTGTCACTACTTCGCGAGTGAGATTCGAACCTGCGACATCATACATCATACGGTAAAGAAAGCGGTCGCTCGCCCACTGCGCCAAACAGAGCTACTTGCGAACCTCTAAAATGTTGAACGCTTACTGAACGACGGTGTTAGGTTTATTTTCGTTACGGAATTTCTTGATTTGGTCGACGCGCTCAAACTGTTTGTCCTAGTTCAAAGCTATGCCATAAATTATTCAACTACAGCTGTTCCATTAATGGGGTCGATGGGACTAAAATATTTTTTGTTAAAATCCCACTGTCCCCATTAATGGGGATGCGGTTAATGGGGACAATGGGACTATAACGTAAATATTTCGCATGTCTTTACAAACTTATGTGAAAAGGGAAAAAACTGAATTGCAGAAAACATTACCTTTGAAAGTTTTAGACGACAGAATCTAGATGGCGCTATAAACTTTTACATCGCGCTTTGTATCATCCTCGTCCCACTTACTACTGCATAGCGTAACCAGCCCGATATTGATTTATTGATTTGATCTATCTTCCTACAAGCTATAAGGAGTGGGCACTGCTAAAATGTAGTAATATTTTTGAAAGGGGCTATAAGGCTTTTCTGAATTCCCCTCAGTAACGAAATCAAGATTTTGTTTAAATTAAATTACATTTAATGGCTGACAAAGTCTATATTATTTTCTAATAATACAAAAATAACGAACAGATTAGATTAGTTAGTTTAAAAATCGGCCATGTGCGACTCGGGCCTTGCTCTTTTAGGATTCCGTACATATGACCAAATCACTTTTGTAGTCTAACTAGATATTTAAATATCTTAGTCCTTAGACAGTACTAAATTAGCTTATGGGAAAATTTTTTTGTTTGTTTTGGCCACAATTACTTATAAACCGCATCATAAATCGGTGTTTTCAGTTGTTTAATAAATACACTATAATATAATACATAATATACAGAAATTTCAAATTCCTAAGTACCTAGTTTAGTTTTTGAGATAGACCCCGTAACAAAAGTGGTCTAAAACCGAAAACTTTGACGGCCCCGCATTTCTTCATTTTTGTAGCTAAAAATAAAAGAATATACTTAGTTGATTTCTTAATGAGTTGCAATGACAATGACAGCCGACATGCCAGGGTAAAAAAATAAAATATTATTTCGACTCCTTTTCCATGTATGGGAGCCCCCTTTATTTTTAATTTAATTGAATTTTTATTATTTGTTGTTATAGCGGCAATAGAAATACACACTCTGTGAAAAATTCAACTGTCTACCTATACGGTTTACGAGATAGAGCCTGTTGACAGACGGACGGATGGACGGACGGACAGCGGAGGCTTAGCAATAGGGTCGCGTTAGCACCCTTTAGGTACGGAACCCTAAACAAGCAAATCTCTGGGGATCAGAGAATGTCTTGATTGATTCTTGGAAGCTACACTAAATAGCTTACTCTTTCACCCCACAACGAATGAACTGATTTGGCTGAAATTTGGAATAGAGATAGCTCATATCCATTAAAATATAGGCTACATTTTATCCCGGAAAATTAAATATTTCCCGCGGGAATCAAAAAATTTTAATTCACGCGGACGTAGTTGCGGGCATCGTCTAGTTATTATGTATTTATGTAGACCCATCGCTTCAGTTTGACAGCTCAATGTAATAATCGCATACACTTTTGGCTGACTCTTTTCAGCTATTGTTTATTGATTGCACAGTTGCATCAAAAATAACATAAAATCAGCTAATCACAAAAATAACATTTTCACCTGTCTAGCTCAAAAAGGGCGCCTTTGCTGCCCAAAACCAGTGAGCAACAGTCGTTTCTGCTCACTTAGTGAGAAAAAGTGTTTTGAATTTAGAACGCTGTGGATTGGCATTTCTTCAATTCATCGTCTCAAGAAAAGTTCGGAAATTTTGTATATAATATTGTATGTATTTTATTTCGTCAAAATTTTTCAATTCTGCCTGAAAAAAGGATTAAGTGCGTACGAGCGTAAATAATAATAATACATACATAGTAAATAGTAAGTATAATGCTCATCAGTCACCCCGGGGAACATTACGAAGAATATTCGTAAAAGGTAAAAGTACATGCCATAGCTTTTACGGAGAAAACGTTGTTTCAATATTTAAAAAAGCCGGCCAAGTGCGAGTCGGACTCGCGCACCGAGGGTTCCATACTCCAAAAGTAAAAGTAAAACGATAATATTATATTGATTTGCTTATTTATCGTTAACTTTGTTTGTAGAGGTTTATTGGTAATAAAAAAAAAACTATGCTATTTAGAGTGTTGGTTTTATTTTTCCTGTAATACATAAACCTCTATTGACCATAATTATTTCAGATTTTTCGATTGGTAAACTTCGGAGATAAGGGGGGGAACGGTATTTTTTTCGACATTTTGGCCGATTACTCAAAAACTATTATATATAGAAATAAATAAAAAACTGTTTTAGAATGCACAAGTGAAGGCTTTTCATATAATACCCCACTCGGTATAGTTATCTTACATTGAAATTTCAAACCCCCGATTTTCTCCCTTTTTTAATCAAACTAAAATAATTTTCACGTTGCTTTTATTTTTCCTGTAAAATATACATAAACCTCTATTGACCATAATTATTTCAGATTTTTCGATTGGTAAACTTCGGAGATAAGGGGGGTGGGAACGGTATTTTTTTCGACATTTTGGCCGATTAATCAAAAACTATTATATATATAGAAATAAATAAAAAACTGTTTTAGAATGCACAAGTAAAGGCCTTTCATATGATACCCCACTTGATATAGTTATTTTACTTTGAAATTTCAAAGCCCCGATTTTCCCCCTTTTTTTATTAAAACTAAAAATAATTTTCGATTTTTCTTTATTCCAATGATTTTGGGCCACTATTATACACAACTGTGCCAAATTTCATGTCGATAGCTTTAATAGTTACTGAAATAATCGACTGTGACAGACGGACGGACAGACGGACGGAGAAAGTCTCACCATAAGGGTTCCATTTTTACCATTTTGGTATGGAACCCTAATAAGGATTCAGAACAAAGACTTCGAACTATTTTAAATTTTAGTGAAACATTTTACAGTCTGCCGTCATTAGAATAAAATGCAGCTAAGTCATACTAGTCAAATTTGAGTAATTGCTATTATTGGCTATCAGAAGCGGATTTAATTAAAAAAAAGAACTAATCAGGCTTTAAGAGAACGCATCTCTTAAAGCGCTGAAACCCTACCTAAGCCGTCTCCACCATCCCCAATAACGGCCCCTTTCCACTCAGCTAACAACCACAGCACGACAGACAAACCACCACGTGAGGGCAACTATCAAAATGGACAAATCAACCAATAGACAATTATTGTGACTCATCACGATTAAGAGATGTTGACGGTACGCTCGTCCCAACAAAAGAGAGCGAACAAATAGCACGCTGCGCTTATAAGGCCGACGATCGGTACATCGTCGCCCCTCCCGATTTACGAGTCGATCTTACTCGGCTCGGCTCGGTGTTACTCGTGCGTGCGCTCGGATTCATCCGCGCACGTTTTTGCTCCAAGATGGCGTCAGTCCGCTAACACGGCCTCTCCTGACACCCTGGTGTCCTCACCAGGTCCATCATCGTCTGAAGATCCAGCAATCAGTCTAGGCAACGACCTGGCTGGTGTAGTAGTTGGAGACAGTTGGTTCTGAATCGCAATTCAAGTACTTGTCATCACTGCCAGTGGTTTCTGAAAGAAATACACGATTACCAGAGTCCAATATCAAGGACGAGCTATGTTAGTAATTTTATAAGTCAATCAAACAAAGAAAATGGTCTGAAATATTCAACTTGTGGTCATCGCGCTGCTCACAAGTCAAAATTCCAGAACAAAATGTGGGTACTCAGAACAAGTAAAATGAAAAGGGTTAGAAAATGTACCAAGACACTCAGCACTTACACGGCTTAGTCACGGTTAGGAACCGACTAAACCACTCAGTGGGGCTCTTCAGTACGGGCCCATACTGAAGAGCTTCCTACCTACACTGCCGACGATCGTTACATCGTCGCCCCTCCCGATTTACGAGTCGATCTTACTCGGCTCGGCTCGGTGTTACTCGTGCGTGCGCTCGGATTCATCCGCGCACGTTTTTGCTCCAAGATGGCGTCAGTCCGCTAACACTATATTAATTTTAAATTAATAATTTCAAAATGAAGTTTTATTTCAATCAAGTTTTGATCACCCTAATTCATCAACGTATTATAAGGTTTATCCGAGCGTAGCAGATTTGATATTTTGATTGGATATCTGTTCCATTCTAATCGGCTTTGCTTGCTACATTTTGTAACGTTTTTGTTTAAAATAGAGCAACTGCTGAGTTTCTTGCCGGCTCTTCTCAGCAGAATCAGCATTCCGAACCGGTGGTAGATTCCTGACTTGTCATAAGAGCCACAAGTTGGCCTACATGAAATAAATGAATTTGAATTTTGTTTTTTTCTGAATTCTAGTGGCGACTAAGGTACCTACGACCTACCTAAATCTATAAGGCAACTCTTCTTCTTCTTTATCAACCTATAGACGTCCACTGCTGGACAAAGGTCTACTGCATGGACTTCCACAGGCTTCGGTCTTGCGCCGCTAGCATCCAGCGGCTCTCTGCGACTCGTTTGATGTCGTCGGTCCACCTGGTGGGGGGTCTGCCAACACTGCGTTTTCCGGTGCGGGGTCGCCACTCCAACACCTTGGGACCCCAACGACCATCAGCTCTTCGAACTATGTGCTCCGCCCATTTCCACTTCAGTTTCGCGACACTCTGAGCTATATCGGTGACTTTGGTTCTCCTACGAATCTCCTCATTTCTGATTTGATCTCGCAGGGATATACCGAGCATAGCTCTCTCCATCGCTCGCTGAGTGACCCTGAGCCTTCTTATGAGGCCCATAGTAAGCGACTATTAGGCAACATGTTATATTATTTTCAAGTTGCTCGCTTACATTTGGAAACTAGTTTTTTAAGTTTAGCTGCCTTTTAGTGAACGGACGGGACCGGCGGCGGCTCGGACCAGGTGGGGAACGAGGGGGAGGGGGAGGGGGGGGGGAGGTACCAAGTGCACGTAATTTATGGGCCGCGCGGGAAATTAGCGGCGCGTGGACTCACACGTAATGAACGTATTGTATGAGGCCGCTCAAGAGCTGAGCGGAATGAGAACCGTTTTTAGCTGGCGGCCGGTGCGGCGGCTTGTTGAACTGAACAGTGACACATCTGACTAAGCTACGCTTTTTAACCGACTTCAAGAAGGAGGTTCTCTATTAGTTGGAATCTTTTTTTTATGTATGTTCACCGATTGCGCGAAGACGCCTGAACCGATTTGAAAAATTATTATTTTTTGTTCCGAAGGGTATCTAATATCTATACCCAGGTGGTCCCATATAAATTTTATCGAAATCAGTCAAGCGGTTTTTAAAATATCAACAATAAATTATATACTTTGTATAGTGGCGCGGGAGTTTGTAGTCGTTTTTTAAAAAATATTTTTTTTTATTAAATTCCTTCCTATAATGAGTACCATCATACCCGAGTATATGCAGAATAGAAGCAGTGATAGCATAGTGGTTAGTTCTGCAGTCTCCTATTCGTTGGGTTGCAGGTTCGATCCCGGGCACGCACATCAGGATTTTCAGTTAAGTGCGTTTAAGAAATTAAATATCACAAACTTCAACGGTGAACAAAAGGAAGACATCGTGAGGAAACATGCACACCTGAAAGTACTTGATAACTCCAAGGTGTGTAAAGTCCGCCAATTCACATTGGGCCAGCGTGGTGGACTATGGCCTATAACCCTTCTCTGAGAGGAGACCTGCCCTCAGTAGTGAGCCGTTGATGGGTTGCTGATGATGATGATACCCGACTATAGTCCGTCGTCGCCGGCCTCTCCCAGCCACCACCCGGCCCTTCATATATCGGTCCAACGCTGGAGAGCGCCAACACTGCGCTCGCTTGTATACGATTCAAATCTAAGGCCATCGACCATCGACCAACGATAAACGTTCCTACGACAAACATGGCTAGCTCAGTTACAATATCCGACTGCTCCTCTTTCTACTGTGGTAATAGTTGGAGCCCATACAAACGAAAACGATATAAGTATCTTTCATAAATTTTTGGGGTTTACGGCAGGAAGAACAAAATACTTACGTATTTTATGTCACTTTATTCTCAACTGGAACATAGGCGCAAACGTAATTTCGTAAAGAAAACGTATAATGTAAGTTATACTTATGATTTTTTGTTACAGTTATCCCTATATGAATGTGATAACAAGTCGTGTCACTATACCGAAAGGCACACGCGAGTCAGCAAAAATGAGAAGTTAGTTGTCACCTAATAGGGTCGCTGTCGGCAGGCGCCATAAATAATGTCCGCCGAAACGCTTGATATATGCGCGCTCCGAGCCCGGACTGGTGTTAGCCAAAGCTATAAGGTAAGTAGAGCTGTAAGGTATAACTACAAATTGTAGTTAAACAGAACATTATATTTTTGGAACGTAGTTCCTTATCGTGCGGTACGGAAGGGTGCTAGACGGAAAAAATTAAGGAACCGACTCTCGACATATTTTTGAAACCGACACTTTTTTGTTGAATGTGAATTTTGCATGGTGTTCGGTATTTTCACGATACAACATTAGGTCCTTTCCCTAATTTTTTATAACTTATAAGTTATAAAAAATTAGGGAAAAATTCCACATGTAGAAATTATTTAAAATAAAATTGAAAATGGAAAATTCGGTCTGTTGAGCTGGGATTCGAACCATCGACGTTGAACTTTTAGGCGACTGCCGGAGCCACTAGGCTACGGAGACTCAATGTTGTACCGTGAAAATACCGAACACAATGTAATCGAAAGGAACTACGTTCCATCCGGGTGTCCCTTGACACCTCTCAAGTTTATTTTATTTGGAGATAGGCTTACGCTTGACGACAATCAATACTGGAAAGCACTGATGAGGTCTAGGTTGTAGCGCGCTTGCCTAGAAAATGTCTATTCACTTAACTAAAACTTTATATTTTTTCTAAAATGATATAAATTAATGACATACTTGTAGGTAGAGGCTTTTTGCCTTGACATGGGTAGCATAAGTATGTCACGCACTCTTTAAACATTTCTGTGGTGGTGTCGTGTGATGCAGGTTATTACGTTCCCTCAAATATGGTTGAGCGAAGCAACGGCTGTTTTCATGAATGCGTCATGCTCGTGAACGGGTGCCACCGGCGGGAATGGGGCTACTTTATGTCTGCCCATCTTAAGATAGAAGTTAGTCTGTATGCATTTTTGGAACTTTCCTCATTGTGGAAACACTGCATATATAGCATAGTATTTACTGTATTGTAAATCTGTTTTGAAAAGAGCAACCGCCGAGTTTCTTGCTGGTTCTTCTCGGCAGGAAAGGCATTCCGAACCAGTGGTAGATTCATTGACTATTCAAAAGCACTTGTAAAAGTTTATTTGAATAAAAAATATTTCTATTCTATTCTATTTGGGATGATAATAAGGAATCGGACTCCCAGGGTCTTTTCGCATAAAACTTTTTCTTTCTTAATCGACTTCTAAAAAGGAAGGAGTTAAATTCGTCGGAATCTTTTTTTTATGTATGTTCACCGATTACTCGGCGGCGCGGGGCGTACGAGATTCTAAAGCGGTTTCGTATGGACCGTATTCGATTTATTTTTACGGGAATGTTTGCTCAAAACCGACAGGTAGTGGACAGTGAGTTTAGGTGAACAGAAAGGAAACTGGCACTGACCTCGGCCGGGCTCTGTCGACTCCTCCAGACGTCCAAATGCACGCGTGTCCCGAAGAAAAACGGCTACACTAGAGAACAGAGGGCTTTTCCGGGCTGGACGTTTTCCTCACAGTTCACTTTATATAGTTTATTATCACTAAGTTGTTGCAAGTAGTTATACGCGGCGGTAAGCGGGCGGTCGAAACGAACGAAAGTCAATCCACCAATGACACTTGAAGTGCATTAACTGCGTGCATTTCTTCTAGCGTTGCAGGTCAGGGGCATATTAGATAAGGAGAGGTAATTAGAAGGCAGGAAGGTCGAAATTTGAGCAAACCTAACAATTTTAAATCTACAAAGCGCATCGGCGCGACCATGCCCCCGGGGTTGAAGTGCTTGCTGCCTTCAAAAAACTACAACGCGGAAAATTACGAAAGTTAGGAGAGAAAATACGATATCTAATCTATATAACTAAAATAAGAACCCTAACCTACGCGGAGTGATTACAATTAATTACTGTTTAGGTAGAGGACAAAGACGCACTACAGGACGCAAATATGTACCTGTAGCGGTACGAACGCGAACAATACGCGTGATACCATTCGATCCAGGAAAGACTTCCTCAACTAGCCCTAACGGCCAGTGAAGTGGCGGTGCATTATCGACTACGATTATTACCACATCCCCTTTAGCGATCGGACTGGTTGGCGTGTTCCATTTGTTTCGAGTCTGAAGCGTATGCAAGTAGTCACTCTTCCATCGTTTCCAGAACGACTGAACAAGTTTATCGATCAGTTCTTGACGCGAGAGCAAATGTAACGGACCGTCTTCTATCTCTTGAGCCGGTAAGTATTTTAAAGGCGTGAGGGTGAGAAAGTGAGCCGGCGTCAACGCGAGAGATTCCGATGGATCGTTAGATAGCGTGCGGCACAATGGACGAGAGTTCATCACTGCCTCGATTTGAGCAAGCACAGTATTGAACTCCTCCAAGGTCAGAATTTGGTCGCCTATCACGCGATATAAATGAGTTTTGAGACTCTTAATGTTGGCCTCCCAATTGCCACCAAAATGACAAGCGGTTGGAACATTCAGTGACCACTCGATGCGATTTTCTGCAAGTACGTGACCAAATTCAGACTTGAAGTGTTTTGACGTTAAATAGTCGTGCAATTCAGAAAGCGTGCGCTTCGCACAAACGTAATTCGACGCATTATCTGAGTGTACACGAGCGACAAAACCGCGGCGTGACAAAAAACGCTTAAACGCTCCGAGGAAGCTAGCTGTGCTTAAATCGCTTGCAACTTCTATGTGTACAGCGCGAGTGGTAAAGCACACGAAAAGACAAACGTATGCCTTTGTTGATTGAATTCCGCGACCGCGAGAGATAGTCACCTTAAAGGGGCCTGCGTAATCAGTGCCAGTGTGCAAAAAAGGCTTTACGGCCGGCGTAACTCGACACGAGCGGTGATCAGCAATTTCTGGAAAATTTGGTTTAGCGAGGAGTCTAAAGCAAGGTAGACATTTGTGTACCCGGCTTCGAATTAAATTGCGAGCGGATAGAATCCAATATCTCTGACGGAGTATGGACATCAACAAATCTGGACCGGCATGGCAATTGACCTTATGATGATAGTCAACCAAAAGATCTAATATATGACCCTTTCGCGGCAGAATAATCGGATGTTTGGAATCGAAGCTTATATCGGCGTTTCTAAGACGACCTCCAACTCTAATGATTTTATCCTGAAGGAAAGGTTTGAGGCGCTGAAACATTGGACTGCAACGTTTGCCTGCTTGTAAATTAGCGATTTCGTTTGCGAAGTAAAATCGCTGAATTTCACGCAATATCAAATTTTCAGCGTAATCCAGATCCGATGCGGTTACTGAATCACGACGCGGTAGTAGCTTAGCAAAACGACAAACGTAAACCACACAACGTAAAAGCTTCGACCATGACGAGAAGCGATCTTCTAGCGAAATTATTAAATTTGTTTCACTGCCTTCTGCAGTGAGAAGGACTTGTTTCTTTTCCTCCGGAGGCTGTGACGCAGTGGAGGAATTAAAAGCGGTAACAGGCCAATGATTTGGATCTGATTCAAGCCATTTAGGGCCAGAGCACCAAAGCGGGTGATCAATTATTTGTGCGGGTGTAAGACCTCTCGACAAACAATCAGCGGGATTTTCAGTGCCTTGCACATGAAAAAAAGTTTGAGCGGGAAATTCATTTTGAATTTTGGTGACCCTGTTGGCCACGAAAGTGTCCCAACGATGAGGTGAGGAATGTACCCAACACAACGCCACCGTTGAGTCCGAAAAAGCGAGAACGCGGTCAATATTAATGCGGTTGTTGCAGGCTTCAATTACCTTTGTAATTAAACTGCTTAGTGTTAGAATCGCACAAAGCTCCAATCGCGCGAGTGATACAACTTTACGAGGTGAGACCTTAGATTTAGCAGTCATCAAAAATACTGCGTTCTTGCGAAGGCCTCTGCCGTCCTTTACGTGGAAGTAAATTACTCCTCCATAGGCCTTTTCGCTCGCATCTGCGAACCCCACGATAGTAATGGTATCGCCAGTCACGATGCCTACATGCCGTGGAATTTTCAATTCGCCGAGCGAAGGTAGTTCCCTTTTGAAACGAGACCACTGTTCAACAATATTTTCAGGTGGCACATCGTCCCAATCACATTCGCACAACCAAAGTTGTTTGATAAGGAGCTTTGCGTATAAGACGACGGGAGCGACGAAGCCCATGACGTCCCATATTCTAGCGACACATGACAAAATTGTACGTTTAGTACAAGATTCCGCGGGAACACTAATTTTAAGACTGAAATAGTCTGTAGCGGGTGACCAACATAAGCCGAGTACCTTATGTGGCTCAGAATCATCGAACTCCTTAACTGCGGAAAGACGATGAGACAGCGGAATGGAATCTAGAACCTTTTGCGAATTACTCGTCCACTTCACAAGATCAAACTAACCAGCTTTCATGAGAGCAATCACTTCGGCAGCGGTGGAGATAGCATCGTGTTCACTATCGACGCTGTAGACGAAGTCGTCCATATACAACCCCGTATCTACAGTTTCTTTAGCGCGCGGGTATGAAGCACCTTCATCTAAAAGGAGCTGCTTCACTGTACGAAGAGCATGAAATGGACTTGACTTAAGTCGAAAACAAACGCGGTTAAATTCATAAACCTTTAAGGGTTCTTGCGGGGAAAAGCGGTAAAGAATGCGTTGGAATCTTCGATCACATGGACGAATTCCAATGCAAAGAAACATTTGACGAATGTCAGCGGAAAGAGCGATACCATATAAGCGGAAATTAACAATAATATTGAATAAGTTCCCCTGCAGATTCTGACCGTTGTACAGAATGTCATTGAGGGAAACTTGTGTGGTTGTCTTAGAGCTAGCGTCCAGAACCTCGCGCAACTTAGATGTCACCTTGTCTTCTCGTATGACTCCATGGTGAGCAATCGTATACGAGGGCAGACTCAGACGTTGCCTCCGTGTCCGGGGGTGCGGGAGATATATAACCTTTTTCCAGGTATTCGATAATGACGTTGTCGTAGGCCTCTTTAAGCTTAGGTGATGCTAACATTTTACGCTCTAAGCAAAGGAAGCGGGTTTTAGCCTTTTTAACAGAATCGCCTAAAGACAGTACATCACCCTTGAATGGAAGTGCGACTACATACCGTCCGTCTGCTTCGCGAGTAGTCGTGTTGCTATAAATTTCTTCACACGCCGTGTCGTCTGGACTCAATGTTTTCGGTGCGTTCACCTCTTCCATCTGCCAGAATTTACGCACAATAGCGTCTAGCGGATCTGTAGCACAGCAGTATGAAACCGTCGCGCAGCTATCAACACGAACAGGAGCAGAACCAACAATAACGTAGCCTAACACCGTTTCTAAGGCAAGCGGCGAGGTAAGATCAGATTGACCTTGAACCTTACGAGATAATAGGAGATGCGGAAATATCGAAGCTCCAACCAACAGATCAATGTCTCCTGGGATGGAGTAAGTGTCGTCAGCCAAAGGTAAATTGTTGAAATTTATTAAACTTGAGATATCTATTGGGACTGTGGGCAAGCGTTCTGTGACCTTGTCTACCACGAGCGAGTCCATGTTAAAACAAACGCTGAGATCAAACCTAGAAAAGAATCTTATAGAGACTGAGCCTTGAATTGGTTTGGTTGTACCTCCAATCCCCTTAACTATCGAACAGCTCGGACTCTGAATCGTTTTCAAACCTAAGCGTTCGAGTAAACTCCGACTTACGAAGTTACTCTGTGACGCACTGTCCAACAATGCGCGCACAAAGTGTTCATGCCCCTTGGCATCAAAAACAATCACGCGTGCGGTGGCAAGCAGCACCGTAGTTGGCGCACGAGAGATATTACAACTCGACAAGGAACAAAACGATACATCATTGGAGCGTGCGGGTGAACTTGAAGATTTTGACTTACTGGTGTCGTTGTCAGCAGTGCTGGTGGTAGCAGGAGGGTGCACAGTAGCACCGGGCACCTTCTGTTTAGAAGCATCACCAGAAGTTGTATTGCAGATGCGGAATTAACGATTGCGGAATTTGCGGAATTTGCGTGTGCGGAATGCCTATGGATCATACTGTGGTGAGGTGAGGCACACCAGCGACACCGTGACTTGCTGGAGCAAGAAGCCAGCCAATGATTTCCAAAACAATTGATACAAAGGTTATTCGCCTTAACAAACTTGAAGCGATCCTCAACTGACATCTTATGAAAGGCGGAACAAATATAAAGATGCTCGTTCTGTGAGTTACAGAGCGAACAGGAAGTCTGCACAGGCGCAGTCGCGGTAGTGGTATATGTATGCGTCGACTTGAGCGGTTTGTGCGGCTTAGATGCCGTATCCACTTTACGTTCAGCACTTTTCGGAGCTTCTTGTTTCGCAGACGTGCGTTGTAGTACCTTAATATGTTCGCGGAGGAAAGCAATAAAGTCGTCATACAAAGGTATGTCACTACTATGTTTATTTAATTCGAAGAGGCGGACAGTCTCCGGGTCTAACTTCTTTTGAGCGAGATATAAAAACACGAAGTCAGCCAGATTATCTAAGTTTAAATTTTTGAGAGCGGCGATCGATGACGCGAAGGTGTCCAAGAAATTTTCGAGGTTCGTCGGGGTCGCGTTTGACAACGCCTTAACGTTATAAATTTGGTCTAAATAAGAAGTTGCCAAATAACGCTTGTCCTCGAATTTATCTACCAACGTTTTGAATATTAGGTTATAGTTTTCCGCACACGGAGTAATGCCGGCACAAGCTAGCTTCGCCTTTCCAGTCAACTTACCTAGGAGGTAATAAAGCTTTTCCGCGTCCGTAAGGGACTTATTTTCATGTATTATTGTTTTAAAGTTAGAGTAAAAGAGGCTCCACGATTTTAAGTCGTATCCATCGAAGGACACCAACTGAATCGGGGTCAAATAAGGTTTGAGTCTTCGCGGCTCATCTTCATTCTCGACCTTACTATCTCCGGTATACTGCGAGACTAGACGCTTCACACGACTATACAGGCGTTCGAATGACATTAGACAGTCGAATTCCGGGTTCGCTAAAGGATTCAGCGACAATAAACGATCATTATAGTCTTCAACTACTTTGTTGAATTCGGAGCGTAACGTGTCTATGTTGCTACTTGCGTCGAGGAAGTCTTCCCGTAACGATGGTTTGACGCCTATATTCTTCGATTGATCGAATATCTCTTGCAAATACCCAAATATCGCGTTGCGTCTTTTTTCCAATAAAACTAATTGGATATCGACACTGTCTTCCGATTCCTCTGACGTTTTAACACCCTTTGGCATTTTGACCGAGTATTAAGTAAACGAAAAAAAACAATATCGAGTTTTGAATTGATGCTAGTACGCGAATAATCTTCGTTACCGCGTAAAGGTATTAGCTAAGTACCTACCTAATGTTATGAATTTCAGTTATACCTAAGTGAAAGGCGGCGGGCGACCGCGTTGAAGGTCACGCGCACCTGTGTTATCTAAGATTAGGTAGGTACTTGTATCGATGAACAGCTGTTGTACGATTGAATTCGTTTATAACGCGTAGGTAATAATACGATTTACTAATTAATTAATAACTATGCGGGGACAATAACTATTTAAGATGACTAATATTACAATAAATAAGTCACGTATGACCTTTGTACCTACCTAGTCGATACAAAGAATTACCCTATTTCCTAAGCAATGCGGGGCGAACGAGATTAATTAGCTTAGAGAATAAGATAATATGACGCGCGAAATAATTACCTACTTGTGAATTGTATAAACTATCGAGATAATTAGCGATAAGTTAGCAGTTAGCGGTTTAAATCCGGTCGAATGGAACCACGAAATATGGCGGCGCGGGGCGTACGAGATTCTAAAGCGGTTTCGTATGGACCGTATTCGATTTATTTTTATGGGAATGTTTGCTCAAAACCGACAGGTAGTGGACAGTGAGTTTAGGTGAACAGAAAGGAAACTGGCACTGACCTCGGCCGGGCTCTGTCGACTCCTCCAGACGTCCAAATGCACGCGTGTCCCGAAGAAAAACGGCTACACTAGAGAACAGAGGGCTTTTCCGGGCTGGACGTTTTCCTCACAGTTCACTTTATATAGTTTATTATCACTAAGTTGTTGCAAGTAGTTATACGCGGCGGTAAGCGGGCGGTCGAAACGAACGAAAGTCAATCCACCAATGACACTTGAAGTGCATTAACTGCGTGCATTTCTTCTAGCGTTGCAGGTCAGGGACATATTAGATAAGGAGAGGTAATTAGAAGGCAGGAAGGTCGAAATTTGAGCAAACCTAACAATTTTAAATCTACAAAGCGCATCGGCGCGACCAGACGCCTGTACCGATTTGGAAAATTCTTTTTTGTTTTTGAAAGGGTATACTACTTCCTCAGCGGTCCCATTTCAATTTTTTATCGAAATCGATCGAGCGTATTTAAAAAGCAACAATAAATTATAAACTTTGTAGTGGCGCGGGTGTTTGAAGTCGATTTTAAAAAATAGTTTATTTTTGGATAGTGATTAGCTTTGTTAGTTTTGTAAAGCTTGTGGTCGGAGTAGGTGCGACTAAAATAGTGCAACGGGCAGGATTTGATCATTCGATCTTTCAGTTTTCAGTCGCGTCATGACCATTGCGTTGTCGAGACTTTTACTCAACTAAGATCTTCATAAAGCGATAAATAACAAATATTTAGTTGTTTATTATTTTGCAAGGAAAACTTACAGCTGATTAGAAAACACTTAACATATAGAATATAATAGAATAGAATAGAATAGAATAGAAATGTTTTTTATTCAAATAAACTTTTTTACAAGTGCTTTTGAATCCTCGATGAGTCTACCAATCGATAGGTGTCCAGTGTCCACCGTTGAACGAAAGTCGCTTGCAAGGATTTCAAACTCGATTCGTCCAGCACTCCTTGAATCTCCCGACTCCCAGCGATTCGCAACATAATACCGTTAGCCCACCTACTGTTAAAATTGCACTTCATGGTACAGGGGATTTCCCAATGTGTAGGTCTCTTCCCTATAGCCATAGCTCCGAACTACGTGCCCCGCCTATTGCCACTTCAGTTTCGCGAGTCGATAGCTTCGGAACAACTTTATTCCTATTTTAAACGAACCGAGAGTGCTTTAATTCATTTAAAAGGATTGTTTGTAAAGTGTTCAGTAACTTTTTGCCTTGTACATAAACAAGCGAGCCATCAATCCACCTGAAACTTGAGACGGTAGCGAGGCACCGTAAACGTCGCAACAGTAAAACTCAATACAAAAAGGCATAAATTCCTCGTCAGGTACTGTTATGGCTTGTTTACACTCTGCAAGTTGACGTGCGGTTGTTTTGATTAGTTACTGTACTCGTATCTTGACACCACATCGCGCAAGTTATTGTTAGGTGCTTGACTGTCAGTATAAGTAAATGTATAGCAACCATTTGCTCAACTCAACTCAACCGTGGCTCAATTGGCTCGCGTGCGGCTGTTAACCGAAAGATTGGTGGTTCGAGCCAACCTGGGGGCGCGCAATTTTATTTTCATTTTTTATTTTATAAAATCATTTTAAAATTAATATTTTATAAAATCGATATTTAGGCTTCCCTGGGGTCATTTTGATTCTTATCGATAAAAAAATCATGATAAAAAATGTATACCCGGGTAATTATTTTCTTTATACCTCGAATAGAACTTGAAATTAATATTTTTATAACAATAACTTCGTTCCTATCTGGTTCCCACGACACAACACGACTTTTTTTATTTTCCACTCACTTTCTTCCAAAGTATGAACTATTTTCCTGATTCATGTAATAACTCCTTGCCCATGTCATGTCATGATAGCTATTTATCAGTGAAATCGTTTAGTAATGGGTTTCAGCGGTGGCTCGTCACTTTTGTTTTACCAGTTCTACCGGCAAAGCAGTACCAAGCTGTCTAACGTTTCAATACGATGCCGTGTAGAAATAGATCAGAAGTATACGTGTCCCTATGCTAGCTAGATTTGCATGCCTCTGGACTGCCATCGTCATTGTGAGCGGCACCAAAGCCTTTATGCGCCCGAGCCTGCTTTAAAAGATTTGCTCATAGATTTCTTTCATGTTGACGTGATAACGTCTTATAAATCGATGAACACCGGCTGCACGCACGAAAAAGTGTCACTTTCTGCCTGAACCTGAGCGTGCAAGCGAGAGCGCGGAACAAGCGATAGAGAGACACGATTGGCTTGTGACTAGAGAGCACCCGCCGCCGCCCACCAGTCATCGTGTGCGCGCTGTGGTTAGTGGATATGTCGCCTTTATGACGTTATCACGTAAATCTATCTTCCGTAAACCGACTTTACAGACAACCAATTTATATTTTCATTTTCTTGTTTTCTACATATTAACATCAATCCGCTTGAGGTCTTGGTTAACCATCTTTCTTATACTGAGTCGGCACTTGCCATCAAATGAGATCACAGTGGTGCGCTTATTAGCCGAAGTTGCTAGATGATGTCAATAGGTTTCTTCTGACAAATAGCAGTTGGCGTTGTCTAAATAAGGCATAATATGCCTAGGCAGAGTTGTGTCCACCTGCGACGGACGGACGGCCGGCAAAGATATTGGTTTTCAATATTTAATAGAGCGCGCTGCCGTCTCAGCCAGGTGCTTGGACGCTGCGGGTGCGGGGTGCGGGGTGCGGGGTGCGGGGTGCGGGGTCACAGGATGCTGATATGTGCTTGCACAGCACTATCATATCATACTAATATTATAAATGCGAAATTGTGTTTGTTGGTTTGTCCTTCAATCACGCCGCAGCAGAGCTATGAATCGACGTGGTTTTTTGCATGGGTATAGTTGAGGACTTGAAAAGTGACATAGGCTACTTTTCATCTCGGAAAGTCAAAGAGTTCCCGAGGGATTTAAAAACTAAATCCACGCGGACGAAGTCGCGGGCATCAGCAGTCAGCTGGTCCTTACTAATTTATAAATGCGAAAGTGTGTTTGTTTTTTGGTTTGTCCTTCGAACAAGTCGCAACGAATCTACGGATTGACGTGATTTTGCACGGGTATAGTTTAAGACCTGAAGAGTGCTTGTTTTTATCCCGGAACATCAGAGTTCCATAGAGACGAAATCGCAGGCATCAGCTAGTTTAGCGTTATTTAAGAAGTCCATAGAAGAAGAGAAAATGTCTCCGAGTCGTAACCAACCAGAGAAATGGCGATTGCTCTTTTGCTTTTATTAGGCGCAGCGTCATGTCGCAGCTTGTGGGGGTTGGAGAAAGGGAAGAGAAATAAAGAAGTTAATGTTTTCAATTGTACTTTTGATTGATTTTTTATATCATTTAATTAAATAATTAAATTATAATAATTTTCAATATCGTGTTGATATTTCATACAATGATTAAACTAAGCAACATAAGGTCGTCATTATATAACATTCGTATAGAATAGAATAGAATAGAATAGAATAGAAATGTTTTTATAAAAGAGTTGTTATAAAAGAGCAAACCTCATATCTCTCGTAGGTTATAAGTTGAAGTCAGTTTTTTATAATTTAGATACAATTTTTATTTCTTTTATGGGCTGTTTAGTTAGATAAATACCTAATTACGATTTTAAGTTTCATTTCTGGCGAAAGTAAAATGATGATGCAACGAGTCCATACTAGAGGTTGCATTTTCCTTTGATATTTTGGTAGAATTTCAATAAGTACAAAAACAGTCAAATTATCTCGCTCGGATAAGACTTGCTTTACGTGTTTTTAAGTAAGGATCCCATTCACTAAACTCAGTTGAAGATATTCGGGATGCTCAAATGTTGGTGGAAAGATCTAGTGCCTCTCTGTAGAAACAAATGCAGTCAAATGAACATTTTCTCGAGCCAAGCGGAACTTCGTGCGACTTACGAGTTGTGATGGACTTCGCACATTGTTTGGGAGTTTGTGTCTGCTATTTGGTTCCATAGAAATATAGGATAGGAATTAGACGTAGTCGTAATTCCTAGTTCCATGTTTGGTTCCTTGCTCTATTTGCCGGCGGTGTCGAGACTGCCGACTCATTGATACTTATCATACATAGCTAAGCTACCTACTGTCTTTCATCGCTTAAAGTTAAACAGTATTTATCATCTATACTAATTTTAAAAAGAGGAAAGATTTTTTGTTTGTTTTTTTTTGTTTGTTTGTTTGTACCGAATGTAAAAAACAAACAAACAAGAAAAGCGCACTGTCACTAGTTCGCGAGTGAGATTCGAACCTGCGATATCATACACCATACGGTAAAGAAAGCGGCCGCTCGCCCACTGCGCCAAACAGAGCTACTTGTGAACCTCTAAAATGTTGAACGCTTACTGAACGACGGTGTTAGGTTTATTTTCGTTACGGAATTTCTTGATTCGGTCGCCGCGCTCAAACTGTTTGCCCTAGTTCAAAGCCCGCGATAAAAGCTATGCAATAGCTTAAAAAGATTCCGACGAATTGATAACCTCCTCCTTTTTTGGAGTCGGTTAAAAAGGGATTTTTATATACATGAAATATTATTCCCTTGTTGTAGAGATCGCGGTTTTTTTCTTATAACCGTGCAGTTCGAGGGACGGGCCACGTCCCTCAACTCCAAGGTTCTGTTGTATGGAAATCGTAAATGTTCGCTTAATTAACCGTCCGCTTCCCGACCACTCGACACACTCCGCCGTCGTCGGCTCGCGTGCGGCGACCGGCGACCCTCCTGTCGTGTTGACAGACGGTATTACGAGTCTTCATTTTAGGCCCGTACTTGTGTTCGTAGACTATGTACTCTTAGTATTAATGGTTAGCACGTTTGACTGCGAATGACGAGACCCTGGGTTCGATTCCTCCTAAGTCGGGCCAAGAATGTTAAGGTATTTACTTTTTAGGGTTCCGTACCCAAGGGGTGCCAACGGGACCCTATTACTAAGCCTCCGCTGTCCGTCCGTCCGTCCGTCCGTCCGTCTGTCAGCGGGCTGTATCTCGAAAACCATAATAGGTAGACAGTTGAAATTTTCACATATTATGTATTTCTATTGCCGCTATAACAACAAATAATAAAAATTAAATTAATTAAAAAATAAAGGGGGCTCCCATACATGGAAAAGGAGTCGAAATAAAATTTTATTTTTTTACCCTAGCATGTGGGGTGTCATTGTCTAGAGTGGAGTTAAAATATATATTTTTTTATTTTTTAGCTACAAAAATGAAGAAATGAGGGGCCGTCAAAGTTGTCGGTTTTAGACCAATTTTGTTAGGGGGTCTATCTCAAAAACTAAATTAGTTAGGAATTTGAAATTTTGACTTATCATGTACTATATAGTGTATTTAAACAACAAATACTGAAAACAACGATTTATAATGCGGTTTGTAAGTTGTGACTTGTGACCAACTTTTTTTGTTTTTCCCCATATGCTAATTTAGTACTTTCTAAGAACTAAGATATCTAAATATGTATCTAGTTTTAAAAAATGTTTTGGTCATATGTACGGAACCCTAAAAGAGCGAGGCCCGACTCGCACTTGGCCGATTTTTCTGTCATGAAATTTTAAGTGCTAGCCCGTAGTTAGAAAGTTCGCGATTTGTCACTGCCATGCCTGAGAGTGGGAAGAGGGCGTCGGTCCTACGACTGTCTTTCTCCGGTTATGTCGGATCTCCGTACCATCGGACTATGAGAATGAGGAAACAGAGAGTGTACCTGTAAGTATATGGTTGAGCGAAGGAATGGCTGGGTCATGCGTCATGCTCGTGAACGGGTGCCACCAGCGGCAATGGGGCTACTTTCTGTCTGCCCGTCTTAACATGTGTTGAATTATAATTAGAAATAATTACGTATGCTTTTGTGGAACTTCCCCTCATTGTGGAAACTCTGCATACATAGAATAATATCTATTAAGTAAGTATATTGTAAATGTATTTTGAAAATAGCAACTGCCGAGTTTCTTGCTGGTTCTTCTCGGCAGGAACGGCATTCCGAACCAGTGGTTTCAGAAAAACATTTCTATTCTATTCTATGAGCTATTATAGTGTATAAGTATGTGCACAAACAGTAATCGAAAGTTACGATATAAGACGATCTGAGGCAAGGCATAATTCGATGAACTGATCTTGATGATATCTGACAAAACCATAGCTTGCATTCTGAAGAAGGACTAACCACACCTTAGTCCTGCAGTTTCTGAAAGAAGCTCGAACTACGCAAAGAACTTACGAGTAGCAGCTGGTACGTAATAATATTGAATTGAGAGAAATACCCAACGGAAATACCTTCATTTCTAGTTTGTAGACTCAAATATTTTCCCGGCGTGAGGGTATTTTAAAACAATAACAGGCGCGAGATTACCGTTTGATTCCTGTTTGCTTTCGATTCCGCGCTGAGCAATCCATTTGCCGGCGCCGCTCCACGCGCCGCGCTGCAAGCGCTGAAAAGCGATTTAATTTCTCCGTGAAATCCATTTGCTCGCCATCACACTATAGACACCTTATTTCCTCCGAGAGAAATTATAAAGCGGGGCAAAGACAGGGATATTTATTAGATGTTTATGCTGTTGAGTCACTAAACGGGCGATATTTCTTATGCTTTTTTTGACGTGATAAAGTCTTATAAATCGACTAGCTGATGCCCGCGACTTCGTCTGCGTGGATTTAGTTTTTAAAATCCCTCCGGAACTCTTTGATTTTCCGGGATAAAAAGTAGGTCTCTCCAGGTCCTCAACTATACCCATGCAAAAAATCACGTCGATCCGTAGCCCTGTTGCGGCGTGATTGAAGGACAAACCAACAAACCAACAAACAAACACACTTTCGCATTTACGCTGCACGCACGAAAAAGTGTCATGTTCCGCCTAAGCCTGAGCGTACAAGCGAGAGCGTGGAAGAAGCGATAGAGAGGCACGATCGTCCGCCACATGCCAGTCATCGCATGCGCGCTGTGGTTAGAGAATGTGCCGCGAGCTAGTTCTAGCAGCACGCCGTTCATCTTCATGACGTCATCACGTAAAACTATCGTCCGTAAACCGACTTTACAGACGACCATTTTTTTTATTCAATGTCAAGATAGCCTTTGAAAGATGGTAGACGAGCTAGCTTTGAAGGGATATGGCGTGCACTGCCTGCCCAAGATGGCGCCGATCACCGACCAATCCAAATCTAACGATGTTAACATGGCAACATAATATTACATCATACTTTGCGAGGCACGTTTAGTAAGTATAGATTCTTCAGGTCAATCATGAGGATGGATGACTAAATAGATTTTCCTATACAGCGCGGCAACATTTATTGTTTTTTTAATTGCGTTTTAAACTTGCACTTCACGAAATGATGTCCGATGGAAAGCAACGATGAAATCTGGGCTAGGCTAGAGTACCTACAAGACACCTCTTAGTTCCTGTACTTAGAAGTTATACGCGACAAAAACAACGTTCCACATAATTATTAGCGATTTGTATAAGAAATCTTAGTAATCCTACTTCCTACTAATATTATAAATGCGACAGTTTGTGAGTATGGATAGATGGATTGATGTATGAATGGATGGATGTTTGTTACTCTTTCACGCCACAACTAAAGAAGCGATTTGGCTGAAATTTGAAATGGAGATAGCTCATACCCAGGATTAACACATAGGCTACGTTTTATCCCGGAAAATTACAAAGTTCCCGCGGGAAATCAAAAACCTTAATCATCTAGTATTCAATGTTTCTTGCGAGTGGAAGACGGGCGAGTGTTGTATTTATACGTAGTTTTCATTAACCGCGCATTTAATGTCCTCAAGGGCGTGATGGATCACCCTCCCCATTACTGCGATGCGGAATGCTGCGTCTGTTAGCGTTCAACTGGACACCTATTTATAAAGCGTTTATTTGCACCCGCTTCTACATCTGCTGAAACTAATTAAAGTTTTCTCATCAGTTTTTACTTCCTCTGAGCCACTGGATCAGCATGCAATCACAAAATCAAAGTGATTTTTAAACCTAAATTCCACGATAATGTTGAGGTTGAATAAATCACATTATAAAGATCGACCCTTACAGAGAATTAAGTATTACCTTGTAAACCATCTCATCTTTATTAACCGTTAGACTTTCACTGATGATCGTTGTCGAGTCTTCTTCTTCTTCTTTTCTTCAACCGATAGACTTCCACTGCTGAACAAAGGTCTCTTGCATGGACTTCCACAGGCCTCGGTCTTGCGCCGCCTGAATCCAGCGGCTCCCTGCGACTCGCTTGATGTCGTCGGTCCACCTGGTGGGGGTTCTACCAACACTGCGCTTCCCGGTGCGGGGTCGCCACTCCAGCACCTTGGGACCCCAACGACCATCAGCTCTTCGAACTATGTGCTCCGCTCATTTCCACTTCAGTTTCGCGACTCGTTGAGCTAAGTCCTCCTGAGCCGAGATCTCCTCATTTCTGATTTGATCTCGGGATATTCCGAGCACAGCTCTCTCCATCGCCCGCTGAATGACCCTGGGGCTTTCTTATACAAAAAACTACTTTTGCCCGCGATTTCGCTCACGTTAAGTTCGATCTGTCGAACCCCTATATTACCCCCTTAGGAGTTGAATTTTCAAAAATATTTTCTATTATGACATAGCTTTTATGACTTATCAGGCTGTACGCCTGATAAGTCATAAAAGCTATATCAACCCGATCGGTCCAGGGATTTGAGCTGTGCGTTGATAGATCAGTCAGTCAGTCCGTCAGTCAGTCACCCTTTCGTTTTATATTTTAGATAAAAAAATTCATAATCCACTTTTATTAGTAGATACTAGATGATGCCTGCGACTTCATCCGGGTTTTTTTTATTTCCGCGGGAACTCTTTTTCCAGGATCAAATGTAGCATAAGTGTTAATCCTGGGTATGAGCATGTGGTATGAGCTATCTCCATTCCTATCAGCCAACTCGGTTCATTCGTTGTGGCGTGAAGGAGTAACATACATCCATCCTCAAAAACTGTCGCAGTTTTAATATTAGTAGGATAGTATAGTAGGTACCTAGGATTAAATTTTTTTTTAGGATTATAAAAAGAATATAAGCCAATCTGAAGTTGACTAATATCCTCCTGTCCCCTACGACGATAGTGCAACGGCTAAGGATCAAACCTGCGACCTTTCAATTTTCAGTCCGCACCTTTAACCGTTGGGGTAATTAGGCTTCAAACTGCAGCATTATTAGATAGTCATCCGTCGTTGGTGCCACGTGACGGGTGCGGTCAGTAGGGTTAGTACAAGATTGGATAGTTTTAACTATGAATAGTAGAATAGAATAGAATAGAAATGTTTTTTATTCAAATAAACTTTTTTATAAGTGCTTTTGAATCGTCGATGAGTCTACCACTGGTTCGGAATGCCCTTCCTGCCGAGAAGAACCAGCAAGAAACTCGGCAGTTGCCTTTTTCATAACAAGATATGATACTATGCTATGTATGCACTATGCAGTGCTTCCACAATGAGGGAAAGTTCCACAAAAGCATACCTAATTATAATTCAACACATGTTAAGATGGGCAGACAGACTATGCTCAATTTCATGTATGTATTCCCATACGTTTACGTAACGAAAACTCTCCAAATTAAAATCGTCTGTATTGAATTTGTGACTAAATCTAACTGTTATGGTTCATTTTACTTTGATGCTAATGTCATAGTTAACTATTACGATCAAACGAATTAATACTCGGACTAACCATTCAGGGCGCTCGTGTGCGTCGCCGCATGTACCCTCGCGGTGGTTTCACTCAACAAGACAACGCTTTCAGGACGTCTCGGGACAACGCAACGTCGCAATTTGTCGACAATTTGTGCACCGTAATCGATAAGGACACGCCAAGAACACAGTGTTTACGACTGTGGTCTCCTATTCGGGGGGTCGCAGGTTCGATCCCGGGTACGCACAGCTCTTACTTTTCGAAGTTAAGTGCGTTTAAGAAATTAAATATCACATGCTTTAACGGTGAAGGAAAACATCGTGAGGAAACCTGCACACCTGAGAGTTCTCCATAATGTTCTCGAAGGTGTGTGAAGTCCGCCAATTTGCATTGGGTCAGCGTGGTGGACTATGGCCTATAACCCTCTGAGAGGAGACCTCGCTCAGTAGTGAGCCGATGATGGGTTGATAATGATGATGAATGATGAATCGATAAAAGGGGCTAAAATCGGTTAAAAACAGACCGAGCCTTGTTGACTTTTATCCACAACGGTTAATGGTACCAGATGTTGCTTCTTTGTGCGTTTTTATGTTATCATTTTCCCTGAAAAGCCATTGAAAAGATTATGATGCGGTTTTTTTGAATTACTTTCCTTTTTTTAAAAAAAAATTGGTTGTCTGTAAAGTCAGTTTACGGACGATAGTAATCACGTGATAACGTCATAAAGAAACATTGATGAATCAATGTGTCTCAAGCCAACGCTTGGACCGATCGTGCCTCTATCGCTTGTTCCGCGCTCTCGCTTGCACGCGCAAGCTCAGGCGGTACGTGACACTTTTTCGTGCGTGCAGCCGGTGTTCATCGATTGATAAGACGTGATACGTCTTATAAATCGATGAACACCGATGAACACCACATTTATTCATCAATGTTTCTTTATAACGTTATCACGTAAAACTATCCAAAATTCAAAATTATTTATTTCACGTAGGCCAACCTGTGGCTCTTATGACAAGTCACACTATACTACCACCGGCACCGGTTCGGAAAGCGGATTCTGCTGAGAAGAGCCGGCAAGAAACTCAGCAGTTGCTCTTTTTAAAATAATCATTTTACAATATTATTATGAAGCTATTACATAAGTTTTTATATCTTGAGGGATGCCAAGCCGATTTGCTGATGCAACTTTGTTAGAATAAAATATAATATTTCCACAATGAGTAGAAGTTCAAAAAAAATTTCTACTATTCAATTATTCATGTTAAGACGGGCAGACACAAAGTAGCCCCATTCCCGCCGGCGGAACCCGTTCACGAGCATGACCCATATCGTCCGTAAACCGACTTTACAGACAACCAATTTTTTCATTGGAAGAGGGATGGGTCAAAAAGCAATACAATTTCAGCAGGGATTATCTTTAAAAGGATAACACTATTTTATTAGAGCTGTCAACTAATTTAGTTAGGTTGTAGGATTTACTAAAATCAATTGTTAATTGTTTAATGCGATCACATCTGATTGGCTGGTACTCCCTCGGCGTTGGTTAAAATGGATTGATAATGCAAGAACGCTATAATTTCAGCCAATAAGAGGTGATTAGGATCGTCACACCGATCTGATGATTAGGATAATCCCACACCAGTTTATCTACGTTAGGACCATTTTGTCCATGTACACGTTGGCTAATAGTATTGGATCAAACGTTGGGACCAACGCGTGGAGCCCGGGTAAGACGTGGTGCTGTATATGTTGGCTCGAGGGCGACATTCTTCAAGCTGAGTTCGCGGTACAAGGCAAAGCTTTCAGCGTAGCTCGGCTCCGATGCGTTGTACAGCTGCCGTTAAATGGAACATGCCTCACTACAAATGCAGTATATCTCAGATAAAACCGCTGTTGTTTTTAAACACTTTAGGGGTTTCTGTATGATTAATGGCCGATTTCACCAACATCGAGGTGTCAATTGGGTGTTCTGACAGTTTTTGTTTTGAAAATACTGTCAAAAACTTTCGAATAAGACTTATTTTGTGTTAGTGAAATCGGCCTTTATTGTAATTAAATAGGGTTCACTCAAAATTATGTTTTTTAGGTCTGTCACAATTTTATGATTGTTTTCTGCTAGTAGGTACATAATCCTACTAATATTATAAACTAGATGATGCCCGCGACTTCATCGATCGTCGCGCGATAATATTAATAATATTACAGTAGAAGTAGGATGCGAAAACTTGTGAGGATGGATGTATGGATGTTTGGATGGATGGATGTTTGTTACTCTTTGTCGTCACAATGAACGACCACTTTTAGCTGAAATTTGAAATGGAAATAGCTTATACACATGGATTAAAACATAGGCTACAATAATATTTATCCCAGAAAATTGAGGAGTTCCCGCGGGAATTAAAAACCTTAATCCACGCAGACAGACTCGCAGGCATCATCCAGATTAACATCTGTTCCCTTAATATTATGACGACTGATTGAATACTGAAACGTCGATGGTGCAATTCCCACCCATGTACCCTACATAAGATTCACGGAGGATTCTTTTTATAAAAATGTCGTGTGGTGTCGTGGGACATCAGATAGGAACGAAGTTATTATTATAAAAATATTAATTTCAAGTTCTATTCGAGGTATAAAGAAAATAATTATTCGGGTATACATTTTTTATCATGATTTTTTTATCGATAAAAATCAAAATGATCCCAGGGAACCCTAAATATAGATTTTATAAAATATAAAAATTAAAAAAATAAATTTATAAAATAAAAAGTGAAAATAGGATTGCGCGCCCCCGGGTGGGCTCGAACCACCAGTCTTTCGGTTGGCGGCCGCGCGCGGGCCAATTGAGCCACGGGAGTGATGCACAACTTGTTGAAATTATTATATAAGATATTTTTTAGACCATCAAAAAGTGTCGAAAGTGTCGGTACAAGTTTTGGTCTTAATTTCCGTCTAGCCCCCTTTCGCAAGGCGCGATAAGGAACTTCGTTCCAAAAAAAAAAAACAATTGCATTTCCTTTAATATAATTATTTCAGTTAATTTTAGTTTAGTTATATAGTGTCGATTATTATTATATTTTGATACCACATCTTCAGAATAGGTAATTAACTATAAGATTTAACTTACACAACTCTGGTTGGAGTCTATCCGGATCAATCTATCTTCAGTCGTGCGGCCGGCTTCGAAACATTGAATTAAACGGTGCACTTGCTGAATAAATATGCAGTTGCATCGAATGTTTAGCCAATTTGAAGCTTATGCACTTGGCAATAAAGCGTTAGCTTATTGGTACATTTGGCATTGTAGCGGCGATCATTTATTAATCATTCTATGTATATGAATTGGGGATCCCTTGATTTAATAACAATGGTTAATTATATTTTAAGTTAGGAATAGGCTCTGTATTCATTGTTATTATTGTAGAAATCAAAAATGATCCACGCCTCTGGTGACCAAAGAGCTGGCGCTTATTTAGCCCAAAGGCTTAGCCTTGCTATTCAAAGAGATAATAGCGCCAGTGTTTTGGGCACCATGCCCAGATCACTTGGACGGCGTTTATTTTTTGTAAATATTGTAAATATAATTATTAGTATTTTTTAATTTTTCTCCCCAGTTATTGTTTGTTCAGTACCTAATAAATAAAGAATAATTTTGCATAGCAAAAAAATTGAAATTTATTTTTATTGCATCGTTACTTTCATTACTTACTGACTTCACCATGCACTACACATAAAAACCATTGAAGTGACAGTTATCATTCAATATAAATGCAAAAGTGCGTTTGGTTGGACTTCAATGGCGCTGCAATAAAGCTACGGATCGACGTGATTTTTTGCATGGATTTCATTGAGGACCGGGGGTGTGACTTAAGCTTTTATCCCGGAAAATTAAAGAGTTTCCGCGGGAATTTGAAAACTAATTCCACGCAAGAAGACGAAGTCGCAGGCATCAGCTAGCTTACAATAAATAATTGTTAGTAAGGATTGTGTGCAAGAGAACCCTTCTCTGAGAGGAAACCTGCGCTCAGTAGTGAGCCGTTGATGGGTTACTGATGACGATGCTGTGCGTAAGAGAAAGTGCAGAATTGGCCTACTATTTGTAGTTTTATTCTTTTTACCTCCTATACTGCATCTTATTAAGAGATGTGCCAGTTTAAATGAATGCATTGTTCGAGTGGTGTTATTAGTTGAATTAGAGGTGCAGAGGCGTGGAGCGGGCGGATTAAAGCCTGTGGCGCACTGCGGAGGCGAGAAGCGACTAATCACTCCCGCTGAGCTCTCACCTGTATACATATCAAACAAAAGAGAACTTCGAGGGTTTTTGGAGGGAAAAAGCTGAAAAAAAGCTTTGACGACCGGTTAATTTAGCCGAAAAAGTCACTCGCAACTTGTACGAGAAAGGGTTTTCCATAACATTACAATACTGAAAATGCGAACTTGAACTGTCTTATTAGTAGAAAGTCTCAAATGAGTGGAACTGAAAATAATTATTTTTATTTGGATGTAGTTAATTGTATCTCTTTTTCTTTTATTTCCTCTAATTTTTACTCTGTCTCTTCTTTTACTCCTATTACACTCCAAATTAATAATAAAAAGAAAAACAAAATTTAAAAATGTACACACAATATATAAACAACTAAAATAGCGTTGGACAGGATACATGATGAGAGAGAAGAAAGAGAAATGGACCGCACAAATAACAGAATGGTATCCACGGGATGGGAAAAGGAACCGAGGTAGACAATATAAGAGATGGGACGACGAAATTAAAAAAGTAGCCGGTCCACTATGGACTCGGACTGCAAAAGATAGAACCAAATGGAAATCCTTGGAGGAGGCCTTTGTCAGAGGACAAGCTGTTACATGATAAATACTAATAAGATAACCATTTACCGATGTAATTAATATATATAACTACCCTATTTCTAAATATAAACTTCCTAACAAAAAAAAAATCAACTAATTATTTTCTATTAAAAGTTTTATGTTTTAAATTTAGAATGTAAGTTAAAAATGTATTAGGTAATAGGTATCAGATTTCAACCAATGTACATAAATTAACAGCAATAAAGGCTTATTTTATTTTATTTTATTTTATTTTATTTATTTTAATTGTATCTGTATGCACTTCAAAGCATATTATTGCACCCATAGATTTAGGGTTGGTAGCAGTCGCTACTAGCACACGAGTAACCGAACAGAGAGGAAGCTTCCTAACAAGGGCGAAGAAGTATACCTATTCTGCTAGGGTTGTCACCTGATGCATGTCAACAATTTAAGGAAAAAATAAAAATATTTTAAAGTTTGTATAATTATGTATAATTTCAGTTAAATCCTGAACTTGAACAACAAATACTTAAATTAACAAAAATATAAAGAAACGATTTTTTTTAATGACCATCAGTATTTTTGCCGTTACTTCACAATTAATGTTAATAGATGGCATCGTCATTTACTATCGACTATTATTATTACAAGCTTTTATTTAACTTGCAATGTATGTATGTATGTATACATGGGTATATGTATTAAACGTACATACATACATGTAAACATACGTGTATCAAATCTTACAAGATGAGATAGAACCACTTTTCCGGTTGAGCTGAAATTTTGCGTGTATGTGTAAATCGGATGGCCCTGCAATATTATTGGGATATGGAGCTGTTCTGATGATTGAGCTGGAAGATGGCTATAGGAACTCTATAAAAAACTAGCTAACCTCATCAAATTTGTTACTATTCCCATGGAACTACGAGTTACGACTAACGACCTATCCCAAAAACAGTTTTGCGTCGACCATTATTATTTAGTTACTTATTATAATACAATAATTGTATTGTAATTTTTTTTGTACCATATTATTCAATTAAAATTATTTTTTAGTTAAATTTTAGTTAAATATTGTATATTTTCTATTCGCGTCGATAGATGACGATTTGTACAGATGCCCGTAACCCGGTTTCACTCGTTAGTACCTACATAATAATTCAATGTTTTCACTAACGTTCCCTAACCTTTACGGGCTACCTATAAGTTAGGTGATTGATGTTTTCTGTCAACTTATTTATCACGATCCTGTACGGGACACCTAAAAGGATATTGGGACGGATGTTAGGACTTAGGATTGTATTTAGGAGCTACCTACGTTAAGAGACTCCTACTTAGGGGATGATTTAGGTATGTTTGGTGAAAACGGGCATAATAATAATGTCAGTTTTGGTTATCATGTATCGATTGAATGAATAATCATGGGATACCGTTACCGCGAGGTCTCAGTTCGGGGCGAACCACTAGTTTATTTTGTAATGATTGATGATTTATCTTATTATTTAACAATATGTTAAAAATGAATTAATGATATTATTACTAAATTTGTGTCATAATTCGTTATTTCTATTATTTTAATTAATTGTACTATAAGGCGATCAAAACACCACGTGCAGCCGACCGATAAGTAAACAACACCGCACCTGCGCCGACCCCACCCTTCGGACACTTGTTTTGATCGCCTTATAAAAAGGCTTGCTGTCTGTATTTTGATTCATTCGTATTCGAACTTTGGTTGAATAAACATCGTCCACAAGTATTGAAGTTTTTAACTCATGGATACCCTCGGCGCTCCAACATATATATATATTCATTATTAACTACATTTTACTCATTCAATAAAAAACAAATTTAAATTTGCTTTACATAGGTAACAGTTAATTACTAACAATATACTAATCCTGACGATAACATACTTAAAATAATATATAAAATATATCGCAACTACTGTAACAATTTTAATTAAGAAACTGAAACGTGTACATGAAAGGAAATTATTACTAGATTTCTTATCTTGTGTGCAAGAGTTTGGCATTTTTACACTATTACATACATATACACAAATAAATCTAAACTCACAACAAACAAACACTCACTCTTCGTCTATTTATTTCCACTAAACGCACGACCGTCAGCCCTTACGTCCTGACCCTGAGTTACCCTGAGCGCCGCGCCGCGGCGTGTCGGTGAATGTGTCGGTGAGAGCTCACGCACACAGCGTTGCGCTATGTATGGGTGAGCCCGCCGCGAGCCGTTTGTATGTAGCTTCCGCTCTGTTACTTTAATATACCTACTCTGTGCTACTAGATACCGCCCTTCCTACAAATAATAGCTCCAAAAATGCGGCAACATAATATCATAGTTTGAACTTCAAACATTGGTTGCTATGTGACTACGTGGATACGCCCGTTCAGGCGTTGTTCAATCTTTGCCTATGACCAGCCCCTGTGGCCAAGTAACACTTAGTTTTGTCTATTCTCTTTCTACGATAGTTGTCACTTGAAGTTTTGGCTAGAGCTAGACTAGATGGCGCTGCAGCTTATCAAAGACGGAAGTGTATTGATAATATTTCGCGGCATTTTGTATTATAAATATTTAAAATGCTAAAACTAGTGGTTCGCCCCGAACTGAGACCTCGCGGTAACGGTTTCCCATAATTACTTATTCATTCAATAGATACATGACGATCAAAATTGACATTATTATTATGCCCGTTTTCACCAACCATTACTAAATCATCACCTTTGTAGAAGTCTCTTTACGTAGGTAGCCCCTAAATACAATCCTAACATCCCAATGTCATTTTCACCTTTAGTTGTCCCGTAGAGGTTTGTAATAACAAAGTTGACAGAAAGTGTCAACTAACTTAACATATGTAGCCCGTAAAGGTTAGGGAACTGTTATAGTGTAATCCTCAAGGCCTCAATCAAACTTAGGTATAGTTTTTTGGAACATTCAAATTAAATTACTTGTACACAGCGTCAACTATCGACACGATCAGAAAACATGTAAAAACAAACTGCAACGTGAAGTTTTATTGATGTTTGATAAATGACTAAATAATAATTTTTAATTGAATATAATATGTTACATATAGCTGCATTTGCTATATGAGATGAGAGCGCCATCTATTGACATCATTGTGAAGTTCTGTTGTTGCTGCTCATTAAAAGTTAAATAATTTAGTTTCCTTATAACATTTATCTAATTTTAGTATTTGTTGTTCAAGTACATGATATTACGCTAAAATTATAAAACTTTCAAGCCCCAGCTTTCAATGGTTATTCCGTTGTGAGGTCAAATATAATCTCCACTTTGAAAGCCCCCCATTTCGTCAATTTTAGGAAAAAAATTAAAAAAAAAATACTTTTGTACTCTGTTCCAAATTATCTTTAAAATGACGTACAGTAACCTTATGAAAAGCAAAAAAATTTTTTTTTCTTCGCATTCGCTTCTATGAGAGCCCCCATGAAATAAAGATTTTTATAACTTTTTAAGCCATTTTCGGCTGGAGGCCATCGGTTTACATATTATATCTAAAATTGAAGTAATTACGTTCAGTAAATCAGAAGTTATAAGGCTCTGACAGACGGACGGACGGACGGACGGACGGACGGACGGACGGACGGACGGACAAGTGCAAATTCACTCAAGTAGACTCAAAGACCTTCGCTTCGCTCGGTCGAAAAGGCTGAAATATTATCAATACACTTCTGTCTTTGATCACCTGTAGCGCTATCTAGTTGAGCCCTAGCCAAAACTTCAAGTGATAACTATCGTAGAAAGAGAAACGATACAACAAAGTGTAACTTGGCTAGAGGGGCATGTGGGTAGATCTAAAGAAATGGTTGTAATTATCTACGTACGAGTCAAAGTTTTGGAATCTACCTACATCGCGCGGTCACAGGCGCATACGCAGGCGCACCGCCCTCTCTTGCGTCGCTACCGTTGTGCGAAGCGGACGTCTGTCGACGCGGTCGTGAATTTCCACGTGGAACGTTTTCACAGAAGGAAACACCGATTGGTTGATGCAGTGCAACCCAACCCGTGTCAGTCCTTGTCTTGCTGCCGTGTTCCTGTGCCAGAGCTCCTTTGAAGGTCTACGCCGTGCGTGGTCAGCGATCCACACGTGGGCGAATACGAGGTAAGTGCAACCAGTTCACTACCCATTTGCAGCTCGGGCAAAGTTGATACGTACTCCATCACTTATACATTCCACTACACTTCACATTGTGCAAGAATAGCACACTGCGTACTATGAATTGCCGAAGCGACTATCAGTTCTAAATCTATGGTTGCACCATTATAACATTATATCGTTTATTTGAATTGAAATGACGATTTTTGTGTTTATTTGATAGACTTAGGCTTGGCTAGGAGTGGCCGAGAAAAAATATAATTCTTCTTCTTCATCAATTGATAGACGTCCACTGCTGGACAAAGGTCTTTTGCATGGATTTCCCCAGGCCTTAATATCGGCGGTCAGTTTTTTAATTCATTCTACAAACAAACCCTTGACTGCTATCAGATGATGGTGAGATGAATTAGATGAAATGGCACAGCTTTGCTTGTGCCTTGTGTCTGACTAACTAGTCGGGGTATTCCAGTCCCATCTCTTCTGAGCAGCACAGACATGCAGCACGTGTGAATTATTAGGAAACTCTGTAACGCTAAGGTCAGGGCAGACACGTCGCTTCTAGCAGCGGAGATTGAGATTTTTGCGTTCGGACGCGGCTACGAGCTTCCGAAAAGTGACTAAAAGTAGCAACAAGTGTATAAAAATAAGCTTTTATTAGCTGTCTACATCATCAGACCCTGGATATCAACAAGGATCAGAGTACTTGTCAAGACGAATCAAACAAGCCCACATTCGATGACTGACGTCGTTTTATTACAGAGTTCCGATAGCCATCTTCCAGTTCCATCATCAAATCAGCTCTATGTTACAATAATAATATTGCATTGTCATCCGATTTACATACACATGCATTTCAGCACAACCGGAAACCGCGAAGTGGTTCTAAATTTATCTTGCAAGATTTTACCTAAACCACAGAATATATCATCTTCTTCTTCTTTTTTATCAACCTATTGACGTCCACTGCTGGACAAAGGTCTCCTGCATGGACTTCCACAGGCTTCGGTCTTGCGCCTAATAATAGTATACACAAATACATTGCAAGTTAAATATAAGCTTGTAAAAACGCCGATCACCGCAGCTAAAAGCAACGTGTGTGCTCTGGCCGTTATCCGTCTTCTGCCCATGTATTTTCGTCTGTTTACCCTAAGACTTGTAGACTAGTACTTGTAGAAGTTAATAAAGCGGAGTGGTTGGGGCAGCCCCGCGCCGCTCTTCGCTCGCCTGGCAGCGACAAATGTCACAATTTAGCGACTCGCGAAACACACGACCGCATTTTCGCGACACAAACGTGAGGATGACTCGATACGGACAAAGACTATAAAGGACCTCTCGCAATACGCGGCCCCCCAACATCAATTAATGCTGATCGTCGTGATCGCAACCTTCATCGCAAAAGCGCATACGTTCAAAAAACGCTCATACTCGTTCATACTCGTAGTAAAAAAAGTTCGGCTACGACTTCTTCTTATTCTTTATCAACCTATAAACGTCCACTGCTGGACAAAGGTCTCCTGCATGGACTTCCACAGGCTTCGGTCTTGCGCCGCTTGAATCCAGCGGCTCCCTGCGACTCGTTTGATGTCGTCGGTCCACCTGGTGGGGGGCCTGCCAACACTGCGTTTTCCGGTGCGGGGTCGCCACTCCAACACCTTGGGACCCCAACGACCATCAGCTCTTCGAACTATGTGCTACGGCTACGACTACAAGCTGGTATCGGAACCCGCAGTATGCGAGGTGTCTATGGCTCCTAGCTGCACTGTAATAAACTACTCTAGCTCTGCTAGACAATACTGCATTGTAAAGTCGACATCAGCTCCTGAGGATGCTCTGGTGTCGGAGCGAAACGTGCGTAGAGAGTAATGTTGAGTCTTGTGTGGTGGTGCATGTGAGTGGTGGTGGCATTGCTTGCTTGGGAACTTTGCTTTCTTGCTTTCTTGGGAAGGTGAGTGGTGCTTAGCTTGTTACTGTTTGACCATACAGATTTTTCTGTTGGCGGATTATAGCAAGATAATTCAAACCTTTCTTTGCTTATCGTTTTTTTTAATGGTATATAGTTTTTGAGTAGTGTTCAAAAAATTCAAAATTCAAAATTATTTATTTCATGTAGGCCAACCTGTGGCTCTTATGACACGTCAAGATTCTACCACCGGTTCGGAAAGCGGATTCTGCTGAGAAGAGCCGGCAAGAAACTCAGCAGTTGCTCTTTTCAAAATAATCATTTTACAATATTAATAAGTAGCTATTACATTGTAATAAGTTTTTATACTATCTTGTGGGCAGCTGGATGGCAAGCTGATTTAACCCGTGCATCTTTGTTAGAATAGAATATGACATTTCCACAAAACGTACTACAATTGAATTCATGTCAAAGACGGGCAGACAGAAAGTAGCCCCATTCCCGCCGGCATGTTATTTTCTATACTATTTTCTATGGCTAATGTAAAAAATATTTATTTAAGCACAATATAATATTTCTTAAGGCAAGTGTTGTGTACGCTTATAAGTGGCATGTCACACCGAATAAGAATTTGTATAATATTAAGTTAGCATAGTTTTGTGTACACGCTGTTGGCATACCTTAATAAATAAATAAATAAATAAATCATGAACTTCCGCAAAGTAACGCCTGCTTCTATCCAACACTCTAGCTCTGCCAAATCTTTGCAAAACTAAATAGCGTCAAAAATTAAAACCGCTGCGTCCCGTGAACGCTCTCATACTTGGCCTTAAGTTGAGTTTAGCGCGCGACGCGACGCACCACGCGCAGCTCGACGCCCTGCGTATGCAAAAACGTACCCTTAGTCCTGCAGTTGTTACCTCCTGCAGATGAAAATACGGGCAGATGCAATTTTTTAAAAACGCGTCAGTTTGTTACCGCCCGTGTGTTTCCCTCGCCCCGCACGTGCCGCAACCTACCGCCGCGTCTCTCTACTGCACTGCACACATATACACACACCCACACATTTTTCTTTCTATATTTCGGGGTTATTACTTCATTTATTAACATAAGAGCTCAGTTTGTTTTATAAAATGCCTCACGCTGTTGCGACGCCATTACTGCGTCTATTTATCTTAAAGCTTACCCGAACCATAACTAAGTCGTGTCTGTATTGAAATAAGGAAGGGTTCACACAGTCGTTCGGAGCGAGAGACGAGGAGGATCTTGATCTATAAAATTTAATATTTTATTAACTGACTTTAAAAAAAGAGGTTCTTATCAATTTGACGCGTATTTTCTTGACGATGTTACATCGATGCGCATCGGTTTCATCGTTTCTATTCAGGCCTGCCGACTTCAATATACCTGTACAAAATTAAAATTATTTTAGACTTTGTAGTGATGTTTGAAGTCGGTTTTAAAAAAAAAAAAATTTATACCTAGTTGAGGTAAGCGACCCTCTCAACGCGGATGACTGTCGACAAGTCGAACATGATGACATTTATATTATGATAGGTAAGTTAAAAACTTACAATTTTACTCAAATTCTCACCATGAATGTTTTCTATACATTTCTATAAAAATCTCTATAAGTGTAGCATGTGCCGTCGACCACAGGAACAAACTAAAAACACCTTTGGATCAAAACGCGTCACGTCGCGTGAAGTCTGCTGTTGACAATATATTTCTCAACTGTTTGCAAGCTCTGTAACTTACGCTGTTAGGAAGTTTTGACAGTTCTAGGTGATTCATTCTATTCTAAACTTGTTAACGTCAAGAGAAAACAATAATAGGAAATCCTGAATGACAAGTGAGAGCAGGCTAGCAGCGGCTTTCCGAAGCTCATGCGTCCCAGTTACCGACAGTTGCGGAACGCGCGCTGAGAGCATTGTGTTGTCGCGCGGCCGCAGCGCGTCATGGGGACAGCTTACCCCGCTGCAACTTATATCTGCTCTATCGGATATACTTTGGAGAGTGCGCTCAAGAACTTCACAACCTTGTGCCCCCTTCACCGTTTTACCACAGAACTTCGAGAAATCGTGAGCGTTGGCACCCTTACGTGGTTGAAATCCAACCTACTCGCACGAAACGCTTCAGTTCTACGTTTCTTAATCGAACCGCTAAGGTGTAGAACGCACTTCCAACATCTGTGTTTCCAGCCACGTATAACCTCAGTACCTTCAAGGCAAGAGTGAATAGGCATTTTCTAGGCAAGCGCGCTCCAACCTAGACCTGATCAGTGCTGTCCAGCATTGATTGTCGTCAAGCGCAAGCTTATAAAAGCCTAAAAAAGCCAAAAAAAAAAGCTTAAACTTGTCCCCCTAGTGTAGAAAACTGTCATATGCAGAAGCGTTATACAGTACTTGTCTTTCTATAATATATATCTATTTCTCATATCGCGCATTTGCTGCAATCAATGTAATGACTCGAAAATTTAAATGGTAATGTAGAAAATTTGCCACCAGTTGAAAAATAAACTCACTTTAATACAAAATTTTTAATGGATAGTGAATGGATAGTATTTGATACTTTTCGTGCCGATTTCACCAACGTCGAGTGACGTTTAACCGAGGAATAAATTGGGCGTTCTGACAGTTTTTGTATGGAAAATCTGCCAAAAGTATTTGATACTTTTCGTGCCGATTTCACCAACGTCGAGTGACGTGTAACCGAGGAATAAATTAAATACCGAGGGCGTTCTGATAGTTTTTGTATGGAAAATCTGCCAAAATATCGTAATTATTGACATTAGAAGATTCCGACGAAATGAGAACCTCCTCCTTTTTAAAAGTCGGTTAAAAACTAACGCACCTATACTTTTTTATGTTATCGGCTGAACTACTTATTAGAAAATAAACTTTTTATAATTTTGGCCTGAGTTACACTTTCAGCGTTTAACCAACAGTTATAAGATAAAACAGGGTACATATTGAGCGTCTGTTACTCTGCACTGTATATATATACGCAAGTTTGATTAAAATGGAAAACGCGTGTCACGATATTACCGTCAAAAATATCGCGCCGCCGTCAAGTGAGAGGAAAAAGTTAATTTCCCAACGCATTATAAATTCATGAATGCTTTGTGTTGCCCAAAAATAAGTTGTTTGTTTTGTGGGAAGTTTCCCTTTTTCCCTTTCAAAGCGGAAAAGTAATTGGTGCCTCGATGCGAATTCAAATTCGCCTTTTTTATATTGTTCGCGGCCTTGTATAATGAAGCAAGTTATCGCTTTACGCCTGTGCTAATATTTGCGCGATAAACCTTTTCCAGCTTAGTCTTTTCAGATTAAAAAGACCAAAATAACCTCCGCTAGTAATAAAAGAAAACTCTATCTATGGTGCGCCGATTCCAGCTGCAAAAGCGCGTTTCCATTGAAGCGGAGTTGAGTCTAGATGTGGATTCCAAAACATTAGATTCTTCTATTCTTGTACATCATGTCTCTTTTCCTCTCGTTTCTAAAGTTCAGCAAAAAACCATAAGTTAAGGTTGGACCTACCTAGAAAGCCTTCTTTTTCGAAAGAAGTATTTAGACTTCCTATTCGATTATTGCAGATATTAACTACTACCTTAGTTGCCTATGTTCATCTTAATTCACAGGCGTGTTCGTGGCTGAAGATGAGCCACGATAATAGTAAAACTCTCGCCGTGACCTCCCGCGCCCGTGTTATAACTTACGTAAGTAGAAATAGGAAAGAATGATATTTAAATCTTTTATAATATTATGTAATACGCAGCCAGTATAGTCTAAAGATTTCATTTTTTCAAGGAGAAAAAAGGATTCAGATCTTTAAAATCATAATAATATTATAAATGCAAAGTGCGTTTGTTTGTTGGTTCGTCCTTCAATCACGCCTTAACAGAACAACCGATTGACGTGATTTTTTGCATGCATATAGTTGGAAGACCTGGAGAGTGGCATAGGTTACTTTTTATCCTGGAAAATCAAAGAGTTCCGACGAGATTGTTAAAACTAAATCCACACGGATGTTTATTATACAACGTCCCATAGATTTTATTTATTTATTTATGGGTATTATGCCTAAAAAACTGAAACTATCGTCTATCATGCTCCTGCTGACGGCCGCAATTATGTTTTGAGCAATCTCCCCATCCGAATTAAGAATTCAAAACGTTCACAATCATCTCAATTCATGAAACAGAAGGTTCAGTGAAATACGAAATTACGAGATGTCACTCAAAACCACGTTTTTCCATTTTTTTTTACGTTAACTCTAATTTGATACAATAATAACAATTTCAGAAGGAAAATGTCTCTCGCTGTCCAAGTTTTTCCTTGTTGTTTTATGTCGTTTATTGAAAAATGGAGCGATGTTATTCCCTTACAGCCAAGATAAGCTTGTTTTCACTTAGGTACGCGTAGATACGAAAAAAATAGAAAGAACCCATTGTAACATGATATTTTCAATATCAGTTCGTTTAAGATTTTCGTAAAAAACCAATCAATTATTTTATGTATAAAGTGAGACTGCTAACTCCATCTGTGGGACCACGGGGGCGTAAGCTCCTGTCGAGACGTCTGAAGTCTCGTAATCTGCCACAGCGCCGAAAGAGGGCGCTGTTTTAAAAACAAGGTAAGAAACAGATGTCACCAACATAAGTTGACATTGATCTGCAGTTAATCAAGGACAGTTGACAGCCTTCGCTTTGGGAAGAGGTTAGAAGGCATTTACGCGAGTTAACATTTAATCAAGTTCGGGAGAACCCGTTCGGTGTTCGATCCGAAATTGATTTCTGAGTTTTGTCTTTTCGTTGGTTGACCACCGTAGACGGCAGACATGCCACACAGAGGTTAGGAAAGCATTGAGTTGTACAACATGGCCGGACATACCTTGTTGGAGTGAAAATTTTATTGTAAATGAATAGTGAGTATAAATTTTGGCGTGTTCGTATTTTCTTTTGTGAGTCCGTGATACTAAAGTGCGTTTTCCAATCTTTCCAGCCTAACGTTTGACCTAATTGTGGTGTTTGGGTGGGGAAACGCAGACTGCGAAAATGCAGGTTAGTTCTTATGTTGGTTTTTTCCTTGTGAGAGATACACGTGTCGCTGTGATACAAATTGTTGAAATTTGTTTTATTTCTCCTTGCAGCGAGCGTGGGATTTCATATTCCAACGCAATTCGTCGGAAATTTAGTGAAAGTTTTGTTGGTGATGATGGCGTGATTTCATCCGTGACGTCACACCTTTACATCCGGGCCTATCCTGCGCATCCTCGCTTGTAATCGGGATTCGGTGGTGCATCGTCGACAACGAGGGGCGTGCCGTCCCTTGGAGGACATATTTCGGCCACGTCATGGTCTTCGCATCGAGCCGACAGCACTCTTACCAGGTGGACCCGTTTCTTTTCTTTCATGTTTGTTTTTCTATGAAAGTTTAATTCTAAATAGTAACCAAATCTAATTATTTAGTTTAATGAGTTTAAATCATTGTCTCAACCTGCTTATTCGTCAACACATTCCTAGTGCGTTGTCCGTTCGGACACACCCCTGAGGTTTCCGCCAGCCGGAGTTAGCCCATGATATGAGTTGACGGGTAGGTATTGGTGGGTCAAATATTAGTCTGTGATATAGTTATTCTAAGCTGTGTTTATTTCTAAATTTTTAATAACCTAGTGTGTTACCTATGCCTGAATAAACAAAGATAACTTTTTAGGGAAAGATTTTTATTCCCACATTCCTAGTCACACAGTCACAGAACTTCTGTTAGCATTCCCACTGGATCCACAACGCACGACCAACTCGGACCATAGTCCGGGTAGGGATTTTCCTCTATAAGTGATCCAGGGGGAAACGCTACAGTGGCGCCCTTTCGTGTTAATAAATTCCATAGCCACTGGTAATACAGTGGCGCCCACTCGTGATTGATTTTTTAACTATATACCTAGGCGGAAAAATAATAAACCTGTTTATTTTTTTTTTGATTTGATAGTCACTGATAATACAGTGATGCTCACTCGTGATTAATTTTTTTAACTATATACCTGTTTATTTTTTAATTTTGTATAGCCACTGATAATACAGTGACGCCCTCACATAATTCTTTTTAAATCCACTAGTAATACAGTGGTACCGTTATGTGATTTTTTTAAATTTTGTGTATAATATTTGCTTTGTTTGCTTTGCGAATACTAATTTATGGTATATAAAGATTTTTATGGTTTATTTACTACTACTTACTCAATACTTCTAAACACAGTGCTATCCTTATGGATATTAACCAATAATAATATTTTTTCTTAGAGCGATTACTAATTATAGTGACGTTCAACTTAAAACTTGTATAATCACTGAAATATTACAAAGTGAATAGTAGTAAATACCAAATTGTAAAATCAAATAAATTTTTTATAAAAGTTTGTGGCTGTGTGCTAGGGGATTTTTATATTATGACTTTGTGTATCACCATATTAAATTGTAACCAATATAGGTAAATACCAGTGTTACCATAAATTCAAAAATATAATAATATTCTTCCATACTCGTACTTAGAGTGCATTTAATGTTTGTATAATATTATACCAGACTTTCTCTTAGTAAAAATTAATTTAGTAATTTAGCATTTCCAATTAATTTAAGTGATATCAACTTAATTAATTTATTATTTGTTTGTAATTGTGTACACCATCCGTTACAAAAATGGAAAAGTCTAGGATTATACAATTTCACTCGTTAAGGAAGGACGAATTAATTTATGAAGTTTCCATTCGTTCGGAAACTCCAGCTAACACTGTTGATGACCTTCGACGCCAAATGCGTAAACTTACATTAGAATGTCCATCTGAAGCCATTGTAGAGACTGATCTAAGCGCTGATTCAGAGTTGACAGTTATTATTGAAAAGTTTCAAGAGTTGGTCACTCTATTCGGGAAATGGGAAAAGTCTAGAGAAAAGGTTTCCTTCGCTAGAGCTCAAGCCCTAGCGTACCACCTCTATCATAGGTTGAATAGGATTTCAGACAGTGAACCTGATAAGATCCTCACAAAAACAGCTGATTTAAAACGCAAACTTGAAAAATTGATAACAACATATATTGAATCCCCAACCACTGCCGTTCCAGGAACATCAACAGCAGCAACAGAGGCTCCAACGGTCGAGTGTTCCAGCGAGAAAAATATTGCCAAGTGGAACATTAAGTTCACCGGAACAACGGATCCTCGCTCGTTCCTTGAAAGAATCGAGGAGTTGCAGTGCTGTTACGGGGTATCTGATCAGAAACTATTCAAGTCTGCGGCACAGTTGTTCAGCGATCAAGCACTTCTTTGGTTCCGAGGAATCAAGCAGCAGGTACGTACTTGGTCTGACCTAAAGGACCTGATATTGGAAGAATTTGACCCAGTAGACTACGATTACCGGCTACTGGGTGAAATTAGATCCAGAACTCAGGGGGTGGATGAGCCTATCCACATGAACACAGCTGATTAGTCAACTGAAAGAAAGTTGTAGGAAAATTGAAGCGGCTAGCCAGCGAGCAACTTACTTCGCTGAGCCTGGCAAGTCGACGAATGTAATTACCCCAGAATTTTCATATAAACCTAAGAGTAAACCCGTAGCTTCTGTAAATAACCAGGGCATGGAAAAGCAAGGACCAAAATTTCATCAAAATAAGGTTCCTGATAAGCCTTTCATCAAGACCGGTTCATCTCATCAATACAAAAATAGTAGTGGTGCTAACCCACAACAACCAGGTCTATCAGGTAGCTGCTGTCATTGCAAGCCTAGCAATTTACAGAAACAGCCTGCGAAAAGGAAGGTATACTGCTTTACTTGTAAAACTCCAGGTTTTACAAAGTTAACCTGCCCGAATTGTAAGAAGAATAAGGCTGATTCAAAAAACTAGTTAGCTCGAACTGCGGCAAATTAAATAATAATATTTCAAAATTCAATACTTTTGGCTCTTTAGCTACAGTTCGATTCTCACCCCAAAAAGATGACATTAGGCCATATTTAAAAATTAATATTGCTAACTTAGAAGTCTACGGATTACTCGACTCAGGAGCGTGTATGTCTATTTTAGGCAACAATGCCCATGAACATTTTGTACAACTGGGTTATACATTCAATCCTTTCTTTGACAGTTCATGTACAGTGGCAAATGGAGTTCAACTTCAATCCTAGGTCATATTTATTTACCTGTATCTTTTAATAACATTACCTGTGCCATAAAGTTTTATGTAGTTCCTGCCATAGTCTCGGATATGATTCTAGGATGCGATTTCTGGAAGGCGTTTGGTGTAGCCCCAGAAATATTTGAAAGAATAGATTACCGATGTTCACCTTTAAGTTTTTGTGATGCTTTAACTACCAAGAATGTCCACGCTATCCAGCCGTTCGACAATTTGTCCTCCGATCAACGAGAAATAGCCAAAGCCATAATAGAAAAATATAACGATATTTCTTTTGAGAAAAAAGGGTTAGGTAGAACCTCGTTAATGGAGCATGTGATCGACACTAGAGATGCTGAACCGATTAGGGTGAAACAATATCCATTGTCTCCAGAGAAAAAGTTAGCTCTTCAAGCGGAATTAGACAGGATGTTAGCCTTAGACGTTGTTGCTCCTAGTGAAAGTCCATGGAATAATCCGGCTATTCTGGTGAAAAAATCAAACGGCGATTGGAGATTCTGCTTAGATTGTAGGAAGCTGAACGCTGTTACAAAAGGGGACTCTTATGCAATTCCTTATATTCCACAGATCTTGGACAGTTTGAAGGAAGCTAAGTTTTTATCAACAATAGATCTATCATCCTCATTTTGGCAGATTCCTCTGTCAGAGAGTTCTCAAGAGAAAACTAGCTTCACGGTGCCAGGTCGGGGTTTATTTCATTTTAAGGTGATGCCCTTTGGTTTATGCAACGCACCAGCTCGTCAGCAACGACTTATGGACATGCTGATTAATCAGAACTTTAGCAGTGACGTTGAAAATGGATTCGTATTTTGTTATATTGACGATATAGTCATCTGTTCGTCTGATTTTTCAACGCACCTGTTATTATTAAACCGAGTACTTGATAAATTGAAATCGGCAAATCTTACAGTGTCGTTTGATAAATGCAAATTCTTTAGGGAATCCATTAAGTATCTCGGCTATATCGTTGACGAGTATGGTCTACGTACGGACCCTGACAAGATTTCAACGATTTTAAATTTTCCGACTCCGACCACAGCTCATGAAGTAAAAGTGTTTCTAGGAACTTGTTCATGGTACAGGCGTTTTATTCGAAATTTCTCAACTATTGCAGCCCCGCTGAATAAGCTCACCAGTAAAGGGAAGAACGCGCCGAAGTTCCAGTGGAACGACGCAGCAGAGGAAGCTTTCACGGTGCTGAAGAACGCGCTCGTATCTGCACCTGTACTTGCAGTTCCCGACTTCGAGAAACCATTTATCGTTCATTGCGATGCTTCATCGTATGGTCTAGGAGGTATGTTGTCGCAAGTCGTTGACGGGGTAGAACATCCGATCGCGTACGTCAGCAGATCCTTGAATAAAAGTGAGAGGAATTATAGTGCTACTGAGAGGGAGGCATTAGCCGTAATCTTCTCAGTAGAGAAATTTCAAGCATATCTAGGATCTAGAAAATTCAAAATCGTCACTGACCATTCATCACTAAAATGGTTCTTAAACTTAGAAAACCCGTCTGGTAGATTAGCTAGGTGGGGTTGCCGATTGTCTCAGTTTAACTTCGAAATCGAACACCGGAAGGGCACGGACAATGTGGTCCCAGATGCCTTGTCTCGGTTAATGAAAGTAGAGGCGATTCAGTCAACTCCTTCAACGCCTACATCCAGTACGAATGATGAGTGGTATGACAGATTATTTAATGGTTGCAGATCATATCCAACAAATTTTCCAAATTTCATGATTAAAAATAACATTCTTTTCCGTTTTAGTAAAAGTAAGTATAACCTCACCAGTGAGTTTGATTGGAAAGAGGTTATACCTAAAAATAAGAGATCTGCAATCATCCGAGAAAATCACTGTGAAGCAACTGCAGGACACCTCGGTATTTTTAAAACCCACAGACGGTTATGTCTGAGGTACTATTGGCCAGGAATGTATAAGGATGTATTACAATTTGTGAATGCTTGTGAAGTATGCAAGGCGTACAAACACTCGACTCAAGCAACACCAGGATTGATGGGTAAACCGAAGGTTTGTTGTCGACCGTTTCAGGTAGTGTCAGTGGATTTGGTTGGTCCGCTGCCACGATCCAGATCTGGCTACACTTTCCTTCTGGTTGCTACGTGTTGTTTCTCAAAATACACCCTTCTTTTCCCTTTGCGTCGTGCAACATCAGCTCAGGTAGTTAAACACTTGGAGAATGGTCTCATATTAGTTCATGGGGTGCCAGAGAGGGTTATCCTCGATAACTCCTCGATACTGACTAGTTCAGATTTCAAAAAGGCCCTCCAGAAATACAATGTGCCACGATTGGACTATACTCCAAAGTATACACCACAGGTAAACCTAGTAGAACGTTACAACAAAACTGTTATGACCGCGGTCGCGTCTTACGTTGAAGACAACCACCGCAGTTGGGATGAGAACCTCAGTAAGATTCAGTTTGCAATAAATAGTGCGGTGAACGAATCCACTGGATTCTCTCCATTTTTCTTGGTTCATGCCCGCGAACCAGTAGTAAATGGTAACTTCTACATGGATACAAACAATGAGTATACAGTAGGTATGCCACGAGAGGAGTATGCAGGGAACTTTGGTTGTTTGCAAGAGATCTTTGACAAAGTGCGCGAAAAGCTACTCCAAGCACACGCTAAAAACGCCAAACATTATAACCTTAGGCGTAGAAATGCAAAATTCTCGGTTGGAGATTGAGTATGGAGGTCTTCCTACACTCAAAGTGACGCCAGTAAATTTAAAATGGCAAAGCTCGCTCCAAAATATGAGAAATGTAGGGTAACCAAAGTACTATCCCCACTTGTGTACGAGTTAGAGAGGATGGATGGTACGAAGATTGGTTCCTGGCACATTAAAGACCTAAAGGCTTAGATTGTTACTCAGTTCAAATCCAGTTCCGAATCAGTGTCTGAATACGATACAGTATTCACACACAGATGTGTTAGGGTGTGGTACACTTAAATTGTAAGTTACTACCTAGGTATAAGCGTGAAGTATGCAAGTTGTATGTGAGAGATGTAGATACGTTGATGGAATTGTGGAATCACATGTGAGCTGAGACAATCGCGTTACCTTTTTTCAACCATAGCACTTATATTTGGGTGCACATTTATTGTGAAAGGCGAATTGGATTCGCATTTTCTTCGCTGTGCTACGCACAGAGACTTCTTTATGCGAAGTTTAGTTTCGCATTGTATCTTGCTGCGCTTTGCGCAGAGACAACTATAGCAGTGTTCATTTAGCTCTTTGGATGCTAGGAACTAGTTCCATGACACTTTGGATAGACGGTTATTGTTAACCGAATACTTTGAGAAGCTTTTGCTCTCTATTTTATAACAGTTAAACTGTTGTATATTGTATATTGAGACAAGTTCTCTTTCATTTCACAGCTAGGCTGTTGATATAAAAATAGGATTTAGCTGCAAGAGTCGTAGGCATTGATTCATTGACAAGTGCTAGTTCATTTCAGGTAGTGACGCCGAGACATCAAGCAACTTTAAATCATTCAAACAATGAATGGTCTCATTGTAAATATGTTTATTTTTGTGTTTTGTATATAGGACAAAGGTTAGGTATATCATGATATTCACTTCCATAGGTTAAGTCAGTTAGGCTAAGTTGTAACTTATTTAAATCTTTGTTTGTTTAGGGATAAGTATATGTTTGTCGAGTATAATGGTAGAATTTTTTTTGTTACAAATAGTTTCTTGGTTTTTTTTGTCTTTTGGGTGCAGAACGCTGAGGGCAGCGAACGGTTCCCCTTCGTCGAACCTTCTTCCGGGAGGAGAGGTATTGTAACATGATATTTTCAATATCAGTTCGTTTAAGATTTTCGTAAAAAACCAATCAATTATTTTATGTATAAAGTGAGACTGCTAACTCCATCTGTGGGACCACGGGGGCGTAAGCTCCTGTCGAGACGTCTGAAGTCTCGTAATCTGCCACAGCGCCGAAAGAGGGCGCTGTTTTAAAAACAAGGTAAGAAACAGATGTCACCAACATAAGTTGACATTGATCTGCAGTTAATCAAGGACAGTTGACAGCCTTCGCTTTGGGAAGAGGTTAGAAGGCATTTACGCGAGTTAACATTTAATCAAGTTCGGGAGAACCCGTTCGGTGTTCGATCCGAAATTGATTTCTGAGTTTTGTCTTTTCGTTGGTTGACCACCGTAGACGGCAGACATGCCACACAGAGGTTAGGAAAGCATTGAGTTGTACAACATGGCCGGACATACCTTGTTGGAGTGAAAATTTTATTGTAAATGAATAGTGAGTATAAATTTTGGCGTGTTCGTATTTTCTTTTGTGAGTCCGTGATACTAAAGTGCGTTTTCCAATCTTTCCAGCCTAACGTTTGACCTAATTGTGGTGTTTGGGTGGGGAAACGCAGACTGCGAAAATGCAGGTTAGTTCTTATGTTGGTTTTTTCCTTGTGAGAGATACACGTGTCGCTGTGATACAAATTGTTGAAATTTGTTTTATTTCTCCTTGCAGCGAGCGTGGGATTTCATATTCCGACGCAATTCGTCGGAAATTTAGTGAAAGTTTTGTTGGTGATGATGGCGTGATTTCATCCGTGACGTCACACCTTTACATCCGGGCCTATCCTGCGCATCCTCGCTTGTAAGCGGGATTCGGTGGTGCATCGTCGACAACGAGGGGCGTGCCGTCCCTTGGAGGACATATTTCGGCCACGTCATGGTCTTCGCATCGAGCCGACAGCACTCTTACCAGGTGGACCCGTTTCTTTTCTTTCATGTTTGTTTTTCTATGAAAGTTTAATTCTAAATAGTAACCTTTTAATTAACTATGAGTTTTATAAAATAACATGACACGATTAGTTGTTAACATATGGTGAACACAAAGACATAACCTCCTTTGTAAATGAAATTTTCTTTTTAGTTCAATTAAATCTAATTATTTAGTTTAATGAGTTTAAATCATTGTCTCAACCTGCTTATTCGTCAACACATTCCTAGTGCGTTGTCCGTTCGGACACACCCCTGAGGTTTCCGCCAGCTGGAGTTAGCCCATGATATGAGTTGACGGGTAGGTATTGGTGGGTCAAATATTAGTCTGTGATATAGTTATTCTAAGCTGTGTTTATTTCTAAATTTTTAATAACCTAGTGTGTTACCTATGCCTGAATAAACAAAGATAACTTGTTAGGGAAAGATTTTTATTCCCACATTCCTAGTCACACAGTCACAGAACTTCTGTTAGCATTCCCACTGGATCCACAACGCACGACCAACTCGGACCATAGTCCGGGTAGAGATTTTCCTCTATAAGTGATCCAGGGGGAAACGCTACACCATCGGTTAAAAAATCGGCCAAGTGCGAGTCGGGCCTCGCTCTTTTAGGGTTCCGTTAAAAAAAATTAAATAAAAATATTTCCATGGAAATATTTTAATTTAATTTTTTTAATTTAATTTAATTTTTATTATTTGTTGTTATAGCGGCAATAGAAATACATAATATGTGAAAATTTCATCTATCTATCTATTACGGTTTACGAGATACAGCCCGCTGACAGACGGACGGACGGATGGACGGACGGACGGACGGACGGACGGACAGCGTAGGCTTAGTAATAGGGTCCCGTTGGTACCCTTTGGGTACGGAACCCTAAAGAAGAACAAGAAAGAAAAAAAATCAATACCTGCCTTTAAACGGCGCATTGTATTGTACTTATCTAAATACCATGAAAAACAAGATTTTAAACGGAATAAAAGAAGAGAAATTTATGAGAAGCGGACGGTACTGCTGTGTCGCTAAAGTGTGACTTGTAAAAGCAAAGTTTGTTTTTGCGTTTTTGCCTTTCCCGGCGTTTTATTTTGTTCAACTTTAGGAGGTAAATAGCTCAACTGTAGTACTGCCGGACTTGATAATTTGTAGAAGTCCCGGTTTTGTGAAAATTTATGAACTGAATTTAGCTTTTACCTGTAAGGTGTGTATATTTTATTCAGGGTTAGTATTAGTAGAGTGGAGTAGATTAAACACGTTAATAATAAGTTGGCTAACAAGTACTAAATAGCAGCCGTGATAGTGTGCAGTAGTTAAGACTTCAGCCGCTGTTTCATTTTTTTTTTAATTATACAGGGTGTCCCCTTTCATAAAAGGGTCCTTTTTTGCTATTCCTATATTCGTCTGTACTACTTATTCTAAGAAAGGTGTGGTCATGCTTCAAAGCTCGGAGCCCGTAGTGCGCAAAATAGGAGAATCGTTCCGGCTTTTGCCAGGAGCAGAGCGACGTGATTTATATGCAAGTGCCATCTATATATGCTCACGATATAAAAGGCACTATGCATCTCTATCGGTCGCTCTGTTCCTGGCAATAGCTACTCTCGCTATTTTGCTTGCGTACTCCAGGAACGCATCTCTGCCAGAGGTTTCGCCCAGTATGGTGGGCACGGAGTCTCTGCACAGCTTCATACGCAATTCCTGCTGTAGGTCCTCCCGGGTCGCTTCGTGTTGAGGACAGTCCATCAGAAGATGTATAATCGATTCGGGTACAGGGTTCGAACCCAAGCATGCATCTCTGGCTTTTCGGAGTTATGTGTTAAATGCAATCATGAGGAAATCTGAATGCCCGAAAGTTTTCCATAATAGAATAGAATAGATTTTTTTTTTCAAATAAACTTTTAGAAAGTGCTTTCGAATCGTCAAGTGAATTTACCACTAGTTCGGAATGCCGCGTGCCGTTCCAGCCGAGAAGAACCAGCAAGAAACTCGGCGGTTGCTCTTTTTCACCTGTCCCGATGTTTGTCATGAAATCTTGCAAATTAAATTTGATCCATTTCCCGGTTAGTTGGTCAGTCAGCGTGGTGGGCTTCTCATTCGAGAGGAGACCTGTGTCCAGTTGTGGGAGGTGAATGGTTAAGATGACGTAGATAATGATGATGATGATGATGATGATGTAGATGATGATGTTAAAACCAATTAGAAGCCGTAAGAATAGGTATACAAACGACTAGATGATGCCCACGACTTCGTCTACATGGAATAAGGTTTTTAATTTCCGCGGGAACTCTTTACTATTCCGGGAAATGCCTCTGTATTAATCCTGGGTATGAGCTATCTCCATTCCAAATTTCAGCCAAATCCGTTCACTCTTTGTGGCGTGAAGGAGTAACAAACATACATCCATACTCACAAACTTTCGCATCCTTACTAATATTATAAATGCGAAAGTGTGTTTGTTTGTTGGTTTGTTCTTCAATCACGCCGCAACAGAGCTACGCATCGACGTGGTTTTTTGCAAAGGGATAGTTGAGGACCTGGAGAGTGACATAGGCTACTTTTTATCCCGGAAAATTAAAGAGTTCCCGAGGGATTTTAAAAACTAAATCCACGCGGACGAAGTCGCGGGCATCAGCTAGTTTATAATATTTGTAGGAAGAAGGATAGTCTAGAAGTGTAGAATTAGTAGGAGTGTGAGTATTTAGTATGCCTACAGTTGAACGCTACCCGCTATCCGGTGATCAAAACAGTGTATCCGGTATAATCAATCATTTAGCGCTGCAGTGGCGGCGGCGGCGGCGGCCAACTGTACCCACTGAATTAAATGGTGCATTTAGAGGATAAATGTGTGGAGTTTCCACTCCCGCCTCAATTTGTAGACGTTCTCGATGCTTTATATCTGCTACGGTACATACGGGTAACACTCGGCTATTTACTATTTGTAGTTGATGAAAATCGGATGAAATTTTAGATCGTTCTAAACTTCTAACTATCGTATATTTTAATATAAAATAAAATATATTGTATTTATGTTAGTACTATTATTTATTACTATTTTAGTACTAGCTACAACCCTTCTCTGAGAGGAGACCTGCGCTCAGTAGTGAGCCGTTGATGGGTTGCTAATGATGATGATGATAATGACTAGCTAGTATTTTAATACTAGCTGATGCCCGCTACTTCGTCTGCATGGATTTAGTTATTAAAATCCCTCGGGAACTTTTTGATTTTAAAATATTTTCCAGGATAAAAAGTAGTCTATGTCACTTTCCCATGTCCTCAAATATACCCATTCAAAAAATTATTTTGATCCTTAGCTCTGTTGCGGCGTGATTGAGGAACAAACCATAAACAAAAATTAAGTGGCACATAGCATTTATTATCTACTTATGCAATTATAATATTTATGCAAAAATATTATAATTGCATAATATTTTTGTATTTAAAATATCTTTTGCTCGCGGCTTTACCCTAGTGGAGTGAGGTATTCAAACCCTTAATTTTACCGGGTTAAAAATAGCTTATGCTAATTTCTAGGTCCTCAACTAAACCATTTTTAGGGTTCCGTACCCAAAGGGTACCAACGGGACCCTATTACTAAGCCTACGCTGTCCGTCCGTCCGTCCGTCCGTCCGTCCGTCCGTCCGTCCGTCTGTCAGCGGGCTGTATCTCGTAAACCGTAATAGATAGACAGATGAAATTTTCACATATTATGTATTTATATTGCCGCTATAACAACAAATAATAAAAATTAAATTAAAATAAAAAAATTAAATTAAAATGGGTAGGTGGGTAGATGGAAATCTTTTAATTTAATTTTTTTTAACGGAACCCTAAAAGAGCGAGGCCCGACTCGCACTTGGCCGATTTTTATACTTCTGTACGCGTGCATGTCACTTAATTCTTCGTAAACCGCTGAACCGATTTTGATGAATTTTTTATATGTTTGTTTGTGTCTGTGGATGATTTAAATTCACAATCGAACCCGGTAGATTACCCTGCGATATCCTATCCAGAGGGTCCTAATCCAGGATGGTTTTTATGATTTTTTTAAATTTTTTTAAATGTTCGGACAGGACAACCTTTCCAGTCCGCCAGTAAACTATAATTTCATTAGTCAAGTATTGCACACATCACCAACAGAACTTTGAACCCGTATAAATTAAAACGCGAGCTCGGCGACGCTAAAGTTGTCGTTGGTATTCAAGTCAGTTTCCTCAGTGTATTTTCCCAGCAGGAGTGTAGTTCTGCTCGTCACGGCGACAAACAGCTTAGCCTAACAAATGACTCCACTCCCACTTGCATACGCTCCGTGTTGCACCGCCCACTGAGTTGATGGCGATAGAGGAGCAATCCCCATACATCGAGCTTCCGACTTCGGGAGAGAGGGCAAACTACGATTTTTAGCTGCAGCGATCGAGGCGTTTTTATTGCCATTAGCGTTTTTATGGCCTTTTGCGTCTGCTGCGGGATTTCGCGATCGAACGCAAAAGGCCATAAAAACGCTAAAAGCCATAAAAACGCGAACGCTTTTGATTCACGAACACGCAATGCAGTCGCAAAAGGTCATATTAAACGCTAATGGCAATAAAAATGCGCGAATCGCACAGCAGAAGCAAGAGGCTATAAAAACGCAAATGCCATAAAAACGCGCGAATCGCGCTGCAGACGCAAAGGGTCATAAAAACGCTAAAGGTATTAAATCGCGCGATCACTGCAGTCAAAGTAGGTAGCCAGTGTAACCTCTCCCCTCATCCGCATTGATTTAAATGTGGCCTGGAAATCATCGATAGTAAAAGATTTATCTCAAGTGAAAGTACAAAGTATGCAAATACTTACTTAAAAATTCCACGTAATTCCTTTGTTTATCCGGGATAAATGTAATCTATGTCACTCTCTAAGTTTTCCTATATGTACATGCGCAAAAAATCACGTTGATCCGTAGCTCTGTTGTAGTGTAATTAAAGGACAAACAAGTCAACAAACAAACACATATTCGAATATATAATACTAGATGATGTCCGTGATTTTGTAAGCGAAGTGTTTACTCGCGGGAGCTCTTTAATTTTCTGGGATAATTTGAAGCCTATGTGTTAATCCTGGGTATAAGCTATCTCCATTCCAAATTTCAGCCGAATCAGTTCATTTGTTGTGACGTGAACGAGTAACTAACATCCATCCATCAATCCTCACAAACTTCTGTCATACATTCTGTACTAGTAGGATTAGTGGCGAAAGAATAGGAATAGTAGAATCTTCTTCTCTATATAAATAAAAATGAATGTTGGTAAGCGCATAACTCAAGAATGGATGGACCAATTCGGTTCATTTATTTTTTTGTATGTTCCTTAAGGTCCACGGAAGGTTTTAATACTATACTTAATAAAAAAAAATTCGCAGACGAAGTCGCGGCCATCAGCTAGTTTAATAAATAATTTGTTTAAATATTTGACGTTGCGGCGGGTTTGTGATTTTCAGTAGTGATTTTAAGCTCTTTTGTAGCAGTATAGAGGTATAAAGAGCGTGACTCTAATGATATTATGACATAAGTCTACTAAGCTACGGCCGTTCAGAGAATGCGTTCCTGACACGTCGCGATTGAACTGACGACGTAACTTTGTAATGGCGTTGCAGTTACGATAAAAATATTATTGCTGGTTGTTTACCGTTTTAACAATTGATGAGCATTAAAACAACATTATTATATCAATAATCAATTAATGTTATAATTTTGTGACAAACTGAGTGTCAAATAACTTGGTAAACAATATTTTTCTAAATCTAAACTGGTTATGTCAACCGGATATTTTTGTTTTGTATGGCAAACTGACAGGTGTCAAAAACGCATTCTCTCGGTGGCCGTACTATAAGCGAAAAACCAACACAATTGATTTACTCGTGCATCAGTGAAGTTAACGGGAACGGGATATAATACAAGCTCTAAGATACGACCACCTCTGTGGCACCAGTGCAGAGACACTCGGAGTTACCTCGCAATGAAACGAGAACAGTCGCACGCCCTCGCGCCACCGCGTCTGCTTATCCACACTCATCGTTCGCAGGCTTGTTTCTACATGGAATAAATAGTTTTATACCATAGCCCACTTTGAGTACGATATTGTAGTACTTTGACGATATTCTGGGCACTCTAATCATTTTTATCTGATGGGAGGTCTTGGCCGCAGCCAGATATATACCTACAATCATAATATCAATATAAAATACGTACTACAATCATATACCTGTCACCAAGGGATTTAGTCGTTGCGATACGATGGAGTGTAGAAACCTATTAGGGATAGGGTTAATGTACATCGCCGTACCCCTTCCAAGTGAGCCCGCTACCATTACCATAGATTCCATCGTCACTTACTATCAGGTGAGATCGCAGTCAAGTGCGGACTTGCCATAGACCATCGTAAGTCAGTGCTTGCAGTTTTGTGAAAGTTATAACTCCACTATGTTTCTATCTTGTGCCATGCTATGATTATAGCAGAAGTTAAAATAAAAAAGCCTAAGATACCATCAAAACGCGTAACCTATCGCCCGATAAAGAGAATCAACATGGTAGAATTTAATAAAGACCTCGAGAACGTAAACTGGCATGCTATTATCAACGATGTCAGTGTTGACCATATGGTGGAGTCATTTAACAAAATAATTTTAAATATTTTCAATAAACACGCACCTATAACAACATTCCAAACAAAAGATCAATACAGCCCTTGGTTGACCAGCAATGTTCGTCTCATAATGAAACTGCGTGATGAAGCTCATACAAAATACAAAGCGTGTAAGACAGATAACAAAAAACGCGAATACAAAGAGCTAAAATATCTTTCTCATTTTAGCGCTCTCAGTGAAAAAAAAGCTTATTATGATCATCATATAAACCTACACCTGCGCAATTCGAGTTACTTATGGAAAAATCTGAAAAAACATGTCTTACCTAATTTCAAAAATACTTCTGATCTTCCAGAACAATTTGATAACCCGAATGCAATAAATGACCATTTCTTAAACATACCTGGCAATAATAGTATTGACGAGTCCTTGTTGGCACACTTTGTGTCACAGAAATTTTCCGCGGATAGTAGCTTTCAAATCAAAACAGTTCATGAAAATGTTGTTGCAAAAATTATATTAGGGATCAAATCAAATGCGCAAGGGATAGATCAGGTTAATATGGATATGATTGTTCTCACATTACCCACTACCCTTAACGTCATTACAGCTATAGTTAACAAATCTATTCTGTCTTCGAAATTTCCTTCACTTTGGAAAACAGCTCTAGTCTTACCTTTGCCTAAAATTAACAACCCTGAAGATATAAAAGACTTACGCCCAATAAGCATTCTTCCATATATTTCTAAGATACTTGAAAAAGTTATCTACAATCAAGTTATTAAGTATTGCGAGGACAATAATATTTTACCGTATTTTCAATCGGGTTTCAGGAAACATCGTAGCACATCTTCTGCTCTTTCTGACGTTATTGATAACATACTCACTTTTCAAGATTCCGGTAAGGGTAGTTTTCTTGCGTTGTTGGACTTTTCACGAGCGTTTGACTCAATTAATATAAAACTAATGCTAGCCAAACTATCGTACTACGGATTTTCCTCAAGTACTGTTAAATGGTTCGCTAGCTACCTTATGGACAGAACGCAACAAGTGGTTATCCGGAAAAATGATGGAAATGACTTGGTATCTTCACTTAAAGCTGTCAATAGAGGGGTCCCACAGGGTTCCATTTTGGGACCACTATTATTTATATTATATTCTGCCGACATAATCAACTGCATAGAAAACTGTCAGTATCATTTATATGCTGACGACCTTCAAGTATATGTACCTGCTGATCACGAAGACGTTAGTTCTGCAATTAACCAGATGAGCAAGGTTCTAAACAACATCTCACGATGGTGTCAACAAAATGCTCTTATCCTTAATCCCCTTAAGTCTAAATTTATGGTCATGGGTACTAAGAAGCAAGTCAGTAAAATACTAGTCCAGCAACCAAAACTCTGCATTGACGGAGTAAACATTGAACATGTACATGAAGCACGTAATCTTGGACTGCGAATGGATGAAAACTTACGCTTCGAAGAACACGTAATTGATCTTGCCCGGAACTGTTTTTATAGACTTAAAGTTCTGTATAAGATTAGGCCTTACATTAGTATTAACCTCAGAATTAAACTTTGTGACACACTAATTTTGTCAAAATTAAATTATTGTTTAACAGTTTATGGACCATGCTTGCTAAGTAAATCGTGGCGATTACTTCAGCGCGTACAAAATGCTTGCGCTCGTTTTTGTTTTCCTATTCCGCCAAGATCACACGTTACTCCTTTTTTAAATGAACACAATATGCTAAAAATGAAAAACAGATATAATTTACTTTTAGGCACTCTATTGTTCGGTGTTGTTAAATCCCAAAAACCTGAATATCTGTATTCGAAATTGAAATGGCGCGAGCCAAGCTTTGGGCTTAGGGCGATGGTGCCACTTTTATCAATGCCACGCCACCGGTCGGCAGCATTTCGTGGCAGCTTTAAATATCTTGCCACGAAATGCTGGAATGACATCCCTCCACCTTTTCGCAATGCAAGCTCTAAATTTGTTTTCAAAAAACTTTTCAGAGAACAGTTATTAATAACACAAAAAAACGAATAATCATATTAAAATACATAGTAAGATAGCCGTGGTAGTACATTTACAAATAATAAATTTAAAAAAAAAAAGGAAAGGACATTATCGATTCAATTTTATAATACAATTTATATTTTACCTAATAAGTTATTTTCATATGTATAATATTTATTTACTTTAAATGACTACCCTCTTATTCGGGCCCTAGCAGAATATCAGCGCTGTGGTTACATATGTATCCACAGCATTTAGCTGAGCTAGAACCCTTTCATTGGCATGACACATAGTAGACACTAGTTAAGTTAGATTGTAATTACTTTCTGTTTTTCCATTTTCATGTGTATTTCCATTTTGTTTCTTATATTTGTTTTCTTGTCAATGAATAAATAATATTCTATTCTATTCTTCTATTCTATCTTAAGTTTTTTTAGGGTTCCGTACCAAAATGGTAAAAATGGAACCCTTATGGTGAGACTTTCTCCGTCCGTCCGTCCGTCTGTCACAGTCGATTATTTCAGTAACTATTAAAGCAATCGACATGAAATTTGGCATAGTTGTGTATAATAGTGGCCCAACATCATTGAAATAAAGAAAAATCGGAAATTATTTTTAGTTTTATTAAAAAAGGGGGAAAATCGGGGGTTTGAAATTTCAAAGTAAGATAACTTTACCGAGTGGGGTATCATATGAAAGGCCTTTACTTGTGCATTCTAAAACAGTTTTTTATTTATTTATATATATAATAGTTTTTCATTAATCGGCCAAAATGTCGAAAAAAAATAACGTTCCCCCCCCCCCCCCCCCCTCCTCCTTAACTGCGAAGTTTACCAATCGAATAATCTGAAATAATTATGGTCAATAGAGGTTTATGTATATTTTACAGAAAAAATAAAGGCAACGCGAAAATTATTTTAGTTTGATTAAAAAAGGGGGAAAATCGGGGGTTTGAAATTTCAAAGTAAGATAACTATACTGAGTGGGGTATCATCTGAAAGGCCTTTACTTGTGCATTCTAAAACAGTTTTTTATTTATTTCTATATATAATAGTTTTTGAGTAATCGGCCAAAATGTCGAAAAAAATACCGTCCCCCCCCCTTATCTCCGAAGTTTACCAATCAAAAAATCTGAAATAATTATGGTCAATAGATGTTTATGTATATTTTACAGGAAAAATAAAACCAATGCTCTAACTAGCATAGTTTTTTTTTATATTACTTAACAATAAACCTCTACAAACAAAGTTAACGATAAATAAGCAAATTATATAATATTATCGTTTTACTTTTACTTTTGGAGTACGGAACCCTCGGTGTGCGAGTCCGACTCGCACTTGGCCGGCTTTTTTGTTTGTAATATTGTTTAATTAAAATTTATTTGTCCATTTAGTACTTAATACTTTATTAATGGACGATTTTACCAACGTCAAGGGACGTTTTGCCGAGGAATAAATTGCCCATTCTGATAGTTTGTGTATTAAAAATACTGTCAAAAAATTTTATTAACGCTTGGATAAGACTTATTTTACGCTGATGAAATCAGCCCTAAATAGTTAATTTTATTTGTATTGTTTTTATTTCACTAATGTAATGATTTTTAATTTGTATTTATATTTAATCAGTGTTTTTGGCCTCAATAGCCCAATAGTTAAATGTGCGGACTGAAAACTGAAAGGTCGCAGGTTCGAATCCCACCCGTTCCACTATTGTCGTACCCACACCTGGCACAAGCTTTCCGCTTATTTGGAGGGGAGAGGAGAATATTAGTCAAGTTCAACTTGGTTGATATTCTTTAAAAAAAAATTAAAAATGATTACAAAAACAGATATTATAATGTAGTTACGTGTACAACAACGGTGATAGTGGTTGAGAATTCGACCTTCTTTTCGAGAGGTCGGGGGTTCGATTCCAGGCACGCAATTCTCACTTTTCGAAGTTATGTGAATTTTAAGGAATTAAATATCACTTGCTTTAACGGCGAAGAAAACAGGAAAAGCTCTCGTGAGGAAACCTGAGAGTTCTCAAAGGTGTGTGTGTCTGCCAATCCGTACTTGCTCAGTGTGGTGAAATATGGCCTAACCCTTTCTAGCCCTAATTAGAGAGAACTGGGCCCAGTAGGGGGCCTGGCGTCGCGTCGGTTGAAATTAAAGAAATTAATCAATGTATTATAGGTATATGTAGGTAATACGCAGAAAAAAATCATTATTCAAAAAATATGTAATTTTCGCATATACAGGCGATAGTTTGTATGTGTGTCTGTGTATGTTTGTAACTCTTTCACGCAAAACAACAGCTGAACTGCAATTTAGCTGGAATTTGGAATGAAGATAGGTCATACCCTGGATTAACACAGTTTAACAAGTTTTTTTTATTGTACTAGTATTTATTATTAATAAGTCACCTAAAAATGTCCAATGTTCATCTTCCAGGAGGTAAAATGAATTTCTTTTGCTTACATTTTATCCCGGAAAATTAAAGAGTTCCCCGCGTGAATCAAAAATTGATAAACTATTGTTTCAAAAAATCGAGTACCGCTCTCTCTCTCGCACTCCCCGCTCACCCTGACTTGTTGTACGCGTCGCACTCGACCGGACCGTGCCAGCGGGTGACTTTGACTGGGTTTTTATGTAATTACTCATAACATAAGCATAAAATAAAGTAACTTCTCGATCTATGAAATAGAATAGCGGTCTGGCTATTTTATTCGTAAAAAATAATAGGATGTTGTCTCTGATAATTCTAAGCATTTGAACTTTTTTGATGTGAAGTTTGTACTTTTTTAGGGTTCCGTACCCAAAGGGTACCAACGGGACCCTATTACTAAGCCTACGCTGTCCGTCCGTCCGTCCGTCCGTCCATCTGTCAGCGGGCTGTATCTCGTAAACCGTAATAGATAGACAGATGAAATTTTCACATATTATGTATTTCTATTGCCGCTATAACAGCAAATAATAAAAATTAAATTAAATTAAAAAAATTAAATTAAAATGGGTAGGTGGGTAGATGGAAATCTTTTAATTTAATTTTTTTTAACGGAACCCTAAAAGAGCGAGGCCCGACTCGCACTTGGCCGATTTTTTTTAAATAAGTCAGACTATTTTTTAAAATTGTGTCCGATTTAAGAAATTATATAGGTTTTCCCCTTTTTAGGGTTCCGTACCCAAAGGGTACCAACGGGACCCTATTACTAAGCCTACGCTGTCCGTCCGTCCGTCCGTCCGTCCGTCCGTCCGTCTGTCAGCGGGCTGTATCTCGGTAACTGTGATAGGTAGACAGTTGAAATTTTCACAGATTGTGTATTTCTATTGCCGCTACAACAACAAATAATAAAAATTAAATTAAATTAAAAAAATTAAATAAAATATTTTTTTATGTAAATTTTTTTAACGGAACCCTAAAAGAGCGAGGCCCGACTCGCACTTGGCCGATTTTTATTTACGATATTTTTAAAATTCTAATTATATCATTCGTTGCACTCACACTACGCATTCAAAAGTACTCGTTTTCGTGTTTTTGGTCCAAGGCGTCATCTTAATCCACGCGGGCATAGTCGTGAGCATCATCTAGTATCTAATAATAAAGTCGATTAATATTTTCCGAATATCTCTGTGTAATATTGTTGTGTGCGCTGAAACACAGTTCAACACTTAGTTGCAATAATGAAGATGAAGCGCTCGTTAGACACTACATTTCATGAATTTGTAGAGCAGCGTAATGCAGCTACAGTCACCGTTAAGTCGTTAGTCGTTAGCGGATACAACTCACCGGATATCCAGGTATTTGGGCGCTGGCACCCGGGATCACTGCATTCCGTGCTGTTGCGCTGCACATTACAGGAATTTGTGACATTTTGGGAAAACTTTGCTGGATTTGGAAGTATACATAATATCCCTAGTAGTGATTTCCGTTGAGGTTTTGTAGCCAACGGTGGCCAACGGTCGGGAGATTGTAGTGGTGATTGTATGATTGATTGATGGTTGTGATGTTAGTGGAATCTTAACATGTATTGAATTGGAGTACGCATTTTTGGAACTTCCCCTCATTGTGGGAATATTGTATTCTATTCTATTCTAACAAAATTGCATGGGATAAATCGGCTTGGCACCCAGCTGCCCACAAGATACTTAGTACATATAAAAAACTTACAATGTATTTAGCTACATAATAATATTGTAAAATGATTATTTTGAAAAGAGCAACTGCTGAGTTTCTTGTCGGCTCTTCTCAGCAGAATCCGCTTTCCGAACCGGTGGTAGAGTCATGACGTGTCATAAGAGCCACAGGTTGGTCTACGCGAAATAAATAATTTGAATTTGATCCCGACTAAGTCCCATCGTAAGGCCAACCACATCCCGATTTTCTACGGTTGGCACCACGATTTTTAGGAATGACAAGTCTTACTGTTGGCGAACCAAACTAGGGACAAAGGCCCAACTAACAGCCAACGCAAATACTTTTTTTATAGAGAAAATAAGAATATTATACACAATATAAAACCATACAATGTACATGTAAAGGCTGCCATTATCTGCAAATATTGCTATCACTGAAACACTGCATAGTGCATACACTGCATACATACCATAGTACATAATATTGTAAACTGTATTGAAAAAGAGCAACCATCGAGTTTCTCGCTGGTTCTTCTCGGTAGGAAGGGCATTCCGAACCAGTGGTAGATTCATTTGACGATTCGTAAGCACTTGTAAAAGTTTATTTGAATAAAAAAAACCATTACATTCTATCGAAACAATCTCTACCGTATACAATGTCCGTAGACCACTGGGCACTGACAACAGCGGAGACTGATCGTTGCGTCAGCACAGCAGGTAACTCGATTTTCATGAAATCCCCAAACCTTCGGCGGATGCCGTCATAGTAAAAAATCATCAGACTGTCATGATGAATTAACTGAGATAGGTTTGAAATCTGTTGGTGGGTGGGTCATTTTGCTTTGAAAATTCTTCTCTACACTTGTAAACCTCAGTCTACGCGACGCGCCGGTTCGCAGTGCCGCAATTTGCGCCCCTGTACGTAGGTATATTACAGCCCTACGGAAGGGCTTATAGTCCAGATTTCCTTACTTGAGTACTCGAGTAAATAATAATGGCCGAATGTTAACCAAAGACAATTTATAGGGTTGGGAAGTTATCGCATGAGCGATTGAACGAATGTGAAAGCATTATACAACTGAATGATTTTCATCCCAACTGCGATGGTCATAGACGTGTACCATTACTACAAATTTGACGTAAAAAGTAACTAAACAATATCTTTTTCATAATTATATTAAAAAGAGGAATTTACAAGAAAAAATTAACGAAGATTTATTAATTATTACCTATCAGATTTTTGTTCTATTCTAAAGTATACCCCATGTGTGGGTAACATTGTGATACAAACAATTTTCTTAAAAAAAAACAGTAGTGTATTTGTATTTACCTGTTTTCTTTAGTAAAATGTTCTTTAGTTTGGTAATAATAAAGATTAAGATTATCTATATTTTATTTTATACTAATATCTAATTTTATTTAAGACAACCATTACAATCATTTTCTGCTAGTGATTTATTTTTTATCAATATCCATTATATTTTATGTTCTAAAGTTACTCACCTCTACTGTAATGATGAATCAATCATTGAAGTAGGAAGACTAGTCGTAATTCCTAGTTCCATGGATTCAATCCATTCATAAGGTCACTCATTCGCCTGTCCCCACCTCAACGATTCATAGACAATCTAGGGTTACGAAATGTCACTTTCTCCTAATCTGTGCAAATGAGTTCTGCTATTATTTCGTTTTTGAGAAAATAAATATCTTATAATGGTAAACTCGAAGCAATTTTTGGTGTAAATCGTAACGAATGTGTTTGATGAATAGATCTAGACAGTTATACATAGTTAAAAATGTGTGATTTGTGTGTAAATAAGTCATATTCATATCAAGAGGTGTTTGTTTACTCGAATACTCAAGTAAGGAAATCTGGACTTTAGTTTCCCGAATGGGTCTCTTCCGCCAACACTGTTAACGCCCGCACCTAATTATACGGAACCGTTGTAATAGTTTCACGTCATATTACGTGCCAAGTGTTTTATGTCGCCCCAAAAGGATTACCGTCATGATTTGTAGATTTATTTAAAGGATAGGGCGCTTAGGTGAAACATTTTCGAGCTTCTCTAAAACTCTCTGTGTTAAGGTTTCATTGTTGGACACCCTCGTAATACTAAGTGGAAATGGTAGTCCACGATCTCAAAATAGTATAAAACAAAACCGTAATTTGCTTATAATCTGTAGGTAGGTACTAGGTATACATTTTTTAAGAAAATGACGACATGGTGCTTCTGAGTGCTTTGGTCTGTGGAAAATTAACAAGTATATGTGAGAACTATGCAGTTGAGCATGGGCTGATCTATAATGCTAAGAAGAGTAAGAGTCTTTGTCTTTCAGGACGGGCCTAGAAAAGTTATGGAAATGCCATCTATAAAGCTAAATGAAATAGAGTAAGAAACCGTTGATGTTTTTATATCTTGTGCAATAGAGTAAGAAACGGTTGATGTTTTTATATGTTGTTTGTTTTAGTTTAAATATCTTGGCCATTTAGTAACACCCACACTGAAAGATGATGCAGATGCGGAGCGGGAACGAAGGGCAATTGATACAACACGGGTATGCACAATTTATATCAGTGGTTATGCATACAGTGTTGGTTATATACTCAAAGTGCATACACGATATGATTACTAAATAAAAGACTATCAATACCGTTTTATAGTTATTTATTCTTAATCCTTGAATTATTTAGGCACCGTATCTTTATTTCATTTTTAAATACTAAATCAATTTAATTATGTCCTAACACAATATCGGTAAAAGCTAATATGGTGATTCGCAGGTTTGTACGGTGCTCTATAGATGTGAAGATTACTCTGTTTAGGGCGTATTGCATTTCATTCTACACATGCAGCCTGTGGACTGACTCCCTTTTCTTCTTCTTGCAGTGCCATCTTCTACCGAAGGTTGGCAATCATTAAGGCTAATTGTATCTTGTTTACCACTGCCCTAAACAATGACTTTGAGCTCATGTTAAACCACTGGCGAAGGTTCTTAAGCCAGGATGTTCGTCTTCGGCCAGGTCTTCTTTTGCCCTTTATTTTGCCTTGTATAATGAGTTTGAGCAGGTCATATTTGGAATTTCTCAATATGTGGCCCAGATATTCCAGTTTTCTCCTTTTGACACTTTTGAGTAACTCCATATTCTTTCCCATCCTTTGTAATACGGTGGCGTTGCGAACATGACTCCCTTTTAACATATCATAAAATAACATACCATAAAAGTACCTTGTAACTTTACCATATTCTTTTAAAACAAAAAGAAAACAGATTCTTCGGATGAAAATAATTTATACAATATGATTCTGCTCATCTATAATAACAAGATGAGAAGCGTAAATTTAAAATTTAAAATTTGAAACACCCCTGACATGTGACTCTATGGCCGGACTATGTATGATTCTGGTTGCAGCATCAGGTCGAAGTTATCAATTAATTGTCATTTAACGATTATACTGGCACACGTGAAGCACTTAATCGAGTAATCATACGACAAAAATGCCTTACATCATTTTGGAAAAGAGCTGATACTCTTACACTGCTGGAGCGATATTAACAAAACATAGCTAAGAACCACCGGAAGGAAACTGGCTTTCAAATGAAAAAAACCCGCATCGAAATCGTTCCATCCGTTTGAGAGCTACGATGCCACAGACAGACACACCCACAGACATACAGACAGACATCGAAGTCAAACTTATAACACCCCTCTTTTTGCGTCGGGGGTTAAAAATAAAGTTGTGTATGTTAAAAAACTTAAATACTAATTAAAAATTATTAAATTTAACTGGTAGGTAACAAGTGTATTCTTCAGCAGGCCAAGCACGCGCGCAGTAACCGCTTAGTGCGCCAAGTTTACATGTTTTATCAAACCTACCCTCCCTCTCCCATAGGACGTGTGGTACACTGCCGCCATCCACCCATCGCGTGTTACCCTGTCTATTATACGTGAGGTATATTATTATACCTCACGTAGGTACAGTGCCACAAGTATAAGTTGGCGGTGGCGTTTTGAGGAACTAATTCGATCATCCAATTTTTATATTCTTTGTCCATGGCCATCTTGAAAATTCACTATTGGATCTCGTTTATTGTGTAAAATAATAAAAAATGTTTTTCCCCCAAATTTAGTCTCAAATGGCAATACTAATGTTGAGCACAGTGGCGCACAGCCGCGCCAAGTTATATTTGTCGCACTGTACATTACTTAACATCTTCTTCTTTATCCAGCGAAAGACGTCCACTGCTGAACAAAGGTAAATGGACTTCCTCAGGTCTCGATCATGCGCCGCATGTATCTAGCAGCTCTCTGTGACCCGTTTGATGTCGTATAGTTCGAAGAACTGCTGGAGTGGCGACCCCGCACCAGGAAACGTAGTGTTGGCTTAAACCCATAGGTGGATCGATATCAAACGTGGCGGACGTGGTGAATCATTAACTTAACATAACACAAGAGTATTATAGTATAGCTTATACCCGCGACTTTGCCCGTGTGGTTTAAGTTTTAAAATCCCGAGGGATCCGTCTGTTTTCCGGAAGGCTTATGTCACTCGACTCCACTCTCTAAATGGTATGATAGTAATGGTAGTGGTACTTTGTCACTCTCTAAGTCTAAGTCCTCAACTATAGTCGCGCAATACTACCTACTTTACTATAGTATAGCAAAAATCACGTCGATCCGTTGCTCCGTTTCTGCGTGATTTAAGGACAAACCAACAAATGAACACACTCCCATGTATCATGATACTAGTTGATGCCCGCGATTTTTTGTCCGCGTTGATTTGATTTTTAAAATCCCGCGGGAACTCTTTGATTTTTTGGAATAAAAAGTAGCCTATGTCACTCTTCAGGTCCTCAACTATACCCATGCAAAAAATCACGTCAATCCGTTGCTCTGTTGCGGCGTGATTGAAAGACAAACCAACACACACACACACTTTCGCATTTATAAAATTAATATAATTATTAAGGAATTTTATAAAGTCTATGTTAAGCGAAGTTTTTTTCGCCTTTTACTCTTGCTTCCCTTGAATAAGTTTAATTTTTTAAGTGTTTCAGATGGTATGCGCTCGGAAGCTGTAGTGGGCGATTTTCTGTAAAATCGTTGCTTTGCGTTACATGTTTCTGGTTTGCTTGTAGCACAAAACAATAGAGTGAAAATGGGATAAAAATCCGATTCTCTAACTTTAGACTTAAACGTAAGACATCAAGTTTCAGCCGAGCGTCACTTGATAGGCTTCGAGTATATTCTATACCGAGGATAGTTTATACCAGTTTGTACCTGACAAGAGATGCAAAGTTTAAGCTGAATCTCAGGCTCTCTAATAGTGCAGTTTCAATAGATATCGGAGTTTTGAATAATGCAACAACATTAATTTCCATCTTTGCTTGGATTAACTTTCCCTTAGGGGCATGCTCCATATTCAGTAAATATTTGTATCGATATTTTTGTATGTACTGCGTTTGTATACCCCTACTATACGTGATAAATATTCTGATCATCTGCTTTCCGAATCGTTGGAAGAGTTTCCACTTGTCACAAGGGTCATTAGTTGGCCTAGGATAAAAAATAGAATATTTGAATGTTAGACAAGTAAAACTTAATACTAGAAGACCAGTTTTATAAAAAGAAAGGGGGCTAATGTCAAAAATACACCATATATTTTTAGTTTTATTAGTTGATGCCGCGTATTTCCGCTTGGATTTAGTTTTTAAAATCTCGCGGGAATTCTTTGATTTTCTGCGATAAAAAGTAGCCTTTGTCATGCTCCAGGTCCTCAACTATACCCCTGTAAAAAATCACGTCGATCCGTGGCTCTGTTGCAGCGTGATTGAAGGACAAACCAACAAACCAAGAAACCAACGAACACACTTTCACATTTATAATATTAGTATGATGATTAGTAAGGATTTTAATTGTTCTCTAACAAAAACGGCAAACAGTTGTTAAACATTATATTTACTGAAGTGGTAAAGGTAAAGCAGGAAGCCTTCTCCAAAACTTGAGGAAATAAAAATAATGTGTACGAACTTACTCGTAATTAGTATTCCCGCAAGTTGTTTTCATCTCCGAGATAACGTCGGTGTTTCCGCGCGTGTTGAATGTTTTCAAATATTTTCTCGGCAATTACGCTGAGAAATTGTAGGGATTGCCTCAAGTTTTTCAATATAAGTTAGAACGATATTTCGGCTGAAACGATATTGGACCGCTATGGTCTAATCATGGCGACGTATTTGATTGCTTTTTTCTGTTTCATTACGGTTTCATCTCCACAAGTATTGTTTACAAATTGGTACCTACAGTAAAAACACATTGATGAGCAAATAAGCGGTAAGTGATAGACTAGTGGTTACGATTGTTATTTGTACACTCAATATTAAACATCGGTTTTTAGTTTTGCACGATGGAATGCAGGGGGTCTAAAATTTTCACTGTTGATAGACTAATTGGTTTTTTATAAGTGTTGCGCCAAGTGTCGTGGAATACTCGGTTGGAACGAAGTGCCTTTTAAAACATTACCTTTTAGAATCAATGCCATCTCTCGCCACATGTTAGAACAATCTCGTAAAAAATAATCAGACACTAAACCAAGTTCAAGCAAGTTCCGCTGCCCACTATAGATGGCGTTAGTAAATTTTGCCACAAGTATTGTGTTGTTCGGAATTTTACTTCTATAAAAATTCGTTCCAAAAATTAAAAAAAAAAAACAAAGACATGATCTGAAGTCAGGATTCGAACCCCCGAACCGATAGTTTCACTCTTTCGTTTAGCCACTACGCCACCAAAACTATGATGGAACGTGTGTAATAAACGAAGGCAAAAAGGCTCGTGTCTGAAAATTCTTACACTTTTTTTCACCTAGCATCCAACCCACCCAAATGTCTGGGTGCACCCAAATGTCTTGGGTGAAGTCCTTGGTAGTAAGAAGGGACTATTTCTTATCAAACTTCACTTAAACCTAGAAGGTTCATATATTCAATTAATTCCATTCAGATATTCAACTTTTCAATAAATTTGCATCCTCACAACTGGTCTATTAAGAAAGATAATTTTTTTTGCGACGTAGTAATGAAATCTTTTGCATAATGTCCACAAACCAATCGGCTCCAATACGCCATCGATGGCCGAACATGAAAAATCACGTCTAGTTATGACGGCGGCCATTTGCATTTATAAATGATTCATGCGGCCCGCTGTTGTCCGGGAAAACATTGAATCTGATCGCCCGACGCACACAGCTACGTGAGAGCAAATAAAGACAGATTCCGATTTAACCTCCATAGGTCGTTTAGCCGGCTTGTTGATGGTTTGGCCGCTTCATTCTTGTTCCTGGGATTCAAAGGAACTTGTACAGCAGATCCTTACTAATATTATAAATGCGAAAGTGTGTTTGTTTGTTTGTTAGTTTGTTGGTTTGTTGATTTGTTGGTTTGTTGGTTTGTTGGTTTGTCCTCCAATCACGCCGCAACAGGGCTACGGATCGACGTGATTTTTGCATGGGTATAGTTGAGGACCTGGAGAGTGACATAGGCTACTTTTTATCTCGGAAAATCAAAGAGTTCCCGAAGGATTTTAAAAACTAAATCCACGCGGACGAAGTCGTGGGCATCACCGAGTCTTGAAATAAATAAGCTGTGAGGCGTTTCAAGATACTCAACATTCTCACGCGCTCTTATTTGAGACAGAGTATAAAGATATAGAATATAGAGCCATAGCTATTAGCTATACATACACTAGTGGTTCGCCCCGAACTGAGACCTCGCGGTAACGGTAACGGTATCCCATGATTATTCATTCAATCGATACATGACGACCAAAACTGACATTATTATTATGCCCGTTTTCACCAAACATACCTAAATCATCCCCTATGTAGGAGTCTCTTTACGTAGGTAGCTCCAAAACACAATCCTAAGTCCTAACATCCGTCCCAATGTCCTTTTAGGTGTCCCGTACAGGATCGTGATAAAGAAGTTGACAGTAATCATCACCTAACTTATCATAGGTAGCCCGTAAAGGTTAGGGAACGTCAGTGAAAACATTGAATTATTATGTAGGTACTAACGAGTGAAAACGGGTTAGGGGCATCTGTACAAATCGTCATCTATCGACGCGAATAGAAAATATACAAAATGATATTTAACTAAAGAATAATTTTAATTGAATAATATGTTATTATATTATGTACCTAAATAATAATGCTCGACGCAAAACTGTTTTTGGGATAGATCGTAGTCGTAACTCCTACGAGTAGTTCCATGGAATAGTTAATGACTGCGCCATCTATTAGCATTATTGTGAAGCTATGTGAAATTTACTGATGCTCATTAAAAATTAAATAATCTCGTTTCTTTATAATATTCATATAATTTTAGTATTTGTTGTTCAAGTACAGGATACAAGTGAAGTAAGAAAATAAGTAGAACTTGAAAATATATAGCCAATTTTCCCAGTGAGCGTCTTCAAGCGAGCGTATAAAATCGCCACTTTGAAAGCCCCCCGTTTCGTCAATTTTAAGGGAAAAATTTTAAAAAAAATATTTTTGTACTCGGTTCAAAATTATCTTTAAAATGATACGTAACAATTTTATGTAAGGCGATAAATTTTTTTTTTACTTCGCATTCACTTCTATGAGAGCCCCCCTGAAATAAAGGTTTTTATAATTTTTTATCCAATATTCGGCTGAAGGCCATCAGTTTACATATTATATCTAAATTTGAAGTAATTACGTTCAGTAATTCAAAAGTTATAAGGCTCTGACAGACGGACGGACGGACGGACGGACAAGTGCAAATCGCTCTAGTAAACTCAGAGACCTCGCTTCGCTCGGTCAATAATTATTAAAAACAATGTTAATTATATGTGGATTATACCTGAATTTACCTAATTATAATCTGCATTGACTTAATTATATTGAAGTGATTGCTATCACAGTGCACAGAGCAGTGCCTATAGCCTAGTGGTTAGGGCTGTGGTCTCCTATTCGGGGGGTCGCAGGTTCGATCCCGGGTACCTCTGACTTTTCGGAGTCAAGTGCGTTTAAGCAATTAAATATCACTTGCTTCAACATTCTGCACATATTATGCAGATGTGTGCAGAATGTTTCTGTGGCAGCCCAAGAATCAAGTCCAGTCGACGTCTGTCGCTTGAGACTACATCGACAAAAGTAATCGCATATGTCTCGTATAATAAGTGTAACGTTTTCTGAAGATTAACGATGGCCTTATCACATACTCAACGTATTTTCCGAGACACGAAGCGGAATGAAACGGTCAAATATTGCAAATAGTAAAACTCAGTTTTAATATTATACTTTGTCAGAAATAAAGCTCATTAGAGAACATTAGAAGAAGAATAAAAGTTTTCCTTTTTCGTTCCTCTAGGTTTTATTTAAGCGCAATTTGGTGGGACAGTTAAGCGTAGAGTAAAACAGGGGTTTCAAACCGCAAATATCCTAAAGTTTAAACTAACGCCAGCGGCGATAATCGCAAAGGTGAGCATTAATAAAGCGGATACAACAGTAAGAATGTTAAAAAGCCCGTTCCGTGAACCGCTGGACGAGAATTAGCATTTATATTGTCCTGTTGCGACGCACACAGCGCCGGCTTTGCTTTCCAAAGCAGCTTAGAACGACATTTAGACCGCAAATTGTAATTTGGCTTTTATTCCTATTTCAACTTCATATTAGTAATTATGATACGATCGAAAAGTTTACGATTCCTCTAGACCAGTGTTTTTGTACCAATGGCCCGGAAGATATGAAAAAAAATATCCGTTCACATGTATCTATCTACGTACAAAAATTGTTTTGTTAAATAAAATCGTGAAGAAACCCTGCTTATCTATCTCTAGATTATAAATTATAGGGTAGGTAGAGTAGTACGAAGGACAGGGTAAGTTGACAGCCAACCTCCAATAGTTTATGAGATCTCAATATATTATTTTATTTAACTTAACAAAGGAATATTAAATTTTCTTTAATATTATGGAATTCCGCAAAGTAACGCCTGCTTCTGTCCAATATTTAAAAATAATTATATCGAAATAAGTATGCCCTTATTACTGTAACAGATTATCGCATCATATCATTTTTTTGAAATCATTTATGTGCAAAACGATTCTAACTCACCAATTTTTCCTTGCAGATCTATTTTCATTTGAAATTGTATCATCATTTACCTACTATACCGTCATATGATATATCGAGGTCAAGCGTAAAGCTTGGAATCTATGAAAAGTTATTTGACTGTAACTGGTATGATCAATTGTTACAACCTGCCATGTGTTGCTTCTTATTGGTTCTAGCTCTATAATAATTCATTCCGATGTTAGGTTGCAACTGTAATACCGAGTACTCGATTTTCTTCGGTGCCATTTTGTTTCATGCCACCTCAACTATGCCAAACGTTTGTTTGTATTGCGCCGAACTCCACAACACACTCGTTACGGTTCGGTGTGACAGGGGACGCCGCAATACTGTAGTAGGTGGTAGTCGGGCGGGTATGGCTCTCGTTTGCGCCATTTTCTTTTATGCCACCATCAAACAAGCGGTCGCTAATACAGCCTCGCATTGAGTAATTGAATTGAAAAACTTTAAATTGCCTGCAGCTTAATCAAAAATATAGGTGTGCCTGCATTTGCTAGCTTGTTTTAAAATTCAGTTTGTTTGCCATGAGGACTTTTGGGTGTCAGTGCGAATACAACGCGTCGGATTCAAGGTTATAAAGTTCAGTACCCCGTTGGGATTTAGTAAGTTTTTAATTCTTCCACAAGTTTTAGGGCCTGTATTACCACCTTCTGATAAGTATCGGATAGCTTATTCGCATATTTTGTCTTTGTCACTTGACATAAAGTAAGAAAGTGACAAAATTTACGGTTAGGCTATCCGACACTTATCAGAAGGTGGTAATACAGGCCCTAAGACTTGTACCATATCTGGTGGTAAGCAACGAAACATTCTAAGATGAAAGCAGGCTATAACTCAGATAAATTATGGTAGTGTTAGCTGAGGGTAGATTTTTATAAAAACTACCGAGCTGCACTGTTCGTCAATTCCATAAAAGCCAACGAGTATCAACGACAGGGGCCATTCTGCTTCGAGTTGTCACGTCGTTCACGTCTCCCTATACCTACTTGTGTGGTATTAATTATTCAATTATTGAGTAACGGATATTCGTTTACTTACTAAATGAAGAATTCCTTACTTTGTGTCTTTTTTGTAAAAATCATAAGGGTCGTTTTTCACACGGAAATAATAGCTAGGTTTATAGAAGGAAGGGGTTACTAGCCACGGCTCAAGCTTTCCACTAGACCAGACCAGACACAATTTAGAAACCATTAATAAACCAAATTGCCCCTGTTGGGAATCAAATCCGAGACCTCCCATTCATAAGTCTAAACTGCACCAGGGAGGAAATAAGGCTAAAATGAACAGTACCACACTCTTTTTAAGTTAACTTGTTTCCATTTTAGGTTGCATCGTCACTTAACTGGTGTTCAGTCGGTGAGATTATAATCATCGAAAAAAGAGTCGACGAACTTTATCATTGTAAAATGTTAGTTAAGTACTTGTTTAAATAATAATTTTAAAAGATAGTTTAAAATTAAACTTTTTAAATAGAGTTTTAAATTATGACAGAAGAAAACTGTTATAATAACGCGGGAGGTGAAATTGACCCTCGAAGTCGTTTTTATTCAATAACGTCCGGTGAGGGCCTAAGTAACTCAGTTAACAAGACACTTGCCAACACTTGGGGGAAAAAGTACCCATTTACGAACTTTCCCTACAACCTTCTGACTGTTGAACGATGGGGCAATCGCGCAGCGTGCAGCCTATGACAATCGCTTTTAACTGAAGATTATTGCAATTTGATTATTTGTATTGGTGTCGCTATCAAATTTGGAGATGCGTTGCCGGTGGTGCAACGGTGATCTACTAAAGACCTTATTTCTATTATTAATATTATAAATGTATGTGTTTGTTTGTTGGTTTGTCCTTCAATAACGTAGTAATGGATCAACAAATCGACTTTATTTTTTGCATGGGTATACTTGAGGACCGGAAGTGTGACAAAGGTTAAATTTTAACTCGAAAAATCAAAGAGTTCCCGCGGGATTTTTAAAACTAAATCCACGCGGACGTAGTCGCGTCCATCAGCTAGTGAGAAATTTTTCTACCTTGTCTGGTTCTACTGAAGTACCTATTGGTCTAAAATCAGATATTTCCCACGTCACGGCGGCGTTCGAAATTACTTATTTACAGCTTCTACGGAAGATTTCCCCCTTCGTTAATTGACAAAGATTGATGGAACCACAGGCCAAACCCTGGGTTTTCTTTTATTTACTTGTACCTCCAAAAGATATCGATTGGTTTAAAAACAAATTCTATTCGAGTTTTTATTTGTTTTATTACAATTTTATTTTAATTTACCAATAGGTAGTTAAATTTATAAAAACCACCTAATTATACCTATTACATAATATACGGGTACAACCAATGAGGCTGTAAAATCTTGAGCTGAAGTCGCTGAATCTAGGTAGTACTTTTTTCCAGAAATGAAGGTCCAAAAAATCCACGTCTTTCAATAACCTAGCGCATGATAAAGCCCCGAAGAATTTTGATTCCCGGTAAGCATAAAAACAATAAGGGGAAGATACTTGACAGGACGGCCGAGGGAAGGGACTGCCTAAGAGCATTTCAGATTCAGAGCGTTTATGAAAAATAAGAAAAACTTTTCTACTATCTTATGATTTTAATGTGTGTATAGAATTTCTTGGAACTATTTTTATTCAGATATATTTTTGATACAGGTTTTTAATCCTTAACGAATCCCTGAAAAGAGCAACTACTGTATTTTTTGTCAGCTCTTCTCAAGAGAATCTGCTTTGCAAATTGGTGTCTCCACTTATCACAAATTCATTCATCATAAGACCCACAAAGCGGCCTACATGAAAATATGAAGTTTTAATTGAATATGTTCTGACTTAACTAGGTTAAATGTGCCTGCAAATAAAACTTTGCTGACAATAAAAATATAACTCAATGGGTTGAATAAAAGAAGGGGAGTGAAACAAACAATTTTAGACTAATGCTGCATCGTCAGACATCAGCTGTCTTCATTCATCCTTTATTTATTGGGCCTGCTTTTTATACACCTTATTTTGTGGTTTTACCTTGCTTTTTAATAAACATTCCTAGAATGCAACGCATTCTTGATTCAGCTTGTGTGGGCGCAGATAATGGCGTGTTACAAACGGTGATCGAAATCGCTTGCGCTGTTGAAATTTAAGACAGACTGATATAACAGACAAAAGGTTTATTAACTTCACTAGTGTATTCAAACTGAAACGTCCGAAAAACGCCGTCAGTGTGCGCGCGTCACGCGATTCTTGACGCGGGCCGGTGAGTAATGGAGGCGCGTCGTCGGCTATCTAAATCGCGCGTTATAAATGACGCAATCAATTCTTGTTTACTCTCAAGTCCCAAAAGCCCCTATTAAATATATCTACGCATACTTAACCAATTTCAAACGCTTCCATTTTGAAACAGTTATGAAAATCTCCTCTGACTTTTGTGTAGCACAATAAACTTATAAAGTAACGCCAGCCAATGAAGAATGAAGGCTGTATTATTATGATTTCAGTGCTAAAATTAATGTTAAACTTTGTTTCACCTTGTGATGATTAGATCTAGGTTTACTTATTTTTAATTATGTAGACTAGGTACGTATTGTAAGGCTTCATTCCAAAAACAGATATTGCTAATGAAAAGGCATGTAGTGCATTGCTATGGCAACAAATATTTATGATAATGATGAGTATAGTTACTAATAAGGTAAGGGCACCTAATTCCGAGGGATTCTAAAATTGGCACCTAATTCCGATGTATATAGAAAAACAGCTTTTTCTACCCATTAACAAGCTCATATGCACTGCAAGCTATTTTAATCAATTGATAGTTTATCGTTCCGTGATTGATTGACAAAAAGGGTGGTTTTATGTGTGTAAGTTTTAAATTATCCAATCAATTTTGCGGTAGCAGACGGCCAGAACGCACGCTTCATACATTCTGAACCTTGTGCACGTGAGTACCTAAATTTTTTAAATAGTGTTTACTCGTTAATTTTGTACAGTTTTTGTTTTTGTTTAGGTTAAAATATTGGAAGGATTACATTTTTTATCGAAAACGCTTAACTTTTGTAAGGTTTTGTAAAGAAATGAAGTCGAAAATGAATATTAAAAATAACACGGCATTAGGTTCCAAATATTTTAGCCGGTTCCTTATGCCGAGGTATACCGCGGAATAGCAATTTCATAGGCCTAAACATTTTTTTAATTCTTAGGGCCGTTTTTATGATAAGCATTTCTTGCTTCGATTTCTAATACTTAAATGGTCAATCAGCATAAGAACACCTTATTCCGAGGTACACTTTGGCGTCAAAATCACTAATTATAGCATATCAAAGATTATCTATTTTGGTAATTCATTAACTGATCGTATGGGAAAGTTAAGAAAGGAAAATTAAGTTCATACGTATTTCGATGCAATGTTGAGAGAGTATAGTATATTTTTGCGAAGATATTCCAATTGAGAAATAATTTATTTATTTACTGTGGAAAAATCTTTTCTTTTTTAATACTCGGAATTAAGAAACATCTTTTTTGTTATAAAACGCTATTCCGATGTATATACATCGGAGTTAGGTTCTATGAGCACCTTATTACGTGGTATAAACAGAAGTTAAATACAGGATGTTCACAATATTACCGCAGTGTGTATGATTTCAGTGTATTATATTTGCCATTTAAAATAACATTCATAATCTAAATTGTTTATGTAAAATTTGCAAATACAATACTGAAATAATTACAGTACAGTTTACAGAAATCAGGTCTTACCAGACACGTTGGTATTACCACGTGCAAAAAAATCACCCGTAGTTTTAACTAGTTAATTTTATAAATAAAGTTAAAAGTTTTTATAGAAAACAATTAAACTTAAACGACACCGCATGAAAGTAAAAACTAATTTACACCAATTAAAATTCAAAATTATTTATTTGATGTAGGCCAATCTGTGGCTTTTATGACAAGTTAAGACTACCACCGGCACCTACTCAACGTTTAACAATTAACTGTATTAGCTTGTTGGTTTGGAAAACAGGTACCAACATCAACCCTAACGGGAAACAAACGGGAATCAGGTAAACGGACAGGCGCCTTCCCACGTTGACTTATACCGTCATTACTCGCTCGCTTTATGACTTATACTCGCGGTAACGGTATCCCATGATTATTCATTCAATCGATACATAACGACCAAAACTGACATTATTATTATGCCAGTTTTCACTAAACATACCTAAATCTCTTGACGTAGGTATCTCCTAAATACAATCCTAAGTCCTAACATCCGTCCCAATGTCCTTTCAGGTGTCCCGTACAGGATCGTGATAAAGAAGTTGACAGATATCATCACCTAACATCATCATAGGTAGTCCGTAAAGGTTAGGGAACATTAGTTAAAAAATATATATAATAAATATAATATTTAAAAAAAAATTAAAAAAATATATTTTTGTACTTTGTTCAAAATCGTCTTTAAAAAGATATATCGCGAGCCTATGAAAAGCAGCAAAAAATATTTTCCTTCGCATTCACTTCTATGAGAGCCCCCCTGAAATAAAGATTTTTATAATTTTTTATGCAATATTCGGCTGAAGGCCATCAGTTTACATTTGTTATCTAAATTTAAAGTAATTACGTTCAGTAATTCAAAAGTTATAAGGCTCTGACAGACGGACGGTCGGACGGACAGACGGACGGACGGACAAGTGCAAATTCACTCAAGTAGACTCTGAGACCTCGCTTCGCTCGGTCAATAACCAATCATAAATATTAGTAATTTTTTTACCGGTATCGATAACATTGGATGTTATTTAGGAGTAATAATTTATTATGGTAATTAATATTACTCACCATAAGAATATTATTAATGGTAGATTGTGATATCATTTTACTAGTCATCTAAGAAGACAGAGACTAGGCTGATTTAGAAAACAAATTTAATAAATGCAGTTGACTTTTAAACACCCTGTAGTACTCTTTCTACTCCTTTTCCTTTTGTATTTTGAACACTCGGAATTAGGTACCAAATGCATCGGAATAAGGATTTTTACATCGGAATTAGGTGCTCCGGACTATTTTCATATTTTATTTAATTTTACATATAAATTAAAATTTAATCATCAAACTTTTAGCCCATTTCAAGAGTAAGTCAAATAACACTTCAGATAAAAATAGCCAGTCCGGTAGAAAGGTATAGTGAATGCTTAATTTTTGATGATTTTTCAAGTTTTGATGATTTTTCAAGTTTTGATGAAAATACCGCGGAATTAAGTGCCGTTACCTTAAGTATATTTCGTGAGCAGTGATATTAACCCAGTGGTCAGGGCTGCGGTCTCCTATTCTGGGGGGCGCAGGTTCAACCCTGGGCCTCTGACTTTACGGAGTTATGTGTTTAAGCAATTAATCACACGCTTTAACGCTGAAGGAAAATATCGTGAGAAAACCTGCACACCTGAGTGTTCACCATAATATTCTCAATTGTGTGTGAAGCTTTCCAATTCACATTTGGCCAGAGTGGTGGAGTATGGCACTCACAAGAGACCTACACTCAGTAGTGAGACGTAAATCGGTTGCTCATGATGTTGATGAAGTTTAGTTTAAGAACTGTTGGATACACAAAAATGAAAACAAGTAGAGACTTCGAGCAGAAATGTCTAAAAGCTTTTATTCGGATGATTTCATAAAATATTCCGAAAAGTGTGTAGTTAAATGTACAAGGCTGAGGGGGGGGAGACCCTTTCCCGGGTGTGAGAGGTGCGAACGAGGCTTTAAAATACATAATTTATTTCATTTAAGCTTGTACATAAATAAGTAGATACTTACACCGAGGACGGGCCTTTATTCCCCTTTCACTGCTTTTTGTAGTAAACGTAAAGTAGTTTGTTGGCGCCTCCGGGAACGAGTGTGTTGACAAGACGGTTTTTGTGTTCACCTTAATTGACAGAGGTTAGCTGTCTAAACAGTAATTAAAGAACCATTCAAAGCTGTTTTACAAGATTGCTGTTAGAGGGTTTTAGTTGAGCCTTTATACACAATATGTTGCGTTCTACCATTACTATATTGATTATAATATACGTAAAATATGCAAAAGTACGTTTGTTAGTTGGTTTGTCCTTCAATCATGCAGCAACGGAGCATGACGACGACGATGATCGACGTGATTTTTTGCTTGGGCAGTTTTGAGCTTGGAGGGAGTGGCTAGGCCTTATCCCGGAAAAACAGAAGATTCCCAGACAGAGAGTTAAAAAAACTAACTTAACACGGACGAATCATCATCATCTCAAGTGATGAACGTCCACTGCTGGACAAAGGTCGCTAGAAAGGAACGGCAAAGAACACGATAATTTGTCGCCTGTAACCTGCGGCTGAGAATGTTATATTTATTAAGTACTAAATCTCTACAGGATAATTACAAAATCCTCAATCAGAGAAATAAATACTATGTGTAGAACAAAACGCTTTAGAATTAAATTCAAAGAGAATCGTACTAAATACATTCGCAAATCGAATACATTGTGATTTGTGCTCGATTTGCGAGCGTAGACTTTATTCGTTACAGGTTGAACACAGAAGACTTATACACACACATTATGACTAGTGGTTCGCCCCGAACTGAGACCTCGCGGTATCCCATAATTCCCATAAGGTAGTTTTAACTATATTATATTGTAATTAAAACGCGCCGAATCTGATGACGTCAATCGTCATCTGCTTTCGTGGATGGGATGCATATTTACAATATTAAAGACAGCGCCATCTAGTAACAGTATAGTGAAGTTTTGTTAAAAACATTGATGCCCATTAAAACTCAAATAATTTCGTTTCTTTGTAATATTTATCTAATCTTAGTATTTGTTGTTCAAGTACAGAATATAACTCAAATTATGTGTAAGTTTCAAGTTTTAAAACAAAGTGGTTTTAGAAATCTAGCCTCGAATACAATCTCCACTTTGAAAGCCCCCCATTTCGTATGGGAGCCCCCCTGAAATAAAGATTTTTATAACTTTTTAAGCCATTTTCGGCTGGAGGCCATCGGTTTACATATCATATCTAAAATTGAAGTAATTACGTTCAGTAATTCAGAAGTTATAAGGCTGTGACAGACGGACGGACGGACAAGTGCAAATCGCTCTAGTAAACTCAGAGACCTTCGCTTCGCTCGGTCGATTAAAGTTAAAAATAAGTAGAAAAAGTAGTTTTTGCGGATTATAAAAAAATCTTACAACTTCATGAAACATTGCAAAGTAAGTAGGGCTTTGTGAGTGAAGTGAATGGATATGAGAGGAGCTGATTAAATCTGACGCAGATATGTGGGCGGCGGAGCGTGTAAGCGAAACTGACCTTTTTCTGAAAGAATGTTTATTAAAGGGCTTATTTTGTATGAAGTAAAAGATGGATTTTAAAGAATATTCAGAAAGAATATTTAAAAGAAAGATTAAAGATAATTTTTTTTTAATGAATATTTTCAGCTCCTTTAGAATATTTTGAAGTGATTTTTTTATCCAACTAGCTATATCACCCGTATTTCACATGGGTTGGCAAGGCAAAAGCAGGTGTGGACTTTTTTCTTTTATTTTGTTGAATCTCTATGTTAAGTCACAAATGAAAATATCTTTGAAACAACGTTAAAATCGTCTACAAGCCAGAATGAATTTATAATCTGTTGTACCTACCTATTTATAAATATTTCAGATTCTAATTGAGGGCGGTTGCATTTAATTGTTTTCTCATGAAGTTTGCAATTTTGTCTACGACGCGTGAAGTGGTGTTTTAAAATCCCGTGTATTCATATAAATTCATTAAATTCAAAATAATATTTATACAATATTATTTCGATCTTCGATCTAGAGTTGTAAATGTAATAAATAATCACGGTCATCACGGGCTCTCCTGTTCGAAGAGCGCTGGTCGTTTCTCCCGCCACAATGCCCTCAACGACATCATCCGCAGGTCTCTTGCTACTGCTCACGTGCCAGCTGTATTAGAACCTATTGGTTTGGCACGTAGTGATGGCAAGAGACCTGATGGTATGACGCTTGTTCCTTGGAGGACAGGGAGGTCGCTTGTGTGGGATGCCACCTGTGTAGATACTCTAGCTGCTTCCCACATCCATGCGACCTCCTCTGTGGCGGGTGCAGCGGCTACTAGCGCCGAACAGGCTAAGAGGCGCAAATATGAAAAACTTGACAGTGGTTTCATATTTGCGCCTTTTGGTGTAGAGACCCTGGGGCCGTGGGGCCCGGAGGCTCGCGCACTTTTTTTAGAGATATCGAAAAGAGTGATCGAGTCTACCGGGGATCCAAGAGCTGGCAGCTACCTTGGCCAAAGGATTAGCTTGGCTATCCAAAGGGGTAGGTAATGCTGCCAGCATCTTGGGTACTATGCCACACTGCGGTGGCTTGGATGGGGTTTTAGATTTTAATTAGTTTTTATTTTAGTTTTAATTTTATTAGTTTTTATGTTAGTTTTAATTTTAGAGTAAATTTAGGTTTTTAATTGTATATAATATGTATGTATTTAGTCATTTACACACAATAAATTAAATACTTTGTATAAATAATTAATTATGAATCATTATAAAATAATCACATATAGTAAAAATGTTCCATTTGCAATACTTGAAACAATATCTACCTACTATATAAACAATGAACAATAGATTGAATTTTGTCTGCCAATTATGATTTATCGGGCCGGTATATTCTGAGCACACAATTTCGGCGCCGAAACCACCGAACTAATTAACAGGCGAAAGAATCTCTAATTAATTTGGTATTAGTCTAAGTTTTCATAGCTAATTGAATATGTCTGCTGATATTGGATTCCAGCTGTACTCGTAGGTATTCGCGAATATCGAGTTTATAATTGGAAATTATTGATTGCAGCCAGATTAAAATACCTACAAGATTTGATTACAATTTTGCTTTAAATTTGATACATCGAACTGCTTTGAAAAAATTTTGATTTGTTTACCTTTGTTTAGACATATAGGGTTATAATTCGATAGATCCACACAGTCTCGACAAACTTACTAGCAATGTCAATTTTGTGGGTAGGATTTTATCGATCCACCCTACCTATTCGATATTTTTTCGTCTTGTCAATTCGCAAGTGAGACAAGCGAAGCATCGGTCGTTGTCATTGCTCGGACGTCTAAAGTGCCGCTTATAAAACTGTTCAGAACTTTTTACCTTTTCCATCGTGTCATCAAGTGTCGTGTTCCTCGAACTTGGATTCTCCATAACAGCAGCTGCTGCAGTGTTGTGTTATTCGTTCGAACTAAAAGAGAGAAGTCTAGCAGAACAAAAGCCGATCCTACCACCTGCATCGGCGTGGCGGATCTACGACATCGAAAGGTTAGTAGAATCCTTAATTTCCTGCTTGCTTATTGATGTTGGAGGTTTGTCCAGAAATAGGAACGATCGAATTAAATCTCAATACAGTCCGCTAATTACTATTCTAACCAGTGATAACGTGGGCCTTACAACCCCACTAACATTTCATCTAAAACCATTCGGGTGGAATAAAACCCACCCAACCTTAATTACACAGAACAGATTACAATTAATTAGGTACTATGATTTCCACGAATGAAAATAAAATATTCCTAAAGATAAAATTAGTTTGATTGATTAGACTTGTTATAAAAATAGGTTAAATGATATTGGAAATAAACCTAATGAGACAATATAAAATACACCATCTTAAAACTGAACACTATACAAATCTATTTATATGTTGATATAATATTATGTTCTACTCCGGTCTGGGGTTAGGTATAGGTACACTATAAATCCCTAGGTAGGTACCAAAATCATATTCATTCGGAAGAATGTTTTGTCTTTCAATCACACCAATTCTAATAGAACTACGGATCGATGACATTAGCATGGATATATTTAAGGACCTGAAGATTAGCATAGGCTATTTCTTATTGTGGTAAAACAAGGGATAATCAATTCCACGCGAACGAAGTCTCGGGCAAAACGTAGCATTTAGATAAGTTAAAGTATCTAGAATGCTTGAATTCATTTTTATTATTTTCACTTTGCGTTTGACAATAGCGAGTGAATATAAAAGTTTTATAGCTCATAAACGACGAGGGCCAATATTGGCTCCGAGAGGACACGCGAACATCTATATCGCAATAATCAATATTTTTACTGCAAATATTATATTCTTATCTATTTTCTACTTCAGCAAGTTATTTAAGAACTAAAATACTAATCAGTATTCACAAAATCATCAATTTCAAATTAAGCACCTACATTCTGTTCAATTTCGATGTTGACAGTGGTCGAAATTCGACAGTATTAATAGTTAGAATTCACTGTGGAAACACTGCATACATAATTCAAATTCATTTTTTTTTATTTCACATAGGCCAACCTGTGGCTCTTATGACAAGTGATGACTCTACCACCGGTTCCGAAAGCGGATTCTGCTGAGAAGAGCCGGCAAGAAACTCAGCAGTTGCTCTTTTCAAAATAATCATTTTACAATATTATTATGAAGCTATTACATTGTAATAAGTTTTTTATACTATCTTTTGGACAGCTGGATGCTAAGCCGATTTGCTGATGCAACTTTGTAAGAATAAAATATAATATTTCCACAATGAAGGGAAGTTCCAAAAAAAAGTACTACAATTCAATTCATGTCAATCAAATTGAAAAAGAGCAACCGCCGAGTTTCTTGCTGGTTCTTCTCGGCATGAAGGGCATTCCGTACCAGTGGTAGATTCGTTTGACGAATCGACAGCACTTGTAAAAGTTTATTTGAATAAAAACATTTCTATTCTATTCTAACTCGACTTGGCATCCAGCTGCCCACAAGTTAGTATAAAAAACTTATTACAATGTAATAGCTACATAATAATATTGTACAATGAATATTTTGAAAAGAGCAACTGGTGTTTCTTGCCGGCTCTTCTCAGCAGAATCCGCTTTTCAAACCGGAGGTAGGTGGTGGTAGCCACAGGTTGGCCTACGTGAAATAAATAATTTTGGATTAGAATTATTTTAAGTTTGAATGATTCTGAGCTACTTTTTCTTTGAAATAGTCAGTATGAACATAAACAAATGACAGATTGATCATTATATTATGTGCTTGTTATATGCAGTATGAAGGTAAATAATTTCATATAAAATGTTTTAGCTTTCTGCACTGCTTCTTCTCTATTATTATAAGCTTTAACTACTTATGCCAAATCTCACACTCCCTTAACAATAATATTCTTACACACAATTTCCTCTTCACGTATTTATAATAATTTATTATACTTATAGATTTCTTATAGAAGATTTTTACGTAGGCTTAAATCTGATGATTATAATATAAATTCTAACAAACAACGCAAATAATATGAAAACCAAACGAGAAATGTGATACGTTTCTAGCTGTAGACTAATCGAAATATAAATCTAAATTGTAACGGAGCTGCGGTGAAGGCCGGGAGCCATTCGTACGGCAAATCTGAATTGCTAACAGATACCCGAACAGAGCAAACAAAAGCGCTTATGGTGACAATAAATCAAAGTTATAAATCAGGTTTCGGTGCGAAATGTAAACCGCACCACATTAAAAGTTGTGCGCCGGAGCGGCTCGCGGCTGAACGCTCCAGCTTTTCACTTTGTTGGCTTTTATTTGTGAGCCGCTCAGTATCTGATCGCTAACCAGTCCGTCTAAGATACAAGCGATAAGCGATTATCAATTTATACATAAATCATTAAACTTATTTCTATTGATAAAACTTACTTTTACTTATCGATAAAATGTGGCAAGGCAACAAGGCGTGCCCAAGACGAGCATAGAATATTTAAGCTATTGCATAGCTTTTATCGCGGGCTTTGAACTAGGACAAACAGTTTGAGCGCGGCGACCGAATCAAGAAATTCCGGAACGAAAATAAACCTAACACCGTCGTTCAGTAAGCGTTCAACATTTTAGAGGGTCACAAGTAGCTCTGTTTGGCGCAGTGGGCGAGCGGCCGTTTTATCTATGATGTCGCAGGTTCGAATCTCACTCGCGAAGTAGTGACAGTGCATTTTTCTTGTTTGTTTGTTTTTTAATTTTTTTTTTGCATAATTTTTAGTATGCAAAAAAAATATTGCATAAATATTATAATTGCATAAGTTGATAAAAAATGCTATGCAATAGCTTTACCGCGGCAGTCCCCGAGTGCCACTTATTTTTTATTTTTTCAAAATACTCATGGGATTTTTAAAAACCTAAATCCACGCGGACGAAGTCGCGCGGACGTCAGATAGCAGACTTAACTGTAATGAAACTCACAACTATTTGGAACGATGAATAATCCGACACAATATCATAATAACGTGGCCGTATTCGTATTATACTTTATTAGGGTTGGACGATCCCAGTAGTGAGAAGGGATGTGTTGGCAATATCGTTGGATGGCGAGGCGTGGAACTGAACTCGACCGGCCTTACCTTTTGTATCACTTTGAGCGTCCGCTCCTCACACGAACGGGTTATCATAAATCAGCATTTTATTTTCTCCACTTAAGGATCCTCTTTATCAGGCGACATTTTTACTGTAATAAACAGAATAAAGGTATTCTTCGGTAAATAAGGTAATGTATTTATTATTTTTACGGGCTATTTACCATCACCAAGTAAATTTTTTCCGACGAATAAATATGACGTTTCGACAAATGCAATTATGGCTGATATGAAGTTTGTGTCAGGTAAGAGCCGATTTCACCAACGTAAAAAAGTCTAACCTAACCATAAAGATATATTGGCAGAATTACAATAAAAAAACTGTCAGAAACACCAATTTATTTCTCGGTTAAACATCACTAGACGTTGGTAAAATCAGCACTTAGTGAAGTAAAAAAGGGTCAAGATTGAACCTTTCGGGTTCCAGTCCGCTCGCTGAGCAGTGAAATATTGAGCTTGTAAGGTTTTTGCTAGCAATAAGTCTGCAAGTCTGATTTGTAGGTAAACTAGGGAGAATACTTAATTAAATTCATGATTTAAATTAATTATGAAAGTTGATCTCAAATTAAAATAAATACGTTAAGTCTAGCAGCTAGCTATGAAATAAAATTATGCGGCTACAGAAAGACTTGGAGATTCTAGTACAATAAAAAAAAATTGGCTGTCCATAAAGTCGGTTTATAGACGATAGCCTCTCTATCGCTTGTTCCGCGCTCTCGCTTGCACGCTCAGGCTTAGGTGGAACGTGACACTTTCGTGCGTTTCAGCTGGTGTTCATCGATTTATAAGACGTCATCACGTCAAAACTCACACTCATTCACACACACGTATAAACACCGCACCCACCTACACAAATACGCGAAACATACAAACGCACTCGCTTTTCTTTAGGTTCTATTTACGTCTACAAGCTGGTAGGCCTGTTTTCCGAGATACAGGTCGGAAAACAGGTGCACATTGTCATTGTATTATTAAGGTGGATTATACGGTTCTGCCCGCGAAATTCAAATTTAACTTGGTTTTACACAATTTATTAACTAATACGACAAAGTAGGCTTATGGCATTCTAATTGCGCCAATGGCAGTATCATCTTCACAGGCTTTTACAAAAATCTTTACTTGAAAGTGTCGAGTTTAAGAAATTAGTCAGAATATCGACTAATTTGTGAGTACTATTCTGACTAATTTTTAAACTGGAAGCTTAGTAAAGATTTTTACATAAACCTGTGAAGATGATACTGCCATTGGCGCAATTAAAATGCCATAAGCCTACTTTGTCGTATTAGTTTACAAATTGCGAAAAACCAAATTAAATTTGAATTTCGCGGGCAGACCCGTATAATCATCCTTCATGAGATAGATTTTGTAATGCTAGCCGTGTCTCGCTACTCGTCGGTTCTATACGCCGCCGAGTACCAGCGCCAGTGGCCATTCTGCTTCTCATCGTCACGTCATTTACATCTCTCCACACCTACTTGTGTTTGTTGTTTTAATTATTCAATTATTGAGTAAAGGATATTTGTTTAATTAATTAATTGTTAAATGAAGGAATTTCTTATTTTTTGTGATTAATGTCCTTTATTAGTAAATATAATAAGTACCTACATATCCGCCAATAGTATTGTAATTGTATATTACCTAATGATGTTAATGGTGTAATTTTTTGTTGTTGTAATTGTAGTTGAACAAACAATTTATATAAAAAAAATATTTTTAAAAAACTGCCTTCAAACGCCCGCGCCACCACAAAGTATATAATTTATTGTTGGTATTTCAAAAACCGCTCATCCGATTTCGATAAAATTTAAGTGGGACCACCTGGAAAGTATATCCTTTAAAACAAAAATAAATAATTTTCCAAATCAGTTCAGGCGTCTTCGAGTAATCGGAGAACATACATAAAAGAAATTCCGACGAATTGAGAATCTCCTTTTTAGAAGTCGGTTAATAAACTTTATCTTACCTTTTATGTGTTCAAAGCTAATCTAATACATTATCTACCTAAAAGTAAATAATATAATGTTACCTATGTAATGTACCTACAGGCAAACAGTAAGCGAGTGTAGGTAATTAATCAGAAGCCCTTAATCATCGTAATCACGTTGAAGTGAAGGGTAATCGCGGGAGAGTTAATAAATGGAATGGCGTTATGTTGGAACTTGGAGGATATAAAATAACAGCAATTAGGCGCAACGCACGCACCTTAGCTACCTACAATCTCAAACACTCACATCCGCAGAGCCACGAAGTGTTTCGACTGCGGAAAACTTCTATATACTCCGCGTATGGGTTAATTTATAAACTGCCATAACACTTCCAAGTTAGTCCGCTAACATCTTGTTTGATTAATATTTTGCACTAGATGATGCCCGCGACTTCGTCCGCCTGGATTAAGGTTTTTTAATTCCCGCGGAAACTCTTTAATTTTCCGGGATAAAATGTGGCCATGTACTAATCCTAGGTATGAGCTTTCACCATTCCAAATTTCAACCAAATCGGTTCATTCGTTGTGGCGTTAAAGAGTAACTAACATCTGTCCATCCATCCATCCATCCATCCATACATCCATCCTCACAAGCTTTCACATTTAAAATATTAGTAGTATTGATATTTACTGTTGTTTTATTCACAAGATTTGACCAGATTGTAAGTGACGATGAAGCCTAAGATGGTAGCGGAATAACTAGGTAGGGGACATGGCAGTTTTCATTTAACCACACCTCTAATCGGTTTCTAAGCGCCAACGTGTCGGAACGCTAAATCGCTTCGGCGGTCTTCGCCGGTAAAATGGTCGGCCAAAGCCTCCAAGACCAGACCAGAAATTGTAAAGGAGGTTAGCGAATTATGACCCAGCATTTTTAAAAACCGTTCTGATTCAGAAATCATTTAATTTTAATTCATATTTTTCAGAGTATTTTTCTGTGTAAACCCGATATTTTTAGAAGATGGGGATCAACAATATAATTATTTTTAAGTACACATCCTATTAATATTATAAATGCGAAAGTTTGTGAGGATGTTTGGATGGATGGATGGATGGATGTTTGTTACTCTTTAACGCGACAACGAATGAACCGATTTTGCTGAAATTCGGCACAGACATAGACTATAGTCTGGAATAGCACATAGGCTAGTTTTTGTCCCGGAATAGCAAACAGTTCCTGCGGGATAGCATCGCTATTTTTTACGAATTTGTCCTTCAAAATACGCGCAATGGAGTTTTAGATTAACGTGATTTTTTTGCACAGGTAAAGTTAAGAGCCTGAAAAATGACAAAGGCTACTTTTAATCCAGGAAAACAAACAGTTCCCGCGGGATGTATGTATGTATGTATGTATGTATGTATGTATGTATGTATGTATGTATGTATGTATGTATGTATGTATGTATGTATGTATGTATGTATGTATGTATGTATGTATGCATGTATGTATGTATGCATGTATGCATGTATGCATGCATGCATACATACTTTAACTATATCCTATCCTACTTATTATTACTCATATTATCCCACTAATATTATTAATGCGAAAGTTTGTGAGGATGGATGTATACGGATGTATGTTTGTATAGATGTCGTATACGGATGGATGGATGTATGTTCTCTGAGATAGGGGTTGAACTATTTTGACTGTTATACTCCATATCTTCGTTAAATTTGAACTAATTTTTATTATTACTTTAACCGACTTCAAAAAAGGAGAAGGATCTCAATTCAACGGAAACTTTTTTTATGTATGTTCACCGATTACTCGAAGACGCCTGAACCGATTTGGAAAATTCTTTTTTTGTTTCAAAGGGTATACTTTCCAGGTGGTCCCATTTAAATTTTATAGAAATCAGTCGAGCGTTTTTTAAAAATCTACAATAAATGATATACTTTGTAGTGGTGCGGGCGTTTAAATGTATGCTCCCGGGACAAAAAGTAGCCTGTGTTATTTTCCAGGTCCTCAACTTTACCCGTGTAAAAAAAATCAGCCAAGTGCGAGCCGGTCCTCGCTCTTTTAGGGTTCCGTTAAAAAAAAATTAAATTAAAATATTTCCATGTACCCGTGAAAATATTTTAATTTAATTTTTTTAATAAAATTTAATTTTTATTATGTGTTGTTATAGCGGCAATAGAAATACAAAATACTTATGTGAAAATTTTAACTATCTATCTATTACGGTTTACGAGATACAGGCCGCTGACAGACGGACGGACGGACAGCGGAGGCTTAGTAATAGGGTCCCGTTGGCACCCTTTGGGTACGGAACCCTAAAAACCACGTTGACTATAATATGCACTTACACTTTATATGGTGAAATATTATAACTGCAAAAGTGCGTTGGTTTGTCCTTCAATCACGCCCCAACAGAGCTACGGATCGACGTGATTTTTTGCATGGGTACCAATAGTTGAGGACCTGGAGAGTGACAGGCTACTTTTTATCCCGCAAAGTCAGAGTTCCCAAGGCATTTTAAAGGCTATTAAGTTCACGCAGACGAAGTCGCGGGCATCAGCTAGTGATACTATATTTTTAGGCGTCGTAAGAAAATGATGGAAAAGAGGATGAAAGTTGGCATTGAAATCCATAATTTTTGAAGGGAAAATTTATTTGCGGGTGTTAATTTAACGAAAAACAAGTGAAAAGGAGGATAAACTTTTTTTATGTGAGTCCGGTCATTTAGCGATTTCAAAATTCGAAAATTAATCTTAAAATGGCGATGCAAAGCTCGCGGGCAGCAGCTAGTTGTAAATAACCGTTACATGGTAATACAAGTGAATATCTTTTTTCTCCCAACTTTATTTGATAGACTTTGATGAACTTTTTTGTTAGATTGGTTTACTAGAACAACCATGAGAAGTTTGATTCGTGAACGTGGGCTTGAGGCCCACGGTTCAGTTCGTCTGGGTCAGAAAATCTATGGAATTCGCCAATCTCTTTTCAAAAATGTCCCCGCCGGGGATCAAACCCGAGTTCTCTTACTTCAAGAGGGAGCTAGCGTCAGTTAAATGCTCTTATTTATCTAACTAACTTGTCATAGTAACTTTAGTTACGCAAAAATTGTGTAAAGTTGAATTAAAGTTGTGTTGTTGTCTTTGGTTAAAGGTGAATGTGGCAGTTCGCGTACTGACTTTACTAATTTTAGGGGGCACCCCTCCTCGGGAACACACACTAATACACAACCTTTTAAAATTTAGCGGCAAACTACCTACGAATACGATAAATGCGAAAGTGTCTTATTTTTGGTTTGTTTGTCGGTTTGTCCTTCAAATAAATAGCAACGGGGCGCAAATTGATCAATATGATTTATTCACTCGCGTGGCTTTACGTTTGAAACTCTTTGTTTTTGACGTTTATGAAGTAGCTTTTGTCAATTTCCAAGTCCTCGATTTTATAAAGACCAATAGCCGTTTTTGTGACTTTTGACACCGAGTAATTTTTTTTCCAGGTATCGGATCGATGAGGACTTTTCACATTTCATTTATAATAGTGTTTTGAACAATCCTACCAATTTTCACCCAAGTGGGAATTATTGTAACCTTGGATGTCTAAATTGACCGGGCTACAAGTCTATTCGTAGCTCTGTTACAGCGTGTTTGAAGAATAAACCGACTAATAAATATTATACTTTTGCATATTTAGGTAACGTTTATGTTCCAAGCACAAGAAAAATGTTCTGATTTGGAATGTCGATATTTTACAATAACCTAGTTGCTTGGATTATGGTAGCGCCTGCACTGTTGTGTTGCATTTTTGTAAATTATAATTATTGTTGCAGTTTCGGAAATGACAAAGTTTTAATTAAGCTGCTTGTTGGCAGTCCAGTGTTAGCGTGTTGGTTGTTTGTTTAATGAAATATAACAAATCTAACACAAAAACAGCAAAAAACCGTTTTTCCTTTAGATTTGGCCCGGAATGTACGTACACATTATTTTCAAACTAAATCAGATTGAGCAAAAGAGTTTAGCTGATTCGATGACTAGAGGATCAAAATAATCTATCCCCTCATTAAAATACAAAATCTAAATTGCCACGAATTGCAACATAGAGCCATAAAACAAAAGTAATTAGCATATTTTAATTTAACATTTTGCAATGCAAAATTATACAAGCGACATATCGTTTTTGAATAATATTAATGTCTACACCGCGTATCGTTGCTAATCCACGCTATTTGAAATGGTTAAATAATATTATAATTTGATATTCGTCGGTATTATATTATGTCAGTTATAATCTTAGTTCGTTTCCGCGACTTAATCCGCGTAGATTTAGATTATTTTTTTAAATAATTAGATTAAAGAAATCCCGTGGATCTCCCAGGATATTAGCTTATGTGAATCTCCAAGATGCAAGCTATCATTAGCAATCCATCAACGGCTCACTATTGAGCGCAGGTCTCCTCTCAGAGAAGGGTTATAGGTATGGCCTATCCATGTCCACTATGTGCACCACGCTGCGCTGGCGCAATGCGAATTGGCGGACTTCACACACCTTTGAGAACATTATGAAGATGTGCAGGTTTCCTCACGATGTTTTCCTTCACCGTTGAAGCAAGTGATATTAAATTGCTTGAACGCACTTGACTCCGAAAAGTCAGAGGTGCGTACCCGGGATCGAACCTGCGACCCCCCCGAATAGGAGACCACAGTCCTAACTACTAGGCTATCACTGCTTCTGATGCAAGGTATATCCTTGCCAAATTTTCTAGCAAAGGGTTCAGTTTTTAGGCGTGAAAAGGGAACATAAGACTTACTTTCGCATTTATACTACGTGTAGCACCTGTCCACAGTGTATAAATAGTATGGATTGATATTGAAATAAAACGATTTAATAAAATATACAGATTCGGCAAAGGCGAAAACCATGTACATCAGACAGGTAGTACGGTATTGTATCTCGCAGCTCGAGTATATAAACTCTTAAGAAATGCTTCAGACTGTAAGCTGTTTGGAACGAAGCCAATCGAGACTCTCTACTGAACTTTTAATGTTCTGTTTCACTGCAATTTACTTCGTTACACTTTTACTATCAAAATTTTTGCTATTTTCAGACTAAACAAAAACTAAATGACTATAAAAATGTACGATGCAGTACATTTTTATAGTCATTTAGTTTTTGTTTAGTTCTTGAAATTAATCTTCTGAATATATAAAAGGAAAAAGCGATTGACTGACTGATCTATCAACGTACAGCTCAAACCCCTCAAGGGCTTAACTTTGGCATAAAGATACCTATTATGACGTAGGCATCCGCTAAGAAAGGATTTTTGAAATTAAACCCCTAAAATAAGGGTTTGACAAATTTATCTTAACGTGAGCGAAACCGTGGGAAAAATCTAGTAACTATAATCATATTAAAGTAAACTGGAGAAACTGATAAACATAACGTATTCTAAGAAAATAAAATTAGAATCTTATAGTTAATGGAATATTTCGTCAATTCGTCAAAGCTTCACATAAAGCTCATAATATTAAAAGCTTCTTAAAATTGATCCTAATCCATTATATACTTAACATTATTAATTCTCGTCCCTCCATCGATACCATCTCAGCGTCCTTTGACATTTGAACATCTTAATGTAGCGAGCAAAAAATCCTCATAAAAGTATCCTATGATTAAATTGATAACGGAGGTTCTGAGAAGGATTGGCCCGAACAGTCTTATCAAACAAAGCCCTTCAGAAGGACCTATGGAGGGCTTAGATGCGAACCCTTTCAGTAAAAAGAGATCAATGAGTACTGCTTGTGGACCAAGCTAAACACTGAAGCGACGATGATAAGGCTTAAATCTGCACACGCTTATATAACTATGAAAATATTATTAACAATTAGCATTTGTCGCGACTTCACTGCGTGAAGCTATGATTTAAATGAATAGAATAGAATAGGAATGTTTTTTATTCAAATAAACTTTTTTTAAAGTGCTTTTGAATCGTCGATGAGTCTACTACTGGTTCGGAACGCCCTTCCTGCCGAGAAAAACCAGCAAGAAATTCGGCGGTTGCTGTTTTCAAAACAAGTTTACAATACAATAGATACTATGCTATGTATGCAGTATTTCCACAATGAGGGGAAGTTCCACAAAAGCCTAGTAGCCTGATTTAGGTATGCGTAATTATAATTCAACACATGTTAAGACAGGCAGACAGAAAGTAGCCCCATTCCCGCGGTGTGTGGCACCCGTTCACGAGCATGACGCATGACCCAGCCATTGCTTCGCTCAACCATATTTAAAAACTTTCTGTTTTAAATTTCTTCTCGTATAATCGACCGAGCGAAGCGAAGGTCTTTGAGTTAACTAGGGCGATTTGCACTTGTCCGTCCGTCCGTCCGTCCGTCCGTCCGTCTGTCAGAGCCTTATAACTTTTGAATTACTGAACGTAATTACTTCAAATTTAGATATACTAGTGGTTCGCCCCGAACTGAGACCTCGCGGTAACGGTATCCCATGATTATTCATTCAATCGATACATGATAACCAAAACTGACATTATTATTATGCCCGTTTTCACCAAACATACCTAAATCATCCCCTAAGTAGGAGTCTCTTAACGTAGGTAGCTCCTAAATACAATCCTAAGTCCTAACATCCGTCCCAATATCCTTTTAGGTGTCCCGTACAGGATCGTGATAAATAAGTTGACAGAAAACATCAATCACCTAACTTATAGGTAGCCCGTAAAGGTTAGGGAACGTTAGTGAAAACATTGAATTATTTATCAAACATTGAATTTAACTCGTAGTTCCATGGGAATAGTTACTGACTGCGCCATCTATTAGCATTATTGTGAAGCTATGTTGATGCTATATGAATTACTGACGCCCATTAAAAATTAAATAATCTCGTTTCTTTATAATATTCATATAATTTTAGTATTTGTTGTTCAAGTACAGGATATAAGTGACCTAAAAACATAAAATCAGTTTGAAAATCCATAGCGGATTTTTCTAGAGAGCGTCTTCAAGCGAGCGTATAAAATCGCCACTTTGAAAGCCCCCCATTTCGTCAATTTTAAGGGAAAAATTAAAAAAAAATTATTTTTGTACTCAGTTCAAAATTATCTTTAAAATGATACGTAACAATTTTATGTAACGCGATATTTTTTTTTTTACTTCGCATTCGCTTCTATGAGAGCCCCCCTGAAATAAAGATTTTTATAACTTTTTAAGCCATTTTCGGCTGGAGGCCATCGGTTTACATATTATATCTAAATTTGAAGTAATTACGTTCAGTAATTCAAAAGTTATAAGGCTCTGACAGACGGACGGACGGACGGACGGACGGACGGACAAGTGCAAATCGCCCTAGTTAACTCAAAGACCTTCGCTTCGCTCGGTCGAATATGTAAACCGATGGCCTCCAGCCGAAAATGGCTTAAAAAGTTATAAAAATCTTTATTTCAGGGGGGCTCTCATAGAAGCGAATGCGAAGTAAAAAAAAAAATATCGCGTTACATAAAATTGTTACGTATCATTTTAAAGATAATTTTGAACTGAGTACAAAAATAATTTTTTTTTAATTTTTCCCTTAAAATTGACGAAATGGGGGGCTTTCAAAGTGGCGATTTTATACGCTCGCTTGAAGACGCTCTCTAGAAAAATCCGCTATGGATTTTCAAACTGATTTTATGTTTTTAGGTCACTTATATCCTGTACTTGAACAACAAATACTAAAATTATATGAATATTATAAAGAAACGAGATTATTTAATTTTTAATGGGCGTCAGTAATTCATATAGCATCAACATAGCTTCACAATAATGCTAATAGATGGCGCAGTCAGTAACTATTCCCATGGAACTACGAGTTAAATTCAATGTTTGATAAATAATTCAATGTTTTCACTAACGTTCCCTAACCTTTACGGGCTACCTATAAGTTAGGTGATTGATGTTTTCTGTCAACTTATTTATCACGATCCTGTACGGGACACCTAAAAGGATATTGGGACGGATGTTAGGACTTAGGATTGTATTTAGGAGCTACCTACGTTAAGAGACTCCTACTTAGGGGATGATTTAGGTATGTTTGGTGAAAACGGGCATAATAATAATGTCAGTTTTGGTTATCATGTATCGATTGAATGAATAATCATGGGATACCGTTACCGCGAGGTCTCAGTTCGGGGCGAACCACTAGTATATATTTGGATCTTTTTTATTCATTGAAATAAATGGTTGACGGTTCAAACCCCACCCGTTAGTTGCACTATAGTCGTACCTACTCCTATCACAAGTAATGCTTAGTTGGATGGAAAAGGTCATGTTCAGCATACTCTTTAAAAAAAACTATTCTAAACGAATTTCAGAACATAACTTTTTACAATTTAACATTGTAAGTAAAGTGAATTGGAAAATTGAGTTATACCGCCAGATAGAATGTTTGAAATAAAAACGTGGACGAGAACATTTCGCCGAAAAAGCGTAATAGGGCAATGACAAAGACACACAGCGCGCTCGCTTAAGTAATATAAAATAACCGGCTGACACTTCAATTTGCATGCAAATGCATTTGTCGACACGAGGCCGCGTCGGGGCTACATCACTATAAATATCCTTGTGACGTTTCATTTTTGAAGACGTGTTAACTGTCTTACATGTAGTCCATTTCCTTTGAATTAAAGTTTATACATTTTCATCTATGTATCAGAGTTTTAACTTTATACTTTCTAGATAATATGATTTATAATTCAATACATGATTTCGAACATGTTTATCGTTAAATACGAGAGGAGTTAATCAAGCTTAAACTCGTACGGTCCGTGTTCTGGCTAGGAAACTGAAGAATTAGATTTCGTACTCGAATTGCTCTAGGGCGTGACACGGTCTAGGATGAATCATCATAATATTATCATACTATTATCGATAAGCAGTGATAGCCTAGTGGTTAAGACTGTGGTCTCCTTTTCAGGGGGTCGCAGGTTCGATTCCGGGTACGCACCTCTGACATTTCGGAGTAAAGTGCGTTTAAGCAATTAAATATCACTTGCTTCAACGGTGAAGGTTAACATCGTGAGGAAACCTGGACACCTGAGAGTTCTTCATAATGTTCTTGAAGGTGTGTGAAGTCCGCCAATTCGCATTGGGCCAGCGTGGTGGGCTATGGCCTATAAGCCTTCTCTGAGAGGAGACCTGCGCTCAGTAATGAGCCGTTGCTGATGATGAATATCGATCGATCGAATTTTTTGATGAAGGTCCCCAGATATTCATATTTATTTGCATGAATTTCAACGTCTGCACATATTATATTCTGCAAATAGGCGTTAAGGTCTTGCCTACATGCTGCCTGTATTGAGTGAGTTCTGGAATTATTTCTCGTAATTTTAATAAAAGTTATGAAACCAAATGACAAGGTAAATAAAGAACGGGAGGATTTCATTCCATTAGGGTCCTTCTGAGTGCAGTTTGAGTTTATTCAATAAGGGTCTTCGGCAGTAAACAAGAATTGATCGCGTCGTTTACAACGCGCGATTTAGATAGCCGCCGACGCGCCTCCATTACTCACCGGCCGCGTCAAGCGGCGCGTGACGCGCGCGCACTGGCGACGTTTTACGGACGTTTTCATTTAAAAACATTACCAAAGGCACTTATGACTGATTGAAGAAGGTTGTTTACCAACCTGTGAACAATCATTACACAAGCTTTTTCAATCAGCACTCATTGAATTGCAATCAGTGATAGTGGTGGTTACGACTGTGGTCTCCTGTTCGGGGGGTCGCAGGTTCGATCCCGGGTACCGCTGACTTTTCGAAGTTAAGTGCGTTTAAAAAATTAATAAATATCACATGCTTTAACGGTGAAGGAAAACAACGTGAGGAAACCTACGCACCTGATCTCCATAATGTTCTCGAAAGTGTGTGAAGTCCGCCAATTCGCATTGGGCCAGCGTGGTGGACTATAGCCTATAACCCTTCTCTGAAAGGAGACCTCGCTCGGTAGTGAGCCGATGATGGGTTGATAATTATGATGATGATGACATATTGAATAAGGCGTTTTATTAGGTATACATAAATTCGCAGCCCTTACAAAATAAATGTGCAATTTAGTGTATATAATTTAGCGGATTAAACTTCTTTAATGAATAATCTGAAACTCTTCTCATTCTGAGATGTTGTCGATGAGTTGAGATGATGATGATTTATTTCTATCGCGAAGTTTGCTGGGTATCTCGGATTGAAATGATATGATAATAAAATTTGTTTTTATCAATCACGTAATAGTTTTATTATAGAAGACAAATCATCATTTTATTTCTATATAAAGTATGCTAAAACTTCGAAATATTCAATATTCAGCTATAAGGCGTGCTTTCAAACGCTTACAATGTGAAAAACCACTAAATAGCCCCTTCTTATGCTATGGTGGGTCGGGCGGAGCATCTTTCCGTTATTGTTTTTTTACTCTCTATCAGAATAATTCCTGTGCCCACCGCGATCGTTGAGCATTCTGATCTGTTTCCTGAAGTGGATTCTGTAAAAGATATGATTTATGATACTATTATCTTACAATTTGATATTTAAGAATATTATAGGGTGACTGACTGAGTGACTGACTGACTAATCTGTCAACGCACAGCTCAAATTACTGGACAGATCGGGCTGAAATTTGACATTAATATAAGTAGTTATTATGAAGTAGGCATCCGCTAAGAAAGGACTTTTGAAAATTCAATCCCTAAGGGGGTAAAATAGGGGTTTGAAAAATCGAACTTAAAGGGAGCGAAGCCGTGGGCAAAAGCTAGTAGATAATAAGAATACTATTCTTAGGGCCGAGTAAGAGTCAATCTACAGGAAACCAATTTTTGGCCCTCAAACTTTATCTTCGTATTTTTTAAATTGGTGGTGGCATTGAAAATGTTTGTGTTTTTTAAATGTTTTCCTCACGTTTTTCCTCCGACATAGTATATACTAGGTCAGTACTGTGAATGGATATACGAGTATTTTGCCTTTTCCATGTTTACTCATTTTTCAATGGAGCTTTTCGTGGTTGGTTTTTAAGCTATTCAAGGTCTTTACGATATGGCATAATGAACGCTTTATTAAAAATTCTTCTTACACTGGCACATTTTCTAAATTTGAATTATATCGTTTAGGTCCTTTAAATTAAATAATGTTGTTTAGGTTAGGACCCAATCAGAAATTATCTATTTTATTAATTGAGAAATACAAATTGTATACCTATTAGCCGCAACCTCATGTGAGGCGCGACAAACGATATTCATGTTCTTTTCAATTCACTAGGCTACTCTCTTGATAATATTAATCGGAATTTAATGTAAAAATTTTGGCTTTACCAAGCTATAGGTATTATTCTTATATCTAAAACATGTACAAATTAAAGGACGTGCACAAAGGAAAGCCTATCTCTACTGAAGACAATTCTTCCAGAAGCCCGAAAAATGTAGGGGAAATTAAATTTAGAAAAAGCTGAGTAGGTATTGTAAACGCAAAAAATATTATTGGTTTTAATTTTTAAAATGACCTTGCCTACTAATAGTGTCAAATTGAAATGATGAGGAAATTATATTTACCGATGATAAATAATTTCACAGAGTAAAATCAGCAGCGAGAAAAGCGCGACTTGAGCAAGTATGGCGAAAGCGGGCGCCGCTTGCCCTAGCGCTAGAGCACGCGGCGTCTGACCCGAGCACGTCGGCGTGTAGCCGCTCGCTCGAGCACGTGCTAGGGATATGTGACCTCGTTCATTAAGACGCATGAGACTGCAATGTTATAAAAAAATTGATTATAAAAAAATAAAAAATAAAAATATTTTACTAGGACTAGGACTAGGATCATAATATGTTAGTAACAAAAAATTGTGAGCCGTCGTGGGACGCCTGGCAGATGTGAAACATCGACATTATTTTGTAAAAGTAATATGTAGAAAAAAACAGATTGTGATAGGAACTAAATATGTCACTAAGTAGTATACATATAATAATACTACTACTACCACTATCACTACCCCTACCCCTACCCCTACTCCTACCCCTACTCCTACCCCTACCCCTACCCCTACCCCTACCCCTACCCCTACCCCTACCCCGACCCCGACCCCTACCCCGACCCCTACCACTACCACTATTACTACTACTACTACTACTAAACAGATTGTGATAGGAACTAAATATGTCACTAAGTATACATATAACATCGCATGCCGTGGCGAGGCGTCGCCACGCGAGAAATCTGTTCTACGTGCCGCTATAGATGTTTCACATCAATAAGCTTAAAACTACAGGTTAATAAGACTAAAACCTAAACCTTAACCTAAGACGGCACCGATTTGTCAGCACATGAACCATGCAACAGTGGTTCAAGTACTGACAATCGATCCTGTCAGCAAATGCCCTCAGAATGCTATTAGAGCTGGCCCGGGCTTTACGCAACAGGGATGTGCACCGCTTTCGCATAGTGGTGTAGAAGCAGTCTACACGAGCGTCAGCGAACATCCCTGATGCGCTGCAGTATCGGGGCAGTCCCAACAGCATCCTGAACGCATTATTGTACTGTACTCTCAGGGCGTTATACTGCTTCTGCGTATAATTGACCCACAGAATGACTTTTTTTTATTAAGCTATTGCATAGCTTTTATCGCGGGCTTTGAACTAGGACAAACAGTTTGAGCGCGGCGACCGAATCAAGAAATTCCGTAACGAAAAAACCTAACACCGTCGTTCAGTAAGCATTCAACATTTTAGAGGTTCTCAAGTAGCTCTATTTGGCGCAGTTGGCGAGCGGCCACTTTCGAGCGTCGATGTCGCAGGTTCGAATCTCACTCGCGAAGTAGTGACAGTTCGCTTTTCTCGTTTGTTTGTTTTTTTAACTTTTTTTTGCATAATTTTTATTATGCAAAAATAAATATTATAATTGCATAAGTTGATAAAAAATGCTATGCAATAGCTTTACCGCGGCAGTCCCCGAGTGCCACTTATTTTTTTTTTTATTTCACTCTGTTTCCCCCATTACTTTAAACACTCCCTCGCTTCATATGCAAAAACTTTACCTCCAAATAAAGAACTGTTTATAAGGGCTTCGTTTTTGAGCCATAATGTACACATACGCCGGTGCCATCATCTGCAGGGACCCCAGTTCACATAATTCTTTATCTTCGAATGTTTTGGATATAACTTGATATGCTGCATATGGTTCAGTGTGGTAGGCGTATTCTGAAAAATATTATAGATGTAAAAAGTTAGAAACAGCTGTAAATTTCAGCTCAAGATTATTCTTAAGTATACGGCTCAAATTAAAAACCTATGTAATCTAAAATTTAGAGTTATAACATCGAAAAAAAATGCAGTAGGTATTAGTAAAACAGTTTAAAATATCTCAATACGTGAATTGATTATTGACACGTTTTTCTAATAATTATATATATTTCAACCTGTATCTGTAGATTTTCGATTAGATAACTTATTGTTTCGGTCGATAGTTAAGGATGATCTAAACTTTAGAAAAGAGTAGTGCATATGGGCATCAAAACATATTCCTGTACAATTCTTACGGCCAGATCGAATAAGATTTATTCCAGCTGCCGCCGGCTGCAGAAGTGACGTTGTCCTTTTAGCCTTTGTCACCTTCTTTGTTCTTAAAACATCTTCTTTTGGATTTTTATAGCCGCTGTAGTAAAAGAAACCTGGATTCTACGAAAAATAAAACATTAAAATATAATTTTGAACAACATAATGCATGGGTGTTATCTAAATATATTAGTGGTTCGCCCTGAACTAAGACCTCGTGGTAACGGTATCCCATACAGTACTTTTATTCATACAATCGATACATGACGACTAAAATTGATATTATTATGTCCGTTTTCACGAGCCATACCTAAATCATCCTCTAAGTAGGAGGCTCTTTGCGTAGGTAGCCCCTAAATACAATCCTAAGTCCTAACATCTGTCCCAATGTCATTTTCACCTGTAGGTGTCCCGTAGAGGTTCGTGATAACGAAGTTGACAGAAAGCATCACTTTTAACAAAGGTAGCCTTCCTAGCTACTTATACTTTTTGGAATATTCAAAATAAATTATCTGTCCACAGCGTCATCTATCGACACGAACAGAAACCATACAAAATGAAGAGAAAAATAAAAAAAAAATTTTTTTGTGCTCTTTCCAAATTATCTTTAAAATGATATACCGCAACCCTTTGTAACGCTATAAATAATATTTTCCTTCGCATTCGCTCCTATGAGCCCCCCTGAAATAAAGATTTTTATAACTTTTTAAGCAATATTCGGCTGAAGGCCATCGGTTTACATATTATCATGTTAAAATTTGAAGTAATTACATTCAGTAATCCAGAAGTTATAAGGCTCTGACAGACGGACGGACGGACGGACAAGGTCAAATTCACTCCAGTAGACTCAGAGAACTTCGCTTTGCTCGGTCGTTAAAAGGAAAAGGTGACTGAATGACTGACTGACTGAATAACTGACTGACTGATCTATCAATGCACAGCTCAAATCACCGCACTGGACGTATCGGGCTGAAATTTGGCATATAGATAGCTATTATGACGTAGGCATCCGCTAAGAAAGGGTTTTTGAAAATTTAACCCCTGAGGGTAAAATAGGGGTTTGAAAAATCGAACTTAACGTGAGCGAAGCCGCGGGCAAAAGCTAGTTGTAAACTCTGAAATGTTATGTTTAGAATCAATGACTTTATCGCTTGTATAATCGATCAGTGAGAGATCAGTAATTGTTTTCAAATTTTATTTTAGGAAAAAAAGCGAAAAATTGAAAAGAACTCATTTTAAAAATGTTTCATTAACAAAGCTTTTCTATTTCCAAAACTGCTCCGTTGTAAGCAATACAAAACAAAATATTGCGTTCTCAAATCTTTTTACATTGCTTTTAAAACGTTTTCTTTTGAATGTATGCCTTTTTTGAGTTTACTCACGTCTAGCCAGCCTCTTGTATACCCAATGTCTTCGAAAACAAGTTCAAGGTCAGTATTGATGAGGGCATCCATGTCGGCCAGCGTCGGAGCGGCAGCGTTGAGGAGCCAGGAGACCACGCTGCTCGTGTAGTAATTGTACAGCAGCATGCTCATCAGACCCACCACCAGCAGGATCATACGACGCCCTGGGATTCATCAATATGGTGCTATGTATATTTATGAAAGGATCATCATCATCATTTTTAGCAATCCATCAACGGCTCACTACTGAGGTACAGGTACTACAGGTCTCCTCTCAGAGAAGGGTTATAGGCCATAGTCCACCACGCTGGCCCAATGCGAATTGGCGGACCTCACACACCTTCAAGAACATTATGATGAACTCTCAGGTGTGCAGGTTTCTTCAAGATGTTTTCCTTCACCGTTGAAGCAAGTGGTATTTAATTGCTTAAACGCACTTGACTCCGAAAAGTCAGAGGTACGTACCCGGGATCGAACCTGCGACCCTCCGAACAGGAGACCACAGTCCTAATCACTAGGCTATCACTGCTTATGAAAGGATAGCCATACTTAATGATTATGCGTTTTATAGTTACAATTTAAATATAACATACCTATAATAATATGCATAGTAAACTACATAATAATCACTTCTAAATCTAGGTTTCATTTATCGACCGAGCGAAGCGAAGGTCTCTGAGTTTACTTGAGTGAATTTGCACTTGTCCGTCCGTCCGTCCGTCCGTCCGTCCGTCTGTCAGAGCCTTATAACTTCTGAATTACTGAACGTAATTACTTCAATTTTAGATATTATATGTAAACCGATGGCCTCCAGCCGAAAATGGCTTAAAAAGTTATAAAAATCTTTATTTCAGGGGGGCTCTCATAGAAGTGAATGCGAAGTAAAATAAATTTTTTTGCATTTCATAGGGTTGCAGTACCTCATTTTAAAGATAATTTGGAACAGAGTACAAAAGTATTTTTTTTTATTTTTTTTCCTAAAATTGATGAAATGGGGGGCTTTCAAAGTGGAGATTTTATTCGAGGCTAGATCTCTAAAACCACTTTTTTTTTAAACTTGAAACTTACACATAATTTCAGTTATATTCTGTACTTGAACAACAAATACTAAGATTAGATAAATATTATAAAGAAACGAAATTATTTAAGTTTTAATGGGCATCAATGTTTTCAACAAAACTTCACTATACTGTTAATAGATGGCGCTGTCTTTAATATTGTAAATACGCATCCCATCCACGAAAGCAGATGACGATTGACGTCATCAGATTCGGCGCGTTTTAATTACAATATAATATAGTTAAAACTACCTTATGGGAATTATGGGATACCGCGAGGTCTCAGTTCGGGGCGAACCACTAGTATTAAGTGGATTGTTAAAGTTTAAGCACGTACCTTGACTAGAAGAAACCTCATCGAACAAATTAATTCCATCTTCATAGGCTGAAACACAAAAGTTGTCTTTTGAACTTAGTCGGCATTTGTTATTTCACAGGCTTTGATACAGGTCAATGCCTTTGTTAAACTTGTTTTGTAAGTTTCCAGCAGTGATTAAAGATGTTGAACTTCCCAATACTTTAGATAAAGTAAAAGCTGAACTTCATTTTGTACTTTTGCGAAGTTTTTGTCGATATTCTGGGCATTCTAATCATATTATACATTTTCAGAAATGTTCAAAATAACAAATATTACTATGTATTAAAACGTATAACAGCTAGCAGGTGATAATATAGTGGTTAAGACTACGACGGCCTTCATTAATACTCAAAAGGCCTTTTTAAAAGAGCAAAAGTAATTGAATGTAATTGTAAATATCACCTGCTGTAACGGTGAAGGAAAACATCGTGAGGAAATCTAAAGTTTCTCAAAAGTGTGTAAAGTCTGCTAATCCGCAGTTGACGAGCATGGTAGACTATAGCCTAAGCCCTTTTCTTTTGAAAGGAAACCTGTGACCTGTAGTGCGTTGGAGATACAGAAGATTTACATGCTGGAATTTTTCACGTCTTTATACCTTGTTGACAGATGATAGCAAAAACGCTGAACGCAGCGTACAAGCCTGGCTCTTGTCTTTCTTCTAGAACGGCAGTAACAGCTAATACGAGGGTAAAAGCCATACACGCTGCTATGGTCCACCACCAAACACCCGGTGAAAGTGGGGTCAAGAAACGGTTTTCATAATCTCCAACCCCCTTGTCCAAAATGAGATAGTAGAACTTCGTTCTGTGAAGTAAATACGGCGTACTTTTAAAAGAAGCTTAATAGCCGATTCCTTCGACGTCGAGTGACATTTTACCGAGGAATAAACAGTGTATTGAAAATACTGTCAAACAACCAAATTTACCCTCGGATAGAAATTATTTTATTTTTGTGAAATCAGCCTAGAAGCGATATCTTATGAAGCGGGAGGCGTGATGTGAGTGAAGTAAAAAAATTGAACACCGGCTGGGGTGTTGCTCACTATACAAGACCTATGTCCAGCAGTGGACATTATTCATAGGCACGTGCTAGATATAAAGCAGATGCCAGTAGCAACTTTTAGTGATGATTATTTATTGTGAGGTTTTCTTATGATCAATATTTATGATCGTGTAACAAAAATGTTATATTTTACTGTAATGTTGTTGCCGGTGGAAAAAAAACGTCCACCCAATCCAACCACTGTGTAAATATCCTGGCACATGTGCATGATATATCCTGCTCGCCCCAGTACAGGGCATTGGTTACTGCCTGCAAAAATATAATAGAATCAGCTGATGCCCGCAACTTCATCCCCGCTAAGTAAGGCTTAAAAAAAATTAAAATTAAAATTTCAAAATCGTGGAATTCTTCAATTTATTGAATAAATACAGAGCTTACAATCTTCTCTGGAATGAAAATTATCTCTGTGACTTTTAGGAAGATTGCTTTGATAGTTAGATCGTGAAATTATTGCGTGCTATTTAATGTAGTTTATTCTAATATCAACAGATTTATCCGCCATTTTATTCTGTGCTTGTACCTACAGATATACATTTTAAATTTATGTATTTATGTAGACGATTAAATCGTCATGATTGTCTATTAAAGTCTAGAAACTACTATGTATCATCAAAATATCTATGTTATAATGATAGTTAGTTACTAACCAATGTAGAATTTCTTTCTGGAGAACCTATCCATCTTCCAACAATAGTGTAATTGAACCTACAACCAAAGTTACTAAAATTAGATTATCGTTGATTTGACACTGTTTATAAATCTTGTCGATTTTCACGATTTTCACCTGAAATTATGCTTGTCCTTAAGGAGCCATAGTAATTGTGTAACAATTTTGGTCATCACCGAAACACCTGGTGTATACCCGGGCTCCGCTAACATTTCTGGCCTAAATACTTTGGGACGATCCAAAATCTGAAGAAGAAAAGTTTTGGTTCTGTTTCACCACCTTCTAATAAATGTCGGATAGCCTAACCGTAAATGATGTCATTTTCTTACTTTATGTCAAGTGACAAAGACAAAATATGCGAATAAGCTATCCGACACTTATCAGAAGGTGGTGAAACAGGCCCTTAAATTTGTGCTCTATCATTTAAACAATAATTAATATTCAATACCCACTACTGTTATTGCTCGTAGCGTCAAATTGTTGAAATCCCAGCGATCATAATATTTGAATACGTTCAAGGAAACATTTAAACCTGAAATTATGAAGCTCCTTGAATTTCTCATCATCGTAATTATCTTCATGGATTTAAGTCTCTCCAACAACGCGCGAGACGGAAATTGCTTATTAATACAAGTACTTTGATTTATATGGTATATAAACTGTAATTTGAACTATTAAAAAAAAGGAATTGTTTAGTTTATTGATTAAAACTTCTTCCCATATTCTAATAAACATTAACGAAATTTACTTCAGGTATTTATACTAGAGATATATTTACCATTTTCTGGATTCCATTCTCCTATGTCTAATTTCTCCAAATTGTTGCCTTGAATCTTTCCATAATTAAATACGTCCATTAGTACAAAACGATTACCTGTGAAACAAAATCAACTAATAGCTATTTTATAGGCAGTTTCGAAGGAGCCAAGGAACTATCTTATTATCTTTAAATCTTCCCTTTATGGTAGGTAGTATTGTAATTTAAAGACTGAATGATTTGAATGGATACTCTATTCTATTGCTACTTACCTTTTTTAAAAGCGATAACAACATCAGCATCAATACTTAAATTCGATCTTTGTAAACTGGTTACAATAGATATTTTACTAGAATTATTATTTTCTTCAGAATTGTCTAGAATTAGCCATATATGCATCCCATCAAATAATACTTCTCGAGATGCCTGCAAATTAAATTCATTACAATAAAATTACTAACCTAAGAATTATATTCCTTAATTTAGTTATTAGAAGTTTAGTTACTAAAAGAATAAGGAATTTGTCGCTCATAAGAAGCTAACAAAATTATGTAGAACCACACACAAAACAAAATTATACAAAATTATAACAAAATTATATAAAGAAGAAGATTAAGATACAGTTTATTTAAAAGAATAGAGTGAAATCAGTTTTTTTTATTATTCGATGAAAAGATAGTCCTTGACTGCGATCTCACCTGATGGTAAGTGACGATGCAGTCTAAGATGGTAGCGGACTAACTTGGAAGGGGTACGGCAGTGAAAACTCAACCCATACTCCTAATCGGTTTCTACACGCCATCGTGCCGGAACGCTAAATCGCTTGGCGGAACGTCTTTGACGGTAGGGTGGTAACTAGCCACGGCCAACGAAAGCCTCCCACCAGACCAGACCCGAGACAATTCAGAAATTATAAATTCCCAAATTGCCCCCGCCGGGAATCGAACCCGAGATCTCCCAGTTATAAGACCACAGCGCTCACCACTGCGCCAGGGAGGTCGTCAAAAATATCTCAAATTAGTCATTTACGACTTACAAGTTTCAAATTAGTCATTTACCACTTACTAAGTTACCTTTTCAAGAACATCTCTCGCCCCTTCACAAGTCCCATCCAACAGCACTCCAACAGGGACGGTCCATTGACGCAAACTTATTTCCAAGTTCTCATTGGTACTCTTATTGATTCGTATCATGGAAACTCTGACACCTTTACGAACAAATTGGAGTGATAGTTCCTTATTTTCTAAAAAAAAAATATGCTTCGAGTCATTTCAGTGAAGTGTGCATTGGCAATTAACTTCATTATTTTCTCGTAGAAGTCAAAATCAGATTAGTTAACACTTGCAGACTTGTTGTTTATACAGTGCAAGTGAGATATCATTTGTGAGAGCTGATTTCGGTAACTTTTTTCCTCCCTAAATTCCTATTGGACACTTTAACTAATTTTCAACAAAAATACCTATTATAAAAAATACTACAGAAAGATTCTACAATAAATTGTTAAAACAACAGCAAACAAACGTTTTCAAAAGTATATTTTAATTCCTCACAGTAATTGATAAACTTTGATAAAAATATCTAAGAATGTAAAATTTGTGTTATTATAGTTAACTGTCATTTCTTTTTTTAAATAATGTTATGTATTTGCAGAAAGGTTTGAAATGTTTGTGCATGTTGTTTTTACTTTGAAATGATTTTACATACTCCGAATGTGTAATATATTATAAGTTGCATGCACCTCTAAAATATTTACCAATGTGAAATCGCTAGTAAACCTAAATAAATAAATAAATAAAATAAAATTGCTTACCATGCTGAGAACTACATGATAAGTAGTCTAATAAGACTAAATTTTTGTTTTGGAAATAATCTACAGCAAAACTGATGTCAACGCTTTTACTAGCGCCATTTTGTAAACTGAGACATGCGAGTAAGAAAATCCACATGACTGTTCTGATTTTCATAGTGACTCTAGTGCTATATTCCTTAAATAATATCTGATCTGGTTACAAGATCTGAAACTTACTGCCTTTACTAAATCTTACTCTCTAAATATATAAGTACCTAATAATATAAGATACTCTTAGCATACTCATAGATTTAAAAATGTCAGTTAACGGCTCATTAGCTACATTACTGCTAAATGACTGCTCATTAAGAGATTGGTTGACTTATTAATTTTTTCATATACATTATCGTTTGGACATAATTAAAGGAAGTTTTTTGAGTGCGGCAATACTTAATCAGGAAAACGTTACTCATTTATAATTTTATGTTTTTATCTGAAATTCTTTACTATTTATTTAAATATTAATTTAATAAACAACCAAATGTTTTGCGCAACGACAGCTATCTCGTCGAAATTAGTGTCCTATGACTGAACAACGACTGAAGATCCAATAGAGTATAGCGAGCGGTCAGTTCTAAAATTCGCATATAAATACGATGTTCGACCATTGGCAACGGAAATTATGCACAATTTGCGCGATCAACTTTGCCTAATCGACGTGTTTTGCATGTCAATCATTTTGTTTATGCATAAAATTTGATCTATCGATGATTTGCTGTGAGCTAAGTATATACCTAGTCTAAAAGCACCGAAACAACTTTTTGAAAGCATAGCTATATTGCATTCGCTATAATACTAAGCTATAAAATTATGTGTGTGTGTGTGTGTGTGTGTGCGTGTGCGCGCGTGTGCGCGTGGGAATGCGTGTGTGTGTGTGTGTGTGTGTGTGTGTGTGTGTGTGTGTGTGTGTGCGTGTGCGCGTGGGAATGCGTGTGTGTGTGCGTGTGTGTGTGTGTGTGTGTGTGTGTGTGTGTGTGTGTGTGTGTGTGTGTGTGTGTGTGTGTGCATTTTGATGTGAGCCAGGTTCCAATCGGAGACAAACATTGACGCAAGCTTATAATTCAGTCGTCAACAATTATTGGGTATTTGACTGTTGTCAAAATGTTGATATTCGTCATACTAATATTATTAATGCGAAAGTGTGTTTGTTGGTTTGTTGGTTTGTCCTTCAATCACGCCGCAACAGATTGACATGATTTTTTGCATGGGGTATAGTTGAGGACTTGTAGAGTGACATAGGCTACTTTTTATCCCGAAAAATCAAAGAGTTTCCGAGGAATTTTAAAAACTAAATCCACGCGGACAAAGAAAAAGTCATTTATAATGTAACAAGTTATTACACTAGATTGTGTAGAGTTATAAGCTGTTATACTACGACTGTATCTGTCTCTTTCTAAAACAAAATTTTCTATGAAGAGTGTATGGAATTTTAAGTTTTGACGTCCTTAATAGCGCTCTCTTTGTCTAACAGGTAAGTTTCAATTTCCGAGATTAGTTGAGATATTTAAAAAAGAAATATGACATTGTGTTATAATATTTAAAAACCTTATTTTAAATAAATAAAAAATATTAGTCAAATACCCAATCATTACAAACTCTGATGTACTCGAATCTACGAAAAAAACTTTATTACCTATCAAAAAAATCAGGTAATGTTTAAACCTGCAAATCCGCTGGATTCATGATTGGCAGCTCAAATTACTGATATTTGCGCGATCAACTTGAGTAATCGCCGTGTTTTGCCTGTCAATCAGAGCTCCGTCCTAAAACGACGGACTTTTCCAATAAAAGGAATAATATCTTCTCCATAAACTGTGATAATACTCCACTTTTATTTAAATGAATTCGTAGCAAATACCCATTAACTACCTGATAAGTTCTCATTTAAAATGTATGTTAGATGGATTAATTCAAAATGACTTTTGAGAGCGATTTTGTACTCCCAATGTATAATATTCCAATGTTAAGTAGTATCCAGGTTTTCACACAAGTAACGAATTACTTACTTAATAACAAAGTTGCAAGGGAGCACTCGGCTTTGCATCCAGCTGCTTACAAGATATCTAGTGTAATAACTTGTTACATTATACATAATAGCTAAAGAATAATAATATTATAACATTTTGTTTTAAAAGAGTACCTGAGCTTCTTCCCTGCTCTTCTCTGCGGAATCTGCTTTGCGAACCGGAGGTAGATTCTTAACTTGTCTAAAGAGCCACAGGTTGGCCTACATGAAATAAATAATTTTAAATTTGAATTCAAGGTTTCAGAAAATTGCTTCTACCACAAACAAGTACGTTGGGGACTGCAGGGCAGGATAAAATACCTTATGGTACGCATATCTACAAGATATCTACTGATCACGAGTGTATGATTTTTGATTTGTTATAGTCGATAAATTGAAAATAAAGATGAAACACCACGCGACTTCTAGAGACTGAAAGATGACATTCAGGTTGAAATTGTTTTTTTTAGAACTATCATGTTCTGTGATTGGTCTTAAGGTACCTAAAGCTTTGCGTAGATTAAAAAAAAAATTGGTTGTCTGTAAAGTCGGTTTACGGACGATAGTTTTACGTGATAACGTACGGGCGCTCTCTAGTCACAAGCCAACGCTTGGGCCGATCGTGCCTCTCTATCGCTCGTTCCGCGCTCTTGCTTGCACGCACAGGCTCAGGCGGAACGTGACACTTTTTCGAGCATGCAGCCGGTGTTCATCGATTTATAAGACGTTATCACGTCAAAAGTGAGTATTGTAAGTAATCATTGATCAAAAGTTTGAATTTCTGAGTGCAGCTTGGGCTTGAGTAGGTTTATTCAATAAGGGTCCTCGGCAGTAAACAAGAATTGATCGCGTCATTTACAACGCGCGATTTAGATAGCCGCCGACGCGCCTCCATCACTCACCGGCCGCGTCAAGCGGCGCGTGACGCGCGCACACTGGCGGCGTTTTACGGACGTTTAGACTATCATCATCATTCTTCATTATCAACCCATCATCGGCTCACTACTGAGCGAGGTCTCCTCTCAGAGAAGGGTTATAGGCCATAGTCCACCACGCTGGCCCAATGCGAATTGGCGGACTTCACACATCTGCGAGAACATTATGGAGAACTCTCAGGTGTGCAGGTTTCCTCACGATGATTTCCTTCACCGTTAAAGCATGTGATATTTAATGTCTTAAACGCACTTAACTTCGAAAGAGGTGCGTACCCGGGATCGAACCTGCGACCCCCCGAATAGGAGACCACAGTCGTAACCACTAGGCTATCACTGCTTAGGCTATATTATTATTAATTATAAATTATTGTTCCGCTACAAAATTTTAAACTTAAATAAATAATTATATGTATTACTCTCTATTAGTACTGCTGTTATTCTATTTTAGTTTGTACTTAACTTGCGTTTTTTCTGAAATGTATGCTGTGATGATTTTCAGAAGGTTGCAATTATTGTACGAATTTTATGTAAGTTATTAAGAAATTTTTGACCAGTTTAATTATCGAAATAAAAAAATACCTAAGAAAATTATTGCAAAATAGGAAACTTTTCAGAAATAAAATAATAATCAAAAACGATGATAAAAAAGCACTGAAATCCATCCACAAGTTTAGAAGCAAGAAAATTTTTACACTGTGACTTAGTACTTCTTCTTTATCAACCGATAGACGTCCACTGCTGGACAAAGGTCTCTTGCATGGACTTCCACAGGTCTCGGTCTTGCGCCGCCTGAATCCAGTGGTTCCCTGCGACTCGTTTAATGTCGTCGGTCCACCTGGTGGAGGGTCTGCCAACACTGCGTTTCCCGGTGCGGGGTCGCCACTCTAGCACCTTGGGACCCCAACGACCATCAGCTCTTCGAACTATGTGCCCCGCCCATTTCCACTTCAGTTTCTCGACTCGCTGAGCTATGTCGGTGACTTTGGTTCTCCTACGGATCTCCTCATTTCTGATTCGATCCCGCAGGGACACTCCGAGCCTAGCTCTCTCCATCGTCTGCTGAGCGAACCTGAGCCTACTTATGAGGCCCTGAGTTATCAACTTAGTTAGTTATCAAATGTCTCGGATCCGTAAGTCATCACTGGCAGCACGTTAAGTTTCATCTATCTATCTATTACGGTTTACGAGATACAGCCCGCTGACAGACGGACGGACGGACGGACAGCGTAGGCTTAGTTATAGGGTCCCGTTGGTACCCTTTGGGTACGGAACCCTAAAAACGATTATAACCGCATTGAAATCCACCCACAAGTTAAGAAGCAAGAAAATTTTTACACTGTGACTTAGTTTTACATTATTAAACAATTTCACATTTTATTGTTTATTTTTAAAAGGCCATAAAAAGCGTCGAATTTTCTGAATTGTAAAACTCACTAAAACGCCGGTAGTGTGAATATCCTCTAACCATCGCTATCCCAGGAGCGGTGCGCTGCGTCGATCGTCTTCCCTTTATTGTTTTTTTATTCTCCTCCAGAATTATCCGTCCCTGCTTTACGCGCGCAATCATTTTTGCCGTTATCTCTGATCAGATAACAAGATGCCGTTTTGCTTCGAATTCTGTTAAAGATGAGTTAATAATAATGATTTATCAGCTTGTTCATCTCGTTGGTCCAGTGGCTAGCTTATTTGGCTGCAGTTAATGAGGTCCCGGGCTCCGAGCCCCACACCTGAGAAGAAGAAAATAATTGGGGGTTTTCTGTCCAGAAATTCTTAAAAGCAACACGATATTAGCAGTGTGAGATATACTCTCACATACATACAAGACTCGGAGAGCGCGTAAAGCCGTCGGTCCTGTATATAACATTACTCCACATATTTCCACGTAGGGAAGTGTGTCGTTGAAGGGATATAAAGTATGAGTTGATGTGAGATATTATTGTGATCGCAGTCAAGCGGCAGTCTCTATTTTAATGAAAACTGTCTCGTTGGTCTAAAAATGTATTGGGGTTTTCTGTCTAGAAATTGTCACCCCCGTACCTTGGAGAGCATGTAAAGCCATCACCAGATCTCTCTCCAGCCTCCGGTCGAGTTGGATTTTCGCTATATTGGACTATGAAAGCGACGAACCTAACTTTGCGAATACACTTGTGCACTATAAAACCTTAGTTAATCTCTGTGGAGATTCACCACAGTGAGTGGCCAGGTTCGGGCGGTATATAAAATTCAAAGTCCTGACTGAAATATCAACGCACAGCCTAAACTACTAAAGTTAGAAACTTGAAATTTTAACAGAAGGGAACCTTCCTAAATGACGTAGGCACACACTAAGAAAGGATTTCTTGAAATTCCACCCAAATAAGAGGGTTAAAGAGGGGGTTAAAATTAGTAAGAAAGAAAGAGAGAATTTTTCAAGTTATATCCATACTAAAACTTGGTGCTTGGGGTTTCGATTTAAAATAAAGAAATAAATATGTGTCTCACAGTTTTTGAAAGGTTCACTTCAAAATCTAATACTACGCGAACAAAGTCGCGGGAGAAAAAGCTAGTAGAAATAAATAATTATATTAAAAAAAATCGGCCAAGTGCGAGTCGGGCCTCGCTCTTTTAGGGTTCCGTTAAAAAAAATTAAATTAAAAGATTTCCATCTACCCACCTACCCATTTTAATTTAATTTAATTTTTATTATTTGTTGTAGTTTTACGTGATAACGTACGGGCGCTCTCTAGTCACAAGCCAACGCTTGGGCCGATCGTGCCTCTCTATCGCTCGTTCCGCGCTCTTGCTTGCACGCACAGGCTCAGGCGGAACGTGACACTTTTTCGAGCATGCAGCCGGTGTTCATCGATTTATAAGACGTTATCACGTCAAAAGTGAGTATTGTAAGTAATCATTGATCAAAAGTTTGAATTTCTGAGTGCAGCTTGGGCTTGAGTAGGTTTATTCAATAAGGGTCCTCGGCAGTAAACAAGAATTGATCGCGTCATTTACAACGCGCGATTTAGATAGCCGCCGACGCGCCTCCATCACTCACCGGCCGCGTCAAGCGGCGCGTGACGCGCGCACACTGGCGGCGTTTTACGGACGTTTAGACTATCATCATCATTCTTCATTATCAACCCATCATCGGCTCACTACTGAGCGAGGTCTCCTCTCAGAGAAGGGTTATAGGCCATAGTCCACCACGCTGGCCCAATGCGAATTGGCGGACTTCACACATCTGCGAGAACATTATGGAGAACTCTCAGGTGTGCAGGTTTCCTCACGATGATTTCCTTCACCGTTAAAGCATGTGATATTTAATGTCTTAAACGCACTTAACTTCGAAAGAGGTGCGTACCCGGGATCGAACCTGCGACCCCCCGAATAGGAGACCACAGTCGTAACCACTAGGCTATCACTGCTTAGGCTATATTATTATTAATTATAAATTATTGTTCCGCTACAAAATTTTAAACTTAAATAAATAATTATATGTATTACTCTCTATTAGTACTGCTGTTATTCTATTTTAGTTTGTACTTAACTTGCGTTTTTTCTGAAATGTATGCTGTGATGATTTTCAGAAGGTTGCAATTATTGTACGAATTTTATGTAAGTTATTAAGAAATTTTTGACCAGTTTAATTATCGAAATAAAAAAATACCTAAGAAAATTATTGCAAAATAGGAAACTTTTCAGAAATAAAATAATAATCAAAAACGATGATAAAAAAGCACTGAAATCCATCCACAAGTTTAGAAGCAAGAAAATTTTTACACTGTGACTTAGTACTTCTTCTTTATCAACCGATAGACGTCCACTGCTGGACAAAGGTCTCTTGCATGGACTTCCACAGGTCTCGGTCTTGCGCCGCCTGAATCCAGTGGTTCCCTGCGACTCGTTTAATGTCGTCGGTCCACCTGGTGGAGGGTCTGCCAACACTGCGTTTCCCGGTGCGGGGTCGCCACTCTAGCACCTTGGGACCCCAACGACCATCAGCTCTTCGAACTATGTGCCCCGCCCATTTCCACTTCAGTTTCTCGACTCGCTGAGCTATGTCGGTGACTTTGGTTCTCCTACGGATCTCCTCATTTCTGATTCGATCCCGCAGGGACACTCCGAGCCTAGCTCTCTCCATCGTCTGCTGAGCGAACCTGAGCCTACTTATGAGGCCCTGAGTTATCAACTTAGTTAGTTATCAAATGTCTCGGATCCGTAAGTCATCACTGGCAGCACGTTAAGTTTCATCTATCTATCTATTACGGTTTACGAGATACAGCCCGCTGACAGACGGACGGACGGACGGACAGCGTAGGCTTAGTTATAGGGTCCCGTTGGTACCCTTTGGGTACGGAACCCTAAAAACGATTATAACCGCATTGAAATCCACCCACAAGTTAAGAAGCAAGAAAATTTTTACACTGTGACTTAGTTTTACATTATTAAACAATTTCACATTTTATTGTTTATTTTTAAAAGGCCATAAAAAGCGTCGAATTTTCTGAATTGTAAAACTCACTAAAACGCCGGTAGTGTGAATATCCTCTAACCATCGCTATCCCAGGAGCGGTGCGCTGCGTCGATCGTCTTCCCTTTATTGTTTTTTTATTCTCCTCCAGAATTATCCGTCCCTGCTTTACGCGCGCAATCATTTTTGCCGTTATCTCTGATCAGATAACAAGATGCCGTTTTGCTTCGAATTCTGTTAAAGATGAGTTAATAATAATGATTTATCAGCTTGTTCATCTCGTTGGTCCAGTGGCTAGCTTATTTGGCTGCAGTTAATGAGGTCCCGGGCTCCGAGCCCCACACCTGAGAAGAAGAAAATAATTGGGGGTTTTCTGTCCAGAAATTCTTAAAAGCAACACGATATTAGCAGTGTGAGATATACTCTCACATACATACAAGACTCGGAGAGCGCGTAAAGCCGTCGGTCCTGTATATAACATTACTCCACATATTTCCACGTAGGGAAGTGTGTCGTTGAAGGGATATAAAGTATGAGTTGATGTGAGATATTATTGTGATCGCAGTCAAGCGGCAGTCTCTATTTTAATGAAAACTGTCTCGTTGGTCTAAAAATGTATTGGGGTTTTCTGTCTAGAAATTGTCACCCCCGTACCTTGGAGAGCATGTAAAGCCATCACCAGATCTCTCTCCAGCCTCCGGTCGAGTTGGATTTTCGCTATATTGGACTATGAAAGCGACGAACCTAACTTTGCGAATACACTTGTGCACTATAAAACCTTAGTTAATCTCTGTGGAGATTCACCACAGTGAGTGGCCAGGTTCGGGCGGTATATAAAATTCAAAGTCCTGACTGAAATATCAACGCACAGCCTAAACTACTAAAGTTAGAAACTTGAAATTTTAACAGAAGGGAACCTTCCTAAATGACGTAGGCACACACTAAGAAAGGATTTCTTGAAATTCCACCCAAATAAGAGGGTTAAAGAGGGGGTTAAAATTAGTAAGAAAGAAAGAGAGAATTTTTCAAGTTATATCCATACTAAAACTTGGTGCTTGGGGTTTCGATTTAAAATAAAGAAATAAATATGTGTCTCACAGTTTTTGAAAGGTTCACTTCAAAATCTAATACTACGCGAACAAAGTCGCGGGAGAAAAAGCTAGTAGAAATAAATAATTATATTAAAAAAAATCGGCCAAGTGCGAGTCGGGCCTCGCTCTTTTAGGGTTCCGTTAAAAAAAATTAAATTAAAAGATTTCCATCTACCCACCTACCCATTTTAATTTAATTTAATTTTTATTATTTGTTGTTATAGCGGCAATAGAAATACATAATATGTGAAAATTTCATCTGTCTATCTATTACGGTTTACGAGATACAGCCCGCTGACAGACGGACGGACGGACGGACGGACGGACGGACGGACGGACAGCGTAGGCTTAGTAATAGGCTCCCGTTGGTACCCTTTGGGTACGGAACCCTAAAAATGCATGAGTGTCGTGTTTTTCGCCTAGCCGCCATCCGCAAAACTGTCCGAAAAGGAACTTCGTTCCAAAAACTCCTTTTGTGCACGAGACTGACTTGTGTGCTGGGCCGCGCCGGTTTATTTTTGGAACGTAGTTCCTTATCGCGCGGTGCGGAAGGGGGCTAGACGGAAAAAATTAAGACAAAATTGAACCGACACTCGACACTGATCGACACTTTTTTGAAACCGACAGTTTTAAATGTGAATTTGGCATTGTGTTCGGTATTTTCGCGGTACAATATTGGGTCTCCGTAGCCTTGTGGTTTCTGCAGTCGCTTAACAGTTAAAAGTCGATGGTTCGAATCCCAGCTCGACAGACTGAATTTTCTATTTTCAATTTTATTTTAAATAATTTCTGCATGTGGAATTTTTCCCTATTTTTTATAACTTATAAGTTGTTAAAAATTAGGGAAAGGTTCCACATGTAGAAATTGTTTAAAATAAAATTGAAAATAGAAAATTCAGTCTGTCGAGCTGGGATTCGAACCATCGACCTTTGGCTGTTAGGCGACTGTCGAAACCACAAGGCTACGGAGATCTAATATTGTAGTGTGAAAATGTTGAACACAATGCCAAATTAACTAATCGAAAGGAACTTCGTTCCATCCGGGTGTCCCTTGACACCTCTCAAGTTTTTTAGATTTTATTTTTCCTTTAAACTGTCGAGATATTGGTTTAATAATAATATTCTCACGCCACCGCGCCACAGTGGCGGCCCGCAGCGGCAAGCAGCACAAATCCACGCGATCATAATATTATTTGAATATATGCGACGAAACGTTCAAACTGAAATTGGAAAACACGAATCACGACATGTGACTCCTTTGAATATTTTATTTTGATACCTACTGGCGGATATTTGACAGAGACTTTAACAGCCTGAAATCTATATTTACAAAAATACTTATGATATTATTATAATCCGTATTACAATATAATGCGAACGTTTATAAGATAGCCAAGTGACGTCAGACCGTCATCGAGGGGTCCGTCGTTCGATCCAAGGCAAACCTACTTCTCTGAATTTTCAGATTTACGCTTGCATTAAGCAATTTAATATCACTAAAATATATTGAAAAAACCTGCATGCCTGAGAGTTCTCCATAATGTAGGTATGTAGGTAACTATTCAAAAAAAGGTTTCCAACTCTTTGCATGGTTACCATCGCAGCATTCTTCTTCTTCAGGCATAATTTTTATTTCAAATCTAAGCATTATTTTTCTATCAAGCGTTTCATAGTTCCGTTGTTATAATCTGATCTAGTCTTTACTATCAAATCGTGCTTACCCTTCCTCGAATTCCATGTTGCCTTGAATCGTTTCGAAGTTAAATACGTCCATTACTACAAAACGGTGCCTTACCGAATAAAATCAAACGGTTATTAGCTGTAGGCTGCTATAAAGGATTCTGCATCGACCTTTTTATGCTATGTACTGATTTGCACAACTGACACGAGCGTAGAAAGATGAGACTATAGTGTCGCGTTTTTCTGGAACAATGCATTGTATATACTTACTTTTCAACTCACTAGCTCAAAAAGGGCGCCTTTGCTGTCTAACATCAGTGAGCAAAATAGTTTTTGCTCACTGCAAATCTTGTATATAATATTTTTTTCTTACATCATCTGGTATTTTTTCGCTATTGAGGTGGAAAGTTGCACACACCCACACACTCACACACTCACACACACACAACACACACACACACACACCCACACACACACACACACACAAACGGTAGCAAAGTTTTTGTTTTTTGTGACTTTAAATTCCTCACTACACTCAGGATTCTAACTTAGAATCACACGCTACTCTCGTGAATCTATTGTAGAATCCTTCGCCCGCTCGGGGTTCAAACTGGCCACTCGCAACAAAAACGAACTTTACTATCTTGTTGAACAAATAACTATTCTAGTGCACAACCTACTTACAAATTAACGGTTTTTAATTTGTTAGTAGGTTGGACAATAAATATTATGTTGTTTTCAACAAAGACTTTTAACTACGCGTTGAATTTCTCCCCCGGGACCTATTTGGACTTTCGATAGCATTTGTAAGTTCACGTTTTCGAATGTTAACATACACGAGGCCATAAACAATACTACTACTGAAACAATTCAGATAAAATAAGTTATTAGGTATATTAATGAAGCAGACACATCTGCTGCGAGGCTTCAGCCGTGGCTACCTATCTACAACTAACGTACTATAAAAACAACATGCCTACCTAGCTAAATGACTTACTGATTATACAGAGGGACGCAGAAATTCAAAATATATTACAATATATAGAATTACTAACTAGCTGATGCCCGCGACTTCGTCCGCGTGGATTTAATTTTTAAAATCCCTCGGGAATTCTTTGATTTACCGGTATAAAAAGTAGCCTATGTCACTCTCCAGGTCCTCAACTAAACCCATGCAAAAAATCAAGTCGATCCGTAGCCCTGTCGCGGCGTGATTGAAGGACAAACCAACAAACCAAAAAACCAACAAACAAACACACTTTCGTATTTATAATATTAGTAAGGATAAAAGTACACTACAAGAAAGGATTTTTAAAACTAAATTAGGACAACAAATATCGCGGGTATGAGCTGTACCTATGTACCGCCAAGCGAAAAATGTTATATTACAAATTTATAATAATAAAAGTGTCTTGAACTGAAATAATTTGCTTTAAAATTTAAATGGTGGTCGTGTAGTCAATAAACACATCTTGCTGTGTAAGTTTAGTTCAAAGAATAGTTGACGGTCGTTGGGATCCCAAAGTGTGGAGTGGTGATCACGCACCAGAAAGCAGTGTTGGTAGACCTCCCACTAGGTGGACCGACGACATCAACAAGTCACAGGGAGCCGCTGGCATACAGGTGTTAGCGGCGCAAGACCGAGGCCTGTGAAAGTAAATGCGAGAGACTTATATCCAGCAGTGGACAATTATTTATCAGTCGATTTAAATCAAGAAAAAGAAGAAGCTTTGTGTAGGGTAAAACCAGGATAGTTGCCCCAGTGATATAATTGCCTTGATTGTAATTACTCTTGTTTCCCGGAAGAATCACAAGTTATTTTATTTATTTATCGAGAGAATCTACCACTACCACTAAGTTGGCCGTGCTGCATGTCTCAGTGCGATTGCATAGAGAGGCAAGGTGCGATCAAAGTTTTTGCGGGGTTGTCCTCTTTCCCTGCGGGGAATCTATCCTAAATGTAATTTTTATGGATTAGACAACTATCCCCTCTAAGGGATAGTTGTCCCAAAATTTAGAAGTCCGCAAAAATCGCCAGTACACTGGAAATATCGCAGATAATGTTTTTTAACTTTCATAAATTTGAATATAATAAACCAAAGTACTTATCCGTTTTACAATTATAGTTTTTTTTTTACTGAGAAATATAAAGTAATTTCAAAAAGTGTGGCAACTATCCTGGTTTTACTCTATATTCAACAAGTTGCGAAGAGGAACACGTTTCACCTCACATAACCGTATAAAGCGTGTACTACACATCACAAACTAACAACAAAATCGTGTCGCGTGATGCGGGTTGTTACGTTCCCTCAAATATGGTTGAGCGAAGCAATGGCTGGGTCATGCGTCTTGCTCGTGAACGGGTACCACCGGCGGGAATGGGGCTACTTTATGTCTGCCCATCTTAAGATAGAAGTTAGTCGGTATGCATTTTTGGAATTTCCTTCATTGAGGAAACACTGCATATATAGCGTAGTATTTACTGTATTGTAATTTTGTTTTGAAAAGAGCAACCGCCGAGTTTCTTGCTGGTTCTTCCCGGCAGGAAAGGCATTCCGAACCAGTGGTAGATTCATCGACTATTCAAAAGCACTTGTAAAAGTTTATTTGAATGAAAAATATTTCTATTCTATTCTATTCTTTTCTAAATATAATATCAAACAGTTAAGCATAACTAGGCGGGTGTTAAATAGTGTAGCCATTAGGTGAACTACGCCCTTCCGAGGACCCGAGTTAGACGGCGAGGGCGCAAATGGCGGTGTGACCGCGACCGCGTGTCGCAGACATTACTTATACAAATGTCGCAGTTATCCCCACTTTTAGAATTTACTCGGACGACGTTCAGAATAGATGGGCCTACAGCTGCTACTGATTTGAGACACGATTACTGTGTTTCAAATGATTTCGGACGTACGGATGGATAGGCAGAAAAACTAGAAAACTATAACCTATAGAATTGGATATTTGACTGATATTTTTTTATTTATTTAAAATAATGTTTATAAATGTTATAACACAATGCCATTTTTATTTTTTAAATATCTTAATTAGTCTCGGAAATATAGAGCTTTATATAAAGTTTCCTGTTAGACAGAGATGTAGTGTGATGTTTCAAGTCAGCAGCTGCATAGAATCTTCATAGAAAATTTGGTTTTAGAACGAGACAGATAAAGTCACAGTAAAACAACTTATTTTTTTTTATTGACTGATTCATTTTCTGTATTTACAAATGTTATTCTTACATGTTTAATAGTAAAGTATTGATTGAATTACAAATGTCAAAATCGTACAATGTCAAGTAAGTAAATAAAACCAAAAACACATTTTAGTCAAAAAGACCACCCCTGGTTGCCCCTGAGCCAAAGGTGCCCATCAAGCTCGCGGTATTGCCGCGTTGTATGGCGATTGACAGCCTTCTTACATGTTACATTTTCGATTAATAAAAATATGAACATTTTGACAACAGTCAAATACCCATTTAATAAAAAAAGTCATCAATATAATAAAAAGTTAATTCTTTATTTGAGGAGGACGCTCATCTTCGTGAAAGCGATAGCAGTTGTGTAATTTTTATTCGTTTAATATAATAAGCTATATTTTGTTTCATTTTACTTCAAGAATTGAGAATGCAGATTGGTTAACTCATTACCTCCTTTTGCTTTGCGCTGATAGTGAAAAGAAATGCACTTTAAGTACAGTACCGGGCGATATATATTGCACATCGGCCTTTGGAATAAAACGCTATTTCTATTCTATTGCAAGGAAAGCTAGCCAGAAATTCACGTAGTAATTACTGAAATCTCTTCACAATCGGCGAGCACATCACGGAACATATATAAAAAAAATGCAGTCGAACTGTGAATAGAATAGAATAGCGTTTTATTCCAAAGGCCGATGTGCAGTATATATCGCCGGGTACTGAAAATGTAATGTTCCAAACTCGAGTTGTTCGTGTTAAACAACAGGCACACAAAACTCGGCGCGGCGCCGCTAACTCCGAACACCAACATCGACGTTGACACAGATCCTCAAACAAAAGGAACATGTCCTCAAAGTTGGCAGCTAGTGAGTTCATTATCGAGTCGCTGATCACACGGTCTCGATAACTTTGAAAAACAAAACCTAGGACGTAAAATGTATAATTATACACGCTATACTTTGCGTAAAATTAAGCGCCATGTCAAGACTCAAGAGATATTACATTATCTGCTACCTGTCTCAGACTATACTATTATTTATAAAACAATATACCTACTGCAGCTGAATGACTGACTGATTAAACAGTTGGATCCACAAATTTGAAATCAGGTTTGAGAACTGCCTCTGGTTACATACAGGACATGTTTCCAAATAAAAATAACTCTGACCGTAAACTTTTGCTGGTAATACAATATTATGATTTTATTGAGATAGAACGACCATAAATAGTAATAATTATCTTCGCAGAAACAATAGTATTCTCTACAGTATAGTCTAGAGTACTGATAGTCTAGAGAACGCTTACGTTAATAATATCCAGTTTGAATTTCAAACACTCATACAGTTTTAGATCATCATCATCATCATTAACAACCCATCAACGGCTCACTACTGAGCGCAGGTCTCCTCTCAGAGAAGGATTATGGGACATAGTCCACGACGCTGGCCCAATGTGAATTGGCGGACTTCACACACTTTCAAGAACTATGAAGAACTCTCAGGTATGCAGGTTTCCTCACGATGTTTTCCTTCACCGTTAAAGCAAGTAATATTTAATTGGTTAAACGCACTTGACTCCGAAAAGTCAGAGGTTCGTACCCGGGATCGAACCTGCGACCCCCCGAATAGGAGACCACAATCCTAACCACTAGGCTATCACTGCTTATAGTTATAAGTGCAGTTTTAGATATAAATGTTTCGTACAATTTACAACTTTTGCTATGAGACGTAAACATTTAATTTAAATATTATGGACGTTTAGCGAACGTAATATAAGCTTATTGCCGAAGTGAGCGGTGACACGGGGCCGGCAATAAATATCCGAGACGTGGCGTTGTCCGGAATGGCTTGAGACCTTTTGGATATGTGACCGAACAAATACTGAAATATGTTTTCCTTCGGGCTTTTAGCATATTGTGGGTTTGCAATCACGATATTTGACCACTTTATAGCTCAGCTTCTTGGAACATTTTTGCGAGAATTTTCATATTATGAAACTAAACCAAAGGTTTAACTTTATGTGGAGCTTTTCACAAGTTTATTGTAAGTTCTTTAATAACGATTGTAGAGTCATTATTATCTAAGTTTCGCTGTTAGCTGCTATATCCATACATAAGTAAAAACTTAATCATGAGCAACCCATAACGTCTCACTACTGAGTGCAAGTCTCCTCTCAGAGAAGGGTTATTATAGGTCATAGTCCACCACTACTATGGACTATGGACAATGGATTCGCATTGGCAAATTGGTAGACATCTCACGCCTTTGAGAACATTATGGTGAATTCTCAGGCGTGCGGGTTTCCTCACTTCATCACCACGCAACACCTAGCAACACTACATAACAATACACAACACTGAACAAACCCTACAAAACATAATATTCTGAATGAGTTCAAGCTTAGTATTAGGGTTTGTATGGTGCTTGTTTGTGCTACAGGTTATACCAAAACAAGTTATTAAGTTTCCAGGATAAGGTACAGCAAAATAATTAGTTGAGCAAGATAAGAGTATTAACTTAGTGTTTCCTTGTATGCATCAAGTACTTCCGCAAAGCGAGGTTTGTTTATCATCAAACCAAATTTACATAAAGGTGTTAAATGTTTACAGTGCTTACGTGTCATAATGTTAGCGCCGTAATGTGACGCACGAGACGCTGCTGTATGCTCCACACAGCCTCTGGGAGTTGTAATAAAGCATGTAAACTCGGCCGGGCGCGCTAATGTATGCGTGCTCGGCCTCCCGCAAGGCACACTCTATGGAACCGCAATTATTCCTAATAGCTCGCTTTGGCAAGGTTGAGCATGAACAAGGAACTATTAGCTCACTTTGCTTGTAATTCGCGAGATAGGGAAGAGCTCTATGATGCAAGTTGCAGAATGCGCTGTGCACAGCCTTTCTGGGTTTACTGGTGCAGAAAAAGCAATCAATATCAAAAACAAAATCAGTATAATTATATTCTTTCTTCTTGCTGCAACAGTAATACTTTTTAGCCATTTAATTTAAATTAAATATCATTTAAATTACGCTAGGCACCCTAAAAATAATAGATTGATATTAACTTTTAGTGTCTGTTTCACCATCGCCCATTAACCTTTAAGCGAGGAATAAAGTTGATGTTTTGACAGTTCTTATACTGGCAATCTGTCAGAACTCAGAACGTCTCTGTTTGCCGGGTAAAGTTTACTTGTGGATGAGCCGTTAAACCCAATGAACCCAAAGCTGTTCTGTATTTCAGCTGAAGGGTTCGTTCCCTCCCTTTCGTCAAACCGAGTTGCTCTTTGTCGTTTTGGTTTCGCCAAAGTAATGCCTGCTTCTATCTCGTGAACGATGTGTGCAAATCGTCATATCGGGTTTTTATCGTCACATCTACATATTTGCGTGGAGCGTTTAAACAGATAGTTAACTCTGATTAACTGTATCTATTCCCGGCCACGTCCCCACACGAGCCAATATTTGGTTCGAGCGATCAATTTCGATGTTTTCTCGGACAACAGCTCGCATGAATCATTTATAAATGCAAATGGCGGCTGTTACAAGTGCCCGTGATTATTCACGTAAGATTAATATGTTTTAGGTTATTGACAGAATCTGCCAAGATTTGTTACACATCACTTTCGCAAAAGGACAGAAGTTTCCTTGAAATCTTGTTTCAATAAATTTTAAAAACATCAAGAATTGCGGGGCCGGCAGGGATTGAACATCACCCTGACTTTGTTGACCAGTTTACATTAGGTCCAAAGTCCAGTTTCCCGTCGTTGCTGAAATTAACATTGTTAGGACGGTTCAACATACTCAAATAAAACATAGCCATTGCTTTTCTGTCACGCATTCCGATAACAATAGCGAATTGAAACAATGGCTGGATCATGCGTCATGATCGTGAACATGTGCCACCGGCGGGAATGGGGCTACTTTCTGTCTGCCCGTCTTAACATGTGTTGAATTATAATTAGGTATGCTTTTGTGGAACTTATTGTTGAAAAACTGCATACTTAGCATAGTATATCTATTGATTTGTAAACTTGTTTTTAAAAGAGCAACCGCCGAGTTTCTTGCTGGTTCTTCTCGGCAGGAACGGCATTCCGAACGAGTGGTAGACTCATCGACGATTCTAAAGCACTTGTAAAAAAGTTTATTTGAATAAAAAAACATTTCTATTGTATTCTATTCTAAATTAATCATAAGAGGTTCGTTATTCATTATATTTCTTGTTTCACTTTAATAAATAGCTGCAAGTTCACATTAGACTTCTACTTTATTTCACTTACAAAATATGGTCACAGAAGTAAACATAAATTTAATCCGTCAAGTAGTAAGCCATAAAAATGGGAGGTGGGTCCGAGCCGGCGGCGTAATAAATATCGGAGACGAGCTGTCTGGCGTGCGGGGTCGGCGCGACCCCCCAATGTGGCGCTCTGAACTTTGCATTATACTAACGAATCCTGAGACTTCATCCATAAAGACGTACCTAACATTTTATTGGACTTTCTTCTAGAGAAGTACCACAGAACAGAGTTAATAGAAATATTATTTTACAATTCTATTAGCTAATTGCTCGTGACTGCAGACGCGTTGAATTAAATTAAAGTTGTACCTACTTAAATCATTAAAGGTCTCAAAGAAAAAAAATCACGCGAATCGATCTAGAAATCCCGGAAAAATTGGTAGACATACATAGGAAAAAAAAAACATACTGACCGAATGTAGAACCTATTCCATTTCTTGGAAGTCGGTTTAAAAAGATAAGATTCCTGGTAAGATTCTCTAAAAATGCTTGCTACAGTGTAACGATTGCAATCACCGATCATTGGTTCACCTCAATTGGTTGAGCGAAGCAATGGCTGGGTGATGCGTCATGCTCGTGAACGGGTGCCACCGGCGGGAATGGGGCTACTTTAGGTCTGCCCATCTTGGGATAGAAGTTAGTCGGTATGCATTTTTGGAACTTCTCTCATTGTGGAAACACTGCATATATGGCATAGTATTTACTGTATTGTAAATTTGTTTTGAAAAGAGCAACCGCCGAGTTTCTTGCTGGTTCTTCTTGGCAGGAAGGGCATTCCGAAACAGTGGTAGAGCCAGACCATTCAAAAGCACTTGTAAAAAGTTTATTTGAATAAAAAATATTTCTATTCTATTCTATTCTATTCTATTCTATTGGCCGATTACTTCAGTATAGCCGTGAAAAGCTAAGGTAAGCAAGAAAGACGGACAGAGTTGCTTTCGCATTTATAATACCGAGTATGGATTTAGATAAGCAACGTAGACAAACGTCACGAGATGAAATAAATCGTGACGCGTGACCCGGCTTCAATGCGTCACGGATAACCAATCGTGAATAATCGCGGGCACTTGTAGCGGCGGTCATTTGCATTTATAAATGATTCAAGCGCGCTGTTGTTGGAGAAAACATTGAATTTCATCGTCCTGCTCCTACCTACTCTCCGATTGAACGTTGTTCTAACTCAAACTAATGACGTCACATCTACGGCACACATACGAATCTGCAGACGATGCATTTTACAGAGGAGCGTTTTGAAAGCATAGCTATTTTTTTAATATCACTAGTACCGACCGGGTGACCGAGCTTTGCTCATTTTTTTTTAGGTAAATTGTGTTTTTTGGAAATTATATATTTAGAAAAAATAATAATCAAAAATAAATAAAAATAATAATAAAATTCATAAGGGAGTAATCGTCTGGACTCGAACCAGAGTCTTCTGATTCGGGACCGCCCGATTTCCTAACTGAGCTATTGGAACTTTGTAGATGATGGCGAAATTTACCTTCGTATTCTTATGATATTGTAGGGGTTTTTCATTGCCTGTAAAAATGAAATGAAACCTAGCTAGATCGATTTTTCGCCCCCGAAACCCTCTTACATACTCATGAAAATCGTTTATAAAGGTATTAGATAGATATCGGTATTCTGGTACAAGGTTTGTAAGTAACCGTATAAAAAAACAATTTTCGGTGGTTTCAAAGATGATTTTAGAGTGGACGACGTACGCGGTTAATTAGACGATAAAGCCTACATTTGGCCACAAACAATTCCGAAAATCCTGACTTTCATGACTGAGAGAGCAGAGAATTGTCCAAAAGTTTTATAAGCCTTCACTCGCAGCAAACTTGTGTTTTGTTTCAATCTGAAAGTTAAATAAACATTACTAATTTTACTTGTTATACTCGTTAATGACGTATGAATGAGTGACTCGTAGATATTATGTTAAAAAGACATCAGCCGATTGAGAACCTCCTCGTTTTTTGAAGTCGGTTAAAAATAATGATGTAAAGTTAATGAATTTAAATGCATTGAAAGGAAATTATTTTTATCATTAAATATTTAAATTCTAGTAATTCGTCGCTAAATGATGGGACATCGTTATCTTTCACTAGCTGATGCCCGCGACTTCGTCCGCGTGGATTTAGTTTTTAAAATCCCTCGAGAACTCTTTGATTTAATGTGAACAGTAGCCTATGCGATTGTGAGGTGGTGCCAACTTACATCTATCTAGGTTCAACTATCTCCAATACCGGGGGTTGTGAGCTAGAAATCCGAAGGCGATGTGCTATTATTAGGTCTGCGGTGGAGAAGCTCAACAAAATCTGGAAGGACAGAAGGATCACCAAAACCACTAAGGTTCGACTTATGAGGTGCCTTGTCTTCCCAATATTCCTCTGCGGAGCTGAAACCTGGTCCCTTAGACTGCAGGACCGCCGTAAAATTGATGCCTTAGAGATGTGGTGCTGGAGGCGCCTTTTGAAGATCCCTTGGACGGCCTTCAGAACCAACAACTCCATCTTGAAAGAACTAAAGATAACAGAAAGGCTTTCGTCGACTGTGCAGTTGCGAATTCTGAAGTTCTTCGGTCACATCTCTAGAAATGAAGGGTCAATTGAACGGTTGGTGGTGCAGGGTCAGGTGGAAGGGAAAAGAACGAGAGGACGCTCACCAACGCGCTGGACGGACTTGATCAAAGCGGTGACCCGGACAACTGTGGTGGAGTGCTCCCGCAATGCAACTGACCTTCGCAAGTGGAGGAGCATCGCACGGGAGGCGGTGCGATCCAAAAACAATCAAGGAGACTGACAACTATCAACTAATGTCACATCATCCCAGCAGCCACGACCACTCTGACAAGAGTGACCGATAAGAAGAAGAAGAAGAAGCCTATGTCACTCTCCAGGTCCTAAACTATACCCATGCAAAAAATTGCGTCAATCGTAGCGTAGATCGCGTAAAAGCGTAGTTCCGTTACAGCGTGATTGATGGACAAACCAACAAACAAACACAATTTCACATTTATAATAATAGCAAGATAGCGTCCAGTTAGCTAGATTCCGCAGCGTACGCAATATTAATTATTTTTCGGCGTTACTATTGCATATTTTAACATGGAAAAGTAGTTATTGTGACATAACTGTAATATTTAGACATATTGTATCACAGATTTTTAATATAATACTAGCTGACTCGGCGAACTTCGTGCCGCCAACTTACCTATATAAATAAAACAAATAAACTATCCCAATCCAAAAAAACTATCCTATCTTTTAAGTTGGACCAAATTTCAGATAGTTACGAAGTTTGATAAAAATCCGTTCAGTAGTTTAGGAGTCCTACGCGGACAAACAACGTGACACGTAATTTATATATATTAAGATTAGTGTAGATGTAGATAACCACTTTCAAACATCCCCAAACTCAATTATTAATCGACTGTTTTCATAAATTCTATGTGTGTTTTAACCATTGAAGCGTATCTTTGTTAGATTATACAATGGCAGGACAGGATTTTATTTATTTATTTATTTATTTATACAACTTTATTGCATACAAGATCAAAAAATATACAATAAGTAAAGAAACAATTTAATACAAAAGGCGGCCTTATCACTAAGAGTGATCTCTTCCAGGCAACCTGTACTAGAGAACATTATGCACTGAGAGACGGGGTATCGCAATAAGTGCATAGGACAACAAAACAATAATAATTATTAAACATACTTACATACACTCTAATAGATACAAACTATACCAAAATACATTAAAATAAGAATATAATCATATATACAACACATACATAATAATATATAAAGATATATATATATATATATATATACATATATATAATATATACATACACTATGAATATACTTATCATAAGTATGACACACAAACATGTTATTAGTACCTACTCAATTTTAAAGCTTGGAAAGATAGTGTTGCTTGAGACGGCTTTTAAAAACGGTCAAAGATTGAGCTCGTCTAATTTCAGCTGGGAGTTCATTCCACATCACAGCTGCTTTTTTGGTGAAAGACTCCGAAAAACAACACGTGTTACCTTTGAATATTTTCAGACGGTTATCGGAAAGGGAACGCAGGGTGTAGTTATAAAGAAAAGAGTTAAGGAATTTAAAGCGCTCTTTGAGATAGGGTGGTGACCAGGGATGATAGAGAGTAGCATAAAGGAGAGAGAGGACATGAAGATTTCGCCGGTACCTAGGATTAGGATTTTACAGGAAAAATTAAGCGAAAATATATAAAAAAATATGCAAAAAAAAATTAAAAATAAAGAAACAAGAAAAGCGCACTGTCACTACTTCGCGAGTGAGATTCGAACCTGCGACATCATACACCATATGGTAAAGAAAGCAGCCACTCGCCCACTGCGCCAAACAGAGCTACTTGTGAACCTATAAAATGATGAACGCTTACTGAATGCCGGTATTAGGTTTATTTTCGTTACGGAATTTCTTGATTCGGTCGCCACGCTCAAACTGTTTGTCCTAGTTCAAAGCCCGCGATAAAAGCTATGCAACAGCTTAAAAATAAAAAATGAAGAAAAATTAAAAGGGCAATGTAATACAGAAAACGAAAACGGGGACTTTTAAATTTTTACGACGTAGTAGAGGAAAGGCCATTCAGAAGCATTTCCCAACTCAATTACTGTACCCGTTTCCCATAGAATTTATACTCACGTCATCCATTGATTGCGCGGAGGCATTGTGTATGAAATGAGTGTCTACGTAACCGGCAGCGGACATCGAAATTCCTGTGCTACCTTTTTGGTTTTATATGGTAGTACAAGTTAGGCGATGGAGACATACAAATGTTTGGCGTTGGATTACTTTCCAATTGGAACGTGCCTACGAAGACGGCCCCGGATCGCGTTATTTGAGGTTCAATTATCCAAAAGCTGTGAGCAAATTCTCATAGAAATGAGCTGCGGTGTATTTTCCTGTATTTGTTTATAAGGACTTGAGGGCGCGTAGGACATCTATATGAGTAGCTAATGCAAATGTTTCTGCACCAATATGTCGTCAGAAGTATGTTTAATATGCGCATCTTCTTCAAACCTTCTGAAACTTCATGTGAGTAAATCTTTATAACATAGAATGAATCATGGAATGGTCCATTTCAAGCAAGGCACGAGTCTCGTCTCAAAATGAGAAGGATTTGATAAAACAAATACTATACAAAAGTATGTATAACTATTGCATAAAGGTATACAATAACACAATAATTGTTGACATTCAAAAAGAGTTTAGTATAGCTTTGATTACCTAAATGAGTTTGAAGTTTGAAATTCAAAACACGCGTACTAAATACCTAACATATATCCAGTCTAGATTTTACCAGATTATTTTGCTTCACTGAAAATTGATAGTTCGAAACTTTATTAGTAATTTACACCACATCAAAACACAAACGTTCGTTTGATATTTTTGTCTGTCTGTCTGTTTGTCTAGAATAATCTACGAAACAGCTTTACAGTTTTAATAAGATTTGGCACTGGAAAGAAGTATCCAACAAGAATGAAGTCACGAGCATTATCAGCTAGCAGTAAAATAATAATTATTCTCTCTATATGTGGTACAAAACTGGCAACTACTTCATAATATTATCATAACTTCTTATGAATATTAGATTTTGTGAATATGACCTACTTGGCACCCATTCCCATCGCAATTGGCGGTTCCGGGTTTGATTTCCGCTTCGGCGAAGTTTGTTTTGATTACCGCACGAGAATATTACACTTTGCGTAAAAGTCAAGATTTAGAATATTTCATTAAATCAAAATTATAATTTATCCGTACTGTAAGCTACTTTTGTCGTTGGGTGCTGGTTTTTATGCAATTAAAATATAGATGCACTTGGATTATTGTTTTATTCTCAGATATACTACCATGGAACGTGCAATTAATTAATTTTTTTATACAACACAGTAAATTATCCAACCGTACAGAGCAGAGTTGACCACAGACAAAGTAATCACTCCGTTTTTACCACAGAGACTGATACATAGACAAAGACTATAAAATCTTACGTTTATAAATCTAACACCACCCCTTAAACTAAGATAATACAAGTCTTTGAATATCTTAAGACAAAAAAATTAGAACTTTAATAATTCTGAGATACATTTATAATGTTTATCTCTACACTAGCGGCACGCTATGATGGCCGGTTTGACGTTTGTCCGCTCATGAAGTTCCGTATTAATTGATAACGACTTTGAAGGAAATAATTGTATTACTTTATTGACGATAGTGATGTGCAGAGATTCATAAATTTTATCGAATGTAGTTTTAGGTTTAGGACTCAAAATTTATTTATTAAATTGATTTCTAAAATGTATACAAGTGTAGAAAAATCAGTTTGCACCATTTAAGGGGTGAATGTACTTGTGAATATGAACAATTTTCACTATGTGGACAAACCTCTGAAATCGCAAAAAAATATCAGCTGTTTCATACAAAAGGTAAAATTTTTATTTTTATATGATATATACCACAACTCGGCATTTGGTTTTCTAAATTGAAAATTTTTAAAAATGGAATCTAATACGATTGTCACATAGGATCGCTGGCTAGCACAACTACTACCTCCGGCAAACTCGCGTCAATGCTCAATGCAAAACAAAGCAGTTTCGAATTGACGTTGCTTCGAAAAGTATAAACTGTCAGTGCAATGCGATTGTGATATAGTTTTGACCTGGCTTTGGATTTCAAATATTGATACTGCATTACTGTTGACCCTTGCTCGTTAATTTGGACTCTGTTCAAGCCCTTTGTTGTGGATTTCGTCGATATGACCGAACGTACGCAGAGAACTGTTCTAAATAGTCAGACACGTGAGTTCGTAATACGCCTTCGTAACTATTTCGATCGTGAAGCTCAAAATGGAGGGCCAATTTTACCTATAACGTCAGTGGTTGAACGCGTAGCTGATGCGCTTAATATTGGACAACGAACTGTTAGACGGATAACTAAAAAAAAATATGGCGAGACTGGCACAGAAGAAAATAAACTTCACACACCAAAAAAGAGAAAACGAGCAAAACCAGTCGTAGGCATCGATAGCTTTGATGCCGATGCTATCCGAAGACATGTTTACGGCTACTATTTACAGAAGGAGTATCCAACAAGAAAAAAGTTGGTGCATTCACTGAAGGAAGCTGGATTATTCTTCGGTGGGGAAAGTTCTTTAACGAAGATTTTGAAGACCATTGGATTTCGATACAAAAAATGTAACAAACGCATAATATTGATGGAAAGATTTGATATAGCGATGGCAAGGTATACTTTTTTACGGCAAGTGAAAGAAATCAAAAATTGGCAAAATGTTGTGTTCTTGGATGAAACATGGCTTAATGCTAACCATACTGTAGGCCGTTCTTGGAACGATGACACAGCAGCATCTACTTCCAAAGTTCCTGTAGGAAAAGGATCGCGACTTATAATTTGTCACGCCGGAACCATCAACGGGTTTGTCGAAGGTTCTCTCATGGCTTTTGCGTCAAAAACCACTGGAGACTATCATGAAGACATGAATGGAGAAAAGTTTACTGAATGGTTTACCTCAATGTTGTGTAGCCTCCCTGAACCATCTATTATAATTATGGACAACGCCCCATACCACTCGATGCAAATTGACAAGCCACCTGCCCAATCCCAAAAGAAAGCTGATATCGTCGCATGGCTTCGTAAAAATGGCGTAGATGCAAACATGAATATGTTAAAAGCGGAATTAGTACGTCTTTTAAAAGAAAACAAACCAACCAAGATCCGATACGTCATTGACGAAATAGCATTAGAACATGGGCACAGAGTTATACGGTTACCGCCTTACCATTGTGAGTATAATGCGATTGAGTTGGTGTGGGCTCAAATTAAGGGATATGCTGCAAGACACAATACAGAACCCCCATTTACCACAAAAAAAATGCTAAAATTATTAGAAGAAGCTTGTGAACATGTGACTAAAGGAGACTGGGAAAAGGTTGTGAATAGAACTGTTAAATTAATGAGGGAAGATTATGAAAGAGATGTGAAAATAGATAATATTATAGAAAACGAACATATAATTATTAATGTAGGTGATGACAGCAGTGACGACAGTGAAAATAGTAGTATGGACGAATCTGATTAATTATGGCCTTTTGTGGCACCTTTTTTGGTATCTTTTGTATTCATATGTTTCTTGTGTGCATATAAAGTATGTATATTCATTTTCATTCAAATATTCAGTTCGTTCAAATAAATTAAATAAACATATACATTTTTGTTTTATTAAACCTATTTAATCAGGTACAAAAACAAAACTTAATTGTTTTTTGTTCGAGAATAAATTGACATTCCACATCACTATTGTAATGTGTCAAACCGGCCATCATAGCGTGCCGCTAGTTTAGGTAGAGACTTAGTACAAACATCTGCTATCATGTTTTCAGTACATACATAACTTAAACTAATTATCTTCTTATCTATTAAATCTCTCACATAATGGTGTCTTATATCAATGTGTTTTGTTCTTGAGTGACAAATAGATTTACTGCATATCTTTTGCGCAGACTGATTATCATTAAATAATTGAATTGAACAATTAATTCCTAAACATTCTTTAACAAAGGCTTGTAAAAACAAAGCTTCCCTACATGAATCAGAGATTGCCATGTACTCAGCTTCAGTGCTGGAGAGTGCTACGGTTCGCTGCTTGCGACTTTCCCAAGACACTAATGAATTGCCAAGACTGAATACATACCCAGTATATGATCGACGATCCAACTGATTAGCCCCCCAATCTGCATCTGTAAAACCTTTAATTAACATGTCACCCTTTTTGAAAGTTAAACAATAGTGTACAGTACCTTTCAAATATCTTAGTATTCGTTTTGCAGCCTTCCAATGTTCTTCTGAATAACAATTAGAAAGCTAGAGAAATGTCTGGCCTAGTACATACTGCCAGGTACATTAAGTAACCTATTAAACTTCTATAATTTAAATTACTGTTTTTACTATCTCCCTTCTGAAGATTTAGTCCTACTTCCATGGGAGTAGCTGCTGGTTTACAATTTGACATTTGGAATTTATTCAAAATTTTCTCAATATAACTAGATTGATCTAATGTAATTTCTCCATTTTGCCTTGAAATTTTCATTCCCAAAACACAATCAGCTGGCCCCAAATCTGTCACATCAAACTCATCCATTATTTTTTTCTTAATTAGAGCTTTGTTCTGTGATGATTTAGATGAGAATAACATTATGTCATCGACATACGATGCTATAATGAGTAATTCACTATTATGATTATAAACATAAACGCATTGTTCAGAAGATAACCTCCTAAATCCTAATTTATTGATTAATACATTGTTTATCTTTTCATTCCAGGCTTTTGCCGCCTGTTTTAATCCATAAATCGCTTTATTAAGCTTATAGACTTTACTTTCTTCTCCTTTCTTAATAAAACCTTCTGGTTGCACCATATACACATTTTCTGCTAGATCCCCATTTAAGAATGCTGTTTTTACGTCTAGATGCTCGACTGTCAGATCGTGCATTGCAGCTATGGCTAGTAAAATTCTCAAACTCGAATAGCGAACCACAGGTGAAAATGTTTCATAGTAATCGATACCATACCGTTGACTATAGCCTTTAGCTACAAGGCGTGCCTTATATTTCTCTAATGCACCACTGGGGTCTCTCTTTTTGCAAAACACCCATTTACATTTTACTGCCTTCTGGCCTTTGGGCAAATCAACTAAAGTCCAGCATTTATTAGATAGAAATGAATTATACTCATCTAATATTGCCTTCTCCCATTCTGAGGCTTCACTGCTCTGCCTTGCCTCCGCTATGGAAATTGGGATGTCCTTCTCCTGCATGATCTCCGCTAGTCCTGCATACTCTATAGCGTCTTCATAGGTTATGTTCGAGCTCGTTGATGTACTCTGTAGGTCAGAGGTATCTGGAACGTAAGTAGAATCCAAGCAAGTATCTGTTTCAAATGAATCCTCCGAGTCATCCAGACAAAATATAGTTTGTCTGTGGAGGTTTCTGTCATCAGAGCGCGGGTTATCATCTATAAAATAGTCTGACTGATTAGATGGCTGTACACCAGTGATTTCTATTGAAGAATTCAATGGTTCAGTACTACCATGATTATTATTAGTCAAACCAGATGAACTATCTAAGAACACCACTGTGTTTTCGCACTTAGTATCATCATGTGACATATCTCCTTTTATAAATTGATTTTCTAAGAATGTAACATGCCTTGCTCTTATACATTTGCTCGGACATGTAGGATCTATCAGCCTGTAGCCCTTTGTTACATCACAATATCCTACAAAAATGTAACGTTTGCTTCTTGGTTCCAGTTTTCTACTATTATTTACCATAGCATAAGCTATACAACCAAAAATACGTAAATGTTTAACATTTACCTTTTTCGAAAACCATTTTTCTTCCGGAGTAGTCCCCATAACGGCTTTTGTTGGTGTACGATTTTTCAAATATACAGCTGTATTAGCTGCCTCAGCCCAATACTGCTTGCTCAACCCAGCATCTTCAAGCATACAGCGAGTCTTGTCCATAATGGTCCTGTTGGCCCTCTCTGCCACTCCATTTTGCTCACTGCAATGTGGAACCGTAGCTTGGTGTTTGATCCCACAGCTGCTCAGGTATTTCTGAAATTCAGTACTCATGTATTCACCGCCGTTATCACTTCTAATCATTTTTATTTTCTTACCAGTTTCATTTTCCACAAGAACTTTGAATAATTTAAATTTTTCAAAAACTTCAGACTTCGCCTTAAGAAAATAAATGAATGTTTTTCTAGTGAAGTCATCTATGAAAATTAGAAAATATAGCGCACCATTCAAAGATGGTACTTGCATGGGACCACACACATCTGTATGAATTAATCCTAAAACCTCACGTGCTCTATTATAACTTTTCTTAGGAAATGGTAATTTTGTTTGTTTTCCTTTAATACAAGCAATACAAGGATTAAAACAAGAATTATCAAAATCCATACCTGTTACCAATCCATCCTTCATTAGGTGCATACTTCTCAAGTTGAGATGGCCGAGCCTTTTGTGCCAAACCTCCTGTGAAGCCTTGCTGTCATCAGATCCATGTGACATCTCATTTCCTGACTCACACTCCTCAGACAACCTACTCACCAAGTTCATGGCAACCTTTGACCTTACCTCACAGCTTGATTCCCTATTCATAATGTCAAGTACATACACTCCATTATGATTAGTAGCAGTAGCAATTAATTCCCTACCATCTAGTATCTTACACCCTTTTGGACTGAATGTAACACTATAACCTTTCCTATTTAATTCACTAACTGATAATAAACTTGCAGAAAGCTTAGGAATATATAGTAAATATTACTTATTGTCTTTAAACCATTTTTCAAATGTACTTTAACACTGCCAAATCCTTCAGTTTTTATTACTTCACCATTTGCAATATTCACTTCCATTGACTTTGTATACTGAAAATCAAACATATGTTCCTTGTTATTCGACATATGGTTTGTAGCGCCTGAGTCCACTATCCAGACATCATTTTTCACGCTCACTGACAAAGCAGCCAATAAATATCTATCCTTTTGTGATGATGAAGTTTTCTTATTCTTCTGTGAGCTATTGTTAAAACTATTAGAGTTCATCGGACAGTCCTTTTTCATGTGGTATGGCTGTTTACACCGAAAACACCTATAAAACTTCTTTGCCGCTAGAGCATTAACACTACTACTAGGCTCTGATTTTTCATTTCGCCTTTGTTGCTCCTGTAAAAGTTTTGATTTCACAATTTCACTTGTAAGTTTCACATTAGAGTTTTCTAAAGCCATAATCATGGGGTCATAATCACTTGTCAAACCACTCAACATTATAACTGCCATAAATTCATCATCCAAAGGTGAACCTATATCCGCAAGCTGCTGTTCAAGCTCTGTAATTTTATTCAAGTAGCTTGCCATGTCCGCTCCCAACTTCATGCCAAACAAAGACCGTAATAATCCAAGCTTACGACATAAGCCTTTATCTTCATAAGCCATTTGTAATCGTGTCCAAGCTTGATATGGGGTTTCTGCTGTCCTCACATGCGCCAACGCCGACGGACCTACCGATAGGCATATTTTCGCCAAAGCCTTTGCATTCTTCTTTGCATCCTTGCACCCTTCCTCCGATAAGATGCTATCATAAAGATCTTCGTGCATTAATGTCATCTTCATTGTAAATTTCCAATTATTATAATCTTCGATCCCCTTCAACTTTTCAATAGGGATTCCGCCATTTACCAAAGACGACGACGACGCCATATTTTCTCAAAAATATGTATTTCTCGCACATCCGAAGAGTACTGGGACCCAAAACCTGTCGTTGGGTGCTGGTTTTTATGCAATTAAAATATAGATGCACTTGGATTATTGTTTTATTCTCAGATATACTACCATGGAACGTGCAATTAATTAATTTTTTTATACAACACAGTAAATTATCCAACCGTACAGAGCAGAGTTGACCACAGACAAAGTAATCACTCCGTTTTTACCACAGAGACTGATACATAGACAAAGACTATAAAATCTTACGTTTATAAATCTAACAACTTTTGGGTATATACCCAAAAGTAGCTTACAAATTATAATTTTGATCAAGTAAAATATCACTTATCTTTCCATATTCGTTAAATATTTAAAGAATATGGAAAGATAAGTGATATTTTACTGAACCAAACAAAATAATAAAATTCTCCGATTTCCATACCATCAATGTTAAAAAGTCGTCAGCCATTCGATATTCCCAGTCCTAAGGATTAAAAAAATCCCTAATTGGCATTCAGAATTCTGATCAGCAAACAAAATATTTTGCGCGGAATGTCCGCGCGAATTATTTGCATTTTGTTCTGCCGAAACCTTTTAGTTCGACAATTTAATACATTTAAATATTGTGACATTCGTTAACGGCTCTTCTCGCTAGAAGTGATAATATTGAGTCCTGGAAATATTATAGTTTTGCTCATGAATATTTAACTCAACAGTAGTATAGCAAAAGAATTACTGTTGATACCATTATTGAAAATAAAATTGTTTTCATCGGTCGGCAAAGAAAAGTTCAATTGTTCTCATCCTCAGTAAGAAGACGGAGGTAAGGTTTTATGCAAGTAACTTCTACCACTGATTTGGAATGCAGTCCTAACCGAGAAGAACAAGCTTCTAACTTAAATACTTGACGGTAAGTGAAAATGCAGCCTAAGATGGAGCGCGCTTGCCTAGAAAATAAATGCCTATTCAATGTTGTTTGGAAGATACCCAAATTGGAAAAATGGAAGCCGGAAAGGCATTCCAAATGGCAGTGTGTAGAACAAGGGATGAAGACCGCAACCCCGACCATTGTCCGATGTCTTACGATTCGAAGGTAGAATGGTGATGGTAGAACTCAGTTGAAAAATTCCTGAGCACACTCTCCGAAATAAACACGGTGTTTGCTCTTTAAATAATGCAATAACAATATTATGTTGCGCACAGTTAAGATCCACGATCAGTTAATTAGTTCCACGAATTAAAATTAAGATGAGTTTTTAATGTCATGTATTGAGGAGCACGTAGAGAGGTATGGTATGGTACACTTATACTATACTAGGTATAAAAAATATTATGTTGCAGAAATACCAGAGTTAATAAAAAAAAAATAACCAATGATGAGCAGCAATTGGAACTCTTTATTTATTTTAGGGAAATAAAAACGCAATAATTCAGGTATGATAATTATAATAACCACTACTTAGTTCCCGCAAGCGTGAACATAATTTGAACAAAACGTTTGCATTAAGCTACGCTGGAGTGCTACGCGAGTGCTACGACTAAATGTAGCAATTACTTGTTTTCTCGTAGAGTTATAAATAATTTGAAATGGCTGTTCCACGTCGAGATTAAGGATCGCTTTGTATTTGTACGGTAAAGTTATGTTATCGTAAAGAATCTGCTAGTATTTTAGATAAAACCTCACACTTATAATATGACTAATGTGCAAGGGGTCAGGACTCTCAGTTATGGGGATGACGAATAATTTAGCTGGGTCGAAATACTTAATATTTTTGAGAAATAGATGATGATCTTATCAAGTCCCTTAAAATCTTTTTCAATATTTTTTTTCTAGAAGTCGTACTTATTTATTTTATAAAGTTAACTTAACGAAAATAATATTAGTAAATTTTTAATGTGTATACTCACTTTATGGTCTGAACCTATGTCCTTTTACGACACCTAGTAAAATAGAATATTTTGTTACAGTTTAATTAAAACGACGTACTCATACTAAAGTGAAGACCTTTGTGTAGGGCCACTGCTTGATTTTAAAAGGGACTGTGTTTGGGTGCGCATATGCGTCGCTTATGCTTTTCTGGGAGAAACTACTTGTTTACCTTCTAACGCGGCTAAGGAAAAACAGATTATATTTAGTAATAGTATGTAAGCTGTATGAAGCTCATTTCAGCAGGCCCACGTTTGTATTGGCCATAATAATATAACCTACTAGCTTTTGCCAGCGACTCCGTCCGCGTAAGGCGCAGTTAAACAAGAAGAGTTTCTTGAATCCACATTTTCGACACTTGAATTCAATCTTCGCTTAACTGATACGAGTTTTTGTCATAATATATAATAGGTGCTGGAGTGGCGACCCCGCACTGGGAAACGCAGTGTTGGCAGACCCCCCCACTATGTGGACCGATGACATCAAACGAGTCGCAGGGAGCCGCTGGATTCAGGTGGCGCAAGAACAAGACTTGTGGAAGTCCAGGCAAGAGACCTTTGCCCAGCAGTGGACGTCTATTAGTTGACAAAGAAGAAGAAGAAGAAGTATAATAATTTAATGTAATCTAATAGAGGGCGAAAATTGTATTGAGACTTATCACTAAAAATCATATCAAATCACGAACTGTTCCCCGTTGCTGTATGATGAAAGGACAAACCAACAAACAAACACACTTTAGAATTAGAAAGGATGTCCAATCCGCTTCCCGACGAGGTCGTGGCCCCGCAGTAAGGGCCGGCCCTACTGCGCCGGGGTATAAGCTTGCGGGTGATGTCTGTATGCGCAATTTAATTTGGCGACCTTACCCCGACCCCCCCCCCCCCCCCCCCCGCGACCCGCGCGCGCTGTTTAGGCGCAAACAGTGGATACGTAATGAATAAAACATGTGCTCATACGTCGCGGCGCTTGAGCCTTCCCAGCGTGGCCATTGCATACGCGACAACTTTTAAGCGATAAGCGACAAGCTTCAAGTCATAAGCGAAGCGAGTTCTAGTTTGACTGCTCCCTTCCTTTTTTAGGGTTCCGTACCCAAAGGGTACCAACGGGACCCTATTACTAAGCCTACGCTGTCCGTCCGTCCGTCCGTCCGTCCGTCCGTCTGTCAGCGGGCTGTATCTCGTAAACCGTGATAGATAGACAGGTGAAATTTTCACATTTTATGTATTTCTATTGCCGCTATAACAACAAATAATAAAAATTAAATTAAATTAAAAAAAATAAATTAAAATATTTCCATGGGTACATGGAAATATTTTTTTTAACGGAACCCTAAAAGAGCGAGGCCCGACTCGCACTTGGCCGATTTTTGTTCGATGACAAGGTAGCTAGTGACTGCGATCTCACCTGATGGTAAGTGATACTATTGTAAGTCTACTGACTGTCTGTCCACAGTGTAAGGATCTAAGTGATGCGGGTTGTAACGTTCCTCAAATATGGTTGAGCGAAGCAATAGCTGGATCATGCGTCATTCTCGTGAACGGGCGCTACCAGCGAGAATGGGGCTACTTTCGGTCTGCTCATCTTAACATGTGTTGAATTATAATTAGGTTGCTTTTGTGGAACTCATTGTGGAAACACTGCACATATAGCATAGTATCTATTGAATTATATAAACTTGTTTTGAAAAGAGCAACCGCCGAGTTCTAGTTGGTTCTTCTCGGCAGGAAGGGCATTCCGAGCCAGTGGTAGACTCATCGACGATTCAAAAGAAACTTCTAAAAAACTTTATTTGAATAAAAAGCATTTCTATTCTAAATTCTATTCTAAAATGGTTGTGGGCTAACTTGGAAGGAGTATGGCAGTGTAAAATAGACCCATACTCCCAATCGGTTTCTACACATCATCGGGCCAGCACGTCTTTGACGGTAACTACCACCACTACCCGTAACTACCCACAGTCACAGCCTTCCAGCAGACCTGATACGAGACAGAAATCAATTCAGAAAATGTTAATTCCCAAATTGGCTCTAAGTGGAGATGTTCTACTTACAAGACTAACAATTAATATTAGACAAAGAAAAATTGGCTGTCTGTAAAGTCGGTTTACGGACGATCATAGTTCTACGTGATAACTTCATAGTGAAAAATTGATGAAAAATTGCATACTTTTATGAATTGAATTATTATCACAGAATTATCATTATTTTGAATAATACAAAGGAGTTAATTGAAAATTACAATTTTCTCTAGTCAAAAGCCAACGCTTGGGCCTTGCACGCGCAGTCTCAGGCGGAACGTGACACATTTTCCTGCGTGCAGCCGGTGTTCATCGATTTATAAGACGTTATCACGTCAAAATATAATATCAATATAATAATATTACTTATGTCTTTTTTACCTATTGAAGAATAAAATTTTAATTATCGTGATTGTAATGGCTCCGATCAAGGAAAGGCAATATAGAGCTTTGACGATTTTCTTTTCAGAATTTCAAGTGGTTCTAAAGTCCTTCAGAGTTGTATAGACGCGAAGCATTGTATGCGAGCTGCACTTTATCCATGTAAATACGAGTATACTGTAGTGTAATGCCTTTTGAATTAATGTTCTTTCGCGACAGCCTTTTTTAGTAGTCGACCAAGCGAAGCGAAGGTCTCTGAGTTTACTTGAGTGAATTTGCACTTGTCCGTCCGTCCGTCCGTCCGCCTGTCAGAGCCTTATAAGTTCTGAATTATAATAACTAGTGGTTCGCCCCGAACTGAGACCTCGCGGTAACGGTATCCCATGATTATTCATTCAATCGATACATGATAACCAAAACTGACATTATTATTATGCCCGTTTTCACCAAACATACCTAAATCATCCCCTAAGTAGGAGTCTCTTAACGTAGGTAGCTCCTAAATACAATCCTAAGTCCTAACATCCGTCCCAATATCCTTTTAGGTGTCCCGTACAGGATCGTGATAAATAAGTTGACAGAAAACATCAATCACCTAACTTATAGGTAGCCCGTAAAGGTTAGGGAACGTTAGTGAAAACATTGAATTATTTATCAAACATTGAATTTAACTCGTAGTTCCATGGGAATAGTTACTGACTGCGCCATCTATTAGCATTATTGTGAAGCTATGTTGATGCTATATGAATTACTGACGCCCATTAAAAATTAAATAATCTCGTTTCTTTATAATATTCATATAATTTTAGTATTTGTTGTTCAAGTACAGGATATAAGTGACCTAAAAACATAAAATCAGTTTGAAAATCCATAGCGGATTTTTCTAGAGAGCGTCTTCAAGCGAGCGTATAAAATCGCCACTTTGAAAGCCCCCCATTTCGTCAATTTTAAGGGAAAAATTAAAAAAAAAATATTTTTGTACTCAGTTCAAAATTATCTTTAAAATGATACGTAACAATTTTATGTAACGCGATTTTTTTTTTTTACTTCGCATTCGCTTCTATGAGAGCCCCCCTGAAATAAAGATTTTTATAACTTTTTAAGCCATTTTCGGCTGGAGGCCATCGGTTTACATATTATATCTAAATTTGAAGTAATTACGTTCAGTAATTCAAAAGTTATAAGGCTCTGACAGACGGACGGACGGACGGACGGACGGACGGACAAGTGCAAATCGCCCTAGTTAACTCAAAGACCTTCGCTTCGCTCGGTCGATAATAATAATAAAGCCTTTTATTACTGAAAACAGAACACAAATCACAAGTTTACAATATACATCTTAGATGTTTGAAATTCTTATATACATATAGCTTTATTTACTTACTTACTAAATTAATTGTATGATTTAAATAATCATTTACAATTTCTTTCAACTTAATTTTAAACATTACACAACCCATACAATCAACACTTCTATACTAGTGGTTCGCCCCGAACTGAGACCTCGCGGTAACGGTATGCCATGATTATTCATTCAATCGATACATGATAACCAAAACTGACATTATTATTATGCCCGTTTTCACCAAACATACCTAAATCATCCCCTAAGTAGGAGTCTCTTAACGTAGGTAGCTCCTAAATACAATCCTAAGTCCTAACATCCGTCCCAATATCCTTTTAGGTGTCCCGTACAGGATCGTGATAAATAAGTTGACAGAAAACATCAATCACCTAACTTATAGGTAGCCCGTAAAGGTTAGGGAACGTTAGTGAAAACATTGAATTATTTATCAAACATTGAATTTAACTCGTAGTTCCATGGGAATAGTTACTAACTGCGCCATCTATTAGCATTATTGTGAAGCTATGTTGATGCTATATGAATTACTGACGCCCATTAAAAATTAAATAATCTCGTTTCTTTATAATATTCATATAATTTTAGTATTTGTTGTTCAAGTACAGGATATAAGTGACCTAAAAACATAAAATCAGTTTGAAAATCCATAGCGGATTTTTCTAGAGAGCGTCTTCAAGCGAGCGTATAAAATCGCCACTTTGAAAGCCCCCCATTTCGTCAATTTTAAGGGAAAAATTAAAAAAAAAATATTTTTGTACTCAGTTCAAAATTATCTTTAAAATGATACGTAACAATTTTATGTAACGCGATTTTTTTTTTTTACTTCGCATTCGCTTCTATGAGAGCCCCCCTGAAATAAAGATTTTTATAACTTTTTAAGCCATTTTCGGCTGGAGGCCATCGGTTTACATATTATATCTAAATTTGAAGTAATTACGTTCAGTAATTCAAAAGTTATAAGGCTCTGACAGACGGACGGACGGACGGACGGACGGACGGACAAGTGCAAATCGCCCTAGTTAACTCAAAGACCTTCGCTTCGCTCGGTCGAATATATTCCCTTTAAACATTAAAAATAGGTTTGGTGATTAGGACAGTAAGTAAGTTTTTTTAAATATATATAGGTCCATTAATAGCTCAGTGCTTATTAGGAGTACATTAAGTTAATATTAATTATGTAGAAGTTATTTTATTACCATTATGTACCTAGTTTGATATCCATTGCTTGTGTTCATTAAAATTCACGAAATATCAAATTTATTTTATAAGCATTTAGCAAAAAATAATACAATAAAAATTAAAATGAACACCTAACAACAGTACTACAACATAGTCTCTTTGTAAGTATATTTACTTTTTTTTTATTATTTTCCTAGTTAGAATTTGCATGTGTGATGTACTGAGTTATATCTTATATTTTATAATTTAAAGATCTTGTTTTTATTTTATTTGTGATAGATGAGAGATGATATAGGTTTAGATATATAAAAAATATATATAAAACTTCTAATATTGTGTAAGATTACATTTCTTTTTCTTTTCTATTTTTCAAAATCCATTTTGATATTTAGCAAGGGAGTAAAATACTATAATATAGGATTATATTGAAATATTTTTGGATTTATTATGTTATGTTGTTTTACTATAATAATTATGTATCTATGTGTAAATATATGCTTAGAAGCAATATTAATAAATTAAATAATTGCTATGAATTTGAGACTGTCTTTTCAGTGCGCCTGTTAGGCGAAGGCCTCCTCCGGTTGGCTAATACATTTTCTTGATCTTAATAATATACTGGTTATGATATTTCTATTATCCACCAACAGAAGGGTAGTAGTCTAGCGCTCCCACGGGGACCAGCCGGCTTGGGAGGCGAGAGGGGTAGATGTTCTTAGTTATTTTGATTTTTGATTCTTGTGATGTTTTCGTAATGAACTGTAATTGTTTTTGTTTTGCTTTGCAGTTTTCTGATTGTTTATCTCCAGAGAGGATGGAATATTTGTTTTGCACATATTACTTTCCAAAGATGTATCCTTTTGGGCTTTTAAAATAATTATTTTGTCATATTTTAGAATTCCAGTTTTCCCTTGTTTTCTTTCTTTCTCAAGATCTTTTTTTAATTCTCTTCTTTTTTCCAATACTTCCTTGGGGAAATCTTCCATTATGTAATAATTTGTTTCTTTAAGTAGCTTTTTCCTTTTCAACATTTCAATTTTATTTCCAACTGTAGATAAGGTAACTACCACTGGTCTTAACTTGTTTTTAGTTTTACCCATTCTTCCAACATATTCTAGGCAATTTTTATTCAAGTTTAAATTCATTTTATTATTTACAATACTTAATATCTTATCCTCTAAGTCTTGGTAAGAACGTTCATCATCCTCAATTCCGAAAAAGATTATATTTTTTCGCCTTATATATTTTTCCAAAAAATTAATATGTTGCTGTTGATTATTTATTTTTTCCTCTAGTTCTATATATTTCTTTTCGATGCCTAAAAACATTTTATTAATATGATCATTTATTGTGTTTGTTATTTCATCTTTAATGTCTAGAAAGTCCTGCTTTTGTCTATTGATTTGTTCTTTTATATTCTGAAGCAATTCTGGGACACCTTCCATAGTAGAAAATATAATAAAGATTTAGTCGCGAAAAAAACAACTTGTTTCTTTTGTTTGGTTTGTCTATCTGCCGTATTTATGTGTAGGTAGATTGTCTAGCAAAGTTATAAAGTGTATCTTTCGATGTCTTCCCAATGTCTAGATACAAGTAAATGAGTAACTATCTCGTAGGTAGGTAGGTATATGTCTTTCAAATTTTTATTTCGCTGGTTTACATTCGAATCTGAGCCTTAAGTTATATGAAATAAAGTCTTAACGTAAACCATACCGTTCTTCGCTGTTGATAAAATTATCCGTCCACCTTCACTTTTCATACAGTTTTTTCAAGTAATTAATTCCACTCAGTATCAATATTGACACGAAAATAACTTAATTATATTTTTCCAAATAAGTATTTATCGATATTTTTTCCGATATTCATTGTATAGAATACACGATGAGCAATATTTTCCTATTTCTCTGAAAGTTTGTTGAGCGAATGTTACACGTCAAACATTGAACATGTCGTCCGCGTCGTAACAATAAAACACTTTTTCACGTAGTTATTGGACACCTTTCTATTTGATAACGTTTTCACGCAATTAATGCATCAATCTCTTCTATATTATACTATTTTTATACACTGAGAATTGCGTTAACTATTTTAAAACACATAAATTACGGAGCTGTTAGAACCATGTCGCACTGCAACGCCCTCTCCAGGCTGTTCTGAATTACTGAACGTAATTACTTTCAATTATAGATATGATATGTAAACCGATGGCTTCCAGCCGAAAATGGCTTAAAAAGTTATAAAAATCTTTATTTCAGGGGGGCTCTCATAGAAGCGAATGCGAAGTAAAATATATTTTTTTGCATTTCATAGGGTTGCAGTACCTCATTTTAAAGATAATTTGGAACAGAGTACAAAAGTATTTTTTTTTCCTAAAATTGACGAAATGGGGGGCTTTCAAAGTGGAGATTGAATTCGAGGCTAGATCTCTAAAACCACTTTATTTTAAAACTTGAAACCTACACATAATTTGAGTTATATTCTGTACTTGAACAACAAATACTAAGATTAGTTAAATATTATAAAGAAACGAAATTATTAAAGTTTTAATGGGCATCAATGTTTTTAACAAAACTTCACTATACTGTTAATAGATGGCGCTGTCTTTAATATTGTAAATACAGTTTTGCGTCAGCTATTCTTATTTTGTCTATTACTAATTATGTTATTCAATTAGCAAATTATTATCAATAAAAGTATCACGTTGTTTTTGGAAAAGTAAATCCGTTTCTGTTTACAATAATTAGACGTTAGCACCTATTTACTACCGTATGATGGTACTGAGTCTATGAATGTAAAGATGAGCGCGCATCTAGACATGCTCGCCGCAGAAGCCGCAAGCGCGCAGTCATGGCATTTTATAATTTTTTTTATTATCAAATCGTTTACTACGTAACACCCGTTCAGTGAACCAGCTGTATTTTAGTAAAATACTGTAGGCATACGCATCCCATCCACGAAAGCGTATGACGATTGACGTCATCAGATTCGGCGCGTTTTAATTACAATATATAGTTAAAACTACCTTATGGGAATTATGGGATACCGCGAGGTCTCAGTTCGGGGCGAACCACTAGTTATTTATCTTTGGTTTATAGGTCTACGTGAGGTAAATTTTTTGGTAGGTAGTGGTTTGGTCAAGATGCTTAAATACCTACCTACAGTATATAAGTTTCTTGGGTTTGGTAGTCTGGTTGATAACAATAATTGTGACCATCATTTTCGATTTTTACAATTGTTTGTGAATTTAACATGATATTTTAACAGCTTTTCACAGACACAAAACTATTTTAAAGCATTTAAATGAATGAGATGACTCACGAAACTATGATTACAAAAACCCTAGGTAAGTAATAAAATAAAAACACTAGGTATAAACGTAAAAATACTGAAAGAAAAAGCTTCAAGTATGATGTACTGCTTTTTATAAGATAAAATATGATGGACTTAAGAAGTGAAATATGTATCTTTTTTCACTTTTTTATTTTGTATTCCACTCCTTTTATTGTTCTATTTCTTAGATAACTGGCTCACAATATGCCTCATTTGATACATCAGGCCACAGAGTAGAATCATGTAGAAACAATAGATACTCAGCAATCGCTTCTAACATCTTAAATACGAAAGTGTTCCTTCGTTGGTTTGCTGGTGCTTGGTTAGTCCTTCAGTCATTCAGCAACGGAACAACCGATTGATGTGGTTGTATATGACGACTTAAGAGAGCGTCATGCCGTTTGCCGCAGCATACGAGTCGACCTTACCTCCAAGGCGCACCAATTGATGTTCCGCGTCAAAATCATTAAAAAAGCGACTTCGTCCACGTGGATTAATACCGCGGGAATTCTTTGATTTTTCGCGATGCCTATGTCACCCTCCATGTTCTCAACTATACCTATCCAAAAAATCACGTCAATCCGTAGGTTTGTTGCAGCGTGATTGACGGACAAACCAACAAACAAACACATTTTCGCATTTATAATGTATAGTTATTAGTAAAAAAGAATTAATACTGCGATAATAAAGGCGATCTAATTAAATTTTAGAATACAAAAGCTGTGACTTAAATATGATAGTTAGATATATTCCCTTGGGGACTTTTTATAGGAAATAATGATTACTATAATCATTACTTGATATATTATCATCACATAATTTTTATGTATCGTCAATAGTTTTCTCAGCATACGCCAAATAATGCATTTTATACACTTACATTATTTTCAATTTACATTATTGCAATTTTCTTAAGGATCTCTAATTTTTTTGAAAATAAATTATAGCCTATGCTACTTCCTGATAACTTAGCTTTCTATTGGTGAAAAAATGGTTCAAATCGGTCCAGTAGCTACAGAGCATATTCGGTACAAACAAACAAACAAAAAATCAAACAAACAAAAAAATCTCTCCTCTTTATAATATAAGTTTAAATGTATAGATAGATAATAATTGGTAATTAATTTGCCATCGAGAAGTAAAACACTATTTCTTTTTTTCCGTTTCCCAAAAAAAAGAGGAGGTTGTAGTTGAGTCTGTAACTTCGTATGCATGGAATTATCTAAACATATAAAAGGAAATGGTGACTGACTGATGGGTCAACGCACAGCTTAAACATCAGAACAAATGGGTTGAGCTGGCTAGCTATTATGACGTAGACGTCCGCTGATGGGTCAATTTCAACAAAGTGGTATTTTTCTTTCATTTCGGTGAACTTTCGTATTTTAAGTTTTTTTTAAATTTAAGCTGTAGTATATTATACTTCTTGATATAGGTTATGCTCTTATGTAATGCCATCAAAATATATCCTATTAAACCTATGTAAATTCGTGTTTGAAATTTGGATGCCACCGAAATGAAACATTCGTTCACCGAAATGAAATAACTAACCACCGAAATGAAATAACTAGCCACCGAAATGAAATAATGTGTCCACCGAAATGAAAATGCACCGAAAACGTATACAGACAGGCAAAATATAGTTAAAACCGTGTACAACGACATCGTTTAGAACAACATATCGAAATTGACTAACATCAAAGGTCCCGGCTGAATTCTATATGACCACCTTATTAAACATATCGCTTTTTACGACATCGCTTACTACGACATACCTGATTAAGCGACTACATTTCACTAATATCTTCGGAGAATGAGATCTGTTAGAACGACCAGCTGTATTGTAAACAATTTGGATAAGTAACAAAATCCACATCTGGGGCACAATATAATTCACTATACTGTTACTAGATGGCGCTGTCTTTAATATTGTAAATATGCATCCCATCCACGAAGGCAGATGACGATTGACGTCATCAGATTCGGCGCGTTTTAATTACAATATAATATAGTTAAAACTACCTTATGGGAATTATGGGATACCGCGAGGTCTCAGTTCGGCGCGAACCACTAGTTTAGTGCGTCTTGTGTACAGATAAGTAACAGACTGACTGGAGGGGTATGAAGAAGCGGGCTTTGATTATACTGCATGCACGTGTAATTTGTTTCTAAGAATTACAAAAGACCCTAAACTCGAAGCGTTTTCGTTTACTTTGCGATCTTAATAGCCCTTGACCATTATATTTTGCCCCAGATGTGGATATTGTTACCTATTCAAATTGCTTACAATACAGCTGGTCATTCTAACAGATATCATTCTCCGAAGATATTAGTGAAATGTAGTCGCTTAATCAGGTATGTCGTAGTAAGCGATGTCGTAAAAAGCGATATTTTCGATAAGGCGGTCATATAGCATTCATCCGGGACCTTTGATTGTGGTCAATATAACCAATATGTTGTTCTAAACGATATCGTCGTAAACGGTTTTAACTGTATATCAAATTATATTTAAATCCGTTGAGTAGTTTTCACGTGATGAGCGTACAGACAGTCAGACAGACAGACTAAAATGATAAAAAAAATTGTTTTACAGTATTGGTAATAAAGCGTCCTCCTATTAAAATGTTCATATATATACATACAATAAAATTAAACAAATATTTTGAAAAATTCACGTGGTCATCCGAATTTTCACCGAAATGAAATAATAATCCACCGAAATGAAATAATAATCCACCGAAATGAAATAATAATCCACCGAAATGATAAAACAATCCACCGAAATGAAACTATTATACACCGAAATGATAAAAGCTCACCGAAATGAGAATTTTTATCATTTCGGTGGCCAGTTTAGGCCACCGAATCCACCGAAATGATAACACCGAAATGAAAACCAAGGGTAAAAATTAGCATAACTAAAAAAGTACTTTCTATAGGATATAAGGAATACTACACAAATAAACATATTACCTATAGCTCATTCATTAGTATTTAATTAAATATACTAGCTTATTGCAAGAAAAGTTATACCTATACACGGAAATGAAAAGAAATGTGTCGCACGTCACCGAAATGACATACAAACTTTTTTTTGGGGAACAAGCAGGCAATTGGCGCACTTCCATACACGATAAACACCTAGAGGCTACTATTACGTATGTTCTAAACGCATAAGGGGGGAGCTAGAGTTGTTCTATGCAAAAATATTCTTGATTAACTTTAAGCCACCGAAATGAAAGGACTTTCTGGGACACATGCATTTTTACTTACCAGTTCTTAATCTGGGTAGATATTATTATAAAATTACTTTGTGATAATACTAACACTATTAACGATTTAAATAAAAGTAGCCATAAGCCAAAACAACCAATAGTTTTTGTTTTATGAGGGAAATTACACTGAAAAATGTTGGGAGGACAGCCACCGAAATGAAAAATTAGGGGTTTAAAATTTTCTTTATTCCTAAACTGCAATCTTTATCGAGAAATATATACTGGCTCCATAAAGATAACATACTCTTCTGCCTAGAAAAAAATATAAGCACTGTAAAGTAACGGTCTGCAGTACCGATTTCATACATGCCGCGTAAATTTTGCTGTTGGGAAATCCACCCTGATAAAGGATTTTTGAAAATTCAACTCCTAAGGGGTTGAAATAGGGGTTAGAAAAATATAACTTAACGTGAGAGAAGTCATGGGAAAAAGTTAGTGTTTTTATAAAAACCCACGGGAACCCTTTGTGTTCAAAAGTGGATGATATCAAGCCTAATCAAGTTCTCAGTTATACCCACCAAGGATGGTTAGCTCGGTTACGTCATGATTGAAGGACAAACAAAAACACATTTGTAATATTATTAGGATGTCCTCTCTGCAAGCGGCTAGTCTGTGCATAACGAAGGTAATTGAATCTCTCGAGGAGCCAATCCCCTGCAAGACATCACGGATGCATTTGCATGCGAGGCAAGATGCGAAGCTAGTAGCTTTGTGCGTTTACCTTCATACTGTAATGGGCTTTGAATAGTTAAAAAAAAAATTGAGATCTCTGTAATGGGCGCTTCACACAAGGTAGAGCAGCGATTTACTGCTAAGGACTATTATTTACATTTTACATCCCTCCCTCTCGCATTTATCTTCGACAGTTAAATTACGTATATTTTAGATATAGTTTTATTATGATATATCTAGATTTTGATAGAGAAAAAGGGTGAAAGCTACTGTTAACTTTTATCGCTCTTATTCTCTATCAAAAACTAGGTATGATACTAAAAGTCTTAAATATCCGTAAATTAATTGCCGAAGATAATAATATTGACCACATTTTGTACCACCAAAAGTATCTGAGATTTTTACAATCATTGAAAATATTATAATGTGCCAGAGAGAGGGATACCGAATGTAATATTCCTCTTAAGAGAAAACACAGGCGGCCGTTTGTGTACAAACGTATTCTTCAGCTTTATCATAGTAGAGACAATATTTTTGTACCATAAAATCCATAATAGGTATTACTCTCCGTGCCATGTCTCACTTTTTAGTTTTAGCGTTATCGTATCAGAAAAAGTCCGTATTAAGCCATACCTAGTTTTAAAAGTCAATAAATACTTAAAATATTACATACAGTTTTGTGTAAAATAATGTTATCTCACGAAGCCAATTCCAATAACTGAGCGCATTTGTTGCGTCTCAAAGTGGAATAAATTTAATCCAGGCTACCATTGTAAACAAATGCAGTGAACAAGTGACTACCGTACGCTTTGACAAAGATTCAATTGGACTGGATAATCTCTTTGAATAAAACTGTTTGTAAGAAACTGATATGGAGCCCGGAGCCTTCTCTATGTATAATGTTCTTAAAGGTGTGTGAAGAACTGCTCATTCACTCGTGGAAGCTCAACCTGTGTCTACGCCACGGGTTGATGAAGAATATTTGAATGGAAATCTAGAATGTCGTATCACAGTTTATATTTATAGATTAAAGTTCAGTTACTAAACAAACTTCGTTAGTATGACTAGGGGAGATAATTGAAGCTGCTCTACCTCTGATTATTTTCCTAAAATAAGAAAGTCATCATGTTAATATTTCTCTTGCACTATTATATCGTTGCATTGAACATCGATTTTGCGTCACCCCATCGTGAATTATTGCGGCTCTGAATTGGTTAACGGAACTCATATGGATGCAATCATGCGAGGAGCTCGCTTGCCTGTATTGTTGAATTACTGGTTATTACTTTGTATGTCAGTGTGTTCGGTAAGGCTTCATAATTGCAACAGTGTACCTGCTATGTGCTACGGTGCTGCTCGTATAATTTAATACAAAAAAATCTTTTTAAACAACCGACTTCAAACTGCCGCTTTACGGCATTACACACACACTATACAAAGTATACTAGTGGTTCGCCCCGAACTGAGACCTCGCGGTAACGGTATCCCATGATTATTCATTCAATCGATACATGATAACCAAAACTGACATTATTATTATGCCCGTTTTCACCAAACATACCTAAATCATCCCCTAAGTAGGAGTCTCTTAACGTAGGTAGCTCCTAAATACAATCCTAAGTCCTAACATCCGTCCCAATATCCTTTTAGGTGTCCCGTACAGGATCGTGATAAATAAGTTGACAGAAAACATCAATCACCTAACTTATAGGTAGCCCGTAAAGGTTAGGGAACGTTAGTGAAAACATTGAATTATTTATCAAACATTGAATTTAACTCGTAGTTCCATGGGAATAGTTACTGACTGCGCCATCTATTAGCATTATTGTGAAGCTATGTTGATGCTATATGAATTACTGACGCCCATTAAAAATTAAATAATCTCGTTTCTTTATAATATTCATATAATTTTAGTATTTGTTGTTCAAGTACAGGATATAAGTGACCTAAAAACATAAAATCAGTTTGAAAATCCATAGCGGATTTTTCTAGAGAGCGTCTTCAAGCGAGCGTATAAAATCGCCACTTTGAAAGCCCCCCATTTCGTCAATTTTAAGGGAAAAATTAAAAAAAAAATATTTTTGTACTCAGTTCAAAATTATCTTTAAAATGATACGTAACAATTTTATGTAACGCGATTTTTTTTTTTTTACTTCGCATTCGCTTCTATGAGAGCCCCCCTGAAATAAAGATTTTTATAACTTTTTAAGCCATTTTCGGCTGGAGGCCATCGGTTTACATATTATATCTAAATTTGAAGTAATTACGTTCAGTAATTCAAAAGTTATAAGGCTCTGACAGACGGACGGACGGACGGACGGACGGACGGACAAGTGCAAATCGCCCTAGTTAACTCAAAGACCTTCGCTTCGCTCGGTCGATAATTTAGTGTTGATATTTTAACCACCGCTCAACCGATTTCGATAAAATTTATATGGGATCACCTGGGGAGTATATATACCCTTTCAACCAAAAAAAGAATTCCCAAATCGGTTCAGGAGTCTTCGAGTAATCGGTGAACATACATAAAAAACAAGATTCCGACGAATTGATAACCTCCTCCTTTTTTGAAGTTGGTTAAAAATGATGAGTACGAGACATATCTAAAATATTGGCCTCTTTTTATAAAACCCGGCTTGTTTTTGCTCAAAGAAGTAGTTAAAACTATTGTATTTGGTATAAGTTTTGATAACCTTCCAAGCGTATTGCTGTGTATTTCTATGGCCCACGTAGGCTACCTATTAAGTGCGCTGTAGTCTAGGGTTCAAGGGTTTCAGGTTCGATTAACATTAGGGGCAATTTAGACATTTATAATTTCTAAGATATTTGTGGCCTGGTTTTGGTGAGAGGCTTTAGCAGTGGCTAATTACCACTCTACCAGCAAAGACGTACCGCCAAGCGATGTAGCGTTCCAGTACGATGCCTCGTGGAAACTGATTATGGAGATCGTTTCGAGAGAGCCCGTTTTCATCTTTAACTGATTTTCGACTCATCACTAATGAGATTGCAGTCGGTCTAACTTACTATCGGATAAAAATCAAGATTTTGATATGTGCGTGATATAATTCATATTCTACATGGAAAATGAATCCGAAAGCATTTAAGTATAGTTTAAGCTATGTGCTTCTGATAGGTACTTCACGATTCCATGAAAGCAGAACAATAACGGTACGTGTTGCTGATCATCGTTTTAAAAGGCGTGCTTTGAAGCACCATTGTTCTAGGAGACAAAATTTGATAAGATATCACGTGCCGGGCCGGATCCGGCACCAAGCAACCCTTTCCGGTTTCCGGGTAAATAAATTTAAGGTTAAATATGCGTTCACGGTTTTTTACGAATTTGTTGCTCCGCGTGATGAGCCACGAAAAATGAAGTAACCTCTATATACTGAGGATATTATTTTGTTCATAGAAAGAAAATGTTGACCTATGAAACCTTATTGAATGTGCACTCATATAGATATTTGAATAAATAACTTAAACAGTAGTAAGTACCTCATGCAAAGTTATTCATAATATTCCTTTAGCCGCGCTTTTCGATGCAACAACCGCGAGAAAACGATGTCGCACTGTAAATGAATACACTTGCAAGAGTTTACGATTTCTTTATTATTCTGAGGGCCGATTTTATTAACGTTAAACTTATGTTAATGTTCGTAAAATCGGATAAGACTTATCTTATCCGAGTGTAAGTTTGACATTTTGGCAAATTTTGCTATACAAAAACTGTCAGAATGCCTAATTTATTTCTCGGTTAAACGTCACTCGACGTTGGTGAAATCGGCACTAAGAGAACAAAAAAGCCAATTTCACCATCGTGCATCGCCGAGAAACGTTCAACCGAGAAGTAAAGATGTTCTGAGAGTTTCTTTTATTTCAAAGCTCATCAAAACGTAGTCGTATAATTTATTCATTGTATACATCCCGCTGTGGTCATGGCCAGGCCTTAAATAAGTTTGTAATATTATCGTTGTCCCCCCCCCGTTCCCCGCGCGTCCCGCGCCCCCGTCACCTCCCTTCATTTGAATACACCCTGTTTATTGTTGCCAAATTTTTCCTTCGCGCCATTTCACAGTATCATCGAATAATCCACGCTTCATAATATAATAAATATGCTAGTTTGTTTGTTGCAAGCTTTTCACGTGTCATAGTGATATCAAAAGTAATGCATGTTGAGTTTTATGTTGAATTACGCCAGTGTACGTACCTGACAATTTCCATTTAGGGTATTGCCCATAAAACCCTAAATCCTTGCGAGATCAAATCAGAAATGAGGAGATCCGTAGGAGAACCAAAGTCACCGACATAGCTCAGCGTGTCGCGAAACTGAAGTGGAAATGGGCGGAGCACATAGTTCGAAGAGCTGATGGTCGTTGGGGTCCCAAGGTGCTGGAGTGGCGACCCCGCACCGGGAAACGCAGTGTTGGCAGTGTTGGACCGACGACATCAAACGAGTCGCAGGGAGCCGCTGGATTCAAGCGGCGCAAGACCGAAGCCTGTGGAAGTCCATGCAGGAGATCTTGTCCAGCAGTGGACGTCTATAGGTTGATAAAGAAGAAGAAGAAGACGTACCTGACAACAGTGACCATTTTTCTTTATTGAAAATGAGGCTAGGAGCCCCAACACTAGCTGAGTGACTCGCCTGTTGGTAGCGTTGCTCTTCTGTACAAATAAACATTATCTGTACATTGTGTACCGAGTATAGTTTATGTTTGTTTTTAAATTTTGATTTATTTTGTACATTTTAAAATCTGAATTATATAAAGGGAAAAGGTGACTGACTGTCTGACTGACTGACTGATCTATCAACGCACAGCTCAAACCACTGGATGGATTGGGTTGAAATTTGGCATTTACATATAGCTATTATGACGCACGCATCTGCTAAGAAAGGATCTTTGAACATTGAACCCCTAGGGAGGTAAAATAGTGAGCGAAGCTGCGGGCAAAAGCTAGTAAAATAATAAAACATAAAAAAAATTGGTTGTCTGTAAAGTCGGTTTACGGACGATAGTTTTACGTGATAACGTCATAAAGAAACATTGATGAAAAACTGCATACTTTTATGAATTTAATTAAATTATTATCACTGAATTATCATTATTTTGTATCATACAAAGAAGGAGTTAATTGAAAATTACAATTTTCTCTAGTCACAAGCCAATGCTTGGGCCAAACGTGCCTCTCTATCGCTTGTTCCGCGCTCTCGCTTGCACGCGCAGGCTCAGGCGGAACGTGGCCCTTTTTCGTGTGTGCAGCCGGTGTTCATCGATTTATAAGACGTTATCACGTCAAAAATACAAAACAAGGTTTTTAATCGTTCCATTTTTTTCACGTGGAAAGAGAAAGATTTAAAAGTACATAAATTCCACGCGAACGCGGTTACAGGTTTCAAGTAGTCGAATAATATTCCGGCGGTTGCCGCGAGTATTATCTCGGGCTTCCGTGCGAGTTGGTGCTCCTTCGGATTATTTGATTCGCCGTATATCAGAATAACGTGAAAACGACATTGCTGGAGGTGGAAATGTGATATTGTTTTGACGGAATGTAATGGTTTTATTGTTTCGCTGCTTTCGCAGGCGTTCAAAAACACTTTTATTACATAAAATGGGTTTACAATTTATAGGTATAAAGTTATTTTAGTTTTTGTGTTTTAGCTTTATCTTTTCATCTTTACTTGCCAGACAAGAAATTATAAATTCTTAGAATACAATAGAATAGAATAGAAATATTTTTTATTCAAATAAAATTTTACAAGTGCTTTTGAATAGTCGATGAATCTACCACTGGTTCGGAATGCCCTTCCTGCCGACAAGAACCAGCAAGAAACTCGGCGGTTGCTCTTTTCAAAAGAAATTTACAATACAGTAAATACTATGCTATATATGCAGTGTTTCCACAATGAGGGATGTTCCAAAATGCATACCGACTAACTTCTATCTTAAGATGGATAAAGTAGCCCCATTGCCTCTGGTGGAACCCGTTCACGAGCATGACGCATGACCCAGCCATTGCTTCGCTCAACCATATTTCAGGGAACGTAACAACCCGCATCACACCACCACAGAAATGTTTTAAGAGTGCGTGACATACTTATGCTACCCATGTTAATGCATCGAATTAAAAACGAATATTCAAATACTCATTTTAAGACATCACTTAAATTGCTCGAACTGGGGAATCGAATTTAACACCTATTGCTTATAAAACCATAGCCGCCATTGCGCTTATCAGCCCCAGAGAGAACAGTCAAGATATGCCATACAATATGAAGGACTAAATAATTACCTCAGAATAGTATAGAATAGAAATATTTTTATTCATATAAACTTTTTACAAGTGCTTTTTAAACGTCGATGAGTCTACCCTACTAATATTATAATCCTACTTTCTATCCTACTAATATTATAAATATGAAAGTTTGTGAGGATGGATGTATATAGATGGGTGGATGTTTGTTACTCTTTCACGCCACAACGAATGAACCGATTTGGCTGAAATTTGGAATGGAGATAGCTCATACCCAGGATTAACACATAGGCTACCTGGAAAATAACAGAGTTCCCGCGGGAATTAAAAACCTTAATTCACGTGGACGAAGTCGGGAGGGTGTTTTTTTATTATGACGAAATATTTTGTTAAAGGGTTATGACCATCGGCGTAGCAGATTCTACCGAGGAGGATTCATCCAGAAACTTGTGCACTGTCTACCGCGTGTATTAGTTCTCAGATGCTTATCATCCAAGTCACGCGCACAGCACTCACTCATAGACGTAGGAATATAATATGAGGTAGCGGGGGAGTTACACTAATACGCCGCGCGTGCTCAGCACTTCGCTGTTGTGCCCTTTTTGTGTTACTTACTCGTAAGTGCTACAACACACGATTATTGTGTTATTTCCAATTTGCCTTCTTTTATTTTTGATTTCACCTCTCAGTTTAGGTAGCTTGCTAGTTTATTCAAAGTTTTTAACCGACTTCAAAAAAGGAGGAGGTTATCAATTCAACGGAATCTTTTTTTTTATGTATGTCCACCGATTACTCGAAGACGCCTGAACCGATTTGGAAAATTCTTTTTTTGTTTCAAAGGGTATACTTTCTAGGTCCTAGTCCCATATAAATTTCATCGAACTTGTTAGAGTGGTTTTTAAAATATCAACAATAAATTATATTATATTTTGTATAGTGTGTGTGTATTATAGTAAAGCGGGAGTTTGAAGTCGGTTGTTTAAAAAGAATTTTTCAAGAAGTTTTAAGGTATTAAACTTGAGAAAAAGTTGCGCTTGTGTGTTCTGAGTGTAATTTTCAAGTGTAAAAACGTGACATCGAAGTTATTTACGTCTTTGTGCAGACAACCATCATTGGTGCACTTACCTACTGGGGGTCCGCCAACATGCTCTTTTCTGAGCGAGGTCAACACTCCAGCACATTGGGACCCCAACTACCACAGTGGCACAGTTTTCAGCTGATAAAATTATATACCTTCGCAACTGTACATTGTACAACAAGGGTTTTGCATAATCTCAAGATAATGTAAGAGTTTCAAAGACCCCTTAAAAAATAAAAAAAATAAACTAAAAATATTCACACTAAATTATTACTACGGTGACTAGAATATAGTGAAACTTCTCTACACTTACGTTTGAGGTCATTGTACAAAATATCTACTTACAATAATTAGTCACTGAAAATTTCGTATAAAATTTATTCGCCCGGTGGGAAATTAGCAGCATGTCGACCGCATTATTGTGACCTGTTGGCACTCAGCTTATCTTACGCTTTGTTAATTTTAGGTGGCCTTAAAACTGTAGGTATGCTATTTATATCATCATTATCATGAGCAACCCATTAACGTCTCACTACTGAGCGCAGGTCTCCTCTGAGAGAAGGGTTATAGGCCATAGTCTACCTACGCCGCTGGCCCAATGCGAATTGGTAGACTTCACATGCCTTGGAGAACATTATGGTGAACTCTCAGGTGTGCAGGTCTCCTAACGATGTTTTCCTTCTCCGTTGAAGCATGTGATACCTACCTAATTAATTGCTTAAACGCACTTAACTCTGAAAAGTCAGAGGTGCGTGGCCAGAATCGAACCTGCGACTCCCCGAACAGGAGACCGCAGTCCTAACCACTAGGCTATCACTGCTTCTTGTGCTTTCATGCACATGCTATTTACAGCAGATTTAAATTTTTTTAGTAAGAAAAATATGATTTAGCTGCGATTTGGAAATTTGATATTACATCCGTCACATTAATTATGTCCATATAAAATGTAACCTGAGTCATTCGAATCATAAAATGAATCGATTGACACTTCATTAATCAAAATCGGCTCAGAGTTTAGACGCTATGGGTTACGACACATTTCCTCGTTCCAGGTGGTTTAGATAATATTTTTTGTATTTAGCTTTTAATTTTTGATATTTTAGACTTTTAAGTTACATTTTAATTATGTGGAATTGCATGTTAGGTAGGTATATGTTATAGAAATTAAAAAATAAAAATAAGGTGCAACATACATAAATAGACCCTTACAAAGACTGCTAAATACAGTACCTCCATTTTATTCTCATATTACTCCATTACCATTCAGTGCAGTGCGAGTTGTGTTGCTAGATGGACGTGTGTCGCTTTGCTTGTGTCGCTAGCCCAAATAAGATATGGCGGGCCAAGGAATAATAATTAACGAATTCCTGACGTTCGTCCAAAATAAAATGGACGTGTTAGACGAACTGAGTATCACCCAGATTTGTGCCACCAACTTCTCGGACGTGGAAATTGAAGCTGGAAAAAATATCTTATATAATGCGTGTGGTGATAAAGTGCGAAATGTGCAGCGCAAAGGTGACGATAAAAAGAAGCGGAATATCAAGGACGTTATTAAATTATTAAAGGAAGTGGACCCCGATGCACAGCCGATCTTCGTTGCCAGGGACCTAAACACCGGTAATCCGGAAACCGGTATCCTTTGACCATGTCGATGTCACGCGACTTTTGAAGGACATAACGGTTATGAAGAACGAACTCTCAGACTCCCAGATGAAAGTGAGCGCAGAACTCGCTGAGATACGAAATTCCATTGACCAATTACAAAAGCTAAAACTGACGACTCCCAAAAAGAGGAATTCTTTAACACCATCAACTCCGCAACCGCTCGCGACTGTACTATAACCCTCACCAGCAATTCAGAGCTTGCTTACGTCGACCTGCCCTGATGGTATGCATACGAGAGGAAAACCACTATCACCATCAAAATCGCCTCCGCTGGTGGCAGTACCACCGCCCGCATGCATACAAACGCACGTTGCTGAAATTGTTCATACACACATATCGTGACATCATATTCAAAACGGATCGTCCACGCCAAGCGAGAAGCGCTCGTATGTCACGTGAGAGTTCGGGTCAATCCGGCGTAGCAGCTCAGTCCGTACCTGCCTCGGCGTGCGACGCCACGAGTTTTAGTGAAATATTGCCGGACGACACGAATGCTCCTTTCACGGTTGTGACAAATAAGAAGCGTAAATTAAAAAACATGCGAGGAACATCCGACTCACAGTGCAAAATTCAGGTGGCTGATTTGCACTGTTCCATATATGTTTCACGTGCCCATAAATCGGTTTCTGTGGACAATATTTTGGAGCATATTTCTGACATGGGGGAGAAATGCTTAGGTGTCGAGCAGCTTAAACAGAGAAATGAAACATCCTTTAATTCGGTTAAAGTCACGGTACCTACGAGAAAGCTTTCAATCTTTTTGGATGGAAAATTTTGGCCTACTGGTTTGGTATATAGACGGTACAAGGAACGATACTCGAATACCGCCACTAAATACAATAGATAATGACAGTACAACCTAACAGTGCTATACAGAATAATGTAATTCGTATGGTTTCGTTTAATTGTAAGAAAAAAAAAACCACTGTGTGGCGGTAGCTATTGGGCAAGTAAAATAATAAAAAAATGTATTTAATTGTTTTTCATAAACGAACAAACACTAACTTAGTAATTAAGGAAAAATTGTTACTAACACACTTACAAACTATGGATGGAAACGTCTGAAATAAACGTTATTATTATTATACCCGGCGATATATTATATTGCACATCGGCCTTTGGAATAAAACGCTATTCTATTCTATTCACAGTTCGACTGCATTTTTTTATATAATATGTTACGTGATGTGCTCGTCGATTGTGAAGAGATTTCAGTAATTGTTACGTGAATTTCTGGCTAGTTTTCCTTGCAATAGAATAGAAATAGCGTTTTATTCCAAAGGCCGGTGTGCAATATATATCGCCGGGTACTGTACAACTCTTCCTTTTTGCTTTGCCGTTATAGTCGGGTTATAAGGCGTCCCGAACGAAGCCGGGCCAAGTCAGCTAGCTTATACAAGACGATAGTAATTATAGAGCAATCTCTAATGAATAACGGCGAACACAGCAGGGAGCTGCGAAGTTGTGGAAGTTCGACCACTTAGTTAGCGCCGGACGCCGCGGTTTGCTTGCGCTGAACTTCGATAACTCCTGTTCCAATGTTGTATCAAAATTGATCATTTAATTTAGCTTTCTTGTAAGGAAAAGTTAAATCCCTAGGTACTAATGTTAGCTATAGCGATATAGCGATAACCGATAGAGATGCATAGTGCCTCTTATATCGTGAGCATATATAGATGGCACTTGCATATAAATCGCGTCGCTCTGCTCCTGGCAAAAGCCGGAACGATTCTCCTATTTTGCGCACTGATGATTTAATAATATGAATTTTACGAATTATAAACTAGAAATTTGATTGACTGCTAAATGACGAATTATTAAAATGATAAAATAAAACAAATTAAAAATGATAATAATAGAAAACTAAGAAAAGACGTAGCAAAGAAAGACTCTTTCTATGAAAGGGGACACCCTCGTAATTAAAAAAAAAATATGTTAGCTATAACTGTCTACTGATTTGCACTGGGCCGGCATGGTAGACTATGTCCTATAAACCTTATCGGGGAGGAGACCTGTGTTATAGTGAGCTGTTGATGAATAGAATTGAATAGAAATGTTTTTTATTCAAATAAACTTTTTTACAAGTGGTTTGAATCGTCGATGAGTCTTCCACTGGTTCGGAATGCCCTCCCTGCCGAGAAGAACCAGCAAGAAACTCGGCGGTTGCTTTTTTCAAAACAAGTTTACAGTTCAATATGTACTATGCTATGTATGCAGTGTTTCCACAATGAGTTACACAAAAGCATACCTAATTATAATTCAACACATGTTAAGACGGGCAGACAGAAAGTAGCCCCATTCCCGCCGGTGGAACCCGTTCACGAGCATGACGCATGACCCCAGCCATTGCTTCGCTCAACCATATTTGAGGGAACAGAACAACCCGCAAATATGAAATGACATACTGACAACTTCTCAGTAATACTAACAAGACACCCTTGTGTCATATTATAAGAACAAGATTGTCGCGATTCAATTAATAAGTAAATCCGCGAGACTGCGGCGGGAGTTGTATACCTTCTTGGTTCAAAGCGGAATGAACGGAATGAAGTTAAATAATTAGAGTTCCGCGTAGCCTGCATGATTGACGAACTGAGCAGCTGTACTAATTAGCTCGCTGAGCAAACTCGTGCATGGCCGCCGCTCACACCGACAACCTGCAGAATCACATCCACAACCGAAGAAATCGAGTAGTTTTACATTATTTTACAATTGATAGTGCTATAGAAGAAGAATTAAGAAAGATTATGGTATCTGCATGCAATGATAACCTTGTGGTTAAATAAATAAACTAGCAAAAAGCTGAGCTTTGTGAGGGCTTGCGTAGTTTTTCTTAACGGGTAAAATAAGTTCTGTTGCAGCGATGTTAACTCTTTGGTTTTCTAACAGATGGCGTTAGTAGTACAATAACATTCTATCCAATGAATACAAAGTTGATTTTTTAAGGGCTATAAAATTATATTTTTTTTTGACAGATAACACATCTGAATATGAAGTTAAATTATTATGTTAAAGCACAAATCTATAGGCGTGATAGTTTTTCAGTAAAGTGTACCACAAAAATGCTCAGGTTGTGGGATAGTGTTATATAAAGTCTTTTATTCAGGAATAAAACGGCCACATACCTATTTAACACAAAACAATAGCACATTTGTAACTTAAAAACTACGGGTGGGACTATTAGGACTGTGGTCTCCTGTTCGGGGGGTCGCAGGTTCGATCCTGGGCACGCACCTCTGACTTTTCAGAGTTATGTGCGATTTATCAATTAAATATCACATGCTTCATCATGAAGGAAAACATGGTGAGGAAGTCTGCACACCTGAGACTTCTCCATAATGTTCTCAAAGGTGTGTGAAGTCTGCTAATTCGCAATGGGCCATCGTGGTGGATTATGATCTATAACCCTTCTCTTAAATGAGACCTGTGCTCAGTACTGAGTCGTTGATGGGTTGCTGATGATGATAATGGTATCTACATGATACAGTTATTCTTACTTTTGTATCTGCTATTTTCATAGAATTCATAATAATGTGGACAGTTAGTTCACCATGTGTTCACGAAGGTGCCAGTTTAGACTTCTACACATCGTGTTAAATAAAGGCGACCACTTTGTGGTAGATATAAAGTCCAGCAATTGTTATTACCAATGAAAGTACCTTACTGGCTGAATAGTGCAGCATATTATGTGTTCGCTGAATTTGTCGTGACATAAAAGGGAGATTCAAATGGAAATAAATCGCTTCCACCTAAAACTCATAAGCGATTGATTGTAATTCGCTTATTGATTTTAGGTAGAAGTGATTTGTGCCGAGCATAGGCAGTTCTCACTCCAAACTTATAATGAAACTGTGATAAAAATATAAAACCAAAGGTTTTCTTAAGTCAAGAACTCTTCTTCTTCTTCTTGTCCTTCCCTCCTCCCGTCATCCGGGGTCGGGTTTCCTCACTCTCCCGCGCCAGGTCACTCGATCCTGGGTTGTCCGCTCCGGCAATTTGGCTTGCATTAGTTCTCTCTTAATGTTAGACCACCAGGTAAATGGCGGGCGGTCCCTTCCTCTTTTTTCTTCAGGCAGATTCAGCGCGATCTATACTACGTGATGGCTGCTACGTCGTTTTATATGTCCGTACCATCTGAGGCGGGTTTCGGTAATTTTCTCGGTAATTGGTGTTACTTTGCAACTTCTTAAGTCAAGAACTCAAGTCAAGAAATTTCTTAAACGCCGGGAAATGTTCTACACTGACGTGTTTCCGAAGAATTCCTTCATTGAACTCCAAAAGCTGTTACAGCTCGGTATAAATGCCGCCGTTTCCACGGTGTTCGTATTTAAGGGGCGCATTACACATACATCGCTGGGACACAAATCGCGCGCTCTGCATACACCGTACACCGCGCGCAGTGTCGCGACACTAGAGGGGATTTTGATGCACGTATCCCGTGTACAATACAGTAATCTATAGCTGTACAGCTTGCGTAGCTTCGTATTTTCTATGTAATTGAACTACGGTTGGGTACTATTTATTGCATAGTTGTAGAAACAAACATGGAAACAGCATCTTTGTTGCACCTCGTTTATTGAAGTTTTAGTAACTCAATGGTTTTTTAACCTCCGACAAAAAATTGGTTGCCTTTAAAGTCGGTTTACGGAAGATAGTTTTACGTGATAACGTCACAAAGAAACATTTATGAAATGTGCTGCTAGAACTAGCTCGCGACACATCCGCTAACCACAGCGCGCACGCGATGACTGGCGGGCGGCGACGGGCCCTCTAGCCAACGCTTGGGCCGATCGTGCCTCTCTATCGCTTGTTCCGTGCACTCGCTTGCACGCGTAGGCTCAGGCGGAACGTGACACTTTTTCGTGCGTGCAGCTGGTGTTCATCGATTTGTAAGACGTTATCACGTCAAAAAGGTGTAATAAGTTTGACGTGTATATCTGTGTATGAGCGTATCTGTGTGTCTGTAGCTCCCTAACGAATGGACCGATTTTGATGCGGTTTTATCTGTTTGAAAGCCAAAGTAATCGAAGTGAATCTTAGCTACAATTTATGAAGATTTGCTTAGGCGTTTAAAAATCATCTGCTCATTACCTACTTGATTAAAGAGTCTTACAAATTTTCACTAGAAAGACGCCCAAGTCATATTTATAGGCTCAAAATACATTGCGGCATAGTGTCTTACCTAATAATATGTCAGTGGTTCGTTTTGATAGGTTCTAATAAAATCTGCAAGCCTGCCTGCGTTACACGTAGACACAGCTCATTAAAGTAAATTAGCCTAAGTACCTATTCTATTCCAATTGTTTATTTAAATGACCATTTACAAATGTTTGTCGATGTACTTTTTCATTTGCTAATACCGGATATTGGGGCATTGTTTGCGGTCGCGCCTCGCACCTGTAAATATATCATTTGCAAATTCATATCGGTTTGTATGTATCACCAGACATTAAGGCGTGTCTATACAGCGAAAAAAGGAATTATGTTTCTAGATAATGAAGCTTCAATAGCCTACGGTTAAAGATGCGGACTAAAAACAGAAAGGTCGCCAGTTTGATCTCCACCCGCTGCTCAATTGTCGCCTCCCACTCCCAACACAAGCGTTCTGCTTATTTGGAGGGGAGAGGGGAATATTATTCAAGTATTAATGAAAAATAATACAGTAATTACTATTTAAGTCAAAAAGTAGTATTAAACACACCCACATGTTCTAAGTGATGGTTTGTGAAATTACTTATAATATACTAGCTGATGCCCGCGACTTCGTCCGCGTGGATTTAGTTTTTAAAATCCCTCGGGAACACTTTGATTTTCCGGGATAAAAGTAGCCTTTGTCACTCTCCAGGTCCTCAATTATACCCATGCAAAAAATCACGTAGATTCGTGGCTCTGTTGCGGCGTGATTGAAGGTCAAACCAACAAACAAACACACTTTCGCATTTATAATATCTATTAATATAATAAAACTGTAACAGGTCCAATTCTGTACATTGAAGATATTTTGAAATTTTTTCTTTGAGGGCACTCTATAATCGATACTGAAGCCAAAACAATTTTTTTTTATTTTTTGTCTGTCTGTCTGTCTGTCTGTCTGTCTGTATCTTGGCCGCGTATCACGCCGAAACTACTGGACGGATTTAAATGAAACTTGGCACGATTTAAGTTAATACTACGAGGTATAATATAGGATACCTTTTATCCCGAATTTACTAATATTATAAATGCGAAAGTGTGTGTGTTTGTTGGTTTGACCTTCAATCACGCCGCAACAGAGCCACGAATCTACGTGATTTTTTGCATGGGTATAATTGAGGACCTGGAGAGTGACAAAGGCTACTTTTATCCCGGAAAATCAAAGTGTTCCCGAGGGATTTTAAAAACTAAATCCACGCGGACGAAGTCGCGGGCATCAGCTAGTTAGTAAATATGACTAGAATATTAAATTACATAGGAAAACACTGTAATATTACGTCCATACGATGTATTACATCCATACCTACTATGTAGTATGTAGGTATAATGATCGTTTGACAAAATCTGACGCCTTTGGAGTAGTTTGACTTTGACAAAATAGTATACAGTATACACGATGGCTATATACGATAAATTAAGCTTGCCAGCTTAAGATGAGCCGTACATTCAAAGTATCCTGTAGACTCCGGGGTTCAAGTTATTTGGACCTATACTGAAGATTGTGATGTCTATAATTTCTGAACTACGAAATTGACGACCTTGAAATAATTACAGGACAATCTCTAAAGAACCTCTTTTCTAACAAAAAAAGAATGGATTAAATCGGAATACGCCTTAATGAATTACAGCGAAATAGACATTTTGAATTTCATCCCCTCTCCCAAGGGAACCGTGCTGAATTTCGGGATAAAAGGTATCCTATATTATACCTCGTAGTATTAACTTAAATCGTGCCAAGTTTCATTTAAATCCGTCCAGTAGTTTCGGCGTGATGCGCGGCCAAGATACAGACAGACAGACAGACAGACAGACAGACAGACAGACAGACAAAAAAAAAAAAATTGTTTTGGCTTCAGTATCGATTATAGAGTGCCCTCAAAGAAAAAATTTCAAAATATCTTCAATGTACAGAATTGGACCTGTTACAGTTTTATTATATTAATAGATTTTTTTATTTTTTGTCTGTCTGTCTGTCTGTCTGTCTGTCTGTCTGTCTGTATCTTGGCCGCGCATCACGCCGAAACTACTGGACGGATTTAAATGAAACTTGGCACGATTTAAGTTAATACTACGAGGTATAATATAGGATACCTTTTATCCCGAAATTCAGCACGGTTCCCTTGGGAGAGGGGATGAAATTCAAAATGTCTATTTCGCTGTAATTCATTAAGGCGTATTCCAATTTAATCCATTCTTTTTTTGTTAGAAAAGAGGTTCTTTAGAGATTGTCCTGTAATTATTTCAAGGTCGTCAATTTCGTAGTTCAGAAATTATAGACATCACAATCTTCAGTATAGGTCCAAATAACTTGAACCCCGGAGTCTACAGGATACTTTGAATGTACGGCTCATCTTAAGCTGGCAAGCTTAATTTATCGTATATAGCCATCGTGTATACTGTATACTATTTTGTCAAAGTCAAACTACTCCAAAGGCGTCAGATTTTGTCAAACGATCATTATACCTACATACTACATAGTAGGTATGGATGTAATACATCGTATGGACGTAATATTACAGTGTTTTCCTATGTAATTTAATATTCTAGTCATATTTACTAACTAGCTGATGCCCGCGACTTCGTCCGCGTGGATTTAGTTTTTAAAATCCCTCGGGAACACTTTGATTTTCCGGGATAAAAGTAGCCTTTGTCACTCTCCAGGTCCTCAATTATACCCATGCAAAAAATCACGTAGATTCGTGGCTCTGTTGCGGCGTGATTGAAGGTCAAACCAACAAACAAACACACTTTCGCATTTATAATATTAGTAAATTCGGGATAAAAGGTATCCTATATTATACCTCGTAGTATTAACTTAAATCGTGCCAAGTTTCATTTAAATCCGTCCAGTAGTTTCGGCGTGATGCGCGGCCAAGATACAGACAGACAGACAGACAGACAGACAGACAAAAAATAAAAAAAAAATTGTTTTGGCTTCAGTATCGATTATAGAGTGCCCTCAAAGAAAAAATTTCAAAATATCTTCAATGTACAGAATTGGACCTGTTACAGTTTTATTATATTAATAGATAGAAGATAGATTATGTTTTGAATTTATAAGCAGAAACTGACTGTGACGTCTTTGTACTGTTTAGCAGACATCTGTAATATTCAATTTCTTTACCTCGGTTTCTTACGATATGACATATATTTACCTGTACATTTTTACCTTTTCCAATTTTATTGAAATGCTCTGTATGCAAATTCATTTGCGTGCACCTTCCCTTTTCATCTTCTTCTCCTTTATCAACCTATAGACGTCCACGGCTGGACAAAGGTCTCCTTCCTGCATGGACTTCCACAGGCTTCAGTCTTGCGCCGCTTGAATCTAGCGGCTCTCTGCCCCTTCTACCGAACCATAAATTATTCCATAGTTTCTACTTAAGCTTTTGTATAATTTGTCATTAAATAGAGGGGACTCATTCAGAAATTAACTTTATTTTTAAATGATTATGATTGTTTAGGTACCTGACTATTAATAATATGTTATATTTATTGTTTTTGAGTTAATTAACCTTATATTTTTGATTAATCTTTTGATGACCATCCTCACTTATTTGGGTTGTGAACTACCGACTATAAGTCACAAAATAGCCAAAAGGAGCCCCTTTACCTTGGCTGCAACTTTATAAAGTATTTCCATTCCGATTAGTGAGCAATTGACTGTGATCAAGCGCAAGTCTATCTTGTAATAAAAAATATATTTCCCGGAATAATATTATTCTATATTCTTCTATTCTAATCTATTTCCTATAATATTATGTACCTATTCGATAAAATCTAAGTTACATCAATATTCACATAAAGTAAAAATAAATATTAATACTTTATTATGAATTAAATAGAATAGAAATATTTTTTATTCAAATAAACTTTTACAAGTGCTTTTGAATAGTCGATGAATCTACCACTGGTTCGGAATGCCCTTCCTGCCGAGAAGAACCAGCAAGAAACTCGGCGGTTACTCTTTTCAAAACAAATTTACAATACCTACAGTAAATACTATGCTATTTATATGCAGTGTTTCCACAATGAGGGAAGTTCGAAAATGCATACCGACTAACTTGTATCTTAAGATGGGCAGACATAAAGCAGCCCCATTCCCGCCGGTGGCACCCGTTCACGAGCATGACGCATGACCCAGCCATTGCTTCGCTCAACCATATTTGAGGGAACGTAACAACCCGCATCACACGACACCACCACAGAAATGTTTAAAGAGTGCGTGCGTGCGTAAAAAAAGAAAATAGTCGTGGATTATTGTTAATTACACTAGCGGCACGCTATGATGGCCGGTTTGACGTTTGTCCGCTCATGAAGTTCCGTATTAATTGATAACGACTTTGAAGGAAATAATTGTATTACTTTATTGACGATAGTGATGTGCAGAGATTCATAAATTTTATCGAATGTAGTTTTAGGTTTAGGACTCAAAATTTATTTATTAAATTGATTTCTAAAATGTATACAAGTGTAGAAAAATCAGTTTGCACCATTTAAGGGGTGAATGTACTTGTGAATATGAACAATTTTCACTATGTGGACAAACCTCTGAAATCGCAAAAAAATATCAGCTGTTTCATACAAAAGGTAAAATTTTTATTTTTATATGATATATACCACAACTCGGCATTTGGTTTTCTAAATTGAAAAGTTTTAAAAATGGAATCTAATACGATCGTCACATAGGATCGCTGGCTAGCACAACTACTACCTCCGGCAAACTCGCGTCAATGCTCAATGCAAAACAAAGCAGTTTCGAATTGACGTTGCTTCGAAAAGTATAAACTGTCAGTGCAATGCGATTGTGATATAGTTTTGACCTGGCTTTGGATTTCAAATATTGATACTGCATTACTGTTGACCCTTGCTCGTTAATTTGGACTCTGTTCAAGCCCTTTGTTGTGGATTTCGTCGATATGACCGAACGTACGCAGAGAACTGTTCTAAATAGTCAGACACGTGAGTTCGTAATACGCCTTCGTAACTATTTCGATCGTGAAGCTCAAAATGGAGGGCCAATTTTACCTATAACGTCAGTGGTTGAACGCGTAGCTGATGCGCTTAATATTGGACAACGAACTGTTAGACGGATAACTAAAAAAAAATATGGCGAGACTGGCACAGAAGAAAATAAACTTCACACACCAAAAAAGAGAAAACGAGCAAAACCAGTCGTAGGCATCGATAGCTTTGATGCCGATGCTATCCGAAGACATGTTTACGGCTACTATTTACAGAAGGAGTATCCAACAAGAAAAAAGTTGGTGCATTCACTGAAGGAAGCTGGATTATTCTTCGGTGGGGAAAGTTCTTTAACGAAGATTTTGAAGACCATTGGATTTCGATACAAAAAATGTAACAAACGCAAAATATTGATGGAAAGATTTGATATAGCGATGGCAAGGTATACTTTTTTACGGCAAGTGAAAGAAATCAAAAATTGGCAAAATGTTGTGTTCTTGGATGAAACATGGCTTAATGCTAACCATACTGTAGGCCGTTCTTGGAACGATGACACAGCAGCATCTACTTCCAAAGTTCCTGTAGGAAAAGGATCGCGACTTATAATTTGTCACGCCGGAACCATCAACGGGTTTGTCGAAGGTTCTCTCATGGCTTTTGCGTCAAAAACCACTGGAGACTATCATGAAGACATGAATGGAAAAAAGTTTACTGAATGGTTTACCTCAATGTTGTGTAGCCTCCCTGAACCATCTATTATAATTATGGACAACGCCCCATACCACTCGATGCAAATTGACAAGCCACCTGCCCAATCCCAAAAGAAAGCTGATATCGTCGCATGGCTTCGTAAAAATGGCGTAGATGCAAACATGAATATGTTAAAAGCGGAATTAGTACGTCTTTTAAAAGAAAACAAACCAACCAAGATCCGATACGTCATTGACGAAATAGCATTAGAACATGGGCACAGAGTTATACGGTTACCGCCTTACCATTGTGAGTATAATGCGATTGAGTTGGTGTGGGCTCAAATTAAGGGATATGCTGCAAGACACAATACAGAACCCCCATTTACCACAAAAAAAATGCTAAAATTATTAGAAGAAGCTTGTGAACATGTGACTAAAGGAGACTGGGAAAAGGTTGTGAATAGAACTGTTAAATTAATAAGGGAAGATTATGAAAGAGATGTGAAAATAGATAATATTATAGAAAACGAACATATAATTATTAATGTAGGTGATGATAGCAGTGACGACAGTGAAAATAGTAGTATGGACGAATCTGATTAATTATGGCCTTTTGTGGCACCTTTTTTGGTATCATTTGTATTCATATGTTTCTTGTGTGCATATAAAGTATGTATATTCATTTTCATTCAAATATTCAGTTCGTTCAAATAAATTAAATAAACATATACATTTTTGTTTTATTAAACCTATTTAATCAGGTACAAAAACAAAACTTAATTGTTTTTTGTTCGAGAATAAATTGACATTCCACATCACTATTGTAATGTGTCAAACCGGCCATCATAGCGTGCCGCTAGTGTAAAAAGGTAAGTGTAAATAGTTCCTAAAGTGAACGTACACTCGGTTTCAGTTTATCGTTCTAATTATGTAATGAGTTATTATACGAACATCCCTCACACCACATAATAGTGGTTTCTCACCGAGTGACAAAGCACGATTGCTTCTCTAAAATGGAGGCGAATGGCTCTTTTTTCTTTTTATTGGAATGCATACAGCATAAATAAAACATAACGTGACTACTTAAATCTAGATAGGTATTTACACTTGCCTTGGTTAATGGTGCGGGAGCTATTCTATGAAATATTATAACACTTAAAATTTTAGGAAAAGAAAAGAAACAATAATAAATAGTACCTAAAGTTACAATTAATACCCTATCAATAGAATTAAATATACCATACCTAAATATAACCTATACCTATAATAACATACTCTTTAAATATAACCTATATAATAACATACTCTTTACGTGAAAATATTTTTAAATAATAAATATTTTTTTGCCTATGGGCTATGCCTATTAACTATGGGCCTCATAAGAAGGCTCAGGGTCACTCAGCGAGCGATGGAGAGAGCTATGCTCGGTATATCCCTGCGAGATCAAATCAGAAATGAGGAGATCCGTAGGAGAACCAAAGTCACCGACATAGCTCAGCGTGTCGCGAAACTGAAGTGGAAATGGGCGGAGCACATAGTTCGAAGAGCTGATGGTCGTTGGGGTCCCAAGGTGCTGGAGTGGCGACCACGCACCGGGAAACGCAGTGTTGGCAGACCCCCCACTAGGTGGACCAACGATATCAAACGAGTCGCAGGGAGCCGCTGGATTCGGCTGGATTCGGATGGACCGAAGCCTGTGGAAGTCCATGCAGGAGACCTTTCTGTGTGTGGACGTCTATAGGTTGATAAAGAAGAAATATTTTTTTGTTAAAGTGCACATAAAGCAAGATCATCATAATTATTATAATAACGAATGAATCAATTTTGCTGAAAGATATGGAGATAGCTCATATTCAGGATTAACACAAAGGCTATTTATTCCGGATAATTAAAGAGCTCCCGCGGGAATTAAACTATCATGATTCCACGCGGACGCTGTATTTGATCGGTTGAAATATATGGAAAAATGAATGAGCACGTACGGATCTATATAATCTGGTCTCTTGTGGCTCGTTTTTTTACGCCTCGTGAGTGTTCAGTCTAATACTTTTGTGTACGGAGAATCATCATCATCATTAGCAACCCATCAACGGCTTACTACTAAGCGCAGGTCTCCTCTCATAGAATGGTTATAGGCTATAGTCCACCACGCTGGCCAAATACAAATTGGCGAACTTTACACACCTTCAAGAACATTATGAAGAACTCTCAGGTGTGCAGGTTTCCTCACGATGTTTTCTGTCACCGTTGAAGCAAGTGATATTTAATTGCTTAAACGCACTTGACTCCGAAAAGTCAGAGGTCCGTACCCGGGATCGAACCTGCCAATCCCCGAATACCACCGAATACCGAGACCACAGTCCTAACCACTACGCTATCACTGCTTACTTACACTGGGAGAATACAACCACATAGAGAATTTACGTTAAATGGCTTCATGCTCACACTACTTCTCTTGTGGCTCTTTCTTTGACACCCTGTGAGAATCCAGCCTTACTCTATGGAACACTTGTTTGTATGCGAAGTATACACACCTATGGATCTATATCCCGCCATGTAGGTATCGCTGCGGTTTTGCCAGCTTATTCGCTCGCGCTTATTATCGCGCCGGTGATATTTCACGCCTGTCAGCGTTGTGTCTATTAATTTAATTATTTCACCGCACTATGTTTGAAATTAGCTTGCAATACGAATAAAGCTTTTGTCATGCGGTATTTTAATTTCGTGATGAATATAAAATTCCTATATATTTTAGCCAAAAAACCTTGGCGACAATAGAGATGCAGAATTTATAGCTAAGACAGCAAAATATCCCGCATCTTATTATTGTATGTAGAGACATGATGAAACTATAGGCACACATTCCTAAGTTCCGAACGGCATTCCGAACCAGTGGTAGACTCATCGAAGATTCAAAAGCACTTGTAAAAAAGTTTATTTGAATAAAAAACATTTCTATTCTATTCTATTCCTAATTACAAACGTTTGACTGAGGCTTTCATAAAGGTTTTTTAATAACCTATGTATCTCTCTGCCACTCAGTTGAATTAAAAATGTCAGCAAAAGTCTCAAGACCTCCAAATTATTACTTTATTACAAAAAAATTAAGAGACTTAAATCTAAATAATATACAAAGTTCTTGTTAAAATTATAGTTACAAGTCAACTGTCGACTGTCGAGCCTCTCAAGTGGCATGACATGGCTGCGATTCGTTCATTTAATTATATAATGTCATAATGTTATTCTTGTAAAAATATTTAAAAGAAAGCAGAGAAATTTTGACAAAAATAAGCCTGTAAATAGTAATGCTTGTAGTTATAATAAATGTCATAAAAATATTTAAGATTTCTCCTAATTTGAGAAGTGAGTGACGTTACTGGCACAATAGGAATGTCGCACTAAATTACATGCGACCATCAACCCTATACTCAACGGTATAAAGTCCATAAATGCAGTGTAGGCACTCTGACCTTCAGTTAAATTCTCAGACCTGGTAGATATACCTATTTTATACATTAGTGGTGGCCAAGACAGAATCTCTTTCGGTGGGTATGCGATTCAACTCACTGGACTCAACTCTAAACTTTTCGGAGTTATGTAAGTAGTACGTTTTAAGCAATTCAATATCGCTTGCTTTCACGGTGTAGGAAAACATCGCGAGAAAAGGATATACCTGAGAGTTCTCTAGGTATAACTCTAACTTCCCCTCATTGTGGAAATATTATATTGTTCTATTCTATTATAACAAAGTTGCATGTTTTAAATTGGCTTGGCATCCGCTGCCCACATGATAGTATAAAAAACTAATTACAATGTAATAAGCTGCATAATAATATTGTAAAATGATTATTTTTAAAAGAGCTACAGTTGAGTTTCTTGCCGGCTCTTCTCAGCAGAATCGGCTTTCCAAACCGGTGGTGGAGTCATGACGTGTCATAAGAGCCACAGGTTAGTCTACGTGAAATAAATAATTTTGAATTTTGAATATTGTTTTCAAAGGAGTGTGCAATCTGCCAATCCGCACTTGATAATCGTGTTGAGCTATGGAATAAATCCTTTGAATAAATACTTTTATTCTGAGAAGAGAATGAGATGATGATGATGATGATGATGATGATGCTAAGATATTTACAAAAAGAAAATCAAACATATTTATCCAGCAGATCATTTATCTGTTGCATGTATTTGTATAATATAAGACACTTTATCAGCTGTGGTGAAACAGGTTAGTACCTGTTGATAAATGATAGATGAAAACGATATGAAAAATATTATCTAACGGAAATATACGGTCTAATGAGTTAAATACATTATCGTAGCACAGGTTTGCGAACACTCTTTCTGATTTGGGCGCTGCGCCTCTATGTTTACCCAATTAGGGAGGTGTGCAATGCAAGTAGAAGTTTGCCGCGAACTTGCACTCGCATCACCCGCTTTGAGTTCGGATGTATGCCGCGTGGTACAAGTTACAGGTCGGAGGTTCAAGACATTGTAGATAAACTATAACTCCTTTGACTAATAGGCATAGTGATGATCACAGTAACCAAGAATCATTGAAATTATGAATTTACCTAATAAAATAGGATTCATGGATTATACTTATAAAAAACGAATTATATATATATATATAACAATCTCGTGTCACGATGTATGTTTGCGATAAACTCGAAAACTACAGAACCGATTTTGTTAACTTCATAACTATCTGTAATTTGGTCCAACTTAAAAGATAGGATAGTTTTTATCTTAATTATTGACATCGACATTTTGTTATTTCAAATTAAAATAATATGTTAATTATACGACAGTCATATACTAGGTTGCTAGGCAACCTAGCAACCTAAATCTCGAACGATGTTATTAAGAGTCTAATTATTTATTATGTCGCTAGGTAACCTCTTAGTTAGATTGCGAGATTGTCTTAACCAAAATAGACTACTTATCTTATTAATCCTTACTAATTATTATAAATGCGGAAGTGTGTTTGTTTGTTGCTTTGTCCAACAAAGCTACGGATTGACTTGACTTTTGGCATGGGTATAGTTAGTTTTATCCCGGAAAATCAAAGAGTTCCCGAGTGAATTTAATAACTAAATCCACGTGAACGAAGTCGCGGGCATCAGCTAGTAAACCTATAAAATACACCAATCATACATATATCAATATATATTGGATTAAACATCAATCAGAGAGATACGTCACATCTATCTTCAAACTTTGACAAACTACACCGTCCGGTTTTAATCAGTATTAGAAAAATTTGATAAAGATTTTTCTAATATTAATTAAAATACTCACATAATGAACATGTAAAAAAAAGCTTGGCAGACAGTGTTACTTTAACATTTTGGTATAATATTGGTAAGAATAAAGATACAAGTTGAATGATATAGTAGGTTACCCAAAGAGGAATCTACAAAACTGAAAATACAGAGTTATTTGATTTGTTACTTTCTAGTATATTTTGTCTGATATAAGCCCGCCATCAGTTTATACCTTACAGCACACGATATTATTCGCTTCCCGTCGCTGCAAGCAAGTTTTATTGTAACTTGAAAGCAAGTCAATTGCGCTCTGCGAACACTGCAACGCATGATACACACACTGCGAGCTACTCGTACCAGCGCTCGGCTAGTGTGTGAGTTGTTAAAAGTTGCCACTTTGTAAGCTATTCGACTGAAAATCCATAAATACTCGAATATAGCGCTTGGAGTCAACTTTTGCATGCCTGGTATGTATGATTACGTATTAAAGCGGTGGTGGAAAAGTAATATTTAGTACCTATCAATGTTGATGTTACCAATGGATACGAAGATCTGTCAAATAGTATGTAAAAATATTTACGTAATACAAAAGTGACGTTTAAATTGACGTTTGACAGCAGCGATCGCGAGATTTACGCCTGTCGCAAGCCTGTCGCGAGATACGTAATCACCCCGCCGGCATAAAATATCTTCGTTAATGGTGATACTATCTTCTTGCTAATCTTACTACTGGCACCAGTAGTAGATGGGGTAATTTTTAAGCTATTGCATAGCTTTTATCGCGGGCTTTGAACTAGGACAAACAGTTTGAGCGCGGCGACCGAATCAAGAAATTCCGTAACGAAAAAAACCTAACACCGTCATTCAGTAAGCGTTCAACATTTTAGAGGTTCTCAAGTAGCTCTATTTGGCGCAGTGGGCGAGCGGCCGCTTTCTTTAACGCATGGTGTATGATGTCGCAGGTTCGAATTTCACTCGCGAAGTAGTGACAGTTCGCTTTTCTTGTTTGTTTGTTTTTAATTTCTTTTTGCATAATTTTATCATGCAAAAAATATTGCATAAATATTATAATTGCATAAGTTGATAAAAAATGCTATGCAATAGCTTTGCCGCGGCAGTCCCCGAGTGCCACTTAATTTTTTTTTACCCGTGTTACAACTGCGACAGATGTGTTACTACTGGTGGTAAGACTGCACTGGTAGTAACACGGGTAACGGACGATAAAATATTCGACAGGGTTGATATTCTCCCTTCCTTACTAATATTATAAAAGCGAAAGTGTGTCTGTTTGTTCTTCAATCACGCCGCAACCGAGCAACGGATTGACGTGGTTTTTTGCATGGGTATATTTGAGGACCTGGAGAGAACAAAGGCTTACTTTTTATCCCGAAGAATCAAAGAGTTCCCACGGAATTTTTTAAACTAAATCCACAATGGACGAAGTCGTGGGCATTAACTAGTACTAAACTAGCGGCACGCTATGATGGCCGGTTTGACGTTTGTCCGCTCATGAAGTTCCGTATTAATTGATAACGACTTTGAAGGAAATAATTGTATTACTTTATTGACGATAGTGATGTGCAGAGATTCATAAATTTTATCGAATGTAGTTTTAGGTTTAGGACTCAAAATTTATTTATTAAATTGATTTCTAAAATGTATACAAGTGTAGAAAAATCAGTTTGCACCATTTAAGGGGTGAATGTACTTGTGAATATGAACAATTTTCACTATGTGGACAAACCTCTGAAATCGCAAAAAAATATCAGCTGTTTCATACAAAAGGTAAAATTTTTATTTTTATATGATATATACCACAACTCGGCATTTGGTTTTCTAAATTGAAAATTTTTAAAAATGGAACCTAATACGATCGTCACATAGGATCGCTGGCTAGCACAACTACTACCTCCGGCAAACTCGCGTCAATGCTCAATGCAAAACAAAGCAGTTTCGAATTGACGTTGCTTCGAAAAGTATAAACTGTCAGTGCAATGCGATTGTGATATAGTTTTGACCTGGCTTTGGATTTCAAATATTGATACTGCATTACTGTTGACCCTTGCTCGTTAATTTGGACTCTGTTCAAGCCCTTTGTTGTGGATTTCGTCGATATGACCGAACGTACGCAGAGAACTGTTCTAAATAGTCAGACACGTGAGTTCGTAATACGCCTTCGTAACTATTTCGATCGTGAAGCTCAAAATGGAGGGCCAATTTTACCTATAACGTCAGTGGTTGAACGCGTAGCTGATGCGCTTAATATTGGACAACGAACTGTTAGACGGATAACTAAAAAAAAATATGGCGAGACTGGCACAGAAGAAAATAAACTTCACACACCAAAAAAGAGAAAACGAGCAAAACCAGTCGTAGGCATCGATAGCTTTGATGCCGATGCTATCCGAAGACATGTTTACGGCTACTATTTACAGAAGGAGTATCCAACAAGAAAAAAGTTGGTGCATTCACTGAAGGAAGCTGGATTATTCTTCGGTGGGGAAAGTTCTTTAACGAAGATTTTGAAGACCATTGGATTTCGATACAAAAAATGTAACAAACGCAAAATATTGATGGAAAGATTTGATATAGCGATGGCAAGGTATACTTTTTTACGGCAAGTGAAAGAAATCAAAAATTGGCAAAATGTTGTGTTCTTGGATGAAACATGGCTTAATGCTAACCATACTGTAGGCCGTTCTTGGAACGATGACACAGCAGCATCGCGACTTATAATTTGTCACGCCGGAACCATCAACGGGTTTGTCGAAGGTTCTCTCATGGCTTTTGCGTCAAAAACCACTGGAGACTATCATGAAGACATGAATGGAGAAAAGTTTACTGAATGGTTTACCTCAATGTTGTGTAGCCTCCCTGAACCATCTATTATAATTATGGACAACGCCCCATACCACTCGATGCAAATTGACAAGCCACCTGCCCAATCCCAAAAGAAAGCTGATATCGTCGCATGGCTTCGTAAAAATGGCGTAGATGCAAACATGAATATGTTAAAAGCGGAATTAGTACGTCTTTTAAAAGAAAACAAACCAACCAAGATCCGATACGTCATTGACGAAATAGCATTAGAACATGGGCACAGAGTTATACGGTTACCGCCTTACCATTGTGAGTATAATGCGATTGAGTTGGTGTGGGCTCAAATTAAGGGATATGCTGCAAGACACAATACAGAACCCCCATTTACCACAAAAAAAATGCTAAAATTATTAGAAGAAGCTTGTGAACATGTGACTAAAGGAGACTGGGAAAAGGTTGTGAATAGAACTGTTAAATTAATAAGGGAAGATTATGAAAGAGATGTGAAAATAGATAATATTATAGAAAACGAACATATAATTATTAATGTAGGTGATGATAGCAGTGACGACAGTGAAAATAGTAGTATGGACGAATCTGATTAATTATGGCCTTTTGTGGCACCTTTTTTGGTATCTTTTGTATTCATATGTTTCTTGTGTGCATATAAAGTATGTATATTCATTTTCATTCAAATATTCAGTTCGTTCAAATAAATTAAATAAACATATACATTTTTGTTTTATTAAACCTATTTAATCAGGTACAAAAACAAAACTTAATTGTTTTTTGTTCGAGAATAAATTGACATTCCACATCACTATTGTAATGTGTCAAACCGGCCATCATAGCGTGCCGCTAGTTTAAATATAATATTATGTCTCCCGTCGCAGTAGTAAATAAAGAATTAAACAAAAAATCGGCCAAGTGCGAGTCAGGCCTCGCTCTTTTAGGGTTCCGTTAAAAAAATTAAATAAAAACATTTCCATGTACCCATGGAAATATTTTAATTTATTTTTTTTAATTTTATTTAATTTTTATTATTTGTTGTTATAGCGGCAATAGAAATACATAATATGTGAAAATTTCATCTGTCTATCTATTACGGTTTACGAGATACAGCCCGCTGACAGACGGACGGACGGACGGACGGACGGACGGACGGACGGACAGCGTAGGCTTAGTAATAGGGTCCCGTTGGTACCCTTTGGGTACGGAACCCTAAAAAGGCGCAGCGCAACATCAAAAATTATTTATAAGTTACAAAATAAAAGAATTGTTAACCAAAACGATCGGTTTCGACTTCAATCCATTGATACCGTGTTAAGCGAACAAAAGGCTTGCACGGGAAATAAAAGCGAGACCTATTTTTTGTTTGTTTCTCTTTTTTTGTTTGCGTATTTTATTTTCCGTGGTTAAAACGATCGCGATTCCAATCTGCCTTTTAAAATTCCGTGTGGGTTTAACTTTACTGGATTCAACTGAATAAAGATATTTTAAAAGTTAAAATTAAAAAATATTCAAAGTATATATTTTTTTGTATACTTCACCCGTATATAAACCTTGTCCTATACAGACAGACTCGACTTTATAATGCAGTATTGTCTAGAGTCTCTAGACAATACTGCATTGTAAAGTCGACATCTCCTGAGGATGCTCCGGTGTCGGGGCGAAACGTGCGTCGAAATTAGTGTAAAAATCTTGTTTGGTGGTGGCATTGCTTGCTTGGGAACTTTGCTTTCTTGCTTGCTTGGGAAAGTGAGCGGTGCTTAGCTTGTTACCGCATGTTTGACCATACAGATTTTTTCTGTTGGCGGATTATAGCAAAATAATTCTAACCTTTTCTTGCTAATCATGAACTTCCGCAAAGTAACGCCTGCTTCTATCCAATATTTAAAATATTAAATGTATGCTCCAATAAGACTTATTTTACGTTGGTGAAATCGGCCCTTAATAGCTGAACAGTGAAATAACCGAAACTGAAGTATTGATACAGCACATGAGCGTGGAATTTCATCCATACGTCATCCTGTACGTCATTCCATACGTTGCGGAGCTCAGTCCGTTAATCTGACCGTCGGAACGTCCGTCTGCGCTAACATGGGTACAGCTCTATATGAAATTGCTTATTTTTTCAGCGACAACATGCCACTACGGCCTTTTGTGGTTTTGTGGCAACCTCACATGAACTGGATTTGGTATTGTATAGCTTTCATTATTGTTTGTCCAGCATTTTAGAGTTCCTTACCCAAAGGGTGTCAATGGGAACCCATTACTAAGCCTCCGCTGTCCGTCCGTCCGCCCATCAGTCTATCAGTGGGCTGTAACTCAAAACAGTGTGGCGATCGCGTAACTTTTATCGCTGTCCTTAAAGGACAAAGGATTATTTCAATGTAAAAACATGGTTTTGGCCAATAGGAGAAGCCCAAAATCATATTTTGACATTGATGCAGTCCTTTAAGGACTGAGAAAAAATTACGCGATAGACCCCCCTGATTCTTGAAATTTTGACAGAATGTATATTTCCATTGCCGCTATAACAAAAAATAAAAAATTAAAGTTAAAGAGTACCTCCATAAAATAAACTTTTGTGTCTGCTCGATCATAATAAAGCCCAATTTAGACGGTGCCTCGTTCATCGTTCATTTTTGCGAACATTTTTTTGGTTGGAACGAAGTTCCTTGTAATAATAAATTAATAAAAATTTGTGTGTGTCAGCACGACGCACAACTGGAGTTTACTTCATACTCAACGTTTAAATTTCTACCCTAACGTTGAGTAAATAAGGTTGGTCTTCGCTTGAGTTTTCGAATGGCCGCGCTACGCCTTTCACAACGATGCAAATCTCCACCCCTAACGTTGAGTAAACAAGGTTGGTTTTCGTTCACATGTATATCAGCGCCATCTTTCGGCTTATGTGTAAACTATTTGAATAGCCACGGTGTTGTACGGAGTACATTATTTACTCAACGTTAGGGTCGAAATTTGCATCGTTGTGAAAAACGTGACACGGGCATTCGACAACTCAAGCGAAAACCAACCTTATTTACTCAACGTTAGGGTAGAAATTTAAACGTTGTGAAAAACGTAACAAGGTCATTGATAGATTGATTTTACTGTCCGGATTTTTCTCATACCGGGCTGCTAAAATCGATTCTTAAGGAGTAAACTCCAATAAAAATAAATAAAATAAGAAACAATAATCTGAAGTCAGGACTCGAACCCCCGAGCCGATAGTTTCACTCCTTCGTTTAGCCGCTACGCCACCAAAGCTATGCAGTACGTGTAATAAACGAACGCAACACAAAAAGGTCGTGACAGAAAAATTCTTACACTTTTTTTTCGCCTAGTCTCTATTGGTCCAAGATCCCAGTGCCGCCAGACCTAAGTTATTTTCTCAGCCATGATTTGTGTACGATAGAATAGTGTTCGTAAGTCCTTTCAGTGTATGCGTACTTGTTAGCTTGTGCCGACGGCCAATTTCCAGATACCAGGTGCTAAAGGTAGGTAAAAACTAGACTAACTTATCTTAAATTCTCAGGGCTGATTTTCATATATGTTTTAAAGAATATTGTAAAAATTAATAAATTAATACTGCCAGACGCTTACCGCCGGCGGTAACTTTTGCCAGACGCTTTGAAGCTCCCAAAAAAATATATAATTTAAGTTAAGTTATATTCTCAGTTACGATTTTTATACATGATACTCAGGGAACTATTGCAATATTTTCTGTAAGCTGCCAGACCTATTGGAGGGGTCAAACATCCCCCCAGACACACATTAAGCGTTCCCATATGTATGAGCGCTAGAACATGATTCACTTGTTTACTTCTACTACTTTTTAGGGTTCCGTAGTAAACAAGGAACCCTTATAGTTTCGCCATGTCCGTCCATCTGTCTGTCTGTCTTCATGAAAAAATTCATCCACACTTTACATGTAGGGGAGGTACCCTAAAAAAAATATTTTTCACAATTTTATTTCACGACTTTGTCGGCGTGATCGATATTTATACCCTTGTCAAATTACAGATTTCTAGTACCAATAGTCTCTGAGCTAAACAGGGGACAGAAATACAGACAGACATACGGACGGACATGGCGAAACCATAAGGGTTCCTTGTTTACTATGGAACCCTAAAAAGTAGTAGAAGTAAACGAGTGAATCATGTTCTAGCGCTCATACATATGGGGACGCTTAATGTGTGTCTGGGGGGATGTTTGACCCCTCCAATAGGTCTGGCAGCTTGCAGACGATATTGCAATAGTTCTCTGAGTATTATGTATAAAAATTATAACTGAGAATATAACTTAACTTAAATTATATATTTTTTTGGGAGCTTCAAAGCGTCTGGCAAAAGTTACCGCCGGCGGTAAGCGTCTGGCAGTATTAATTTATTAATTTTTACAATATTCTTTAAAACATATATGAAAATCAGCCCTGAGAATTTAAGATAAGTTAGTCTAGTTTTTACCTACCTTTAGCACCTGGTATCAGGAAATTGGCCGTCGGCACAAGCTAACAGGTACGCATACACTGAAAGGACTTACGAACACTATTCTATCGTACACAAATCATGGCTGAGAAAATAACTTAGGTCTGGCGGCACTGGGATCTTGCGCTATATCCGCCAAGTCCGTATCGTCCGATATAGAACTTCGTTTCAAAAACTAATATAACAAAGATAGTACACTTTATTTTAGCCCATCGAAGCGAGAGGTCCCTCATTATTTACGACACGGCCCCGCCAGCTCGTATTCGCGACGGCGTTCATATTTTCGAATGTTTCGCGGTTGTTTCGCTCGTAATCAATATTTATTGTTATTGAACGTAGTTTTTTGGTTGTAATGCCGTGAAAAATTCTGTTTTAGCCCATAACACATAAACGTAATAAAAAGCAACGACATAATACCAATGTTTCTGTTTCTTTTTGCAGTACCAATCGTCTTATCATTCTTAAACCTCGACTGGAAGCAGTCGTGTGTGGTAGCGCCTCAACCTGAGGTAGCTGACTCAACGTGCCTCAAGAACACGCAGCGCTGTGAAGCAATTTTCATCGCAATAAAATATGGTGCCTCATTCAAAAACTGGCATTTCCTCATAGTTTAAAGGATAATAGCACTCCATTTGAAGATATAACTTTAAAAAAAAATTGGTCAAGATTTAATTATCAATTGGTAGATAAAGTTTTTGAGAGCAGTGATATAGCCTAGCGGTTAGGACTGCGGTATCCTATTCAGATTCGTCGCAGATTTGATCCCAGGCACGCAACTCAGATTTTTCGGAGTTATACGAGTTCAAACTCGTGCGTCATGCTCGTGAACGGGTACCACCGGCGGGATGGAGCTACTTTCTGTCTGCCTATTTTAACATGTATTGAATTGTAAGTATACATTTTTGGAACTTCCCTTCATTGTGGAACTTAAGGTAGTAAATATAATTCGTCTATGTTGTGGAAAAACTGCAAACACTGCATACACTACATACCTACATAGGATAGATAGATAAATAGATAGATAGATAAATGCTTTATTGTGTAGCAATAATATTTACAATTAAATTAAAAAAAAGAAAAAAAGTACCAATTGTAAACTAAGTATTGAAAAAGAGCAACCACTGAGAGCTTTCCATAGTTTTCTCAAAGGTGTCTCAAGTCTGTCAAAGTGATTAGCAAGAAATGGTTAGAATTATTTTGCTATAATCCGCCAACAGAAAAATATGTATAACTTTTACACTACTCTCGATGCACGTTTCGCCCCGACATCGGAGCATCCTCAGGAGATGTCGACTTTACAATGATGTATTGTCTAGTCAATACATCTAGACAATACATCATTGTAAAGTCGACATCTCCAACAAAGAAATCAATTTGCTACATTACTTTGTAAGTAACGATATAACTTTTAATAATAGATCTGTGGACTAATACAGCGTGACCCACTCACGCCCTTCGAGTCCTTCTCGATTACCGTAATCTCTTCGCAATTGTTACTCATTTATTGTCTAGGGCTTTGGTGAGGACATGTTGAGAGGCGGTAGCGATTTTAGTAATATTTAATGAGAAGCTATGTGCAACCTTTTCCCACTAGCCACTTCAGGGTTCGCTTAGATTTATGATTTAGTTCACGTCTGTATGCTTGAGTTTTTTCTATTCCATTCTGAAGTGCGATTGTCTCTAAATTGCCGATCAAAATCTTATTCATTTCACGGCATTAGCGTCAAAGTAAAATATTCCTTGACTGTATTGATTTAAAGTCACAAATTCAGTACAACCGATTCTAACATGGAGTGTTATGGAGCGTATCGTACATTCATAAACGTATGAGAATGCATACACGAAATTGAGCTGCTGTTATGGTTTATTTTACTTTGACGCTAATGCCATAAAATGGATAAGATTTTGATCGGCAACTTTTAGACAATCGGGGGGCTGACCTACTTCACTGCATAACCTACTACATTTGAATAATAGAAAAATAATGTTATATACAACAATTATAAAATAAACAAGACAATTATTTAAATCAGCACTATACCCGGGCAGTGTGAGTTAAATAAAAACTGAAATCATAAAAAGTTAAGAGCATTTTCGTAAAAGTAGGAAGTACCTAATTCTAGGTCAGATCTTCAGGTCTTAATCTACTAGATCCGTGAACATTTCACTATATTATATGTGACCGGATTTGACCAGTAAACTTCACACACCACTTCTATTCATCATCATCATTAATAACCTATTAACGTCCCAATATTGAGCGTAGGTCTCCTGTCAGAGAAGGGTTATAGGCCATAGTTCTCCACGCTGACCCAGTGCGAATTGGCAGACTGACAGACACTTCTATTACTAACTTAATATTTGAGAGGACGATACCAATACTCGGAAAGAGGTTTTTATTTACGAACTAGATTATGCCAGCGACTCGTCAGCGTGGATTAAGTTTTTTAACTACCGCGAGGTCTGTAATTTTCCGGGATAATAAAAGCCTATGTGTTAATCCTGGGTATGAGCTATTACCATTCCAAATTTCAGCTAAATCGGTTCATTCGTTGTAGCGTGAAAGAGTAACAAACATCCAACCATCCATCAATCCATTCATACATCCATCCTCACAAACTTTCACATTTATAATATTAGTAGGGATAACCCGCCACTACCCATGGCCCCTCCAACCTCGCAGTTATATGGGCCGAAACATTGGGAGGGCACCCGGTATTTGCTCTTGGCGTGTTTCCCGGTGCGCCTTCTTGACTCCCTACAAGTTCTTTTTCACTGATCCTTGTCCCTATGTGTCTTTCTCCCCTTTCTGGGGCAGACGATTACAATAAACAATCATGGACCCCCGCGTGCCTAGCGGTCCGAGTCCGAACACCACTTTGCGGTCCGCAATCACGCTGCCAAGCTGTTCCGCCTCTTGTGCCATCGGTGCGCGAACTCCCGCAGCTTGCCGAAGGTTTCCTCCGAAGAGACGAGATCCTGGTAAAAGACTGAACCCTCCTCCCGGCGAATGAGCCCATCCAGCTATCCTAGCTAGCTATCCAGCCCCATCCAGCTATTAGTAGGGATAGTAGGGATTAGTAGGATTTATTCAATTTGAACCCGCTCCTCCTATGCCGTGAACCGACGCTTCCCAGCGCCGCATGGGAATAGCTTTGTTGGTAGTTTCGCAACAACTAGGAGTCAACTCGCAACATTTGACGACTCCGGGCCACTTTATTGTTAGTGATACCGCCCTTGATGGATTATGTTTTGTTTATTGCTCTTTACGACACGAGTTGCGTATATCAAGTGCTTTGTAGTACCCAGCCATGTGTTTATGCTTCTCATCATGGCTTTACTTTGAATTTAAGGCGATTTTATTTTCTTAAATATAAAATCATAGTAACATGCAACTAACGATTGTCTCATTAAATTTTATAAAATAAAATTTACAGGTTTTACATAAAAAGGTTATCGCATTTTAGAGCGTACAAAAAATAAAAAAATTAAATAAGCTGGTGGGTCTAATGTCATACAATCCTTCGTGGCACGGGGGATCATACACCGCATGAAAGTATGGAAGTAAAGCCCAATTTAGTCGGGGCCTCGTTCATCATCATGCGAAAATGCACCCTAAGGCTCTTTGCCCTAAGGGCGAATTTAGACGGTTCATTTTTGATGACTCATCGATGGAGCCTCGAAAATGAAAGTAAAAATCGCGAAAAATTAACCCTTAGGACAATTCGCCCTTAGGACGAATTAAGACAGTTCATTTTCGCAAAAATTTTCGCAAAAATGTACGATGAACATGGCACCGTCTAAATTGGGCTTTATCCTATATCCTATGCAGTTATGTTGTCCATGTATGCAATACTCGATCGTCAAAAAACAGCAATTGCACGACATGCGAGGCAAACACAGATTTTTGAAATGAACGAATAAAGTGTTTTATATCAAACGGCGCTCCCTCAAGCATAGCGCGGAGTATAAACAATGTAATTGCAGTTTTACTCGTTCGAAGCGATTACAAAAGCAGAGCCGCACACGCCGTCAAAGGGAGAATGCAATTTTAGCGGAATCTAAAATGCATATGATACAATATGTTCTGCTAATTACTCTTGTATTTCGGAGCAATGTGACACCGGGGACGCATGTGGGTATTGCAATTTTATATTGTGTGAATTTAGATAAAATTATTATTATTATAGAGTTGCAACAAATAGAAAGAAACGAATTCATATAAGCAACACAAATTGTTCAAAGGCGGCCTTATCACTTAGTGACGTTTTCCAGGTAAAGTTTTATGTTAGCGTTATGGATCAAATATGCCAACAGTTGGCGTGGTTCCACTTTGGATGGCAAAGATCACTAATATGCCCCATAATATAATATGCGGTAACTCAAATTATTGGCTATACTTGATCGAACAGACCCAAACTTCAATCACGAGTTCCTTACGATTCAGCCAATAAATTAAGCGACAATAATTATGTGAATATACCTAAGGAAGGCAGCAATATAAAAAAAAAACAATTGGTTTAAGTATGTCATTATATGCATAATATTTTCTATTATACTACAGTACGATCATAATTTTTATTACAAGCTTTTATTAAACTTGCAATGTATGTATTGTATGTTTAGGTCAAATCTTGCAAAATGAATTAGAACAACTATGGAAACTCTGTAATTATAGAACGTAGCCCCATTAGGTTTGGGCTCATTTGAGTTTTCTTAACCAGTAATCTAGTTCTAGATGATATCCAGGGTTTGATGATATAGACGGAAGTTGTCTATGGAACTGTAATAAAATGACGTAGTCCCATTGAGTTTGGGCTCGTTTGATTTCGCCTTGACAAGTACTCTGGTCCTAGATAGTATCCAGGATTTGATGCTAAAAGCTTGTTTTTTAACTATACATTTTTGAATCTATACCTGTTAACAATATTTATTTAGATTTAATTTTTTGTCCCTGCTGATTATTACTACTATTAAAAAATACTAATATTAAATGATAGAGCTAAGTATGCGTGATATTGAATAATTATGTTAGTTAAACTCCACCTTATATGATTAACAACTAGATTAATAAGTTTCGGTCATAGCAGTGTGCCTTGGCTAAACCTTGGCTAAACAAATGATGATGATGATGCAATAATTTTTATTTTCCAGCTACAATTGGTTGAATTTTTCGGGAATGCTGTTTCGGTGATCGCTTCTACTACTACAAGTACTGTTGCCCCAGTAGCCCAGGTGACGCCAGCAAATACCACTACGACCATAAAAGCACCAGAAATAGACTGTACTTCATTATCAAGATGTGTTTCACGTAATTTCACCGATTAGATATTCATTATTTTATATAGAAATGGAATAAATTCTATTAATAAAACGTGCTGTTTTAAAAGCCCTGGTCCAATCATGAGAAAAGATTTCATCAACATGGTTAATAAAATAAATAAATTCAAAACAAATTCTTTGTAATACCCTAGTAACCTAGGTAAATATTACGGAGGACTGTTTAATTTTTCAAATTTCAATGATGCCTCTATAACAAGATTTTTCAAAATCTATACTAAAAAGACTTGTCCTGACTGACAGCTCTATCAACGCACAACCTAAACCATTGAAGTTAGGAACTTGAAATTTTGACAGTAGATTCCTCTTATGACGTAAACGCGCAATAAGAAAAAAATATTGAAATTTCATCCCCAAGGGGGTTAAATGGGGGTTAAAGTTTGTATGAAAGTCCGTCATTTTACACGGTGTATCCACGAAACTTGGTATTTTAGCTCTTGATTTAAAACGAAGAAGTACTTGTTTCACGGTTTTTAAAAATTATACCCCCAAAGGCATAATTAAGTAAAGGCAAATGTGTGATGAAAAATAAAGAAGCACGTGTTCCACAGTTTCTGATACTTCTATCCCCGAATAGGGGAAATAGGGGATGATTGTTTGTATGAAAGTCCTTCATTTCTCAAGTTAATATCCTTGAAGCTTGGTATTAGAAGAAACATGTATTTCACTGTTTTTGGAAATTCTACCCCAAAGGAGTTAAATTGGAGATGAATATTTGTATGAAAGTCCATAATATTTCAAGTAAGTTATATCGAGCAACGGTTCTACGTGATTCTTTTATGGGTATGGTTGCGAACCTGCAGAGTTACAGGTTACTTTTTATCCCGATAAAACCAGCAGTTCCCACGGGATTTTTAAAGAACCTAATTCCACGCAGACGATGTCGCGGTGGCAAAAGCTAGTAAATAATATGTATTTGGTTACATCTCCCAATAAATTATCATAAAATTAAAATACTAAAAATTGAAGTTTAAGCCATGTTTTATTAATTAGTTATACGTATATTTAAGTGGACGAAACCTTATATTATGTAGACTTTAGATATACAATCTCAACTTCTTAAGGAGTGTCGGATGTATTACGGCACCTGGCTAACTTATTACAAATATAGGAAACCTTAGTTTCTCTACTATAATGAAGCTCCTGCCTCAGAAGGTGCGGTGTGGTTTGAAGCTTGTCTCTATGTGAATCTTTTGAAGTGTCGTAAGGTAAACATCCAATTTTTGCATCTTCATAAGAATCTATACCACATAGAGGTAGAAATCCTTTTCGGATTTTTTTAGAATATTCTTTATACTTTTGGGTCCATGTTTCAAGTGGTAAATTCATTGGCGTCGTTGAATAAATCGGTATTGATATAATCTGTTGGTTAATTTGAAAAAGCAATATCAAAACGGTTAAAAATAACATCTGCTACTATTAAATTTCTTTAGAATCTTGTCATGTCCTCAACAGGTAATGTCTGAAAGTAACCGCCTTTAAAGTAAATTGCTACAAATTGTTCTTAGTTCAGTTTAGTTATCAATTTTTACTATTTTGTAGTACGTACTAGTGTATAATATTCTGTGATTAATTGTTTTTTATGATTATAAAATCGGCCAAGTGCGAGTCGGGCCTCGCTCTTTTCGGGTTCCGTACATATTGCCATATCATTTTTTTAAAACTAGATACATATTTAGATATCTTAGTTCTTAGAAAGTACTAAATTAGCATATGAGAGAAAAATGCTCGTTTGTTTTTGTCACATCTTACAACCCGCATTATAAATCGGTGTTTTCAGTATTTGTTGTTTAAATACACTATGTAGTACATAATATACCGAAATGTCAAATTCCTAACTACTTTAGTTTTTGAGATAGACCCCTTAACAAAATTGATCTAAAACCGAAAACTTTGACGGCCCCCTATTTCTTCATTTTTGTAGCTAAAAAATAAAAAATATATATATTTGAACTCCACCTAATGAGTTCTAGACAATAACACCCCACATGCCAGGGTAAAAAAATAAAATTTTATTTCGACTCCTTTTCCATGTATCGGAGCCCCCTTTATTTTATAATTTAATTTTATTTTTATTATTTGTTGTTATAGCGGCAATAGAAATACATAATATGTGAAATTTTAACTTTCTATCTATTACGGTTTATGAGATACAGCCCGCTGACAGACGGACGGATGGACGGACGGACAGCGGAGGCTTAGTAATAGGGTCCCGTTGGCACCCTTTGGGTACGGAACCCTAAAAATAAGTAAAATGCATTGTACTGTTATGATTTGCTATGATTATATGAACAGCTACTTTCATTATTATGTTTGTGCCGGCTGATGTGATAAACTTTTTAACCAACTTCAAAAAAATCGGCCAAGTGCGAGTCGGGCCTCGCTCTTTTAGGGTTCCGTTAAAAAAATTAAATAAAAATATTTCCATGTACTCATGGAAATATTTTAATTTAATTTTTTTAATTTAATTTAATTTTTATTATTTGTTGTTATAGCGGCAATAGAAATACATAATATGTGAAAATTTCATCTGTCTATCTATTACGGTTTACGAGATACAGCCCGCTGACAGACGGACGGACGGACGGACGGACAGCGTAGGCTTAGTAATAGGGTCCCGTTGGTACCCTTGGATACGGAACCCTAAAAAAGGAGGAGGTTATCAATTCAACGCGTATATTTTTTAATTTTTTTGTCGATGTTATCCATAACCGTAAAATCTGAACCAATTTCAATAATTTTTGTTTTGTTTGAAAGGACGTATCGTAAGATCTAATGAATATCTTCGGCTATGGAGGACAGAACTCCTAAACGTATGAGACAAATCGCTCGCAATCAGAGAATGTGAAGATTGATCTTATGAAGCTACTACTAAAAAGATTAAAATAATAATAATACTAGCTGATGCCCGCGACTTCGTCCGCGTGGGTTTAGTTTTTAAAATCCCTCGGAAACTCTTTGATTTTCCGGGATAAAAAATAGCCTTTCTCACTCTCCAGGTCTTCAACTATACCCATGCAAAAAATTTCGTCGATTCCTAGCAAAAGAGTTGCGGCGTGATTGAAGGACAAACCAACGAACAAACAAATACACTTTCGCATTTATAATATTAGGAGGCAAGGAGGGATAGAAGGGATGTAAAAATTCTTTAAAACTAACCCGACTTTAAACACCACTACAAAGTATAAAATAATTATAGATTGTACCGGTATGTTGAATTCGGGCTAGCGTTGCGCATCGATTTCATCGTTTCTAATTAGGTACACCCGACTTCAACATACCTGTACTAATTAATATTATTTTATACTTTGTAGTGGCGTTTGAAGTAAGTTTTTTTTAAATAATCTAATATATAAAATTCTCATTACGCGGTGTTTGTGTACCAAACTCCTCCGAAACGGCTGGACCGATTTTTATGAAATTTTGTGTGCATATCGGGTTGGTTTGAGAATCGGCCAGCATCTATTTTTCATACCCCTAAATGATAAGGGTGAGAAACCACTAAATATTTTTGTTGGTGGTACGAAGTTCGCTGGGTCAGCTAGTTTTTACTTTTTATATATTATTATCAAAGTAATCCTTCTAGCGACTGGGAATCGATATAATTATCGTTTATTTTTCCAAAATTGCATATGATTTTATAACAGATTTAAACGATGATCCCGCAGAAGTATAAACTGTAATAATAACGAGCGATGTCGTATTGCTGTGCTAAAATCATCAAAATTAAGTTATTACAATGAACCTTTAAATCCATACTAATAATATTTTAATAATTATGTACAGAACTGAGGGAAGCAGCCAGCCATTTGACAGGCAATTACGAAGGCGTTGCGAAACTAACTTCGCTGCATCTAAGTGCTACAGTCAGCACTTCTCAACTTTGGGCCCGCTTCGAGCTGCAGGTATCGATGCATCATTACTAACTTTTACTTCAAGCCTCTGCCGTTTTGCAGAAGCATTTTGATTGCTGAAAACTCTTTGCTACGTTTGCTAATACCTGGGAGAGGATCGTGTTATTTTTTTTAATATATAGACTAGCGCTTGACTGCAATCTCACCTGATGGTAAGTGAAGATGCAGCCTAAGATGGAGCGCGCTTGCCTAGAAGATGCCTATTAACTCTTGATTTAAAGGTAATGAAAATGAAAATGAAAAAATGTTTATTTGCCAAAAGAAACAACTTTACAAAGATTGGTATATCCTTTGAGACCCACACTAGGTAAATCCTGTATCGTGGGGCCCAATTCACCACTATTAACAATTTATGTTTACATTTGACACTCGGGTGAAATGATAACTAAATTAAGACTTACATATAAATTACAAGTTATAAAAGATTGGAAAAACACAGGTAACATTTCAGCTAAAGCTAATACAGGTTTTGATATTCTGATGCCCTTATTTCAAAGATGAGAGGAGTTGTTCAGTTGACTCGTAGTTTAAAGAAGCGAGCCAGGGAACATCTTTCGTTTTCGTTTCCTTTACAGAGCACCCAAGCACAGTACCCAAGTTATAGTCAGTTGGAAAAACGGAAGCCGGAAGGGCATTAAAAATTTTAGCGTATTAGGAACGAGGAAGCATAGCGCTTAGTGCGGGATCGTGAAATTTCGACCACGTAGCGGTGCAGATTCGAGCGATGCCTTGCGGTTCGATGGTAGAATGGTGATGGAGGAACTAGTTCAAATAGTTCTTGAGCACACTCTCCGAAATATAATCGTGTGATGGAAATCTCTTCGTGTGATGGAAAAACAACAGTTTTCAGTGGAAATAAACCTTGTTAGCAGTAGCGTGCATAGAGTTCAAAGACATATGCATTAACCGAAATTAACCAGTGGTAGGGCTCGTTTCTGGACACGCGGCGCGTGGTGCGTCGCGTCGCGCGGTGCGTCGCGCGATTCTCCGTTTATGGAGAAGCGATGCGAGAAACGTAGTGACACCAGCGACGGGGCCCGCGTTGGTGGCCGCGGCGTCACACGCGAAAATACAATCGTATTATGTGGTCTCGTTTACGTGCTTCGCCGTGGTGCCTACCTCGGTGCCCGCCTGCGTGCTTCGTCACGTACAACGCCCAGTTAACAAGCAAACGCTTTTGCAAGAATGCTCACACACTTGGCCATACGTTTGAATAACCACGCAACGCGATGCACCACGCACTGCGCAACGCGTCGCGTCTCCAGAAAAGAGCCCGTAGAGTTTTGACTTGTCAGTTGTCATGAGCTACAGGTTGGCCTACATGAAATAAGTAATTTTAATTTTGAATTATTAGGTAAACATCGTGGGGAAACCTGCACACCTGAGAGTTCTTCATAATGTTCTTGAAGGTGTGTGAAGTCCGCCAATTTGCATTAGGCCATCGTGGTGGACTATGGCTTATAACCCTTCTCTGAGAGGAGACCTGCGCTCAGTAGTGAGCCGTTGATGGGTTGCTGATGATGATGATTAGGTTTATTAAAAATTCTAGGTTACTGTCTACTAATTCTATTGTACACAATCTCTAAACTTAACAAAATTGAGAGGTCTAAACAGAGAGGCCTAAATCTAGTGAGTGCTGGTACCTTTTGACATAGAGAAATCGGTGGACCTACATTTTATTATATTATAGAAAAAATAGATACCGCCCGAATTGAGAAACTACTCCTTTTTGGAAGTCGGTTAAAATCAATACGACTGATGTTATATCCAACTTTCCGTAATCGGGTAACATTTTTTAAACTTTTGACGTGACAACGTCTTATAATTCGATAGAGCTGGCTGCACGCACGAAAAAACATGACTCATGCGGCGTTACCTCGCTCTGAGGCGTTCCATGTAAGGCTTGAAGTGCAAGCGAGAGCGCGGAACGAGCGACAAAGAGGCACAATCGGCCTTTGCGTTCGGCAGCGTTCGACATCCGTCTCTCTCCTACTTGAGTGAGCGATGCGTCTGCGTGGACAGCTGCTATACTATAGTACATTTACATGTTTTGATCGAGTATCAAGTGCAGTGAAAAGTGAATGTGGTGTCAATTGTTTATAGCAACGATAATTACGACGTTGTCACGTTCAACTATCGTCAGGAAACCGACTTTACAGACAACCAATTTTTTATTATTGTTCCTATCCCACAAAATTTTAATCCAGTTAATACCCATTATGGTTAGCAGAATAAAATTAGTCTCGGCTTCGCGGATATAAATTCGCTACGGGTGCAAGAAGTTGTGGTGCCTTTTTAACTTTTATAAGCGTTTAATACTGTGCGGAACATGTAAATTCGGGCAAGTTTTCCAATAAAAGTTGCAACGTTGTTCCGGCGAGTGAAGCATTCGGAGCTGCAACGTTGTGCTTAAATTTAGAGTCTCCGGATCCCAGTTGGGTACTTTATGTTCTTCTTCCATCTGTATTAAGTCCAATGTTTGCAAGTTCATTTGTTTCTTGCAGCGTGTTGCGAGCTTGAGCATAAACAGCTGGTCCGTTGCGGTGAAGTTGCATCAATCATTGCTACAGTATCAATTGCAGTGATTTGCTGATGTATGGCATTCTTGTTGCAACGATGAGAGGATCGACCAATCAGAGGTGATTGCGATCGTCACTATAGAAATCATTCAAACATACAATAATAATATTAAATTAAAATCTTTTTAAAAAACCGACTCCAAACGCCACTACAAAGTATAAAATAATTTTACTTTGTACACACATCATTTCTATTAAGGCCCGCCCTACTTAAGTCGGGCGTGTCTAAATAGGAACGATGAAAGCGATGCGCGACGCTAGCCCGAATTCAACATACGTGTAAAAACTAATATTATTCTAGACCTTGTAGTGGCATTTGAAGTCGGTATTTTTAATAATAATATGAATAATTTTATACATTATTATTTTAAGCTTTTTAGTGCAGCTTCATAGGATAAATCTACACATTGTCTGATGACGAGCGATTTGCTCTTATTCATCTTATTCATCCTCCATCACCGAGATGGAGGATGAATAAGATGAATAATGATGTGTAAGGTTACGTTGTATTTGTGGGGGTAGAATGTGATTTTAAGTGTATTTTATAAAAACAATACTGCATTTTAGTCGTCCATTTCCGTCAACATTCGATAAATAGTTGCTAATATGAGTATGTCATTATACTACTGTCATGATAGTCAGTATACAATGTCAATATACCTTAACCACGTGACCTGTCAACATATTATAAATACCAGTGTACCTCGTCGAAACGGGGAGTCTTTCTGTGAGTTGAGTGGACGCTAGGCGCGGTGAAAGTACTTAAGCCAGATGGGCAATATTGCAATTAAATAAAGTATGAGAATGTGAAGTTGGTGTTTCTCTCACGTCCAGAATAGGAGTGATCCTACATCTCAGAAGTGAAGATACCACGTCCTCAATAATTTCAAGGAAGAAATGATGAAAAAGGTTGGAACGAGAGCTACAACAAGAACGGAAATTCTTCGGCAACACGAGAAAAGCTCGTGAGCTGAGACGTCAACTGAGAGGCGGCGCGCGGCGTGCAGATACCCATGTATCCGGCTGCCATCAGCCGGGTACCTAACGCTGGGTCGGAGTGCGACGAGGAAAAATGGACCGCGGTCGTCGCTCATCTCACATCAGGTCATGTAGTCTTTCCTTTTTCTTTCAATTTTGTTGTTAAATATGCAGTCTTTAAAAGTGGTTGACAAAATGCATTGAATCAGAGATTTAAATGTGTTTGATATGATTTCTGCAGAATACGTTTGCCACTGAAACAGTTTTTGAAACGTTTTTGTAAAATTATATTTTGAAAAACGTTTTTCTCAAATATTACTGAACCAAACATTCAACCAAACGGGGCATAATATTTTTCTAAATTATAATTAATATTACCCTCTATTATTTAAATCTAAATTACTGCGTATATCAAAAAATATATAATTAGGTATTAATATTAGTTAAACAGTGTCCTATACTTTAGCGAATTCTTTGTAGATATTTCATGAACTGGCTAGAATAATTAATTTATTCCGTCCCGATAATCATAATATTGTCTAGTTTGAATAGATTCGCGTCGCGATTTTCTCGAGCTGTCTTCACAAAAGTGTTGGATTAAATAATTTAGAATCCAGAAAATAAGTTTTGTTGGTAGATGACCGTCATTAACTTGACTGAAGGCAAGATTGCCCATGACTGTGATCATGGCAAATCGTCTGAGATCTGAATGGGGGCATAAACGCCTGCGACTTGACCATGGGCAAGATTGATCGTGACGAATAATGGCTTTACTGAGATAGGTCGGAAACATGGACATGTTTAATTGCAGAATGGCCGAACTTTCAGATTCGTGTTTAAAATTGATAACGATTTTTAGAAATGATAAAGATATCATCATTTTACATTTGACCTTGTTGACATGGGCGTTACTTACTATTTAAATATCGCTAATTTAACGTAACGCATTCAATCACAGTTTCTTTCCTGACTTATTTATTTATTATTATTTGCATTCATGTATATCCACTTAATTACATATATTGTTAGATTACATGAGGCCCCGTTAGGGCGTTGCAAAGTTACATAAGTAGGTTAGTATAAATTAGTTTAAAGTCGAATTAATATTATTCATTTAACAGATTGGAAGTCATTCATATGGCAAAATAGATCGTCATAACATTATGATAATGTCTAACTAATTTTGGAACATAGCCTGATGCGCAATTGAGGTCTTAAAGTTTACTGCTATTTTTGAAATAACTATCTCGTAGAAGCTATTTTTTATTAGCCATTCTTTTAGTTTTCGCTTAAAGGTTCTAAATATTATTTTCATCTGTAATATAATTTGGGATTTTTATATATGTTAATTATTGTACTTATTTGACTAGGATATGCTCCATGATGTTGACAATTGGAGATATGCGTGTGGTTTAATTTGGCTTTTGCGTGGACTCATTTATATATTTTCTGTTATTTTTATCCGCCCAAAGTTATATCCATCATCAACATCCATTAATGTTCAAAATCGAATTGCAGTTTAAACTAATATTTTTGTATGTAATCTAAACTAAACTTTTAAACATGATGAATATTTTTCAATACTACGGTAAAAGATATACGTAGGCTATACGCCAATGGGGATTGAATAATTTACGTTATTATACGTAACGAAGCTCCTGATTTAATTGCAATGCATAATGAAGTTAGGAAAGGAATAGGCAAGGACTAGAGAACAAAAACAGTATTTTTTTTATTATGAAAAAAGGGTAGCACGTATGTAGGCTTTCCCAATATTTTGTGTTTACTCACATAAGTTACTATCGACTTTTGGTGAATCGACCCTGTCTGTAAAATCCAACTTACTTTTCTATGGAAATAGGTTGTAACTTTTCATTGAATTAAAGTAGAAGCTTGAAAATTCCACAGCATTAGGAGACCATTGACCCTAGTATATTTACTATAAACTTCAACTTAATACTTCAAGCCGTCTTTGAGAGAAAGAGCCTAGACACACGGACAGACAGTCGGACGACAAAGTGGTCATATTGGTTTTTGGACAGTTAGAACAAAAACTGTTTAAAGTGGGCATGTATATTTATTTCTTTTATGCAATCGAGGATAAAAAAAAAATGTTTATCATTTTAAGCAGAAGATAAATTAACAGAAAACCATCTAGAAATCCTGTTATGATACTTTAAAAAAGGGGGTATTGTTTTAGCCATAAAAGTTAAAACATGAGTTTTGCTTGGTTTCATAGCAACCAAGTATTTATTTATTTATTTATTTCAGTTGCAGATTTTTTACAAATACTCCGTTAGGGTGTAGCAACTTGGTCTGGAATCGACCGTAGTAGAGAGACCGATTTTATTTATTTTTATTTGCATCGTCAAAAAAAAATCACTTAAACTGTAGTAACATTTTTCTAATAAAAAGTTTTTTAATATTAACATTTTAGATAACACTGACAGAGAATAAAGTACTCGCAAGGAAAACTCTCTGTTCCTTTTCTAAGCTAGCTGTCCCAGCATACGGACTATTTCAGCATTTAAATACAAAAAAATCCCTTTAGTATATTACCTTAAATAGATAGTTAATTAATTAAATAGTGAACATTCACTTTGTAGCTTTGGTTCATGAAAAATGAAAACTCACTTTGACGTAACTTTTATCGAAATCCATATTGACATCTCACTTCAAGACTCGCGCAATCACATTTTTTAATACTGATATTTTTACTGAGGATGATTGTAAATTGTCAAAATTAATTAGCTGAAAATATACCCTTTTTGTTTCCCATGGATCTTTTAAAGACTGTATCAATAAACAACAATTTAACTATTTATTTATAACTGAATTGATATTAAAGATGTACCTAACTCTATAATTTAAGATAAGAATAATTTCATCGAACTATCCAAGCTACAGTGTGATTTTATCTTTGCAGGTCAGGAGCGAGAATTGATTGGTTCGCAAATTGACCGAAGAATTGTCACGTGGAAGTCCTTGAGAATTGATTGTTTCAAGCAACATAAAGCACAGTCACATGAACACACACGCACAGCAACTTAAACAAATAGGCTTATATAAAGCATAATTAGGGACTACAACTAGGAATTGATTGGTTTAGTTGTAGTTAAGAGAAGTTATTTTAGCGTAGCTAGTTAGTACAACCAAGAATTGATTGGTTTGGTTGTAATGTAGAGAACTCCTTGAGAATGGATTGGTTCAAGGAGTGTAGTTAATGAGTATTAGGGACTACAACTAAGAATTGATTGGTTTAGTTGTAGTTAAGAGAAGTTATTTTAGCATAGCTAGTTAGTACAACCAAGAATTGATTGGTTTGGTTGTAATGTAGAGAACTCCTTGAGAATGGATTGGTTCAAGGAGTGTAGTTTATGAGGCTATTAGTTTGCGACCATTGGAGTGAGCGTGCTGCCATGGCGTAGATGATACAGATAAAGAGTTTAGGAGGCTATTAGTTTGCGACCATTGGAGTGAGCGTGCTGCCATGGCGTAGATGACATAGCTATAGAGTTGATGAGGCTGTTAGTTTGCGACCATTGGAGTGAGCGTGCTGCCATGGCGTAGATGATACAGATAAAGAGTTTAGGAGGCTATTAGTTTGCGACCATTGGAGTGAGCGTGCTGCCATGGCGTAGATGACATAGCTATAGAGTTGATGAGGCTGTTAGTTTGCGACCATTGGAGTGAGCGTGCTGCCATGGCGTAGATGATACAGATAAAGAGTTTAGGAGGCTATTAGTTTGCGACCATTGGAGTGAGCGTGCTGCCATGGCGTAGATGACATAGCTATAGAGTTGATGAGGCTGTTAGTTTGCGACCATTGGAGTGAGCGTGCTGCCATGGCGTAAATGATACAGTTAAAGAGTTTATGAAGCTATTAGTTTGCGACCATTGGAGTGAGCGTGCTGCCATGGCGTAGATGATATAGCTTTATTTACTTATTCATCAGTATTAGGGACTTTACTTTAGGGTATGACATAGCTATAGAGTTGATGAGGCTGTTAGTTTGCGACCATTGGAGTGAGCGTGCTGCCATGGCGTAAATGATACAGATAAAGAGTTTATGAAGCTATTAGTTTGCGACCATTGGAGTGAGCGTGCTGCCATGGCGTAGATGATGTAGCTTTATTTACTTATTCATCAGTATTAGGGACTTTACTTTAGGGTATGACATAGCTATAGGGTTGATGAGGCTGTTAGTTTGCGACCATTGGAGTGAGCGTGCTGCCATGGCGTAAATGATACAGATAGAGTTTATGAAGCTGTTAGTTTGCGACCATTGGAGTGAGCGTGCTGCCATGGCGTAGATGATATAGCTTTATTTACTTATTCATCAGTATTAGGGACTTTTCTTTAGGGTTCAAGCAGTGTAGTTAATGACTATTAGGGACTATAAATAAGAATTGATCGATTAAGTTGTAATTAAGAGACGTTATTTTAGTGTAACTAGGAATTGTAACTAGTAAATTGATTGATTTAGTTGTAGCATAGAAAAGTCTATGAGAATTGATCTGAGAATTGATTAGCTGAATTAGCTTTGTCTGCTCATCTTAAGATTTATTGCATTGTTAGTAGATATTCATCTTTAGAACTTCCCCTCATTGTGGAAGCACTGCATGCATAGCATAGTATTTATATTTTATTGTCATGTAAACTTGTATTGATGTTTTGAAAAGAGCAACCGCCGAGTTTCTTGCTGGTTCTTCTCGGTAGGAAAGGCATTCCGAACCAGTGGTAGAGTCAAACGAAAAGGCAAGCGTACACTCAACACACACACAAAAAAAAAAAACTTTTTTGAGATTATTATTTTGGTTCATTAAAGTAAAATAGATTTTGATAAACCGTACTAACGCAACAATGTAGTTCGGTTGTAAACTAGAATTGAAATCAAAATCCGTACTTTAGAAAGATTAAGTTTTTAAAATTAACTCATTTGATGGGGTTTTGTACATTTCGTTTTACACATCCACCTAAGGCCTAATGTAAGGTTATCACTCGATTCGTGTATGGGGGCATACACGATGTCAGGATGGTCGAATGTAAGGTTACGTTGTATTTGTGGGGGTAGAATGTGATTTTAAGTGTATTTTATAAAAACAATACTGCATTTTAGTCGTCCATTTCCGTCAACATTCGATAAATAGTTGCTAATATGAGTATGTCATTATACTACTGTCATGATAGTCAGTATACAATGTCAATATACCTTAACCACGTGACCTGTCAACATATTATAAATACCAGTGTACCTCGTCGAAACGGGGAGTCTTTCTGTGAGTTGAGTGGACGCTAGGCGCGGTGAAAGTACTTAAGCCAGATGGGCAATATTGCAATTAAATAAAGTATGAGAATGTGAAGTTGGTGTTTCTCTCACGTCCAGAATAGGAGTGATCCTACAGATGATATCAGATCTTCACTAAATTTGAATGGGACCAACATGACGTTAATATGTCCTTTTAAATAAAAAAGAATATTGAAATCGATTCAGATTTGACGAAGTTATGGAGTAACATCGCCAAAAAAATATTGAATTTAGAACCTAATCCTTTTTAGGGTTCCGTACCCAGAGGGTACCAACGGGACCCTATTACTAAGCCTACGCCGTCCGTCCGTCCGTCCGTCCGTCTGTCAGCGGGCTGTATCTCGTTAACCGTAATAGATAGACAGATGAAATTTTCACATATTATGTATTTCTATTGCCGCTATAACAACAAATAATAAAAATTAAATAAAATTAAAAAAATTAAATAAAAATATTTCCATGTACCCACATGGAAATATTTTTATTTAATTTTTTTTAACGGAACCCTAAAGGAGCGAGGCCCGACTCGCACTTGGCCGATTTTTTTGAATTCGGTTAAAAAGTTTATCACATCAGCCGGAACGAACGTAATAACGAAAGTAGCTGTTCATTTTATCAAAGAAAATCATAACAGTACAATGCATTTTACTTATTTTAATGAAAAAAAAGTCGAAAAAAGAAAAAGTATCTGAAGTCGTTGCGTATATATTTCTCTTTATACATTTTATACGTAGCTGCAACAGTGTATGCGATCTGTACGAGGCAGGCTTCCAGTAAACCTGCATCTCAAATGATCTCAAACAAGAAGCTACGTCAAAGAGCTGTTTACGTGTGCCGATCACGCACTCCGCCTGCATGCTGCCTCGGGACAAATTTCAAAGAACTTGTACTACTAAGCAAACTACCTGCTTAACTAAACAAATTTACAAACAGCATCCTTAATATCTCTACTAATACTTACTACTTACTCGTAATATTATGAATGCGAAAATATAAATAAAATGATCAAATCAGAAATGAGGAAATCCGTAGGAGAACCAAAGTCACCGACATAGCTCAGCGAGTCGCGAAACTGAAGTGGAAATGGGTGGGGCATCTAGTTCGAAGAGCTGATGGTCATGGTGATTACAGATCCCCCACTAGGAGGACCGACGACATCAAAGGAGTCGCAGGGAGCCGCTGGATTCAGGCGGCGTAAGACCGAGGCCTGTAGAAGTACATGCAAGAGACCTTTGTCCAGCAGTTGACGTCTATCGGTTGATGAAGAAGAAGAGTAGAAATGAAATGAAATAAAAAATAATATACCTACCGACGGAGCTCAAGAATGCGTGAATTTCTCACATACAAGCCGTTTTAAACCTTTAAGTGGAATTACCAACCTGAAGGTGCGATGGACTGAGCATGTAGATCGAAGTACTGATGGTTGTTGGATCCCACGACTCTTGTGGGACCAAGTGGCGACCTCGCACCGGCAAGCGCAGTGTTGGCAGACCCACCACTATAGGAGAGAGCCAACAGACAATACGCAGAGAGTTGCTGGATATAGGTGGTGCAAGACCGAGGCATGTGGAGTTCTATGCAAGAGGCCTATGCTGCAGTGGATGTCTATCGGTTGAAAAATAAAAAGAAGTAAATAGAAGTGAAACCATTGCGAAATGAAATAGCATCAATATTCAAACGAAGAGAGCATAGGCATAAAAATATTCATAACATAATCATACAACACAAAAATAACGCTATAATTTCCGGTATTACAAATTCCCCTTTCCTTGAAACTTCAGTGTTAAAAAATTATCTCCTTTCTTACGCCCGCGCCGCTAATTTGGCGGGCCCACCAGCGGCACCGCATGAATTTTTCATGTCCTCGTTTTTGAAAGCTTTCACCTTCATAAAGACAATACAAAGGACGTTTTAAAGCTGCTGCGAATAAAAAACGCTTTTAAAGATCATCGCTAACTTGTAACATACGCTCGGGCATTATGTGTAGCAGCTATCATCAACATCATCAGCCAGAGTGCATCCACTGTTGGACATAGTCCTCTTTCAAGTAGCGCCAACGTTGCCTCTCCTCGGCCTTTCGCATCCAATCGATGCCAGCTACTTTCCGGATGTCATCGCTCCATCTAGCCGGGGGGCGCCCTACACTCTGTTTGCCGAGACGCGGTCTCCACTCGACGACCTTACGACCCCAGCGGCCATTGGTCCTCCGACAAATGTGACCAGCCCACTGCCACTTCAACATGCTAGTCCTACGAGCTACGCCAGTCACTTTAGTTCTTTGGCGAATTACTTCGTTTTGGATTTTATCCCTCAAAGAAATTCCAAGCATGTAGCAGATATATCACATTCAAAACGCACTTCATGCAATAACACTCATCGTCAACCCATCGCCCGCTCCGTAGAGCTCTCTGAATAAGAAGTGGTTCTGTCCGTAGATCCCCACTCTGACCAAGTGTGAATTAGCACATTGCACTGAAAACGTTGTGAACTCTCAGGCATACATGTTTCCAGTTTAAAACAAGTGATACTTGATTGGTCAAAACGCACATATAATTCCGTAAAGATACGTGTCTAGGATACGCACCCAAGACTTCTGAAAAGCAGGATGAAATCTCAACCACTAGACTATCATCGCTCTAATTATACACACCCGTGAAAGCGCTGATTGTCAGAATATTTCGTTGGGCATATGGATTTCTTGGAATAATTCTAATAGACGTTATTGGGCTGCGTCATATGCTTAAACTTGCAGATACACAGAGAACAGATATTGATTACAGAAGGCTTGATAAACCAAACACGAGTGGCGAAATGAATAAAAGTCGGTCTTTGGAGCTCACACGTGTTCTATGCGTACTCTTTTGAAGCTCCTAAGCCTATCTACGCGTTGCAAAATTTGTTTGTTACATGTAACATCACCTGGGCTTTTTAAATTTTAAAATCGGATTTAAAAATAAAAGCGACGACTGTGATGCGGTCAAGGCGTTAATAAAATGCATTTAACTGAATGGCTTTCAGCAAATTGGTACGTGCGGTCCGTATCTACCGTGCGGACTTATGGGCGATTACCTTAAGGCTAATGAATAAAGGAGGGTTCTAATTAACGAGCGATTTGCATAGGATTTACGTCGACTAATTATTGACGGAATTTGCAAATGAATGAAACGTTCCGGATTTTAGGATGAGTACAGACACTTGTTTACTTTTAAAGTCAGCTTGTTAATACCTGCTTCGTAATTTGCAATTTTTCACGGTCACCTGAATTTCAATGCTTTTAAAGTAGTTATGTTGTTTTTAGGGTTCCGTACCCAAAGGGTACCAACGGGACCCTATTACTAAGCCTACGCTGTCCGTCCGTCCGTCCGTCCGTCCGTCCGTCTGTCAGCGGGCTGTATCTCGTAAACCGTAATAGATAGACAGATGAAATTTTCACATATTATGTATTTCTATTGCCGCTATAACAACAAAAAAATTAATTAAAATATTTCTATGGGTACATGGAAATATTTTTGTTTAATTTTTTTTAACGGAACCCTAAAAGAGCGAGGCCCGACTCGCACTTGGCCGATTTTTTAAAGTACTTAACACTGTACGAATTTGTTAAATTGTGATATTCCCTCAAAATATTCCAATACGCATGAAAAGGTCAAAAGTTAAAAGCATTAATTTGCTATAATCCGCCAACAGTAAAAATCTGTATGTTCAAACATGCAGTAACAAGCTAAGCACCGCTCACCTTCCCAAGCAAGCAAGAAAGCAAAGTTCCCAAGCAAGCAATGCCACCACCACTCACATGCACCACCACACAAGACTTTTACACTAATCTCGATGCACGTTTCGCCCCGACACCGGAGCATCCTCAGGAGATGTCGAGTTTACAATGCAGTATTGCCCAGTCATTCACCTCAGCAGAGTACTCGTAAAGGACAATAATAGTTCATTACTCTTACGTCCTAACTAAGAGGCTGTGTATCGCGACGTAAGTTCATGAGGAGCTTTTATCTCGGCAGCTCGCTCTTATTACGCCAGGCCTGTGACGAGGGTAAATCCCCTTTCTTCATATTCGCGCACACGTTCCGCGGAACCTGTTTTTATGTTCCGCGTGTGACGACCGCTCGCCAAATTTAGACTTACATCTGACAGTTTAGCGAAAATGTTCCGCTAAAAACAATAACAATATTTTCCCTTCACTAAGTGGGACTCAGAACTGTCTTGTTTCTTCGGGCAACAAAAAAATGGTCGTAGAATGCGAAGGATGTGTGAAATCTACTAATAAACTAAAGAATGAGTTTTTAGTGGGTTTGACGACATCACTAAAAAGTTTTTGACGTGATAACGTCTTATAAATCGATAAACCGGCTGCAAGCAAAAAAAATTGTCACGTTTCGCCTGAGCCTGAGCGTGCAAGCGAGAGCGGGGAACAAGCGATAGAGAGGCACGATCGGCCCAAGCGTTGGCTTGTGACACATAATATTATATTCATCAATGTTTCTTTATGACGCTATCACGTAAAAGTCGGTTAAAAATATTATCGACCGTAAACCGTCTTTACAGCCAACCAATTTTTTTTGTGCTGGGCCGATTTCACCAACGTAAAATGAGTCTTATCCGAGCGTAAATTTTGATATTTTGACATTTTTCGAAAAAGTGTTTTAATATTTACGTAGTTTATTAGATACCTCTTACGATTACCATTTTCTCAAAAAAGCGTTTATTAGAAGAAACAATATTTTTATACATTCATTTGAAATTCCCGAAAAACCTCCGGTCAAGTGAAATTAACGAACTGTGACGTCATAAGTAAAGCCATAGATAAAGCTTACTATGGAGCTCTGTCATGCTTAAATTTGAGTGGAAAGTTAAATGTTTGCAGCTTTTTTACTGGAATTGGCTATATAAGGTTATATAAGGCTGATTTCACAAATGTAAAATAAAGTCTTATCTGAGAGTAAATTTCACATTTTGACAGTATTTTCGATACAAAAACTGTCAGAATGTCCAATTTATTCCTCAGTAAAACATAACTTGACGTTGGTGAAATCGGCACTTACTATGTTTCGGGCACTTAAGAGTGCTATGTTTCGTGCGAATGAATTTAGTGAATTTTATTGTAACATTTTGTTTCGAAAGGAGCAATTGCCAAGCTCTCCTCAGCTGAATCTGCTTTCCGATGGTAGAGTTTTGACTTGTCATAAGAGCAACAGGTTGTCCTACATGAAAGAAATCAACTTGAATTTCTTTTGTAATTTTTATTATTTGGCGATGTATCTCGCTTTTGTTCTGTGGCTATAGTGGCTGCAAAAATGTTCTAAAATACATAAAAAAAGTGTGTGTCAGCTCCGGCCTCCGACGCACGACTGGAGTTTACGCGCGAGCCGCGAGTCGCGACGCTATATCCTTCTCTATGCGCGCGACTCGGGTCCGAGCGCGCCCCGACTGACTTTCACTTCGGGGACTCTTTCGCACGAAAACCAACCTTATTTACTCAACGTTAGGGTAGAAATTTCAACGTTGTGAAAAACGTAACAGAAAAACTTAACGAAGTCATTGATAAATTGATTTTACTGCCCGGATTTTTCTCATACCGGGCTGCTAAAATCGATTCTTAAGGAGTAAACTCCAATAAACTCCAAAAACTTCTGTACAGCTGTAGGAAAATGATATAGCGTATTGAAACAGTCAGCGTCTTTCCCCTGTGGTCTATTTTGCCAACTATTTATTCCGCAAAATGGAATAACACAAACAAACTTTATTTCAGAAAAACTAAAGACCTGCCAGATTTCATTCGCGATGTAAAATTATACAAAGAGCCAACAGCTGGCGGCAGAGGGGGGCTGGGGGGAAGGTTTAACCCATGTCAACCGACAGACAGACAAGCGGATTATAATATTGCGGCCCTGGTATGACGTCACTTTTTACGGATAAACTATATTTTCTGTATTGGCTATTTCCCTCTTTTCTTTTATTACCTCTCAGGGTAGTGATTCGTGACTTGCGATCTCACTTCATGGGCGCTGACCTGGAAAGCATGTACCAGTTTATTATTTATCTGCCTAATCGTTTTCTCATTTTATTCATTCAGAAATGAGGAGATCCGTAGAAGAATCACCGACATAGCTCAGCAGGGCACATAGTTCGAAGAGCTGATGGTAGTTGGGCTTCCAATGTGCTGGAATGGTGACTCCGCACCGGGAAGCGCAGTGTTGGCAGACGGGGGGTCTGCCAACACTGCGCTTAGCCTAGTGGTTAGGACCACAGTCCTCTTCACTAGGCTTTCACTGCTTCCTTAGCTGATAGCTTAGTTTCTGATAAATATCGGAGATCATCAGATTGGACAACTGATGGTTACATTTACGTTGGTTTTGGAATAAAACAATCATAATAAAATGTTTGGTTATGCGTAGACAGACGTTGCCCCAATCCCATACAAAAACCTTTATGCTCAAATCAGCTTAGAATAATAAGCAGTCTCCGCTAAAGGACCGGAACAAGCCGGAAGATATAGTAGTACCAGCGTTTAATATCGTCATTTAGTTAATTAAACGAAGATTTAATCGCTGCGTTAAATATGTCGAGACGGTGGCACTCTGTGAACTTAATATGCAACTCCATCTTATCTTAATGAGAATTTAAGTTAAAGAAAAATCTTCTTTTGCCCTGTAGATATTCTATCATTAAATTAAAACGCAATTTTTTTTATCAAAAATACCTTATTCGATATTTTGGTAATAATGTGTATTTAATTATAATCGAAGCCTTTGTTGAAATTTTTAAAATACTACCTAATACCCGCGACTTCGTCCGCGTGAATTAAAGTTTTTCATTCCCGCAGAAACTCTTTAATTTTTCGGGATAAAATGTAACCAGTGTGCTAATCCCGGGTATAAGCTATATCTATTCCAAATTTCAGCCAAATCGGTACATTCGTTTACGCGTGAAGGAGTAACAAACATCCATCCATCCTCACAAACTTTCGCATTTATAATACTAGATCACTAGATGATGCCCGCGACTTCATCCGCGTGGATTAAGGTTTTTAGATTCCTCCGGGAACTCTTATTATCCTGGATAAAATGTAGCCTATGTGTTAATCCTGGGTATGAGGTATCTCCATTCCACCTCACAATTAGTTTTTTAGTTGAATTTTCACCAGCAGGAGCATAATCTTTAGTGTGCATGAAGCGGCAGATAATGCAATGCTAAGTTAGTAAACTTCGATCAGTTGAAATGATGATGATGAAGCATCATTATGTGCTGTTGTCCATCATTATGTTGTTTATGTCATTATTATCATTATGTATTATGTTGTGTTATTATCATCAGTGGATAATATACTTAGTCCTTTTGCCAGGAACGCCGCAGAAGATGATCTTGTATCGCTTGCATGTCCTACCCAGAAGGGGTCTACCAAAGATACGTCTCTTGGTGCGGGGACGCCAAACCGGAACTCTTATATAATAGGACCCCAATGTCTATGAGTTCTTTGAATCATGTACCCCGCAAACTGAAACCTTAGCTTTGCGACTCGATAAGCTATGCCTGTAACTCTGGTTCTCCTACTGACCTCCTCATTTCTGATTTGATACTGCAGCTGAGCATCTGAGCCTTCTTATGAGGTCCATAGATAACGACCATTTATTTCAGATTCATTATGAATGCATAAATTATTCGCCTATTATGTTATCGAGAATGTTTTTGAACTGCACCTGATATAAAAGAGTCTAATTCTGATTCAATAATTTTACACTATACTATTCTTCACGAATAACAGCGTTCTATCTATCTATATATATAAAAGAAAGTGGTGTTAGTTACACTATTTATAACTCAAGAACGGATGAACCGATTTGGCTGAAAATTGGTGGAGAGGTAGCTTAGAACCAGGAGACGGACATAGGATGCTTTTTATCCCGTTCGACCACGTTTCCGTCAAGTCACTATAAAACGTGGTATAACAAAAACGCATCTGACATGGAATAACAAAACGCAAATGACAGTGGAATAACAAAACGTAAATGACAGCTAAACGTAAAAAATTTGACAATTATAAAAAGTGTTATAATAAAGCATTACTGATATTATAAATGCGAAAGTGTGTTTGTTTGTTGGTTTGTCCTTCAATCACGTCGCAACAGAACAGCGGATTGATGCGATTTTTTGCATGGGTATAGTACCATTACTATACCCATGCAAAAAATCGCATCAATCCGCTGTTCTGTCCATCCATATGTAGTAGTGGTTAATCAGACCGGGAGAGCTACTTTTTATCTCGGATGATGAAAGAGTTCCCGCGGGATTTTTAAAAACTACATCCATGCGGACGAAGTCGCGGGCATCAGCTAGTAATATATAAAAGAAAGTGGTGTTAGTTACACTATTTATAATTCAAGAACGGATGAACCAATTTGGCTGAAAATTGGTGGAGAGGTAGCTTAGAACTAGGAGACGGACATAGGATACTTTTTATCCCGTTCGACCGCGTTTCCGTCAAGTCACTATAAAACGTGGTTTAACAAAAACGCATCTGACATGGAATAAAAAAACGCAAATGACAGTGGAATAACAAAACGTAAATGACAGCTAAACGTAATTTTGTCTTTGGTTAAGTATGGTAAAAAATTTGACAATTACAAAAATGATAGCTAAACGTAATTGATAATATCATCAGTAATATGTTTTCTCTTTGAATCATCATTAACAATGCCCCGAGCAAGACGATCACATGTTTCCTGCTACAAAGCTACGGATTGACGTGATTTATTGTATAGGTATAGTTGAGAACCTGGAGGGTAACAAAGATTTCCCGCGGGATGTTATGAACTAAATCCACGCAGACGAAGTCGCGGGCATCAGCTAGTAATTTTATATAAAAAAAATATTTTTAAACAACCGACTTCAAACTCCCGCCTTACTACATTACACACACACTATGCAAAATATATAATTAATTGTTGATATTTTAAAAACCGCTCGACCGATTTCGATGAAATTTATATGGGACCACCTGGACAGTATACCCTTTACAAAAAAGAATTTTCCAATTCGGTTCAGGCGTCTTCGAGTAATCAGTGGATATACATAAAAAAAAGATTCCGACGAATTATTAGCCTCATCCTTTTTTTGAAGTCGGTTAAAAAGCACCGCATCACTGGTCACGGCCATCAGAATTATTGAGAGATCGTGACTGGACACTTAATAGACCAAAAATAGAAAAAAATCCTAAAGGAAAAATATGATATTGCTTTTTAAATATGAAATATTACTCCCGAGGTGTTCCGTTATAAAGGAAAAGGTTTACCCGCGTCACGCGTGCGGGCCGGGCGGGGGAGGGGGGGGGGGGGGGGGATGCCGATGTGTCTTCATTGCCAAAACAATGAATTGGTATTACGCGTCGCGTTATATTATTAGTTATTGTATAAGTTCAGGTTCGCCGGAGTCGATTTGGAAATTTAAGCGTCTCTGGTCTTGTCTGGTGGGAGGCTTTGGCCGAGGCTAGTTACCACCCTGACGTCTAACACGTGCCGCTAAGCGATTTAGCGTTCCGGAACGATGGCGTGTAGAAACCGATTAGGGGTATTACGGTTGAATGTTCACTGTTATAGTCCAAGTTAGCCCGCCACCTTCTTAGAATGCATCGTCACTTATCATCAAGTGGGACCGCAGTCAAGGACTATCTTGCTATCGAATAAAAAAAATTTATCGTGCTCTAGGGGTCGCACGACGTCATATACAGGTGGCACAGTACCGAGACTTTTGGAAGTCCACGGAGAAGACCTATGTTCAGCACTGGACATCTATCGATTAAAGAAGAAGAAAAATTACCTATCAGTTCATGAGTATTTTCAAGCGAATTAAGGAAAGTGGTGGAAGTTTATCTAAAATGTAACGTTTTGACATTGGTGATGCCACCTTTTTCGTTCTTTGTTGGGATTGACTTTAATGTCAAATCTTTTTCCCATATACCCTCTTTCCTTCTGTGCAATAAGGCAGCGTAACGTCAAATTCACGACGCTATTTTCTACACGATTTAGTACGACCTTTCGTGCCCCGCGAAACGCATGTCCATCCTTGTGTCGCCGTCCTCGTGTTCAAACCCCAACAAATAAGTGTGGTGAAAAGGACTCCTCGCTGCTGTACCTACAGCCGAACTTAAAAAACGACCTAAGTGCTCCGGAGACGAAAATCTGGTGTTGGTGTGCGCTGCCTACGCAACGAGATCCAGCCGGGACGTTCAAGGTTAGTTCACGGAAATCCTAGTTTCCTTCCTAGGTCCTAAATCTCCGAGCATAATATAAAATTCTAAATTCAAATACAGTCCGCTAGCCCAGGCTGTGCAGTGGCATCAACCTTACAAACCAGACATAATTATTTTTAATAAAATACTGTCAAAACGTCCAATATACTCCTTGGTTAAAAATTACAAGTTGATGATAACTTTTTGATAAATTAATACTAAACGCCATGGCTACTACCACGTGACTAGCTGATTTATTATTTGCATAACCTTTGGAATGAGTGGAATTTTCAGAACCTGGAGGGTATGTTATTAAAATTATTTGATGAGGATAAAATATAGGAGTTTTCGTCGTCATCGTCGTTATTGTTGACCTCTGCTGGACGTAATTTTCTTGCTAGGGTCCACCACATTACACGATCTTATGCTACTCGTATCCAGCGGCCACCAGTGCTGGAGATCATCCGTCCATTTAGTGGGGAGTCTTCAAGCGCTTCGTTTTTTGGGTAAACAGTAGGTTATACTACAGATACAAGGAAAGATAGTAAGCTAATGAGTACGAGCGTACTCAAAAAATAAATACATTGGGACGGAGTCTTTAGACGAAAACTAAATAAACTTAAAGATGTAGGTACAAGAAGTATTCATAAAGTAAGACGTACAAGTAAGCGTAAGTCACAAACGCGGTAGTTCCGAGCAAAGTTAGCTGAATGTTTTAACTACGAATAAAATTTAGTTTCTACTGAAGACAGTTCCCGAGCTACGCGACTTGGGACGTGTGGCGCGTGGCTGATACATCAAAAAAGTTTCACATCTTTATACTCTATTCTAGTAGTACACTCGTACATTATGACGTATATTTTACATACATGTAAAATGAACATAATGTCACATATTTCTGATACAAAAAAGAAGTGCACAATTAAAAAATAATAATTTTAAAACAAGCTTTTAGTAGCTGGCTACATTATCCGACCTTGAATTTCATCTAGGACCAGAGTACTTGTCAAGATGAATCAAACGAGCCTAAACTTAATGGGGGTACATCATTTTATAACAGAGTTGCTATAGTCACCTTCCAGCTCCATCATCAGAACCTAGATATCATCTAGGATTAAAGTACTATTTAAGACAAATCAAACGAGCCCATACTCAATGGGGTTACTTCGTTTTACGTTACAGAGTTTCCAAAGCCACCTTCCGGCATCATCATCAGACTCTGGATATCACCTAGGATCAGAGTAGGTACTTGTCAAGACGAATCAAGCGAGCCCAAACTCACGAGTATTTAATTTGTTGCTCATATCCATCTAAGATGCAAACTATAAATTATTATGTATAAATGCTAATTGAATCGCATATTGCAAAAAGGACTTTATAGTCCAGTATCATGAGTTCATGACAAATCTGTTTGTTTCATGAAATGTTTCCTACTCCTAACTAGTTGCATTTCGTCCAGAAAAGGTACAACTTAGTCCATACAATATTCAAGTCTCCAGAAGCAAACCAATTGTTGTACAGTACGCGCAAAAGGGCTTATATACTTAGTTTACTTTAATGATGTTTCAAAATTATAATTTGCACAAGTAGACATACCAGGGCTAATGCCGTTTCAGTAATATGCGATTCAATTCGCATTACAGTGATTGAGCTGTGAAAGGTAACAAACAACCAAACAGACAGGGCTATTTTGTATTAGGTACAAAAGATTTGCATTGATATCTATTAGTGAAATAGATATCCATGCAAATTATTAGGTAATTAGAAGTAAATTAAGAGGTAACTAAATAAAAAATTTCATTTTACAGAGAAACACAACTAGCCTGTTTATTTATCCCAGCACTCTAAAGAATAGAATATCATTATATGCATATAAAAAATAATGACAGGAGTTCGCAAAAGTTCTCATATTTAAAAGTTTAATGCTGGTACTAATCTTTACACCAAAAATACTTCGATGAATTTTAACCTTTCAACTATAAAATTGCGTCTGAAAACGTTTCATCCACTTGAGTGGCGACGCTGCAACTTTTATTGGAAAAGTTACCTGCTTTACATGTCCCGCGCTTTATTGAACTCTAGTGTGAGTTCAAGCGTCGGATGAAAATTATTGTAGATAGTAAGTAAGTAATCGTTCTCACTTCTTAATTTTAGCAATAAATCAAATTACGCCATCCATACGGCTTATACAATATGGATTGGCTAACTTACAAGTTGGATGGCTTACACGGAAATACGATTTGAAAAAGAAGCTTTTTACAAAACTCTTGTAAAAATAGACATACACTCTGACACACTCACACGCACATATACACACATGGTTGTTTTAACTTTTACTTCTCCGTTAAACTTCTTTTCTATTTTTTTAATACTAAAAACTTCGTTAAATTTTTTATTATTTAAGTGCACGAAGTTTATTCGGTGATTTAGTTATTGTATATAGTTGGTTATTAGGTGTTTAGATGTCCATAATGTTGTTACAATTTAAGACAAGTTCTTAAGTTTTTCATCTGTAAATTACCTGTTACAGGAAATGGAGGACGATGTGTTTCCATCCACCCGATCTAAATGTTTATCAATAAAAATCAGAAAACTTGATAGGTATTACGATACAAATGACTGTGTCTCTCATACGACAGAGGACGTAAACTGTAGAGCAGGAATTTCCAAACTATTTTGGGCAAGAAACCGTTTTTCCAAAATGAACTGATACCTCAGACCCCCATAGCCAAATTACTTTAAAAATCCTATCTCTATTTTTTTTCCTATTGATACAAAATACCAATTTGAAAACTTTGTATTTTATTAATTATGAATACAAATTACGTAAAACTACTTAAGTAGGTAATTATTTTTTGAAAAAAAAACACATAAAAATCGCAAAGTAAAGCCAAAAAAAATCGGTGTGATGGATGAACCTGGTGGTGGTGGTATCTTTAAATAAGAACTTGTGTTTGTAACGGAGTGGATCGACCCGGCTGAGAGCGACCCACTTCGTTCATTAGATGTGAGGGATCGAACCTCGCTTTTCACTATTTCCTAGGACAAGGAATAAAATACTCGATAAACAATAACGACTTTTATTTACAACTCTCTTAACCTATTACATGATATCGAGAGACGTTGACGCAAGCCTAAACACGGTTACAATATTCTATGAAGCGGGACCGCCCGGGCGGCTGACGGAAGGACGACGGACTCCCGGTGGAGCGCGGGTGACGCGGCGGTCGCGGGGGGAACGCAGACGCTCGGGGTGGTTGGACGGGCCGGGCCGCGAGGCCAAGCGCGAGCAACAGCCCCTGTGGTCCTACCAGAGAGCTCGTACCACTCGTCAACCCAGAGGGTAATCAGGCCGACGATGGGATCGATCCAGAGGGAAATCAGACCGACCCCGATGGTACGGGCGCCGCTGGCGAACTGCCGGTGGACGCTCTTGTTCGGCGTTTTATACTTTTCTGCTGGCTGCTTCGGTGGGCCTCGGCGCGGTTCGGCGGGGATCGCGCCGCTGGTGTCATTGCCCTGGCGCGTGCGTTCACGTCGGCCCCGCGTGATGAGTCAGGCGGCACGTGTATCGTGGGCTGCTTGCGCTGTGACGGCGTGTTCACGCGGGTCCCTCGTGCGATGATTCACGCCGCCCGTGTAGGCTGCTTTGCGTTGTGACGGCGCTCGTCACATGTTAATTAATAGGGGTCGATTTTAAGACTTCGGCGTCCCCCAAAATCCGTTTTCGTTTATGTCTACCCCTGGGAAACCGATATCACACATCACAATTCACATTGGGAATCCCTGTTGTAGAAGAATTAAACAAATTATATTTATTAGTAAACTCAGTAATAATAAAGTTTAAATATTATTTCAGTCACAATGGAACCAATAGTAAATTAACGACTCAAGTTGTCGTCAAGTATAACATAAACTTATTTACAGTGACGATTCGATCACGATATTGGGCATTTTAATGTGGCATGTAATCTTTTTAGAAGTTCACAGTGCATCCGTCACGAAAGTCCAAGTGTAGTCAACGTTGGCCCAACATAAAAGAGGCCTATGTCCAACTGTGGATGTACTGGATGGCTGATGATGACGATGATGAATGAGTCAGTCTGTAGGTATGGGGGCTCCTTTAAGATTGTTCCACTGATCCATTGTTCTAATTTGAAAGAAACAAGGAATTCAAATATTTATTTTTGCTGTCACACTATCTAAAATTCTTTAAAAGATGAATTTATTACCTAACTAGCTGATACCCGCGTCTTCGTCCGCATGGATTTAGTTTTTAAAAATCCCGCGGGAACTCTTTCATTATCCGAGATAAAAAGTAGCTCTCCCGGTCTGAGGAACCACTACTACATCCATTACTATACCCATGTAAAAAATCACATCAATCCGGTGTTCTGTTGCGACGTGATTGAAGGACAAACCAACAAACAAACACACTTTCGCATTTATAATATCAGTAATGCTTTATTATAACACTTTTTATAATTGTCAAATTTTTTACCATACTTAACCAAAGACAAAATTATGTTTAGCTGTCATTTACGTTTTGGGATAAAAAGTATCCTATGTCCGTCTCCTGGTTCTAAGCTACCTCTCCACCAATTTTCAGCCAAATCGGTTCATCCGTTCTTGAGTTATAAATAGTGTAACTAACACCACTTTCTTTTATATATATAGATATATAAAAGTCTCATGTCGCGATGCTTGTCACCAAACTCCTCCGAAACGGCTGGACCGATTTTTATGAAATTTTGTGTGCATATCGGGTAGGTCTGAGAATCGGCCAACATCTATTTTTCATACCCCTAAATGATAAAGGTGACCCACCTCTAAATACATTTTTGTTGACGGTACGAAGTTCGCTGGGTCAGCTAGTTATAAAATAATATTGTAAGTAAGTGCTTTTAACTACTTTTTCGTTACACCGAGTTTATTTCTGAGATAATTTACTATAACTTGCTCGAAAAATAACATTGCATTAAGCAGTTAAATATATTGTTTCTTATATTCTTCTTCTTTTTTTGATCTATAGCTTTTTTAGTGATAAAGTCTCCATTGTCATTAAATTGAGAAATAGATAAAAGATGCAGTTTAAAATATTGCCATAGTGCCATAGTGCCATAGTGGTTGAATAAATTTAAAACTCCAATAAACTTCAACTTCATTAAAAGAATGCCCCATTTCACGCACTAAAACCCCATTACTAGCCGCAAAGTGTAAATCGGCTTATCTGTAGAGCGGCAGCGCTTCGGAATCTGCGAATATCTGTCGGTTGAATCAGGATTCAACTGTATTGTTTGGGCCGTCTTCGCCCTGTTAATTAAACTTAGGTATTTATGTGCCCGCGCTAAATATGTCTGGGCAGGAAATAGTTTCCTGCGGAGTTCATTTGCAAATGTTATCAGTTGAGTTATTGTAACTACTAATTATTTAATTCGAATAATTCTTACTGTTTTGGAACGTAAGTTCCTTATCGCGCGGTACGGAAGGGGGCTAGACGGAAAAAATTAAGGAACCGACACTCGACATATTTTTGAAACCGACACTTTTTTGTTGAATGTGAATTTTGCTTATAAAACTTATAAGTTATAAAAAATTAGGGAAAAATTCCACATGTAGAAATTATTTAAAATAAAATTGAAAATAGAAAATTCGGTCTGTCGAGCTGGGATTCTAACCATCGACTTTGAACTGTTAGGCGACTGCCGGAGCCACTAGGCTACGGAGACTCAATGTTGTACCGCGAAAATACCGAACACAATGTAATCGAAAGGAACTACGTTCCATCCGGGTGTCCCTTGACACCTCTCAAGTTTTTTTTATAACTATTTTTATGGCTACTCTATTCCAACATCAAAGATTGGTAAAAAGTTATCTTTCTTCTTTGTCAACTGATAGCCGTCCATTGCTGGACAAAGATCTCTCTCATCTTGCATCATGGAATTCCACAGGACTCGGTCTGCGCCACTTGAATCCAGCGGCTCCCTGCGAATCGTTTGATGTCGTCAGTCTACCTAGTGGGGGGTCTGCCAACACTGCGTTGCCCGGTGCGAGGTAGCCACTCCAGTATCTTGGGACCCCAACGACCATCAGCTCTTCGAACTATGTGCCCGCCCATTTCCACTTCAGATTCGTGACTCGCTGAGCTATGTCGGTGACATTGGTTCTCTTACGGATCACTCTCATTTCTGATTTGATCTCGCAGGTATACTCCGAGCATAGCTTTCTCCATCGCCCGCTGAGTGACCCTGAGCCTTCTTATGAGGCCCTTATAACTATGGGCCCATATATGCCCATATGGCCCGTAGTTATAAGCTATATATATTATAGTACCTCATACACAGATGTAGAACAATAATGAGACCAGTTTCACTCATCCGTTGTAAAGGAAAATGAACTGAGTGTTAGTTCTATCATAAGTACATACATGCTACAAACCTAATTCACCTTAGAATACGACACTTGAACTCCCATAGTGTTCCTCGTCTTATCCCATATTATTATAGCTGGCATATAAGGTAACTGTGCGTGAAATTTTACAAGTGTCGACAGGCTTGAATTATCCCGCTGTATAGTGTCCACCGAATGCTTACAAATATCACCTACGTTTCAAATGTCAACCTTAAAACGATTGCCTTAAAGTTAAAATTCCGATACACATTTTTTACAAATAGTCTTAAAGTATGTTTGATTGTATTTTGTACTTTATCGCGTGAAGCATAAAGCACGTTTTGTGTTAAGCAGTTTTGTACACCATTTCTCAATTTGTGGAAAGGAGTGGCTCGTATGAATTTTCTTTATAGTGGCTGACCGTTTCTTGATCTCGCCAAATGGCTCTTTGTGAAATTTTTACCGACTTTAAATTTGCTATTTCAAACAGAAGTAAAGCAAAAAATCAACGGTTATTTTTGTCGCGGCTTCTATATTTCTTTTATTTCTTTCCTGCTATTTATCGACCGAGCGAAGCGAAGGTCTTTGAGTCTACTTGAGTGAATTTGCACTTGTCCGTCCGTCCGTCCGTCCGTCCGTCCGTCTGTCAGAGCCTTATAACTTCTGAATTACTGAACGTAATTACTTCAATTTTAGATATAATATGTAAACCGATGGCCTCCAGCCGAAAATGGCTTAAAAAGTTATAAAAATCTTTATTTCAGGGGGGCTCTCATAGAAGCGAATGCGAAGAAAAAAATAAATTTTTGCGTTTCATAGGGTTACAGTACTTCATTTTAAAGATAATTTGGAACAGAGTACAAAAGTATTTTTTTTTTAATTTTTTTCCTAAAATTGACGAAATGGGGGGCTTTCAAAGTGGAGATTATATTTGACCTCACAACGGAATAACCATTGAAAGCTGGGGCTTGAAAGTTTTACAATTTTAGCGTAATATCATGTACTTGAACAACAAATACTTAAATTAGATAAATGTAATAAGGAAACTAAATTATTTAACTTTTAATGAGCAGCAACAACAGAACTTCACAATGATGTCAATAGATGGCGCTCTCATCTCATATAGCAAATGCAGCTATATGTAACATATTATTCAATTGAAATTATTATTTAGTCATTTAGCAAACATCAATAAAACTTCACGTTGCAGTTTGTTTTTACATGTTTCTGATAGTGTCGATAGTTGACGCTGTGTACAAGTAATTTAATTTGAATGTTCCAAAAAAATATACCTAAGTTTGATTGAGGCCTTGAGGATTTCACTATAACAGTTCCCTAACCTTTACGGGCTACCTATGTTAAGTTAGCTGACACTTTCTGTCAACTTTGTTATTACGAACCTCTAAGGGACAACTAAAGGTGAAAATGACATTGGGATGTTAGGATTGTATTTAGGGGCTACCTACGTAAAGAGACTTCTACAAATGGGATGATTTAGGTATGGTTGGTGAAAACTGGCATAATAATAATGTCAATTTTGATCGTCAATTATGGGAAACCGTTACCGCGAGGTCTCAGTTCGGGGCGAACCACTAGTTATATTATGTGAACAACTGCATAAGGCTGTTAGTACACCTTAACAATGATACAAGCGTAAATTAAAAATTTAAAACACCCCCGACATACGTGAATCTATGGCCGGACTATGTATGATTCTGGTTGCAGCATCAGGTCGAAGCTATCAATTAATTGTCATTTTAACGATTATACTGGCACGCGTGAAGCACTTAATCGAGTAGTCATACACCAAAAAACTGCATCGAAATCGGGATATCTGTTTGAGAGCTACGATGCCACAGACAGACACACACACACACACAGACAGACAGACAGACAGACATTGACGTCAAACTTACAACACCCCTCTTTTTGCGTCGGGGGTTAAAAACTGACGCATTTTCAAATGTGTGTTCTAACGCAGACATTTGAAGTTAGTTATTTAAGTCTGTCTGTCTGTTTGCTGTTTTATTTTGATCCTGTTGCTGTGTGATTAAAGAATAAACCAACAAAAAATCCACTTTATTCCCGATTTTCGTAGTAATATTATAAATATGCGTAAGTTTATTGGTTTGTTCTTGAATTACGCAGCAATATACCAAGGCGGACATGACATGATTTTTGAATTGGTGTTAGCTGACCTAATAATGAAATAGGCTCAATGGACAAACAAATTTTTGAAAAATCAAACTACATGAGGACGAAGTATCGGGTAAAAGCCAGTGTTTATATTAAGAGTATAATATTCAGTGCAGCGTACTAGTGTCATAGGGGACAGCGAAAACAACAGATGACACGAATCGCAAAAGAATATCAATCGTTTGACTTCATTGCGTCTCATTTATTTTTATTTATTTCATATTTGTGTCTCATTTTAACTCTATTATGAGCCTTGAACAGAGCCAGAGTACGATATTTAGAGTACGATATATTTCTTTTATTTCTTTCCTGCTATTTATTATATTATGTGAACAACTGCATAAGGCTGTTAGTACACCTTAACAATGATACAAGCGTAAATTAAAAATTTAAAACACCCCCGACATACGTGAATCTATGGCCGGACTATGTATGATTCTGGTTGCAGCATCAGGTCGAAGCTATCAATTAATTGTCATTTTAACGATTATACTGGCACGCGTGAAGCACTTAATCGAGTAGTCATACACCAAAAAACTGCATCGAAATCGGGATATCTGTTTGAGAGCTACGATGCCACAGACAGACACACACACACACAGACAGACAGACAGACAGACATTGACGTCAAACTTACAACACCCCTCTTTTTGCGTCGGGGGTTAAAAACTGACGCATTTTCAAATGTGTGTTCTAACGCAGACATTTGAAGTTAGTTATTTAAGTCTGTCTGTCTGTTTGCTGTTTTATTTTGATCCTGTTGCTGTGTGATTAAAGAATAAACCAACAAAAAATCCACTTTATTCCCGATTTTCGTAGTAATATTATAAATATGCGTAAGTTTATTGGTTTGTTCTTGAATTACGCAGCAATATACCAAGGCGGACATGACATGATTTTTGAATTGGTGTTAGCTGACCTAATAATGAAATAGGCTCAATGGACAAACAAATTTTTGAAAAATCAAACTACATGAGGACGAAGTATCGGGTAAAAGCCAGTGTTTATATTAAGAGTATAATATTCAGTGCAGCGTACTAGTGTCATAGGGGACAGCGAAAACAACAGATGACACGAATCGCAAAAGAATATCAATCGTTTGACTTCATTGCGTCTCATTTATTTTTATTTATTTCATATTTGTGTCTCATTTTAACTCTATTATGAGCCTTGAACAGAGCCAGAGTACGATATTTAGATCTCGGCCTTAGACAACAGCGTGTTAGGTCTCAAGAACATTTACACGTCTGAATAATTACTCCTTTCAGACATAAAGAAGTTTGAATAGGCTGTATGGACATGGATCTTCGCCTGTCCCGAAGAGGGACGGATAAAGAAGGACAACAACACTTGCTTGGAATGCTGATGCTTTTCTGATGTTGCAGCCTGCAAATGCGGTGGTTGCCTAGTGGTCTGGGGTTTGAATACCGGGCACGTTTCTCTAACTTTACGGATGTGCGTTTTAAATAATTAAAGAACATTGGCAGGGGTTCATATATCACTTTACCTGAAATCTATTTGAAGCGTCTATACATGAAAAATTGTTAAAACCGTAGAGTTTCCATTACTAAAACATAAACACTGAGATTTTTCGTTTGAAGAAGTCACAAAAAAAAGATATTAACAACTTTATTTGTATTTTGAGGTTATAAAATATGTAGATAGGTATAAAGACGTAGTCGTAATTCCTAATTCCATGTTATTTTAAGTTCTAATTTGACATTGGGATTTGTTACTTAGTAGTCTATAGAACCCTCTACATAGACAAACTCTTGAATTTCCGGGCGAGCAATGTCATTGAGAAACGATCCAAACCAATCCAAACTCAAAGCGTAATATGAATTAGTCAGATAATGGTTTATTATTTAATAATTATTTAACCAAGGCAAAAGATGTAATACTAATTTCATATAAAAAAATCGGCCAAGTGCGAGTCGGGCCTCGCTCTATTAGGGTTCCGTTTAAAAAAATTAAATTAAAATATTTCAATGTACCCATGGAAATATTTTAATTTAATATTTTTAATTTAATTTAATTTTTATTATTTGTTGTTATAGCGGCAATAGAAATACATAATATGTGAAAATTTCATCTGTCTATCTATTACGGTCTACGAGATACAGCCCGCTGACAGACGGACGGACGGACGGACGGACGGACGGACGGACGGACGCGCGGCGTAGGCTTAGTAATAGGGTCCCGTTGGTACCCTTTGGGTACGGAACCCTAAAAACGAACTAATTTAAATACTTTGTTTTGTATAAATCTATTCTTAGACGACTCCTAATACATTCAGGTACAATTCTGCCATTATTCTTTAGTATATCACTTGTTTTAAACATCGTGAAGTAACATGTATGTCTGAAAGTTTTACATAGTGCTCTCAAAGGTGAGTGAAGTCAGCCAATTCACACTAACTATTCAAAGTCTTCTAATTTGAGTAGAGACCCATGCTCTGTTGTGGACCGAAGATGGGTTTATATGATGATGCAAATGTTCCATGGCCTTGATACATATATCTGCCGAGAAATCTAGCAGCAAAAAGCCTAGGTTAGGACGAGTAAAATATGTACGCGTAGAAGCAAGGCTGCCTGCTTTAAAGCAAAGATTTGACTGTCAATCTTTTTCACACGTAATTTCACAGGTACTTTTGTATACTCCAGGCTTTATATACTTTATGCCAATCTTCGTGTGCGGTTTTGCTATATTTACTTCGTGTATACTATACCTTTCCCGTAGACCGTAGTTATATAATCTGGTAAATAAGTCACTTAAATGCCTATTTGGGCCATGGGTAAATAAGATAATATTACATAACATTGCCAGATAAGCCGCAAAGCCTTAAATGCATCTAATATCTACATCGAAACCAAACACAGGCAGAGCGGATCAAATATTCAGATAAGTACATACAAGCACCAAAGTGGAATTCTGAGTCCTGAATATTTAAGCGTGCAAGGCACAATGTTGCAGCTCGGATCGCTCCGCGTACACCGAGCGTTGCAACTTTTATTGGAAAACTTACCCGAATTTACATGTCCCGCACATTATTAAACGCTTGTAAAAGTTAAAAAGGCACCCTTCGCGTGTAGCGAATATTCGCTTCGCTCGTTTCTGTCGATAACATGATTACCCTCGGCGCCGATCTCTTATGGTATTTTCATAAAACCTTATACCAACGAAGCCTGCATGTTATGCGGTGCACTACCCTTACTTTTACATACATCACAATTATTTTTTTAAATGAAGGTTAAAGAAAATCATACTAATATTATAAATGCGATAGTGTGTTTGTTTGTTGGTTTGTCCTTCAATCACGTCGCAACAGAGCTACGGATCGACGTGATTTTTTGGATGGGTATAGTTGAGGACTTGGATGGGTATCTTACCTTCGTTACTCTGTGGTTATAGGCTACTTTTTATTCAGAAAAACCTAAAAAAAAAAATAGAGTTCCCGAGTTTAAAAACTAAATCCACAGACGAAGTCGCGTGGATTTAGGATAGGATATTTTTCCTCGTAGAAACTTTTCGTTTTGTCCGCGTTTGAGGCGAATTGGCTTCCTATGTGTTAATCATAGTACATTCTAGGAAACCTTTTATTTCACCAAATGAAAAATTTATAGTTTGTGTATACAAATAATATGGCTATACATAATATGGCACTTTATTACTTTGATAAATATTCCAAATTTCAGAGCAAGACAAAAATAGATTTGAGCCTTTTGTATTTTCAAACAATAATATATTATTTAGGTACATATTTTGATCAAAACTGGTTTGGAAATCTCAGTGACGACTGATGCAAAACTGCGCAAAGCACTAGCAATGAATACAGAATCCCATTATTGGCTTGAAAACAAAACCACTCGATATGCAATTACTAAATTCCATCATCACAGACAACTGGCAAATTCCCTGCATTTTGTAGGGGAATGTGATTATGCCGGCCGATGTTGCTAAGTGCAAAATTATTATTGTTTAAGTTGTTTGTATAAGTTTTTGAGGGTCTAAAACTATCCGAGTGAATTTTTACTTTGTATTTTAAGCTTTTCGGGTTCCATGCTTTTGTTTCTAGGGTTTGTATCAAGACATGAGTCAATAGGTATGACGACGCTCGTTACAATCCAGTACAATTCAGAGTTTCCACTTTATTTGTGTACAAGTTATATCTTAAAATGAGTATTTGATTTGAATATTAGTTTCAATTCGATGCCTTAAGATGGGTAGCCTAAGTATGTCACACTCTCTTTAACATTTCTGCGGTGGTGTCGTGTGATGCGGGTTGTTACGTTCCCTCAAATATGGTTGAGCGAAGCAATGGCTGGGTCATGCGTCATGCTCGTGAACGGGTGCCACCAGCGGCAATGGGGCTACTTTCTGTCTGCCCGTCTTAACATGTGTTGAATTATAATTAGAAATAATTACCTATGCTTTTGTGGAACTTCCCCTCATTGTGGAAACTCTGCATACATAGAATAATATCTAATAAGTATATTGTAAAAGTATTTTGAAAAGAGCAACTGCCGAGTTTCTTGCTGGTTCTTCTCGGCAGGAACGGCATTCCGAACCAGTGGTAGACTCATTGACGATTCAAAAGTACTTGTAAAAGTTTATTTGAATAAAAAACATTTCTATTCTATTCTATTCTATTCAATCGTTTCTTACCATGCAGTAACTATTGAATAAATTTCATCGGAATTTGCTTTGCGGGCCTTTCCTTGTGCTTCGCTTCTACTGCTGTCTTGAGCCATCCTCATCCATACACTTCAGATCAATGTCTTCAAGTTGTCTATCTAGCGGGTTGTTGATGATCCTTCACTGCGCTTACCGGTAGATACAGTTTTTGCAATTCACGAAGGCGAGTGAGCTTTACTCGTGGTTACTTCGTGTACATGCACATTGCATAAGTGTGCGTGCCTGTCAAAGCCTAGGTGGGAGCGGGCAGGCGCGAGCATTGCGCTCGCTCACACTTATACAGATACGACACACACACAACCCTAAGTCAGTCGCCCTCGTGAATTGCAAGAACTATACCTACACGTCGACATAGAAAACTTCTGCCTCATAGGTCATTGTTATGGCTAAATACTTGGACATCGTCACACACTTACTTTACAGTTAATTTACTCACCTCAAGCAAAGTAAATAAAATAAAATACCCTAGAGCTTTAGTTTCACTGATGTATTCTGAATGCATATAATTATATATTCGCAAAAATTTCCTCTATATTATTATTCGTTTCACAAAACTTTGTATTACTCATGAGACTTGTTCAAGATATCTATAATCCAAAAAAATATAGTAGATTGTAAAAAACCTCCAGGTGAAATCGCATTGATCTCTTACTTGTTACAGAATAAAACAAAAACCACAACAGCAAGGTATATTTGTATATTCCATATAATGTATTGTATAATATAATCCCATATAATGACATTGGGATGTTAGGATTGTATTTAGGGGCTACCTACGTAAAGAAACTTCTACTTAGGGGATAATTTAGGTATGGTTGGTGAAAACGGGCTTAATAATAATGTCAATTTTGATCGTCATATAAGTAATTATGGGAAACCGTTACCGCGAGGTCTCAGTTCGGGGCGAACCACTAGTCTATATAAGTCTATTTTTAACGAATCATTCAATAAATACTGCAGCGCGAACTACAGAAGGTGAGGGGGGGGATGGGGGAGGAAGACTCGTCTGCGGCGGTTTGTGTCAATTAAACTAGTTCTGAGATGCGGTCAGCTCTCACTCCACGGAGTCGCGCCAAATTTACTGCGGAACTGCGGACTTATAGCTCTTAAGCCTACCAATGTTTTTGGGCATAACTACAAATAATATCAAATGAGAGGTTTTAGTTATTCCTGCTTCACATATGATATCCTTTTTTTATTTTAGTCACAAGGAAAAGTTACATTTAATTGAAGAAAGTGGGTAAATAAGTGTAGAGGCAGGTTTTGGCAGCAAGAAGATTCATAAGAAAGACTTACGTGGGTAAAGAAATTAAACTGTTACAGTAATGCAAGAAACAAGAGTTAAAAAGAAATAAAAATAGTAGGTAAAGAACAACATGATGTAATAAATGAGTATAATATAATTTAATGTTTGACTTTTGACGAAATTCTCGTGTGAAATTCTGATAAATTGGGTTGCTTTTTAGGGTTCCGTACCCAAAGGGTACCAACGGGACCCTATTACTAAGCCTACGCTGTCCGTCCGTCCGTCCGTCCGTCCGTCCGTCTGTCAGAGGGCTATATCTCGTAAACCGTAATAGATAGACAGATGAAATTTTCACATATTATGTATTTCTATTGCCGCTATAACAACAAATAATAAAAATTAAATTTAATTAAATTTATTTTAATTAGTTTTTATTTTAGTTTTAATTTTAGAATTAAATTTAGGTTTATAGTATTGTATATATGAAATTTTCTTTTAAAATATAAATATAATTTTAATCAATTACTATTAATTAAAAAAATTAAATTAAAATGGGTAGGTGGGTAGATGGAAATTTTTTAATTTAATTTTTTTAACGGAACCCTAAAAGAGCGAGGCCCGACTCGTACTTGGCCGATTTTTTGCTATTGTTCATTTGCTAATTCAAAAATGGGCAGGACCTAAAAATATCCAGTAAAACAAAAGTGTAAGATTTCGATACCCAAAAACCGATACGACCAAAACAAACAACGGTTTGGAGAAATTCAACGGGAAATTTCTTTATTGTAAGAAGCAAATTGAATTGAACATTTGGAACTTGTTATCGAGGTTGGAATTTCCGAAGTGTCAAATATTAGTTTACCTAATGGTGGAAAATTTAATTTGAACATTTTGAATCGAGAATTAGGTAACCGACGTTACCTATATTTTCATGATCAGAGAAGTTCTTATAGCAATTTTTTTTGGTTAAAATTTCTTGTTACTGAGCCGGTGGTGGTCACGATAAGCAGACGTACTTTCGAGTGCTTTTGATTTCAAATGTTTTAGTTAAAAATGATGTTAATGATGTACCAGAACTTCTAGAATGGTTTGTTTACGGCACATTTTAGCTAGATAGTATCAGATCTAGTCAGAAATCAAGGCAGTTATCCTGTAGAAAGTGAATGTTTTGAATCAGAACTCAAAACAGACGAAAAACTCGTGTATAAAGTTTCATAAGAATCAGTTTGTTACAAATAAATTGAAATCTCACACAATAATTTTAACTGAAAGCTAGGGAACTGTTTATCTCTATAATTATGTTATATCAATAGCAATCGAAGATAAATGGCTTTTAAAACATTAATAATAAATATTAGAGTTTTCCGTACAAACACACCGACTACGCGGCTGGTGATTTACTCGATAATACTAATTAATACTACATTTTGTCCGTTCTACTTAAATTAATTAATTAATAAAGATGGATTTTAGTGTTTTCAGAACCACTTTTTTATCCTGGAATAGATAAAATCTATTCAATATAAAAATCTACCATTCAATGCTTTTATAGAAGGACGGGATTACATGGTGACGACCACGTCACTTCCACCAAAATATTTATAGATATTTCCAAACAATGTAGTTGTTGGGGGATCTTACTTCCTCTTGAGGGATATGTGACGGGATTAGCCGTCAGCAGAGAGAAATTAAAATGCAGGTCGGGGTTCTAGCCGTTTATTAATTTCCTTCCCCCGATCCAAACACTGCGTAGTAGGTACGATAGAAGGGTACACTGGCCTGAGCAAAGCGCTTCGCACGCCTCCGAGGTCTTCTGGAGTCAGCCACAGGTCCAGGCGCCTCGCTCCAGCACAGCGAGGCACGGCGGTTCGAGGCGATAGCGGCCACGAAGTGTAGTTCGCCGCAGCAATAAAAATACTTCAACCGAATTAAGCCGGAAGAGACGAAAAACCGGAAGAGAAAAAATCTGGAATCCCAGAACGGCAGGCATGAGGGATGTGGTTAAGCCAACGTCCCCGCCGCAGCACTTGCCCAAGCCCAGTGACCGTGAACAAGCACTACAGCAGCACAGAACAGATTACATTAGCAGTTAAAAGTAGTTAAATATATGGCAACTCACCCCAACGGGTTTGAGCCGGCGAAAACTTTAGTTATGTTGACGATAGTTTAACGTGAAAACGTCATAAAGAAACATTGATGAAAAATCGCATAATTTTATGATTTGAATTGAATTATTATTATCACTGAATTATCATTATTTTGTATCATACAAAGGAGTTAATTGAAAATTACAATTTTCTCTAGTCACAAGCCATTAGCCAACGCTTGGGCCGATCGTGACTCTCTATCGCTTGTTCCGCACTCTCGCTTGCACGCGCAAGCTCAGGCGGAACGCGACACTTTATCGTGCGTGCAGCCGGTGTTCATCCATTTATAAGACGTTATCACGTCAAAAGTAACTATAGTATTGTCTGAAACTCAAATTCGCCAAACAGCAATTCAACCCAATGAAAAGAAACATAGAAATCGAATTGCCGCGCCGTTAAAAATAATTAAGGGTAGATCTGCGGGTCGGACAATCTTATCAAGTGGCCATTCCAGGCCGTTCCCACTCACTCTGACAGACGTTATCGGTTCGTGAATCGATGGCCTTTAATTGATTCCCTCTTTTCAGCGTTCCCGACCTCCCCTTTGTCTTTTCTAATAGAAATTCAACGCGCGTACCGCTAACGAATTTTTCTTGAAAAGAATTCTAGCCTAGAAGCTGGTCAAAGATTTTAACTAACCTTTTAGGCATGATTTATTTTTGCCCATGCCTGCACATATAGAGCATGGTTTCATAAATTGTTATCTGTTTTCATTGTATGAACTGATTGTGCTTAGGCAGTGTATAGTCCGTATATAGCTGACAATAATTTAATTTTCATTGTTGAACGTATACACATACTAGCTGATGCCCGCGACTTTGCCCGCTTGAATTTAATTTTTAAAATCCCTCGGGAGTTCTTTGATTTTCCGGGATAAATTGTAACTTATGTCACTCTCCAGGTCCTCAACTATACCCATGCAAAAAATCACGTCGATCCGTGGCTCTGTTGCAGCGTGATTGAAGGACAAACCAACAAACACACTTTCGCATTTATAATATTAGTAGATATGATTATTTGCCGAATATATCACCATTTAATTCATCACCATGCAGTGAACATTTTACCATCGCCAATTAACGTTTAACCGAGAAATAAAGACGTTTCGATAGTTTAGTGTGGTAAAATATATGCTATATAACGCTCTAATAGCTCGGTTAAACGTTATTCGTCGAAGGTAAAATTGACACTGAAAATAAATCGAGCAAATCTTACTTAATTGTCAGGCTTCAAACAAACAGAAATAACAACAGAACTTGTTCTGATCAGTGATAATATTCAAACTAATTATAAATTATAATAACTATATATAATCACAAGCTCAATATACGCTCAATATGAGCTTTACTTCATTAATGAAGAATCAAATTTTAGTTTATTTATACAGATTTAACTAGACTCACTCTCGTACTACATCTGATAAAAGTGAAAGAATAAACACCGCTCTTTTAAATGGGCGCTGGAAATGGGAGCTTTATAATTATTTATAGAGGTTCGCGGTGATAAAAACATTTTGCGCTCCCACACTATTTCAAATATGTACTTACACTGCTAATGCTAGCTACCTCCCATATTTTTTATTTTTGCTACAGTTGTTTTCAGGATGAGGCACTTTTTATTTTTCTGAAGCATTCGGTATTCAATTTTTCACGTTAAAATATGAATTCAATAATCGATAAAGAAAAAATATTCGAAAAAAATGATTTAACGATGATGCTCATGATTTTTTTTCAATAAACTTATGTGTAATTTTTTAAAAATTTCTACGAGTTTAAGATAACATTATGAGGAAATTATGAAAATCGATATTTTAAGATAATTATTTTGAGTACGCCGTAGCCTGTTTTATAGTTTTGCAATGTGAAAATGGTAGAAAAAAATGTGAGTAGACCTTGGTATGCCTGTAGTCTTTTATCGAATTTCAAAAAATAATAATCAATATTATTTTATACTAATTTATTTAATATTCTTATTTACATCTTCAAAATCGCACAATCATCTGTACAATACAATATTATGTTTGTTTTTGTAAAGGTAAATTTAGTCTAGTGATAATATCTCTTACTCTTAATAAAAGATACGCTTTTATACATTTATAGGTACATAATCTATTTTTTTAGTTTAACAAATGTATTTATATTTAAGTTATATAACTGTTAAAATGTAACCTTATGTGCAATAATTCTTTAAATTTATATTTACAAGTAGGTATATAAGCGTGAAGGGCAAGCCAGGTTATAAATACTAGAAGCAAGAGTTTGTATTAATTAAAACCGATTTTTTTAAATAACTAGCTTTTCTAATAGACCACCTGGTTTAGGTACGACGACCTGAATAGCCTGAATCTTAGTAAAATGTATGTGGCCACATTGTTTTGGGGATATATTTTTTGTCCACATTAACGAAGGCTGCAAACATTTATTCGCGAGAATGTTATTGGGTTTAATTTGGCTAATCAATCGATGGAATACAATTATAATATGAAGTACAAAATCACAATGCCCATGTCAATGGTTTCAAATAATCGTAGGAAAAGCTGTTCTCGTAATTAATATTCAAAGGTTTATACGTGCTGGAGTATTATCGTTACCGATGATTCACAATCTTATTTTCTTAAACTCTGATTACTTACCAAGGTTTTAATTAATACAAGCGCTTGTCATAAACTTGGAACAACTAATTACAATTTCACATAAATGAAGTAATCCTACTGTCTCCGATTTAGAACATCTCAATCAGGTAACTCCGTGTTTTGACTAAAGTAACACTTAAAATAAACGAAGTTTACAATTAACTTACAGGTTGACAGGTCGAGTTCTTGAAATTTCTTTGGCACATTGGAATAACAATTTCAAGCGAAGCATGGCACACAATTAATACAATACAAATGTACCTAATCGTCAGAGAGATGGTCAAAAATTTGTCAATATTATTAATAAAATAATTTAGGCCTAAAGACATACGTACCTAAAAACTAAACATCGGCGTCATGGCAGCATAATTCCAGCTCTATAACTTTTATCATTAGCTTATTCAAATAAAATATATAGCTGGCCATAAAAATCGGCCAAGTGCGAGTCGGGCCTCGCTCTTTTAGGGTTCCGTTAAAAAAAAAATTAAATTAAAATATTTTCATGTACCCATGGAAATATTTTAATTTAATTTTTTCAATTTAATTTAATTTTTATTATTTGTTGTTATAGCGGCAATAGAAATACATAATATGTGAAAATTTCATCTGTCTATCTATTACGGTTTACGAGATACAGCCCGCTGACAGACGGACGGACGGACGGACGGACGGACGGACGGACGGACGGACAGCGTAGGCTTAGTAATAGGGTCCCTTTGGTACCCTTTGGGTACGGAACCCTAAAAATGTACTCACAGCAATTATTAGTGTTTAAATGAATACTTAAATAACAGGCGCTTCGTTATATTTTTCTGAAATAACTTTATTCTTGTGTTTTATTTAAATAAATTCTTTGTATATACTGGACAGACAAATATGAAATCATTACAATAATATGTTCAATTTTGACAGGTACAAATCATGTAGATCAAATTATTCACCATCTCATTGTTTATTGTCTACCTTCTGTAGTATATAATGCAAGTACACTGGGTATAAAATGTAAATTTGGGATGGGAATGGAGAGGATTCTACGAACCATGAATAATATTACAATAACATTTTAAACTATTCGGAAGTGCTATATAACCGTAATGCAGATTAAATGAAAATAAATCTCATAGAGGGAGAACAAGTTAATTTTAATTTTCGACTTTATATCAAAAATAGGGAATACCCAAATAAACTACGAAATAATAATTTCAGTGAAGTATCCAAGTGTAAGTAATTTTGCAATTTATTGCAGAAGTCATTAACAGATAATTTGAAAATTTCGGAAGTTATTGACTTTCTGCAAATGATTAAACAACGCAAGTTACTTGTCATGGTAGACATTTGAAACTGGGAACTACTTCAAAAGACTGATGTAATCCCTTGAAGCTGGTAGAGAAAAAAAATTAAATTTGATAACGGTAAAAGAAAAGTATGAATGAGGTACAATTGAAAAGGGTAATATTAAATAGGTAAGTAAAAGATCTGAACGACAAAAGTAAATTGGAAGATAGATGGAAGTACACGTGGAGGTACAATTTGTGTTTGGCTTACATTCTACTCGTATTTCTGGTAAAGGTTAAATTAACCTTGTCGATATAAATATAAAATTCTCACTCTCAAAACTTACCGAAGGATATGATGCTACGAGTTTCCGTATGATATGTTATTTTATTTTCAAAATGTTTTACAATATTCATTTAAATGAATTCCTAAACTTTAATAAACTTAAATATTAGTTTAAATGTTAAAAAAAATCAAACTGTTAAACAAATATAAAGATTAATTGATTTAAAAAGATATGTAGTTAAATCATTTAAATCCGCCAAGGAAGCGAATTCTAAAATCTTAAAAACAAATAACGAAATCTGTTAAAATATCGATTTGAACTAAAATCACGATGGCTAAGAACGATTGCCGCCAGCATTGTAGACTTTTTGTGCCTAAAACAAACAAAGTAATATATTAATGGTTATATTGTAGATAGTAATGATTTGTAAATGAACATGTATCGGTACATCGAAATTGTTTTTTGAGTGAAATTTCAAATTCAAATCTTAAAATTTCGTCTTATACTGGTTGACAAAAGCAAACTTTTGGAGAGTGAGTCTAGTGACATACAGTTTTATTTTGTTAAAGTAAAAAATATACAGAACCTCTCGATGAAACTACATAATGTGCGTAAATTTACTTGAAAACAAAAACCATGTTATTAAAATGCGCAGTAATATAATACAACAAATATAAATAATATCAAAAGCGCAAAACGAGAAACGGGAAGCAACAACAAAAAAAACAAGTCAAAATTTAAAAAGATAAACTATGAAGCGTAATACAGAAAGAATGAAAGTAAACGAGACTGAAGAAACGAATCACGAAACAAAATAGAAAATGCTTTGTGCATTTAGACGCGGAGAAAGCCGAGAGAGAAACGCATTTGCAAATTTATTTACATGCGGATATTTGTTCTGCGGAAGAGGTGTTTTGCAACGTAGTTCTGTAATTGTTTGTTGGGTGAATGTGTTAGCTTTCGTACTTTGGATTTCTCTACGTGCAAGTAACTGAGCTGAATTTTTAAAATTGACCCATGATCTTGGCGTTATAATAACTCATAGCCAGGTTAGGGAGAGACGTTAGTAGTTTATGTAGTCGAAAAGCTGCAATCTCATCTAATAGTTGGTGGCGATGGCTGTCTTAGATGATAGTGGAAACTTAGAAGTGGGTATGGCAGTTTTAACGTTAACGACAGTAGAGTGATATCTAGCTATAGCCAAAGTCTTCAGAGATATTTTAGAATTAATTATAAATTTCAAAATTATTCCCGCCGAGAACCAAACTCGAGACTTTACACATTAAGACAGTCCGCACCACTACGCCAGGAAGGTTGACGAAATTTTTAGTATTTTAAAATTTTCGAAATTGCAATTAATAAACTGAATTACAGAAGTCAGTATTAAATTAGACAAAATTATTTCTACGGTTGTGAATTGAAACATAATACGGTGTCGTCCTTAGTCTTTGAAGTTATCAAGGAAAGTAATTCAATATACTTCACAATTGGAAACCAATAATTTTCAATTGAATTGAGAGCCCGAATTGCAACAATTTTAAGTACATTTCTTAGATATCGGATAGCAGATAATCTACTTCACGCTCCACTGCAGATACTGGGTAATCTCATTACCTACACAATGGCGCAATATGGACCGAAACTTCTACTTTTATTGGTCACTAGCTTTTCTCTGCGGCTTTGGTCGCGAGAAATAATAATAAACTAAAAATTGATTTATTCTGCTTTTAGTTCTTGGACAAGGTATTTTAAGACCCCGATATCACAGTAAAATTTATTACAAAAGATCCCATTAAATTATGATTATTTGAAAAGCCTTTGTTGTACTCAATTCATCAAAGTCGTTCGATTCGTTGATAAGTGATGTGGTATCAAACTATTCAATAAATTATATAAGCCCTTAAAATTATTATATTACTAGCTGACCTGGCGAACTTCGTACCGCCAACTTACCTATATAAATAAAACGGATAAATTATCTTAATAAAAAAAACTATCCTATCTTTCAAGTTGGACCAAATTACAGATAGTTACGAAGTTTGATCAAAATTGGTTCAGTAGTTTAGGAGTCCATCGCGGACAAACAACGTGACACGTAATTTATATTATATTAAGATTAGTGTTGTTTTGATATTTGTCTTGTCACCGCAAGTTTTTTCCGTGGATAATATTATTATTTCAAAGACATACACAGTTTCCTCACAGCTCCATAATACAGAGGTATATAGATAGTTAATTTCCACAATGGGTACCCTCATATTTTATTCAAACGCGTTTCTCTATTTGATATCATATTATTCGGCTGTTCAAACACTTTTTCCTCAAGCTTGGGGAGCTGAAAGAATTGATTGTACGCGGTCTGCACTGAATATTTATGAGGGTTAAGTGTGTATGCGAACTCGTTGAATGTTTAATCTCTATTTGGCGGTAGGTGGAAAGCGACCCGGTCTCACCGCGAGCCTAGTTCAAATGGAACTTCTCTCTAAACCAAATACATGGACTGCCAAAGCTATCCACGCTGAGGCCTACTTAGGGATTCACCGCTTTAAAGTTCTTGACAAACAGTTGAATTTAGATTTTAAACTTATATACCAACTTTTTCAAAACTATTAAAAATTAAGAATGGAAAGAGAAACATAAGCCCCGGAAAGATTTCTCTTTCTTATTGTCTAGATGAACCTTATCCCTTTTATTATTATTATTATACAGGGCTGACTTTAAGACAAGAAAATCAAATATATCGGATCTGTTGATCGAATTCAAATCGCTATTATATGTATTCACGTCGAAAAATCAGCATATTAAAATTAATAGAAATTAGACGAAACAAAAAGTACTTTGGAGGAAACGGTATTTATGGAAACGGTATTTTAAAATATGACAATCTGATACAGTGTTGGTTACTGGAAAGTCAGAATACGTAAAATTTTGAGTGGGAAGAGACTATCACAAGTTATTAAATTAAATATTTCTAGCTGTGTAATTTATTTTCTTCTTCTTTAACAACCAATAGAAGTCCACTGCTGGACAAATGTATCTTGCAAAGACTTCCACAGGTCTCCACAGGACTTGCACCGCCTTTATTCAGAAGTTCCCTATGATTCGAGGGCGATACATTTCAGCACCTTGGGACCCCAACAACTATCAGTTCTTCAAACTATGTGCCCCACTCCTTTTTCTTTAGATGTAATAATAAGCTTAAGGTCGCTTCTAGTTCTTCTGGTGTTGTGATATCCGCGAGTTCTGAGCATATTTATTTTTACCCCGCCGTGGAAGAAGTCTTTAATAATGCAGTGTATTGTAACAAAGAATACAAAGCGGTGAGTAAATGCCATAAGGTCCAATGTTCCGGTAATGGAAGTGTAAGGAAAAAAGGGTTTTATACTGGGTAATAGACAGGCAGCGTTAATAAAATTATTTTGAGGTGCGTTTTTGCTAATAAAGGCTCTTTCAAATTGAAAGGAACGGGGCGTTTCCGCACCAAGCGCACGGAGCTAGGATTGGAGGAGGAGGAGGATATCATAATACAAACTAAAATAGATAAATAAATTATTTATTGTGTATTTTACTATCCTAATAATATCCTACTAATATTATAAATGCGAAAGTTTGTGAGGATGGATGGATGGATGGACGGATGGATGGATGTTTGTTACTCTTTCACGCCACAACGAATCGATTTGGCTGAAATTTGGAATGGAGACAGCTCATACCCAGGATAAACACATAAGCTACTTTTTATCCCGGAAAATTACAGAGTTCCCGCGGGCATCAAAAAACCTTAATCTACGTGGATGAAGTCACGGGCATCATCTAGTAATAAAAATAAAAACAATCCTTTTTATGTTAAATAGATTAAATTTTTCTTCTCTTTCTTTTTTCTTTATTATGTCAATATTTTTTTCGGTTTTTGTGCTCTACTTTTTTATTTGCAGGATTGTCTAGTTGAAAATTTTCATACAAAAAGCGATAACGTTTTGCTATCCGTAAATGTTGTCCAATGTTCATAATTTTTTGAAATGTTGCAGATACAATGAAAAACTATGCCCGTACGTTTTAATTTTAAAGAAATATTGCTTATGTTAAAAGTTATTAGTGACTAAATATCCATAGTTTTGACTAAAAAACTTCCTCGACTAATTTTATTTTTTTAAATTTAACTAAACTGAAATACTAAAAAAATGAAACGTACGAGCCTAGATTAAGGTGTACTGAATCTAATGAGACCAAAATTGTCTAATTTTGTAAACGTTTAGGGGGGTAAAAACGTTATGACCCGAAACAATATTTCAAGAATAAAATTTAGGCAAATAACTCCTGGACTTGCAACTCTCTCTATCGCACGATGCGGGTCGGGCAGCGAAGCGTTGTGAAACAGATAGCATTTTGGAAAATACCTACTCACTTCGCGTTTCGTCACTAGACACTACTCTTATCTCATGGTGCGTTCATGCGTTCATGGTGTTGTTGAATAAATTCACAAACAAGTCTCAAGGAGCCGTTTTATATGAATGGAATGGAATATGGAACTCCCAATATAAGAAAATCTACTTAGACTAATTTAGTAATAATCCGTATACTATGGATACGAATAAAAATGTACTAATTTATTATTTCAAATAAAAGAACTAAATACTAATACTATATAACGAAGATGAAATTGAAATGAAAAACAAACTGACTATTTTAATATAATTGTCTGTCTACTTTAAAATGTATAAACTAGTGCAATACAAAATATTAGTTGTGTAATAATATCAAATTCACTGTGCAACGGTGTTTCGTTAAGAAAATAAAGAAATATTGAAATATTATTCTGTTTTACATTCAAGCGCCAATTTTCGGAGCATCGTTTTGTAAATTGATTTATCAATTTATCGAATTTGTATGAATTTACGAAGCAGCTGTTACCCGGCTAGTTGATATTATGAGCCTAAAGGCGCACTATTTTCTTAACGTTATTATACATCGTAAGATCCAGACTAGACGGAATAAGTTGGTCCGTAGCAGCATAAAAACATTTTAAATATAATTTCACAATTAGACTATAAATCTGGGAACCCTCACCGCTGCTCGCGCATTTCAGAAAGCGCGGTTGGTTATGCATATTTCACATGGAAATATGAATTTTAGTTGTCAATTAATTATATTAAGTACGTTGTAACTTGTAACGAAGTGTTACACATATTACTAATATTTATTAAAATAAAAAGAAAACTAATTAACTGTAACTTCAAAAACATCTACAGTATTTATAACTTTACCGTTTATTTTTTTATACACAGGAACGTGATTATTGATTGACGACCTCAATGATTTTTTTGTTTTGCCGCTGCGGTTAGTCTAGTCTGAATCGTATGGTAAAAAACAGTGCACGCTACGATATAAAAGTTTGTTAATAAATAATAAAAAAATTGGTTGTCTGGAAAGTCGGTCTACGGACGATAGTTTTACGTGATAACGTCATAAAGAAACATTGATGACCGCTAACCGGCCCGGCGGCGGGCGCTCTCTGAGGCAAGGCTTGGGCCGATCGTGCCTCTCTATCGCTTGTTCCGCGCTCTCGCTTGCACGCTCAGTCTAGGCGGAACGTGACGCTTTTTCGTGCGTGCATCCGCCAGGCGGTGTTCATCAATTTATAAGACGTTATCGTAGTCAGTTTGTATTGTAGGCCCGTCCATGAAGGTACCAAATACAACCTTCATGGGCCCGTCGCTCACACACTCAAGAGTCGAGGCGGCGTCGAGGTGCGTGCATACAAGCGGCGCGCTGCATCTAAGTTTTCTTTAGAAATAAATGTCGGTGCGCTCATCTAAGCAGTCGCGGCGGGGGCGAGGTTAAGGCGCGGCGAAGTCGAGGTGCAGGCGCGGCAGGGGCGCTACATGTGCCCGCGCTGCGATTCTTTCGCCATTTGAATTGAATTATTGTAGTACGTTTTGTGGAAATGTCATATTCTATTCTAACAAAAATGCACGGGTTAAATCAGCTTGGTATCCAGCTGCCCACAAGATAGTATAAAAACTTATTACAGTGTTATAGCTACTTATTAATATTGTAAAATGATTATTTTGAAAAGAGCAACTGCTGAGTTTCTTGCCGGCTCTTCTCAGCAGAATCCGCTTTCCGAACCGGTGGTAGAATCTTGACGTGTCATAAGAGCCACAGGTTGGCCTACATGAAATAAATAATTTTCAATTTTTTGAATTTTGAATTTTCCATATAAATAAGACCGCGCCTCGACTCCGCCGCGACGCCGCTTCGACTTATCAGTGAGCGACGCGCCTTAGGGTGAGTTCAGAGCGTACCTGAGGCGTGGTGCGGGTGCGGCGCGCGGTACACGTGCGCGCGGTCGGGCGCGCGGTCGAGCTGCGCGCGCACCACGCTCGGCCGCTCCGTCACCGCGTCGCGCTGCGTCGCGCGGCTCGCGTTCACGCGCCGCGTCGCTGCAACGCCACGCGGTTTTAGATGAACGCCACGATAGCGGTTACAAGCGGTGATAGCCACGTGGTTAGGACTGCGGTCTCCTATTCGCAGGTTGCTCCGCGCACAATCCTCTGACACTTCAGAGTTATGTGCGTATATCACATGCTTGTGAAAGAAAACATCATGAGGAAACCGCAACACTGAGAATTCTCTATATAGTATTCTCAAAAGATGTGTGAAGGCCTATAATCCTTCTCCGAAAAGAGACCCGTGTTCAGTAGTGAGACGTTGATGGGTTGCTCATGATGATGATGAGTAATTAAATATATGCTGACTAACGGAAACATCGTGAAGAAACCGCAAGACTGAGAATTCTCTATATAATATTCTCAAAAGATGTATGAAATCTACCAATTCGCATTGGACTCGCATGGTGGACTATGGCATATAATCCTTCTCTGAAAGGAGACCTGTGCTCAGTAGTGAGACGTTGATGGGTTGCTCTTGATGATGATGAAGCAATTAAATATCAAATGCTTTTGAAAGAAAACATCGTGAGGAAACCGCAAGCCAGAGAGTTCTCCATAATACTCTCAAAATATGTGTGAAATCTATCAATTCGCATTGGACTCGCATGGTGGACTCACATAGCGGACTATGGCCTACAACCCTTTCCTGAAAGGAGACCTCAGCTGTAGTGAGATATTAGTTTCTAATGATAATGATGATGATGGCAGTAAGGACAATACACACGCGCGGACTCGGTGGTGCGGCAACCGCAGCGACGATGTGTCTTGCATGGATGAGCTACTTGGCGATATTATAATAATATTATGAGTAAATAACTGAATAGAGACGAAGCTTGATACAACTGTGCTGTGATCGGAACACTGTTAAAAGTATGCAGCGCTTGTGTGCGTTTCAACAGGTGGATTTTATCAAAACCGGTTTAGCTTTCTCTCGATGATAGTTGCAAGACAGTCGTCGATTGCAGCCACACTGTTGTTGGACAAAATAGCTGTCATTTATAAAGGTGACAGCTATTTCAAACATTTTCGTTAGATATCAAACAGTCTATCGTGATTCCTCCCTGACTCTGTGGTGAGCTTGTTATTTTTATAAGTTTTTTTTGTATTTAACAATGAAAAATAAACGTCTCCTCCATAATGTTTTTGATATAATAAAAAGCCTCAAAAGTTACTTGACGTGGGTGATTTTTTCATGAATAAGATGATGATGCAATTTTTTTTATCACGCAACCATAATTAATTTAATGTTGACTTTTAATTCATGCTATCCATTTCTTTGTCACATTAACTGCCGCACTCAGAGTCTTTCATTAAATTATGACTAATGAATCACTGACTTGTGATTAACCACAATCAGCCGCATGTATTAAATTATATTATTTAATGAGTAATTAATTAATTATCATTAAATCTGTTACTGAATTGTCATTAATGTACAAACGAAGCGTTAACTTCTGAGAATGAAACTTTTTAAAATCCAAGATCTTGTCGTTAAGTAACGATTAGCGACTCTGAGTGCGGCAGTAAGAAAGGGATACGTGAACTTTAAGCTAATTATGTCAACTTGCGGTAAGTATCAAAATAAGTAACAAACAATAGAATTAGGTACAAACATACAGAATCGTTTCTCACCAATTATACTTCTGATAACGTCAAATAAAAACTTGAATGCAAATCGAGTGTACTTAATGAAGCGACTTCAACGCGAAATTCAACAACAGAATCCAGAGATTGTTGAATCGGAGAATAAGTTTTGTGAAATGCTACGGAGAAAATCTTCGGATTGAAAACTTCGGAGTACAAACTTGGACTAACTGTCGAACTGGGGCGAGTCGGATTCACATTATATGGACTGCTTACTGTACGATCTCTTGGTTTAGTGCACCAAGAAAGGAACATAAATGGCTAGTGGATTTACACGTTGTAGAAGTGGGTAGTTTTTAAGCTATTGCATAGCTTTTATCGCGGGCTTTGAACTAGGAAAAACAGTTTGAGCGCTGCGACCGAATCAAGAAATTCCGTAACGAAAATAAACCTAACACCGTCTTTCAGTAAGCGTTCAACATTTTAGAGGATCACAAGTAGCTCTATTTGGCGCAATGGGCGAGCGGCCGCATTCTTTACCGTATGGTGTATGATGTCGCAGGTTCGAATCTCACTCGCGGAATAGTGACAGTGCTCAGTTTTCATGTTTGTTTGTTTTTTAATATTTTATGATTGCATAAGTTGATGAAAAATGCTATGCAATAGCTTTACCGCAGCAGTCCCCGAGTGCCACTTATTTTTTTTTCTGGTCTGGTGGGAGGCTTTGCCTGTGGCTAGTTACCACCCTACCGTCAAAGTCGTGCCGCCAATTTAGCGTTCCGGCACGATGGCGTGTAGAAACCAATTAGAGGTATGGGTTGAATGTTCACCGCCATACCCCTTCCAAGTTAGCCCGCTACCATCTTAGACTGCATCGTCATTAACCATCAGGTGAGATCGCAGTCAAGGACTAGCTTGTCATCGAATAAAAAAAAAGTTTATGTTAGTGGTACAGTTTCAGTATTGTACTTTTCATTTTAACCGAATTAAAAATTTTTTAACAATTCCTAACTAATAACTAAAATTATTCATACTTTGTAGTGGCGTTTGAAGTCGTTTTAAAAGTTTTTTATATTTAAAAACCGACTTCAAACGCCGCTAAAAAGTATAAATAGTATACACAATTACTTTAGTTTGTACACGTAGGTATGTCGAGCGGGCCTAAATAGTAACGATGAAACCGATGCACAACGCTAGCCCGAATTCAACATACATAAATAATTTTATACTTTGTACCGGCGCTTAAAGTCGATTTTACGTAAATAATTCTATAGACATCTTTGCACACTGCATGCTTTCTTAATACAAAACACGCATGGGTACAATTAAAAACAAAACATAGGAATTATTTAAGTATATTCATAATTCTAGTTGCCTTGCATAATATATTACTTATTAATAATATGTAAATTAGTTATGCTGACTCTAATCCAATGTAAAATAGGTCAGGATTAGTTTAGTCACAAAGCTAAAATATATAAACCGCAGCATGTCACACCGCTGTGTTCGGTAAATTACTGAAATATTGCTGTGGTGAGCGATCGGTTTGGTGTTAATAATTATATTAGCTAGGTACAATGTTCACCTATTTGTTAGTATAATGTGTGCTCTCCTGTGGGAGACCCCAACGGCCGACCCTAAAGCTTGCATGGGGGCAAAGCTCCCTTGAAACTTTATAAGAGTTTCAAAGAACCAGATCTCATCTTTCAGTATTTCAAGTAATGGAGTCTAAAACTGCATGTCTTCGCGTTATAAATGTGCTTTATGTAATCCTACTAACCTACTAATCCTACTAATATTATAAATGTGAAAGGATGGATGTATTTATGGATGTTTGTTACTCAATTAAATAATTTGGAATAGAGATAGCCCATACCCAGGATTAGCCCAACGACTACATTTTATCCCAGAAAATTAAAGAGTTCCCGCGGAAATCAAAAAACCTTAATACACGCGGATGAAGTCGCAGGCATCATCTAGTAATGTTTAACATTGATATTGGTAGATAAACTCCTGTGAAGAGAGTGTTGTTTGAATACTCAAAGTATCATTAGAACTGATTAAATGTAAATATAAGTATATTTTCAGACGTAAAATAATTCCATTAAGGCTTAGCATTAAAAAGCCGATTTACATAAACCTTAATATCGGCATTCGCTAATAAGAACGTGATCTGAGGTTGAAATGTTAAATTTTATATGCAAAAGAAATTTCAAGTACTTGGAGAAATTACGTTAAAGATTTAAACCATAACAGTTAAAGTTTGCCAATTTAAACAAATGGCTTGAATGTGATTTTCGATTTACACCATAAATGATTGATGGCGGTTCAAACTGTAGGTATGCTATTTTTAATTTTACTCTAAATATTTTATTAAAATAAAATGATTCGATTTATTTGTTGATTAAAATAATAGCTAATATAAAAAAAACAAAGGGTCCGTGGGTTCGAATCCTTTCATTGTGCTTCAATATAATCCTATGGGTAAATTTTATTATACTCACTTTCTTTATTAGCATTGCTTTTCATCTCTGTAGCTTTGGGTGACGTAGACGGCATTGGGATTTCTGAAAATAAAACAAAATTAAACCTAGTGTTCAAATCCCTGTCCCTGCGAGATCAAATCACAAACGAGGAGATCCGTAAGAGAACCAAAGTTACCGACATAGCTCAGCGAATCGCGAAACTTAAGTTATTAAACGTTACTCTAGATATCATCACCCGTAATCGTGTGGTATGACTGTCGTATACTATTAAACCAAAAATAAAAGTAATATACATCAACTTACTGTGAAAATTAAACTAAAAATCAGCGTCTGAGTTTCCGGCCACATATAACCTCAGTAGACCTCATCAGTACATTCCAGTTTTAATTGTCGTAAAGCGCAAGCCTATCTCGAAATTAAAAAAAAAGAAATCCTAATCACTAGGTTATAGACAAAGACTTCTACGTATCCTACAAGAGAAGTCTTTGGTAATAGTCGATGTTTACCGAGTACCTAATAGTAGAAAGTCCCAAAATAGCTGCTCTGTTTCAATGTATGGAAATCTCTTACCGTATAGCCTAATAGAGCCTTCGGTTTCCCCGAGGGAGTTCTTAGAGATACATCGGTAGTTGCCGAAATCGCCACCCTGCAGGTTCCGAACAGTCAGCTTCATGTGCGCCCTGCGAACAACAGGCTCCTTTTGTTTAGACAATCAAGACAAATGTCAAATCTTTTAAATTAGCTGAGTCCACACTAAGTTACGCTTGGTTTAACGGTGAAGGAAAACATCGTGAGGAAAGCTGAGCCCGAGAGTTCTCCATACTGTTCTCAAACGTGTGTGAAGTCTGTCTATTCCAGCCAGGTTGGTGGGTTATGGCCTGAGCCCTTCTCATTTGTTTCTAAAGACTTGACAGAGGACCTATACAATTATTATGGTCCTCAGACACAATTTTAGAATTAAATTAAATCGTATCTGAAAACCAAAGTGTCTTAATACCTTGGCCTTGACTATGACTCTTTGAGTGAGTTGTTGTTACTTTTTGTAGTGAAAACTTCTTTAGCGGCGTTGAGCACTTTTTCTGTAATGGGTATAAAATCTTAAACTCGCGTCAGGACACGTGACCTGATCGAAAAAGCGTAAGACGGATGGAGAGTAGACAGCTATCCCCACTCTACGGCGCGGCGAAAATGTATGCCTGGGCCTTTGATTATATAAACTCTAGATAGAGTCACGGCGGCGCAAAAGCGTCGATAAAAATATCAGTGAACTGTTCTCCTCTAAAGCGTTCACCGCACATCAGTGTCAATTGTAACGTCGAGTGATACGCACGTACGGCTTATTTTTTGCGATCGATTATTTTGCTGAAAATGGCAAGTTGCGCGATCAAAATTTGCAGAAATTACAAAAGACGGTTAAAATCAACTAACAAAATCTCCTACCATCGGTAAGTAACTCAAAACTAATAGTAATATACGAAAACAAAACTAATAATTTGATACCTTTATTCACAAAACCATCGCGTCATTTTGTGGTGTTGCCAGTCTTGGATTGGGAATTTCCTGGTATAGTTGTCTTTAAACCTGTTGTACATGTTCATTTTTCCCGACTGACCAACAGAGTGTTGAGTTTTTTAGCATCGGCGTTCCGCGATTTTAAGCATAGGGGTTTTGCGATTTGTGAAGCTCTGTACAGGGATTGAATGCTACACTCCAATCACATTCAAATGCCGCAAAGTTAATGATAATAATGTCCTCCCAACCAATTTCGGCAACGGCAACCAATCTATTATAGTGTTCAAGTATATTGTGTGTGTATTGTGTTACAAAAGTGCAATATTCCGCCATATTGGAATTCTTTGTTATTGGACCGATTTCGTTCAAAATCGATATTTAGGCTTCTCTGGGGTCAAGAAAGAGGAAATGGTTGCCAAAATTATAAAAAGTCACCGCCATATTGGAATTCTTTGTTATTGGACTGATTTCGTTCAAAATCGATATTTAGGCTTCTCTGGGGTCAAGAAAGAGGAAATAGTTGGCAAAATTATAAAAAGTCACCGCCATATTGGAATTCTTTGTTATTGGACCGATTTCGTTCAAAATCGATATTTAGGCTTCTCTGGGGTCAAGAAAGAGGAAATAGTTGCCAAAATTATGAAAGTCACCGCCATATTGGAATTCTTTGTTATTGGACCGATTTCGTTCAAAATCGATATTTAGGCTTCTCTGGGGTCAAGAAAGAGGAAATGGTTGCCAAAATTTAAAAAAGTCACCGCCATATTGGAATTCTTTGTTATTGGACCGATTTCGTTCAAAATCGATATTTAGGCTTCTCTGGCGTCAAGAAAGAGGAAATAGTTGGCAAAATTATAAAAAGTCACCGCCATATTGGAATTCTTTGTTATTGGACCGATTTCGTTCAAAATCGATATTTAGGCTTCTCTGGGGTCAAGAAAGAGGAAATGGTTGCCAAAATTATGAAAGTCACCGCCATATTGGAATTCTTTGTTATTGGACCGATTTCGTTCAAAATCGATATTTAGGCTTCTCTGGGGTCAAGAAAGAGGAAATGGTTGCCAAAATTTAAAAAAGTCACCGCCATATTGGAATTCTTTGTTATTGGACCGATTTCGTTCAAAATCGATATTTAGGCTTCTCTGGCGTCAAGAAAGAGGAAATAGTTGGCAAAATTATAAAAAGTCATCGCCATATTGGAATTCTTTGTTATTGGACCGATTTCGTTCAAAATCGATATTTAGGCTTCTCTGGGGTCAAGAAAGAGGAAATGGTTGCCAAAATTATAAAAAGTCACCGCCATATTGGAATTCTTTGTTATTGGACCGATTTCGTTCAAAATCGATATTTAGGCTTCTCTGGGGTCAAGAAAGAGGAAATGGTTGCCAAAATTATAAAAAGTCACCGCCATATTGGAATTCTTTGTTATTGGACCGATTTCGTTCAAAATCGATATTTAGGCTTCTCTGGGGCCAAGAAAGAGGAAATAGTTGCCAAAATTATTAAAAGTCACCGCCATATTGGAATTCTTTGTTATTGGACCGATTTCGTTCAAAATCGATATTTAGGCTTCTCTGGGGTCAAGAAAGAGGAAATAGTTGCCAAAATTATAAAAAGTCACCGCCATATTGAAATTAACGCACAATTTGAAATACATCGGTCAAATTTAAAAAAAAAACTTTAAAATTTTGCGGTTTCAGGATACCTATTGATCCCATATTTAGCAGTCGATGAGTGGAAATAATAAGAAAAAGCCGTGGAGAAGAGTATTGGAAACCATCCAAATCCACGGTGATATGTTCCGAACATTTCCGTGAAAAAGACTTGTATTTTGCAAGTAATCAAGGACGTCAAAGATTGAAAAAGGATGCGATACCGAAAAAAGTATGTTTTATTACGTGCAGGCTCATGTATTTAAATTTTATAATATAGTTACCTTCGTTAGTGTATAAGGTACACTAGCGATTGTAATTCAGTGGTAAGAGCGGCGAACTTTCAACTTGAAGTACCGCGGTTCGTTTCTGTTGGCATTACCGATAAAATTCATATTTCTCACTTTATATGAGGACTTTATGATTATTTACATGTTCAACATTCTTTTTTAATTGTAGGCATTGTTTTTATCATCAGTGAAATCTGACGAAAGTGATATCACTGATGAAGACGTTGGAGTAAAGTTGGAATATAATATTGAAAAACAGAAGTCTCAGAAGTTCGTAAGTTTTTGTTATGATACCTATAGCAAATAATAAGTGAGTGTATATATACTTGTCGGATTCATGTATGTTAGGAGTAACGTTAATTTAAAATTAGTCCTTAACAGAACCTATTCCTAGAAAATATTATCCCATTAACAATTATGTTGTCTGTACTTATTTATACGCTTTAAGATCTGGAGAATTACTGCTTGATTATTCAGAGTAGAATTTTATGAGGTTTCAATTTTACTATCATCTGTTTTTATCGCTTCTTTAAGATCAGAATCTAACCCATATTATATTTATGATGAAAAATATTTGACCATACGGTGTTACCATATAGCCAAATTAGATAATTTAAAAAGTGATGCAACGTCTAAACGCAAATTATTTAAAAAACAAATTCAAAGAGATGGCCATTAAATTAGTATTTACAAACATGAAATTTCGGTTATGGGGTTTTTTATAAATAATGTACCTACTACGGAAGGGTTTTTATATGACAGTTAAATTTTGGCAACCACTCTTTCTTGAGCCCAGAGAAGCCTAAATATCGATTTTGAACAAAATCGGTCCATTAACAAAAAAATCCAATATGGCGGTGACTTTAAAATTTTGGCAACCATGTCCTCTTTCTTGACCCCAGAGAAGCCTAAATATCGAATTTGAACGAAATCAGTCCAATAACAAAGAATTCCAATATGGCGGTGACTTTTTATAATTTTGGCAACCATTTCCTCTTTCTTGACCCCAGAGAAGCCTAAATATCGATTTTGAACGAAATCGGTCCAATAACAAAGAATTCCAATATGGCGGTGACTTTTTATAATTTTGCCAACTATTTCCTCTTTCTTGACGCCAGAGAAGCCTAAATATCGATTTTGAACGAAATCGGTCCAATAACAAAGAATTCCAATATGGCGGTGACTTTTTTAAATTTTGCCAACTATTTCCTCTTTCTTGACGCCAGAGAAGCCTAAATATCGATTTTGAACGAAATCGGTCCAATAACAAAGAATTCCAATATGGCGGTGACTTTTTTAAATTTTGGCAACCATTTCCTCTTTCTTGACCCCAGAGAAGCCTAAATATCGATTTTGAACGAAATCGGTCCAATAACAAAGAATTCCAATATGGCGGTGACTTTTTATAATTTTGGCAACTATTTCCTCTTTCTTGACCCCAGAGAAGCCTAAATATCGATTTTGAACGAAATCGGTCCAATAACAAAGAATTCCAATATGGCGGTGACTTTTTATAATTTTGCCAACTATTTCCTCTTTCTTGACCCCAGAGAAGCCTAAATATCAATTTTGAACGAAATCGGTCCAATAACAAAGAATTCCAATATGGCGGTGACTTTTTTAAATTTTGGCAACCATTTCCTCTTTCACACTAAAAGTTAAATAATAAAACATATTTTGTAAATACGTTATTGACTTTTATTTGATAGTATTTTTCTATACATAATACATAAAGTGAAACTGAAGTGGAAATGGGCGGGGCACATAGTTCGAGGAACTGATGGTCGTTGGGGTCCCAAGGTGTTGGAGTGGCGACCCCGCACCGGGAAACGCAGTGTTGGCAGACCCCCCACCAGGTGGACCGACGACATCAAACGAGTCGCAGGGAGCCGCTGGATTCAAGCGGCGCAAGACCGAAGCCTGTGGAAGTCCATGCAGGAGACCTTTGTCCAGCAGTGGACGTCTATAGGTTGATAAAGAAGAAGAATACATAAAGTAAAAAAAAAATCATTTAAATAGTAAAATATTACAATTTATGTTATTATATTATTAACATAATTTTACAGTTTTCCCCCATTTTATCGGGATAGATTCATTAGCTGGTAACTCCAAGATCCAAATGACGCTGGTGTAAGACATAGCCACTGCTATGCGTGTGTGCGTGCCTCACGCACACACGCTCGTAAAAGCTGGCCTGTTTGTGTCGCATCGCTCATTGCGTGATGCGGTATCTAGAGTTTATATAATCAAAGGCCTTCAGGCCTAGACAAAGGGACATTCTATTAGCGATGTCGCTAGTAGAAAAGTCCAAAAATGTATGGGATTGACATTAGCAATCGATATGTCACGTGGTCTAATAGAATCGAATCTAAATTTGCTAGACAATGTTAATTTAATCGATTCCATCAAAAGAATCGACATCTGTCGAAAGACTAATTCCATAGGATGTGTCGACAATTGCTAGACAAAGTGACATTTTTGACAAGCGTCATCGATAGCTGTCGAAAAATTTAATGGAAACCCTAGCGAGCGCTAAGACCCTGTAGAAAGCGAAAGAAATAGCATTGATTAGTGGATTCTTTTGTTTATTTTAGTCGTGTTTTTACGAATTTTGTAATTTTTGTTGGCTTTTTGCATTATTATTTATTTTGTAACTTTGTCGGTTGTTTTCGTTTGTTTGTTTGTTTAAGGAAGATCAATTTCAATCATTTAATTAGTAGGTAGATTATAAAATGTATAGTATTATATTTTATTTAAAATAGTTTTAACAATTGATAATATATATGCCTAAATCTATGAATCTAGATACATTTAGGCATATAATTATCAAATAAACTATTTTCGTTACATTCATAACATTAAGTTACATAATATTAGTTGATGCCCGTGAATTCGTCCGCGTGGATTCAGTTTTTAAAATCCTTCGGGAACTTTGATCTTCCGGGATAAAAAGTAGCCTATGTCACTCTCCAAGTCCTCAACTATACTACCCAGGCTAAAAATCATGTCAGTACGTAGCTCCGTTATGGCGTGATTGAAGGACAAACCAACAAAAAACACACTTGCATTTATGATATAGAATAGAATAGAAATGTTTTTCATTCAAATAAACTTTTTTACAAGTGCTTTTGAATCGTCGGTACCACTGGTTCGGAATGCCCTTCCTGCCGAGAAGAACAGCAAGAAACTCGGCGGTTGCTTTTTTCAAAACAAGTTTACAATTCTATAGATACTATGCTATTTATGCAGTTTTTCCACAATGAGTTCCACAAAAGCATACCTAATTAGCAGTGACTGTGGTCTCCTATTCGGGGGGTCGCAGGTTCGATCCCGGGTACGCACCGCTGACTTTTCGGAGTCAAGTGCGTTTAAGCAATTAAATATCACTAGCTTCACCGGTGAAGGAAAACATCGTGAGGAAACCTGCACATCTGAGAGTTCTTCATAATGTTCTCGAAGGTGTGTGAAGTCCGCCAATTCGCATTGGGTCAGCGTGGTGGACTAAGGCCTATAACCCTTCTCTGAGAGGGAGACCTGCGCTCAGTAGTGAGCCGTTGATGGGTTGCTAATGATGATGATGATACCTAATTATAATTCAACACATGTAAAGACGGGCAGACAGAAAGTAGCCCCATTCCCGCTGGTGACACCCGTTCACGAGCATGACGCATGATCCAGCCATTGCTTCGCTCAACCATATTTGAGAGAATGTAACAACCCACATCACACAACACCACCACAGAAATGTTTAGAGAGTTTGACATACTTAGGCTACCACAGATAATATAAAACAATTTAAGGTAGGTACCTACTTATATTATTTTGAATTTTGAATGACTAGATTTTTATATAAATCTTAACTTTTTTGTGCAGATGAGTTTGCAGCTTTGTGAAAAAATGCTTGCACTATATTATGTAATAAGAGTAATATAGGACAACCCAGATGATCACTGAAAACTAAATTGCTTACAAAAATAAAAATTGTAATTTTTCAAATTAATTAAATTAACATTTATGGGATTTTAATTGCATTTTCTAATTTTTGTATACGGCATTGGGTGTTATGGGTATAGAAATTGGAAGACATTTTATGGTTTTCAATACTTTTATTCCTTGAAAAAATAATAATTTTTGTTATCTTCTAATATATAAAATTCTCGTGTCACAATGTTCGTTCCCGTACTCCTCCGAAACGGCTGGACCGATTATTATGAAATTTTGTGTGCATATCGGGTAGATATGAGAATCGGCCAACATCTATTTTTCATACCCCTAAATGATAAGGGTGACCAACCACTAAATATTTTTGCTGGCGGTACGAAGTTCGCGGGGTCAGCTAGTAAACTATAAAAAACACAGAATTTAAATCAAATTAGGGTGTAGTGTTATTAAAAAAATCGGCCAAGTGCGAGTCGGGCCTCGCTCTTTTAGGGTTCCGTACATATGACCAAATCACTATTTTTAAATTAGATACATACCTATTTAGATATCTTAGTTCTTAGATAGTACTAAATTAGCATATGATGGGGAAAAAATGCTCGTTTGTTTTGGTCACAACTTACAAACCGCATTATAAATCAGTGTTTTCAGTATTTGCTGTTTAAATACACTATATAGTACATAATATACCAAAATTTCAAATTCCTAACTAGTTTAGTTTTTGAGAGAGACCCCCTAACAAAATTGGTCTAAAACCGAAAACTTTGACAGCCCCCCATTTCTTCATTATTCTAGCTAAAAAATAAAAAAAATAAATATTTGAAAATAAATAAATATTTGCCTACTGTTTCGTTTAGGCAGCGCAGGGCGCTTGCGCGAATGTTCGTGTATGTTACAGCGTGCCACGCGCATCCATGGATGGTGACAGCTGATGGCTCGACCGTCTGTGTAGTGATCACATTGTCGTGTATTCGTAAAATTCGTGAATGTAAAGTGCTTAAAATATGGAAATTGAACAAAGTGCATCTATTAATGATAAAAGTGATGAAGAAATAGCGAAAGAAAATGAGTGAGTACTTTATAAATATACTAGATGAAAAATATACTAGATGAAAATTTAATAAGTTTTAATTTTTAATTAATATAATTTTATTATTCAGGTTAGGTTAGGTTTAATTAATTTTCATTTATTCATTAATATAATTTTATAATTAAGGTTAGGTTTCGATCGAGTCTATCGTACTGTATTCCCAGTACAAACAGATGGATGACACGCAAAATCGTGAAGCGTTCCTTAAACATTAAAAAAAAAAAAAACTAAATAATGCTGTGAAGCGGGAAAGAATAGGAGTTACGGATAATTATTACGTGAAGCGTTCCAACATTATAAAATGTAGTCTATTGTACATGTATTCTTTTTACACCCTTTAGATACATATGAACTTACATAGTATAAATGTAATATTTGTAATATGTTTATACTTTATAGCATTAACCTATATTTTCATAACATCACAATAAGCACATGTGCGGTGTAGGTTTACCAAACAAATAATTTCGAATGAAAATAAATGAAATAAAATGATAATAAATAATCTCCGTTTTTCAGAGAAAGAAAAGAAAAAAAAAAGAACGGAATCGAGAATACCAAAAGGCATGGCGTCAGCGTAAAAAAGATTCGAAGGAGGAAAAAGAAGAAAAAAAAAGAAAAAGACATTGTGAGAATCAAAGAGCATATTATCAACGTACAAAAGGTTTAAAGGAAAATGACGAAAATGTAGAAGAATTGTTCCAAAAGCAATTAGATGATTTGCAAATGTAATTTGATTTCATATTTTAAATATTGTAATATATATATATATATATATATATATATATATATATATATATATACATATATTTTATTGTTTTATTATGTATTTTTATTGGTATTATTTTATTTTATGATTTCTTTGTTTTTTTTCGCAGGAAAAAAAAGAAATTGGAAAGTAATGAAGACCAAGAGAATGTTCTGCAATGCAGGGCTTTTCGAAATTTAGAAAATGTACAGCTCGAACAAAATCAATTCCTCACCCAACAACTTCGTATATATGAAGAGAGTCACGAATGTATTACCCCCAAAGTCATTTTACATAGAACTACAGATATTCCAGGTGATGGTAATTGTCTTTTCCATTCACTCATACATGTTCTGCAACTTAAAATTTCGACTTGTAATTTGAGAAGACAGTTACGTGATTCACCTTATTTAAACTCCTGCCACAGTCCACAAGAAGCATATAATATACTTTCAAGTAACAATGAATATGGAGATTTGGATTGTTTATATTTGTTTGCAAAAACTTACAATCAAAATATTTGTGTACATTACCACTATTTCAACGTAATTTCAAAAAATAAAGATACTCGATTCTGTCATTTTAAAGCAAATGATACACATAATTGGATTCATCTTGATCTTCGTGAGCTACACTTTACGCCTTACTCCTCTGATGATGAAAAGAAGAAAGAAGATGAAAGAAAACAAAAGCAGAAGAACAAAGAATGTTCTAAGCGGTATCGAGATAAAAAAAGAACATCAAATCTACAAACAGCCCCGTCCGCCGGAGATGTGTTGGATGTACAACCAGTCATTCATACTTCACAAATTGCAGACCCGTCCACCGGAGGTGTGCCATATGTTCCACAAGTTATTTGTAGTTCCCAAATTGCAGATTTATTGTCGAGAGATGTACCTTCAAGTCCATCAATACATTCTAACTACAATTCTATCGAAGTGCGTCAAAGGCATTTTCCTTCTCAAGATGTTGAATCATCTCCACCTAATATACATCTTCAAACATACTCTGCTTTTCAACAGAATTCTTCTGCTCATCAACAGTTTGAAAATGATTTTGTTAAAAATGAATTTGGTCATGCTTGCGACATTTGTGACAGACTGTGGTTTAGAAAAGATTTGAAATATTTGCAAAACAACGATGCAACTCCAAAAATTGAATTTATAAGAACATTGCTCTCGAACATTGCTATACTGACAATAAAAATATGTTCGACTTGCTTTAAAGCCATTCAAAAGCAATGTATCCCACAACTATCAGTTTACAATGGATTCAAATATCCACCACTTCCAGACTGTCTTAAAGACTTTCCTTTGGACTTGGTAACTGAAAGACTTATATCGCCAAGGATTCCATTCATGCAAATTCGAAGGCTTCGGCATGTTCACGGTCAATATGGAATATACGGGCAGGTGATAAATGTTCCAATTGAAATAAACACAATGGTACGTCAGTTACCAAGACAAGTGGATGATGATCATGCTATAACAGTTCACATTAAAAGGAAAAAAATTCACAAATCTAGCTACGTGTATGGTATAGTGACCAAGAGAAAAATAAAAGTGTGGTTACGATATTTAAAGGACTCCTCTTTACAAGTCTTACGGCGTTTTAGTTGACGATGATTTTTTAAACGATAGAAGTTATGACGTTGAAGATGAAATCATCTTTGATGAAGATGGCGACAATGACCTTTTAGAACAAATACCTATCGAGGAAAGTTTAATAGCACAGCAGCAAACATTGATGTGGAACGACGATATGTACTTGAGAATCGCTCCAGGCGAAGGTAGTTTTTTATTTTTATTTTTATGTTTCTTTAATTTATTGAACAAGAAGATACATAATATATATGATTTACTTTTGCTTTCTTTTTTAGGTAATGCTCCAAAGAGTTTGCTGTTTGATGAACATGCTGAAGAATTATCTTTTCCACAAATATATCTGGGGCATTTCAGAGAATTTAGGAATGCGGTCACACCCTTCATGATGGCTACGAGTGAATTAAGAAGATCTGATAGACGCGGAGTAACCCCTCAACACTTATTGTACATGGCTATGAAAATAATGAGAATTAGAATTAAGGACTCTCTTCACATTGCATTTAAGCATGTCGGCCAAGGTATTGCAATAACTAAAGAGCAAATAGAATGTGATGATTATATTCACGGCTGCATTGAAACTAATTTGGCATTCCTTCGTTCTATTCCGAATTCAGCATACTATTGGGCAGAAAGAAAAAGAGATCTTTTTGCTATGATTCGTCAATACGGTAAGCCAACTGTTTTCTTTACCATAAGTGCTAATGAAATTGGATGGCCTAAATTATTACAATTGTTGCATAATTTGAAAAATAATGCGGAAATATCGGTTGAAGAGGCTGCAGATTTGCATTTTATTGAGAAAAGCACTCTTATTAATGAAGATGCCGTAACATGTGCTATATACTTCAATAAGTTAGTCGTAGTTCTTTTAAAAATATTACAATCAAAAAGGCACAGTCCTTTAAAAAAATACAGGATTTTGCATTACTTTAAAAGAATTGAATTCCAACATCGAGGTAGTCCACATGCGCATATTTTAACTTGGTTAGATAATGCCCCAGAAGACGCCCTTAACAGAGATTATAATGAAGCTATCGATCTTATCGATTTTCTGATATCAGTATCTGCTGCCGAGGCTTCTGGTGATATCCGATTACAAACTCATAAGCATACTTTTACTTGCTATAAAGGTATAGCATCGAGACGACAACAAAAATGTAGATTTGACGCTCCGTTTATGCCAGTCAAGAAAACCATGATTTTGATGCCTATGCCAGATACAGAAAATGGTTTCCAACGGTACAAGGCTAAATATAATTTAATCCAAAAAAACTTGGAAAAATACGAATACAATGGTTTTCAATCGTTCTACGATGAAAATAATATTGCTTCAGATGACGAATATGTCAACATTATTCGAGCAGGAATTAATAGACCACGAGTTTTTCCAAAACGTGAACCATGTGAAAAGTGGATTAATCCATTTAATCCCTTCATATTCAACGTTGTTAGATCCAACACTGATTTCCAATTTATAACTGAAGAATATTCTTGTGCAGCTTACGTGGTCGAATATGTTAACAAAACTAATAGAGGTGTTAGCAATTTACAAAGACAAATAATTGAAATAATGGATGAACATCCTGAGTTTAATTTATTTGACATTACTAAAAATATTAGCATTAATATTTTGAACCACACTGAGATGACGAGTCAAGAGGCTGCATGGTACTTATTGAGAGAACCAATGTCAAAAAGTTCAACTGTTATTGTCTATATACCAACCATTTGGCCAGTCGAAAGGCATAGAATAAAGAAGACAATGAAAGAATTAAGTGAACTAGAAGATGATTCAACCGACATATGGAAGGAAAATTATTTCGACAAGTATGAGAAGAGACCTGAAGATTTAGCAGGTATTTCTCTTGCTCAGTTTGTTGCTAAATATTATAAAAATAACAAGGGTGACTATGTACTCAGGGAAGAACCAAAAGTTATACGATATCGCAATTATGATATGGGTACAGACTACTATGAGTATCGGAGAGAAATGGTTACTTTGCACCTTCCATTCCGTCATGAAGAATCGGAAATTCTTGCAGAATCGCGATATCTTCAGTTATACGAAGAAAATGAGGCACTTATTCTAGATCGAAGAAAAGAGTTCGAATCAAATCTTGACATCGAAAAAACATTGGAAATCTGCAGGGAGTTATGTCGTGAAAATGTTTCCGATGATGATGAGGAGATAAACGACGTAGTTGGTAGAATTCCTAATGAAAACCCATTTGCTGAATTATATCAAAATCCAAACGCAGATTTAAATGATGATTTACGCCTTGCGTTGTTTGATAAGCTTGGATCAATTGCTAAAAAGAAAGATAATATCTTACCTTATCCAGAATTTTATGGGCTTATGCGCAAAGCAAACGAGGAACAGCGAGAAATTTTGTTTCACACTATGCATCATTTAATATCAAACAACGAGCCAATGCAACAACCATTGTTGATATATTTGACTGGACCAGCTGGTAGTGGTAAAAAGTTTGTAATAAAAGCACTCATGGAAATTTATAATAGATTTTCTGACACGGATGGAATTTTCAACGCATACATTGCTTGTGCTTCAACTGGAAAAGCTGCTACAGCCATAGGTGGAACAACGGTGCATAATGCTTTAAGTATATCACTCTCAAGGCTATTGCCACTCAACATCGAAAAAGCTCATCAATACAGAGCGCTATTTGAGTTCATTATAGCTATTTATGCAACTGCATCGTAATGAGGGTCATTTTAATTCGAGTGCTGTTTTTTGATACGAGGCTTGCCGAGTATCAAAATAGGATAGTACGAGAATTAAAATGACTAATTACGTTCAGTTGCATACAAGATTTTATCTACGACAAGGAAACTAAAATCAATAACAAAATACGCCGTAGGCTCAATAAAGTAACAAAAAGTAACTCCGTAAGCCGCCACCAGCCGCCTGTGGCGCCTCTGTCAACAAAAAGTAGCTCCGTAAGCCGCCACCAGCCGCCTGTGGCGCCTCTGTTGTATGAACGGTACAAAAGTGCCAGAACTCAGAGCCTTAGCTTTAGGTATCGTATTTTAAGAAGATAACCATTTCGATTCAGCTCCCATACAACGAGCTGCATCGAAATGAGAAGCAAAACCGAAAGAGGGTTCATTTCGATTCAGCTGTCAAATTCGAAATTGGAACTTTTCGATGTTGGAGTAGATAAAGGTTATTATCATTGACGAAGTAAGCATGGTTTCAGCAGAATTATTAGAACAAATTAATGAACGTTTGAAGCAAATCACTGGCTTGTTCACAAAAGCTTTTGGTGGATTGGACGTGATCCTTATCGGAGATTTGCGCCAATTACCTCCTGTAAAAGCTACACCGATCTTTAAGCAAATTAAAAAAAAAATTACTGGTGAATCAATTTGGCGAAAATTTCATCAATTCGAACTCAAGAAGGTAATGCGCCAAGAAAATAGACTCTTTTCTGCCATTTTAACAAAAATCGGTGATGGGTTCATTCTAACAGAAGAAGAATTAAATATGATAGAATCGAGATTTGTAACTAAAGAACACGCACAATCAGAATGTCCGGAAGGAACGAGACTTATGTTGACGAATAATAAGGTTAATGAATACAACAGTACAATTTTGAACAGTTTTGAAAATAAAATTGTTTCATTGGCATCGGATATTTTCGTTGGTTGTCATAATGCAGAACAAGAAAATTTTGTAAGGCAAAAGTTACATAAAATGAAACCTGACGAGACTGGTGGATTACCTTATGAACTAGTTCTAGTTCCTAACCGACCCTATATGATAACCATAAACATAGATGTCGCTGATGGTTTATCTAATGGCACTGTAGGAAAATTACTACTCATAGAATCTGATAAAAATGATGAAATCACAAGACTTTGGTTCAAATTCTCAAAATCCATTGGTCAAAAACGTGCAACAAAATTTAGAAGCGACATTGCACGCTTGAAAATCGACAAAGACGCTGTTCCAATTTCTTTACAATCATCGTCAATACCACTCAACAGAAATAAAACTATAGTGGCAAAAAGAAAACATTTTCCACTGATTTCGGCTTTGGCGATGACAATTCATAAATCCCAAGGAGGTACGTTTGATGCTATCGTTTATGAATACAATCGTTCTCATTCAAGAGAATTGGTGTACGTTGCGCTATCAAGAGTAACTAGTATAGAAGGTTTGTTCTTAGTCACTGAAGACGACACAAGGGCGAGCTGGAAATTTCATCATGGCAGAGTAGGAAACGCACAGGTGGAAGATTCAAACGCAACAAAAAATCAAAAGAGATCAATAACTCATCGAGAAGATTTATCAATTGAATTGAAACGTTTACGTGAAAATCCTTTGCAAACCATCACCAAAACACTTGTAGATTTTATTTCTAAGAATAATAGATTGTCTATTTTTTCAGTCAATTGTCAGAGTTTACGTGCGCATGTAGATGATCTAGCAATTGACGCTCTTGTTAAAAAGATGAATGTGTTAATTTTATCAGAAACTCATATGGGTAACAATGAAATAATTGACATTCCGAATTTCAACTTTGTTGCGAGTTTCAGAAGAAATAATTGTCCCGCGGGAGGAGTAGCTATTTATCAAAATATGAACACAGTTCATTATTGCACAAATTATATGGATGTGCATGTGAAATACAACAGCATGTTTAATGCCACTGTTTCTGATATCGGTGATATTTGTATAAGTCGTTGCCACTCTGGTGATAATCAGTTCATAATTATGGTTGCCGTTTACATCTCTCCAGATAAGTCATTGCGTGCTATACGAGACTTCTTGTATGAAAATTTATTCATTTATTCTCATGATGCATCTGCATTGCTTAAAAAAAAATTGGAAAAAGCTTTGATGAATTGCCAATGATTTTGAGTGGAGATTTCAACATAAACTTCGCAGACGATAAAAATCAACTATTAATTGAATTTTTAAATAATGAATTTGGTTTAACTATGTCGAATGATCGCAATCTTAACACAACGAAATACAAAACTACTATTGATGCGGTCTTTATTAGACATTTAAATAGGTTCGAATCAAAACTGTTCGTTTCTTACTTCAGCTACCATAAACCTATCGTATCAGTTTTAGAGATTGGCGATGATAGTTCTGGTAATGATGATGGTGAAAAAAGCGTTGAAATTATGGATGAAAGTTGATTTTTCGGAGAGATAAACTTTTTAATGTAAAATAATTGTAATAGTTTTAAAGTGTTAAATTTTTAATGTAATATAAATTGTCATGTTTGTGTACGATAGCGCAATAAATGAATATTGTATTCTACCACATAAATGATAGTACTTTTATACTGATAAAGCAATTGGTGCAAAATTATTCCCTAACCATTCCAAAATATCAAACATGCTCAACGTTAATAATTAAGTTTTCACTTCTGCCGGCACTCCCGGAGTGCAACCCGTCTTTTTTTTTATTTAAATTAAGGACACCCAACAGGCTACAGAAATAAAATTAGACACTAAAAAATACAAGAGAAGAGGAAATGAGCAGTAATGTAGACCCACTTACAGGTTGCCACAACATGCTTAACAACTTAAACTACTTTGAGAAAAAAAAATGAACAAACTATACATAACATAACTAACAGGAAAAACTATAACAAGAAAAAGAATGAACAAACTATATGATACTTGGTACTTATAGGAGACAGTCAATTAGTGAATAATATTAACTTTAATAAGTGAATAATATTAATAATTCACAAAAATATCACTTGACCATCTACTTAACGGTTTAAAAAAGTACCCTAACTTAATTGTCTGTGGAGATATAAACATAAATATACTTCCATCTACAAATAATACCAGCTGTAATGAATATCTCTGCCTAAACGCTGAGCATGGACTACTGCCGTGCATAACCTTACCTACTAGAGGTGACTCCTGTCTGGACCACATTATGATACGATCAACTGGTAAGGCAACTGGCGCAGTTTGCATTTCGGACATAACCGATCATGACATAGCCATCGCTGGACTGTCAATAAAAGTAAAATCCGACAGGTTACCACGCAAGAGATTAAAACGAAATATTGAAGCTATTAAGTTGGACTTGGAAAATGAAGACTGGTCATCTATCAGTAATGAATATGTAGATGTGAATGTAGCAGTGAACTCCTTTATGTCACGTCTGCTGGATATTATAAACCAGCATACAAAAACAGTTACTCTGAGTCGCTCGAAGTACAATCTAAAGCCTTGGATAACTCATGGCCTACTTAAGTGCATGAGACACCGTGACAAGTTACACATGCGGTATAGAGCAGATACAGACAACGAAATATTAAAAATTACATACATCAGATATCGTAACTTTTGTAACAACCTACTACGGAAACTTAAACATGAATACGAAAAAACACAATTAGAAGAAAGCTTTAAAAACTCGAAAAAACTTTGGAAAGCAATAAAAAACATATGCCATCTTCAAAATTCCTCCCCTAAAACAAACGACTTACTTGGAACCACCCAAAAGGCACAAAATCTAAACTCATGTAATAACTATTTCTCGACATTAGGTCAAAATCTAGCAAACCATATTCTATCAAACATTGGCGAAACTGAAAAATCAATTGCAGCTAGTGTAAAATTGGGTCGTTCAACGTGTAATTCTTTTTTTATGAATCCCACGGACCATTATGAAGTGGAAGTACTTATTTCACAACTCCAGAATGGGAAGTCATCAGGCATTGATGAAATAGGTAACGAACTTATCAAACAAATAGGAAAAGAATTAATTCAACCACTAACTGCTATCTTTAATTTAAGTCTAAGTACAGGTGTATTTCCCGACCAGTGGAAAATAGCATTAATAAGTCCAATATATAAAGCAGGTCCAAAGGACAAACCTGAAAACTACCGCCCCATATCTTTACTTGGAACTTTCTCTAAGTTGCTGGAAAAAATAGTTAATAGGAGACTAGTGTCCTATTTGGAGTCCCATAACATTTTATCAGAGAGGCAATTTGGTTTCATACAAAATAAATCAGCTGAAGACGCGGTCTGTCTCTTAACATCTATAGTGTCAACCCACCTGGACCAGAAAAAAGGTTGCATAGGTATATTCCTGGACCTTGCAAAGGCTTTCGATACCGTCTCCACCGCAGTACTCCTTAGGAAACTTGAGTGCACTGGTATCAGAGGCACACCACTTCAGTGGTTCAGAAGTTATTTGTCCAACAGAAAGCAGTGTACTAAAGTATCAAACTTAAAAAGTGAGATGCAGAATATTAACTTCGGTGTTCCACAAGGCAGCATCATTGGTCCTACACTATTTATATTATACGTTAACGACATACATAATTTACCACTCAAAAACGCTGACCTCATCTGTTACGCCGATGATACCGACTTAATTTTCCATGGCCTGACTTGGGATGAAACTTACCAAAACGCTCAGCAGGGAATCTCAGTGTTAGAGAAATGGCTTAACAACAATTTGCTGACGCTGAACATAGCCAAAACAAAATACCTATGTTTTCATAAAACTGCTACGTCCGCTCCTAAATGCTCCCATAGCCTTAAGATTCACAGGTGTGGCATGACAAGTATAAATGGATCTACAATATCTCAGTGCAGTTGTGATGAAATCGGCATGGTCAACGCTATTAAATACCTAGGGATACAGGTTGATCACAAGCTCTCCTTTAGGTCCCACATTGCTTTCCTCTCAGGCCGCGTGCGAAAAGTCATTGGTGTAATGAAAAAGTTACGTGATGTAGCGAACATATCAACATTAAAATTAATATATACATCATTATGCCAGTCGCTACTCAACTATGGTATTCTGACCTGGGGAAGTGCAGCCAAGACAATCTTAATAGAATTAGAGAGAGCCCAACGCTCAGTCCTAAAAGTAATGCTAAAAAAACCCTTCAGATACTCAACTGCTCTGCTTTACAAAGATAGTGGAGTGCTTACAGTTCGTCAGCTTTTTATACTGAAAGCAGCCTTACTGAGACATAGACAGCTACTCCAATCTCCAAATGTGGACGAAACCTTTAGTCGAAGAGTAGTTAAAGTCAATTATCCAGTCGCCAGAACAGCCTTTGCTAGACGTTTCTCACCATATGTTGAGGCTAAAATCTACAATCTGGTTGCGAAGTATTGTAACCTTAAACACCTCACAATAAAACAGGCAACTCGTACCATTACAAACTGGCTAAAAACGCTATCATATAAGGACACAGAGGAATTACTTACAGCAAAGATGTATCAAACTAAATTAAATAAATGACAAATAATATGTAACACATAATTATATTATAATATATATATAAAATATATACATTATACATAATACAAAATACACAAAGACACATTACAAAATATATATAATTATATAATATACACTTTAGTCTTTAATCTCAACTGAAATATTTATTTATATTCCCGTAGCTTTATCATTACTTTTTAAAATAATTCTGTTTGTAAATGTACACTCCGTCCTCTGTAAAACTTACTAGGAAGTCTAACTTGGTCTCCACGATACAGGTTACCTAGTGTGGAGACCACAAGCAAACGAGACGATGTAAAAATGCATTTTGAAAATAAAGATATTTTATTTATTATTTATTTTTTATTTTTAATGATAGAAAGAAGAATTACCCGTATAAGGACTGAAAGACGTGATTCATTAATTTTTTCTTAAATTTAGGCAAACTATCGCCCGATATGTCCAAATCTACTACCTTACTAATATTATTGACCGAGTGAAGCGAGGTCTCTGAGTTTACTAGAGCGATTTGCACTTGTCCGTCCGTCCGTCCGTCCGTCCGTCCGTCTGTCAGAGCCTTATAACTTTTGAATTACTGAACGTAATTACTTCAAATTTAGATATAATATGTAAACCAATGGCCTCCAGCCGAAAATGGCTTAAAAAGTTATAAAAATCTTTATTTCAGGGGGGCTCTCATAGAAGCGAATGCGAAGAATTTTTTTTTATTTGCGATTCATAGGTTTTCTGTGTATCATTTTAAAGACAATTTGGAACAGAGTACAACCGTATTCTTTTTTTTATTTTTTTCCTAAAATTGACGAAATGGGGGGCTTCCAAAGTGGCGATTTAATACGCTCGCTTGAAGTCGCTCTCTGGGAAAATTTTCTATATATTTTCAAGTTGTACTTATTTTCTTACTTCACTTGTATCCTGTACTTGAACAACAAATACTAAAATTATATGAATATTATAAAGAAACGAGATTATTTAATTTTTAATGAGCATCAGTAAATTTCACATAGCTTCACAATAATGCTAATAGATGGCGCAGTCATTAACTATTTCATTGAACTAGGAGTTACGACTACGATTTATCCCAAAAACAGTTTTGCGTCGACCATTATTATTTAGGTACATAATATAATAACATATTATTCAATTAAAATTATTCTTTAGTTAAATATCATTTTGTATATTTTCCATTCGCGTCGATAGATGACGATTTGTACAGATGCCCCTAACCCGTTTTCACTCGTTAGTACCTACATAATAATTCAATGTTTTCACTGACGTTCCCTAACCTTTACGGGCTACCTATGATAAGTTATGTGATGATTACTGTCAACTTCTTTATCACGATCCTGTACGGGACACCTAAAAGGACATTGGGACGGATGTTAGGACTTAGGATTTTGTTTTGAAGCTACCTACGTAAAGAGACTCCTACATAGGGGATGATTTAGGTATGTTTGGTGAAAACGGGCATAATAATAATAATGTCAGTTTTGGTCGTCATGTATCTATTGAATGAATAATCATGGGATACCGTTACCGCGAGCCGCGAGGTCTCAGTTCGGGGCGAACCACTAGTTATAGGCTGTTATCATCCTTTTAACAGGCGCAGATATACCTAAATTAGTAGAGACTAGAGAGGTCATTATGAGTTTTGAGAAATTTTATCCACTCTTCGCTATTTTGGCGTTGCTTACTTACAAAAGTAAGTGTGAGAGTAAAGTATAAGTAATATTTCCCTACTCATTGGAAAAGTAAAAGTTTATTTACACTACAAGGAACTTTTCCGAATAACGTTTTGTCGAGAAAAAGGAAAGTAAGAGAAAGATGATGCACTGTTGTTACGCGCAGGATGGTCTGTATCGGCAGATGGATAGTAGCGGCGTGAGGACCAGACCTTTGTTTTCAAGGGCCGTCCTTATGCCGTCGGTCTTGGTGGCAGTTGAAATGAAATTACCTTTTTGACTATATACAAAACGAGAATTTAATAAGGTTTCTGCAAGGATTTGAATTACTACTATGTTAAAATTAACTAAAGAGACTTACAGACTAGTGACACTGAGTCCAACGTATCGTCCATAGAATTTGAAGTTGTGACTCACAGATCCGAGGGCTGACGGCTGGGTCAGGATCTGACTGGGTCATGCCCACCTCGAGCCGATCACAGCAGGGGAGGTCCGCTCGACCAAAGGGTTACAGACCCCGCAGGGATGGTTAGGCGAGAAGGCGCGGCTCGATCAGCACGCCGCCTCCTTGTTGCGTTGCGTCGAACTCATGCGGTTCACTCACTATTTTCACTAGAGTGTCACTAGGTCTATACCGACTACATTGTTCTTACTAACGAGAATATCGCGTATATGGTAGACGGGGTAATCGCGTGGTATGGCGGACGACAATGCCAATTTGATGGGTCCGCTGCCAAAATACGTCGCTGCGGCGACGGCAAGTTGTCCGATCACATGATCGGTAGTTAAGGAGAGGTAAAAACCCTCAAGATTCCCTTAAAAAGGGATGATTTTAAAACATGATTCGCGAAAGCCGCGTGTCCCAGGTTAGGCGGTGACAATCGCGGGAGCCGATCCCGTACACGACCTGCCGGTGGCGGTATTCGAGCCTCGACTCACTCTCGGTTGTCGTCTGTCTCTCTCGTGGGCGCCGCTCGAGTATGAAAGAGACGGGTTAGGAATTACCATACCACAGACAGGGACAGACTGTTCTGATATTCCGTCGAATGCGTTCGGAAATCTAATATATCAAGAAACTGCGAATGCGCAGATTAAGTGACTTTAGAAGTAGTGTGTAACATTACACTACAGTTTCCAAGACGTTTTGTGCAGCGCTTTGAATCAGAACAAAGAATCCTATATCATCCATAAAACATAGCTTATCCAGCGTATTTAATTCACTTACTAGTACAGGGACACAAAGCTTCATTAGGGAACAAATCTGCGTGTGAAAACAAACCGTGCGATTTCTTCTAATTAACCGTAATGTTTTTTTTTTATTCGATGACAAGCTAGTCCTTGACTGCGATCTCACCTGATGGTAAGTGAAGATGCAGTCTAACATGGTAGCGGGCTAACTTGGAAGGGGTATGGCAGTGAAAATTCAACCCATACCCCTAATTGGTTTCTACACGCCATCGTGCCGGAACGCTAAATCGCTTGGCGGTACGTCTTTGACGGTAGGGTGGTAACTAGCCACGGCCAAAGCCTCCCACCAGACCAGACCAAAGACAATTCAGAAATTATAAATTCCCAAATTGACCCGCCGGGAATCGAACCCGGGACCTCCCTGTTATAAGGCAACAGCTCACCACTGAGCCAGGGAGGTCGTCAAAAATGTACAGTTTTTCACGTAAATTATGTAGGTAATTCCCGGTTATGTGGAGACGCTCTTACTTGCACATCCTCGAAGCATACAATTAATATTGTATGGCTGCTAAAAGCACTCTCCTAAGCGTTTGAGATCATAAGCTAGCATTATGTATTATTAACTATTATTAATAAAGCCTGACACAGAGCGGGCTTAATGTTAATGCTACGTCTCCATTAATCCTTTGAGTGCATTTTGAGTGAGAATTGATTACGAGATAGACAGTGCAGTGAACTTTAAATCTCAGAAATAAATTATTATTGCGCTAAGATATGTTAACAAAAGATTGTTATTTTATTACAGCAATAAAGATTACATAGATTTGAAAATAAGTAAGTATTTATTTATTTATTTAGTACCAGAAAAAAATCAGTAATATAAAAATGAAACATAAACCCAATATAAGGCGTGCACAAGGACAGCTTATCTCTAAGGTAGAGATTTCTACCCGCCCGCGAATGTGAGAACAGTGAAACATGCAGAGGTAGGTACGTTAAAGTATGATGTTTTGAAGACTAATTAATATTTTATTTATTTATTTAATTATATTATATTATATAATATTTTATTTATTTAATTACAGCGAATTTTTTTTTGCTTCCCATAATAAAGTGCTCATACCCAGGATTAACACATAGGCTACATGTATTCCCGGAAAATTCAACAGTTCCTGCGGGATTAAAAACCTTCATCCGCGCGGACGAAGTCGTGGGGATCATCTAGTTAAGATATAATTTAAAGATGATGATGAGATGACAATTGCCGAACATTCTAACCATGCAAATGAGCCCTCAGTGATAACGCCTTACAAGTCGTTCAAATTGCACGAGCCGTACCCACGCTCTAATGTTATTAATACTGAACGGCAATTAGCAGCACTCTCTTATGCACTTCCAAACACTTCCGAGTTCTCTTCAACTTAACATCTGGTATTATGCGTTTAGTTTCAGGACAATAAAGCCTATTAGCACTGGTCGATAATAGACTAAGGCCCGCTTGCAGAGACGCCGGGTTAGGTTAAACACAGGAATAGATTTGTAATTTTGGCAGAGGCTTTATAAGAAATCTGTCAAAGCAGCAGCTAACTCTGGGTTAAAAGGATAGCCCGGCGTTTCTGAAAGCGAGCCTTAGTTGAAGTATCTTTGTCTGTTACGTATTATGTGGAATTGAAACTTAGATAGTGGTCGTTCCTCGCAATATGAATTAAAGCCATATCAATCTGTATCAATTCATTCTGTATCGTGTTATAGTGATTAGTTTGCTTTGACATTGAGAATTGATTTTCCTGTTAGATTATAGAGTAAGTGCAGAAATGACCTGTATACAGATTGCAATTTGAGAGCGATATCTAAAGCTGAAATATAAACTATTAGAGATATTAGATTTTAAAATCTAAATAAGTATATTCATAAAAGGAAAAAGTGGCTGACTGACTGACTGATCTATTAACGCACAACATAAACCACTGGATGGATTAGGCTGAAACCCCCAAAGGGTGTAAAATAGGGATTTGAAAATACGAGGAATTTTCGGTAAAAAGTGTAGATTAAAAATTTTATTTTTAAAAACCAAGCTTTTAGTAGCTAGTGGCTAGTAGTTCCATCAGGAGTCTCTGGATCATCTAGGACCAGAGTACCTGTCAAGACAAATCAAACGAGTCCAAGCTCGACGCGGTTACGACGTTTTATTAGAGAATTCCGATATATTCTGGCTCCATAATCAGATCAGCTCCAAGTCACAATATTATTGCATTGTCGTCTGATTTACATATACATGCAAAATTCAGCTCATTCGGAAACCGGAAAGTGGTTCTAATTCATCTTGCAAAATTTGACCTAAACATGCATTAAATAATAACTTGGAAAAATGGACATATTATGAGTGTTTTTATTAGGCGCAATTTAGACGGTGCCTTCATCGTTGCGAAAATTTTTGCGAAAATGAACCGTCGTAATTCGCCTTAAGGGCGAATTTAGCTTTCGAGATTTTTGCTTTCAATTTCGAGACTTTATCGAAAGTCATCGAAAATGAACCATCTAAATTTGCCCTTAGGGCAAAGGGCCTTAGTGAGCATTTTCGCAAAAAATGTTCACAAAAATGGACGATGAACCGTCACCGTCTAATTTCGGCCTTACCTGCCACCTATAAATTGAAGTAAAAGGTCTTCTGTTCAAGCGCCTTTCAACTTGACTTCATTGACGTTTCCCCTCAAGCTTGATTGTAGTGAAGCCATACCTGTACGAGTTTTCCTCGGTGTTGATGGCGTACTTCTTGGTGGGTAACACCATCACATTGTCGTACACCCAGTAGGATATGGCGCGCGGGTGCGCTTCCGTGTGGCAGTCCACGGTGACGTCCGTGCCGGCCGGCGCACCCACGAGCTGGTTCGGCACCCAGATCATGGGTGAGACTGGAACAAACGAAATGCGTGAGTGGCATGGTGGCATGGAACACTCGGTTGGAACGAAGTTTGTTTCAACTCCGGGTTAGTTCTGGAGAATTTATTTGCTAATTTGTCTCACAACTCAAGGTTGACTGGTAGAAAATGCTTTAGCATTAAGTCCGCCTTTTGTACTTTTATTGTGCAATAAAGTGTTTGTCTAAATTTCTTAATGGGAAAACCCAATAAATTTTACTGAACCGACCCGGGAATTGAACCCGGGAACTCGTCATCTGTCTCCTATCTGTAGTCTAAGATGCCAACTAGTAGCCCAACGAAGCAGTTATCACTCCAACTTAAAAGCTTAAAACTGGTAAGTGGCGCTTCAAGCCGGCTATCACTCTACACTATTGTTTGTGTGCACTCACACAAAACTAAGGTTATGTCTCGAGGATATTTAGATAATACCTCATGTTCCTACATCCGTTTTAACAACTATTTTAAAGGAAAGTAATTATTACCCCTAGCAATTAGTGATGCGAAACTTGTCAAGTCATTCATGAACAGGCAACACCCTCTTTGACTTTATTTGACGCAATGAATTGCATTTTGAGCTCATTTCATTGCAATGGAAAATGAAGGCTTACTGCCTTCATTAGAGGTCAGAGGCAAATAAACGCTCAGACTGATTTAAATACACATAAATTCAGGTACATAATAGACCAACTTATACTTTATCATTTATATTTATATGACAAAGTTGCATGGAAACAATCGGCTTGGCATCCAGCTGACGACAAGAAAGTGTAAATTACTAAATTGTATTTTTTGTGATATTGTATTATTACAATATTGTATTATTTTGTTTTGAAAACAACAACTATGCTGAGTTTCTTGCCGGCTATTCTCAGCAGAATCAGCTTTCCGAACCGGTGGTAGATTCATCACTTGTCATAAGTGCTAAAATTTGGCTTACTTGAAATAAATGATTTTTAATTTGACTTTATATAGTTTAATATAAGAAATTATTTTTAAACAACCGACTTCAAACTCCCGCTTTACTACATTACACACACACTATACAAAGTATTTAATTTATTGTTGATATTTTAAAAACCACTCGACCGAATTCGATAAAATTTATACAAAACCACCTGGAATGTATGCCCTTTGAAATAAAAAAAGAATTTTTTAGATCGGTTCACACGTCTTCGAGTGATCGATTAACATACATAAAAAAATACGATTCCGACGAATTGAGAACCTCCACCTTTTTTGAAGTCGGTTAAAAAGCCTATTTTCATACACAAGATTGCATTCGGCTGAATTTTTCATCATCATCATCTTCATCGATAGCCAACTTTTGGGCATGTCGTCTCAGAATCAGAATTTAACCACAGGCAATTAGTGCAGATGGGCAGACTTCAAACAACTTTGAGAGCATTTTGGAGAACTCTCAGGCATAGGTAAATGTTTCCTCGCTATGTCGTCCATCGCAGAACAAGCGAGTATTATTTAATTGCTCAAAATGGACATAATATAACTTGGAAAAGCCCCAAACCGAGCACCGCTCGAATAAGAAGCCATAGATAATCGAACAACATGGATTTAGGTTTTGAAAAATCTCATCGGAACTTGCACACCTGAAATCGTCTTTAGGATTCACACTATAATATTTTCGTCCATCAAGTTGGTGGAACTTGAACATGTTAAGGTGATGGATGGACACGTTTGCAATATTAATATGAAGTGGCTCACTAATATTATAAATGCGAAAGTATTTGCTTGTTGGTTTGTCTTTCAATCACGCCGCAACAGAGCTAGGGATCGACGTAATTTTTTACATGAATATAGTAGAGGACATAGAGTGTGACATAGGCTACTTTTTATCCCGGAAAATCAAAGAGTGCCCGAGGGATTTAAAAACTAAATCCACGGAAAGTCGCGGGTATCAGCTAGTAATAAATAAAATGATAGGGCTAGTCCTCCATCTGCTACAGTTTGGTAAAGCTGTTCAAAGGACAATATTTTATTTAAGTCTTCAGTATTTAATCACGATTCAAGTAGGTAACAGAAGCCAACGCAGATGGCGCTTGCAACGGACCAAAACTATCGCAGACTGGGGAGTCATTTATTAACTCTCAATAATGACAGATAGCCCCGAAGTTGCCCGACCAAGGCTGAGCGGAGCTGGCCATTTTGTCATATCACCCTAAAACTGGATTTTTAAAAACATTTGAAATATTAATAAATATAGAAATAGTGTCCTAGCTTTTGGCATAGAATTATGAGTATTATGACGCATAGAAAGGCAGTAGCCGCGCGCGGAGTGTAACCCTTTCATGGTAGCCTTTATTAAAGGCTCTTTACGCCTATCGGCACGCACGTGTCGGCGAGCGAAAATAAGCCCTTTCATGGTAGTCTTTAAAGGCTTGTTTCGCCTATGGGCACGCACACTAGTGTACGTGTCGGTGAGCGTAAATAAACGACGCCTCTTAGCACACATAGGTCGTTTTATGGTTACACGTTAAGCTGGTCTCATTCTATGGAACTATTGGTCTATGCGTTATTAGTTTAAGGCTTTTGGTTGCGACTAAATCTGCGTAAAATCTATTTTCATTTTTTCACGGGATTTATTAAAATCCCATGGGAAGCTTTTGATTTTCTGGGATAAAAAATAACTTATTTCTCACTCACCAGGTCCTTATCAGTCAAGCAGAAATCTTACACACAACTGTTACTGCGTAATTGAAGGACAAACCAATAAATACTTTCGCATTTAATCAAAAAGATGAATATACCTTCTTTTCTTACAGAACCCATGATAATTGGAAAAGCAAATTGCTCCGAATTTGCTTGTTACTCCTACTAAGTGCAATAGATGGAGGTTAGAGTTGGGAAAATCCAGAGTATTCTAAAGAAATAAACTATTTGAAATAACGGAGTAACATAGAGAGAGGAATTTAGTGAGAATTTGCGATAGGTCCCATGTCTGCAGACCGATTGTCACGAAGTCTTAGAAGAAACTAAGAAATAAATGAGCGGCAACCCAGATGTTTGTACTTTGTTGGTGGCACAGCCAGTGAAGTCGCGAAGTGAAACTACCGGAAACTTGGGAGCAGTATATAAACTCTCAATAATGACAGATAGGCACGAAGCACTGAGCGCAGTCGGGCAGAGCCGACGATTTTTCACATCTCCCCCGGATAATAAAATCCACACTTTGAGAACGTAATTCACATTCCCAGAGTTTATGATGGCAATTTTCAGGACGAATATTACTCGGGGCCTCGTGATACGGTTTAATATTCTACGATGGTTTAAAATATTTATAAAGTCCACCTTTATTCTTTATATGCGCATGGTAGATGACTTCATTATGTACCCACTCTTCCGTGTCTATATTTGAGCGGGCACCGTATTTTTCTTTTTGCATTTTTATGTGATTTCGTTATGAGGACTTTGTCGTGAATACGAGATTTACGACTTCATGCGGATTTTTTGGTAACCGTTATTCTACTAGTGTTTATTGATGGAATATTTTCTTTTTCATTGTGGGCTACAAGAAACCCTGTTCAAGAGGCACCATACGTGCTATACGCAACATTTTTGAATTAAAACTTCTTTACGCACGGTAGACTTGGGGAGTAAGCTGGTGAATGCGTTACGAAAAGTGTGATCGGGCGAGGCGAACGGAAGTTGAGAGGGAGATATAAGTTAGTGAAGATAGAAAGAGATAGAGTTACGTTTCGTATATTACTGTAGGGGCAAGAGAGAGAGGTGCGAGCACACATTTTCTTTCTTTCTTTCTCTTAGAGCCAGTCGCGTTTCGTAAGTTTTACTTTAGTCGTGTGGTCTAAAGCACACTCGTTTTTTTATTATATTATTATTAGGCTTTACGCTTAATGTCAATCAACGCTGGTAAGCACTGATGAAGTTTAGGTTGGAGCGGGCTTGCAAAGAAGAGGTCTATTCACTCTTGCCTGGGAGGGTGTTCCACACCTTGGCGGTTTGTTTCAGAAACGTTGAGTTAAAGGTTTTCGAGCGTGCAGGTTGGATTTCTACCACATATCCTTACATGGTAAACCAACGCTCATGACTTCTCGCAGTTCTGTGGTCGAACGGTGAAAAAGGCACAAGGTTGTGAAGTTCCTCAAAAAAAAAAAAGACTGAGAATTTTCGCCTGAGATAGTGATTGATCATCTTAGACGGCGGGCGCGGCGATCAATCGAGTCTAATGCATCGAGTTGGTACTTGACAGAGACATTCTAGAAGTGGCAGCAGTACTCCATGGCTGAGCGCATCTGAGCCTGATAGAGAGTCAGGCGCTGCTTAGGCGTTAAGCACCGCTTCACATTGTTTAGGATACCAAGTTTTTGGCTGCTGTTTTGGCCTTTGACTCGATGCTTTTCCCGAAATTGAGATTAAGTGAGATGTCAATGCCCAAGAACTCTATGTGGTCGCTGATTGGAATGGATAATGGATATACTTCGAAAAGTGGGACCCAAGCAAGGTAAAGGAGCTACTTTTTGCGATGAATAAAAACTCTAGTGTTTATTTACCGCAAAAAGAACTCTTAGCTCTAAAAGTACTCTTACGTAACATAATGGTGCGGTGGTTTGATTTTATTCTAAACTAGCGAATCGCCCCGGCGTCGCACGGGTGCAATTAACTAATGAAGAAATTGAGATTTTCCTCCAGAAATAACATCCAAATTTTCGAATTATCCAATGGATTTTCCAAAAACTTTCTTACATAAATGTACAAACCTTGTCCTGGCAATTGCGACACAAGAAACAAAAATCTGCCAAATCGGTCAAGCTGTTCTCAAGCTATGTTCCTTCATACATGCGGCAATGGATTTATATTTCCTTTAGATAGACCCAACAGCATTTAATATTATGTCATTGTAATAGACTACTTCATAAACAAGAGAGAATCTGTAGTCAATTTAAACAATCAAACGCAAATTACTTATAGAAAAATATTCTTCAAAAAAAACGTATAACACACAAGTTATTGATATTTCATTTCACAACAGTTAAACTTCCAATTTCTTCGGAAAATTACTGGCATCGAGTGAATGGCAAGTGGCAGCTCCATCGCCACTTTAATTTCATTCCCAGTCGATGCAATTCATAAGAGCAAATAGCTTTTACCAGCTCGGGGCCTTTCTTTTACTGACATCTGCATTTTCTTGTGTTTTATCTTAAAAATTCATTTTAAAAATGATTTTATAATATCATTTTTTGACTTGATGAGATTTTGTTAAGGTTTTACTAGTGAACATTTTACATCCTACTATGGAATATAATAATATGTTTGTGAAGATGGATGGATGGATGTATGTATGTTTGTTACTCGTTCACGCACTAACGCCTGAACCAATTTTGCTGAAATTGGAGTAGAGATGGCTATTACCCAGGATAGCCATATTTTTATCCCGGAAAATTATAGAACTCCCGTGGGAATTAAAAACCTTAATGCATGCGGATGAAGTCGCGGGCATCACCTAGTATTATTATAAACTAAGGTCCCTCCGCTGAGTTTGTCTGTCTGTACGCGGTTATCTCAAAAGAGACATGTCCCAGTTCAGTATGAAGGGTGGTTTTTTATTCCGAGTGTCCATGAATTTGAACCAAACTGCCATCACGTGAAAGAGAAAATTAAATAAAATTAAACGCTATAAAAATAATAATTTTAGAATCCTCGGTTTTTTTTTAAATTAATTTTGAAAAATATCGTTTGTAAAAAATATTTGTTGGTGGATGGCAACACTAAAAACTTTTTCTAATCTATTGATCTATCAAATCTGGCACCTGTTACTGTCACCTAAATGTCATTTTGAACCACGGCACTAGGAAATAGGTAATCTTGTCATTTTTGGCTTTACCATGGAACTAGGAATTACGACTACGGGCTTTACTATCTAAAATAATCGACATTCGATAATATACGAAAATTGTCGAAAATGAAATTCCTGCAATTCCTGACAGTCACCTGACATTGACAACTTACATAGACAAATGCTATTTTCAAGCTTTTTTTAAACCGGTGTGTAATCACAAGCAAAGGTCGTTAAATGAGTCAAACATGGAACTAGGAATATGGAGTCAAAACAAAAAATATTTTTCTTATTTTCGGAGGCTTTAAAAAATCTGTAAATTATTTTGATAGAAGCGTTTTTGGATCTCTATCCAACTACACTAAAATCATCCTAGTTCATTAAATTCAAATTTAAAAAAACAATTTTGGAACAGTAACTGCAGTGACATAGTTGGATGACCTTGAGTGATATTTGCTTGAAAAAAATTTGGCACATTACCTATCTGTTCCACCAGTCATTCATCACTCATGATTGTTGAAATTGGCTGATTCAGAAGCTATCTTCTTAATTTCCCTTTCTCTTCTAGTTCGTCTCGGTTGTAACGGCATTCCAAACCAGTGGTATATTCACTCGAAGATTCAAAAACACTTTGTAAAAGTTTATTAACTGACTTCAAAAAAGGAGTAGGTCAATTTGTCGGATTTTTTTTTATGTATGTTCACTCAAGGACGCCTGAACCGATTTGGAAAATTCTTTTTTTGTTTGTAGGCTATACTTCCTAGGTAGTTTCATTTATTTAATCGAAATTGGTCAAGCAGTTTTTAAATAAATAATCAACAATAAATAACATACTAAATACTAAATTATTTACTAAATTATTTGAATAAAAATCTTTTCTTTTTTATTATCGTTTACAGAAACCTAGAAACATTAGAGACCCCTTTCACTGCCTTACATATTTGCGTACCGTTAAGACAAAGTTTTCTAAGAAAAGGAAATCTATTCTATAGTTTACAGTCTCTTTAGACATGCACCTAAGAAAAATATTATCTTTCAATTATCACTGGCTGCTTTTGTTTAGACAGCTGCTGTTAATAAAGAGAGGAAATAAAGGGGAATCTGAGACCCTTTAAAGCGATTCCGCTTTCTGGGAAAAATATTCTTTCACCGTGTCTAATTGAAAAATGATGCTTCAATAACATCATCGAAATTTTTAGAAGCTTACCAATGAACAGGCATTTTATTTAATCGTCTGAATGAACCGAATTATACGACTCAACGAATTGTGTTGACTATATTATTAGGAAAAATTGAGTTTTTTTTGTATGAGTTTGTGGAAATTTCTTGACTTAAAGTTAGCTCACGGTTTAACGTGCTTATTTAAACTGTTTTCTCTGCCTTGACAATTTTGTACGTCAACATTAAGATAATCCTTGACTGCGAACTCACCTGATGGTATGTGACGATGTAGTTTAAAATGGTAGCGGGTAACTTGGAAGCGGTACGGCAGTGTACAATTGTACACTGCAACCTATACCTCTAATCTGTTTCTACACGCTATCCTGCCGGAACGTTAAATCGCTTGGCGGCACGTCTTTGACGGTAGGGTGGTAAGCTAGCTACGGCCCAAGCCTCCCACCAGACCATACCAGAGGCGATTCCGAAATTATGAATTCCCAAATTGCCCCCGCCGGGAAGCGAACCCGAGACCCCCCCAGTTATAAGACCACAGCGCTCACCACTGCACCAGGGAGATCGTCAAATACTTAGGCGTAGAGCTGTTATCGGCACACTCACATTCTACGTCCACAATGATCCGCTTGGACACGGACGGCGGCACGGCGTTGGTCGCGATGCACAGGTACGCGCCCATCTCGGTGCGACTGATGCGCTGCAGGCTGAGCGTGTCGCCCTCGTACACCGTTACTGGAACTGTTATCGGCACACTCACATTCTACGTCCACAATGATCCGCTTGGACACGGACGGCGGCACGGCGTTGGTCGCGATGCACAGGTACGCGCCCATCTCGGTGCGACTGATGCGCTGCAGGCTGAGCGTGTCGCCCTCGTACACCGTTACTGGAACTGTTATCGGCACACTCACATTCTACGTCCACAATGATCCGCTTGGACACGGACGGCGGCACGGCGTTGGTCGCGATGCACAGGTACGCGCCCATCTCGGTGCGACTGATGCGCTGCAGGCTGAGCGTGTCGCCCTCGTACACCGTTACTGGAACTGTTATCGGCACACTCACATTCTACGTCCACAATGATCCGCTTGGACACGGACGGCGGCACGGCGTTGGTCGCGATGCACAGGTACGCGCCCATCTCGGTGCGACTGATGCGCTGCAGGCTGAGCGTGTCGCCCTCGTACACCGTTACTGGAACTGTTATCGGCACACTCACATTCTACGTCCACAATGATCCGCTTGGACACGGACGGCGGCACGGCGTTGGTCGCGATGCACAGGTACGCGCCCATCTCGGTGCGACTGATGCGCTGCAAGCTGAGCGTGTCGCCCTCGTACACCGTTACTGGAACTGTTATCGGCACACTCACATTCTACGTCCACAATGATCCGCTTGGACACGGACGGCGGCACGGCGTTGGTCGCGATGCACAGGTACGCGCCCATCTCGGTGCGACTGATGCGCTGCAGGCTGAGCGTGTCGCCCTCGTACACCGTTACTGGAACAAACAAACTTATTAAAATAATAAAATAGGAGGAATCGTCAATCAATTCGTCGGATTTTTTTTCTATGTATGTTCACCGATTACTCCAAGATGTCTGAAACGATTTGGAAATTATTTTTTTGGACCTTACCAACAGGTTTGATCGCAGTCATCGCTAGTCTACATAAAATTCTGTACTCTGAATCATTATTTATATATTCTGTACATCAGGCGGTCACATTCACATGCGACTCTCTGTAAAATACCCTAATAAGCTTCAGCTAAGGACGCTGGTGAAACCGATTGATCCAAGCAAATACCAATGTAAAATACTAAGTTAGTTGAGCATAATGTAATTTTTGTGCGACTATGGAAGTATGTTTGCTAGTAGTTAGATGTCGTATCACCATACACGTTATGGGAATAGGGCAAATTGGCATCCGCGTTTAGTGGCAATATTTCCATAATATTTCCCATAAACCCGCACTCGTGTGTAATTATCGCATTACCATTAATATCCATTCGCTAATTACCCCATGTTCGCGGTTATCTATTGTTACTAATCTCCCCGGAATTCGGGAATTATTTCCCTAATAGTCTCACCCCTCGTACGTGTTTCCGGATGCGTAAGTGGAAAATAATTGTTGCGTTCCGAAAGTCTTTATAATACGTATTCCAGTTTGACCTAAGGTTTACCGGATTTTGCAAGTATATGGTTATTAGGATAAATGCTTTGATACGTTTTACCTATTTTATTATATTTTTTGATTCTTACTAGTTTCCCAGATATAAATAAAGACATATAATCATAAAGAAATCGTCAATTAAAACTGACTGATTTGCACTTACTTCCCCTTCTTACTTGCTATCACTGACTCACTGATCAGTCAATAACGTTATAGTTTCATAACTTTAAGCTTAATTATTATTGATAAGTTCAACCATGCATTCAGTTATTTTACTTACGAGACTAGTCAGTTATTCTTGTATAAACAAAGTATCTTTTATTTTGCTTTCGCTTCGCAGTAATGCTGAGAAGTTACCTACTTTACTTTGCTCCGCTAAATTACGTCATCTTTTAGATAATGCACAGAGAGTTGGATGTAAAAATATAGCTCCTTTAAAATAATACTATGCTTCTAGAGTACTTACATATCTTATTACGTTAAAGCTCGAATGCGGAAGGATTTGAAAGTAAGGTAACCTTCTACCATGCGGATTTTTTCTGGTTCGGATTAAAAGAAAAACAAAAGAAGTTTGTTTGTTTTTGAACTTAGGTAATTATATCAGTAGAAAACTACAGTGTTTTCAATCAAGACACCTACCAAAAAAGCTTAGTAAAGAAAGCTTTGCAGAGCACAATTTAAATTCGACACTGATACCTAATTTCGAATTTCCAAAGCAGAGTATAAAAGGTAATCCACCGCCAGTCAACGAGACTGCTCGGGGGGATGAAATTGTAAAATCATCTAATGAATAGACTCTTAAAACGCCTCGAGCAGGGAAATGGAGTCAAACGTTCCATGCCAGTCTTAAATCGCGAACGCTTTCATCCGCTCCCAACGAACACTTTCCATTAAAGCGTTCAATAAAAACCCGGCCTCGTATTAAACCAAACAAAGGGTTAAGAGAGGGAGCACGGCCAGTTCTGGATGTGAGAGTAATTAAAAACATTGGCGATGAGTGGCCTAGCAAGTGGAAACGTTCGTTAATATCTGAACCAGTTTGACAGGCTATCAGGTTTTAAATATTGTGAAAAGTGTCTCGAAACTTAAATAAGTACTTAAAATCAGATTCAGAAAAGAAATTTTAGACTTATTTCGTGGCTTAATGACATAATTATAATTTACGAGTCGATACGAGTACGTCCCGTCCCGTAGTGAGTCCCGTCGTGACCACGGTCCATGCAACTGGATCGAAATATAGACATTATATAAAAACAAATCGTGGTACGTACTCGTATAATACATTATGTATGTGTAGTATGTATGTGTAGTGTGAAGCAGAGATAACCATGTGATTAGTACTGTAGTCTCCTATTCGGGGGGTCGCAGGTTCGACCCGGGCATGCACCTCTGGATTTTCTAAGTTAAGTGCGTTTAAGAAATTATATATTACAAGCTTCAACGGTGAAGGAAAACATCGTGAGGAAACCTGCATACCTGAGAGTTCTTCATAATGCTCTCAAAGATATGTGAAGTCTGCCAATTTGCATTGAGCCAGCGTGGTGGATTTATGGCCTATTATAACCTTTCACTGAAAGGAGACCTGCGCTCAGCAGGGAGCCGTTGATGGGTTGCTGATGATGATGATGATGATAAATGCCTAAGTAGAATCCTCCTCCTTTCGTCGTATTCCCCATTACTGAGGGTCGTGACCCCTTCCACCAATGATCTTTTTATGGACGATGTCGCGCCATGTCGTCCGGTTCTCTGCGACATGGAGAGCTTCGTGGATCTTGGTGTCGAGAGCGGTGCGGATTTGATCCGACCAACGCATCGGGCTTCGTCCCCGAGGTCTCCTTCCATCCACTTTGCCAGTAACGACAATCTTTTCCAGGTTGTTTTCCAGGTTTTCCAGGCCTAAGTAGAATAGTAACTGGAATATTGAATTTTGGCGCTGAATAGCCAAACTTATACTTATTGAACTTTGCACCAGATCCAATCTAAGATTTTAAAATTACCCGAATTACCTACCATCTTTAAACGTATCTAGAAGGTTCAACTGTATAATTCTTTAATGGAATTTTTATTACTTGCGAAAAATTTTAGTATGTTTAATAACTACTTATTGACCTATAATATAATATTAAACTGAGTAACGATTTTTCGCAACATTTCTTCCAAAAAATATTTTCGCTAGCTCTTACAATTTTCAACGCAAAAGAAATTGTTAGCGTAAAATACTCGTAGCTTTAGAAACGAAATTGTGAAATGGGTTCACTATAAATAAGTCCATATAACGCCTCTAGCGAGAAAAGGGAGGCATATGTTCCATTATGATCTTAAATCGCGAATGCTTTTCATTGCCTTTCAAAGAACCCTTCCCATTAAGGTGTTTTCAAAAAAACTCGATGCTGTATTAATCCTAACAAAGGATTATCACGATCCAAAGTGGGTGCTTCTACACTTATTCGTTGCCTTGAGGACAAAAAACAATAGTGAAAAGTAACAGAAATCATCAATCACATCAACTACAGATTAATTAACTAATGCTTTTGACCGTCCATCTTCAACACATCATGATCATTCTCTCTCTCTCCTATGAGTGAGAGAAATATATATTTGATAAAAAAATTTCCAAGAAATTATTAAAGATAAGGCCGTCTAGTAGTAAGCAATACTAACAAATTTACATGTTATTTTTCCTTTTCGTTTTGTTATTTTGGATTGACTTATTGAATCTTTTTATGAACCTACTACGTGAGATAGAGATGAACAAATTACGCTCTGAAAATAAAAAAAAAAATTCAAGGATTTTATATGAAAACTCTTCCCAGATTGTAATTATTTGCATGAAAAATAAAACTGGCTATCTATTATGACAGGCAAAGAGCATAGTAGAGTAGAAGAATAGTAGAAGAAGAAAAGTAGTAATAGAATCCCGCTTGGACCCCCTTGGATACGGAATCATAAAGTGGAAATACCTACCTACTTGATGTTACAAAAATGCCTACTTGAAATAAATGTTATTTGGTTTGAATGAGTTAAATATTCATGGATCGAAATAATTAAAATGTTGAATGTGCCGAGAGATGATATTTCCGAACATATATGTGGAGGGACCCAATGAGTTCAATTTTGGGAGTAATTAAAAACGTCGGTGATCAGGCGGCCCCTGAAAAATAATCGTCCCGTGTGAGTGACAGTTTCAAGAGAGGGTCACACTCAATTAGTGGCGCTCACGACCACACGTTAATTTCGGCCGGTGAAAGAAAATCGCTTTTGAAATTAAACTCAATTTTGGGCGCTTTTGTGAGAGCGTGTGTCAGCGAATGAGGTCGCTGAGGGACGCAGCCGGAACAAAAGGAGTGTAAAGCGAAAATTTTGGGATTACATCTAGTCTATTAATACAGGTAGTGCGCTAATTCGCATTAGGCCAGCGTGGTGGACTATGGCCTATAAGCCTTCTCTGAGAGGAGACCTGCACTCAGTAGTGAGCCGTTGATGGGTTGCTGATGATGATGGTAACATGTTTAAACTAGAAATACCATCATGTCGCCTGGGCAAAGTGCAAAAATCCTTTGTGGGATGTAGTGACTTTAGCGCACGCTTAAATATATTATGATTACGAAGGAATCACTAGATTTGCCACTGCACTAATTTAAGCAATGCGTAAAAACTCATTTACTGAGTCGTAGTTATTACAAAATTAATGGATTTCTTAATGACAAAGTTGCATGGGAGAAATCGGCTTGGCATCCAGCTGCCCACAAGATAATATAAAACCTTATTACAATGTAGTAGCTACATAAAAATATTGGAAAATGAATGTTTTGAAAAGAGCAAAGCTGCTGAGTTTCTTGCCGGCTCTTCTCAGCAGAATCCGCTTTCCGAACCAGTGGTAGAGTCATGACGTGTCATAAGAGTCAGGTTGGCCACCGTGAAATAAATAATTTTGAATTTTGAACTTTGTGATGTTATGCATTCTGACTTTCCAATATTATACAATTTTTCTACTTTTATAATATCACTCAGGTGATCACATCCTGAAAAGTGATTTTGGGTTTTTTGTCACTATCGCAAAAACCTAGAAGGATCAAGATGTTTGGTTAGAATCGAATAGAAACTCAGTGAGAAATGAATATTTTAATTTTTGATTTCAAGGCATGGCATTGTGGGGAAGTAGAATCAAAGCCAGAGTCAAACTGAAAAATAACTCCACCATACGAATGAAACAAAAAAGAAACGGGCGTACATACGTACGACGCCTATTCGCTTAGAATTTGCTCCACATATCTACATTACGGAGTGATGTTCGTTTATTATGCTGAAGTTTAGAGATTCTACGCTTCATCTCTGTCGCAGCTGTCACACGCCAGATTCTGAATAAATGATACTGAATTCAAAATATTCATTTATAAAATATATTCAAAATATTCATTTATAAAATGGATGCCCGCGACTTCGTCCGCGTGGATTTAGTTTTCAAAATCCCTCGGGAACTGTTTGATTTTCTAGGATAAAAAGTAGCCTATGTCACTCTCCAGGTCTATTTCCATGCAAAAAATCACGTCGATCCGTAGCTCTGTTGCAGTGTGATTGAAGGACAAACCAACAAACCAACAAACAAACACACTTTCGCATTTATAATATTAGTATGAAGTATGATTAGCTTTTGCCGGCGACTTCATCTGCATGAAGTTGCTTTTTTATAATCCCGTGGGTCCCCTTTGTTTTGTGGGATAAAACGTACCCTAAGTCACTCACCAAGTTCCCTCAACTATACCAATGCATCACGTCGATTCGTTGCTCCATTGCAGCGTGATCGAAGGACAAACCAACAACAATAACAAACACACTTTCGCATTTAAAATTTTGGTAAGAATAAAAATTATTTTATTTTCTGAATTAGGTCACTTTGTACAGAGGCGATTAACCTGTTCCTACTCTGGCTCTCCGGAGGCATAATTATCTTTAAACAGATTTTTCTTCACTCGGTCGGAGGGTGGGGGGTCGCAGGGCTTAGAGTGGATTAATTATCGCGTCAACAACAAGCAATCTTTGACGACCTCCCTGGCGCAGTGGTGAACGCTGTGGTCTTATAACTGGGAGGTCTCGGGTTCGATTCCCGGCGGGGTCAATTTGGGAATTTATAATTTCCGAATTGTCTCTGGTCTGGTCTGGTGGGAGGCTCTGGCCATGGCTAGTTACCATCCTACCGTCAAAAACGTGCCGCCAAGCGATTTAGCGTTCCGGCACGATGGCGTGTAGAAAACGATTAGGGGTATGGGTTTAATGTTCACTGCCATACCCCTTACAAGTTAGCCCGCTACCATCTTAGACTGCATCGTCACTTACCATCAGGTGAGATCGCAGTCAAGGACTATCTTGTCATCGAATAAAAAAAAAACCATAAAACATGGGCTCACCTGCTGAAGCCGAGCAGTAATTTGCAATGCTTGCTCTAATAAGGATAAAATGAATTCGTGTTTAAGGAGAATAATCTGTTAAGAATAGTAATATTGTCTTTTAATCAACAGACAGTTACAGACAGTGTCATAACTCTTAAGTATAATAGACATACTAATATTATAAATGCGAAAGTGTGTCTGTTTGTTGGTTTGTTGGTTTGTCCTTCAATTACGCCGCAACAGAGCTACGGATTGACGTGATTTTTTGCGTGGGTATAGGTGAGGACCTGAAGAGTAACATAGGCTACTTTTTTCCTTGAAAATCAAACATTTCCCGAGGGATTTCAAACCTAAATCCACGCAGCCGAAGTCGCGGGCATTAGCTAGTTAATATTATAAATGCGAAAGTGTTAACTTATTTGTTTGTCCTTCAATCACGCCGCAACAGAACTACGGATCGACGAGATTTTTTGCATTGGTATAGTTGAGGACCTGGAGAGTAATATAGGCTACTTTTTATCATCAAAGAGTTCCCGAGGGATTTTAAAAACTAAATCCACGCGGACGAAGTCGCTGGCATCAGCTAGTAATATAATAGTATGGATTGTGATAGTAATGTAGACCAGCCTTCTTCTTTTTAAAATTATGTTCAAGTTAATTTCTCGCCGACCCAAGGCTTGGGTCGCAGGGATTAGAATAGATTTACTTGTTTAATTAGCGTGTCAACAACGGGCGATTCATAAAACAGGGGTTTAAAGCCTCCACTAACAGCGAATTAACGCTAACTTCGCTATAAATTAGTGCGAGCATCCTTTGAAAATTTAGTTTCGGGTACTGAAGTTTTCGTTATGGTTTTGTAACTAACGAACTAAGCGTAGGAGGAAGTCAAAAGCGAATTGTCAAAATTGTGATTAAGTAAATAAATAATATTTTGCCCAACTTATCTATACATATAATAAAACTGTAACTGGAAGATTTCTGCACATTTAATATATTTTGAAAATTTTAATTGGGGGATGCTTTACTATCGATACTGAGCCCAAAACAGATTTTTATTTAATTTTTGTCTGTTTGTTTGTCCTTCTTTCACGTAAAAACTACCGCACAGATTTCTACACAATTTTATACCGTGGTAGCTTATTACTCGGGTCAACATCTAGGCTACTATTTATCCCGGAAAATCAAGGAGTTCCCGAGGGAATTTAAAAACTATATCCACGCGGACAAAGTCGCGGGCATCAGCTAGTTAGTAATAAAGTTTTGCTTGGGATTTTAACATAGAATTTGGAATTTTATTCATATTTTAAATATTAATTTATTGGCATAAGTTGCATAGATTAAATCGGCTTGGCATCCAGCTGCCCACAAGATAGTATAAAAACTTATTAAAATGTAATAGCTTCATAATAATATTGTAAAATGATTATTTTGAAAAGAGCAACTGCTGACTTTCTTGCCGGCTCTTCTCAGCAGAATCCGCTTTCCGAACCGGTGGTAGGGTCATGACTTGTCATAAGAGCCACAGGTTGGCCTACGTGAAATAAACTACAATTTTTTGTCACGCATAGTGTGTCCTAACACACATTAAAAATTTTTGTTGCAGTAAATTGTTATTTTTATAGGAATATTGGCAATACTGATTATGACTAATATTCTCCTATACACCTAAAACATGCTATAACTCTCCCTTCAAACGCGTGGCTACGACGACGGGATATTTTTTTTTTTACATAAGTATACTACTGACTAGCGCTGGACTGCAATCTAACTTGATGGTAAGTGAAGATGCAGGCTAAGGTAAACTCAGCGGATATGCATTAAAAATAATTTATGTATACCTACTCATTTCATCCACAAGTGTACTTAAATTAAAAATTTAAATGTCCCCGACATGTGAATCTATGGCCGCACTATGTACGATATCCCTGCTATCCTGTTATCTAGTTTTCTGCTCCATCATCAAATCCTCTTCCTCAATCCTCGATCATCATTTTATCTAACACCTAATCATTGATACCATTCCAAACACACTTTACTATCTGCTGTTTGTTGCAGAGGAATTGGGTATCCCGCAGACTACTATATGCTACAGCATCAGCTCAAGGTTTTCATGCCTTGGAAATCATCCGAAGTAACAGTACACCAAAATTCAAATCAACCAGTGAAAGCTTGTTAGACCCTTTAATCAAGTAGGAAATGATCTGATGATCTTCAAACACCTGAGCAGATCTTCATGAATTATAGCTAAGATCAACCTCGATTGCATTAGCTTTCAAATAGAGAAAACCGCATCAAAATTGGTCTATCGGGGAGGCAGCTACGAGGCAACAGACAGACACACAGATTCAGGCGGTACAAGATCGAGACCTGTAGAATTCCATGCAAGAGACCTTTGTCTAGCAGTGGACATCTATCGGTTGATAAAGAAGAAGAAGAATTACCTTTCTTTCTCCTATCTACAGATATGGGCTGGCCGTCCTCTCTCCGCCACATGATCTTGGGTGTGGGGAAGCCGTCCGCCTTGCACACCAGGCTGATGTTCTGGTTCTCGCGAACCGCCACCGCCGACTGCGTGCTCTCTTCGTCGAGGATGTTCGGTGGCACTGGTGACAACAAAGAAACTCTCATTTTTTTTTAAAGAATATCAACCAAATTGAACTTGAAAGCTTGTGCTAGGAGTGGGTACGACAATAGTGCAACGGATTGGATTCGAACCTGCGACCTTTCAGTTTTCAGTCCGAACCTTTAACCGTTGGGCTATTGAGGCTCCATATATTAATACCTATATCATCAGCAGCAACCCATCAATGGCTCACTACTGAGTGTAGGTCTCCTCTTAGAGAAGGGTAGAAAGAGGAAAGGGGCTATAGCCCATCTGCTTCTTCTTGTAGTGCCGTCTCCTATTGGAAGTTGGCAACCACTAGGGATATCTAGCTAGGATATATAATCCACCACGGAAATTGGCAGACTTCACACACCTTTGAGAACTCACAGACTTGCAGGTTTCCTCGCGATGTTTTGCTTCACCGTTGAAGCATTTAATAATAACTCAGTTTAAGCTATTAAATATCACATGCTTAGGTATATTTGAAATCTAGTAGGGATTATATTTGTTGAACGAGGACGGACGGACGGCAGATGAAGTCTCCGGCAAAAACTTTCTAAACACAAAAACATAATTATTGTTACCTATTTACAGGTACCTACACAGCTTAAATGAGTTTTTCACCAAACGCAATTCACCAACAATGCAATTTACATTTGAACATTGAAGTGTTGTTTTTAAACTAATTAGATCAAAGCGTTGGAGAATGAAAGCAGTGATAGCCTAGTGGTTAGGACTGTGGTCTCCTATTCGGGGGGTCGCAGGTTCGATCCCGGGCACGCAACTCTGACTTTTCGGAGTTAACTGCGTTTAAGCAATTAAATATCACTTGCTTCAACGGTGAAGGAAAACATCGTGAGGAAACCTGCACACCTGAGAGTTCTTCATAATGTTCTCGAAGGTGTGTGAAGTCCACCAATTCGCATTGGGCCAGCGTGGTGGACTATGGCCTATAACCCTTCTCTGAGAGGAGACCTGCGCTCAGTAGTGAGCCGTTGATGGGTTGCTAATGATGATAATGATGATGTTGGAGAATGTTCTTTTGAGTAAATCGTTTTAGATACTCGAGGGAACGTAATTTCAGCGCGGATTAATAAAATAAATAGAGTTGGCTGAAAACTGTAAATCTCTGGAATTTGTGGCGACCGGCCGCCCGACCGCGCTGCACCGAATTATTTTAGTTAATTAGCCATCAATATTGGAATTTAACCCGCGATATATTTTAGACTGTAATTAACGGGTCTGTGATGAATAAATCAACTTGTTAATTGTTGTTGCAATGTTAGAAATTATATTGACAAAAATAAAATTATTTTGAAATCTGATTGCCTCAGCGTAATATATCAAAACGTTAATCAAATAAAGGTGGATTGCACATTACGCGGTTACAGTAAGCTTACGGATTATTTCAACAGTAAAATAAAATATAAAAACATTCAAAAATAAATTATAAAGCAGTGATAGCCTAGTGGTTAATACTGTGGTCTCTTAAATCGGTCGCAGGTTCGATCCTGGGCACGCAGCTCTGACTTTCCGGAGTTATGTTCGTTTAAGCAATTGGAATATCACGTGCTTCAACGGTGAAGGAAAACATCGTGATGAAACCTGCATACTTCTGCATAGTATTCTCGAAGGTGTGTGAAGTCCGCCAATTCTTTTAAAGGAGACCTGCGCTCAGTAGTGAGCCGTTAATGGGTTGCTGATGATGATGATTTAAAAATAAATTTAAGCAAATAAAGATATTATGCTTCCCTCAATAGCCCAACGGTTAAAGGTGCGGACTGAAAACTAAAAGGTCGCAGGTTCGAATCCCACCCGTTGCGCTATTGTCGCACCCACTCCACAAGCTTTCCGCTTAGTTGGAGGAGATAGGAGGATATTAGTCAACTTCAATTTGACTGATATTTAAAAAAAAAATTAATCCGAACCTAGCTTAGTGATGATCCAAGTTCCAACATGTAAAATTTTCGTGAGTGAATTGATTCAATCAAGATAATATAACAATACCGAGAAGGACCTCAAGTTTCAACAACTGGAATTTATCCTTCACTATACATAAATGTGCAGTGCATCTAGCACTGAACGATAAATGATAATCCCCAGTGGGTGCAGGACTATTTATTGCAAGGAATGGACACTCAAGTACTTAATTGGGATAGTGGATTGTGTGGTTTGGAATTGATGTCTGTATTTAGGGGTGAGAATACAATGAAAATACCACACAAATTGAAAATTAGGATATTGACTATTCGTCTATCACATGGGGCCCTGAAATTAACGACGAATTAATGCAATAATATCACCATGAAATGAACATTAACTGAACCATTTGAATTATTCAGCTCATAAATTATTTCTACATATTTAATTAGGATAATTATTAGAGGTATCTACGGAAATGAATACATTAATTGATTGATTAATATTATGATTTAACGGTACATAGTTCATAGCTCAATATTGTTAATATCTGTCTCTAACTAAATTTATCATACTAATTGATTTATTATCATCCACTAATAGCAAACATGTATGTTTTTTGACAGAGTATCTTTTTAAACAGTTTACAAGGGAATTAATTCATTATACTCATCTGATGTGAGGAGGATTAACGCGTACGCTTTGTATTGCTCGATAAACTGTTACCTTCATTTTGATTTCAAGAAGCGTTTAGAGTATAACCTTTTGGAACGTAGTTCCTTATCGCGCGGTACGGAAGGGGGCTAGACGGAAAAAATTAAGGAACCGACCCTCGACACATTTTTGAAACTGACACTTTTTTGTTGAATGTGAATTTTGCATTGTGTTCGGTATATTCGCCTTAGAACAAGGCGTCTGCACGGCCTAGTGGTTAGGGCAGTCGCCTATAAGTTCAACGTCGATGGTTCGAATCCCAGCTCGACAGACTGAATTTTCTATTTTCAATTTTATTTTAAATAATTTCTAAATGTGGAATTTTTCCCTAATTAGGGTTCCGTACCAAAATGGTAAAAATGGAACCCTTATGGTGAAACTTTCTCCATCCGTCCGTCCGTCCGTCCGTCTGTCACAGTCGATTATTTCAGTAACTATTAAAGCTATCGACATGAAATTTGGCATACTTGTGTATAATAGTGGCCCAACATCATTGGAATAAAGAAAAATCGAAATTATTTTTATTTTTTATTAAAAAAGGGGGAAAATCGGGGGTTTGAAATTTCAAAGTAAAATAACTATACCGAGTGGGGTATCATATGAAAGGACTTAACTTGTGCATTCTAAAACAATTTTTTATTTATTTCTATATATAATAGTTTTTGATTAATCGGCCAAAATGTCGAAAAAAATACCGTCCCCCCCCCCCCCCTATCTCCGAAGTTTACCAATCGAAAAATCTGAAATAATTATGGTCAATAGAAGTTTATGTATATTTTACAGGAAAAATAAAAACAACGCGAAAATTATTTTAGTTTGATTAAAAAAGGGGGAAAATCGGGGGTTTGTTTATATATATTTTACAGGAAAAATAAAAGCAACGCGAAAATTATTTTAGTTTGATTAAAAAAGAGGGAAAATCGGAGGTTTGAAATTTCAAAGTAAGATAACTATACCAAATGGGGTATCATATGAAAGGCCTTTACGCATTCTAAAACAGTTTTTTATTTATTTCTATATATAATAGTTTTTGAGTAATCGGCCAAAATGTCGAAAAAAATACCGTTCCCCCCCCCTTATCTCCGAAGTTTACCAATCGAAAAATCTGAAATAATTATGGTCAATAGAGGTTTATGTATATTTTACAGAAAAAATAAAATCAACGCTCTAACTAGCATAGTTTTTTTTATATTAACAATAAGCCTCTACAAACAAAGTTAACGATAAATAAGCAAATTAATATAATAATATTATCATTTTACTTTTACTTTTGGAGTACGGAACCCTCGGTGCGCGAGTCCGACTCGCACTTGGCCGGCTTTTTATTTATTGTATAAATTGGATAAAATGCTATTGTACTACTAACGCCATCTGTGAAAAAACAGTAACTCCACCAGAGTAACTCTTTGGTTTTGTAACAGTGCAATAGAAATAAACTAAAAATAATTCATCGTAGTTAATCAATTTAATACTAGATGACACCACTAGTTTATTACAATTCCTTCACTAAAATTAATCGAAAGGAACTACGTTCAATCCGGGTGTCCCTTGACACCTCTCAATTTTTTTTTTATTAAAATGTTATAATAAAACTTACAGCTAAACTAATCTAATTACTATACAAATCATGCCCGCGTGGAATGGTGCCAAAAATACTGGCTGCATTTCCGCGTTGGGAATATTAACTTAACATTAACTTCTTCGAGCTATGTGATTAGATTGCATTGCGCTTGCCAGTATCAAGATAATAAACTGTGATGATGCCTGATAAAAAGCAATGAGGTATAATTTGAAACGCGTTTTCTAGTAGACGCCTACTCACTCTTTTGCTGCTGAAGATTAAGCCCTTAAAAGATTGATATGTAGCACGGACGTTCTAAGGGTGAAATGTTGCCAAAAACTGGCTATTTAAATATTAAACTAAGCCCGATTCAGAATTCAAAAAACCTATAGCCGTTTTACGAGGATTTTTTACCAAATTCCAGGAGCGTTGGTGTGGTGGGTCCCAAACGGCCGATTAGGGCAGCGCTTAGTCCTTTTATACGACCACAACGTCGAACAAACTTTTAAGTGGAAATAAAAAGTAGGGTTCGTATATTACTTCTTAAGCGAAGCACGTTGCAGATGTTTTTATATCGGTTTCACCGCGGCCAAAGCTGACAAGTGCCACATAAAGACACTTTAAGTTCCCCATGCAGGGTTTTATTGCTTTAACTTTATTAATGTACTGGTGTTTTGCAAATTAATAACGCTATCAGAAAGTTTATTTGAATAAGAACTTTTTAATTAATTTTTAAAAGGAACCCTTCGACAGTCTGTCCGTCAATCATAAGTCTACTTGAAATTTTGAATAGTTTTCCAAGGTTTTCCACTATACTACACTATTATATAGTATAGTTATGGAAGTAGTACTAAAATAATTTATTGGAAAAGAATGAAAATGAAGACTAAAAATATTTTTAATTTCACTGCAAGAAAGGCCCTAAAGCCTGCAGAAAAATACCTACTCATAGCTAAAAAAAGTGATTTTTTCTAGATTCTGACTATTACGTCCTAGTCTGTATTTCAATAATACAGATTAATAGATACTAAGAGTAGATATCTAAAACAGCAGCAAGTCTCTGATTTTTCAAATAAATAAAAATGACAACATATTAAAAGCAAGCACAGAAGTTTGAGTTCATTAAAATAAATTACATAATTTTTAGGTTGAAGAAATTATCTTCACAAAGGTTAAAGTCTTCACAAAGAAAATCATAAAAATTCGGTAGGTAGTTTCAAAATTCACGTATTCCTCCGACATTCCCTTACGTACGGCAAACTCGCCCGATTGTACTGTAACTGCTGGAATATCACGTCCCACAGGAATTTAAACTTCTCGAGATTTTCATCCGTGAAACTTTAAGCAGCAATGTAGGGGGGTATAAGGGGGAATAAAGGCTAAATTTTATCAACTTTCAAATTTTAAATTCCTATCCGACATCCGGCGTGCATGTCTGTATCAAATACGAATTTATCTGAGGCGCATTTATTTATTCAAGCTTTGTACATTTTGCTTTTGAACAAGTTGGAACTTTGAAGATTTACAGAAGTGATTTAGGTTCTTTACGATTAGTCTGTTATGCCAATTTTAGGGGCCTTTATTGTAACATGATATCGCTATTGAATACTATTGGGTAACATCAAACTTAGATGCTTTTTACTACCTTGATAATGATGCTTACAAAATGCCCATGGCATTTTTTTTGACGCGGTACCTCATCATCCACAGAAAAATATGCTTTTCAAATTCAAACAGCTCCAAAATTTAGATTTTTTAAGTTGTGATTGGAAATGATAGTTTTAATTTATTTAATGATAGTTTTATCTTAATGTTTTTTGTTTGGCCATTATAATATTTAACTCTAACGCTATAATTTGATTTTAATTTGATTGATAGAACTAACAACAGCCTCGGTGGTAATTCCTGTAGTAGTTAGATAGGAAAATGGTAAAAGAAATCAGCATGCTTAGTCTGAGTTTTGATTCGTTTGATCGTAATAGTAAACGATAACATTAGCATCAAAGTAAAATGAACCATAACAATATTGAATAAGGGCTCAATTTCATGTATGTATTCTTATACGTTTACGTATACGAAAACGCTCCAAATTAAAATCGTGTGTATTGACTTTGTGACTTTAAACCGATACTTTTATTGTTCATTTGAATTGTAGTACGTAATTTTTTTTGAACTTCCCCTTATTGTGGGAATATTATATTCTATTCTAACAAAGTTGCATGGGTTAAATCGGCTTGGCATCCAACTGCCCACAAGATAGTATAAAAAACTTATTACAATGTAATAGCTACTACATAATATTATAAAATGATTATTTTGAAAAGAGCAACTGCTGAGTTTCTTGCCGGCTCTTCTCCGCTTAATCCGCTTTCCGAACCGGTGGTAGAGTCATGACGTGTCATAAGAACCACAAGTTGGCCTATGTGAAATAAATAATTTTGAATTTTTTTTTGAACATTTTACTTTGATGCTAAAGTCGTCGTTTACTTTTACGATCAAACGAATTAAAACTCGTACTGAGCATACGGATGGGGGTTCTTCTTACCTACAACTTGAAGGTAGCCGACCTGGCTAATCATGGGGTTGGTGTTGACCTGGCACATGTAGTAGCCGCGATCCTCCTGCTGCACCTGGCTGACGTGCAGCAGCCACGTCATGGCGTTGTCGTGCGACACGCTGAAGCGCGCCAGCCGCGTGATGACGTGCCGGTGGATCGTCAGGATCATCTGTCTGTCTATGTGTATCCATGCCACCTGTCAACAGTTGTCCCTACTAGCAAAATTGTCTCATCTCATGGTCTAAGATCCGAACATAACATCGACCTTCACCCATCTGTTTACCGAATGAAACATTTTTTTTATAAAATTCCATACATAGACAAATACGTCTTGTATGTATTGCCTATCAAAATATGTTCATGACTATCATTTATTGAAAAAATATTAATTAAATATTTTTTTTTGCGAGTTTCAACGAAGGCGTCGCTCGCAGCCACTATGCTCTATCCTTCTTTATTACACTAAATAAGCTCGGATTTCTCTCTTGCGCAACTTTACTTGCTTTGATTTTTAAACTTTAAATCCTGGCAATAGTGTTTCATGAACGGTTTATTGCAGGCAATACTATACCATCGCGTTTGTTATTAAATAATCTTTTTTTTGATATATATTTTGATTGGTAAACAAGTGGGTGAAACTCGCTAAAAAAAATTTATTAATATTTTTTTTTAATTAATGATAGCCATGAACATATTTTGATAGGCAATACATACAAGACGTATTTGTCTATGTATGGAATTTTATAAAAAAAATGTTTCATTCGGTAAACAGATGGGTGAAGGTCGATGTTATGTTCGGATCTCGTACTACATAGAGACTATTTATAATAATATATTATTTATTCTAGCTGATGCCCGCGACTTCGTTCGCGTGGATTTAGTTTTTAAAATCCCTCGGGAACTCTTTGATTTTCCGGGATAAAAAGTAGCCTATGTCACTCTGCAGGTCCTCAACTATACCCATGCAAAAATTACGTCAATCCGTAGCCCTGTTGCGGCGTGATTGAAGGACAAACCAACAAACAAACACACTTTCGCAATTATAATAATATTAGTAAGGATATTAGAGGTTGTTATTATTATTGGAGCAGTGATAGCCTAGTGGTAAGGAATATGGTCTCCTATTCGGGGGGTCGCAGGTTCGATCCGGGTACGCACCTCTGACTTTTCGGAGTCAAGTGCGTTTAAGCAATTAAATATCACTTGCTTCAACGGTGAAGGAAAACATCGTGAGGAAACCTGCATATCTGAGAGTTCTCTATAATGTTCTCGAAGGTGTGTGGGTTCCGCCAATTCGCAGTGGGCCAGCGTGGTGGACTATGGCCTTTAACCCTTCTCTGAGAGGAGACCTGCGCTCAGTAGCGAGCGGTTGATGGGTTGCTAATGATGATGATGATGATTATTACTATTGTGCCGTGTGGTGACGGCATATCAGAATACAGTTGTGACCACCTCCTTCTTCCCGCGGGTGTCATACGAGGCGACTATAACGACTATAAGGGAATATAACGGAGAACGGGCAGCAACGTCCTTTGTGCTACTACCATCTACTGCGATCACCAACCCGTCTGCCCAGTGAAATATGCAAATGTGTGTTTGTTTCTTGGTTTGTTCCTTAATCATAGCAGAGCAATAGATCGAACTGATGTTTTGTATGGTTATAGTTGTGAACCTCGTGAGTCACATAAGCTACTTTTTATCCAGGAGAAAAAGGTTACCTGTGGTTTTAAAAAATATATTCAACGCGGATGAAGTCACGGGCGAAAGCTTGTTATAAAATTATTAGATTTTTAAAGAAAAAATTAAATTATAGTAAGTATAGCGCCTAGATAAAAGCCTAAGACAAAAGGACAAAAATGAAATGTTAACTGCTTTCATATTATGCTTCATGTAAATACAGCACTGCAAGTGATTATGAATTTGTTGATACCTAGAAGAAAAAAGAAAAATTTAAGAGAAATCACTAAATAGATTGAACATATGCTTTAAAAAAGATTGAATTGCACGAAATCGATCACACAATCTTTTGATCTGCACGATCTTTTGATCTTGAAATAAAACAGTAACATCTTTGTGGGTATATACAGAATATAACACAAATGAAGATAACAGAGCACGATGAGCCGTATGATATTAGAACAGACACATAGAGTGAATAGCGGTATGTAAAACACATAATGGGACGACACAGTATGTGGTTGGAATTCAATTTCCTATCGAGTCAGAGCCAAACTCAGTGTGGTCGAGCTCACTCCCCTTCGACAACCTTGCTTCAATATTTATGTAATAATAAGGATAAATCAACATTTTCGCAGCGAGCTCTTATTTAGGTTACTGCGCTATTGTTTTAGCTTATAAAGTGAGAAAATTGTGGTTTTAAATTAAATCTCTGTCTCTAAATTGTACAAGATAAAGTGGTAATCCTTGTTTGTCTATGCATTCCTTTGTAATTTTAAGCCGACTGATTTTGATCCAAGTTTCAAGATCCAACGTCAATTCTGCGTGTAGACGGTTGTCTCACTCAGTTCAGTACTTCGATCGCAGTAGCTAACATAATATTAAGAATTACCAATCATATAAATAAACAAAATCCAATAAAACCAATGATAATAAGACTATTTTATCCATCAATAGATACTATTAGTATTAATTTACGTAACAAATAATTAATTGAGAATACGTCGGGGCGGCGCTACGATCGCCTAGTTCAATCACAAGCGCTGTGATTAATTCTGATTTAAAAATAAATAAGTGTAATATTGTGTCTAAATAAGTGTTTATTCCATTAAGAACTGTTCAAAATAGATGTGAAAATGTTCGCAAGGATTACTGTACATAAATTGTCTCCAAAATCGTGTTAGAAACTTTGACTAAGTTTGAGCAAATTTAATAACAAATACATAAACATTTCATACATAAACATAATTATTAATCAATTATAATAATAAGTGCATGTCAAAAGTAAAATAAGTGTAAACAAAACAAATGGACAATTCTAATTTCGTTTAAACCAATGTAATGAGTTAATGACCGTTTGTTTTATTCAAATCGAGTGACATTGAAAACATCGCGATATACGGATTAAAGTTCAGTGACCTACTATGAACTGACTACTGCGAAGAATAAATAATTATAATATTGGTGTAAGTGAAAACTAAGTGAAAAAGGAATTGTACAATTATTGTCTAAATGTGCATCTGAAAATAGCGATAAAATCTCAAAATTTAACAAGTTGTGAACCAGTGACATTGTAACAATAACAAAAACATTACATTACAACATCATTTTACTAAATAACACTGAATAATTGCATCACTATTGAATATTGTGGACTTAATAATAGTGGAAAAAAACGAACATAACTTAAATTAAGTAATTAAAAACTATAGACACAGTGAATGGAATAATTGATGGAAGTTTCTTAAAATTATTGATGGAAGTTTCTTAAAATTATTACAATAAATGTAGGTAATCAGATAATAAAATATTTTTCTGATAGTTGTGAAAACGATGCTAAATTTCGACACAACTTTGTAAGACGATGTTGGTCCGGTGGTTCACAGACTGACTATTGGTAGCGCTGTTGCGAGTTCGATCCTTGGCCCCAAGAAGTTTTTCAATTTTTAAATTTTAAAAAATATATGAAAATGGATTTTGAGAATGTTACTCTGCGGAAGATTCGCAAATCTACTTCACTTTGTGACATCACAGATATGGATACTTCAATCTTTGATACAACAGGGACAAGTTTACCTTATAACTCAATGGGTGATCAAAGCATTATCAACCTAAATGAAACTATACAAAAGCTGACTATTGAGTTGCAAAGCGCTCATCAGGAAATTGATAAGTTAAGTTTAGAAAACAGGAAATTAAAGAAAGACAATGAATCTTGCAATAAAGTAATAGATTTGTATAAGAAAACGGAGTCTAAGACAAATGAGTTCCCAAAAAATGCATCTGGTAAAAAAAAGAGGAAAAGAAACCCTGCAGATTCAACATCACTCGTCCATTCGTCACCAAATTCCAGCGATCACGAATCAGAAATGACTACATCATCGATATATAAAGCCCAAGATCTAAATGCAAACACTAACACGTGTATAAATAATGAAAATGTAGATAATCCAAAAGAGATGGAACCCATAAAAAATACAAAACCCTGCAAGCGATCATCGAATAATGAAGAGAAAATAGAGAAGCGGAGAATCATAGTGATTGCTGATCAACAAGGAAGGGACATTTGCCGGCAGCTCCAAGACTTAGTAGGGGACAGTTTTTTGGTGCAATGTTTTTGGAAACCAAGTGCAAAACTGTATGATATTGTTAATACTTATAAGTTGGGAATTGCGCAATTGACAAAAAATGATTATGTAATACTCCTAGGCGGAATAAATGACTGTAATCCGTTTAAGTTTAAATCTACTATCTGCCAATGGCTCTGTAGTATTAAACACACAAATGTAATTGTAAGCGAAATTCCCTATAATTACAACTTGAATGAAAAGTGTTTAAACTATGAGTTGAAATTCTTGTGTACATTGCAAAGTAATGCAGTTTTTATGGATATGGACTATACTAGAAGTGTACCAAACAGACATTGCTTTGCAACGAATGTATGTCGGTCACTATTAAGAGAAATATTAAGAATTGACTATAAATTAAAAATGGATAATTATCAGTTAAATTTACAACAGAATAAACACAATCACCTTATCGACGCATGTACACAAACCGAACTGACTTATACGGACAGCTTGGTATGCAATACTCAAAAGACAAATAAATTGATAACAGGAATTGATATTAGCAATCCCAATACTAGTACTGATACGAATGTAGTAGGAAAACAAGATTTTTTTCGTCTATAATCATTTAAATATTTTGCATCAAAACATAAATGGTCTTTTGAGTAAAGCTAACCTATTAATAACACATTTAGATGAATTTAATAACAATAATGAACCAATCGATGTTTTATGTATCACAGAACATAACATGACTTTTGCAGATCTGCAGCTATTGTATATCCCAAATTTTACTCTAACGACACATTTTTGTAGAAGTAAAAGGAACGGTGGTTCATGTATATTAATTAAAAATGGTCATAAATTTAAAACAATAGGAAACCTAAACAACTTAAGCATATCGAATATAGTTGAAATATCTGCTATTGAGTTGGTTGAACATAAGTTAATTATAGTTTGTGTTTATCGTGTACCAAATAACAAATTAAATGATTATAATGTTTTCTTCAATATTTTAACTGATATTCTGGATTCCATCTGTCTTACAAATAAAAAAATCGTTATTTGTGGCGACTTCAATATTGATATAACTAAACAAAATAATGTAACCGATAAATTTAAACAACTGATAACAGCCTATAATTTAAAATTTTCAGTTAATGAGCCAACTCGAGTAAGCAGTGGATCGTGTATAGACAATATTTTGCATAATATCACTAAAGGCAACACGGAAGTCGCAGAATTAGCATTATCTGACCATACTGCTCAGATCTTTAAATGCCCTGTCAAAAAGTCCTGCCGTATCCCACATTGGTATATTGAAAAAAGGGATTATTGTAAGGAGAACTTGAATAAATTTAAAGAGTGTATTGCAAGCATATCCTTCTCAAATATTAAAGATTGCAGTTCTGCTAATGAAGCATTTGATATATTTTATGATACTTTCACTTTATTTTATGATCTATGTTTTCCCATTATAAGAGTAAAGATAACTCATCATAAAAGGCCGCGCTGGATCTCTAAAGGTATAAAATTATGCTGCAAGCGGAAAAGGAAACTTCTTTGGAATTATAGAATGAACTCGAATGAAGGAAACAAACGAGATTTTGTAGACTACTCTAAACGTTTAAAGCTAATAATTTCCTTAACACAAAAATGCCAAAATACCTTCTTAATAAATAATTCTAAAAATAAGTCGAAGGCGATGTGGAATATAATTAAAGAACCACAAAATAATTATCCTAAAGAAAATATAGTACATGTAAAAGTCAATAATAAGGTAATAAGTAATCCTACAGATGTTGCAGATGCTTTTAATAATTTTTTTGTAAGTCATTCCTCCAAAAATGGTAATAGTCAAGTATGTGCCAAATCCTTACAAACTAATATATCACACTCTTTATTCATGTTCCCGATAACCACTGAAGATGTAAATTCAGTTATTAAAAAATTAAAAAATACCAACAGTACCGGCTATGATAATATCTCTACTAAAGTTATAAAATATATTTCCCATACCATCGCGCCTGTTTTGTGTTACTTAATTAATCTTTGCCTAGAGCAAGGAATGTTTCCGGATAAATTAAAAACATCTATTATTAAACCGCTATTTAAAAAACTACACAAAGATGACGTGTCATGTTACAGACCAATAGCTTTAATTCCTGTATTTTCCAAAATTATTGAAAAAATTATTTACAATAACATTTACAAATTTTTCGAAAAATATAACATTTTTGCTGCTCAGCAAATGGGCTTCAGGAAAACAAAAACAATAAACACGGCTATTTATGACTTTATTTATAAGACAATGAAAAGTATAGATAATAAACAAATTGTATCAGCGTTATTTATGGATTTGACAAAAGCGTTTGATAATGTTGACCATGATATTCTTTTGACAAAACTAAATTCCTATGGAGTTAGAGGAAATGCATTAAATTTAATAAAATCTTACCTTGAAAATCGGACTCAAGTTACACAAATAGATAGGATTGATGGAAAAACGCAAACAGAAACTAAATACTTTTCAAAAGCTCAAAAGGTGACTTGTGGAGTCCCTCAAGGAAGTGTGCTAGGGCCACTTCTCTTTCTCATATATATAAATGATCTGCCCCAAGCAACAAACTATCCTATGGTGCTTTTCGCAGATGATTGTACTGTAATATATACAAGCAATGACATGAAACAACATGAGATAACAATAAATAATAGTTTAAAGAACATAATGAAATGGCTAGATGAAAATTCCCTCACGCTTAACTTTAATAAAACAAAAATTATAAACTTTCATAATATACGAAGTAAAATCAGTTACAATATAAACATAAACTACTCAGGCGAAAAAGTTGAAGAAACAAACGAAACAAGATTTTTAGGCTTGCGAATTGATGAATACTTTACCTGGAAGAATCACGCTGATTATGTTTGTTCAAAGCTAAATCAGTTATCTTATGCATTGTACATGTTGTCAAAGAAAGTTAATGAAAAAACATTGTTAGTGGCATATCATGCACAAGTAGCTTCAATTCTTCGCTACGGCATAATTTTCTGGGGAAATACTAGTGAAATTAACCACGTCTTTATTGCGCAAAAAAGATGCATAAGAGCGATATGTAAGATAAAAAAAAGGGATAGCTGCAGACCTTACTTTAAGAAACTCCACGTTCTCACAGTTACGTCGTTATACATATTTGAACTTGCTCTATTCCTAAGAAAGAATGAAAATTTGTTTGTTCGAAATAATCGAGAACGCTGTAAAGATTTATTCCGTTATCCCACTCACAAAACCTCATTCTTCAGCAAGAGTATTTGTGTGATGGCGATTAAGGTATACAATAAAATACCTGAGCAGATAAGGAAATGTAATAATATAAATCAATTTAAAAATAAACTACGCGACTTTTTATTAGACAGTACATTTTACAATATCGATGAATTTTATCAATTAAGGTATTTTTAAATTTTAAATGTAACTTCCTTTTATTGTTACCTATGTACTTATGTGAGAATAATGTGTACTTGAGCCTAAATTAATTGTTTTAAAGAAACCATTCTTTTGTATCTCTATTGCACGCCGAAAAGGCAATGTATTATGATGATATTATGCAATAAATGACTTTGACTTTGACTTTGACTTTGAAACCTAAGAAACATTTTTTTTTCGATGACAAGATAGTCTTTGACTGCGATCTCACCTGATGGTAAGTGACGATGCAGTCTAAGATGGTAGCGGACTAACTTGGAAGGGGTGTGGCAGTGAAAATTCAACCCATACCCCTAATCGGTTTCTACGCGCTATCGTGCCGGAACGCTAAATAGCTTGGCGGCACGTCTTTGACGGTAGGGTGGTAATTAGCCACGGCCAACAAAAGCCTCCCACCAGATCAGACCAGAGACAATTCAAAAATTATAAATTCCCAAATTGACCCCGCCGGGAATCGAACCCGAGACCTCCCAGTTATAAGACCACAGCGCTCACCACTGCGCCAGGGAGGTCGCCAAACATACAACATACAACGAAACAGAATTTCATACCTATACTAAGATATTTCTTTAGAAAAGCCCAAAAAATATGAGTACCTAATAAAGGAAAAAAGAATGAATAGATATACTGGAAAATCAAAAAATGTAAGTAGCATTAAAATTATTTTTAATAAATAAAATATATTAATTGCGAATTAGAGTTTCTCTATCTATTACTTAATATATCGTTAAACCGATCTTAACGACTATTACGGAGATAGCTTGTATCCTGTAGCAGTTTGTGGGATAATTTTTATCCCGGAAAATTAAAACAACTTATTCCACACGGATGAAGTCAATGCCAGGAGCTAGAAATAGATAAAGATAAACATTTCCGTGACGTTACAGTTCGCATCGCTAAATCCTTAACCATACCAAATCCCAGCTACTGCTCCCGGAATCCAATCCCGTAAATACAATCGAGCCAAAATCTTTGTTTACATATATAAATCGCAATTTGGATCGAGCCAACAGTGCTGGGTTTCAAAATCCCGAAACCGAAAGACAAACAAATGTACATTAAGCTCCAAAACTAGCTGAAACTCAACCGAGCACGCATCGCTGTTTGCTTTTGACGAAGTCACAGTTGCGAGTACGGTAACATAAAATAACAACACGACTACATTATGTATGTGGCGCAACTTAAAGTTGGGGACTAGGTATATAATTATTAACAAGGTATTATTTTAACACGTTGTTTTTTGCTTAAACACAAATCTAGAAATTCCTTCAGAATCTTATTACAGAAACGTATAATCAACCCTCTCCCTCTCTCCCCTAAAATAGAGCTGCTCATTCTCGTCCAACAGAGCAAGGCTAAAAGTCATCATGATCATCATTCAAGATCATCATGAAAAAAAAACCACCAACCCCCCAAACCAAGGATTTCTGTGGTTTGTGCAGACGACATGACGGTGTTACTAGTTTATGATGGCTTATAGTGTGTCGATTGTGATTGTTCACTGACTCTTTAAAATCATGTCCTGGACTATTTTTTTAAATATTTCTTTAGGTACGATTTCGTTCTTGTAAAATATGTGCAACACGTCTGACGGAGCTCTAAGTAGTGAAGTACCTAACTGAAAGTCAACCGAGCACGCACTGTTTGCTTTGTCTATGGCAGCGCGTTTACCGGGCGGCGTGGAGCCGGCGTGGAGTGGGCACCGCCGCGCCGCAGACGCGGCCTGTGCCGTGCCGCACTGCGCACTAGTCAATAGCTTGCATATTTTATGAGAGTTCTCAACTTGATTCCGTGACATAGATTTACAAATCTGAGATAGGGGAAAATCTGCTAGTGCAATCTATCGACGCAATAATTGTAAATTTTTTGTTAAGAAATATGCACAAGGAAAATTGTAATAATTTAAATTTTACATTAATGCATTATATTATCTGGTTTTATTATTTAAATGAATGAAATATTTTTATTGTACACAAAGTTAACAGTTTATTTTTTGACGTGATAACGTCTTATAAATCGATGAACACCGGCTGCACGCACGAAAAAGTGTCACGTTCCGCCTGAGCCTGAGGGTGCAAGTGAGAGCGCGGAATAAGCGATAGAGAGGCACGATCGGCCCAAGCGTTGGCTAATGCCGCCCGCCAGTCATCGTCAATGTTTCTTTGTGACGTCATCACGTAAAACTATCGTCCCTAAACCGACTTTACAGTCAACAATTTTTTTTTACTACTGCAAAAATCATGTCATAGCCCTACCTTTTCGCTTTTCCGTAGTCAAGTAAAAATAAGTAAATTGGGATATCTGCATTGTAGTATAGATCTATGGTTATCTTGATTCCGCGCCCCATGGTATCGCGATCTGCAGCCGTGGATCGATCGAACTGTCGAAGTAAATAGCCGCCCGTGATCTGGGATTACAGCCAAAGTTCAAGTAAACCAAATGGGTAATGAATATTGTATGCTAAGGAACTTCCAGTTGGTCTTTGTTATTAATAATACCTGAACAGCGGTTCAAGGTACGCTAGCAAACTCGTAATTTACATATTACAATATTAAGTCCTTACTTATGAAAATAATTGGCAATTTTGAATACTGGCTAGTAAGAACAACTCTACGTAGTTCCGATTTCACCAACATCAAGTGACGTTTATCCGAGGAATAAATTGGGCGTTCTGACAGTCTTTGTATTGAAAAAAATACGTGTGGCACTCGGGGACTGCCGCGGTAAAGCTATTGCATAGCATTTTCTAGTCGCACGCACACAAACACCGTGCCGAAGTCTGCCGAACTGAAACGACGGGGTGTTCGGTTTATTTTTGTTACGGAATTTCTTGATTCGGTCGCCGCGCTCAAAGCCCGCGATAAAAGCTATGCAATAGCTTAATACTATCAAAAGAACGCTCGGACTTATTTTACGTTGACACCAACGTAAAATAAGTCCGAGCGTTCTTTTGATAGTATTAAGACGAATCGACTCTTAGAATTCCAAATTCAAATTAATTTTGCAACTTCAATTTCTTGCTAATTTGTGTGTTACAAATTACAATCAACTTAAAACTGAGATAACGTAAAATTATTTGGTTAAGCTTCTCTAGACTCATCATTATCATCATCGTCATCGTCGTCAACTGAGCTCGGGTCTCCTCTCCGAATGAGAAGGGTTTTAAGGGAAAGTCTGGACTACATAAATAAAATATATTTGAAACAGACCATGTAATTAACACATTCGTAATTTATCGTAATAGAACATTTTTCTTAAGAGCTTGCATGATGTATCTGTTGAAAATTGTAACTTTTAGCAAACTGTCTGTTTAATACCAGCTGAGATTATCAAATTAATGTAGGGAAGTAAAACTTTGCAAATGAGCACTTCAGAAATGACAGAAACTAAGAATATTCATTAGTTAGTCAAGTTTATTTACGTTGCTGCATTTCCTATATTTTATTGAATATAATAACTTTTCTCTGATTTCTAGAACTTCGAAATAATTATTAATTATCCGTTTAATTTCGGAACTTTACTCATAATTATACTCACTTGGATCGTGACAAGACTCAGTAAATTAACATTGATTCCGAAATATGTCATTTTACAGTAATCTAAAAACTTGTATAAATTCACTGTAGTTTTTAAGTTACAATACTTAAACTTCCTCAGAGCATTAATTAATAATAATTATATTCCAAGTGAGTGTTTAATCACCAAATAAACACATCTTTACAACATGGTGAGTGCACAAAAAAAAAGTGCGGAGTAAAAACAAATAAGAAAATAGTTAGGAACGGAATGAAAGTTTTTTTCCGTGACCAAAGACTGAAAGCGGTTGACGGTCCAACGCCAAACGGTTTTGTTTAGTTTCGTTTTCTGATGTAGTAATATTTCGACCAAATTGTTCTATACATAACAGTCAAAGAACATGTATCTTCAAATGCATGTGCAGCCTATGTTAAACTATCGAATATCAGTCATTTATAACTACTGGCAATTCGGAGTAAATTCAAGGCTGCGAGGGCGGCGTGGGGCGAAACTTTACTGCCCTCTGAAACTGTGACCGATGACTTATGACGTCAGGAACTCCGAGAGAGAATTAATGGCTCCTCGTCGTCGATTATACAGCCATTAGCATCACCTGGACCTTTGTGAGTTTAAACACTGCTATTATTTATACGCCCGGTCGGTACCATGGCTTTGAACGCTCCGGTTTTAATAAGATTTGTATACGGTCTGTAACCGCACTGTGACTGAAAAATTGGTTGTTTGAAGGTTTATTCATCATCATTAGCAACCCATCAACGGCTCACTACTGAGCGCAGGTCTCCTCTCAGAGAAGGGTTATAGGCCATAGTCCACCACGCTGGCCCAATGCGAATTGGCGGACTTCACACACCTTCAAGAACATTATGAAGAACTCTCAGGTGTGGAGGTTTCCTCACGATGTTTTCCTTCACCGTTGAAGCAAGTGATATTTAATTGCTTAAACGCACTTGACTTCGAAAAGTCAGAGGTGCGTACCCGGGATCGAACCTGCGACCTCCGAATAGGAGATCACACTCCTAACCACTAGGCTATCACTGCTTAACTGCTGCTGAAGGTTTATTACTTGCTAGTTAATGTTAATTATGCTATTGGTATGAGTGAAAGGTACGCAAGATGGTGATTTGTGCACTGATGAGTGACGTAATTGTTATTATTATGTGAAATATAGGCTCAGAGTCACTCAGCGGCGAAGGAGAGAGCTATGCTCAGAGTACCCCTGCGAAATCAAATCAGAAATGAGGAGATCCGTAGGAGAACTAAAGTCATCGGCATAGCTCAGTGAGTCGCGAAATTAAAGTGAAAATGGACGGGGCACATAGTTCGAAGAGTTGATGGTCGTTGGGGTCCCAAAGTGCTGGAGTGGCGACCCCTCACCGGTAAGCGCAGTGTTGGCAGACCCCCCACTAGGTGGACCGATGACATCAAACAAGTCGCAGGGAGCTGCTGGATTCAGGTGACGCAAGAGCAAATCCTGTGGAAGTCCATGCAGGAGATCTTTGTTTATCGGTTTCGGTTGATTTAGAATAAGAGGTACAGTTTAGAGGTTGGACTGTGGACGGTATAATTTCGAAAAGTGCATTGGTATTTTTAACCGACTTCCAAAAAGGAGGAGGTTCTCAATTCGGCCGGTATCTTTTTTTTTTTTTTTTTTTTTTTTTTTTTTTTTTTTTTTTTTTTTTTTTTTGTTCTATGTATGTCCACCGATTTCTCCGGGATTACTGGACCGATTCGCGTTAATCGACAGAGGATGTTTGCGAAATGGTCCCATAAAAATGTTAACCTTCAACTCCTCAAGCCTGATGCTGCAGGGATATTGCTCACCTAAAACTATGACGATTTAGGAAATTTCGATTACGAATTGATATTGTAGGTAACAATTAGTATGGACTACATCATGGAGCTCCAAGTCCTCAATCATAGGATACTACACTTAAAAGCTTAAAATAAAAATTCTTTTCAAAAAACCGACTTCTAACGCCACTACAAAGTATAAAAATAATTTTAGTTTGTCCACGTTTGTTGAAGTCGGGCGGGCCTAAAATACAAACTATGAAACCGACTCGCGATGCTCGCTCGACTTCTACAAACGAGTCTATCATATTCTGTAGCGTCGCGCATCGGTTTCATAGTTTGTATATAGGCCCGCCCGACTTCAACAAACGTGGACAAACTAAAATTATTTTTATACTTTGTAGTGGCGTTAGAAGTCGGTTTTTTGAAAAGAATTTTTATTTTATTTTAAAATACAAGTTAGCTCTTGACTGAGATTTTAGCAGATGGTAGGTTACAATGCAGGCTAAGATGGTAGCGGGCTAACATGGAATGGAGTATGGCAGTTTTAATTAAACCCGTAGGTACCCATTATCGGTATCGCTATAATAAACCTACATAACTGAAGAAAACCTATCGAACAAGGTTTTCTTCAGTTAAGATTTATACTGGCTTCGACCCCACAGCTGGCCTAAACGGAGTAAGGTTTATCTAATCAAGTAAATCTGAGTAAATTCAAGTTTTGAAATAACCAAAATCTCAATATTATGAGTCCATCGAAACTCAGAACTCACAAGAACAACATTTGCCATTACTTTGCTGAAAACATTATAAACATCAACAAAAGCTTCTTATAGACAAAAGTACACTTAAAGCGACGCAAAAATCACATAAAAACTTGCTCGGTTAAGTACATTTCAAAACAGTCGTCGCGAAAGTTGGGAGCAAATCACTTAATCAGCTCCTGAAATATCCAAAAACAAACGCAAAGAATATCGCAACTTGTCGCTCGCAACTCGCAAAGCCACTAAGCCTCTTTACCCCTGTTCCCCAGCCTCCCCTCTCCCCACCACATACTTAACGGCAATTTCAAGTTAACCGCGCGTTATCTCGAATTACTTTAACTTCGCACGCTGTGGTAGTGGCGGCGCAGTTTATGACTTCGTTTGTTATATTTTGAGTTTTGTTCGCTGCGATAAGTTTTTATAACCTTTGAACAAAAATTGTGAGTCATAAGTTTATAATCTACGTTTCTCATGGATTGATTTAAAAATGTCTTTATTAAACATAATTAAAGAAAAAAGTTAGACAATAATACAGACTACTTTGCTAGCTAACTATGTATAAATGTTATTAAGCTATTGCATAGCTTTTATCGCGAGCTTTGAACTAGGACAAACAGTTTGAGCGCGGCGACCGAATCAAGAAATTCCGTAACGAAAAAAAACCTAACACCGTCGTTCAGTAAGCGTTCAACATTTTAGAAGTTCACAAGTAGCTCTGTTTGGCGCAGTGGGCGAGCGGCCGCTTTATTTACCGTATGGTGTATGTTGTTGCAGGTTCGAATCTCACTCGCGAAGTACTGACAGTGCGCTTTTCTTGTTTGTTGGGTTTTTAATTATTTATTTGCATAATTTTTACTATGCAAAATAAATATTGCATAAATATTATAATTGCATAAGTTGATAAAAAAATGCTATGCAATAGCTTTACCGCGGCAGTCCCCGAGTGCCACTTAATTTTTTTTAGGCTACATCACCTAGCTATCATCACCTATATTTCATGGGATTGTTCAGATGAAGTTACCAAAATTAGTAACTGATACTAATACGCACTAGCAGTGGTTATAATTATTATTATATTCTTGGAATATGATTTTGTTAATAGAGTTTTTAAAATGTCTACTTTTAAAAATTAAAAACAGCTATCTACTTTGAAAATGTCTATTTTTTTATGAGATTCTTATGGCAAGTCAAGACTACCACCGCGCACCGGTTCGCAAAGCAGATTCTATAAGAAATGCGAGTAAGAAATTCAGCAGTTGCTCTTTTTGAAACGAAATATTGAAATACTATAGTAGCTACCGTATCGTATATACCTATTTACGTATGGTACGATTACGTAGGTACAGCCCAGCGATTGTATAAGAAGATGTCAATTCATGGATCAAACATTTTAAACCGTCAAATGAATACGATTTTCTAACGCAAACAAAGGGTACGTATTGTATTATATTATTCTATTGGGTTACGACCAAAATACGACAACCTTTTCTGAAACGCGTGCTCGAAACATCATCGGCAATGTTAGAACTTGACATTATGTTCTAATATACAATTGCAACGATCGACAAAATACACCTGGCTGGGATCAGCATAAAGTATATTTGATTAGGGTCCCAAGGGTCTAGACTCAAGGACTCTACACATTTTTTTACCCATATTAATATTTTTTCCAACTAGATTTCGAGTAGCTTTCCAACGTTTTCATATTTGAGTTAACAAATAAAGCTTTTATCTTTGTTCTACATCCATCTTGATTTTGAAAAGAAAAACATTCAAGATAATAAGTATATTCGATGCTATTTTCTCTTAGAATTTTAATATTAGATTAGATCAGAACTCAAAGTACATAATAAAGCAGGAATATTACCTGTTCCGGAAAAGCCATCTTCGAACGAAGTTAATGAACTTGAGAATAAACTCTATCTGCGAAATGTACTATGAAATAATATCGTGAAGAAAACTTTTAACAGACTATTGTATAAATTAACTGGTGTTCTCTGTGAAAACTGATACATCTTAAGTTTATTTTTAGATTTAACTAGCTGACACGGCGAACTTCGTACCGCCAACTTTTATTTTATTTTATTTTTATTTTATTTATTTAGGAAAACCAACAGCTTATAATTCTGTATATACTTAAGAAATAATGTAACTAACAGCTAATAATAGGTTTTCGCAGGTAAATACTAAATACACACAGGAGTACCTGGATAGACAAGAAAGATTCTGAGAATTATATATATACTTTAAGAAATTAAGGATGCACTAGACTGGATTAATAACTTAGTTAAAATCCGACGTAAAATATTCAAATTGCCACGAAACAAGTCAACATTAGGTTCATTGTAAACAGAATTTAAAAGGCGAGAAGCACGAATAATAAATGAGTTATATCTGTAATTGGTTTTAGTTCGGGGAATATTAAATATCTTATTGTTTCTAGTCACACGGAGTAAGCGTCGTGAAGGCACTATTATACCTAGCTTCGCAAGTAGTTCCGGACAGTCAATTGACCCCCTGACTATCTTGAGTAGAAAGCAAATATCAGCAATATTTCTACGTATGTAAAGAGGTACAAGGTGTAATTCGGAACAGGCTTTAACATAAGATGTTTTTGGAAGGTGAAATTTTTGATTTAGAAATCTAATGAATTTGCGTTGGATACTTTCAATTTTGTTAATGTGAACTTGATATGCAGGGTTCCATATTTGGCAAGCGTATTCAAGATGACTGCGGACCAAAGAACAATAAAGAACCTTTATGGTTTTCATTTTCTTAAATGGTTTCGTAGCGCGAATAATAAAACCTAAAGCTTTGTATGCTTTACTCACAATAGCATATACATGCTGGTTTAGAATCAATTTAGAGTCTAGTTGCACTCCAAGATCCCTTATTGTGTCAATTCTAGTTAATAATTGATGTTTTAGACTAAAGTCATAACAAAAAGGCTCTTTTTTCCTAGTGTAAGATATCGAATTACATTTCGATACATTAAGATCAAGTTTATTTTTGATACAATAGTTATCAAATCTGAGCAAATCATCTTGCAAAAGCTTCGCTTCTGTAATGTTGTTCACTGGACGTAAAACCTTCAAGTCATCGGCGAAGAGTAAGAATTTGGAATTAATAAAGCATTGATCTATATCATTGATGAAAATGATAAATAGGAAAGGTCCCAGCAAAGACCCTTGAGGTACACCAGAGGGTACTGGCATCCAGTTTGATTTGAAACCATTGAGCACCACTGATTGTAACCTGTTATCTATGTAGGATGAAAACCAACGGTACAAGTCTCCTCTGATCCCAAGAGAAGCTAGTTTTTCCAAAAGCAGGCTGTGGTCGATTTTATCAAAGGCTTTACTGAAATCCGTATACACAACGTCCACTTGATCGTGATTATCCAGTCTATCTGTCAGATAGTCAGAGAACAGTATTAAATTTGAGACTGTCGATCTGCCCTTAAGAAGCCATGTTGGTTAGGAATAAATTGTGATTTTAGAGCATTGTAGCATTGATTGTATATTATACGTTCAAAAATCTTTGCAATTAGGCAAAGTTTAGAGATGGGGCGATAATTTTCCACTGCTTTTTTAGAGCCTTTTTTATGAATGGGTGTAATGTACGCAGATTTCCATAAAGAAGGCATGTAACCTTCATGGATCGATCTCTGAAAAAGGATAGAAAGAGGAGTGGCTAGAGTAAATGAGCAATTAATTAGAAAACAAGCTGGAATTTCATCAGGACCAGCGGATTTATTGTATTTCAAGGCTTGAAGTGCTTTTGCAATATGGCAGGGTACGATCTCAATTGCAAAAATGTCACTCGTTACTAAGTTATTTGAGGCGTTTACTTGCATGCACGACGGTGAAGTTGATGATTGTTGGTAAGTTGAATGAAAGTAAGAGGAAAAGAGTTCGCAGATGCCAGTCCCAGAGTCAGATGCCTGTTTAGAGTACGTCATGAACTTAGGATAGAAGCTGATTGAACGATTTGCTAAACTACGTTTCATATGAGACCAGAAAACTTGAGAATCTTTTGTAATGGACTCTTCTATTTTTTCAATATAGCGAGAATAACAGTCGTCTTCTAATATTTTAACACGTGATCTTAGTAAGTTGAAGGTGAGTTGGTCTTCCAAGTTTCCGTATTTGCGATATTTACGTAAATACTTATATTTTTCTTTAATTGCCTTAATGAGCGGTACACTATACCAAGGTGGGTATTTGTTATCTTTTATTTTAACTAGTGGAACATATTTGTCACGCAATTCATATAATATTTTATAAAAGGATTTGACAGCAGACTCAACATCACCTGCACTTAGTAACGAATTCCAGTTGTACAATGAAAGGGCTTCATTAATTTTAGCATAATCTCCTCTCCTATAGGCATGAATAGTTCTAGGTGCTAATGGAAGTGTTTGGGTATTGGTAAATGGTAAGTTGACGCAGAGCGCTTTATGATGTGGATCTTCAGGAACAAGCGGGTCAACGCAGAGCGAAACCTCTACAGCCGAATCATTGGATAAAACTAAATCTAATATGCGGTTAAAATTGTTTTTTATATCATTGAATTGACTGAGATTACATGTACTGAGAGCATCAATAAAGTTCCTTGAATTGTCGTCAGATAAGTTAAATGCTTGAAGTCCATCATCAGTTTCGATCCATCGAATAGAACTCATGTTAAAATCTCCTAAAATTAAAAACTTGTCATTGGAATGTTCATTGATTAATTTCTCTAAATTAGATAAAAAGTTCAGTAATTGTTCAAATGAATTACCAGTATTTTCAGAACAGAGATAGATAGTACAAATGTGAAGACGAGAAATATTCCTACAATCCTTGTTAACCTGAGAGATTGTAATCCATAGGTCTTCAGCAGAGGATTGCCAATCGGTCAAACATTCAACACGCAGGCTCTTCTTAACAGCAATAGCCACACCTCCCCCTCTTAGTTGACACGTTTCGTTATAGTCACGATCACGCCGCCATACACAGTACCTAGCATCAAAGAGTTCTGAGTCAGAAATACTATCTATTAACCACGTTTCAGTTAAAGTAATTATGTCGTAATTATTCAAGAGTAGATTTCTTGCAAAGGTATCCGTCTTAGTCCGCAATCCCCTTACATTTTGGTGGTATACATTCAAGTTAGCCAGGTTGTTTTTTTGTTTTTTTTTTATTAAGTATTAAAACCTTCCGTGGACCTTAAGGAACCTACAAAAAATAAATTAACCGAATTGGTTCATCCATTCTTGAGTTATGCACTTACCAACATTCATTTTTTATATATAGATTTTTAATGTGGTGTATAAGCCCTTCTCTGAGAGGAGACCTGCGCTCAGTAGTGAGCCGTTGATGGGTTGCTCATGATAATAACGTGTAATTATTATTCATTTTATTTAATTTTAATGTATTTTAAAACTACTCTAGGAGTAATTGGGTAATGCTGACTGAATTGTAAAGATTGACTGTTTATTTTAAAAGGGTAAAAATTGTTAGCAAAACAAATTCTACAGATTTTATAAAAAAATTACAAACGAATAATGTCTTCGAAAGAGTCCGGCAGGGATATTAATTACAAATAAACTAAGACTCATTATTTAACTAATAATAGCACAAATTTTTATAAAAATTTAGTTCAGTAATGTTCGGGTTGCAAACACGTAAAGTTTTGCCTTAAAACACCCCTACATATTTTGTTTACAGGTAAAGGGTTTAAATTAGTAGGAGGATGTACTAAACAACGACGTCCAATTATTTCAAAATTCTAAGGCACTCCGTCACTGCTTAAGTATTTACGAGGAGGCAGGCTCGCGATAATAGGTCTCGTAAAATAAAATAAATAATTAGAGCCGCGGTACATTCATGAATTAGTAATTCTTGGTACAGAGTCTTGTATCGGGGACGCTTTACACTTCTTCGTTCAAATTAGAATGTGTCTTAGCTTCTTAAAAGAAATAAAAAAAATTACGACTACGACCAAGGTCTTTTCTGAAACACGTGCCCGAGACAAGGCAAGATATAATATTATTTCTTTGAAGGCATAAGATATTCCTTACGTAATAATATACAATGATCGACCAAAATACACCTGGTCTAGACCAAAATAATGTAAATTAGTAAGTTCTAGTAAAGTCAGGCCTTAATTTTTAGTTTCCTGAAGAATCCCACACATTGTTTGTTTACCAATAGTAATATTATTTCCAACAACCTATACAAGTAGTTTTTTGATAAAACTGTTAAATAGGTATGAGAAAAAGTTTAAGCAAGAAGTTTAAGAAGCAATAATAGTCCTATTCGAGGGGCCGCAGGTTTAATCCTGGGCACGCCTGACTTTTCTGAGTACCTAATGCACGTTTAAGCAATTAAAATATCATATGCTTCAACGGTGAAGACTCAACGACGATTCAAAAGCACTTGTAAAAAAGTTTATTTGAATAAAAAAACATTTCTATTATATTCTATTCTATTCTGAAGGAAAGCATCGCGAGGAAACTTCCACGCCTGAGAGTTCTCAAAGGTGTTGAAGTCTGCCAAATTGCATTGTAAGGTGGACTATGGCCCAAAACCCTTATGTGAGAGGAGACCTGCGCTCAATAGTGAGACGTCGATGGGTTGCTGATGATGATGATGATAAGTAAAAATTAAACAGACTTCATTCAGTGAATATCTGTTAAATATATTCACATGTACACATTTAAATCGGATAAAGAATTTCAAGCTCACTTTCCGGGAAAAAGGGAAACTGCTAAAATTCAACTAAAAACACAAACATTCCGGCGAGTCATAATAAATGTTCGGATACAATATCGTTTTTAAAATTTACGCAGCATACATTATCCGCGATATACGGGAACCCGGTCATATGTAATCACTGGTCATATCCAGACAGGCGAAAAATATCCGCGCGGTGGGTTTCGTAAGAGCAGTTAAAGCATGTTATTTATTCGCTTTTTCGCCCGGCGGCGGTAAAAGTTTGATCAAGTGTGAAAACGGACTGGATACGTTGCTTATTATATTATTTCCTCTTCAAATCAAAGTTATACAACTCTTTATTTAAATAAGAGTGTGGTTTTGACTATATTCATTGGCTATGAATGAATAAAGAATCCAACTTAACTTCTGCTATTTCTTCTTTTATCGTTCATATCTGAACGTTAAAATGATTAAAAAGTTCGATTCAAATATTTTTTTTGTCTGTTGATAAAACTCGGACTTACATTGAGTTTTGTTTTTAATACTTTACAGTCAATAATTAAAAGTTCGCCTTAGTACCAGTTATACAACTCAATAATAATTTTCAATCTACCTAATTCGTACGCTTGTAATAATCATAATAGGTTATGTAAAAAATATTTATTGATATTGAAAAAACGTTTAAGTCCCCAAAACAAAATTGATGAAACGAATTAATGTAACAAGTGTGTATCGCCCCCTACTCAGCCACTCAAGCCCTGCCTTTGTTTAATTACCGCGGGGGTGAATTCTGACACCCAGTTTATTCGCGCCAAGAACTTATCGCGAGATGCGGTCTCAGCTCAGGACTAATCAGAAACGTCTAGATAACGTTGCCGCGTTTCATACGTTCTCATCTTAGATATATCTATCGTATTTAATACGAATATGTTTTTAACTACGTAGGTATAAGTTTTTATTTCAATCTAATATATAAAATTCTCATGTCGCGGTGTTTGTTACCAAACTCCTCCGAAACGGCTGGACCGTTTTTTCCCCTACCGACCGAAACCGGCCCTAAAAATCACTTTCGTGTACTTGTAGGATGACGACTGCGGAACTGAGCAATCATTATTATTATTTAATAGAATATTGTGGTGTTTTAGAAAAGATACGTTTATGATAGCACAAAAGCGAACAAAAAGAATATGATTTATCAAAATTTCCAATACATTAGACACCATTGTGAAGTGTTAGACAATAAGCGACACAAAACACCTTTTCATTAAGTTTCATAACAAAGAGCATAAAAAAGGTATGATCAAAAGACCTAAGTTTTCGAACAGAACGTATTGCCAGTAATGATTTATGGATCTGAAACATACTCGATAACGGCTTTGGGCCTTATAAAAGTCTCAGGGTGACTCAGTGGGCGATGGCAAGAGCTATGTTCTCTACTTTATCAGATATAAGCAGGTCCGAAAAAGAACCGGAGTTACCGACATAAGTCATCAAGTTGCTAAGTGGCGCCCGGTTTCTAAATTCAATCTAAATTTAATCTATCAGCCTGTCGATAAATAATCCAGCAAGCCTAGACGTAATATTTACTACCGTAAGTAGACCACTTAGCAGCCGCAAAATGCGTAACCAATTTTGATCTATCAAACTTCAAAGAAATATAGTACTTATGTTCAGTAAACCAAAGTACGCTCAAATCTGCAATTGGCAATACTGGGTCACTCCTGCTGTGCCGTAACTCGATTGGCCAATGCTGGCAACATTATACGCCACTAGCGCCACCAAACGTTAAAAACGATCAGATTAGATGCAAGAAGAAAGCCGTTCGTAACGTGCGTTCTTACTGTGTGCTCCACGCCGTGCGTGAATCCAGAACTTTACAAAAGGACTGCTTAATTGTGCCGTGCACAACGCAAATCCTCCGGAGAACAGTTATCTGTGCCGTGCCTGATCGCTGTACCTTCGAGGAGCCTGGACGAGCCAGAAGCGGTAAGTGGTCCCTCTATTGTAGATTGACGATTTTGGGTGTACTCAGGACAACTGGACACATCCAGAGCAGGAATCGTATTCCAGAAAGGTCCTTCGCAACAACAACTTATAATAAAGATTATGGCGACTGTGTCCCACATTACGCCTTACGCTAATTATACCTAAATGAAAATAATCTGTTTAATTTTAAGCTCGTAGTTTAGCTGTGTTTTATGACTTGTTTCTCACGCCTATGTTTTATTGTAAGGCCGTAGCTATTAAGTTAGATTAGAAAATATTTTTACTTTAGGTTTTTTCTTTGTATTTCTTTGTAACACCGACTATTGTCTTTTTCTTTGTATTTCTTTGTAACACCGACTATTGTCTAAATTAATATTTTAAAGTTTATTTTTTTACAACTCTATTCCCTGTGCTATACTGCAAATGTATCTAATTGTTTATTTCTTTCTGTTTTGGTAATTTGCTTTGCTTTTGTGAAGTTAGCCGACACCGACCGCTGTATTATTTTTGATTTTAAAAGTTCCGATTTCAAAAACAGTTCACATTCAACACTCGAGGAGTTCACACTGAACACTCGAGGAGTACACGCGCAACCACGGTCCGAGTCGGTTCTCTTATACCACTCTGTGTATATTTATTGCTCAATATAAACCATATCACTAAGTGTTAAAATCTATGATTACTATCCGCACAAACCCTAACCGTATGACCAAGTCAGAGCGCCGACAAGATCATAGCATTTATTTGGGCGTGAATAATGTGACCATTTACTTCTAGTGATGTATAAAGACTAGTACTTATAATAAAAGCCAAATAGCATTTATTTTGACGTGACCAATGTGCCCAATTTTTCTTTGAAATCTGGTCACATCGATATCAGATTCGCTTTCCTTTTCTATCTTTAGGTGTTGCCGTAAGAGATTTTTTCGCTCCTCGTTACTTTGTATGTCTCTTGAGGTAATAAATATACCTACCTCTATGCCAGCACCCTTGCTATTTGTCAAAAATTGTATGGACTTTTTTGACAACTAACAACATTACTGAGGTAGGTACAGATACTAAGATTGAATATAGGAATCGGGCGTAAGTAAGTGGTTGAAGTAACAGTTACAATAATCGATGGTCGTTGGGTTAATAATGTCCTCCCGACCGAATCCGATCACGGCGGCCATCCTCCTTAGAGATGAGCCATCTGCGCGGGAGATATTATAGTACACAAGTGTGTGCGCAAACACAGGTGCACTTTCTATTCCCTCACTCTCATAGTCCGATGGGACGGAAATCCGACACGACCGGAGAGAGATCAGGCGCAGAACCGACGGCTTTACGTGCTCTCCGAGGCACGGGGGTGACTAACCGCCAACTTCCTAACTCCGGGCTAGTACTGAGAATTTCTTTGGCAGAAAAACTCAATACATTTTTTTAACGGCCTGACCCGGGAATCGAACCCGGGACCTCGTCATCCGCAGTCGAACAAGCTAATCACTAGAACAACGAGAAAACCTAGGTCGTTGGGTTACCAAGGTGCTGGAGTGAAGATCTTGCAATGGAAAGCGTAGTGTATGTAATAGTAGGTTTATTATCAACGTAGATGACACGTCATAGCGTGTAGAACAAAATTATAACGGCAAGATAAGCCGGGAATCTGTAATTATTATCTAAACGCCGACACACGGTCTGCTCATGAATAATTTAATTGGTCCGCTGCAGTCCAAATGGAGGTTAACGGGTCTCGGTTGACATCAGATGCTCATTTTCTAAAAGCCTGGAGGCTCAGGGGTAATTTGAGGCGTAAATTGCTTAAAGCTTATGCATGCGGGCTTAGAGCATGTGGGAGACTAAATTTTGACGAAGATTTCTAGATGCCTGGAGTTTCAATTATATTAGTTAGACACAATCATTAAACTTGCAAAGGGTGTAACCCAAAAGGTGCCAACGGGACCCTATTACTGAGCGTCAGGTATCCGTCGGTCCATCTACCTATCAGCGGGCTGTGTTTTTATTGCCGCTATAACAACAAGTAATAAAAATTTAAAAACCGCACAGAGTTAAATCTTGTATAATGCCACGAAATCCTTTTCAAACGAATTCCAATCGAACTTGGCCGGTTTTTGTCTTCTTGGAATTTCTTCACTAAAACAGTGGTGGTTAAAGCTTCCCTGCGGACCCATATTTTTCAATAATATTGTACGATAGCCAACCTCCAGTGTACTGATATTCATTATTATGGCAATATAAATATTAATAAATGAACGAACAATGAATTTTTAGGTCAACGAGCTGCCAAATGTACGGAAAGCGTTCCCAAAAGAAGCATTGTGTTGTGGGAACAGGCTCGAAAAGTAACATTAACGTAACTAATAAACGTAATTATTATTTAATAACTAATTTTAACGCGTTATTTAATTAACGCCATCCTGTAATACCAAAGGTGACATTAAGGGCAGGTTTAAAATTAGGGCTATCTTTAGATATCACAATACACCTGTATACCGAAGTGATGTCAACACTCGTTTTCAAGAAGGTTCTAGGTTCAATTTTGTCTGGTGGGAGGCTTTCGTTGGCCGTGGCTAGTTACCGCCCTACCGCCAAAAACGTGCCACCAAGCGATTTAGCGTTCCGGCACGATGGCGTGTAGAAACCAATTGGGGGTATGGGTTGAATTTTCACTGCCATACCCCTTTCAAGTTAATCCGCTACCATCTTAGACTGCATCGTCACTTACCATCAGGCGAGATCGCAGTCAAGGACTATCTTGTCATCGAATAAAAAAAAATTCAAAGTTGATATGCTTAGTAATTTACATGACTAAAAAAATTATAAAAATATTTTTGTATGTTAAGAGCGGTGATGGCCTAGTGATTGAGATTGTGGAGTACCTTTTTCTGAAGATCCAGCTTCGATCTCAGGCAAGTATCTCTGAATTTCAGAGTTACGTGCATTTTAAGCAATTAAACATCCCTTATTCTTATCAAATATCTTTCCCTTAGCAAATATCTCAAGCGTTTTCTATAATGTTCTTAAAGATGTGCGAACTCTGTCAATCCCCAGTTGGCCAGCGTGTTGGACTATGGTCTAAGCCCTGCTGATTTGAGATGAGACCTGTGCAACGTTGCGTTGGGCTACGATGAAAGGTTAAGCGATTTCAGTAGATTAATTAACATCCAAGAAACAAAAGAGTACCGAATTAACAAATTCTTAAACAAACATTACAATTTATTAGGCCGATTTGAAGAATGAGCTAACGCTTTACAAATGACTACGGCCGTACCAATCTTCAGCCAATTGCCGTGAAGTCATGTCCCTGGGGAAATCTTCTCGCTTCCTTGCAGCTGAAATAACACTTTCTATAGCAAGAGACTTCCTCTTTGACAATCTACGTAGGAATAATTATTCTTGTGCAATTTACATTAAGCTTACACAAAGATAAAAAAGCCGGCCAAGTGCGAGTCGGACTCACGCACCGAGGGTTCCATACTCCAAAAGTAAAAGTAAAACGATAATATTATATTAATTTGCATAATTATCGTTAACTTTGTTTGTAGAGGTTTATTGTTAATATAAAAAAAACTATGCTAGTTAGAGCGTTGGTTTTATTTTTCCTGTAAAATATACATAAACCTCTATTGAACATAATTATTTCAGATTTTTCGATTGGTAAACTTCGGAGATAAGGGGGGGGGAACGGTATTTTTTTCGACATTTTGGCCGATTACTCAAAAGCTATCATATATAGAAATAAATAAAAAACTGTTTTAGAAGCACAAGTAAAGGCCTTTCATATGATACCCCACTCGGTATAATTATCTTACTTTGAAATTTCAAACCCCTGATTTTCCCCCTTTTTTAATTAAACTAAAATAATTTTCACGTTGATTTTATTTTTCCTGTAAAATATACATAAACTTCTATTGACCATAATTATTTCAGATTTTTCGATTGGTAAACTTCGGATATAAGGGGGGGGGGGGACGGTATTTTTTTCGACATTTTGGCCGATTATTCAAAAACTATTATATATAGAAATAAATAAAAAACTGTTTTAGAATGCACAAGTAAAGGCCTTTCATATGATACCCCAATCGATATAGTTATTTTACTTTGAAATTTCAAACCCCCGATTTTCCCCCTTTTTTAATAAAACTAAAAATAATTATCGACTTTTCTTTACTTCACTGCTTTTGGGCCACTATTATACACAACTATGCCAAATTTCATGTCGATAGCTTTAATAGTTACTGAAATAATCGACTGTGACAGACGGACGGACAGACGGACGGAGAAAGTCTCACCATAAGGGTTCCATTTTTACCATTTTGGTATGGAACCCTAATAAGTCAAGTCACCTTTACCGATCAAGTAACCACTTTTGACTTCCTACCTTTATACCTTTGTAGGGTAACCCGTTATACCTTTTTAAGGGTAGGAATTCATATGGATAGGAACGTGACCGGTGATCAAATAGCCGACTCAAATTATAACATGTGAAAATTGCCGCATATATACACTACAGCATGATCATAATCTATTTATTTGACTACCAGTCATTCATTGATTCAGTCATTTGGTGATGCTTCTGGTGCTACAAATCTTCATGGGCGGCGGTTATCACTTAACATCAGGTGTCCCGCCTGCTCGTTTGCTCGCTATTCATATTTTAAAAAAATCCAACCGCCCATACGTTACTATCCTTAGGATTGAAATTATTTAATTCAATTTTATATTAATTTTACATGTATTTAATTGAATACCCAAATTCGAGTATAGGAAGCAATTTTAAGGTTAATCCGAATGAAAATATTTAAAAAAGTATAAGATAACTTCTGTCGTAATTTCAAAATATATTTCTATACCTACTTACATATTATTTGAATTATTGTACTTTAAATTATAGTGACGACCTCCCTGGCTCAGTGGTGAGCGCTGTTGACTTATAACTGGGAGGTCTTGGGTTCGATTCCCGGCGGGGTCAATTTGGAAATTTATAATTTCTGAATTGTCTCTGGTCTGGTCTGGTGGAAGGCTTAGGCTGTGACTAGTTACCACCCTATCGTCAAAGACGTGCCGCCAAGCGATTTAGCGTTCCGTCTCGATGGCGTGTAGAAACCAATTAGGGGTATGGGTTGAATGTTCACTGCTATACCCCTTCCAAGTTAGCCCGCTACTATCTTAGACTGCATCGTCACTTACCATCAGGTGATATCGCAGTCAAGGACCAGCTTGTCTTCGAATAAAATAAAAATAAAAATAAATTAATTATTTCACATGTTCAAATGACTGATATAATTAATAAGCTTAAAAATATGTGCTTGAAATCTGAAAATTAAATAAACTTAGAAATTATTTGCAATTGCTAAAATTTAGTTTCAAGTAAAGGGAGTTTAAATGGAAACTAAGTCACGAAAAAGAAGTTGTTTGATAAAACAGGAGTGTCCTATATGGAAACTAGTATTTTAGTTTAGTCGGTTATGTCGTTTTTCAGCCAATTTCTACATAAAGCAGCAGCCCGCGGGGAAATCTTCACGAGTTGTTGCCCTCACCGCGCCGCGCCACCGAAACTTCCGTGTGTTGCGGAAAAGTGGACCGCTTTTCAATTTTGATAATTTTCCGAAACGTGTTAAATGTGCAGAAATTTTTATATCCAAAATGTATCACTAGAATTAAATTTTTAAATAGCCCATCGATTAAAGGTGCGGACTGAAAACTGAGAGGTTGCAGGTTCGATCCCCACCCGTTACACGTATCCACTCCTAACATAAGCTTTCTGCTTATTTGGAAGGGAGAGGAAAATATAAGTTAAGTCAAACTTAGCTAATCTATATATATATAAAAAGTGGTGTTAGTTACACTATTTATAACTCAAGAACGGATGAACCGATTTGGCTGAAAATTGGTGGAGAGGTAGCTTAGAACCAGGAGACGGACATAGAATACTTTTTATCCCGTTCGACCGCGTTTCCGTCAAGTCACTATAAAACGTGGTATAACAAAAACGCATCTGACATGGAATAACAAAACGCAAATGACAGTGGAATAACAAACCGTAAATGACAGCTAAACGTAATTTTGTCTTTGGTTGTCTGAGTATGGTAAAAAATTTGACAATTATAAAAAGTGTTATAATAAAGCATTACTGATATTATAAATGCGAAAGTGTGTTTGTTTGTTGGTTTGTCCTTCAATCACGTCGCAACAGAACAGCGGATTGATGCGATGTTTTGCATGGGTATAGTATTGGATGTAGTAGTGGTTCCTCAGACCGGGAGAGCTACTTTTTATCTCGGATAATGAAAGAGTTCCCGCGGGATTTTTAAAAACTAAATCCATGCGGACGAAGTCGTGGGCATCAGCTAGTATTCTTTAAAAAAAAAATTGTTTTTCCTGACGTCAAAAAAAAAGCCAGAAGAAGAAGAAAAAAGTGAAAATTTTGGGGTTCCTTCGTAATATGAGACATGTAACTACCGTGATTAGTAGTTAGACTAAATTGTGGCGGTAGTAAATATAATAAGTCTATGACTAAATTAGCTGGTATTGTTTTTACAAATTGTTATTGTTGTTACATGTTTATCAAATAACAAAATCATAACATTATGTTCCATGTTTTCTAAAAGATCAACAGACAATTTTGATTGTAATTTGTATGTAATCATAACACGAAGAAGCGTTTGGCATTTTCAAAATAATAAGAAACTCCCTATCGTTAACAAAATAAGGTTTTCCAAGAAAATTTATTCCTGCAAACTTGACTTAAGAAAACAAAGATTCATCTGAACTAATTCCAGACCCGAGGTTGTTAAAGAAAGTCGAGCAATATCATTTTAACGTACAGTAGGCACACATACAATTATTTAGTGTGTTGAGAGAGAAAATTAGGTACTTCTCAGTTTATGCTAATATTATACAGCCAAAGATATTTAAAAAAAAGTCGTGTGGTGTCGTGGGACACCAGATAGGAACGAAGTTATTATTATAAAAATATTAATTTCAAGTTCTATTCGAGGTATAAAGAAAATAATTATTCGGATATACATTTTTTATCATGATTTTTTTATCGATAAAAATCAAAATGACCCCAGGGAAGCCTAAATATCCATTTTATAAAATATTTAAATTAAAATGTATAAAATTGCGCGCCCCCGGGTGGGCTCGAACCACCAATCTTTCGGTTAACAGCCGCACGCGATCCAATTACGCCACGTGAGCGATGCACTTCTTCTTCTTCTTTATCAACCGATAGACGTCCACTGCTGGACAAAGGTCTCTTGCATGGACTTCCACAGACCTCGGTCTTGCGCCGCCTGAATCCAGCGGCTCCCTGCGACTCGCTTGATGTCGTCGGTCCACCTGGTGGGGGGTCTGCCAACACTGCGCTTCCCGGTGCGGGGTCGCCACTCCAGCACCTTGGGACCCCAACGACCATCAGCTCTTCGAACTATGTGCCCCGCCCATTTCCACTTCAGTATCGCGACTCGCTGAGCTATGTCGGTGACTCTGGTTCTCCTACGGATCTCCTCATTTCTGATTCGATCCCGCAGGGATACTCCGAGCATAGCTCTTTCCATCGCACGCTGAGCGGTCCTGAGCCTACTTATGAGGCCCTTAGTTAGCGACCATGTCTCGGATCCGTAAGTCATCACTGGCAACACGCACTGTTCGAAGACTTTAGTCTTCAGGCACTGAGGAATTTTGGACGAAAAGACATCTCGGAGCTTCCCGAACGCTGCCCAGCCGAGTTGGATTCGGCGGTTGATCTCTTTCTCGAAATTGGACCTACCTAGCTGGACTGTGTGTCCCAGGTAAATATACTCGTCGACAATTTCGAGTGCAGAGTTCTCAACAATTACTGGGTGGAGCGGTGCATGAGCATTGGACATGATTTTCGTCTTGCTCATGTTCATTTTCAGGCCCACCTGTTGAGAAACCCTGCTGAGATCGTTGAGCATTGTATTGAGGTCACTCAGAGTCTCTGCCATGACTACTATGTCATCGGCAAATCGCAGGTGAGTGATGTACTCGCCGTTTATGTTGATGCCAAGTCCGTTCCAATCCAGAAGCTTAAAGACGTCCTCCAACGCAGCGGTAAAGAGCTTCGGGGAGATAACGTCTCCCTGTCGCACTCCACGCTGCAAGTGGATTGGCCTCGTAGTCTGGTCCTGTATACGTACTGACATTGTGGCGTTTTCATACAAGCACTTCAACACTTGGATATACCGGTAGTCAATTCGGCATCTCTGCAGCGACCTCAACACAGCCCAAGTTTCCACCGAATCAAAGGCTTTCTCATAGTCCACAAACGCTAAGCAAAGTGGCCGGTTATACTCTTCCGTCTTTTGTATAACCTGCCGCAGCGTATGAATGTGATCTATGGTACCAAAGCCTTTTCGGAATCCGGCTTGTTCGGGAGGCTGGAAGTCGTCGAACCTACGAGCGAGACGATTCGTAATGACTCTCGAGAACAACTTATAAACATGACTCAACAACGAGATGGGTCTATAATTCTTCAACAAGGTATTATCTCCCTTTTTGAAGAACAGAACCACCACGCTCCTGTGCCATGCTTCCGGCGTTGTGCCCTCGTGGATGACGGAATTGAACAATCGCTGAAAGATCTTAAGTACCGGTTTTCCACCCGCTTTCAGGAGTTCCGCAGTGATTCCGTCATCACCTGGCGCCTTGTTGTCCTTAAGTTGTTGTGCTGAGCGATGCACAACTTGTTAAAATTATTATATAAGATATTTTTTAGGCCATCAAATAAAAGTGTCGTTACAACTTTTGGTCTTAATTTTTAAGACCAAAAGTTGTAACGACACTTTTTCCGTCTAGGCCAATTGGCCAATTGTCTGGTTATAATATGATAATTTATCGTGTGGATAATGAAAACATTCTTCAAGCCGTCAGTCAACTGACTTGAGCACACTACAAATAAAGAGGAGTTTGCTTATTTCAATCTACGGATTGACGGATTGACGAGATTATTTGCATGACTATACTCGTAGTTGAGGACTAGGAGACATAAGCTAGTTTTTTATTGAAAAAAAAAACAGAGTCCCGATTTTGAAAAACCCAACTCCACACTCGTAAAATTTAATTTTGTATAATTTATAATGGCTTGAAATTTTTAACTTGTGTGTAAAAAAGCACTAGCATATTTGGACCAGAAATAGTCTTTTTAAAGCAAGAAATCGAAATTGTATAAACTCAATATCCGCTCTACTCTTTACCTAGGTTATTTGTAATCACCGTATATTTTAAAATTAAAGCTAACTTATACACGGTTTTATATTCGCTAAATTGTGAGATAATTATTAGGGCAATTTTAGATGTGGTATTATTTCTTAATTGTATACACTTATTAATGATATTCAAATTAACGTTCTGATGGAAGGAAGATAAGGTATTTTTTATGTTCGAAGACGAGTAGGTCTTTCTTGATGGCGGTCTCACCCGGAAGTAAGTGACAATAAGGTCAAAACGCTACTTTGAATATAATCAGAAGTTAAGGTAAAATGTGGCAGTCCTACACAGTGCACTGTTCTAATATAATCGCTTATCATTTATTCAAGAACTGCCCGAATTTATGCACAGGAAATACGCTTCCAATATATGGTATTCGACTTTCAACATGAATTCTAAAGCTGCGAACAAAGTAACTCCCGTTTATTCAAACGAAAAACTGAGACAAGCACACTGTATCGGTTTTCGAGCGAAATTTCCCAACGAAAAAAATATAAAGCGTACTGTATCTTTCTAATCTCGAGCGAATATTTTGATCTAAGTTACGAGTGTTCGCGAAATAGAGTGCCATTTTTGATAGTCAATTTATGGAGGGGAAAGGGGTAGATGCAAGATAGAAAGTAGTATTTATTGCTGTGAATAAAAAACGGATTTCGGCTCAAGTTAATATCAACGGAAAAAGTGTTAGATTGTAATATATAGCTTCCAGTTGATATACGGTTATGTGGTGGAGTGGAAATGTACGTAGGGGCGTTTGATATAGTGGCGAGAACTTGGTGCCCATAATGCTTAGGTACGTGTGTAAAAAAATTACCTATTTTGATTGTTGGTTCATTGGTTCCCTCATAATTTCTAAACTACTCATTAGATTTAAAAAAACTAATGTTATCTTACCTACCTATCCTCTTATAATATTATAAATGTGACAGTTTGTGAGGATGGTTGTATGGATGGCTGGATGGATGGATGGATGTTTGTTACTCTTTAACGCAACAACCAATGAACCGATTTTCCTGAAATTTGGAAAGGAGATAGCTCATACCCAGCATTAATACATGGGCTACTTTTTATCCCAGAAAATTACAGATTTCCCACGGGAATTAAAAAAATTGGTTGTCTGTAAAGTCGGTTTACGGACGATAGTTTTACGTGATAACGTCATAAAGATGAACAGCGTGCTGCTACACAACTAGCTCGCCACACATCCGCTAACCACAGCGCGCACGCGACTGGCGGGCGCCGTCGATGGCGGGCGTTCTAAGCCAACGCTTGGGCCGATCGTGCTTCACTATCGCTTGTTCCGCGCTCTCGCTTGCACGCTCAGGCTCAGGCGGAACGTGACACTTTTTCGTGCGTGCAGCCGGTGTTCATAGATTTATAAGACGTTATCACGTCAAAAACCTAAATCCACGCGGACGAAGTCACGGGCGTCATCTAGTCTTGAATTATTTGGGGCTTTGAAAGGGATTTAGATTACCTTGTAGGTGCCTAGATGTTCAACGACGCAGGGCAGGCTGGCGTCGCGGCCCAGCGCCACCGTCACGTTGGGGATCGGCTCCGCGAAGCGTGGCTCTTCGGTCAGCACTGCGGACAACACCAGTAACATCATCACCATCATCATCATCATCATCATCATCATCATCATAATCATCATCACCATCATCATCATCATTAGCTCAAATGCTACCACTGTTGGACATGGACCTCTTTAAAGGAGAGCCAACGTTGACTGAACTGCTCGTGAACGGGTACCACCGGCGGGAATGGGGCTACTTTCTGTCTGCTCGTTTTGACATAAATTGAATTGTAGTACCTACGCTTTTTTGTGGAAATATTATATTCTATACTATCCTAACAAAGTTGCGTGGGTTAAATCGGCTTGGCATCCGGCTGCCCACAAGAAAACTTATTACAATGTATTAGCTGCTTAATAATATTGTAAAATGATTATTTTGAAAAGAGCAACTGCTGAGTTTCTTGCCGGCTCTTCTCAGCAGAATCCGCTTTCCGAACCGGTGGTAGAGTCATGACGTGTCATAAGAGCCACAGGTTGGCATACGTGAAATAAATAATTTTGAATTTGAATTTGACTAACTTTGGCCTTTCGCATCTAATCGATGTCTGCCACCTTCCGGATGTCAACGCTAGATGGGGTTCCCTACACTCTGTTTGCCAAGATGCGGTCTCCTTCCAAGGACATAATTAACGCAAGGTATTGATTACCTCTGCAAAGTGGAGGACACCAGAGGGCCAGGAAGGTCACCCCATGGACCGACCAAATTAAGTTTGCTTTGGGCGGTCCATTGCACGAGTGTACCAGGCTGTCGAAGACCAGAGAGAAGTAGCGAATGTTCGTGAGACGAATCACATATTTCACATAAGACCTCACTTTACGGAATTCTCTGCCAAGAATGTCATGAAGAAGAAGATTAACTAACTCATATGCAATCGAAAATAATATTTAAAAATTCTAGTACATAACAATAATTAAAAACCAATTCCTAAAACAGACTGTGCTTTCAATACGTGGTTTGATGCGCAAATCGTAACATTTTTGATTGAAAATTTCTTTGGTTTTATTTTTTTTTTTTCAAAATGCTGAATCTACTCTTAAAAATAAGGAATATCGTGTTTTATTCAAATTCTAGCAAAACTTTCCAAAACTAAGTAAGGAGAAGCTATGATCAGTCTACCAAAACTGTAGTGCCCAAGAAGACAATAAATTTGCTAAAAGCTGTTAAAATTAATTAAAAAACCGTCTCTCTTTTATGAATATTTCTAACTGGCTATGAATTTTGACGTTGACAGGCACGACATTCTTTATTAACTGGGAGACTGATAATAGCGCTTGAAAATGGCTCTAAGGGTACCTTTGAACTATAGACTTTTCATCTGCTGTCAGTTCAGTCGCATCGCTTATCTAGTTTGCAAAGTTTTTGAATACTCGTAAAGGCATTAGTTGCAATTTCAGCTTCAGTTCATGGAGATACTAATGATGAGTATCATAAAATCAGCCAATCATCACGACTGAGATTGAAGCAATGATTGATGCAGAATTTTACAATTGACTTTACTTGTACTCGAAGTAAACTGATCTTTTCCGATTTGCCAATTTTACGGGAACATAAACTGTGAAGTGAAAAAAGAATCGACACGAATAACTCACTCTATGAGAATAGATAAGAATATACAGGGTTAATTGTAAAATGCCAACAACCTACTACAGGCAACTTTTATGCAACAAAGTAAATAACTTTTGTTCCATGACTTTTTAAAATTCTTAAAAATATTTTTTTTCATACAAAAATATATAATATTTTCTTTCTGTTCTAAAATTTTAAAACTCTACACTGCACGTGTCAAAGGGAATGGGTGGCATATTTGACGCGCCGTCACTCGATTTCTGTACTTAATGCCTCTCAGATACTTACGTCTGTCGCCATGGAAAGCTTTTTTGGGTTTCGCGATAAACGCGAAATTATGGACTTGCAGAAGATAGCTCAGCCTGATGTTAGTAATACACATCACAAAGCATTTGTAAATACAAAGCGATAACTTCGGTTAATTGTTGCGCGGTTAGTAGTCGACGCTTCACGCAGGTGTGGAAGAGACATTACATAAAATGACCATAGAGTACTCTTCAACAAAAACTTAGATTTTTTTTGTTGATTTTATTGAGATATGTAAACTGATACTGAATGATGATACTGAACAAATGTTGTTCAGTATTATGCATAGAAGTTACATGTGGGAGGTGTTGGTAAATTAAAATTAGCCCTGTATAGAATATACGAGTATAATAATAATTCATAAATAAACTGGAATATTAATCTAGTGATTAGTGAATGATTCCGACAGAACTTTGGCTAATGAAACTGGAAGCTGTCACGCATGTCGTTCATAATATCAGTAACAGAGACTTCGAATTTAGTAGTGGACGTTTAAAAGTCGGCCGACAATCGACGGCCTAAGGATACTGTTGTTGATAGTCGAGCAATTTCTTGCGCGCGGAAATTAAACAATGAGAGATTACGGATTAAGTATTAGTCCGTGAGGTCGGAGGTTTAATTTTGAATGAATTATTCGACTTTGGAATTGGAATCGCAGTTGTTTTGGATTTGTTTAAGGTTGTACTCGTTAATAGAGATATTTTAATTTTACTCGTGGCAAAAAGGGTTAAATGACAATAAGTCAGCATTATTTTTCCAGCGTTAGTTATATTATTATTATTATCATCACTAGCTTGTGCTAGTAAAGTCCGCGTGCAGGTAGGTTTTACAAAATCCTGAGGGTATTATTTGGACTTGACTCCAATGCTAAATAATACTTCTTCATGCCGTGTGGTGACGGCAAATCAGAATACAGTTGTCACCACCCCTCCTCTACCCGGGGGTGTTGTTCGAGGCGACTAAGGAAATATATCGGAGAACGGGCAGCAGCGTTATTACTACTACCATCAGTAGATGGTAGCTAAGTGGATCCCAGTAGCGATCACCAATCCGTCTGCCCAGCGTGGTGAATATGTGGCAATAAGTGATCAAACGAACTTACCTGAAGTGAAGTTCGATCATTATTATATGAGTTGCTTCATACGAAGATATTATTAGTGGGCAAACCCTCCCGTTAGGAGAGGTCTTTCGTCCAGCAATGGACTGTTATAGGCTATTGATGAGGATGATGACTCCCTTGAACCGGATCCTTGGGATTTATCATTATGTTATCATCACAGTACTGTACACACTTAGTAGAATATTGTGCAACAATTTAATCACGGTGCCCTGAAGCGTCGTCCTTCCTAGTCTTGTAGGATTTCCCTGACATTAGGCTTTCAAACGCTGCTGCAGGGTGTGAAATGCCACCATTGTCAAATTGTTCAAAATAATTGCCAGACAACGGCGTTAATCGGATCCGTGCCCTCCGCTTTCAAAATAGCCGTAGCAGTGATTGAATTCAATTGGCTTAACACTCAAAGGAATTCAACGAAGTCTCTTTTAACTAAATCGATACCAATCTATCAAAGCCTCTAGGAGCATGTTTATTGTCCACATGAAACTCCACGACAATTTTCCCTCTGAGCCGGAATACCGTCATCAAATAACTCAAGAATGCGCTAATATGATTTCTCTAAATTCACAAACCCCATCGTTAAAGCGCGTACCGACAAGTGCGATGCGTGGGACCATTTCAGATAGATAGATAGATAGATAGATAGGTCTGATAGATAGACTATAGACTGCAATAAAGTAAAAGGAGCTCAATTAATTTGTACTTTTTAGGTGCCAACGGGACCATATTACTAAGCCTTCGCTGTCCGTCCGTCCGTCCGTCTGTCAGCGGGCTGTATCTCGGAAACCGTAATAGGTAGACAGTTGAAATTTTCACATATTGTGTATTTCTATTGCCGCCATAACAACAAATAATAAAAATAAAATTAAATTAAACATAAAGGGGGCTTCCATACATGGAAAAGGAGTCGAAATAAAATTTTATTTTTTTACCCTGGCATGTGGGGTGTCATTGTCTAGAGCTCATTAAGTGGAGTTCAAATATTTTATTTTTATTTTTTAGCTACAAAAATGGAGAAATGGGGGGCCGTAAAATTGTCGCTTTTAGACCAATTTTGTTAGGGGGTCTATCTCAAAACTAAACTAGTCAGGAATTTGAAATTTTGGTATATTATATACCATAATATGGTATATACTATATTATAGTGTATTTAAACAACAAATACTGAAAACACCGATTTATAATGCGGTTTGTAAGTTGTGACCAAAACAAACGAGTATTTTTTCCCCATAAGCTAATTTAGTACTTTCTAAGAACTAAGATATCTAAATATTATGTATCTCGTTTTGATAAAATGATTTGGTCATATCATAAGTATGTACGGAACCCTAAAAGAGCGAGGCCCGACTCGCACTTGGCTGATTTAAAAAAAAAATAGCCATTTATTTCTTCACGCATTTCATTTTATTACATCCCCTTAATTAAACGTGTATCTGCTGTGAAACCGCTTTGGGAATTGTTTTTTTTCACCATACGAATATGAACTGACAAAATTATTTGTCTCCCTATATAATATGTAGCTATATGCATTGTTTATGTAAACTTTGTGCCGTAGTAGCTATTGAAGTTAATTGGAGAGCGGGAGAGGCTGTTGAAACATTTTAACGGAGTTTGATAAAATTTCGGACAATAGAAGTTCTAATTAACGTTACATGACAAAGCATTCCCCTTTGTGAGCGTCGTATCGGCATACGCTGATGGAAATACTTTTGCGCGGTATTCATATTCAATACGATGTTTTTTGTATAATAAGCAAGGAAAATATTATTTTTGTCAGCTTTTGATAAAAGATAATTCATAAATACAGGTAATATTTTAAGTGTTTTAATGAAATTAGTACCAGGGACCTGGGTGACCGAGCTTTGCTCGTTTTTTTGGTAAATCGTGTTTTTTGGTAATTATATATTTAGAAAAAAAATATTAAAAAGAATAATAATAATAATATTAAATTCATAGGGGAAAAAATAATCGTCTGGACTCGACCCGGGGTCTTCTGGTATCGGTACTGCCCGTTTTCCTAACTGAGCTATTGGAACTTTATAAATGATGGCGAAATTTACCTTCGTATTTTAATGATATTGTAGGGGTTTTTCACTGCCTGAAAACATGGATAAAACGACGTTTTCTAAAAATGAAACCTTAGCTAGGTTTAGCTAGCTTAGGTAGATCGATTTATCGCCCCTGAAACTCCCTGCATACTAAATTTCATGAAAATCGTTAGAGCCGTTTCCGAGATTCAGTTTACATCTATATATTTATAAAAGAAAGTGGTGTTAGTTACACTATTTATAACTCAAGAATGGATAAACCGATTTGGCTGAAAGTTGGTGGAGAGGTAGCTTAGAACCAGGAGACGGACATAAGATACTTTTTATCCCGTTCGACCGCATTTCCGTCATGTCACTATAAAACGTGGTATAAGGAAAACGCATCTGACATGGAATAACAAAACGCAAATGACAGTGGAATAACAAAACGTAAATGACAGCTAAACGTAATTTTGTCTTTGGTTAAGTATGGTAAAAAATTTGACAATTATAAAAAGTGTTATAATGAAGCATTACTGATATTATAAATGCGAAAGTGTGTTTGTTTGTTGGTTTGTCCTTCAATCACGTCGCAACAGAACAGCGGATTGATGCGATTTTTTGCATGGGTATAGTAATGAATGTAGTAGTGGTTCCTCAGACCGGGAGAGCTACTTTTTATCTCGGATAATGAAAGAGTTCCCGCGGGATTTTTAAAAACTAAATCCATGCGGACGAAGTCGCGGGCATCAGCTAGTATATATATATATATATATATATATATATATATATATATATATATATATATATATATATATATATATATATATATATATATATATATATATATATATATGCTCGCTCGACTTCTACAAACGAGTCTCTCATATTGTGTAGCGTCGCGCATCGGTTTCATAGTTTGTATTTTAGGCCCGCCCGACTTCAACAAACGTGGACCAACTAAAATTATTTTTATACTTTGTAGTGGCGTTAGAAGTCGGTTTTTTGAAAAGAATTTTCTGTAAATAACATAATTAGTAGCAGTTTTTAGGGTTCCGTACCAAAGGGTACCAACGGGACCCTATTACTAAGCCTACGCTGTCCGTCCGTCCGTCCGTCCGTCCGTCTGTCAGCGGGCTGTATCTCGTAAACCGTAATAGATAGACAGATGAAATTTTCACATATTATTAGGGTTCCGTACCCATAGGGTACTAACGGGACCCTATTACTAAGCCTACGCTGTCCGTCCGTCCGTCCGTCCGTCCGTCCGTCTGTCAGCGGGCTGTATCTCGTAAACCGTAATAGATAGAGAGATGAAATTTTCACATATTATGTATTTCTATTGCCGCTATAACAACAAATAATAAAAATTAAATTAAATTAAAAAAATTTAATAAAAATATTTCCATGGGTACATGGAAATATTTTCATTTAATTTTTTTTAACGGAACCCTAAAAGAGCGAGGCCCGACTCGCACTTGGCCGATTTTATTTTAATATATAAGTAAATATTTTCCATAATTATTGGAATAGAATAGAATAGGAAATCTATTAACCACCGTCGTACACCATTATCGTTGTACACCATTTAATATATAAAATCGCGTCGCGCACCTATTTTGTAATGATTTAACTTCACTAAATAGAAATGATTTTTGATCAAATAAACTTATTTACAAGTGCTTTTGAATCGTCGATGACTCTATTATTAGTTTAATAACCTGTTAAATGATTTAATGAATGTTTTACACGATGTTTATTGCGATGTTTTTGAGTATCATACTCCAAATTATGCTTAATTATCATAGACGTATTATATTTACCACCGTGAGTTAATAATGCCGATATAAAAGTATTGTAAATAATGATTTTATTAATATAAGTACTTTTAGGTGATGTATGTAGATAAATATAGATAAAGGTGCTAGGTACCACGTAGATAATATGCTATCATGCGCAGTACAAAGTTACAAAGAGAATTAGTTGGCCCCGTTGGAAAGTTAGAAGATACGTATCTCCGTATTAGTCGAATTAAACCCAAAACTAAAGTCGTACTTAAATTGATTGACACCGCATCTAATGTAGACGACAATTCTCAAAGACACGCGCCTCCAAGATATGAGGAGCAAGATTTAATTACTGAAGTTGAGAACCCTTCAAAATATTGTCTTCATTAAGACGCGGCACCCTTTGAGCTCGTTTTATTTGAAAAGTTTTGGTGTAATTTGGAAAAGTTAGTTAGCCTATTAACAGTTTCATTTATGATCGTCGCCTCACGTCGGTTGGATGTTTATGGCGAAATGTTTCGCAAATATTTTGCGTTAGTGATTATTACAGTCCTGATGACGTAAGAGGGATATAACGAAAAAACTTTGTCTTAAAAATTTTTGTTTACTATATCATGTAATTCTAATGTTATTTTTAATTTTCATTTTCTTGTAAGTTTTTCTTTTTAGTTTGCACGACGTTGTATGTACAAAAGAAGACTAGCTAAAGCTAGTAGCTAGTCTTCTTTTGTTGTTGTCATAATATGTACCTACCTATTTTCATTGTAGATTAAAGATTAGAATAATCTGTATCCATTATATCTCTGTTAGTTATTAGGAACATAAGAGTTGGAAGTTTGGAAATAGTCGATATTAAGTAGAAATTAAAGGTTTTTCGCTCTAAGAGCACTTTAGACTCATTAGTAGAAGTTTGTGAATATATATATAATTAATCTAAATGTATAAAAAGAAAACGTTACTTAAAACCACTGAACGGATTAGATCGCTATTATGACGCAGGTAACCACTAAGAAAGGATTGTTGAAAATTCAACCCCTAAAAGAGTAAAAAGGGGGTTGAAAAATCGAACTTAACGTGAGCCAAAGGCAAAAAGCTTCTATTCCTAATCATGTAAATATTTAAACTCGCTCATCAGCAGTATCAGGGCCAGTCGGCAACTATGTTCATTTGTCTCACCTTGGCATATAATAGTGATGATCTGTATGAGGCTGATGGCGAAACTCCGGAAGGGGCCGCGTCTCCCGGTCATAGTGGCATCGGGAGTATCACCAGCTCAGCGCCCGTCGCATCGTCGTCTTCTTGACTCGGCTTACCATCTGTTACAAACATTATTCTTTTAATAGAAAGACTACCTGATGCTCACGACTTCATTCGCGTGGATTTAGTTTTCAAAAATTCCCCGGGAACACTTTCATTTTGCGAGATAAAAAGTAGCCGATTCCTCAACTATACCCATGCTAATACTGATAGATGCAACCTGGCAAACGAATTAAATTAATATATATATATATATATATATATATATATATATATATATATATATATATATATATATATATATATATAGGCAAAGTATTCTAATAAAAAAACTTGGCTTGAAAAAAATATAAAAATATTTTTCCTGCAATTCATTAAAGCCGGTTACTGCAATAGGACATTTTCGCTTACAGCTTTATAAATTACACGTGGGCTGATATCAAAAATACGCATTTCTGACGTTTGTTTCAAAAACTTTTTTGATAAATACAGGTCGGATACGAGTTGTAGAACATTTTTGAAATACACAGCAATTCTAACGTAAAATTCGGAAAAAAATATTGTTCATTCTACGTTTTTTGTAACGCTATGTTATTGCATCGATGTTAGCTGTTGATATTTTATTTTATTTTATTTCAGGTACAATTATTACTAGGAACACTAAAATAAATATGTGTGTTTCTATGCACACATTACATATGCGTCATGCTCGTGAACGGGTGCCACCGGTGGGACTGGGGCTACTTTCTGTGTGCCCATCTTGTGAATGGATTGGTATTGAATTGTAAGTAAGCATTTTTATTTTTTAGTACTTCCCTTCATTGTGGAAACACTTCATACATAGCATAGTACATATTTTAAACTCTATTGAAAAAGAGCTTAAAAAGAGCAACCGCCCAGTTTCTTGCTGGTTCTTCTCGATAGGAAGGGCATTCCGAACCAGTAGTGGTAGATTCATTTGACTATTCGAAAGCACTTGTAAAAGTTTATATGAATAAAATATATTTCTATTATGTTCTATTCTATACATATTGTAGTAGCTTTTCTATTTCACAATATTATATTTAGCTCTTCCTTCGCAGATATATTACGTCTGCGGCTGCATACATACAGGAGTAATAAGCCACGACAACGGTTCTAATTCGGTCTGCTGCAACGCTAATCGATTTCGTTTACGAGACTGCCTATCAGTAAATTGCTTAAGGTATTTTAGACAATTTTCGTCCATTAGTAGTTTGGCTGCCCCATATCAAAACCCAGCAAGTGCTTTAAATAAAGACGATCGCAATTACCTCTGACTGGCTGAGTTTATAGCGTTTTCTTACGCTAATGCATTTTAAACAATATCGAGAGAGTATCAGCTTATCAGAGATTATTGTGATCGTCAATCAATCAACCGGCAATCAATTTTGGATAATCCCACGGCAGGGTTGTAAAGATTGAGTGTTGATGAAGTTATCTAAATGTATAAAAAGAAAGGTGGTCAATCAGTCGATTGACTGACTGACTTATCAACGCACAGGTCAAACCACTGGACGGGTGGGGCTGAAAGGATCTTCACCAAGGATGGTACCAGGTTTTCTCACGCCTCAAACCCAAAACATTATAGGAAAAAATCATAATTCTTTACAACGTTCAAGAATTTGATTTTCCTATCGGGATTTTTAATTAAATGTTAAAAAGATAGTTTCATATCAATGCACATTTCCGTTAAAATATAAACAATAGCCAAAGAGTATGTAGGAGAATTATGAAGCGTCATCTGTTATCGATTGTATTGTATTGTGTTTTTTGAATTGTGGTACGTTTTTTTTAGAATAAAATATAATATTTCCACAATGAGGGGATTATTGTGGAAATATTATATTTTATTCTAACAAAGTTGCATGGGTTAAATCGGCTTGGCATCCAGCTGCCCACAAGATAGTTTAAAAAACTTATTACAATGTAATAGCTACATAATAATATTGTAACATGATTGCATCGGCATTCGTTAAGAAATATTTTTAAAAATTCAACCCCTAAGGCGGTAAAATAGGGATTTGAAAAATCGTACTTGACGTGAGCAAAGCGGCGGGCAAAAGCTAGTTATTTATAAATTATCTACTTCTGTACCTACCCAAAATGTTTATAAGTTCACACCTAAGTGCCGAAGCGGGTTCAGTAAGTGGCAAACACTAAGCAGTAGTCAATTTGCGGTAACGATTGGCCTCCGATCGCTGGCGCCCGGTACAAAGACTCGTTAAGTAGCTTCAAACGATTGATCTTTGCCGCGGCGGGACAAAGGGAAGAATGTGTGGTGCAAGCTGTAAGAGGCAAGAAGATTTATCTTCTACTTCTTCTTTGTCAACCGATAGACGTCCACTGCTGCACAAAGGTCTCTTGCATGGAATTCCATAGGCCTCGCCCTTGCACGCCTGAATTTCGCACGGTTCACCTAGTGGAAGGTCTGCTAATACTGCACTTCTTGGTGCGGGGTCGCCATTCCAGCACCTTGCGACCCCAACGACCATCAGCTTTTCGAACTATGTGCCCCGCTCATTTCCACTTCAGTTTCGCAACTCGCTTGGCTATTTCGGTGACTTAAGTTTTCCTACGGATATCCTCATTTGATCTCGCAGAAATACTCCAAGCATAGTCCTCTCCATCGCCCGCTGAGAGACCTTGAGCCTTCTTATGAGACCCATAGTTAGTGACTATGTCTCGGATCCGTAAGTCATCAAGGGCAACGCGCACAGTTTGATGACTAATCCTCAGGCACTGACCGATTTCAAATAGTTCCTTAAATTTTATAATTTAACCGCTCGCGTCCATGTCTTGTAGACATCCGCTTTCCGTGCCTTGAAACCTGATTTACCGAAGATCAAATTCAATTGTGTCAAACGAGAAATTGACTAAAAATTCTACGACCGCCATTGCCAATATTGCTCCAAGAGCCCGTGGGATTTTTTGATAAAGTGCTTGATAAAAAATTCAAGTTGCTATTGTGGTCTCAATCAGGCGACCTATCAAGCGGCCTGTTTATGGTACCCTAGATCTGGAAGCTGATTCGTGGTGGGATTATTTATTTTATTTATCTAATAAAAACAGACAGGCAAGTTTGCTTTATATACCTTTTCTTGCCTGTCTGCCTATCATCTATGCCAGAATCACTTTCCACTAAGATTCAGACTACACCAGCGTAATTTTTGAGTTTCCCCAATTATGTTGCATTAGGAGACATTCAAACGTCTGGAAGTGCGACACAAAAACTTAGCTCATTAATTACCTGCTAAATATGACCGAATTTTGTTAGGGTGAGAAAAAATTGGCAGATATAAAGAACAATACGAACGGTAAATAGCAACAGAATTTCATCCACAGCAGAACCAGCATCCATCCTTCTGGCAGCCCAACAGAATTTCATTGAACTGAAGTTATGCGACGGAAAAATGCGAATCAAACTCACATTATACTCACCTGGCTGTATACACTATACCTAGATATTGTTTTGAAATATACTAGGTATACACTAGGTAATACTATCATAATTCATGTATCATTTGTAATAATTTTATAAAAAAGTCTCATTACCGCGTACCTGACGCTATCCAGCTAACAGGACTAGTTAATAATGCACAGGTAGCGCAGAAAACATTTAATTACAAACTTTCAGCTTTTATTAAGCACCTCCTAAAATTTCCTACGGACTCTTGGACCGTTATTACAATTATATAGATTCGATTCCATGACTTCTGTTGCAGATGTAATATAGGTGTATTTTAATTCAATTTCTTGTACTTAAAAGTCGTTAAAATTTTGTCTCGACTTTCTTGTTCACTTTCAACTTTCAATTCCAATAATTTTGGATATTTGTCATCAAGTATAGTTTGCTCAGCTACAGGATTATAACAAATCTAAATATTTCCAGCATCATTTAATTCTGTTATCTAAGGAGCTTGAGTATTATTTCAGCACACTGTTTGAATCGATTTTGGAATTTTGTTCCCTGAAATGGTTTTCATCTTCTTCCGAAGATTATTTTTTTGTTCAATTTTCTATTTAGTGTACTAATTTAATATAAGTTTTTAACATTGTACATTGTTTAAAATTGAGACCCTAAATTAGAGCCCTAGACATTAAAGCTGTTTATTTAAACGTCTACATTAGAGAGGATCTTAGAACAAACTAATAAAGAGCAATATTTCCCAACAATATCCCCAAGAACGGGGTTCTTAACGTTGATTTTTAACAAAACGAGCCTGTTGGAAGCTACTTAAGCTCACAAAGACCTGAAAGGCCCACGGTAAAACGGTATAAAGATGAATTACAGCCGGACAACGGCCGCCTGTAGCCATTTCGCCCGTTTTGCCTGGTTGAAGCGGACCTGCTTGCCCATTCGCAATTCTATTAACATCGTAGTAGAATCCATTTTCTATTTAGATGTCAAGGTTTGAAAATTTGACAAAATATTTGCGAAAAGCATTTTTATCGTCGACGATATCGCTGTTTGCTCAATGCTCGGAATTATATTAGATTTGATGTTCAACAGTCGTTTGACCGCCGGCGGAATCGACAATGTTTGTTGATAATTCCGCCTTTGTGTTGGGCTACACTGTTTACTCGAGTCTATGGAATAATAAATCACCCTTTTTTTACATGTCGGTGATCCCTAACAACCTATGGCTGATTTATTTGTACTTTATTGGGTAAAATTGCGTTTGATTTACTGTACTCTAGATACATTCAAAAAAAATTCAAAATTCAAAATTATTTATTTCACATAGGCCAACCTTTGGCTCATAGGACATGAATCTACCACCGGTTCAGAAAGCGGATTCTGCTGAGAAGAGCCGGCAAGAAACTCAGCAGTTGCTCTTTTCAAAATAATCATTTTACAATATTATACAGCTATTACATTGTAATAAGTTTTTTTTATACTATCTTGTGGGCAGCCGGATGCCATGCCGATTTAACGCATGCAACTTTGTTAGAATAGAATAGACTATAATATTTCCACAATGAGATGAAATTCCAAAAAAAGCGTAGGTACTACAATTCAATTCACGTTAAGAAGGGATTTTCATTTTTAAAATTAACGTAGAATACTTTTTCTCAAACTTAATAGGTACTGTTATGTAGTACTCGTTTTATTTTACAACTTGATTTTGCCTACGAATTCCTGGTCAAAAGTTAGTTCTCTACCTAACTAATCCGCGTAGAGTTAGATTTTTGAAAATCACACGAAAATCAAATCTGTTTTCGCTTTGTCACTCTCCAGGTCTTCAACTATACCCATGCAAAAAATCACGTCGCTCCGTGGCTCTGTTGCGGCATGATTGAAGGACAAACCAACAAACACACTTTCGCATTTATAATATTAGTATGATTGTACAATTTGCAATTTTGAATCGTGGAGTCAACATCTCCTGATGATGCTCCGGTATCCGAGATAAAAAGTAGCTCTCCCGGTCTGAGGAACCACTACTACATCCATTACTATACCCATGCAAAAAATCGCATCAATCCGCTGTTCTGTTGCGACGTGATTGAAGGACAAACCAACAAACAAACACATTTTCGCATTTAAAATATCAGTAATGCTTTATTATAACACTTTTTATAAATTGTCAAATTTTTTACCATACTTAACCAAAGACAAAATTACTTTTAGCTGTCATTTACGTTTATTTTATTTATTACGTTATAAATAGTGTAACTAACACCGTTTTCTTTTATATATATAGATTTTTAATTTGATTCACTAAAGCATGTCACAGGCTACAGGCTATGTAGAGAGGCTGTACATCTTTTTCTAGTTCACCTACATTAGTCATTCCCTGCGCCAGTCACCTCAGCGCGAGCGAGCGCTTCGCATTCAACGTGGAGTGCTCTCATCTTATCCCGTAGCTCCTCGTAAGAGAAATATTTCTTGCTGGATTTACAAAACATCTTATTTATTTTTAATATTATATTATGTTGATATTCTATATATTTTTCTTAGTAAGTATAAGTATTAACAATTAGAAGTTTCAACTAAAAATAATTTTGACCTTAGTCATTAAAATTTTAATCATGCCGAAGATTTCGTTTAATTTTCCATGAAAGTACAGTGCTCTTTTAAATTCATTTAAATGATTTTTTCTTTTGATTTAAAAAAAATATTGGGTACTAAGGTAGGTCGCTTTTTATAATGTTTTCCAACACTGGATTCGAACCCAAGACATCATTATCCACAACATAACAAGCTACCTTCAAAATACCATACCTACTTCATACCGTCAAAATTAGTTTATTAATTTTTGCTGGGTTACAAAACCTACATTTCTTACATTTCATAAGTACCTACTTGATATTAAGTTAATATATTTCTATCCTTTGAACTCCATGAGAGAAAGCCTTGATGCCATTTCATTTTGTATTTTTTTCTTGTTCGTAAAATAATTTCCGCACTTTATCAGGATAATTCTTTTTCTTTTATTTGGCATTCTCGTTGCGCATCGTTCGCCCGAGGATATGAATGCCTTGCCGTGTTAAAATGTTAAAGCAACGCGCGCTATTTTGCAGAAATACAAAGTCAAGCAAGATATAAAATGAAAATAATATTACTTTGCAAAAATCTACATCGTACCTACCATAGTTACATCACTAGCACTGCTATGATAAAATCAAAGTCTTTGACATTTGACATTTGGCATTTGATTTTCTTAATCAGAGAACGATGTGCGATTATCGATGCAAGCTGCTGTAAGTGGAAGGTCCCGGGTTGTCTTCCCGACTGGGTCAATAAGAGGTCATTTGCCGTATTCTCTATTTTTGACAAGTTGCTTGCTAAGAACTGTCAAACCAGTTGTCTTTATATTTAACAGTTCTATTTACACTAGCGGCACGCTATGATGGCCGGTTTGACGTTTGTCCGCTCATGAAGTTCCGTATTAATTGATAACGACTTTGAAGGAAATAATTGTATTACTTTATTGACGATAGTGATGTGCAGAGATTCATAAATTTTATCGAATGTAGTTTTAGGTTTAGGACTCAAAATTTATTTATTAAATTGATTTCTAAAATGTATACAAGTGTAGAAAAATCAGTTTGCACCATTTAAGGGGTGAATGTACTTGTGAATATGAACAATTTTCATTATGTGGACAAACCTCTGAAATCGCAAAAAAATATCAGCTGTTTCATACAAAAGGTAAAATTTTTATTTTTATATGATATATACCACAACTCGGCATTTGGTTTTCTAAATTGAAAATTTTTAAAAATGGAATCTAATACGATCGTCACATAGGATCGCTGGCTAGCACAACTACTACCTCCGGCAAACTCGCGTCAATGCTCAATGCAAAACAAAGCAGTTTCGAATTGACGTTGCTTCGAAAAGTATAAACTGTCAGTGCAATGCGATTGTGATATAGTTTTGACCTGGCTTTGGATTTCAAATATTGATACTGCATTACTGTTGACCCTTGCTCGTTAATTTGGACTCTGTTCAAGCCTTTTGTTGTGGATTTCGTCGATATGACCGAACGTACGCAGAGAACTGTTCTAAATAGTCAGACACGTGAGTTCGTAATACGCCTTCGTAACTATTTCGATCGTGAAGCTCAAAATGGAGGGCCAATTTTACCTATAACTTCAGTGGTTGAACGCGTAGCTGATGCGCTTAATATTGGACAACGAACTGTTAGACGGATAACTAAAAAAAAATATGGCGAGACTGGCACAGAAGAAAATAAACTTCACACACCAAAAAAGAGAAAACGAGCAAAACCAGTCGTAGGCATCGATAGCTTTGATGCCGATGCTATCCGAAGACATGTTTACGGCTACTATTTACAGAAGGAGTATCCAACAAGAAAAAAGTTGGTGCATTCACTGAAGGAAGCTGGATTATTCTTCGGTGGGGAAAGTTCTTTAACGAAGATTTTGAAGACCATTGGATTTCGATACAAAAAATGTAACAAACGCAAAATATTGATGGAAAGATTTGATATAGCGATGGCAAGGTATACTTTTTTACGGCAAGTGAAAGAAATCAAAAATTGGCAAAATGTTGTGTTCTTGGATGAAACATGGCTTAATGCTAACCATACTGTAGGCCGTTCTTGGAACGATGACACAGCAGCATCTACTTCCAAAGTTCCTGTAGGCAAAGGATCGCGACTTATAATTTGTCACGCCGGAACCATCAACGGGTTTGTCGAAGGTTCTCTCATGGCTTTTGCGTCAAAAACCACTGGAGACTATCATGAAGACATGAATGGAGAAAAGTTTACTGAATGGTTTACCTCAATGTTGTGTAGCCTCCCTGAACCATCTATTATAATTATGGACATCGCCCCATACCACTCGATGCAAATTGACAAGCCACCTGCCCAATCCCAAAAGAAAGCTGATATCGTCGCATGGCTTCGTAAAAATGGCGTAGATGCAAACATGAATATGTTAAAAGCGGAATTAGTACGTCTTTTAAAAGAAAACAAACCAACCAAGATCCGATACGTCATTGACGAAATAGCATTAGAACATGGGCACAGAGTTATACGGTTACCGCCTTACCATTGTGAGTATAATGCGATTGAGTTGGTGTGGGCTCAAATTAAGGGATATGCTGCAAGACACAATACAGAACCCCCATTTACCACAAAAAAAATGCTAAAATTATTAGAAGAAGCTTGTGAACATGTGACTAAAGGAGACTGGGAAAAGGTTGTGAATAGAACTGTTAAATTAATAAGGGAAGATTATGAAAGAGATGTGAAAATAGATAATATTATAGAAAACGAACATATAATTATTAATGTAGGTGATGATAGCAGTGACGACAGTGAAAATAGTAGTATGGACGAATCTGATTAATTATGGCCTTTTGTGGCACCTTTTTTGGTATCTTTTGTATTCATATGTTTCTTGTGTGCATATAAAGTATGTATATTCATTTTCATTCAAATATTCAGTTCGTTCAAATAAATTAAATAAACATATACATTTTTGTTTTATTAAACCTATTTAATCAGGTACAAAAACAAAACTTAATTGTTTTTTGTTCGAGAATAAATTGACATTCCACATCACTATTGTAATGTGTCAAACCGGCCATCATAGCGTGCCGCAGCTGTAGTAACTGAAGATACTACAATTCTATTTAGTAGTTTTATTTAGTAACTGAAGATAGACACTGAGATAGAAAGTAGACCCCCCCGAGTCTTCACGGAATATCCGGCCGTAACCATACCGATGCCGCGTAAACACCAATAACGGTGTTTTTGGGCTAACATGTCATTGAATAATCTTGCTTTTTACTAATATTGGAACGTAGTTCCTTATCGTGCGGTACGGAAGGGGGCTAGACGGAAAAAATTAAGGAACCGACACTCGACACATTTTTGAAAACGACACTTTTTTGTTGAATGTGAATTTTGCATTATGTTCGGTATTTTCGCCATATATCACGGCGTCTGCATGGCCTAGTGGTTCCGGCAGTCGCCTTAAAGTTCAACGTCGATGGTTTGAATCCCAGCTCGACAGACTGAATTTTCTATTTTCAATTTTATTTTAAATAATTTCTACATGTGGAATTTTTCCCTAATTTTTTATTGTATAAATTGGATAAAATGTTATTGTACTACTAACGCCATCTGTTAAAAGACCAGAGTAACTCTTTGGTTTTGTAACAGTGCAATAGAAATAAACTAAATATAATTCATCGTAGTTAATCAATTTAATACTAGATGACACCACTAGTTTATTACAATTCCTTCACTAAAATTAATCGAAAGGAACTACGTTCCACCCGGGTGTCCCTTGACACCTCTCAAGTATTTTATAAATACGAAAGTGTGTTTTTTTGTTGATTTCTTGGTTGGTTCTTCAATCACGCTGCAACAGAGGTACGGATCGACGTGATTTTTGCATGGGTAAGGTTGAGGACCTGGCCTGGACAAAGGCTACTTTTTATTCCGGAAAGTCAAAGAGTTCCCGTGTTAAAACCAAATCCACGCGGGCAAAATCATCAGCTAGTTAAGTAGGTATGGATTTAAGAAAAGCTTTCAGACGAATTCCATTAATTATGTAATCTATCCCCAGAGCTCATTTCAATTTCATTATTTCAAAATTTATCAGGTTACCTTTACCTGCGAATGATCAGCATGACTTTATTGAGAAATTTCTAATTAGGTAAGTAAAGCTACAGCTTTACTGGATACAATCCATAATTAAAAAAAAGTCTACCTGCAGCTGTATTATGGTATTAAAACTTTCAAAACGAAGATTATCGAGTATGTAGTGCTTTTTTAAAAGTACAACGGCATTTTCTTGCTGGTTCTTCTTAGTTAGAACGACATTCCAACGCAGAATATAGTAGGACTATTTTGGAACGAAGTTCCTTATTGCGCGGTACAGATTTGGCGGATGGGGGCTAGGCGAACAAAGTGTAAGAATTTTCCGTCACGAACAGTTAGTGTAGACGGTAATCCACAGCCCATATGCTATATTACGAGACGGTTCTAACATGTGGCGAGAGATGGCGTTGATACTAATCTATACTAATATTATAAAGATGAAAATTTTTTGTTTGTTTGAGGTTCCAAAAAAACGACGAAGCGCTTCGAGAAAAGGTAGGTAGTGCCCTTGCGCTTCGCTTGGCTCGTCGTGGCGGGGACACTACCGTGTCCCCAGAACTTAAAAAAAAAAAATGTAACAATAACAAAAACACGGTACTGACAATCGCAAGCGGTACGTTACTATCTGTATTAAATGGGTCTGACTTGAGGTGCTATCATATGGTTGAGCGAAGCAAGGGCTGGGTCATGCGTCATGCTCGTGAACGGGTGCCACCAGCGGCAATGGGGCTACTTTCTGTCTGCCCGTCTTGACATGTGTTGAATTATAATTAGAAATAATTACGTTTGCTTTTGTGGAACTTCCCCTCATTGTGGAAACTCTGCATACATAGAATAATATCTATTAAGTATATTGTAAAAGTATTTTGAAAAGAGCAACTGCCGAGTTTCTTGCTGGTTCTTCTCGGCAGGAACGGCATTCCGAACCAGTGGTAGACTCATTGACGATTCACAAGTACCTGTAAAAGTTTTTTTTGAATAAAAAACATTTCTATTCTATTCTATTCTATCAAAGTACTTTTAAAGATCTCTTGCAGAAAAGGTCTAATCGAGCGGTTAAACCTCGCTGCGGTGGTGGAGCCTTTTCAATTTTTTTTGGGCGAAGATAATATGAATATTTCCGAGGGCTGTAACGCTATTAGAGTGCAAAATATCAAACCTTGGCCGGGTAATAAGGAGCGTGACTGCGAACAATTTGGCCTCATCTTGCTATATTAAACGCGCAAGGAAACCCGCAAATGAGTCTCGAAGATATTATAATATCGGCGGAGATTGGGAACAAATTGAACAGGTTTTTAGAAATTTCCAGGATTGCTTCTCGATTTAGCGAATATTTTTTGTTTATTTTTTTAATCCTTGTGGGTATACTGTTTATTTTTGGCAGCGCTACATTAATTTTGAAGTTCATAGAGGCCCACTAAAAATAAAATAAATCAGTAAATTACAAAATGATTATCAGAATCAATCTTGAGTTTTCATACAAATTCAGTTTTTTGTTCTACACGATGAATTAGATAAATTCTCATTTGAGTGGCCCAAAGAGGCATAGAATAGGAAGAGGTGAAATTGGAGGGAAGACTTTGCTCAGATAAGGGACGGAAGGTACATGATAAATAAGAATTCGAATTTCGAATGGACTGATTGACCAAGTAAAATGAAGTAGAAGAAGTAGAAGATTTTAAACTAACTGTTTTGATCAAATAACATAGTTTTATTTCTTTCAAATCTATTTTTGCAAATAAAAAAGCAAATAATTATCGAAAACTCGAGTTCACTTGTGCTTACGAGACTCTTTTTTAACACTGTATGAAATTAAGCTAATCCTGGTTGATAACTGAATTGGCCACTTGTTAAAGCGAGGACGAGAAAAAGAGTAAACAAAGCACCTCTTTACCGTCGCGATTATTCCACCCCCCCAATTACCCCTCTAAATAGAGACGTTTCTCCGCAATTCGATGGGGGTGGGACATAAAAAATTATCACCTCATCCTCCCCGTGCGAATGAGAGAGTGAGTCGCAAGTAATTTTTCTACAAGCTTTACACATAGCGCAATAAAAACGCGTCGGGTATAAGACAAGCTCCCATATATCATTCCCGTCTCTTATTTTCGGGCTTCATCTGGCGAGGGAAATGAAAGTTTAAACGTCAGGAGAAATTTGGTCCGTAATGAGTTGCGAGTCGTTTTTTTTTAAAGAAACAGCTCACTTCAGGAAAAGCAATACAACAAGAAAACTTTAACTCGACTTTTAAAAATTGGATGTAACATCTCTGATTATTATTATTATGTTATTGATTATTTTGATATTGATCATATTTGATTATTGACTTTGTTCGTATGTAATGTAGCACGTAAAAAACGGCACCGTCAAACTGTTTAGGTTAACTGATATTTTTTGACGTGATAACGTCTTATAAATCAATGAACAGCGCTTGCACGCACGAAAAAGTGTCACGTTCCGCCTGAGCCTGCGCATGCAAGCGAGGGCGCGGAACAAGCGATATAGAGGCACGATCGGCCCAAGTGTTGGCTTGTGACATATATTTTATTCATCAATATTTCTTTATGACTATCACGTAAAACTATCGTCCGTTAAACGACTTTACTGACAGCAATTTTTTTTAAATTTAAAATAACGTTTTTAAATATTAAAACACAATGCTATTTTTATTTTATATATATCTTAACTAGAGCTTTAAAGTTTCCTGTTAGACAGACAGAGCGCTGCTAAAGTGTGATGTGATGTCACGTCAGCAACCCTATACACGCTCCATAGTAAACGTTTAAGAGAGAGACAGATACAGTCACAGTAAAACAGCTTCACACAACAAAAAGCACAAATTAAATTTTGTTTTATGACCGATTTTTTTCCTGTTTTTACAAATGTTATTCCTATATTATACGGCATTCCGAACCAGTGGTAGACTCATCGACGATTCGAAAGCACTTGTAAAAAAGTTTATTTGAATAAAAAACATTTCTATTCTATTCTATTCTATTCTATTCTATACGTGTCGGCGACCAGAATTAAGATTATTTCTTGTAACCTCGTTCCTTTTTGAAGTCTCACTGTGTGATCGGAAACACTTATGAGGGTCTCACGCACAGATTTTTCTGGCGCCGACTGCTAATGTAATAAATTTAAATGTGTCCTTAGCAGTTTTTAACTTTTGTTAAAGTAATAAGTTGTTTTTAAAATTATGAAGTGTTAAAAATACGATGAAATAAAGAGACTAACAAAGGGCTTATTCACTGGCGATCGTGAGAATATTAGAGTACTCCCACGAGAGTTTTGTTTAAATACTGAAGGAAAGAACGATCGCCAGTCAGTCAACCCAGAGCACTGCAATTGGAAACTATACTTTTATTTCCAAAAGTACCTATCTCTGCTATACCAAACTAGTCTACCTGTCGCGGTAGAGGTGCACGACAGGGGTGCACGGGACGGTACGCCTACCAGTGCAAAACGGCGGGCCTTACTCTGCCCCGCTAACTCCGCGTCCCGTCAACTTTTGCGGGACAAGTTCCCGGGCGTCGTCGTGTATACGAAGCTTAAACCGACGCGCCGCAACAATACGTTTTCGATTCTAAATCGAATATCAATATATTGACTACAGTCAAATACCAAATTATAAAGAACCAGATTAGCTTAGACTTCAGTTCGGCAAGCAGATACCCCGCCGTTGTTCTCTGCAAAAGAGTGCAGAAACTGTGAGATCTGCTCAGGCACACTGGAGCAAGGTATTTTGTGTTCATTTTTGATTAGGTACGGACTGTAAACTGAAAGGTCAACGGTTCGATTGCACTATTGTCGTACCTGCTCCTATCACAAGCTTTTCGCTTATTTAGAGGGGAGAGGAGAATATTAATTAAGTTCGGCTTGGCTATACTTTAAAAAAAAAATGTACCAATTTGATTGTAAGTACGAGTACTTATTTATGTCAAAACAAAGTCTTGTAAGGTAAGGCGCATACATACAACTTTTACATCGACTAAACTAGCGGCACGCTATGATGGCCGGTTTGACACATTACAATAGTGATGTGGAATGTCAATTTATTCTCGAACAAAAAACAATTAAGTTTTGTTTTTGTACCTGATTAAATAGGTTTAATAAAACAAAAATGTATATGTTTATTTAATTTATTTGAACGAACTGAATATTTGAATGAAAATGAATATACATACTTTATATGCACACAAGAAACATATGAATACAAAAGATACCAAAAAAGGTCTAAATCAAGAGTGAATAGGCATCTTCTAGGCAAGCGCGCTCCATCTTAGGCTGCATCTTCACTTACCATCAGGTGAGATTGCAGTCAAGCGCTAGTCTATATATTTAAAAAAAAAAAAAAAAAAAGGTGCCACAAAAGGCCATAATTAATCAGATTCGTCCATACTACTATTTTCACTGTCGTCACTGCTATCATCACCTACATTAATAATTATATGTTCGTTTTCTATAATATTATCTATTTTCACATCTCTTTCATAATCTTCCCTTATTAATTTAACAGTTCTATTCACAACCTTTTCCCAGTCTCCTTTAGTCACATGTTCACAAGCTTCTTCTAATAATTTTAGCATTGCATTTTGAAAATTGTTCATATTCACAAGTACATTCACCCCTTAAATGGTGCAAACTGATTTTTCTACACTTGTATACATTTTAGAAATCAATTTAATAAATAAATTTTGAGTCCTAAACCTAAAACTACATTCGATAAAATTTATGAATCTCTGCACATCACTATCGTCAATAAAGTAATACAATTATTTCCTTCAAAGTCGTTATCAATTAATACGGAACTTCATGAGCGGACAAACGTCAAACCGGCCATCATAGCGTGCCGCTAGTGTAAACTGTTTAGTCGAGTTGTGTACTTTTCGTGAATTCCACACAATCAAAAGCAAATCGATACGGCTTTTTGATTTTTTGTCGAGCAACTATCGTGTTGATAGTTTGCGCACATTCTAAATATGATCGCAGTAAATTCCTATAAACTTATGAAACACAACTAAATAGTTGTTCAACTAAAAGTTGTATGTTTGCGCTAGGCCTAACACAGGGTTAACAAAATAACTTAATAATAATAATAAAGAACAAATTTTATTCTCGCCCGCGGCAGAAACCTGGCTCAAATTTAGATTACTGCCTAGGCTTTATCTTATTACATTGTGAAATTACATTAGCAATTCCGTATGAATAAGGAGCCGCGGTGGGTGCGGGCGGGAACTTGCTATTTATGTATATTACTCAACCCTCGTTACACTCAGATGCTGAATTTAAAGCTTTGAGCGTTTCGGTGCTATTAACCTTTGAGTGGAGTTTGTCTGTTAGGGTCCCAAGGTGGAGTGGTCACAAGGTTGAGTGGTCCCAAGGTGGAGTGGTCCTAAGGTGAATTGGTCCTAAGGTGGAGTGGTCCGAAGGTGGAATTGTCCTAAGTTGGAGTGTTCCCAAGGTGGAGTGGTCTCAAGGTGGAGTGTTCCCAAGGTTGAGTGGTCCCAAGGTTGAGTGGTCCGAAGGTGGAGTGGTCTCAAGGTGGAGTGGCGGTATCAACCCGGAAGAGCGCAGTGTTGGCAGATCGTGTCATTAGAGATAGGTGGCCCAAAAACGAGGCATATTTAAGTCCATACAAGAGACCTGTGTCCAGCAGCGGATGTCTATCGATTGAAAAAGAAGAAGTAACCTCTGATGATTTGACCTTACTTTATTTTCATAGCTCTGTTGGAAAACACCGAGTAGAAACATCAAACGAGTCGCGGAAAGCCTCTGGTGAAAGTTAAGTTGACATAATAATAATCACAATTGTTTTGCCATCAATAAACGCATCATAATATCTCATGCATTGGGTATTGTCTATTATGTTATTTTGATGACTTCGCATAGCATCACAGCCTTCTTTTATCATCGAAGCCATCGACTATATATACGTTACAGGTACGTTGTTTTAGGATTGGTAGCTTAGTCGCTACTAAATACCGCCTTTCCTTCAAAGAATAGCTCCTTAAATGCGGCAACCTTTATTTCTATAGCGGCAACGTAATATCAAAGTTTGTTTGAAAATGTTAAACATTGGTTGCTAGGACACTATAATACGCCACCTAGTTCATATTCATAGTACTCTTAAACAGGTGTACTATGAATTGACTCAATTTACTAGTACGCCACGGTATCTAGTAGTGCGTAGCGACAACCAATCCTTAATCTATGGTAATAAGTCTATAGTTATGCCAGCTTTCAATCTGTCGTTGGGTCAAACCTAAGAAAGATTTCTCCCTCTTACAGGGCTTCTTATAATGAAGTTTGGCGATCAAAAATATCATCATAATCAGATCACAACGTTCAAACAGTTTTCAAATTTTCATTAAGTAAATTTTATCTACATTAGACGGAGATTAGAGTTTAATAAATGGCTTTAAAGTATAATTTAAAGCTGATACGAAAATAATACCAAACTTGCAGTGTTCTAACCACTACATTACAATATTTTGGTCAGATAGCATATTGTGTTATAAATTTCTCCCCAACCAACTTAAGCAATAAATAACAATAAAGATAACATCTTGCACAAAGGATAAATTCTACCAGTTTCAGAACATTAGAGCAGCTATTATGAGCCTGAACGCTATGACATGGCCAATAAAAATAATTGGTCATTTCGACGCAACTCAGCTGTCCTTTGAAATATAAAACGGGGCTTCTACATTGAGTCGACGATATTTCATGTTGGCCACACTAGTGCAATAGTTATGTTAAATTTTGTACACATGACAGACAAATTTGTTGCCCGTCATCATCCATGGTTTTTAAAAATACTGTCGAAACTCTATGAAATTCTAGGATTCAAATTAGTATTAACATAATTAGAATGTAGAATGCAAGCTATCATCATCACCATCATCATTAGCAACCCATCAATGGCTCAATACTGAGCGCAGGTCTCCTTTCAGAGAAGGGTTATAGGCCATAGTCCACCACGCTGGCCCAATGCGAATTGGCGGACTTCACACACCTTCGAGAACATTATGAAGAACTCTCAGATGTGCAGGTTTCCTCACGATGTTTTCCTTCACCGTTGAAGCAAGTGATATTTAATTGGTTAAACGCACTTGACTCCGAAAAGTCAGAGGTGCGTGCCCGGGATCGAACCTGCGACCCCCCGAATAGGAGACCACAGTCCTAACCTAACCACTAGGCTATCACAAATGCAAGCTATATTTGTATCAAATTAATGTAGTCGAAATATTATGATTGTATTGTATTGCCAAATACGACCTACTAGCTGATGCCCGCGACTTCGTCCGCGTGGATATAGTTTTTGAAATCCCACGGGAACTCTTCGATTTTCCGGGATAAAAAGTAGCATATGTCACTCTCCGGGTCTTCAACTATATCCATGCCAAAAATTCACGTCGATCCGTAGCTCTGTTTCGGTGTGATTGAAGGACAAACCAACAAGCAAACACAATTTCGCATTTATAAAATTTAATTAGTACGATGTAGTAAGTCTTTTTTGTCTTCTGTCGCGAGTGCACGCAGGCTCCACATCGGAGCGGCTACTCTGCGCCGTGTCAACGATATTTCATTTTGCGCAGTACTCCGCTACTCCGCTACTCCCCTCGTTTTATTAGATTTTCATTCAACGTTCGTATCACCCCAAACTATTTTTAAAAAGCTATTTAAAAGCATTTTGACGTTTCAATTAGGTTCAATTCCAAATAATATTTTGATTATTTTGAAACATAATTTTTAGCATAAACCCCTGTCTAACTTAGTGTAAAACTAATTCCTATACATAATTTCTAACGTCGATATGGTCGAGCGAAGCAACGGCTGGATCATGTGTCATGCTCGTGAACGGGTTCAACCGGCGGGAATGGGGCTACTTTCTGTGTGCCCGTCTTAACTTTAATTGAATTGTAGTACCTACGCTTTTTTGGAACTTCACCTCATTGTGGAAATATTATATTCTATTCTAACAAAGTTGCATGGGTTAAATCGGCACACCCGGCTGCCCACAAGATAGTATAAAAAACTTATTACAATATTGTAAAATGATTATTTTGAAAAGAGCAACTGCTGAGTTTCTTGCCGGCTCTTCTCAGCAGAATCCGCTTTCCGAACCGATGGTAGAGTCATGACGTGTCATAAGAGCCACAGGTTGGCCTACGTGAAATAAATAATTTTGAATTTTGAATGTTTAACCAACACTTGACTGGCTGACTTTTCTTTTTATTTAGCGCTGTGCAACCTAAATTGCACTTTGTTGTGTGGTATTTATTTATATTATGATTTTGTGGAGTGGATCTTCAATACAGATGTATTATGATGTATTCTGGGGTGCCATTTTACTGTTTAAATCACTAATTATTATGATAGAATTAAAGGAAAATTTTACAGTATAAATGTTGCTGTATCGCATTAACGTGCTGGTTACTGCCAATATGGTTTTGAATGTAAAAGAGTTTATACCAAGAGTTTTACAAGTGTGTAAAGAAATTGATAAAACATTATTAATTTACTTTGATATAACTAGATTTCTTGCCAGTTTTCTCAAAAGAATCTGCTTTCGTTTCCAATGAAGGAGTTACCAATGATTTTAAAGCCACAGTAAGTAGTAATTAATGTAGAATTTAATCATTTTGAATTGAATAGAAACACAAGATACGTCAGCGTATAAACTACAACCGTGCCGCGTTCTAACTGGCCAGGGCTTACCACGTGAGAGATGCTATGTGTAGAGTTCCTCTCCACTCATAACTCGGCTAGAGCTGTCAACTTTAAATTACCTTCACCTTACTCAAGACTACGCCGTCATCTTAAGACGTTGGGGCGTTTTTCTCACGTTTAGGCTAAGCTAGTTTTTCTTTACGCCTCGGTTTTCTTTACATAAGTTACTTACTCGTAATGAAGTAAATGAATAAAATAAAAATAAAAAAATTAAGTGGCACTCGGGGACTGCCGCGGTAAAGCTATTGCATAGCATTTTTTATCAACTTATGCAATTATAATATTTATACAATATTTTTTTGCATATTAAAAATTATGCAAAAAAATAATTAAAAAACAAACAAGAAAAGCGCACTGTCACTACTTCGCGAGTGAGATTCGAACCTGCGACATCTGAAGAAAGCGGCAGCTCGGCCCACTGCGCCAAACAGAGCTAAATGTGAACCTCTAAAATGTTGAACGCTTACTGAACGACGGTGTTAGGTTTTTTTTCGTTACGGAATTTCTTGATTCGGTCGCCGCGCTCAAACTGTTTGTCCTAGTTCAAATCCCGCGATAAAAGCTATGCAATAGCTTAAAAGCCTCTATTATTCAGTAATTAAAGTAATTGATTAAATAATATTTTAAATTATACTTTTGTATCATGTTGTTGATTTGATGTTTTGTCCTTCAATCACGCCGTAACAGAGCTACAGATTGACGTGATCTTTGCATGGGTATAGTTGAGGACCTGGAGAGTGATATAGGCTACTTTTTATCCCGGAAAATAAAGAGTTCCGGAGGGATTTTAAAAGCTAAATCCACGCGGACGAAGACATGGGCATCGGCTAGTAGATAATATATTTTTACAAAAATAAACAAATTAGAGAATACAATGGAGAACTCTCAGGTATGCAGGTTTACTTGCGATGTATTCCTTCATCATATTATGATATTAAATTTCTTGAAACTCACACACATAACTCTGACAAGTCAGCTGGATTCGAACGCCGGACCTTCCGATAAGAAAGTCTTAAGCACCTATAAGTATCGCTGTCAAACCTCTTATTCATTATTTATTATACTTTTTTATTGTTCTGGTTATTTAGACTTTAAGCTGTTATTATCTCTAAGAAAATCGTTTAGGTATGTACGTGAATAAATAATTTGAAGACGATGCTTCTACAGCGCAATGTTTTATTCAAATACGCTGAAAACAAACGAGTGGGATAGTAAGGGTAGAACCACGGTAGAACCAACTATAAATCAGAACTGTAGCAAAAACACTCCGCTCCGCGATATTCTCTCCTATATAAACCTCGAATTAAGCTGAATATTCATCGCGCTACGGAAATAAAAGAGATTTTCTCATGCTTTAGTGTAAATTTTGTTTAACCAGTGGTGCAAGAGACAGGGGGCTATTAAATAATACTTCTTCTTTAGATTAGATGAGCATTGAGCACCCACAGAGTTTCTTGCTGGTTCTTGGTTGGAATATTACTTGAGATTCAATATTCAAAAGCACTTTGTGAAAGTTTGTTTGATTATAAACTTTTCTATTCTTTAATTGAAATTATTATAGTCATAATAGTTATAATCATTTTTAATCAAACTTAATTCATGATAATTTTGTAGCTTGAAATAAATACACTAAAATATTTTTAAAAGTCGCAAGTCGCTTTCGTAAAGGATTTTTATTTGCCAAAAAAGCTCCCTTGAATTAAAAAACTAAAACAAAGGGATTCTTTGGGATTCGTTTAAAAACTACATTCAGGTTGAGATCTATAGATCGTACTCTAGGCTGACTCTATTTAAAACTGAAGCTAGAGAGTGAGACAAATTTTATGTCCTGACATAAATCTGTCTCGTTTTAACTCAGTCTTGAGTCTGAGCTGAGTGTGGGTACCATCTAATAGATCTCAGCCTCAGAAATACTCATAGGGATTAAAAAACTAGCAATGAAACCTGGAACAAAATATCAAAGCGTGGACACTGGACACTGGACAGTGTTCTGAATTCAATAAAAAATAATATAACTATTTGAATGTTATTGGAACGTAAGTTCCATATCGCGCGGTACGGAAGGGGGCTAGACGGAAAAAATTAAGGAACCGACACTCGACACATTTTTGAAACCGACACTTTTTTGTTGAATGTGAATTTTGCATTGTGTTCGGTATTTTGCGATACAACATTGGGTCTCCATAGCCTAGTGGCTCCGGCAGTCGCATAACAGTTCAAAGTCGATGGTTCGAATCCCAGCTCGACAGACTGAATTTTCTATTTTCAATTTTATTTTAAATAATTTCTACATGTGGAATTTTTTAACTTATTAAATTTTTAACTTATAAGTTATAAAAAATTTGGGAAAGGTTCCACATGTAGAAATTGTTTAAAATAAAATTGAAAATGGAAAATTCGGTCTGTCGAGCTGGGATTCGAACCATCGACTTTGAACTGTTAAGCGACTGCCGGAGCCACTAGGATACGGAGACCCAATGTTGTATCGCGAAAATACCGAACACATTGTAATCGAAAGGAACTACGTTCCATCCGAGTGTCCCTTGACAACCTCTCAAGTTTTTTATTATTAATATAGTATTAGATTTTTGTTATGTTATTTAATCTATATAAATAAAAATGAATGTTGGTAAGCGCATAACTCAAGAATGGATGGACCAATTCGGTTAATTTATTTTTTTGTATGTTCCTTAAGGTCCACGGAAGGTTTTAATAATAAAAAAAAAACAAACAAAAAAAAATTATAATAGATAAGTTGGCGGTACGAAGTTCGCCGTGTCAGCTAGTTCAAAATAAAAAATGCCAGATAAACTTTTTCTAAATAATCAATTTTTCCTATTAATGCATACTGTGATGTAGGAGTAGGTAAAAATTGATTATTTAGAAAAAGTTTTTCAATAGAATTGCACATGTTTTAAATTTATAAAAAAATAAATTTAAAATCAAAATCGCTGATATCTTTTGAATTATACCACAAGTCTCCAGTCAACATCGGTTAAAGAGGTTTTATTTTGTTACTTTTTCATAACAATACCTAATTTCGTGGCTTAATTACGGAGCCGGGAAACGCTCTTCATAATATTTTAATATATTCAATTTAATTCCTCTCCTCTTTACGTTCACAATTTCCTTTGTATTGAGCCGGGGCGGAATCCTCAGTTTAGATAGCTAAACTAATATTTAAAATTATACTAATTGTTAATCAGTTAATGGTATTGAAAAACAGAGGGTTCTGCAATTATCTTAATGTGGTTACGCTTCGTTTTGAATTACTGTGTTTTTATTTTATAACGAATAACTAAGCACTTTTTGCATACAGCATATTGCATTAAGAAAGCGTACCAGATAGCATTAAGGTACTTATTCATATACCTCTTTATCAACGACAAAGTTGTGAACACCTAATTCTCCACAAGCGATTGCTTTAATTCTTCGGTTAGGTGCAGGAAAATAAAGAAATAATTTTTTTTTAAAATAAATTTTTTTTTTAAACTGTCAGAAGTTTCCATGTATAATATAGATTAACTAATAATATGATAAATGCGAAAGTTTGTGAGGATGGATGTATGCCTGTTACTCTTTCACGCCACAATTAATGAACTGATTTGGCTAAAATTTAGAATAGTGATAGCTCATACCCAGGATTAACACATGCTACATTTATCCTGGAAAATTAAGGAGTTCCCGCGGGAATTAAAAAAATTTAATCCACGTGGACGAATTTGCAGGCATCATCTAATGTATAATAATTTTGAATTTGAATATTTTTTTTAAATACGATTTGAATGTTTTAATGTTTCCTCGCAGTGACGCAATAACAATGGCGTCCAAAATAGAAGCTACCTTTGTGCCAAATGTTACCGAAATTAATTTCTGTTTAGGCGTGACATGTTCATAAACAGGTAGATTATTTAGGTATTTAATTATAATAATATTATACTGAATGGAAGCGGAATTTTAAAAGTCTTTCTTATTCAATGTCTGAGTCTTGAAAAGCTGTTCAAAGCCTTTGACTCTAAAGGGTCACTTTAGGTACCAAATTGGAAAAAAAAACTTTGCAAATAAGGTCTCACGCGGACTGAATAGTTTGCTCCACAATACAGCGAGATGCCCCGTCGGGACGGACCCGGCAAGTTTGCCGTAAAGGATCTAGGAGTAGTTTGCAAGAGGACTTTGTACGGTGTATTGAATACGTTAACTCATCCTTGGGGGCTTCGGTCACATTATGCTATGTATATATCGACATCGATTGATAGCTTTTCATTATGTGTTTCTGTGGCCCAAGTTTAATCGGACTAGCCCCAATCAACTGAATTTATGACGGCCATTCATGATCAATAATCGTTCATTATTTGTCACGTGTGTTGTTATTTTTAGGGTTCCGTACCCAAAGGGTACCAACGGGACCCTATTACTAAGCCTACGCTGTCCATCCGTCCGTCCGTCCGTCCGTCTGTCAGAGGGCTGTATCTCGGTAACTGTAATAGGTAGACAGTTGAAATTTTCACAGATTGTGTATTTCTATTGCCGCTACAACAACAAATAATAAAAATTAAATTAAATTAAAAAAATTAAATAAAATATTTCCATGGGTACATGGAAATATTTTTATGTAATTTTTTTTAACGGAACCCTAAAAGAGCGAGGCCCGACTCGCACTTGGCCGATTTTTTATGTATTCCGTCGTAATTTTTACACACTTTTATTTACACAACTTTTTGTCAGTGAAAATATTTATTGCCGGTGAGGCCGAGGGTGGGAACAATTAAGCAGATTATATTTCTTGTGCATTCACGCTTATTAAATACTGCACTAAGCTTTACATTTCAAAACCTGTACAGTAATACTAATTGAAATATAAAAGTAATTTGTATTCGTATCTGAAGAGGCACTAGACTTCGTCGACTATCTTTCCTCTATTAGCTTCTTTGTAAGCGTCTTACTTATAGAGGCATTCTATTCTTTTTCAGTTAAATCAATACGAGTTTTTCTTTTGTATTCTTTGCATTTGATTGAACTTTAAACTTTTCAGCTCCCCGTCTGTACTTTGCATCCATAGCTATTAAAACTTGCTCCACAATACAGTCATTATTCAGTTCCCTTGCCATCTCTATTTACATTTTGCCTCCTGATTTCAAAGCAACCTCATCTATTCCGTAATCTACAATAGCCCGTATAGATTCCGGCATTGAACTATTATGATCATCATAATACTAAATATTAATCGGTTCCGTATTTCAATCAATCTCGAATAAGACGCCATCTGTGGCCATTGTGCCATTGTTGCTATTTGTACCATCCGTGCTCTTGACGTGTATTCAAACTCCCCTCATTTACGACTTGAATATCCTTTGAATTGAGACTCTACTCTGTTATAATCAAGGCTTATTTTCATTTAACGTGTAATTATATATAGAGAAATATTAGATTTGAAATTTGTATGAAATGCAGCGGTGCTAGTGAAAGGATTATTGAAAGCTTTCAGCAAAAACAGGGTATTATAATATTTGACGTGCGAATAATAAATGTATTACATGTTTGAAACGCTTATAATTTGGTCGTTAATTTACATGAAGTAGGTAGGTAAATAAAGCTTTAAAAAAACCTTTACAAGACAGAAGAAAGGTAGAATAAGATTGTTGCTACTTGTTTGAGAGGGCCCGTTTTAGACATTGTAGGAATAAGAGTAGATAGCCGTGCTAATAGCGGGTCTGGTCCAGGCTGGATGAAGAAATCACAAGAAAGAAGCCATGGGCTAGCTGATATAAAAATAATCAACATCTTCTAGGTAAGCGCGCTGCATTTAAGGCTTCATCCATAATTACTAAGTGTCATTCCTTAGTCATAGTCATAGAGCCATAGTCTTGCTTGTGCTTATTGTTTTAAGGATAATATATATAATTAAACAACTGATCAAGTGATCAAGGAAAAACAAATAGTACATTGTTCAACGAGGGGTGAAAGTGACCGATTACATACGAGGGTGTCATTTGGGGCCCGAGGCGCAGCCGAGGGCCTTAATACACCCGAGTAAGGAATCGCACTTTCTCCCGAGTGATACATAGTGCTTTATACTACACCTACGAGGAAAATAATAGACAAATCATTTAATTGAAATTCATATCTATTAAAATTTTTACAATTCTCAAACTCAACTCAACTCTAAAAAACTCATGGTAGAATTTTTTCTCGCTTTTCCACTGTAGTAAATCTTCATAAAATGCTTTGTTGTATTTATCGATTTTTAGATTTCTCGGGACATTAATTTTTCACTAGGTATACACAGACATTTTGAATTCACACTGCTATCACCAATAGACATTTTGAGTTCTTAATATAGAGTAAAGTTTATGGTTTCTACTAAAAGCTTGTAAGTAATTTTATAAATTCAAAATTTAGATATAACAAAGTAATGCGACTCGCGCGAAATTTTTCATTTTTTTTAAATACGTAGGTATGACTTGCAGAAAACGCAAGTGGCCAGTAACCACAGACCAGGAACAACAAGATAACAATTTGTTTTTTTTTTAACTTTGTAATCAGTTTTATTATATTTCATAGAATAAGTATGTAATAAAATATGGAACCTCGTTTACTGATATATAGTTTAAAGAATCCTCTTTATAAAGATTATTATTAGTTATTTTAGTCACTATTTTATACATTTTTCTAATTATTTATTTATTAGATACTATGAAAATAAAGAGTCTTGTTTGTTGAAACAGATTTCTATTTTTTTTTATATAACTTTTTTAAGTATTGGTATTACTGAACTGATTTCATCAAAAATTAAAAAAAAATACCACGTGTGTAATGGATTTTCATACAACTTTTCAGCCCGCTAAAGCACGTAAGTAATGAAATTTCATACATTTTTTCAGCCCGCAGATTTGTCTCCACGTAAAGACGTATTTTCTTTCTCGCTCTTTTTCGATATGACACAAATCAGAAGGTACTTTCCGAGTAGGTGTAGTATAAATACATTTGCTTCATCCAAATAAAGTTCTTTGCAATTGTGCATTGTGGAGTCACCGTCCCCTGAGGATGCCCCGGTATCGAAGGGTAGCGTACGTAGATTATGTCGGAGGGTTTGTGTGGTGTTGTGTTGATCCTGTATTTGTTGTACTGAAAGAGCGGCAGTGTACAGTGCGAGCGGCACGTTGTACTATACTATATATTTTTGGTTTGGCGGATTATGGCACAAGAATTTTGTTTTTTCTTGATTATCATGGAATTTCACAATGTAAAGTCACTTCTACCCAATTTTGACCAAGTGCTTGACAAAACACGCATCAGGTAGGGCTCCGTACTCATACTTGTAAAAAAAATTAGCTTATAGAAAAATGTGCTGATACCCGCGACTTCATCCACGTGGATTTCGTTTTTAAAGTCCCTCGGGAACTCTTTGAATTTCCGGGATAAAAAGTAGCCACTCACCATGTCACTCTCCATGAAAAAAATCACGTCAATCCGTAGCTCTGTTGCGGCATGATTGAAGGACAAACTAACAAACCACTAAACACACTTTCGCATTTATAATATAGGTATCATAGTATGATTAGGAAAATTTTATTAATAATAATAATTAGAGACAAAATAATATGAATGCTGAGCTATAACCTCCATCATTAAAGACGTGTCGCATCGAAGTAATAAAGCTTGGTCGAATTTATCTGGTTGCCGTACAGTTTGTCGTGATCATTTCTGTTACCATAAACTATGTGCTATAACCACAAGCTATAACAGCCGTTTTTTTTTTCGAAAAACTATTTCAAAAACCTCACAATTATTTTAAAATAATCATTATTTTGTCCTATGTCATCGTCTCATTCTAGGAGGTGTTACCTAGGTAATTTTTAACCTAATTTCCCTTTATTTTAATTTTATTTCCCTAAATTTTATTATTAAAATTTGAGTAATAGCGGTAACAAGTTTCTTTACGAGTATCTTAGACTAACTTTTTTCATACTCACAGCCTGAGCTTCGTTCATGTAAGTTCGATTTTTCAAACTCTTATTTTACCCCCTTAGGGATTCAATTTTCAAAAATCCTTTCTTAGCGCATTCCTACGTCATAATAGCTAACTGTTTGCCAAATTTTCAGCTTGATCCGTCCATAGTTTTAAGCTGTCTAATTTTTTGAAAATACATTATAGCCTATGTTACATCCTGATCACTTAGCTTTCTATTGGTGACAAAATGGTTAAAATTGGTCCAGTAGTTACAGAGCCTATTCGGTACAAACAAACAAACAAACAAGCGAACAAACAAAAAACATCTTTGCTCTTTATTTATTAATTTATTATTTTTTTACTAGCTGATGCCCGCGACTTTGTCTGCGTGGATATAGTTTTTAAAATCCCGCGGGAACACTTTGATTTCCCAGGATGCCTATTTCACCCTCCAGGTTCTCAACTATACCTATCCAAAAAATCACGTCAATCCGTAGCTTTATTGCAGCTTGATTGACGGACAAACCAACAAAGAAACACACTTTCGCATTTATAATATTAGTATGATATATTAGTAAGGAAGACTTAATACCACGATAATAAAGGCGATCTAATTAAATTTTAGAACACAAAAGTACATAATATTTCCTGTAATTTACTTTATTTTACTTTTAATTTTGTATTTTAACAGGTTTTTATATGGGCCCCTGACCTGCAATAAAATGATTTTATTATTACTTATTTATTTAATTAGATCGCCGCCGGTAGAAACTAATGTTGGTTACATTCGTATTGTAATATTAATTATTCTTCATTACTAATATTATGAATGCAAAAGTGTGTTTGTTTGTTGGTTTGTCCTTCAATCACGCTGCAACTAACTACTGATCGACGTGTTTTTTCACATGGGTATAGTTGAGAACCTGGAGGGTGACATAGGCTACATTTTTATTCCGGAAAATCAAAGAGTTCCCGCGGGATATTAAAACTAAATTCGCGCGGACGAAGTCGCGGGCATCGGCTAATAATTAATAGAATTTCAAATCATATAATTTTTTTGTTATAAATATAAATAATATTATGCAGTGGGTATCCAGTTTTTTGACGTCAGTTTATATAATCGAACGATATATAAATAGTAGGTAGCAATTCAAGATAAAAAATATTTCTTAAGAACTAACACCTACGATCAAGAAACGGAATGATTACAATATAGCATGTATGGGTATAAGAGTATTTAGTGACACCGTGAACACTTGACTTTTTTTCATGAAATTAAAAGTCATACTAATAATAATTAGGTAAATAGACAAAAGTGATTATCATAAACCTTCCGAACCTAATTAACATTATTAATGGGAGTAAGGAAACTTACAACCACAATATTTAGAAAATAATATTATGTAAAATAACATACCCAAGAATAACGTCGAAAACGTACCTTATAAATACACAAATCCCAAATATTACACCACCGTCCAACACAACAAAACAACGCACAACTTTGCAATAATATTTTCCGAAAAGTTTGCAAACTTTCGTCCAGCAGAATCGCCTACAGGCATCAAACACGCGCGCAGGCTTCGACGACCAGAGAGGTACTAAACCTACCCCTATACTACACCCCAAAGCCACCGTCAAAGGGAACCAGTCGGTTACATCGTAAGATCCAAATTTGATCGCAGCATCGCTAAGACAGGTCGTTGGCTATTTAGTGGGGTGCATCACGCATGCGTTCGATGCAGCCTGCATTACCTTTTGGGGTATGCCTTTGTATTTGGACATTTCTCATCTAGATTGTCTCGCTAGTATTAATATTATCCATTGCTATCCCATATCTATTTTGTTTGTGTAAATATTTAGACTAGAAATACCTCCTATCTAATTTGTTACTAAGTTTACTGTTTTTTCTGGGCAGGAAAAGAATTTTATCATACTAATATTATACATGCGAAAGTGTGTTTGTTCGTTGGTTTCTCCGTTAATCACGCCGCAACAGAGCCACCGATCGACGTGATTTTTTGCATGGGTATAGTTAAGGACCTGGAGAGTGACATTTGTTTTTTTATCTCAAAAAAACAACGACTTTCCGAGGGATTTTAAAAACTAAATCCTCGCGGATGAAGTCGCGGGCATCAGGTAGTTAAAAATAATTAAGAGCCAACTTCACCCTCGCCGATTTAAGCTTAACCGAACCAATTAATTTAATGTTCTAACAGGTTTTATATTAAAACTGTTAGAACATTAAAATTTTGTTGGTTAAACGGAACTCGGCGATGGTGAACTAGCCCTTATAACCATTGACGATGGGATGCGGATAAATCTAACTTGCGTTTTTGGCACTTCCGAACTTGTTGATTTTCTGTTTCATAAGACACTAGTAATTTTATGAGACTTTGGAACTTTTCATAGGAGGTCAGTGAGCATTTTTTTGATTAGGGTTGCGTACCAAAACTGCAAAAATGGAACCCTGGTGCGAATTTCTCCGTCCGTTCGTCCGTCCGTCCGTCCATTCGTCTATCACAGTCGATTATTTTAGAATTTATTAAAGCTATCGACGTGAAAATTGGAATAGTTGTATATAATAGTAGCCCAACGTCATTGAAAAAAAATCAAAAATTATTTTTAGTTTAATTACCGAATGGGGTATATGAAAGGACTTTAACGGTAAAGTCTAAATCAGATTTTTATTTATTTTTATACATAATAGTTTTTGATTTATCGTGCAAAATGTCGAAAAAAATACAGTTTCCTTTTTTACAATCGAAAAATCAGAACAAATAGAGGTTCATGTATATTTTAAAGAAAAATAACACCAACGCTCTATCTAAATTTTTTTGATATTCACAATAAAAGTCTACAAACAAAGATAGCGATTAATATAAACAAAAAATATGATTAAGCAAATTAATTATAATAATAATATGATTATCGTTTTACTTGAATAGTTTTACTTCTGGAGTACGGAACCCTTGGTGTACGAGTCCGACTCGCACTTGGCTGGTTTTTGTCAATGGTACCATTCTTCAACGAATATTTTCAGGAAACGTGCCTTTACTACGCAACGTTTGTACTGAACGTGCTAAAGTCATGGTTTTATTTAATTTCTTGATTTATTTGTCCCTACAATTTAAGCTAAAACATAAAAATGTACAGGAGGGGAGGGAATTTTTGTTGCCTTTTTAGGGTTCCGTAGTAAACAAGGAACCCTTATAGTTTCGCCATGTCCGTCCGTCTGACTGTCTGTCTGTCTGTCCGCGGTTTAGCTCAGAGACTATTGGTACTAGAAATCTGTAATTTGACAAGGGTATAATTAATATCAATCACGTCGACAAAGTCGTGAAATAAAATTGTGAAAAATATTTTTTTTAGGGTACCTCCCCTACATGTAAAGTGGGGATGAATTTTTTTTTCTCGTTTATCCTATAGTGTGGGGTGTCGTTGAATAGGTCTTTCAAATATATTGTGGGTGTGGGAACATCATTTTTCAATTCATGGATCCGTTGTGAAATATGATCTTTTAAAGTGCTAAATTTTATTAGTCAAGTGTCCCCCCCTCTGCCAGCTAAATGGTTGTATATAGGATACAAGAAAAAATTCACAGCAGTAGTATATATTATAATGAATTTTAAAGGAAAACTATCACGGCTAAGTAGGGTTCATTAGTTAAGGAGTTATATCTGTTTTTTCTAAGTTAGGTACACGTAGTGTAAGTTGCATATTTTGTCGAATATTATAGTATTTAAACCATGGAACTCAAAATTTATTCAATATTCATAAATAAAACAAAAACACTAAAATAGCAGGGCTCGTTCGTCGTGAGCATACGGTCTTTTATCGGGTCTCTTCGAGTCTCCGGTGGCCAGCCCTGTTGGCAACGACTAAGGACATCGGCGGACCTAGCTGTGTGCTGTATATTGAAAACCTACTTCATTTCGGACTTTTTTAAAACCTTTCATCACCGCGGTGAACATTGAAACATCTCGCTGTGTTGTGTTGTGCATGTGCCATTACTAAACTCTTACGAACAGTCATCCACGTGCTACATGGGTGTAATCATCGACGCTGGGAAATGCGCCTGAAAAGTCAGTCAGTCACCGAGCTTGGACATCTCTCCGGTAACCCGTAAGTACCCGCCTCTTGTCCAAGCCAAATTTTGGAACGAGTGAACTTTAGGTTTTCACATCGACGGAACTCATTAACTTTCGTGTCCGAACCCAGATAACGTCACGGGACTCCTAGCTCCTACTAGACCCGTGTCGATACATCTTTTTGGAATCCTAGGTCAGCAATAATATTTGAGACTTTCAACTACGGAACCCTACACTGCGCGTGGCCCGACACGCACTTGGCCGGTTTTTTTTTCTAACAAGCAATACAAATGCTACAAACAGTTGTCTGTGCTATACAATGACAACAAATATACCAGTTTGTTCCACTACAAGAGACAAGAGGAAACACAACCCTACAAAGCGCATTGTACTTACGGTGTCCTCACTCAGTGAAGAGAGATTCATTAACATAGAACAATGTAACGTAATTACGTTATTAACGATTAACACAGGAACAGATTGTGGGGATCTCGATTGAATGGGTTTTGTATTTTACGTTTCCGGACTTTTAGATGTGAGACAAGCATTTTCTTCTGGCTTAAAGGATGTTTTTCCAATAAGTCACAGAATTCCGAGAAGTCAAGGGCGTTCGTATCCTGTATACATAGCATAGTATTGTAAACTTGTTTTGAAAAGAGCAACCGCCGAGTTTATTGCTGGTTCTTCTCGGCAGGAAGGGAATACCGAACCAGGTGGTAGACTCATCGACGATTCAACCAAAGTTACCTAAAGTTAAGTTAAAGCACTTGTAAAAAAGTTTATTTGAATAAAGAAATATTTCTATTCTATTCTATTCTATGTAGTAGAAAGACAACCTACTCCCAAGAAACGCTTCAGTCTAACGTTTCTGAAACGCGCCGCTAAGGTTTTTTTTTTTATTCGATGACAAGCTAGTCCTTGACTGCAATCTCACCTGATGGTAAGTGACGATGCAGTCTAAGATGGTAGCGGGCTAACTTGGAAGCGGTATGGCAGTGAACATTCAACCCATACCCCTTCTACACGCCATCGTGCCGGAACGCTAAATCACTTGGCGGCACGTCTTTGACGGTAGGGTGGTAACTAGCCACGGCCAAAGCCTCCCACCAGACCAGACCAGAGACAATTCAGAAATTATAAATTCCCAAATTGACCCAGCCGGGAATCGAACCCGAGACCTCCCAGTTATAAGACTAAGCGCTCACCACTGAGCCAGGGAGGTCGTCAAAAATGTGGTGGTGAAAAGGTGTGGCCCTTCCAGCATGTTTTTTTCCTGCCACCTATAATAATATGAGTACCTTCAAGGCAACAGAGAATCAATGATAGAGTACCTTCTATCATTGATTGTCGTCGGTAGATTATCGATGATAAGAGATGGCTTAATCTAGCTATTACCTCATAAAATAAACATAATTACAAATCGAGTTCATATCAAAAGCGAGACGTCGTATGTATATTGTATATCTACCTTAAATATGTTTCGAGGAATTCGACGTAGGTAATGAATAAATCTGTGAATTTCCGAGTACCGACTGGAATATTACAGATTTGACGTTAATTGCCTTCGATTTAGTTATTTTGGCGCTAAAATGCTGTCCTTGATCAAGAAGCTTACTTTTTAGGCTTAGGTTTTATTTAAAATTTGTGAAAACAGAGGACCATGGTTAATTTTTATCTATCTACTACCTTTAAAGGAGCTATTCATGTATATATTATGTATAAATTATATAATCTGAATCATCTACAAGGTTAAAATAGCGCAGGTAGGAAATCGGGCGGTCCCGGAACCAGAAGAACCCGGTTCGAGTCCAGATGATTATTTTTTCCCTTTTTTTTTTTCAAGTTCCTTCTTTTCTGAGAAAAAATGTTATTATATTTCCTTAAGATCGAAAAATATTATTCATTTATTTCATCAGTAAGTAATTCATATCTAAATATAATTTCCAAAAAACACGATTTACCAAAAAAAAACTGAGAAAAGCTCGGTCGTCCAGGTACTTATATTTAAATTACACACATCTGGTCCGGGAAGTTTTCCTCTTTTTGTTTCATAGAGCCTCGTGTGCTCTTCTGGTCACAGGTCCAGCGGGAGATGCCAGCATGCAGGTTGAGGCAAGTGACGCTGTCTTATGCTTCCCTGAGAATAATTCTTTACAGCGAAATATTATTGTACGTAGAAAGTAGTTGGGGTTTGGATAAGGGTGCATTTATATCCAAAAAAACTTTTTTGGCTAAACAAAAGTGAAGTGTAATAATTTCCGGGTTAATTTTTAACCGACTTCAACTTCTGGCGACCGCGCACCCGAAAGCGAAGTGTTGGCAGTCCCGCTACCGGTAGGTGGACCAACGACATCAAACGAGCCGCAGGGAGCCGCTGGATTCAAGCGACGCAAGACCGAGACCTGCGGAAGTCCATGCAAGAGACCTTTGTCTAGCAGTCTATCGGTTGATAAAGACGAAGAAGGATTACCATAAGGCACATGCAAAGCGTCATTTTATCCCCCCTCAGGTACAGTCATCTCTCCGTACGGTATTGATAAATTCGATTGATTCAATTGATGTAGTGCCAGAGATTACTTCTCCCCTCTCTCCTTATAATTATTTCTGTAAGATTCCTGACCGCGTCCGTCGTTGATTTAGTTACTGGGTGCAGTTTTGATAATTGGAAAACTGAATTTATTTTTGATGTGATTAACTGGATTTAATTTGAATCTATACCTATTAATAATTCAATAATTAAAAAGCCCGCAGGAACCCTCTGTTATTCACTATGTCACTCTCCAAGTCCTCAACTTTACCCACACAAAAATTACGTCGATCCGTCTGTCCGTACTGCGTGATTGCAAGACAACCCAACAAACCAAAAACACACTTTCGCAATTATAATATTATTATTAGTTAGGATACGGAGGCTATTCAGACTAGAGCGCGTTTATTTACTGTATTTACCCAATGTTTTTAGGCAAGACAATATCTATACATATAATAAAACTGTAACTGGAAGATTTCTGTACATTTAATATATTTTGAAAATTTTAATTGGGGGATGCTTTACTATCGATACTGAGCCCAAAACAGATTTTTATTTAATTCTTGTCTGTTTGTCTGTTTGTTTGTCCTTCTTTCACGTAAAAACTACCGCACAGATTTCTACAAAATTTTATACCGTGGTAGCTTATTACTCGAGTCAACATCTAGGCTACTTTTTATCCCGGAAAATCAAGGAGTTCCCGAGGGACTTTAAAAACTAAATCCTCGCGGACAAAATCGCGGGCATCAGCTAGTTCTTTGATAAAGTGATCTCTAGCCTGCTAGTTTCCCTGAATTTTGAACTCATGTCCAAAGTAATGGTTTGTTTTCATAGCTTCGAAACCATCACAATTTTTTCCGCTATGTAGTTGATTGTATTCCATTATAAATTAGCTTTCATTGGAAAATTTTAGTCTTCCTGTCATTTCAAATATTATTACATACTAGCTGATGCCCGCGACTTCGTCCGCGTGGATTTAGTTTTTAAAATACCGCGGGAACTCTTTGATTTTCCGGGATGCGATTGTCACCCTTCAGGTTCTCAACTATACCTATCCAAAAAATCACGTCACTCCGTAGCTTTGTTGCAGCGTGATTGACGGACAAACCAACAAACACACACACTGGCATTTATAATAATAAGTTTAGTAAGGAAGAATTAATACAACGATAATAAAGGCGATCTGATTAAATTGTAGAACACAAAAGCTTCTATAGTGACTTAAATATGATAGTTAGATATATTCCTTCCGGGACTTTTTTGTAGAGGATAATGAGTACTTTAATCATGTGGCACATAATTTTTATGTATCATCAATAGTTTTCTCAGCACAAGCCAAATAATGCATTTTATTGGCAAAATGTTGCTACTTTGGGTTACATTATTGCAATTTTCTTAAAGATCTCTTATTTTTTTTAAATAAATTATAGCCTTTGTTACTTCGTGATAAATTAGCTTTCTATTGGTGAAGAAATTATTAAAATCGGTTCTGTAGTTACAGAGCCTATTCGGTGCAAACAAACAAACAAAAAAATATTTCCTCTTTATAATATTAGTATAGATTTATAATTTTTATTCATCAGAACGTGTACAATATACCTTATACACGTTATAGTAAAGTAATAACTCTCTATATTATAGTAAGAAGAACCTTTATTCGTAGATCTCAAAGAATTTAGTAGGTATCTATCTGAAATATTCAAGACCAAACAGCAATTTTTCTTTTCAATGTACTCATTCAACTATAAAAATATTAATCCACAAACTATTCATCAAAAATTTTGAAGATGGTTGTACCACTTCAATGTTATTGAATACCTAAACTATTACTGAAATATCAAAGGGAAATTGCTTTAAATCGATTTACAGTTGAACACACCACTGGGCACCTGAAAATCCATGAAGTTCACGCGATTTTGTGACCTAGTGTGTAAGAAAAAGATGCGAATTTCCTGTGTAGTAATTTAAGTAGATTCGGTTGGTCATTATAATTTGAGGTGTACACGCATTAGCTATTTACCAGCCGGGAGCTGATAAGTAGGCTTCAGTGCACATCTATTGACGATCGTTTCTATGCGTAAGCAATGTTGTATACCTTTCATAGAAGCTCTCATAAAGCCTCGTTCAAAGGTGATATTTCAAGGATCAGCTTGTATATATAACATAATAAAAGATGTTTTTAGCAACGTTCGTGAAATACCATTGAATATTTTCAGTGGTTTTTAACCGACTTCAAAAAAAGGAGGTTCTCAATTCGTCGGAATCTTTTTGTTTATGTATGTTCACCGATACTCGAAGACGCCTGAACCGATTTGAAAAATTCTTTTTTTGTTTAAAAGGAAAACTTCCCAGGTGGTTTCATACAATTTTTTTCGTCAATATAGGTTTCGAACATTCGTATAATTATTCGTATAAACAAATTTTTGCACGAATCATAGTTACCATGCGGTAACTATAGTGATGAAATGATTTTTTAAAGAAGTTTTTGATAAATGACAAAAGATTCATTTTACTAATAACAGAGCAAAATATAGCCACTGCTTATATTATAACAAACCCGCAGTCAAGTCAACCAAACTCCATCTCATCGGCGTCGAATAAAAACAAAAACACGCAAAAAGGCAACAAAGCCTGCCTGAAGAGAGAACACTGTAAACCCTTCCGACACCACTGTGACGGGAGAAATTCATGGAATCTACGCAAATCACATTCAAATCCCGACCTTAAATTCCGAAAATACGATTCAAACTCCCTAAAGCGACAATTGCCCAAACATTTCACATGTCCGTACAAAACAAAAAATAGATACAACCCTAAAGACTACACTGTATCACAATCAAAATAAGGCACAGTTTCGTTAAGCATAATAGTCGAGGCTAGGGTTGCCTAGAATTGCAAAGTTCTCTCTGCGAACTTTTGTTTTGCTGATAGTGGATAAATATTATTCGAAACTAGTTTTGGCCAGTTGATTTCAGTTTCAAACGGCGGATTTTGATTAAAAGTCGCAACGTTCACTTTGTATGTTTTAGAGCTAAAATATGATTTTTGGAGCAAATTGTTGCTCTCATATTAGAATTCTCTTTGCCATCTCGTGGCTTGGCTGATGAAACGGTGAACAGCCTTTTCAAAAGCAAACAATTAATGTCTAAAAATTGATACTGTGCCCAAGCTTTATACGGTATAATTCTACTTATGCGTAGATTAATTGGGTCCTAGATTCTCGTGTTGGACAAGTTATCATGGGAAATATTATTTCCTTTAAAAAAAAAGAATGTCAGCCAAGCTGAGAGGTTGAGTAATATCCTCCTATCCCCTCCAAATAAGCGGAAAGCTTGTGCTAGGAGTGGGTACGACAACAGTGCAACGGGTGTTGCAAAAAAGATGACGAAGTGTTTTACAGAAAAAAATAGTAAGTTAAAGCGAATATACGTACTTACTAAAATAAGTCACTTATTGCACTTTCACCTCCACTTAAACAGAGCAAATAATCTCTATCAAAATAAATAAATAACAAAATGAAACATTTTCAAAAAAAAAGCCGGCCAAGTGCGAGTCGGACTCGCGCACCGAGGGTTCCATACTCCAAAAGTAAAAGTAAAACGATCATATTATAATTATTTGCATAATTATCGTTAACTTTGTTTGTAGAGGTTTATTGTTAATATTAAAAAAAAACTATGCTAGTTAGAGCGTTGGTTATATTTTTCCTGTAAAATATACATAAACTTCTATTGAAAATAATTATTTCAGATTTTTCGATTGGTAAACTTCGGAGATAAGGGGGGGGGGGGGACGGTATTTTTTTCGACATTTTGGCTGATTACTCAAAAACTATTATATATAGAAATAAATAAAAAACTGTTTTAGAATGCACAAGTAAAGGCCTTTCATATGATACCCCACTCGGTATAATTATCTTACTTTGAAAGGACATGGCCAATTTCTATATGGGCGTTCGAACTTAGTGTACACCAATGACTTTTGGTGTTATAAATTCGTGATTATAGGCACATTAAATTGCTATAAATAAAAAAACTCACAGAACTTGTCATTACAACAGACTAGACGTAAACATTTAAGAGTATAGATTTTGATTAAAAAACTTAAGGCGCTTTAAAGTAGCGAAAAGTTGCGAATTATTACGGTAAACTGATATGGTTGTAGTAATAATAGGTATTTAAACAAGTTAAAGGCCACCTTCTCATCAGAAAATATGATGCATGCGGTTAATATCGCATACCTTAATTATTATATAAAAATAAATCAGAATAAGTTTTTTTTTTCTCCAATTTCATAACTGTGTTTGAGCAATGTTTATCCAACGCGAAATTCTTGTTTGATAGTGTGCAGAAAGTGAGGATATGAGATGCCTTTGCAACTTTTGCATGGCTACTCCGCAGTTGATGCACCTCATAATGATCACAAAACAAATCCAAAACGCAATGCAAATCAGAGACCAGTGTTAATAGCAAGGTAATCGAGTGGTAGAAGGTATCAGTCCGTAGAGATAAGCAGGGGTCAAAAATATTAGAAAATAACTGCAAAAACACAAACACAGTAGTAGGTACAACGAGCGCAAGCGCAACGAAGAAACGGCAAAGGCAAAGCAATCAACGATCATTAATTGACGTTTGACAGCTATGACACATTGTCAAACACGTGAACGCGTTCCGTTTTATGTATTAAGTTGCAGAATGCGGGAATGGAATTAAATAATACTCATTTTTACATATAGCATTGTTATTTTTAATACAATATTGTTTTTTTTTCATTTCTTGAATGCAAATAGTATCAATAAAGACAGTTTGGATATGAATAAAATGTTCCTAGTAAAAGCATTTGTCATCCAAATAACGTGTCTACATAAGTAATACGCATGGTAAGGAACGTCCATTATTTGCTACAGTTTTCTCTATGTTAGTTATGGCGGAAGTTGACGAATTTATCCTGTATTCCTTATTATTTTGAAATAAAAACTGACAAGTTCAGAGAGGTTAAAAACTACATAATAATTCATCTTTCTATTTTTAATATTTAATACTATGTTCTATGTATGTGTACGTGGAATGTACTTTTTTGCCATCTCCTTTCAAACCCCTGATTTTCCCCCTTTTTTAATTAAACTAAAATAATTTTCGCGTTGATTTTATTTTTCATGTAAAATATACATAAACTTCTATTGACCATAATTATTTCAGATTTTTCGATTGGTAAACTTCGGAGATAAGGGGGGGAGGGACGGTATTTTTTTCGACATTTTGGCCGATTAATCAAAAACTATTATATTATCTAGAAATAAATAAAAAACTGTTTTAGAATGCACAAGTAAAGGCCTTTCATATGATACCCCACTCGGTATAGTTATCTTACTTTGAAATTTCAAACTCCGATTTTCCTCCTTTTTTAATCAAACTAAAATAATTTTCGCGTTGCTTTTATTTTTCATGTAAAAAATACATAAACTTCTATTGACCATAATTATTTCAGATTTTTCGATTGGTAAACTTCGGAGATAAGGGGGGGGAACGGTATTTTTTTCGACATTTTGGCCGATTATTCAAAAACTATTGTATATAGAAATAAATAAAAAACTGTTTTAGAATGCACAAGTAAAGGCCTTTCATATGATACCCCACTCGATATAGTTATTTTACTTTGAAATTTCAAACCCCCGATTTTCCCCCTTTTTTTAATAAAACTAAAAATAATTTTTGATTTTTCTTTATTCCAATGATTTTGGGGCCACTATTATACATAACTATGCCAAATTTCATGTCGATAGCTTTAATAGTTACTGAAATAATCGACTGTGACAGACGGACGGACAGACGGACGGAGAAAGTCTCACCATAAGGGTTCCATTTTTACCATTTTGGTATGGAACCCTAACAATTGGGTATTTCACTGTAGGCAAAATGTTGATATTCATAATTGAAAATGCAACATTTAAGAATAATATTTGTAAGAACAGAAAATAAATCGGTCCAAAAACAAATAAGTTATAGAGCTTTAAAGTTTCCTGTTAGACAGAGAGAGCGCTAATGAACTGTGATTTCACAATTTTTTCGTTTTAGAAAGAGACAGATACAGTCACAGTAAAACTGCTTATAATTCTGAGACTAGTAAATATATTTAAAAAACAGAAATGACATTGTGTTATAATATTTAAAAACGTTATTTTTTATATAGCATTTTTTATCAACTTATGCAATTATAATATTTATGCAATTTTTTTTTTGATGCAAAAAAATAATTAAAAAACAATCAAGAAAAGCGCACTGTCACTACTTCGCGAGTGAGATTCGAACCTGCGACATCATACACCATACGGTAAAGAAAGCGGCCGCCCGCCCACTGCGCCGAACAGAGCTACTTGTGAATCTCTAAAATGTTGAACGCTTACTGAACGACGGTGTTAAGTTTATTTTCGTTACGGAATTTCTTGATTCGGTCGCCGCGCTCAAACTGTTTGTCCTAGTTCAAAGCCCGGGATAAAGCTATGCAATAGCTTAATAAAATAATATCAATCAAATACCCAATTCATAACTTAGAAAGCTCTTACAATATTCAAAGCATTTTACAAACGCCTGTCATAAATCGTTCCACGCACAACATTGGTGCTAGCACTGACAAAGCGGACAGCATAAAGCATTCAATAAAAATCGCATCGTGCCAATATAAACTGGAGTTTGCAGATGCCGATGATATTGAAAACTACAGATATATCCTGGCATGTTTAACTTGAGCTTGACGCAGTGATAGCCTAATGGTTAGTACTGCGGTCTCCTATTCGGGGTGTCGTAGGTTCGATCCCGGGCACCTCTGGCTTATCTAAGTTATGTGTGTTTAAGAAATTTAAATATCACAAGTTTCAACGGTGAAGGAAAACATCGTGACGAAACGTGCACAGCTGAGAGTTCTTCATAATGTTCTCAAAGGTGTGTGAAGTCTGCCAATTTGCATTGAGCCGGCATGACAAATCATGGCCTGTAACCCTTGTCTGAGAGGAGACCTGCGCTCAGTAGTGGGCCGTTTATGGGTTGCTGATGATGTTTATGATAACTTGAACGCTTTTAAGACAAGAATGCGGTCTAAACTAGACCTCATTATCGCTTATAATCAGTCGACCTGCTATGTCGTAGTCCAGTGCGTAGCCTTTCAGCTGTGGATTATGAATTCTGGGTTCGTCTTGGGTCCCGGAAAAATTGAGTTTTAGGTTAGGAAATACTCAGTAGCAGCCCGGAGTCTGTAAGTTCTACGCTTTCTGGTATCTCTCCGATCGTATCTAATTGCTGGTTTATTAGACTAATATCTGGGTGACCGAGCTTTGCTCGGTTATTTTTTTTTGGTATATCGTGTTTTTTGGAAATTATATATTAAAAAAGTAATAAATAATAATAATAACCATCTGAGGCGACTGGGGTTCCGTGGCAGTTCGCTCGCGGCCAAGATGCAGAAAGCGGTGTTGCTAGACTCGGCTAGGATAGTCCGTCGGTTTCTCAGCCTGTCGCCCTGACCCCCGGCCGTCTGGTCTCCCCTGCCGGGGCGTAATCCTCCGCCCACTACAAGTATTTATTTATGTAATGTATGTGTAAGTTTATTATATGTGTATATATTTATGTTTATTATATTTCCCTTTGGTTTTATATGTATTTATATTGTACGCGGGTGTGAGAGTAAAGATATATAAAAATAATAATAAAATAAAATATAATCGTCTTGGACTCTGGTTTCGGGACTGCCCGACTTACCGAGCCATCGGAAATTTATAAATGATGGCGAAATTTACCTTCGTATTCTAATGATATTGTAAGGGGTTTTTCATTGCCTGAAAACACGGATAAAACGAACTTTTCTAAAAATGAAATCTAGCTAGATCGATTTATTGCCCCCGAAACCCCCTGCATACCAAATTTTATGAAAATCGTTGAAGCCGTTTCCGAGATTCAGATTATATATATATATACGAGCAATTCTTGTATACACATATATATATACAAGAATTGCTCGTTTAAAGATATTAGATAGATTAGATGAGAGTTAGGGAATAGAAAGTTCACCTGTGTCTGCGCACTACGCGCACACACCTGTGCAACATTACATCCCCTTCAACTAAGGTCAAGCTAGAATTTGGAGTGGGTACGACAATTATTGCTACGGATGAGGTTTGAATCGACGCGTCGTCGATCTTTCGGTCCAAAATTCACTATAACAATAAATGTCTTCTTCTTCTTCTAAATATATATATAAAAGGAAAAGATGACTGACTGACTGACTGATATATCAACGCACAGTTGAAACCACTGGACGGATCGGACTGAAATTTGGCATAAAGATAGATGTTATGAAGTAGACATCCGCTAAGAAAAAATCCGATTTTTTGAAAATTCAACCCCTAAGGATTTGAAAATTAAATTAGGTTTTAAAACTTTACGTGAGCGAAGCCGCGGGCAAAAGCTAGTCGTTCTATAAAACTTAGAAATACTAAACTTAAATAAAACTGGATGATGGATTGACGCCCTGGGAACGGGGACGGGCTCTAATGTGGGACGCAACGTGCGTCGACACATCGGCCCCGTGTCATATCAGGGAGACAGCATCAAGACCGGGAGCCGCAGCTGAAATGGCTGAATCCTGTAAGCGGCGCAAGTACGCCTCTCTGATCGAGAGTTACATATAATTTGTTCCGTTTGCTGTGGAGACCCTACGGCCATGGAGTCAAAGTGCAAAAAAAATTTTACGAGACATTTCACCGCGGTTAATTTCCTCATCTGGTGATAGAAGGGCTGGCTCATTTTTTGCGCAAAGGATCAGCCTGGCTGTCCAGCGCGGAAATGCAGCCAGTATTCTTGGCATCATTCCACGCGGGCATGATTTGTACAGTAATTAGATTAGTTTAGCTATAAGTTTTTTTGTAACATTTCAATAAAAAAAAACTTAAATATTGTTGAGGAAATAAACTAAACAATAAAATTCGTAGTTTAGCTTTTTACAAATATTTTTAGTATGTCCAACTTATCTATTACTTACATTTTGTACACACTATCATTGGCGGACTATGAAATTGAACAGCAGCACAAAATGAATTATTTTATCGTCGATTCTCGGTTTAGGACACGACCGACGGTATTGGAGATTTCAATGTAGCGTTGGCCACAAATCGTGTCACGCAATTTATTGCAATTTGGCCTTTGTGTCGAGTGCTGTAAAACTCATATTACGTGATGTCCGCGTCGCCAGTAAACTAAGATTACACACTTGTTGGGTGGCTTCCAGATATGGTACTATTGTGGTTTGATTAATAAAATGTTCGCTGTGTGAATATTATTATCGCCCGTTTGCCGCAAAACTGTTAAGTATAACGTTATTATCTTAAAAATACCGATTAAAAAAAAAACGTCTAAAGGTTTGAAAATTATTAAAATCTTGGTTTAAAAAATTTTATTTTAAAATCTTATTCGAGTTTACTTTTCAATAGATAGATATTTGCGATTTTTTTTTTCCAATTTTTTAAGTTTCTTTTCAGTTAATGTAGTTTTAGTTTTAGTTCTAATTAATCTAATTTTTCTTAATCTGTTTTAGTTTTCATAGATCATGAAAGGGTAATTCTTTTAATTCTAAATCTATGGTCTTAAGTAAATCCTACAATGTCTCTACAAATATTTCATGCAGTAATTTTTACAAATTATATCCCAATAAATATTTATATAAAATGGCGAAAATATATAAAGTTACTATCTTCGATTGCCAGGTCTATCCTTCCAAATCCTTACTTCGTTACTAATATTATAAATTCAAAAGTCTGTATGTTTGATGGTTTGTTGATTTGTTCTTCGATTACGCTGCTACAGAGCTACGGATCGACGTGATTTTTTGCATGTGTATAGTTGAGGACCTGGAGAGTGACATAGGCCATACATACCTTTTATTCCGGAAAATCAAAGAGTTCCCGAGGGATTTTTAAAACTAAATCCACGTGGACCAAGTTGCAGGCATCAGCTAGTATTATATAAATTATAAATACGAAAGTGTGTTTGTTTTTTGTCTGTTCTTCAATGACGTAGCAACGGAGCCTAAGTATAATTAAGGATTTGGAGAGTGAAATAAGCTACTTTTTATCCCAGAAAATCAGAGGGTTCCCGGGAGATTTTGAAAAACCACACATGAACGATGTTGCGGGTTAAAGCTAGTTATCTAATCATCCTGGGGGCTAAACAACTTGTGTCATAAGGTACAAGTTAAATTAACACTGGAGTTAACTTGGAGTTGATCGAGTCGACTCAATCGCGCCGATTGAGTTACTATCAGAAATCGTCAGATTGATCTCGCGTAACCTAATCTTATTTATATCGTAACATTTCACGGATGTACGAAATTATGGCGATGGCATTAGATTAACTTAATTATTTTAGCGTTACTTTAAAAATGAACCGAACATTTATAAGGTTTTTATACAAAGTAAGCACTTTTTAAAAATTTGAAGATATAAATTGAAGAATAGATATTTTTTTAGAGAAAACCTTACGAAATATTGTGGCATAGATAGGTGTGAAGTATGCGGGCTTTTTAATATCTGAATTTATTTAAACAGTTCTGATACATGGGGGACTTAATAAATTATTATATCTTATACTAGCTGACGTCCGCGACTTCATCTATTCTAATAAAGTATTTAAAGCTTTTTTGCATCAGGGTTTAAGAGTTTAGAGCGGTATCTGGTACAGTCTTGGCTTGGTAGCTACAACAACTATTCATAATTAGCAGTTAATAAATCATCACAGTTGGATAGTACCCGTGAAGCAGCAGGATTGAGGGGTTAGAACTTGAAGTTTTTATGGGACCGTCTCGCTGTACCTATCGATTAAAAAATATTCATGCAAATCGATTAAGGAATCACGCAGATATCGATATACATAGATAGAAAAACACAACTCCGTTTTAAAAGTTTGTAAAAAAAGTAGCTTAAGTTACTCCATATAACATCAACTGCTGAATTTCTTGCCGGCTCTTCTCAGCAGAATCCGCTTTCCGAACCGGTGGTAGAGTCATGACGTGTCATAAGAGCCACAGGTTGGCCTACGTGAAATAAATAATTTCGAATTTTGAATCAGCTATCTGTCAATAAAGGTCTCGTCAAAATAGGTCCAGCCGATCCCGAAAATTATCCGGGATAAACAGATAGACGAAAATTTTAAAAATTGATGTTTTGTTATAAGTACCGAATATACTTTCACAATAAGTAATAGTGTTCATATTCATAATTATTGTTTCCGCGGAATATTTAAAAACCAAACTCATATGGACAAAGTCGCGCGCAAAAGCTAGTTTTCCTATAAAACTAATAGCAACTAAAAACATTAATAATTATATTATTGACGAAACCGTATCTAAATCTGTTTATTTTTTCTTAGCTCTGAGCTTTATATTCAATTCACTACAGTCAGTGGTTCAAATATTGAATACGTAATTGCTCGTATGTGAATCTATCCCTAATTACGTATTAAGGAGCCACCATTAACACCAATTTCTGCAAATACCTTATCAAACATTATTATTATACGGCAATTTCAAAAACGGAAATAACCTGACCACTAAAGAGCTGTTATAGAAATACTTCCTGTTATTATTATTGTCCGTATATTTGTTTCCTCGTGCCAACGCTTAATACTTAGATCTGAAAACCTACATCGTGTTTTTTGCGTCATTTTCATACCGAATAGTTAAAAAATAAATCAGTTAAATAAAAACTAAAAACTCTGGTAAATTATACTAACAAGCTTTTAATAGTGGAATTGAGTATATTTTTTTCCTCACTTTTCAAGCAAGCAAACAAGCAATCCAAAAAAGTAGGTGTAGATACAATATAATTTTTCATTGACATATAAAGTTTTGTCGTATCAATTTGTTTGTTAGTGTATTTTCTACAAATTGAACCAGCAAGCGCCGCACTGCCGATGTTTTTAAATATTCAGTAAAACAGCACTGAAATTAATTGTTGATTTCATTTAAGGTTTTTCAATAATTTCTTCGATACTACATAACAGCTCTATCCACCCGTAATATAATAGAGAGGGAGCCAAGACCTTTCAGACCTTCGTTATTTTATAAAAGCTGAAAGTTCCTCTGTGTATGTCCCTAATAGAGATAAGAACGATCCCCGACTATGAAGTTTGGATCTTGGTGGCTTTAGGAGATATAAGGTAGTAAAGGTGCATAAATTCTGAGGATATTTTCGTCATAGTATAAAAGCTGAGTTTTATATATGTTACTTGGGGACCTATCAGAAGATGTTTCCTCAGCAGTCAGACACTTCCGATGGTTCTTACGCCCTGTGAGATGCTTTAAAAATCTGCCGTAGGTAGGCATGTAAGCGAACTTTGATGAAACCATCAACTTTGACGGGATATAAAGTAGCCTGCGTGTTAATGCAGGCTATAATCTATCTTCATTCCAAATTTCAGCCAGATCGGTTCATTAGTTGTAGCGTGAAGAAGTAATACGTGAATTTCAGGTTTCCAAAATATTTCTGGAATAATGAATTTTTACGGTATTAAAAGTAACCTATAAGTTGATGCAAAGTATAGTCTATCTTTGTTCCAAATTTCAGCCAAATCAGTCCATTAGTTGTGGCGTGAAGAAGCACTACGTGAATTTCAGTTTTACAAACTCCTGCGAGAACCATGGATTTTTATGAGATAAACATATTTTTTACAATAATATTATTATTTTTAATTTTTATTAATATTAATATTTTTAACATAAACTTATTAATATAATAAAGCAGGATATAGGTAGCATACTGCAACATAAGCATGAAAAGCTAGATATAGAGCACATAATATTATATATTAATAGGTTTATATGATAAAATCTCATATAAACCTAATAAAAATATAGTAATTTAAGTGAAGTAGTATACAAATGAACATTAATAAGTAGTGTATTAATTGTTCCGCGTACTTTTTGTCACATCGCTTTAAATTTAAAACAATGGGCTAACTTAGACTAGCTTCAAACTTTGCGTTTTATCTCGAGAAGTTTAAGTTTAACCGAAACAAGTTTTAAGTTATAACTGAAAGTGTTAAGAATTTTGACAGTTTATTTTTTGCTCCCTATTATTTTTATTTGTCGTCTTTGTCATCATCTCGTCCAGACGTCCACTGCTTAACATAGGTAGGTATTAGATCTCTTTCAAGGTTCGTCACAGAGCACGATCTTACGCCCAAGTGCAGCTCGCTTGAGAATTGAGATTGCTCGTCAACATACTCGTAGTGGAAGGTGGCCATTTACCAACAAGCTGAGCAAAATAGGGTATTCGACTGCCACTATTTATATATTTAAAATAAAGCTTTTAGGACCGATTTCACCAACGTAAAAATGAGTCTTATCCCGGCGTAAATTTGATATTTTGACAGTATTTCTAATACAAAAACTGTCAGAATGCTCAATTTATTCCTAGGAGAAACATCACTCGACATTGGTGAAATCGGCTATAATTATTATAACACAATGCTATATTTCTTTTTTGATATCTTAAGTAGTTTCGGAAATATACATCCTTAAAATTTGCTGTTAGACAAAGAGAGCGCTATTACTATTTAGATGATAAAAAAGCGTGGACATAATTCGTTCCAGCGATTCATGAGACAGTAGGTGGTAATTTAACTGTATAACTATTTTATTGAATGTAAACTTATTTTGAAAAGAGCAACTGCCGAGTTTCTTGCTGGTTCTTCTCGGCAGGAACGGCATTCCGAACCAGTGGTAGACTCATCGACGATTCATAAGCACTTGTAAAAAGTTTATTTGAATAAAAAACATTTCTATTCTATTCTATTCTATTCTATTGAACTGTGATGTTACAAAACAGTTGGAGCATACACTCATGACACAAAATTTCGTTTTAAAAAGAGACAGATATAATAGCAGTAAAACAGCTTATATTTTCACTACTACTACAAAAATTCAGAAATACTGTTTTCATCATACCTGTTCGAAAAGCTTCAGATTATATAGCAGGAGTAAAATTTAATTTTTAGGCCCATGGGGCTTTTCATTTCTCTCTTCTGATTGGTCCGAGTCCGTGCTTTAGTCGACCGAGCGAAGCGAAGGTCTTTGAGTCTACTTGAGTGAATTTGCACTTGTCCGTCCGTCCGTCCGTCCGTCTGTCAGAGCCTTATAACTTCTGAATTACTGAACGTAATTACTTCAATTTTAGATATAATATGTAAACCGATGGCCTCCAGCCGAAAATGGCTTAAAAAGTTATAAAAATCTTTATTCCAGGGGGGCTCTCATAGAAGCGAATGCGAAGAAAAAAAAAAATTTTTGCGTTTCATAGAGTTACAGTACCTCATTTTAAAGATAATTTGGAACAGAGTACAAAAGTATTTTTTTTTAAATTTTTTTCCTAAAATTGACGAAATGGGGGGCTTTCAAAGTAGAGATTATATTTGACCTCACAACGGAATAACCATTGAAAGCTGGGGCTTGAAAGTTTTATAATTTTAGCGTAATATCATGTACTTGAACAACAAATACTAAAATTGGATAAATGTAATAAGGAAACTAAATTATTTAACTTGTAATGAGCAGCAACAACAGAACTTCACAATGATGTCAATAGATGGCGCTCTCATCTCATATAGCAAATGCAGCTATATGTAACATATTATTCAATTAAAATTATTATTTAGTCATTTAGCAAACATCAATAAAACTTCACGTTGCAGTTTGTTTTTACATGTTTTCTGATCGTGTTGATAGTTGACGCTGTGTACAAGTAATTTAATTTGAATGTTTCAAAAAACTACCTATACCTAAGTTTGATTGAGGCCTTGAGGATTTCACTATACCTAATAATGTCAATTTTGATCGTCATGTATCTATTGAATGAATAAGTAATTATGGGAAACCGTTACCGCGAGGTCTCAGTTCGGGGCGAACCACTAGTATATTGTGTTTATTACTACTGCGTTCGTTGCACAAACCTGTCAATCGCTCATTCCGTTCGAAATTCAAAAATATTTGAGAAGCTGTTGTCTTCGATAAGTTACGTGATCATGATCAATTTGTCGATTGGATATAAGCCCATACCGAATCCAACATACAGGTAAATTATTTTTAAATAATTTATCTGTGTTTTATTTAAACTTTCAATATACGTAGTAATAGTTTATACATCTACTATGTATGATTGATATGTATGTTGATACTCCTAGCTTTTTCTCATAGGTAATGATTAAAAATAGTGTGTGTCACTCGGGGCCAAAATATTTTGTTCTCGGGCGGCGTATATTGAATTCCTCGCTACGCTCAGGATTCTAATTTAGAATCCTTCACTTCGCTCTAAATTCAAAATAACGCCCACGGGGAACAAAAAATTTATTTGGCCCCATATAACACAAATAACTATTTTCGTCTTGTTATCAAAGACCTTTAATGAGTTGTCTGACTTTTGATCTAGGTGTGCGATTTGGAGAAGCCGTTGGGCGGTTATTAACAATACGTTGCAAAATTTAATCAGATATCACCTGTCGGTGTTCTACTCGTTCGTAGCTCATATAATGTTGCACATTTTGTAGTGTCTTCTACACACCGAATCTAGGGCTGCCATGCTATGAAGCAAAAAAATCAATCACTAGAGAAAATATTATAAAAAAAGAAGACATAAAAACGATAATTTAATTTTGACATGTTAATGGATTGCTCATTATACAAATAGTTTGAACTAAGTCTGCGGTAGAACCACCAAGAGTTTAACTTTTCTGATACAAAACTGGCTTATGGTCTAATTAATTTTCATTTTATATTCGAATACTAGCTAATGCCTGCGACTTCGTCCACGTGGATTTAGTTATTAAAACACCTCGGGAACTCTTTGATTTTCCGGGATAAAAAGTATCTATGTCACTTTCCAGGTCCTCAACTATACCCACGCAAAAATCATGTCAATCCGTGGCTCTGTTGCGGCGTGATTGAATGACAAACCAGCAAACAAACACACTTTCGCATTAATAATATTATGTATGATTTTATGTTAACTTAAAAAAAATAGTTTAGAAAATATTATGATGACAAGATGACAAGACGTTAACTTTTGTTATTTAACGGTTTATATGAAGCAACTGTGAAATTGTTGAAAATTGTTTTAAATAATTCAACTCGACAGCCCTAGCCCTACGGCATGTAATAACGGCCGATATCAAACGGTCTGATATTGATGAGTTGAGCCCAACGCCAGCCTCCGCCGTCCAATGAATCACAGGCATTACCTGGCATCCATCACCGTAGCCAAAATTACCTGTAACATTAGAATGCTCCAACATACATTGCTGACTGACCATCGCAGAAAAATCTTTCGTAGTTACAGAATCAGAAATGGTCTGTGAATATAAATTGTTATATGCAGAAGAGTAATTTTTGGGATACAAGATGTTACCATAGTGCAAGCCCGAATGTTCCCGTGATATATGCAAGCTTTACAGCGTTTATAAACATGCCGACCTTACTCCCAACATAGTTTGGCAGCAGACTTTTAGACTGTAGGTTGTTTATTACTAGTCGGTACCAAGGTGTCCTAGTCTTCGTAATACTAGTTTATAATATGACAAGCCTCATGTCTGAGTATTTGGGCGTGCTCTGCAATTAATTGGATAAAACAATTAATCTTTGTCAATTCTAAGTCATTCATTTAAGCAATCGTGGAAATTTTGGAGTTTACTCCTTAAGAATCGATTTTCATATATAAGGCGCCCGGTATGAGAAAAATTCGAGGAGTAAAATCTACTTATGAATGACCTCGTTACGTTATTCACAACGATGCAAATTTCTACCCTAACGTTGAGTAAATAAGGTTGGTTTTCGCTTGAGTTGTGTCTATGGTCCGAATGCGAAAGAGCTTTCGCTTGGGGAAGCCGAGCGCGTACTGATCGGGTCCGAGCGGCGCCGAGACGCAGCGAGCGCCGCGAATGCATTACGACGTCGCGGTTTAGGGTTGGTACATCGGAAAATCATTAACTTTTTTTTAAATTAACTTTTTGCGTATGTTTTGACAATCGTACTTAAGGAGTAAACTCCAGTCGTGCGTCGGAGCTGACACACACACTTTTTGTTTTTAATATTTCTTAGGGAAAGGAAATATTTAATTAATATCATTAAATGCACTTGTGTCTTTGAAATTCAAATAGGTATTAGGTACCTAAACATTGTTTCTGCACTTCACATGATGCAAGTTAGAATGTGACGTGTTTGCTAGATCGCTCCAACTATATAGTGCAGTGTGTAAGGAACATCTTAAGTAAAGAAAATTTTGTGAATAGGTTATAATAAATACCTATAATGAAATTACAAGACATGCCACTTATCTTGGGCTGTTTTGTGTTAAAGATTGGCATTTAATGTTCTTTAAATTAAAATCAAGTTGAGTTAGGTTATATACACGATTCAATATTGTTATTAATTAAAAAACTGAAAAAAATTTGACAGTCACGAAAAGACCAACGAAGAATTCCAACGCTGAGTGACTCTGAATCATGTACTGAGCCACTGATTTTAGTTTTTAACCGACTTCCAAAAAGGTTCTTCCTGCCAAGGAGGTTCTCAATTCAACTGGTTTTTTTGGAACGTAGTTCCTTATCGCGCGGTACGGAAAAAATTAAGGAACCGACACTCGACACATTTTTGAAACCGACACTTTTTGTTGAATGTGAATTTTGCATTATGTTCGGTATTTTCGCCATACAACACGGCGTCTGCATGGCATAGTGGATCCGGCAGCCGCCTAAAAGTTCAGCGTCGATGGTTCGAATCCCAGCTCGACAGACTGAATTTTCTATTTTCTATTTTATTTTAAATAATTTCTACATGTGGAATTTTTCCCTAATTTTTTATTGTATAAATTGGATAAAATGTTATTGTACTACTAACGCCATCTGTTAAAAAACCAGAGTAACTCTTTGGTTTTGTAACAGTGCTGCAATAGAAATAAACTAAATATAATTCATCGTAGTTAATCAATTTAATACTAGATGACACCACTAGTTTATTACAATTCCTTCACTAAAATTAATCGAAAGGAACTACGTTCCATCTGGATGTCCCTTGACACCTCTCAAGTTTTTTTTCTATGTATGTCCACCGATTTCTCCGGGATTTTTTATTTATTTATTCATATTAATTAACAAAAAAGGTTATTATCATACTTACTCGCCAAACTGTTGGGTCAGTTTGTTGGCGAGGTGGCTCGACTAGAGCCAACGAGTCTCTCATATTTTATCATCCCAAGGCGAGCGTCGCGCATCGGTTTCATCGTTTCTATTTAGGCCTGCCCGACTTCAACAAACGTGTTTAAACTAAAATTATTCTTATTATGTACTTTTTTAGTGGCATTTGTAGTCGTTTTTTTTAAGAATTTTTATCGTTATCATGTTCCTTATACCAGTATAATGGACCGCTGACTTGTCGGCCTGTCTATCGACGTTTTACAGGTACTCGCTGGGCGCTGCAAGTTTAATACGTAATGAGACTGATTGACGCTCGCCGGTCTTTATTTATGGCCGTGTCGTGATTTTGCAAACGTGAAAATCATTTCGGTGTACGCGCGATCGAAAAGCTGTTGTTGCTTTATTACGCGTTCAAAGGCTTTATCGGTTTTCGCGTTCATTAAATTTTATACAACCCTTTGTACACCTATAATGTTATCTCAAATGTATGGGTTTAGTAAGTTCAAAACACAGAGGTGCCATCCTTACTAATATTATAAATACGAAAGTGTGTTTGTTTGTTGGTTTGTCCTTCAATCATGCCGCAACAGGGCTACGGATTGACGTCATTTTTTTCATGGGTATAGTTGAGGACCTGGAGAGTGACATAAGCTACTTTTTATCCCGGAATTAGCTTTGAAAATCCCGCAGGAACTCTTTTAATTTTCCGAGATAAAAAGTAACCTGTGTCACTCTCCAGGCCCTCAACTATACCCATGCAACGAATCACGTCGATGTGTAGCTCTGTTGCGGCGTGATTGAAGGACAAATGATCAAGCCAACAAACAAACACACTTTCGCATTTATAATATTATTATTAAGGATTCGATCCTCACGACGGAATCTCCACAGATATTAGCCATATTGGGAGGAGATATTTTAGTGCACAAGTGTGTTCGCAATCACAGCTGCACTCTTTTTCCCTCACTCTCACAGTACAATGGAATGGAAATCTGACCCAAATAGAGAGATCAGGATCAAAACTTTTAGTTCTCGCCAGATCTGTGTGTGGAAAACCAACCATCTCCTTAGTAGAAGCAACACAGAATAAAAGATTAAAACAAAAATATATTCCCAACAATATACGAAAACTTTGAATTCCTCAACATGTACCTCGGGGTATCAACAAAGTTTCAAGTCCAGTATCAACTACTCTCCAACTCCTCAAGTACAAGATAAACTAAGTTTATGATGATGCAAGCTATAGTAATTCTATCGACACCCACTGCATTATGCATGTCTGCACTTACACTTCACCTCACTACTTCACTCGAGTATCACTGTACTCACACTCAGTTGCACATTACAGTTTTACCATTCTATCATACATTGATGGTTACTTTTGCAAATAGTAACTTGATTGTTTAACAAAAACCGCAATGGATGTTCAATAGGTAGTGATGTAGTGTTGTCGAATGTGTAAAGTAGTGGCCGGTATAGGCCAGGAGGCCCTCGTTTTGGAGCTATAACTGAAGTGTGCATTGACGCGTTTCAAGTGGCTCCTCGACTAAGATGGAGATCGTTTTGAATGCTGTTTTTGTGGCCGTTATGTTGCGTTAACGTTGATGCATCTTCACGTTTTTAATGAATGGACTTATGCAGCGATGAATAACGAAATGTTAGTTCATTACATTTTTTTCATATTTTGTTGGTATGTTGTTAGCGGAAGTATCTTTTGAATCTTCTCTACTTTTATAATATTGTAAATATTTGTCGGTCTATTTATTTGTACACGTAACTAACTCAAAAAACTGATGTTTACACTGATTTTGGGTATGAGTATAATAAAACAGATACACGGTAGTGTGTTATTAAAAAATGGAAGGAAGTAGGGGAATAACCTAGAAGGGTACTTCCAGGTTATTCCCTATTCCGCTACTTTGTCACTAAGCACCAGGTGAGATCATTTTGAATGCTTTTATAATGTTGTTAAAGGATAAATTGTTATCGTATCCCTATTATGTGCCGATTTCACCAACGTCGAGTGACGTTTTACCGGGGAATAAATTAAATGTTTTGACAGTTTTGTATTGAAAATACTGTCAAAATATCAAATTTACGCTCGGATAAGACTAACTTTAGGTGGGTGATATCGGCCCTAAAACGTAAAATAAGATTTATCCGAGCGTAAATTTGATATTTTCGCAGACATTTCAATACTAAAACTGTCAGAATGCCCAATTTTTTCCTCGGTTAAACGTCACTCATCACCATGAACATCATCATCATCATCATCATCAACCCATCAACGAGTCACCACTGAGCGTAGGTCTTCTCTCAAACACAGTTCACCACGCTAGCTTAATGCGAATTGGTGGACTTCATACACCTTCGAGAACTTCCTTCACCGTTGATGCATGTGATATTTAATTGTATAAACGCACGTAACTTCGAAAAGTCCAAGATGCGTGCCCGGGATCGAACATGCGACCCCCAAATAGGACACCACAGTTCTAACCACTAGGTTATCACTGCTTACTGTTACTCGACTTTAGTGAAATCGGCACTTGGTAAACTTGGATGTAAAGCATTAGGCAAGTCGAAATAAAGACAACGCAAGAGCTACAACCGTTTCTGCTGCATGTATCAATGTTTAGAACACGGTAATGCTCCGGAGATGTAATTCCATCACGTCGCGCTCAAAGGATTCCCCGGCGACCTCGCGAGACGCTTAACTGGTACATTTCCGACTAACTGCGGCACTGGCTCACTTGATAGTTAGTGTTTACCTACTTGTACATGCTTGTAGCAAATAATACTAACTGTTACTATGGAAATCATTTCCTATTTAACTCCTTTGGGAGTCGAATTTCAAAAATTAATGCTTTCTTACAACACCTACGACGTAGACGATGCCTACATCGCCTACGACGTAGGCGTCGTAGGGGTTTACTAAGAAAGGTCGTAGGGCCTACCTTACGTCATACAAAGAATACTGTAAAGATAAAATTGCAGGTTTCTTATTCCAGTGGTTGAGGCTGTGCGTTGATAGATCAGACTTTTCGTATAGACGGAAGATAGAAGAAAGAAAGTATGCAGCTCTTTTGTTTTTGACAAAATTACATGAAAGTAACCGGCTTTACCACTTGTTTACCGCAAGTAGACAAGTGGTAAAGACGTTTGCCTCCATATTTCAGAGGATGCGTGCATTGAATTATTATGTACTAAAGCACGATGCGTGGTTTAATTTTAGGCACACATCTCTGACCTTTAGAGTTGTGCGTTAAACGCAAATAGAGATATTCTGTTGCTTCAACGGTGAAAGAAAACATCGTTAGGAAACCTGCATGCCTGATAGTTCTCTTTAATGTTCTCAAAGATATGAAGTCTGCCAGCCCGCATTTGGCTAGCGTGGCGGACTACTAACATAACCTAAACCCTTCTCATTTGAGAGAGAGTCTGTGCCCAGTAGAAGTGGTATTTTATGTAACTTTAACTACAATATTCAAATAGCAAGGCTCATAAAGATGATTTTTGAAACAATTTGTCCTTCTCGACCACAAGGCGCGAGTACACGAGAGTCGTTCATTCGGACAAAGTCGGCCGCCGCTCGGCTGAGTCGGCAAAGATGTGACATATTATTTTCAATTTACACTCCTTCACAGCATCCCGGGCTATTAGTTTCCCCGGCATATTGACGCGACACACTTTATCAACTCGTTTGAGCGAACGGGAAACGCGGACGTTGAACTAAATAAAATAAACTCCAGCAATACCTCTTGTATTGTAGAACAAATTGTTGTTAAATTAACTGTGCCCTTAGTATGAGTTTGTAGTTTTTTTTATTCGATGACAAGCTAGTCCTTGACTGAAATCTCACCTGATGGTAAGTGATGCAGTCTAAAATGGTAGCGGGCTAACTTGGAAGGGGTATGGCAGTGAACATTCAACCCATACCCCTAATTGGTTTCTATGCGCCATCGTGCCGGAACTCTAAATCGCTTGGCGGCACGTCTTTGACGGTAGGGTGGTAACTAGCGACGGCCAAAGCCTCCCACCAGACCATTTCGACAAGAATGATAGATTCCGAGTTTTAGAATAATATATAAAAATCTTTTTAAAAAAACCGACTTCAAACGCCACTACAAAGTATAAAAATACCCAAATCGCTTTAAGTGTCTTATAAAATTTGAAGAGTTCCTTCGATTTCTCCAGTACCCCATCATCAGATCCTGATTTGATGATCATGGAACCACTTGAAAGTATATCCTTTCAAACTAAAGAAGAATTTTCCAAATCGGTTCAGGCGTCTTTGAGTAATCGGGGAACATACATTAAAAAAAAGATTCCGACTAATTGAGAACCTCCTCCTTTTTATATTCGGTTAAAAAGAAAACCAGAAATAATTTTTGTTCTAGCTGTATCTATAAAACTGTACCTACCCATAAGTACTATACAGCTAACCTATTTCATTATTTTTAAAATTTTGCTTTTTAAGGGTCAGAGGGAATCCACTTTTGTTTGGCAATTTTTAAATATCGGAATAGTTTCTTGTGCTTTTGAATGATGTTTATACCTACTTAGTTTATTTACCCTCCTTACGTCCGTTACGTTCCCTCAAACATGGAAGCAATGGCTGGATCATGCGTCATGCTCGTGAACGGGTACCACCAGCGGGAATGGAGCTACTTTCTGTCTGCCCGTCTTAACATATGTTGAATGCTCATGAGCAGTTTAGGTAGCTGCAAACATAATATAATTATTATAGACAAATCATTCTTTACCGTTTTACCACAGAACTTCGAAAAATCGTGAGCTTTGGCACCCTTACGTGGTTGAAATCCAACCTACTCGCACAAAATGCTTCAGTTCAACGTGAAACGAACCGCTAAGGTGTGGAACGCACTTCCAACATCTGTGTTTCTTGCCACGTATAACCTCAGTAACTTCAAGGCCAGAGTGAATAGGCATTTTCTAGGCAAGCGCGCTCCAACCTAGACCTCATCAGTGCTGTCCAACATTGATTGTCGTCAAGCACAAGCCTATCCCGAAAAAAAAAAACATTCATTGGACATGAGAACTGAGAAGTTAACCTCCAGAAGTTACTTATTGTACTTATTTTTGTATTAAAATATTACAAAGTAAAAAAACTTATAGCTAAACTAATCTAATTACTATACAAATCATGCCCGCGTGGAATGGTGCGAAGAATACTGGCTGCATTTCCGCGCTGGACAGCCAGGCTGATCCTTTGCGCAAAAAATGAGCCAGCCCTTCTGTCACCACATGAGGCAATTAACCGCGGTGAAATGTCTCGTAAAAATTTTTTTGCACTTTGACTCCATGGCCCTATGGTCTCCACAGCAAACGGAACAAATATGTAACTCTCGATCAGAGTGGCATACAGGATTCAGAAATTTCAGCTGCGGCTCCCGGTCTCGATGCTGTCTCCCTGATTTGACACGGGGCCAATGTGTGGACGCACGTTGCGTCCCACATTAGAGCCCGTCCCCGTTCCCAGGGAACCAGCGTCACTCCATCAGGTCTCTTGCCCTCATCTCGACTAATGCCTGTTGGCTCGATGAGCGCAGGAATATCAATTAAGTTTTGTAGAACAAAAGTTATTTAGAAATTATGTACAGCAATTGTGTTTTGAAAGTTTTTGACATTTTAAGATTAACCTTGAAAGTACTTGTAAATCTACAGTGTCATGAGCAGTTAAGGTAGCTGCAAGCATAACATAATTATTATAGGCAAATCACCACAGTTTTACCACAGAACTTCGAAAAATCGTGAGCGTTGACACCCCTACGTGATTGAACTCCAACCTACTCGCACGAAACGCTTTAGTTCGACGTGAAACGAACCGCTAAGGTGTGGAACGCACTTCCAACATCTGTGTGTCCGGCCACCTATAACCTCAGTAACTTCAAGGCAGGAGTGAATAGGCATTTTCTAGGCAAGCGCGCTCCAACCTAGACCTCATCAGTGCTGTCCAACATTGATTGTGGTCAAGCGCAAGCCTATCCCGAAATAAAAAAAAAAACATTCATTGGACATGAGATCTGAGAAGTTAACCTCCAGAAGTTACCTATTTTACTTAGTGTGGAACCGCAGAATTCAGCATGAAGCGTGTATGCTGTGATGTTAGTCCACGCTACGAGAATGCGAAATGAGGTGAAGTCGCCCCGGTCCGCCCAACCGTGCGGGAAACGACATTGCACCTGACGTCCTACATTACTGGTGATACGTCCTACTTGCGTACCTTTATCAAATTATTAAGCTATTGCATAGCTTTTATCGCGGGCTTTGAACTAGGACAAACAGTTTGAGCGCGGCGACCGAATCAAGAAATTCCGTAACGAAAATAAACCTAACACCGTCGTTCAGTAAGCGTTCAAAATTTTAGAGGTTCTTAAGTAGCTCTGTTTGGCGCAGTGGGCGAGCGACCGCTTTCTTTACCGTATGGTGTATGATGTCGCAGGTTCGAATCTCACTCGCGAAGTAGTGACAGTGCGCTATTCTTGTTTGTTTGTTTTTTAATTTTTTTTTGCATAATTTTTATTATGCAAAAAAAAATATTGCATAAATAATTATTATAATTGCATAAGTTGATAAAAAATGCTATGCAATAGCTTTACCGCGGCAGTCCCCGAGTGCCACTTAATGTTTTTATTGATAGCACTGGTTGAAACGTTGACTCAAAGCCGTGATCATTAACCCACTTAGTTTAACGTAAGATAACTGTATCTGTAACTACCTATATATGCAATAGCTTTACCGCGGCAGTCCCCGAGTGCCACTTAATGTTTTTATTGATAGCACTGGTTGAAACGTTGACTCAAAGCCGTGATCATTAACCCACTTAGTTTAACGTAAGATAACTGTATCTGTAACTACCTATATATGCAATAGCTTTACCGCGGCAGTCCCCGAGTGCCACTTAATGTTTTTATTGATAGCACTGGTTGAAACGTTGACTCAAAGCCGTAATCATTAACCCACTTAGTTTAACGTAAGATAACTGTATCTGTAACTACCTATATATGCAATAGCTTTACCGCGGCAGTCCCCGAGTGCCACTTAATGTTTTTATTGATAGCACTGGTTGAAACGTTGACTCAAAGCCGTGATCATTAACCCACTTAGTTTAACGTAAGATAACTGTATCTGTAACTACCTATATATGCAATAGCTTTACCGCGGCAGTCCCCGAGTGCCACTTAATGTTTTTATTGATAGCACTGGTTGAAACGTTGACTCAAAGCCGTAATCATTAACCCACTTAGTTTAACGTAAGATAACTGTATCTGTAACTACCTATATATGCAATAGCTTTACCGCGGCAGTCCCCGAGTGCCACTTAATGTTTTTATTGATAGCACTGGTTGAAACGTTGACTCAAAGCCGTAATCATTAACCCACTTAGTTTAACGTAAGATAACTGTATCTGTAACTACCTATATATGCAATAGCTTTACCGCGGCAGTCCCCGAGTGCCACTTAATGTTTTTATTGATAGCACTGGTTGAAACGTTGACTCAAAGCCGTGATCATTAACCCACTTAGTTTAACGTAAGATAACTGTATCTGTAACTACCTATATATGCAATAGCTTTACCGCGGCAGTCCCCGAGTGCCACTTAATGTTTTTATTGATAGCACTGGTTGAAACGTTGACTCAAAGCCGTAATCATTAACCCACTTAGTTTAACGTAAGATAACTGTATCTGTAACTACCTATATATGCAATAGCTTTACCGCGGCAGTCCCCGAGTGCCACTTAATGTTTTTATTGATAGCACTGGTTGAAACGTTGACTCAAAGCCGTGATCATTAACCCACTTAGTTTAACGTAAGATAACTGTATCTGTAACTACCTATATATGCAATAGCTTTACCGCGGCAGTCCCCGAGTGCCACTTAATGTTTTTATTGATAGCACTGGTTGAAACGTTGACTCAAAGCCGTAATCATTAACCCACTTAGTTTAACGTAAGATAACTGTATCTGTAACTACCTATATATGCAATAGCTTTACCGCGGCAGTCCCCGAGTGCCACTTAATGTTTTTATTGATAGCACTGGTTGAAACGTTGACTCAAAGCCGTGATCATTAACCCACTTAGTTTAACGTAAGATAACTGTATCTGTAACTACCTATATATGCAATAGCTTTACCGCGGCAGTCCCCGAGTGCCACTTAATGTTTTTATTGATAGCACTGGTTGAAACGTTGACTCAAAGCCGTGATCATTAACCCACTTAGTTTAACGTAAGATAACTGTATCTGTAACTACCTATATATGCAATAGCTTTACCGCGGCAGTCCCCGAGTGCCACTTAATGTTTTTATTGATAGCACTGGTTGAAACGTTGACTCAAAGCCGTGATCATTAACACACTCAGTTTAACGTAAGATAACTGTATCTGTAACTACCTATATATGCAATAGCTTTACCGCGGCAGTCCCCGAGTGCCACTTAATGTTTTTATTGATAGCACTGGTTGAAACGTTGACTCAAAGCCGTGATCATTAACCCACTTAGTTTAACGTAAGATAACTGTATCTGTAACTACCTATATATGCAATAGCTTTACCGCGGCAGTCCCCGAGTGCCACTTAATGTTTTTATTGATAGCACTGGTTGAAACGTTGACTCAAAGCCGTGATCATTAACCCACTTAGTTTAACGTAAGATAACTGTATCTGTAACTACCTATATATGCAATAGCTTTACCGCGGCAGTCCCCGAGTGCCACTTAATGTTTTTATTGATAGCACTGGTTGAAACGTTGACTCAAAGCCGTAATCATTAACCCACTTAGTTTAACGTAAGATAACTGTATCTGTAACTACCTATATATGCAATAGCTTTACCGCGGCAGTCCCCGAGTGCCGCTTAATGTTTTTATTGATAGCACTGGTTGAAACGTTGACTCAAAGCCGTGATCATTAACCCACTTAGTTTAACGTAAGATAACTGTATCTGTAACTACCTATATATGCAATAGCTTTACCGCGGCAGTCCCCGAGTGCCACTTAATGTTTTTATTGATAGCACTGGTTGAAACGTTGACTCAAAGCCGTAATCATTAACCCACTTAGTTTAACGTAAGATAACTGTATCTGTAACTACCTATATATGCAATAGCTTTACCGCGGCAGTCCCCGAGTGCCACTTAATGTTTTTATTGATAGCACTGGTTGAAACGTTGACTCAAAGCCGTGATCATTAACCCACTTAGTTTAACGTAAGATAACTGTATCTGTAACTACCTATATATGCAATAGCTTTACCGCGGCAGTCCCCGAGTGCCACTTAATGTTTTTATTGATAGCACTGGTTGAAACGTTGACTCAAAGCCGTAATCATTAACCCACTTAGTTTAACGTAAGATAACTGTATCTGTAACTACCTATATATGCAATAGCTTTACCGCGGCAGTCCCCGAGTGCCACTTAATGTTTTTATTGATAGCACTGGTTGAAACGTTGACTCAAAGCCGTGATCATTAACCCACTTAGTTTAACGTAAGATAACTGTATCTGTAACTACCTATATATGCAATAGCTTTACCGCGGCAGTCCCCGAGTGCCACTTAATGTTTTTATTGATAGCACTGGTTGAAACGTTGACTCAAAGCCGTGATCATTAACCCACTTAGTTTAACGTAAGATAACTGTATCTGTAACTACCTATATATGCAATAGCTTTACCGCGGCAGTCCCCGAGTGCCACTTAATGTTTTTATTGATAGCACTGGTTGAAACGTTGACTCAAAGCCGTGATCATTAACACACTTAGTTTAACGTAAGATAACTGTATCTGTAACTACCTATATATGCAATAGCTTTACCGCGGCAGTCCCCGAGTGCCACTTAATGTTTTTATTGATAGCACTGGTTGAAACGTTGACTCAAAGCCGTGATCATTAACCCACTTAGTTTAACGTAAGATAACTGTATCTGTAACTACCTATATATGCAATAGCTTTACCGCGGCAGTCCCCGAGTGCCACTTAATGTTTTTATTGATAGCACTGGTTGAAACGTTGACTCAAAGCCGTGATCATTAACCCACTTAGTTTAACGTAAGATAACTGTATCTGTAACTACCTATATATGCAATAGCTTTACCGCGGCAGTCCCCGAGTGCCACTTAATGTTTTTATTGATAGCACTGGTTGAAACGTTGACTCAAAGCCGTAATCATTAACCCACTTAGTTTAACGTAAGATAACTGTATCTGTAACTACCTATATATGCAATAGCTTTACCGCGGCAGTCCCCGAGTGCCACTTAATGTTTTTATTGATAGCACTGGTTGAAACGTTGACTCAAAGCCGTGATCATTAACCCACTTAGTTTAACGTAAGATAACTGTATCTGTAACTACCTATATATGCAATAGCTTTACCGCGGCAGTCCCCGAGTGCCACTTAATGTTTTTATTGATAGCACTGGTTGAAACGTTGACTCAAAGCCGTAATCATTAACCCACTTAGTTTAACGTAAGATAACTGTATCTGTAACTACCTATATATGCAATAGCTTTACCGCGGCAGTCCCCGAGTGCCACTTAATGTTTTTATTGATAGCACTGGTTGAAACGTTGACTCAAAGCCGTAATCATTAACCCACTTAGTTTAACGTAAGATAACTGTATCTGTAACTACCTATATATGCAATAGCTTTACCGCGGCAGTCCCCGAGTGCCACTTAATGTTTTTATTGATAGCACTGGTTGAAACGTTGACTCAAAGCCGTGATCATTAACCCACTTAGTTTAACGTAAGATAACTGTATCTGTAACTACCTATATATGCAATAGCTTTACCGCGGCAGTCCCCGAGTGCCACTTAATGTTTTTATTGATAGCACTGGTTGAAACGTTGACTCAAAGCCGTGATCATTAACCCACTTAGTTTAACGTAAGATAACTGTATCTGTAACTACCTATATATGCAATAGCTTTACCGCGGCAGTCCCCGAGTGCCACTTAATGTTTTTATTGATAGCACTGGTTGAAACGTTGACTCAAAGCCGTAATCATTAACCCACTTAGTTTAACGTAAGATAACTGTATCTGTAACTACCTATATATGCAATAGCTTTACCGCGGCAGTCCCCGAGTGCCACTTAATGTTTTTATTGATAGCACTGGTTGAAACGTTGACTCAAAGCCGTGATCATTAACCCACTTAGTTTAACGTAAGATAACTGTATCTGTAACTACCTATATATGCAATAGCTTTACCGCGGCAGTCCCCGAGTGCCACTTAATGTTTTTATTGATAGCACTGGTTGAAACGTTGACTCAAAGCCGTGATCATTAACCCACTTAGTTTAACGTAAGATAACTGTATCTGTAACTACCTATATATGCAATAGCTTTACCGCGGCAGTCCCCGAGTGCCACTTAATGTTTTTATTGATAGCACTGGTTGAAACGTTGACTCAAAGCCGTAATCATTAACCCACTTAGTTTAACGTAAGATAACTGTATCTGTAACTACCTATATATGCAATAGCTTTACCGCGGCAGTCCCCGAGTGCCACTTAATGTTTTTATTGATAGCACTGGTTGAAACGTTGACTCAAAGCCGTGATCATTAACCCACTTAGTTTAACGTAAGATAACTGTATCTGTAACTACCTATATATGCAATAGCTTTACCGCGGCAGTCCCCGAGTGCCACTTAATGTTTTTATTGATAGCACTGGTTGAAACGTTGACTCAAAGCCGTAATCATTAACCCACTTAGTTTAACGTAAGATAACTGTATCTGTAACTACCTATATATGCAATAGCTTTACCGCGGCAGTCCCCGAGTGCCACTTAATGTTTTTATTGATAGCACTGGTTGAAACGTTGACTCAAAGCCGTGATCATTAACCCACTTAGTTTAACGTAAGATAACTGTATCTGTAACTACCTATATATGCAATAGCTTTACCGCGGCAGTCCCCGAGTGCCACTTAATGTTTTTATTGATAGCACTGGTTGAAACGTTGACTCAAAGCCGTAATCATTAACCCACTTAGTTTAACGTAAGATAACTGTATCTGTAACTACCTATATATGCAATAGCTTTACCGCGGCAGTCCCCGAGTGCCACTTAATGTTTTTATTGATAGCACTGGTTGAAACGTTGACTCAAAGCCGTAATCATTAACCCACTTAGTTTAACGTAAGATAACTGTATCTGTAACTACCTATATATGCAATAGCTTTACCGCGGCAGTCCCCGAGTGCCACTTAATGTTTTTATTGATAGCACTGGTTGAAACGTTGACTCAAAGCCGTGATCATTAACCCACTTAGTTTAACGTAAGATAACTGTATCTGTAACTACCTATATATGCAATAGCTTTACCGCGGCAGTCCCCGAGTGCCACTTAATGTTTTTATTGATAGCACTGGTTGAAACGTTGACTCAAAGCCGTGATCATTAACCCACTTAGTTTAACGTAAGATAACTGTATCTGTAACTACCTATATATGCAATAGCTTTACCGCGGCAGTCCCCGAGTGCCACTTAATGTTTTTATTGATAGCACTGGTTGAAACGTTGACTCAAAGCCGTAATCATTAACCCACTTAGTTTAACGTAAGATAACTGTATCTGTAACTACCTATATATGCAATAGCTTTACCGCGGCAGTCCCCGAGTGCCACTTAATGTTTTTATTGATAGCACTGGTTGAAACGTTGACTCAAAGCCGTGATCATTAACCCACTTAGTTTAACGTAAGATAACTGTATCTGTAACTACCTATATATGCAATAGCTTTACCGCGGCAGTCCCCGAGTGCCACTTAATGTTTTTATTGATAGCACTGGTTGAAACGTTGACTCAAAGCCGTAATCATTAACCCACTTAGTTTAACGTAAGATAACTGTATCTGTAACTACCTATATATGCAATAGCTTTACCGCGGCAGTCCCCGAGTGCCACTTAATGTTTTTATTGATAGCACTGGTTGAAACGTTGACTCAAAGCCGTAATCATTAACCCACTTAGTTTAACGTAAGATAACTGTATCTGTAACTACCTATATATGCAATAGCTTTACCGCGGCAGTCCCCGAGTGCCACTTAATGTTTTTATTGATAGCACTGGTTGAAACGTTGACTCAAAGCCGTAATCATTAACCCACTTAGTTTAACGTAAGATAACTGTATCTGTAACTACCTAAAAATCAATATTTTAAACACTTGTTTCACGATATCATAATAATACTGTAATTGCATGGGTATAGTTAAGGACCTGGAGAGTGACATAACCTACTTTTTATCCCGGAAAATCGAAGAGTTCCCGAGGTATTTTAAGAACTAAATCCACGCGGACGAAGTCGTGGGCATCAGCTAGTATAATAATGATATCTAAACTGGGATTGAAAATTTAAGAAGTTTTCTCAGTAGGTACAATATTATCACAGTCTTGATGATTGAAGATCTTTATGATAAAAAAAATTAAGTGGCACTCGGGGACTGCCGCGGTAAAGCTTATTGCATAGCATTTTTTATCAACTTATGGAATTATAATATTTATGAAATATTTTTTTGCATAATAAAAATTATGCAAAAAAAGAATTAAAAAACAAACAAACAAGAAAAGCGCACTGTCACTACTTCGCGAGTGAGATTCGAACCTGCGAAATCTAAAGAAAGCGGCAGCTCGCCCACTGCGCCAAACAGAGCTTAATGTGAACCTCTAAAATGTTGAACGCTTACTGAACGACGGTGTTAGGTTTTTTCGTTACGGAATTTCTTGATTCGGTCGCTGCGCTCAAACTGTTTGTCCTAGTTCAAAGCCCGCGATAAAAGCTATGCAATAGCTTAATTATGATCTCAAACACAAATAGTTCCAAAACCTTAACAATACTTAAATAATTATACAGTGACTTGAACCTAGTTAAATGTTGGGAATATGCTGGTAAGATTACATCTGAGCAAAGCATGCATGCATGCAGGGCTGGAAGACCACGCTACGGGAATCTGAAATGAGGAGTGCTCGTCCAAGCGTGCATGCAACAACATGATGCGAGAGTACTCTACACTAGCGGCACGCTATGATGGCCGGTTTGACGTTTGTCCGCTCATGAAGTTCCGTATTAATTGATAACGACTTTGAAGGAAATAATTGTATTACTTTATTGACGATAGTGATGTGCAGAGATTCATAAATTTTATCGAATGTAGTTTTAGGTTTAGGACTCAAAATTTATTTATTAAATTGATTTCTAAAATGTATACAAGTGTAGAAAAATCAGTTTGCACCATTTAAGGGGTGAATGTACTTGTGAATATGAACAATTTTCACTATGTGGACAAACCTCTGAAATCGCAAAAAAATATCAGCTGTTTCATACAAAAGGTAAAATTTTTATTTTTATATGATATATACCACAACTCGGCATTTGGTTTTCTAAATTGAAAATTTTTAAAAATGGAATCTAATACGATCGTCACATAGGATCGCTGGCTAGCACAACTACTACCTCCGGCAAAATCGCGTCAATGCTCAATGCAAAACAAAGCAGTTTCGAATTGACGTTGCTTCGAAAAGTATAAACTGTCAGTGCAATGCGATTGTGATATAGTTTTGACCTGGCTTTGGATTTCAAATATTGATACTGCATTACTGTTGACCCTTGCTCGTTAATTTGGACTCTGTTCAAGCCCTTTGTTGTGGATTTCGTCGATATGACCGAACAATAATAACAACAATAATTTCGTCGTTCAAATAAATTAAATAAACATATACATTTTTGTTTTATTAAACCTATTTAATCAGGTACAAAAACAAAACTTAATTGTTTTTTGTTCGAGAATAAATTGACATTCCACATCACTATTGTAATGTGTCAAACCGGCCATCATAGCGTGCCGCTAGTGTAGGTAAGTTAACACGTCCTTTCGGCTGAATAACTATCACTTTCCTTGCAGCTTTTCGTCATAAAACTTTGTGTTATTGTTAAAGAATGCAATAGTACTTGTACGAAATACTGTATTTTAATCATCACTGATATATTGGATAGAAGCAGGCGTTACTTTGCGGAAGTTCATGATTAGCAAGAAAAGGTTAGAATTATTTTGCTATAATCCGCCGACAGAAAAAATCTGTATGGTCAAATATGCAATTACAAGCCAAGCACCGCTCACCTTCCCAACCAAGCAAGAGAGCCAAGCTCCTAAGCAAGCAATGCCACCACCACTCACATGCACCACCACACAAGACTTTTACACTACTCTCGACGCACGTTTCGCCCCGACACCGGAGCATCCTCAGGAGACGTCGACTTTACAATGCTTTCAGCATTGTAAAGGTCTCCTGCATGGACTTCCACAGGCTTCGGTCTTTCGCCGCCTGAATCCAGTGACTCCGTGCGACTTGTTTGATGTCGTCGGTCCATCTAGTGGGGGGTCTGCCAACACTGCACTTACCGATGCTGGGTCGCCACTCCAGCACCTTTGGAACCCACCAACCGTCAGCTCTACGAACTATGTGCTCCGCCCATTTCCACTTGAGTTTCGTGACTTGATGAGCTACGTCGGTGACATTGGTTCCCCTACGGATCTCGTACTTTCTGATTTGATCTCGCAGGGATACTCCGAGCATAGCTCTCTCCATCGCCCGCTGATGGAGCGGGAGCCCTGAGCCTTCTTATAGAGCAAGATCCCAGTGCCGCCAGACCTAAGTTATTTTCTCAGCAATTATTTGTGTACGATAGAGTACTGTTCGAATGTCCTTTCAGTATATGCGTACCAGCTAGATTGTGCCGACGGCCAATTTCCAGATATCAGGTGCTAAAGGTAGGTAAAAACTAGAATAACTTATCTTAAATTCTCAGGGCTGATTTTCATATATGTTTTAAAGAATATTGTAAAAATTAATAAATTAATACTGCCAGACGCTTACCGCCGGCGGTTACTTTAGCCAGACGCTTTGAAGCTCCCAAAAAAATATATAATTTAAGTTAACTTATATTCTCAGTTCTGATTTTTATACATGATACTCAGGGAACTATTGCAATATCTTCTGCAAGCTATACCCAGGCAAAAAATCACGTCGATCCATAGCTCTTTTGCAGAGTGATTGAAGGACAAACCAACAAACACACTTTCGCATTTATAATATTATAGTATGATGATATTATCTCTCACACACTTAAACAAGTGAATCATGTTCTAGCGCTCATACATATGGGGACGCATAATGTGTGTCTGGGGGGATGTTTGACCCTTCCAATAGGTCTGGCAGCTTACAGATAATATCGCAATAGTTCCCTGAGTATCATGTATAAAAATCAGAACTGAGAATATAAGTTAACTTAAATTATATATTTTTTTGGGAGCTTCAAAGCGTCTGGCTAAAGTAACCGCCGGCGGTAAGCGTCTGGCAGTATTAATTTATTACTTTTTACAATATTCTTTAAAACATATATGAAAATCAGCCCTGAAAATTTAAGATAAGTTATTCTAGTTTTTACCTACCTTTAGCACCTGGTATCTGGAAATTGGCCGTCGGCACAATCTAGCTGGTACGCATATACTGAAAGGACATTTGAACAGTACTCTATCGTACACAAATAATTGCTGAGAAAATAACTTAGGTCTGGCGGCACTGGGATCTTGGACCATTATGAGGCCCATAGTTAGCGACCATGTTCTGTATGAGATGTTTGGTTTGTGCAGGGGCTACGAACCTTTTGAAAATGAAACTTTAAAAGTTGCGCGAGAAACTAAGAAATAATTTTAAAATACCGAAGAAATCACAAATATTTGCCTCATATTTGTGATCAATATCGTTATTTTAGTGAATGTGTTCTTTCAAATATCAGGGGTTAGCTAGGTACTGAACCAAACAAGTAGAAGTCATAGAAAATTTTTAATTCAGCAAAACGTTACAGTCTCAGCAGAAAATAAGATATTCTTGCAATTGTACTAAGACATACGGCTTCTTATTCAACCTAGATTTAAAGCTAGCAACTAGGAAATTAGAAATCTAGTCTTGTTCGGAACATAAAAGGCGATTACATTTTCTCTTCTGTTCGCTCTATAGTCGATAAATTCAAAGATTTTTACTTATTTAATGCATAGCCACGGATAACCAAAGTACTGTTAGAAAGAACACTGGATTTACTTTTACGTTCAAGTAGAAGCAAAAGATAGTCTCTTAGTATATTATCACTACGCAAATCCAGAAAATGGTGAATAAAACACATATTATGAGTTTTTACAAGTTTGTAGTTATCAAAATTCTATAACCAAAATTATCACTATCTTATCTTACTAGTAAGACAAATTATTTATCTACAGGTTATTGATGTATTTTTTCTGTATATTGTGGTTCTGTTATTCTTTGTTATAGGAAGGTTGTTGTAATCGACTAAGATTACGCGTAATTTGATTTTTTGGCTGCTTTAAACAAACACACAATTGAATATCACTTGCTTTAACGGTGAAGAAAAACATCGTGAGTAAACCTGCATGCCTTTCTGCAGTTCCTGCCTCCATAATATTCTGTCGTGAGAAGGTCACCAACCACTAGGCTATCAATGTTCAATTAATTACTAAAATCCTTTGTTATAAAAAGTATTTAGAACTTCGTACTTTTCTTAGATCAGTTCGATTTTTTTCTATAATATCAAAAAAGTTTATTATTGGTTCAAATTCAAATTCAAATTCAAATTCATTTATTAATTTGTGAATATGGTACAGTCAAGATGTTATATAATATACAATTTAAAATGCGCATATCCTACCAAAGTGTGGTGTACAAATATAGGAATGTTATTATGTCAAAAAAAAAAAAATTAAATTGAATGTCAAAAAATAATATACAACAGTTAAAATTTTTCCATAAGGTAATCACAAATTGCATAATATGTCTTATCTATCAAAAAATTTTTTAACTTTTTTTTAAACATAGGGATCTCCTGTGTTTCAATAATGTCTCTGGGTAAGTGATTATATAAACGAGGCCCAGTGCAGAAGAAGCTTTTTGTAAAATGGGCACATCTACTGGGTGGCTCACGCCAGTAATTGACTCCAGTGTCAAACACAGTAAACTAACAGATATTGAGTATTTTTCGCGTCTAAACAAGTCACTTGGGAGTACGGCGATCGCAAATTCCAGCCACTTTATATTCAGTGGAATCGATTGATGCTGTAAAAGGCTTCGTGAGGTATTGAGAAGACTTAGAATTTAAAATATATTTCCTTATGAGAACAGATGAGAGAGAGAGATATTGCAGGATATTAACGCTCTTTTGCAATCGGCCAAAATTTTTGTTAACTTTGACTGCGATCTCATCTAGGATTAGAAGTGATAGTCTAAGATATTATGGATAAAAATATCTACTCACTGGCGTAGAGTAGTCTATTAATATTGCTTCTGATGAAGTTCTTGAAAAAATTAAAGTGTTTTCAATACTTTGTATGTTATTGAGTACAGTTTCGCAAGACGGTGTGACATAGTTAATCACGGTTCATAGTAAGTTGATTGTGTGTACCAGATCTGGAAAAACTGGAAAAAGTCAAAGAAATGAAACTTTCCTATTCTGATCTTTAAACAGCCGTGCACCTCCATTGCACCAGTTTAGCACGCTTCCCAACTCGAAGTAAAATAAATATTGTTGGTTTAACTCCAGTTTTACTTTTACTTTGACATTTCACGCTCGGGAACTTGGCAGAGCTCCAGAATGTGTTTTAATGAGAAAATTATTAGTGTTACGTACAAAAAGGTAAGTGGGACGCTAAAACGGCATAACGAGCGACCTACTGCCCTGTCGGAGTACAGCAGCAGTTAGATACCGGATGAATGGATCTGATGAGCGATTCACCCCGAACTTACTTTGTGTTCAATGCTTTATTTAAAGTCTTGGTAATCGCTAGCACGAGAGAGATCATCGCATTTCACCGTACCATTTTAATAAGATGTCCACTAAATAATAAAATTAGGTGCTAATATTATTTCGATTGAAGCAGTGATAGCCTAGTGGTTAGGACTGTGGTCTCCTATTCGGGGGGTCGCAGGTTCGATCTCGGGTACGCACCTCTGACTTTTCGGAGTCAAGTGCGTTTAAGCAATTAACTATCACTTGCTTCAACGGTGAAGGAAAACATCGGGAGGAAACCTGCACGCCTGAGAGTTCTTCATAATGTTCTTAAAGGTGTGTGAAGTCCACCAATTCGCATTGGGCCAGCGTGGTGGACTATGGCCTGTAACCCTTCTCTGAGAGGAGACCTGCGCTCAGTAGTGAGCCGTTGATGGGTTGCTAATGAAATGATGATTATTTCGATTATTTATCGAGCTTATTAACATTATAATATTATCTAATGGAAAAAATCACACTGATGAATTTGGTTTGGAGTAAGATAATTTCTTTTTACAAGCTTTTATTTAACTTGCAAAACAATGTATGGTTTGTAATGTTTAGGTCAAATCTTGCAAGATGAATTAAGAACCACTTCCCGGTTTTCGATTGAGCTGAAATGCATGTATATGTAAATCGAATGCAATATTATTGCGACATGGAGCTGATCTGATGATGGCTATCAGAACTAAATTACCCCATCGAGTTTGAGCTCTTTTGATTTATTTTGACAAGTACTCTGATCATAGGTGATATCCAGAGTCTGATGATGGAGCTGGAAGGTGGGTATGAAAACTCTGTAATAAAATAAAGTAACCCCATTGAGTTTGGGCTCGTTTGATTCGTCTTTTTAAGTAGGTACTCTGGTCCTAGATGATAATGTCGAGGCTACATCATCGTAGTCACCTTGTAAAAGCTTGTTTTAAAAATTATATATTTAATTTTCCACTTGATAATAACTATTAGATTTCTGCTCTTTTTAGTGCACTATAGTAACAAAAGGAACCCTCAATTATAGTTCATCATCATCATCGTCATCACCAACCCATCAACGGCTCACTACTGAGCGCAGGTCTAGTCTCAGAGAAGGGTTACAGGCCATAGTCCACCACACTGGCCCAATGCAAATTACCAGACTTCAAACACCTTTGAGAATATATTGAAGAACTTATATAGTTACGTAAGGTTAATTTGTATGTCTTAATATATATATTTCTTGTGTGCGTGTGTATGGCACTGAACTCCTCCTAGACGGCTGGACCGATTTTGATGAATTTTTTTGTGTGAGTTCAAGGGGATTCGAGGATGGTTTAGATTCACAATTTGGTCCACTGGAAAATGTTTATTTAACTAATTTTTCATTTATAAGTAGTGGCGGTACGAAGTTCGCTGGGTCAGCTAGTAACTATATAAATTCTTAATTATGTTCTCAAATGTTAATGTACATTCATTTTATTTACTTTGAATTCAAATAGTTCCTGTTTATTGTATTTATTGTAATAATATTATATACCAGTAGTGCTGGAATAGGCAGTAAATAATTTTAAGTTCAGGGGTTTTCAAAGAAAAACTTTTACAATTTAATTTCTTTAATAACTAAAAATTAATAATATGCTCTATGTTTTGTGTTCAACCTCCGCATGGACTATTTTGATTTATATCTATTTATTAAATTATAAAGTTGAACTATTTTTTAATTAATAATAATTAATATAATATCAACTAAACACTGATCCAGGCTGCAGTTGAAATTACATTTAGTTTATTGGAATCCACGGTTGATTAAACTAAAAGCAAAATAAACTAAAATAGGCTAATTAGACAAAGTTATTTAAACATAACCGCTGGAAACGTTTCCAAAGAACTTGTGTGCAGTCCAATCACGTAAATTGTAAAATATAGCAAAACGTTATTCCTACTCGGGGTGGATTATTGCGGTAACGAGAAATTTCACCGACACACAGCAAATATACGTTCACTACAGCTATCTGAACGCACTTATTTCTTACACGATATTTATTTAGAACAAGAAAAGCTTAGAAACTATAGCCCGAATACGGAAAATGTTTTTGTTTTATTCGATGACAAGTTAATCCTTGAATGCGATCTCACCAGATGTTAAGTGACTAAGCAATATAAGATGGTAGCGGGCTATCTTGGAAGAGGTATGAAATGAAATGAAATGAAATGTATTTATTTGCAAGAAACATTGTACGTAATAGATGTTAACATAATATTCAATGTCCAGTATGTTTCGTCAATTGACATGCAAAATATAATTATTTTTGATACTTTAGTTTTATACAGTTTTATACAGTTCTGGTAATTTTTATTAGACTCAAGTACACATAATAGTCATACATAGAAAATAAAATTAGATTTCTTATTACCTACCATTAGCTTATTTTATAGTACCCAAAATCAAATTCAAAGCAATTAAAATAATGAACAATAAATATAAAAAGTATGTAATTTAATTATCTGTATGATGTCAATAAATTAATAAATTCAATGTCAAAAAAAAACTAATTTGTAACTCTGTATGGCATTGAACAATCATCTCATACCCCTAATCTGCTGTTTCTACAGCAGACTAGACTAGAGACAATTAAGAAATTATAAATTCCCAATTTGCCCACGCCGGGTATCGAACCTGAGACCTCCCAGTTAAAAGACCATAACGCTCACCACTGCGCCAGGGAGGTCGTCAAAGATTATCGTCAAAAGTATGTCGAAAAAAATTCGATGTTACACCCGTTAGTTACCAGCAATACTACCAATCTTACTACCAGTAGTAACACAGTAGTAGTAATTTTTTCACTTGTTAATACTTATTGCCAGTTGTAACATGAGAAAATTTTAAGCTATTGCATAGATTTTATCGCGGGCTTTGAACTAGGACAAACAGTTTGAGCGCGGCGACCGAATCAAGAAATTCCGTAACGAAAAAAAACCTAACACCGTCGTTCAGTAAACGTTCAACATTTTAGAGGTTCTCAAGTAGCTCTATTTGGCGCAGTGGGCGAGCGACCGCTTTCTTTGATGATGTCGCAGGTTCGAATCTCACTCGTTTAATTTTTTTTTGCATTATGTATGTTTTTTAATTTTTTTTTTGCATAATTTTAATTATGCAAAAAAAAATATTGCATAAATATTATAATTGCATAAGTTGATAAAAATGCTATGCAATAGCTTTACCGCGGCAGTCCCCGAGTGCCACTTAAGTTTTTTATTTCCCATATTAAGTTTTTCCGTCATATTTACTTTGTTCATATTAAATTCTATCTCAACGGGACCATAACGAATTGATTGACACCTCGATCATCAAAATAGGTTCAGCAGTTTAGGCGCTACGGTAAAACATCGTTAACACAAACACACATAGACTGCTCAAAAACATACCCTTCCTTTTTAGGGTTCCGTACCCAAAGGGTACCAACGGGACCCTATTACTAAGCCTACGCTGTCCGTCCGTCCGTCTGTCAGCGGGCTGTATCTCGTAAACCGTAATAGATAGACAGATGAAATTTTCACATATTATGTATTTCTATTGCCGCTATAACAACAAATAATAAAAATTAAATTAAATTAAAAAAATTAAATTAAAATATTTCCATGGGTACATGGAAATATTTTTATTTAATTTATTTTTAACGGAACCCTAAAAGAGCGAGGCCCGACTCGCACTTGGCCGATTTTTTTACTTTTCCGTAGTTGCGCAAAAAACTAACTCCTCGTGGACAAAATTACGGGCACAATAGATATTTAGAATAGTTATATTTTCAAGGTTTCAATAAAAATTGTTGCTACGAACAGTAGGCAAGTGTACGGTTTCGCTCAAGTAAATTGCAAAATACAGCAGAGTCGCGTCGCCTCAACAAGCGTGCAGGTGGATTATTGCGGTAACGAGACATTTCCCGCAGACAGACGCCGAGCAGATGCACTTACAGGCTTCTAGGAGCAGGCTTCATCTAGGTCTATAGAGAGCTTGCAACTTAGCTTGGAAGGGCGGTTATAAACAAAATCCGCTTTCCGAACCGGTGGTAGAGTCATGACTTGTCATAAGAGCCACAGGTTGGCCTACGTGAAATAAAAAAAAATGGTTTTGAAAAACAATTAAATTACGAATATTTTAGATAAATTGTTATTATCACATCCCTAGTTTTTGATAGAAAATAAAGTGATAAAAGTTAATAGTAGTTTTTGCCCGTTTTCTCTATCAAAATCTAGGTATATCATATTGCCCCGATTTCACCAACGTAAAATAAGTCCTATCCGAGCGTAAATTTAATTTATTGACAGTATTTTCAAAACAAAAATTGTCAGATCGCCCAATTTATCCCGAGGATAAATGTCACGCGACGTTGGTGACATCGGGACTAAAACTCTAAAATATCCGTAATGTAAGTCGAAGATAATAATAATAAATGACCACATTTTGTCAAAAGTGTCTGATATTTTACAATCATTGGAAATATTAGAATGTGCGAGAGAGAGGGATGCTAAATGTAAGTCACGAAATTATTTTCGTGCGCTTGCAGCACCTTGGGACCCCAACGACCATCAGCTCTTCGAACTAATGTGCCCCGCCCATATTGCCATAGAGTGTAATAGTTATACCTAAAATCTAAGACGTAATCGACTATCATATTATTTTCTTGTAAATAATAAATAATTATTAAGCTATTGCATAGCTTTTATCGCGGGCTTTGAACTAGGACAAACAGTTTGAGCGCGGCGACCGAATCAAGAAATTCCGTAACAAAAAAAACCTAACACCGTCGTTCAGTAAACGTTCAACATTTTAGAGATTCTCAAGTAGCTCTATTTGGCGCAGTGGGCGAGCGGCCGCTTTCGAGCGCCGATGTCGCAGGTTCGAATCTCACTCGCGAAGTAGTGACAGTTCGCTTTTCTTGTTTGTTTGTTTTTTAATTTTTTTTTGCATAATTTTTATCATGCAAAAAAAAAATATTGCATAAATATTATAATTGCATAAGTTGATAAAAAATGCTATGCAATAGCTTTACCGCGGCAGTCCCCGAGTGCCACTTAATTTTTCTATTATATTGGATCATTTGGTATGGTTGCAATATGGACAAAAATAGTTATGTTCTCAACAGTGCGGCAGCTATTGATCATAAATCTATTTCTATTCGTATAGTTCAATGTGGTAGAGTCTTCGAACCCACAGTATTCATATAGCAGATCCGAGAAAATTTCCTACCGTAATGTGAATAAGCTATGAATTTGGACTGGCCATCAACAGGGATAAGACCAAGATGATGATAGTAGATCGTGCAAATCAAAACAGAACGGAAATCCAACGCATTGCCGATTGTGAGGTGGTGCCAACTTACATCTATCTAGGTTCAACTATCTCCAATACCGGGGGTTGTGAGCTAGAAATCCGAAGGCGATGTGCTATTACTAGTTCTGCGGTGGAGAAGCTCAATAAGATCTGGAAGGACAGAAGGATCACCAAAAACACTAAGGTTCGACTTATGAGGTGCCTCGTCTTCCCAATATTCCTCTACGGAGCTGAAACCTGGTCCCTTAGACTGCAGGACCGCCGTAAAATTGATGCCTTAGAGATGTGGTGCTGGAGGCGCCTTTTGAAGATCCCTTGGACGGCCTTCAGAACCAACAACTCCATCTTGAAAGAACTAAAGATAACAGAAAGGCTTTCGTCGACTGTGCAGTTGCGAATTCTGAAGTTCTTCGGTCACATCTCTAGAAATGAAGGGTCAATTGAACGGTTGGTGGTGCAGGGTCAGGTGGAAGGGAAAAGAACGAGAGGACGCTCACCCACGCGCTGGTCGGACTTGATCAAAACGGTGACCCGGACAACTGTGGTGGAGTGCTCCCGCAACGCAACTGACCGTCGCAAGTGGAGGAGCATCGCATGGGAGGCGGTGCGATCCAAAAACAATTAAGGAGACTGACGACTATCAACTAATGTCACATCATCCCAGCAGCCACGACCACTCTGACAAGAGTGATCGATTGAGAAGAAGAATGTGAATAATGGAAAAGGTTCACATCCCTCAGTAATGAAGAATTAGATGCAGAAAGTTGTGAATAGACCAGTGTACGTAATATTTTTAAATATAAATTTGTAACAGGATTTACGTCGTAAGACCTAGGCTAATAATTTGTTGAGCTTGTTGAGATTTCACTAACGTAGAATAATTCTTATCCGAGCGTTTTGATATTTTGTCAGATTTTCAATACAAACATTGTCAGAATGTCCAATTTATTTCTCAGTTAAACGTCACTCGACGTTAGTGATATCGGCACTAAAGGTTTGAGTTTTTGCTAGGCTTTGCAAGGCTGGACCTCTTAGACCAAAAATCTGATGACTGATTGCTTTCAAAGTGCAACTTTGTAGATAGGTCTGAAATAAATCACTGCAATTGCTTACTTGAAGGAATTTAAACACTAAGTTATGTTCAGTTGAAGAATTCCATTTAAAATATGTTGTAGGACGACCAATCGGTCAAAAGTCTCCACTAGTCAATAGAATGCATCAGTTCTTTCAATCATGAATGACTCTGAAGTAGAAGATGCACCAGAGTTTTTGAACCGACTTCAAACAAATTCTCTTTTATTCGAAACGTTTTTTTATTTTATTTTTTGCGATGTTATTCCATAACTCCGTCAAATCTATACCGATTTCAATTTTTTTTAACATTTGAAAGGGCATACCGTCAGGTTAGTCCCGTTTAAATTTGGTGAAGATCTGATGAATATCTTCGATGATAACGGAACTCCTCTATGAATAAGAGCAAATCGTTCGCGATCAGAGAACGTGCTAAATAGAGCCTATGAAGATACACTAAAAAGCTTAAAACAATAATACCTAGGTATATAAAAATTCTTTTAAAAAAAAATCGGCCAAGTGCGAGTCGGGCCTCGCTCTTTTAGGGTTCCGTTAAAAAAAATTAAATTAAAATATTTCCATGTACCCATGGAAACATTTTAATTTATTTTTTTTAATTTACTTAATTTAATTTTTATTATTTGTTGTTATAGCGGCAATAGAAATACATAATATGTGAAAATTTCATCTGTCTATCTATTACGGTTTACGAGATACAGCCCGCTGACAGACGGACGGACGGACGGACGGACGGACGGACGGACAGCGTAGGCTTAGTAATAGGGTCCCGTTGGTACCCTTTGGGTACGGAACCCTAAAAACCGACTTCAAAAGCAAAGTATAAAATAATTTTAGTTTATACACGTATGTTGAATTTGGCCTAGCGTCGCGCATCGTCGTTTCTATTTAGGCCCACCCTACTCAACTTTATATAAGTCTCCGACCATAATGAAGCATAACAAAAGTGGATTGTGAATTTGTTTTATACCCAAAACTAGCTGATGCCCGCGACTTCGTCCGCGTGGATTTAGTTTTTAAAATCCCTCGGGAATTATTTTTATTTTTTTTCTATTTACATAATTCACACTATTAAAATCTATTGAGACTATTTAGTAATTTCATTAAAATTAAAATATGCCTAAATTATATACAACTAACAAAATTAAAACTAAAATAAAATTAAATAAAATCTAAAACCCCATCGAAGTCACTGCAGTGTGGCATAGTACCCAAGATGCTGGCAGCATTACCCCTTTGGATGGCCAAGCTAATCCTTTGGCCAAGGTAGCTGCCAGCTCTTGGATCCCCGGTAGACTCGATCACCTTTTTAGATAGCTCTACAAAAAGCGCTCGAGCCTCCGGACCTCACGGCCCCAGGGTCTCTACACCAAAAGGCACAAATATGAAAACACTGTCAAGTTTTTCACATTCTCTTTGATTTTCCGGGATAAAAAATGTCACTCTCCAGGTCCTCAACTATACCCATGCAAAAAATCACGTCGATCCGTAGCCCTGTTGCAGCGTGATTGAAGGACAAACCAACAAACCAACAAACCAACAAACAAACACACTTTTGCATTTATAATATTAGTAAGGATATGTAGACATGGACACCATTACGTAGCGCAATTACCCGGGGTCGTATAGAAAGTTCAATAGGTAGGTACATCATATCATAGACAATTACAATCTGAGGGTCGGCCATACCGGAAGCGCCACAAAGAGACTGTGTAAGATTTACAATCCCCGCGGGTACCACCTACTTGCTCGCAGAATACTCGCGCTTCGTGACTTGACTACAATCCAAAAATTGCACTTCAAAATTGTCTTTTGACTTCTAAAAGTTCAAAGTTCAAAGCGTTACCTCATTAAACCAGGAAACAACTTGTATCAGCTGTGAGTTTCAGCTAGCCCAGAATGATAAATATATAGACGGAACTTAAGGTTAAATCCGAAAAATAATTATCTAATCATGCAGTGAATGACATGAAATTGTATTATCTATTTAATTGAATTTATCCAGGTAAGTTTATGTTTTTTTCTATATATTATATATCTATACGTACAAAAAGGACTTGTATTTTTATAAATCATCCCACGGATAAACAAAGGGCTGCCCTCTTTCTTCCATTCCTTTTTGATTTGAGCAAAGCAAAGAAAATGTAAATAACAAATTTTAATTTTTTTCGTCACATATTTATAAATTATGTACAAGAAATAAAAATTTCCCTTCCAACTTAATATGCAAATACCAGCTTACCGATATCTACATATTCGATTGAATACGTTCGTGCATTCGATTTAATAGCCCTGGAGATATGTTTTAATAAATGAGGGCACATTCAGGTTAACTCGCGGTAATTCGACATGAATTGAGCATGCAATAACATCGCATTTTATTGTACGTACTTAAGAGAAATCCCCTCGAGTGTTCCTGTGAGCGTCCCATACAAACGAAGTTTATTCTTAATGTTAAAGCGTATTTAGTGGATCTGCACTGCAGCGCTACAGAGGCCAAATTTTGTATGTATGGTGACCCTCACCTGTGGCTCGGGCTTATAAAAGTTAACTCATTTGGAATAACCGTGACTTCCCGCCCTTGTAAAACGATTTACCTACCTACTACTTCTAAATCCAAGTTATTTTCAATGCCAACTATTCAACTTGAAACAGCCTGTATAAGACATTCTGCCATTAAGTGCCGATTTCACCAACGCCGAGTGACGGTTATCCTCGGAATAAATTGGGCATTCTGACAGTTCTTGAATTGAAAATACTGTCAAAATATCAAATTTACGCTTGGATAAGACTAATTTTACGTTGGTGAAATCGGGCCTAAAAGAAAAAATTTAATAATAGTTCACTTCTTAATCGATTTTTAACAAACTTTAAAAATGGGGGAGGTTTTCAATTCGTCGGAATCTTTTTTATGTATGTTCACCGATTACTCAAAGACGTGTGGACCGATTTAAAAAATTATTTTTTTTTCAAAGGACATACTTCCCAGATGGTCCCATATAAATTTTATCGAAATCGGTCGAGCGGTTTTTAAAATATCAAGTAATTTTAAATACTTTGTAGTGTGTGTGTAATGTAGTAAAGCGGGACTTTGAAGTCGGTTGTTTAAAAAGAACTTTTCATATTAAATTATTGAAATTTAAGTGGTAAAATTTAAGAGACCCAGGTCGCCTAAGTATATCATGCACTCTTTAAACCTTTCTGTGGTGGTGTCGTGTGACGCAGTGTTTCCACAATGAGGGGAAGTTTCAAAAATGCATGCTTAATTAAAATTAGGTAAAGAGCAACTGCCGAGTTTGTTGCTGGTTTTTCACCGCAGGTAGGACTTTCTGAACCAGTGGTAGACTTGACGATTCAAAAGCACTTGTAAAAAGTTTATTTGAATAAAATTTTTTTCTATTCTATTCTCTTGTAATAAGTAGGCCTTTGGGGAATTGGAGATTTGAGGATTTCCGTCGTTCGATTACTTACTTGGACCAAGCAGGTAGACTAGACTTTCCAGGAATTGAATCTAACCCTTCTCTGAGAAGAGACCTACGCTCAGTAGCGAGCCGTTGATGGGTTGCTAATGATGAATGATGATGATGAAAGCATTTTTATTAAATACTGTGCTACCTTTTAATTCACGATCAATGCAACACAGTTTATACTTCTGCGGGATCATCGTTCAAATCTGTTGTAAAATCATTTGTAATTTTGGGAAAAATAAACGATTATTATTATTATTATTAAAATCGGCTTAGCAAACTACTCAGTAAACCTAGACGATTTATGAACATTATAAAAACACAAAGCATGTGAGCATATTATTAGGTATATCTCCAAGCAAAACATAGCGGAAAAATTATTTACAACATAATATACTTTTTACAAGTTTTTTAAATATTTTTTTGGAAAGCAAGTAGGTACTCTTTATAATTAAATCAAAATGGATGAAGAGCGGCTCGAGATATCCATTCAATATGGGATTCAAAATAAACGAATGAATTCGATAGGAAGTTAAAATAGATGAATTCAATTATGAATGAACGGTAAATAAATGAAATATAACGCGTTTTTCCCAATTGGCCGCCCCACCAGCTGAGGCGGTAGTAAAAACGTTACGTGACTCGAACGACACTAAACCGACTTCGGTCTTCGGCGTAGCTTCGAGGTTTAAAATTCTTCGTTCGTTCATTTATTTATCTTAGTATAGAGTATAGACGTAACCACGTATCGTAACCACATGTGCAAGTGGAATCATATTGGTTTTTGTTTCAAATTTTATTGGTGTTTACAAGCGTTAATTATTTCGTCGTTATATCATTTTATTTCGTCGTCATATATACATATTTCGACATATATTATTATGTCCTTTCTGGACTAGATAAATAAAATTTATGTTGAGAGAGTTAGGCTAAGTATAGTGTATAAAGCCGCCGCATTACGTTCTTTTTTATGTTGTTCTGTATGTTATTATGTGGTTTATAATAATTATAGTATCCATTAATTCACACATTATTACCATCTTTTTTTATAACATAAAAATGCTTAAAAATATAACAGAATAGTAACTTATGAATCATCGAGTAATTCTACGGTTCAGAACGCCGTTCCAACCAAAAAGAACTAGCAAGAAACTCATCGGTTGCTCTTTTTTTTGAATATTTACTTTTACAATGTTATCCTTTTACCTTATTATATGATAATTGTCTTGGGTTAAATTTTCAGTTGTGTCCCAGTGGTATAAAGTCCCCACTGAACCTATTGGTTATGTAGGAAAAGTCGTGGGGTCCAAAGTTCGATCCCAGTTTTCTGATCTAATTTCTGACTTTTCGGAGTAACGTTAATTTAATAGTGAAGGTAAACATCGTGTATAAAGTTTTCCATAATGTTCTCAAATGTGTGTGACGATTGCAAATCCGCTTTTGCAAGGTATTTGATTATTATTATAGAATAAATCGGCAGGTTGATTATAGAATGAATCCTTCTCATTTGAGAAGAGATCTGTGCAAGTAGTGGGTGGGCGATGGGTTGACATGAACCCATGACTGAAATCGTTATATTTACTGATCATCTGAACGTTAACATGCCGCTAAGAAGACTTATTTATTACTTTAAAAAAATTAAGTGGCACTCGGGGACTGCCGCGGTAAAGCTATCGCATAGCATTCTTTATCAACTTATGCAATTATAATGTTTATGCAATATTTTTTTTTGCATAGTAAAAATTATGCAAACAAAAAAATTAAAAACAAACAAACAAGAAAAGCAAACTGTCACTACTTCGCGAGTGAGATTCGAACCTGCGACATCATACACCATACGGTAAAGAAAGCGGTTGCTCGCCCACTGCGCCAAATAGAGCTACTTGAGAACCTCTAAAATGTTGAACGCTTACTGAACGACGGTGTTAGATTTTTTTTCGTTACGGAATTTCTTGATTCGGTCGCCGCGCTCAAACTGTTTGTCCTAGTTCAAAGCCCGCGATAAAAGCTACGCAATAGCTTAATAACAGTGAAACAAATAATTGAAAATTAGAATGAAATTAAATCGCAAAACCTCACTCTTTACAAAAATTGAATTGGCATTCCTAATATAGGAAGTTTTTTGATAAACCTTGTTAACTGTTAGCGGCGGCGTAACCGATATCTTCAATAGCGCGTTTCAGTGTTCACTTCTAGTTTATTTCTTTCGAGTTTCGCTCGTCACTTTTATTCCGCACTTTAGCTTCTACCTCAATTCAGCCACTCTCATCTTTCTCTGCATCAGAATTTACTAAATAACCTACACTATTTATTTTCAACTCTATCAGAAATAACACACGGTTGAATTTCGATTGCAGTTTCGTCGTATCTGCAATGTTTTTACTTTTCATTGCGACGACGGAATATGATGCAGGAATGTAAAATGTAAGGACAATTGAGTAGGGAGGGAAGCGCAAATGTGTAGCGAGCTAACTCTTTGTCTCAGACATGAAATGATATTTTTTAGAATAGTCTTTTTTATAATTTGCTTGAGGAAATATGGGGGATCTTCATTCACTTTTAATTAGCGACTTGTTTATAAATTATTCAACATTCATTTGTGTAAGTTTTGTGAAAGAAAATAGTCGTAGAGTTCTTTAGAAATCAACACTGTAAATATTGTAATTTACCTACTTAGCTGAACTACCATGACTTCTCTAGCTCTTCTATGTACCTATAGACAAAATTTCAATGTGTTTATACTCAAAACCTTTTCGCAAAATGTTCACAATGTTATAAAGTCTAATAGCGTCATACACCTTTGTTAAAACTATCGAAAATCTCTAAGTTTCCTTCATAGTTGAAGGAAGTGATATTTCACATAGCTCCGAACCTCGGATCCGCAGGAAAGGCAGTCTTCGTTTTAAACACTATACTATCACCGCTTAATTTAAATATTAGAATAGAATCGAATAGAAATGTTTTTTATTCAAATAAACTTTTTACAAGTGCTTTTGAATCGTCGATGAGTCTACCACTGGTTCGGAATGCCCTTCCTGCCAAGAAGAACTAGCAAGAAACTCGGCGGGTGCTCTTTTCAAAACAAATTTACAATACAATAGATACTATGCTATGAATGCAGTGTTTCCACAATGAGGGGAAGTTCCACAAAAACATACCTAATTATGATTCAACACATGTTAAGACGGGCAGACAGAAAGTAGCACCATTCCCGCCGGTGGGACCCGTTCACGAGCATGACGCATGACCCAGCCATTGCTTCGTTCAACCATATTTGACGGAACGTAACAACATCACACGACACCACCACATTCATATGTGTACTATAATTAAAGTGTGGTATTACTGTAGGTATGTATATTGTTTAAAATTAAGTACATCCAAGATTCTGCTGTGAAACTTAATATTTAAACTGGAACTAGCTTACACATTTTTAATGTCAGATAAATCTTCAGTCTGGTCACGGAGCACGAAAATACTGTGAGCAAGTTCCACAGCCTGGGGAATCGTAAATCTTGAATTCCGAGTCTCCCTGCGTCCCTGATATATCTAATCCCAGAGTAACAATAGGCTTTGACACGTTATAACGTGCGATTACTGAGCCGGAGAATTTTATATAGAATAGAATAGAAATATTTTTTATTGAAATAAACTTTTTAAAAGTGCTTTTGAATCGTCAGACTCGACCACTGGTTCGGAATGCCCTTCCTGCCGAGAAGAACCAGCAAGAAACTCGGCGGTTGCTCTTTTCAAAACAAGTTTGCAAAACATAAATACTTACTATGCTATGTATGCAGTGTTTCCACAATGAGGGAATTTCAAAAAATGCATACCTACTAACAATGCAAAATATCTTAATATGGGCAGACATAAAGTAGCCCCATTCCCGCCTGTGGCAACCGTTCACGAGCATGACGCATGACCCAGCCGTTCGTTGCTTCGCTCAACCATATTTGAGTATATACCTAAGTAGAAACTATACGTTATTAGCATTACGCGTTGTGACAGTGTGTCTGGTACTTCTTATCATCTTAATATAGAGTAAGAGTTGCACAAAACAAAGACTGTTAATATTTTTCAGTATAACATTAAGGGACTGTTTCACCACCTTCAGGTAAATTTTAATTAACGAATAAAGTTGAAGTTTTGACAGTTTTTGTATGGGCAATCTGTCAAAATATGTCGGTAAAAGTTTACTTGAAGGTGGTGAAACAGGCCGTTAACGCAACTTAAAAAGATAACTTTAATAGTATCAACTGCTAAAAACTTGTACCTTATCAACGCATTAATTGTATTCTTAGTTGAGAATATTTAAACGTATAAAAGAAAAGGAAAAGGTGAGTGACTGATTCTGACTGACGGACCTGTCAACGCACATCTCAAACCACTGGACGAGTTGGGCTGTTGGTAATATAGATATATTTATTATGAGACGTAGGCATCCGCTAAGAGAGGATTTTTGAATTCAACCCCTAAATAAAATATATGGGTTTGAAAAACCAAACTTAAAGTGGACAAAGCCGCGGGCAAGAGCTAATTACAAAATAAAACATTAAACTAAACAAGCTATACTTACTCTATCAAACTAAAACTGTTGGTCTAGAAAAGGCATAAACTACGTTCGTAAAATATTCTCCAACGTAAACGTAAAGTAAGCTAACCCACCCAACGTAAACTTACGTTATCGCCTAAACAAAACATACCTGAAGGAGCAGGCCGGGTAACAAGTAGTACTGACTAAACAACAAATTAGTAGCTGAGAGTCGATTAATGTCCTCCGAAGATGCCGTGCACCACCCAATGAATTTCCCCTTCAACAGCCGTTTGTCTTGCTCTAACGAATTGAACCTGATAGGGACAGACGTTTCAACTATTAACACTGGATCAGGAAGGACAATAAGCTTTCCTTCCCCAGACTACTCTGAATTGTTCCTCTTTCATTGCGTTGCCAATGGAGAAAGAATCATACAGTATGCACAATTGCGCAATGGATACAAATTTTTGTTTGTTTCATGGAAATTTGGGATTGTAGGAATACGTCCAAGAAAGTCTGTAACATTATCAGCGCTATCAAATACTCGTTACACTAAACTAAGTCCTAATAATTTCGTGAAACAGGTTGGAAATTCTGTTCCTGGAATAGCAGACTGAACGAAAACGTTCCAGATTTCATTATTCTGAAAATAGCTAGTTCAATAATTCATAAAGTAGCCTGGACACCAGTATAGAATAATGACACAATACATATACCTTTTTTTTTTTTATTCGATGACAAGTTATTCCTTGACTGCGATCTCACCTGATGGTAAGTGACGATGCAGTCTAAGATGGTAGCGGGCTTACTTGGAAGGGGGTATGGCAGTGAACATTCACAACCCTTACCCCTATTGGTTTCTACACGCCATCGTGCCGGAACGCTAAATCGCTTGGCGGCACGTCTTTGACGGTAGGGTGGTAACTAGCCACGGCCAAAGCCTCCCACCAGACCAGACCAGAGACAATTCAGAAATTATAAATTCCCAAACTGACCCCGCCGGGAATCGAACCCGAGACCTCCCAGTTATAAGACAACAGCGCTCACCACTGAGCCAGGGAGGTCGTCGAATACTACTTACTATACCTACTTCCTGGATTCCATTTCAGTGTCATATTACGAGTATGTAAGTAATACAAACGCTTCAAAATACAAAAAATATTATAAGTTCTCCATTTCGGTCCTTTTACCTTACCACCATGAGTGTCTTTAAATAATTTTATCTTTTACTAGCTGATGCTTGCGACTTCATCCGCGTGGATTTAGTTTTCAAAAATCCGTTGCTTTGTAGATTTTTTTTGTCTTTATTAATAAACATAATTAAACACAGCCACAGCGGTCGGGTCACAGCTGAAAATCAGCGTCCGGCATTATGTATGCATAATGCAGGGCATATGGCTGAGCTGTACACCCTTTCTGGGTGGTGTCACAGACAAATATATTATCATGTTCAGTTCTATGTGTATAGTTTGTCTGTGATACCATCGTCCGAATAAATGAATTTTCTTTCTTTCTTTCTTTCTTAAAGAAAAAAGAGTTATACAAAAGTACAGACTACTTTGCTAACTAACTAAGTATAAATGTTATTTTAGGCTACATCACCTTTACTACCATATACCTTATTACAAAATAAACAATTATTACATCCTAATTTAGTAGCTTTGTAGATTGAAGAACAAACCAACAAACAAAAACACTTTCGCATTTATAATATTCATAAGGATTACTTCTGTTTTTAGGTATAATATTATTAATTTGTTTTATATTCATTGTGATTTCTACTTTTGGTATTTTTTGTACTAGTTAATTTGGTAACAAGAACAAACTACTGTTTCAATATAACTTATTTTACGCCTATTAATTACAAAACTTTGTTTCAATTTGAACTTCAAGTAGTAATACACCTTTCACACACTACTCCCACCTCCACAACATTTAAACTTTGTTGACACTTGACATCCAAAACTTTAGTGAAACTAATCAAGATCCCTTATTAAACCACCTTCACATAAGCCATCAAGTTTTGACACAAACACAATGGGCAGTTGGTTTCTTTGTACCTCTGTTGGTTGTTTGGTTAGCCGGGATTCTTAGTCGCTATTTAGAGTAAATAAAACGTTTCAATAACTTCTTTTCAAATATATAGGTAAGTAAGTATCACTTAGCTTCCGATTACCTAATATGTCAAATTGGACCATTGATCGATACGCACTAATATTACAAATGCGAAAGTCAGTATAACTCTACCTCAGTTAACTTTTTATGCCTTAACTATTTATTAAATCGATTTCAACGTCAAGCAAGGCGCTAGATTGTATTGTATGGAAGACATAGGATACTTATAGACTATATGCATAGGATACTTATAGACTATATACATAGGATACTTATAGATAGACTTGGCGGATGGAGGCTAGGTGAATAAAAGTGTAAGAATTTTTCTGTTACGACCTTTGTGTGTTGCCTTCGTTTATTACACACGTTCCGCCATAGCTTTGGTGGTGGCTAAAGGAAGGCGTGAAACTATTGATTCGGGAGTTCGAATCCTTACTTCAAATTATTATTACTTTTCATTTTATTTATTAATTTATTATTAAAAAGGAACTTCGTTCCAACCGAGTGTTTCACGGCACACACGCATTTTTTTAATTAGAAAAGGTACTACTACCGTAAACAGGTAATTAAGCTGAACTTCGCCCGCCTAAGACAGCCTTATCACCTAGAGCGATCTCTAACAGACAACTTTCTATAAAGTACGTATGTTCCATGCTTTCTAGGATAGACTAGAGTCTAGACGGATAACTAGTGAAGCTGCCGACTCAAGTTGGAGTTGGAAGTTGGTACATCTGTAGACGCTTTTAGGGAAAGGTACCTATAGTTTGAGCAAGCAAAGGTAGCGGGTAAACAGTAGGTATACGACTGCACCAAAGTGACCGATAAGCCGGGATCCAATATAGCGGCCAACAAAGGTTTACAAGAGTTTCGGACACGCCCCTCCGCTGCATATTCAACGCGAGTCAACATTACGGTCTAAGAGCCAGTACTTGCGTTTAGATCCCAAAATTTATTAAGCTATTGCATAGCTTTTATCGCGAGCTTTGAACTAGGACAAACAGTTTGAGCGCGGCGACCGAATCAAGAAATTCCGTAACGAAAATAAACCTTACACCGTCGTTCAATAAGCGTTCAACATTTTAGAGGTTCACAAGTAGCTCTGTTTGGCGCAGTGGGCGAGCGGCCGCTTTCTTTACCGTATGGTGTGTGATGTCGCAGGTTCGAATCTCACTCGCGAAGTAGTGACAGTGCGTTTTTGTTTTTTGTTTGTTTTGATTTTTTTTGCATAATTTTTATTAAGCAAAAATAAATATTGCATAAATATTATAATTGCATAAGTTGATAAAAAATGCTCTACAATAGCTTTGCCGCGGCAGTCCCCGTGTGCCACTTAATTTTTTATTTATTTATTTATTTGACAAGCTAACAATATTCAGGCACAAATATGAAAATATAAAACAAGTAGACTTACAACTAAAAGACAATTACTGTAGGTAATTATTTGTCGTTTAAAAATAAATCATACTATCATACTTACTAATATTATAAATGCGAATGTGTGTTTGATGGTTTGTTGGTTTGTCCTTCAATCACGCCGCAACAGAGCTACGGATCGACGTGATTTTTTCCATGGGTATAGCTAAGGACCTGGAGAGTTACATAGGCTACTTTTTATCTCGGAAAATTAAAGATTTCCCGAGGGATTTTAAAAACTAAAACCACGCGGAAGAAGTCACGGGTATCAGCTTGTAAATAATAAAAAGCATTTATTCGGCCGGCATACTTAACAGAAATATTTTATTTACAGGAAGGAAACAGAGTCAGATAATTAGACAAAGTCGGCACCTGAAAGGAGATTGGCGAATTCCTTAGAGTTTCTGACCCAGACGAACTGAACCGTGGGCCTCAAGCCCACGTTCACTAATCAAACTTCTCATGCTTGTTCTAGTAACTAACAAAAAAGTTCATCAAAGTCTATCAAATAAAGTTGGGAGAAAAAAGATATTCACTTGTATTGCCGTGTAAAGGTTATTTATAATGTGTACTTGTGAATAATTATATTTTTGATCCCCATCTTCTAAAATATCGGATTTACACAGAAAAATACTCTGAAAAATATATTTAGTTAAAATTAAATGATTTTTGAATCTGAACGGTTTTTAAAAATGCTGAGTCAAAATTCGCCATCCTCCTTTTCCAAAGAACCGATATAGACTTTTGTATTTAAATCGAAATAGGGTTTGAATATTATACCATAACAGATGTAGGAGCTGGAGGAGCTGATATTGAAATTGGTACAGGTGTAAAGATTTTCGAGTAACAAATATACTTAATAATGGCATATATAAATAAATAATAATTACTACTCAAGAAATATATTTCAAATATGTGTTTGTACATACCTCGATGAATATGAATATTTTTAGCGTTTTAATACCGTCATTTACAAAGTAGGACATGGTATATTTCCTGAGCTGACTTTTCCGAAAAGAATCAGGAGTAAACGCTGATTCCACAAAAATGGTCAAATAAACATATTTGCGATGCGTAAAGCGTGATGCGTGTAGGAGCCACACGTCAAAAGTATATCTGTACAGTCAGTACACTACACACACACACACAGTATACTGTCACAGTATACTGTCAGGTACAGATATACTTTTGACGTGTGGCTCCTACACTACGTCACGCTTTACGCATCGCTGCCCGCTGACCAATATCGTTCAATCCCCGTGCGTCCATCGAATAGCGCTTTGAATTTTCACTCCCCCTTTGACATTTTTCAATAATATTGTTTTAAGGTTTTCATGGAAAATCTAAAATAGTTCTATAATAAAGAAATAGAATTTATAATAGAGGTGCGACTAGAATAGAATGGTATTTTATTGAAATAAACTTTTACAAAGTGCTTTCGAATCGTCAAGTTAATCGTCATGTGTAAGAAAATTGTAATTATTTGACAGCTTAGTTACGTACGTACTATGAACAATGTAATAATATATAAAAAAAATCTTTAAAAAAACCGACTTCAAGCACCACTGAAAAGTATAAAATAATTTCAGTTTGTACACGTATGTTGAGGAATGTTCACCAAATTTAAATGAGACCTACCTGCAGATACGCCCTTTCAAACAAAAAAAATAATTGAAATCGGTTAAGATTTGAGGGAGATAATATGGAGTAACATCGGAAAAAAAGCGTCGAAATGAGAACCTCCACTTTTTGTTTTTTTTTAAGTCGGTTAATTAAATAGATACCATGGGATCTATTAAAAATCAAAATTAATTAAAAAAGCCTGGTGAATATAATATCAGGTAGTTTACCAGCTATCTACCTTTATAACATCCTTACTAATATTATAAATGCGAAAGTATGTTTGTTTGTTGGTTTGTTGGTTTGTCCTTCAATCACGCCGCAACAGGGCTAAGGATCGACGTGATTTTTTGCATGGGTATAGTTGAGGACCTGGAGAGTGACATAGGCTACTTTTTATCCCGGAAAATCAAAGAGTTCCCGAGGGATTTTAAAAACTAAAACCACGCGGACGAAGTCGCGGGCATCAGTTAGTTCCCAATATTTTTTAACATTTTCACATACAAATTTCTAACTATTGATGCTTCAGTAAGAGGTCTTAAAAAAGTATCAAAATTTTTAAAAAACAAAATAATATATTACTAATAAAACAAACAATTCATTGTTATTATTACAATGAATGGAGAATTGAATTGAATTTGTAAGTAATCTTTAATTCAGCGTCTCAAATTTCTACACAAAAATTTGAATCTGATAGTGAATCTGTCCTCCCCTCTCGCTCTTCAGCCTTATGTTGTTGAACGTGGCGCCAACGCCCCCTGACGTCACAGTTGCTTTGGCCTTCGATTTGGCCATGTCGATTGCCATAATACCCTGGAAAAGACCATAACAAATCTATAAGTATAAAACTGAAGGCCTATTTCCCTTGGGCACGGCATCACGCGCAAACAGCTGGACCAATTTTGACGGGACTTTCACTGACAGATAGCTGATGTTATAAGGAGTAACATAGGCACTTTTTAATCGACTTTCAAAAAAGTATTTATGTTTTCTACTTTTGTATATTGATATCTCCTTGATTACTAAACCGATATGCGTGAATCTTTTTTAATCGATACAGAAACTTTGCGAGATCGTCCCATGAAAACTTTGGGTTCTAACTCTTCAATCCTGATGCTGCAGGGTTACTGCCCACCTAAACTGTGGTGATTTGCTAACTGTCGATTATGATTAGTTGTTGTAGGAACCAAGCAAAAAGTACATAGTTAAATTCCAGAGCTCAATCCTGATGCTGCAGGAGTTTTGCTCACGCAAGCGAAGTTGCGGGCATCAGCTAGTCTTTTTATAAAAAAAAACAGTATTTTGAGTGTTGTCTTGTATGTTCATCCATACATCGGCAAGCCATTAACTGCTCACTACTGAGCACAGGTCTCCTTTGAGAATAGGGTTATAGGCCATTGTCTACCATAGATGGTCAATACAAATTGGCAGACAAGATTTGAGAACATTATGGAGAACTCTCAGGTGTGCAGGTCTCCTCAATGTTTTTCTTCACCGTTGAAGCATGTGATATTTAATTGCTTAATCGCACTTAACTTCGAAAGTTCAGAGGTCGAATCTACTCCTCGAATAGGAGAAAACAGTCCTAAGCACTAGGCTAACTGCTTATAATATCACTGCTTATGCTTATGTCTTTTAGGTTGTAGTGCAGTACATTAATCGAGCCCCAGAAAAAAGCCCAGAAAGGCTCAATCGGCCTGTCTAGGCTTTGTAGAATGCCATCTCCATCATAATATTAGGTACCTATGTGACGTTTGCACGCTTGATACCACAGAGATGGGTTATGCTTGGGAGAAACCTAGTTTAATCCTCTTATTAGAGAGCTAATACTGGGATTAAACTAGAATGGAGGGAAATATTTATATACTTGAGAATATTAATATACGGTGGTCTCAGAGTAAGTATTAGTAGGTATAGAGCGCTCGTTTCTAACTGGGAACTGTAGACACCGGTGAGAACATTGGATCTGTCCGTTCGCAAGCGCTGGTAGTCATACGAGTACTAGCGGTGTAAATGACTGTTGCGAGTTTTTAGCAGAATTAAACTAAAAAAATGGTTAAATGTGCCGTAAAAACTTGTAAGAATGATACTAGAAAGACAACTAAACAAAATTCCAGCATCACATTTCACCGGTTGGTCAAGTTTTTATAATTTTAAGTAAAATAGAAATTACGCTTCGCGGGGTTGAAAGAGACGTGGGACGGGAGGCGACACGCGCCGCCCGCACTGCCCCGCAACCTCGCTTCGATTGCAAACTCGGATAGTGATGTGACGCGTTCGATGCCGACTGCCGGTTAATTATTTATCGTTGGTACTGCGAGCAATAAAGTTATACACCGCAGCACTCTTGCACTTGCGATTTTATTTTTATTTGTTATCAAGTTTAACTAACAATTACAGTGACGATAAACTAGCGAATTATTATTTGACTGATATTTTCTTATTTATTTAAAATAATGTTTTTAAATATTATAACACTATGCCGTTTTTCTTTTTTAAATTACTTTCAAATTAATAAACAATAGTTTTGATAAACAATAACTTAATTACTTTCAAATTAATAAACAATATTGATTTACTAAAAAAAAACAGATCATTGCATAAGTAAGGTAAGTATTGTGCCATTCAGCTGTATTCATCGACAATTGCGCTTGCGGCGCATTATTACGCATCCCTATTCGACACGTATCTATCAATATAGGTAGATAACTATAGTATAGCTCACCTGTCTACGCTGCGTATTGGGCGAACAGTGCGATATTAGCACTCTATACCTACTAATACTTACTCTGAGACGGTGGTTAAGGTTAAGTTATTTTATAGAAAGACCATATTATAGTAATAAAAAGAATTACCTTGATAGTATAATTGCCGTTGTAGAAAACATTCTTTGTTCTAACTTTAAGTGGTATGGCTGACAACTTGACACTATCAACATAAGCTAGTTGACCGTTCACAGAATTCCCTACTTGTAAACTATCGGACGTACAAAAATCTACTATAAAAATAGCGGCTACTAAAAGTACTATTTTGAACATAACTGCCATATTTCCTCGATCAAAATTAAGTTTTACTGAATAGTAACTTCAGAAATGATTTATTGATTCCAAAGATGGATTGTGACTGCAAAACATCACACATTTATAACAGTTTTATAAGATGGAACAACAGTTATCTTATTTTCGACGAATATTGAATCAGATACCTACTAGAGATTTATCTTAAATATCTTTATCTGATAGTGTCAAAGTATTATCAAAGTCGATCGATTTTCTCGTCAATGATGATGAAACTACCACCTGTCCATACCATCTCTCGAGCAATAATTGATTTTAACCCTATCTATAACTCTGAAACTTAACTCATTCACCATTTACTAGGCCCATTTTATAGAATGCTTGCAACTGAATAACATAAGTTTACCCTTCGTTTATTTCTTAGATCTATAGTCTTTTTTGTATTTGCAGATTTTGGCTGATCAAGCCACCCACACATAATACCACTAAAATCTATTATGTTCCATAAATTATATTTCGATGCTACGTTCTCGAGATTAAACCATATTACACTTGTAGTTCCACATGTAATATTGTTTAATCTCGAGAATGTAGCATCTTACATAATTATGATAGAACTTCACTTACAGGTAAATTCGTTTAATCATTGATAATTTGGACTTACCTCTGTAACCATCCTCCATCCATTATTTTTCTTTTCTGCTCTTGTGTAATTTATTATTTTAATTATTTATTATTTTTTACATGTTGTTGGTAATTTGGAACAAATAAAATGAGTCTCTCCTTTCTCTACTCTACTCTGTCATCATTTTTAAGCATTTTTATTCTTCGTCACCTTACGTCGTCAGCACTCAAAATGTCTTTGAATTTATCTCACAGTTCATTGATTTTCCAGACACTTGAAATTTATCTGCACATTAGAAAAACATGTTCCTGATAAAAGGAGTCATGTACGGATAGTTGTGTTAAATTAGATCATTGTTTTTTTTTATCGGTGACCGATTTGTACAAACTTGGCAAGTGACATTACTAACAATAACAATAAAAACCGGCCAAGTGCGTGTCGGGCCACGCGCAGTGTAGGGTTCCGTAGTTGCAAATCACAAATATTATTGCTGACATAGGATAGTGATTTTATTTTATTTATGAATATTGAATATATTTTATAACTAACTGCTTCACTTATGAACCCTACTTAGCCGTGATATTTTTCCTATAAAATTCATTATTTATATACTACTGCTGTGAATTTTTTCATGTATCCTATAAACAACCATTTAGCTGGCAGAGGGGGGGGACACTTGACTCTAATAAAATTTCACAAACGGATCCCTAATTCAAAAAATGGTGTTCCCACACCCACATTATTTTTGAAAGACCTATTTAACGACACCCCACACTATGGGATAGACGAGAAAAAAATATTCATTCCCACTTTACATGTAGGGGAGGTACCCTAAAAAAAATATTTTTCACAATTTTAATTGACCACTTTGTTGGCGTATTTAATATTTATACCCTTGTCAAATTACAGTTTTCTAGTACAAATAGTCTCTGAGCTAAACCGCGGACGGACGGACGGACGGACATGGCGATACTATAAGGGTTCCTTGTTCATTACGGAACCCTAAAAATGGGTGACGATATTAAAGAAAGACATTATCAGCGGATTAGGTCGATGCTAGTCGCTATAGTATCTGATTTAAGGATGTTAGCACATCATGCCTAGTCAGAAAAGTCAACATCAGAAAATGCAATTTCATTATGATCTCGTTGCTATCAAACAGAATGAGCTAAGAGATGTAATAACCTCATAGAAGACTTTTGAGTAGAATTGGTAGAAATTAGTTGTGCTGGAGCTATAGGTATATGTGTCACTAAAGGTCACTTTGATTTGCAAAAGCATGCACATCAGAAATATGTATGGATCGAAAATCGAACATGTAGCTTCGTTAGTAAAGAGCACGGTTCGTTTCGGTTTTTCAGGATACGGAAATAACTAAGGGAAATACACACATCAAAAGTGTCTAGGGATCAATTACACTTTTAAGTATAAAAATTATCTAACTAATATTTACCAAATGTAGTCTTCCAGACTGGCTTCTTGCTTTAATTCCTATGTCTAAGTTAACAACTTATCCCTCTAATTTGTGAAAACTAAGAAAAATTGCAATATTAAATGGCAAAAACGGCAAAAAATGAGGATTTTTAAAAATTTAATTGTAAATTTAAAAAAACTAATACTCTGTTTGTTCCACCACTGACACAAATACGTTTAGGAACTTGATTTTCTTTCCACTTTAATCTTTTCCAATCATATAACGACATCGCAGTCGCTGGGAGAAAGTTCTCCAATTTTATTGTTGGTAACTACATCGTTATCTATGATCGGAAAAAAGTATTAACATTTTTCTTTGTTAATAATATGCTTATTTTTTATCTCGACCATTTATTTTCTAGGCAGGTTGAAATATGTATATTCATTTTTTCTACGTCCTTTCTAGTATGAAAATGTCACGAAATTGTATTATCTAGTTTTTAAGCTGTGATTACCATCAGCTGATTACCGCTATCGCATAAAGTCTAAATAAGTAGCTTAGAGACTCGCTTTTAAAAAATAGAGTTCTTCTTAAGATTATTTTATTTTTTGCTATTTTCATAATATTATTTATAGACTTCACCTTAGAAATTTTCTTCAATTCAATAATGCCAGCATTCATGCCGCTTTATCAAAAGTAATGTGGGTACATCAACTTCAGAATGGCTGGTCGTGAAAAGTTGGAAACTTCTTGCGTTGTTAAATGAACTTCTTATGTTAAATGAACTGGATGGAGTTTAATTTGTCAATGTTGAGCTTAATATTCTTGGTGATGTTATTATAATAGCGGTTTTGAAAGGTTTTTTGGCAGAGCGGTATTAAAAATATATCCAATGCTTTAAAATCGAGAAAGTTTTTGTGTAGGTAAAATGATTTTCCTCCAATTTCTTTCATCTATATATATAAAAGAAAGTGGTGTTAGTTACACTATTTATAACTCAAGAACGGATGAACCGATTTGGCTGAGAATTGGTGGAGAGGTAGCTTAGAACCAGGAGACGGACATAGGATACTTTTTATCCCGTTCGACCGCGTTTCCGTCAAGTCACTATAAATGGACATGGAATAACAAAACGCAAATGACAGTGGAATAACAAAACGTAAATGACAGCTAAACGTAATTTTGTCTTTGGTTAGGTATGGTAAAAAATTTGACAATTATAAAAAGTGTTATAATAAAGCATTACTGATATTATAAATGCGAAAGTGTGTTTGTTTGTTGTTTTGTCCTTCAATCATGTCGCAACAGAACAGCGGATTGATGCGATTATTTGCATGGGTATAGTAATGGGTGTAGTAGTGGTTCCTCAGACCGGGAGAGCTACTTTTTATCTCGGATAATGAAAGAGTTCCCGCGGGATTTTTAAAAACTAAATCCATGCGGACGAAGTCGCGGGCATCAGCTAGTTTGTAATATTTATGACCCTCATCGATGAATATAGCTTATATCTTGATGAATTAAATAGTATAACCACAGAGTAAGGATAGGTCTCCTTATACTGTGGTATAACTTTAAAATAATAAAGTCTGTCTGTTTGAAAGAACCCGTCTCAATAATAGCGTTTAAAAAAACAATCGACTTCAGTTTCTTAAATTACATTGTATTATGTATGTAAGCAGCACTTTCAAGGCTGCGTCAGGTCTTCGATTCGTCGATACCGCAAAGCCTGAAGACAAAGGTTTTCAATGAGTGTGTCCTACCGGTAATGACGTATGGAGCGGAAACGTGGACACTGACGGTGGGCCTCGTTCACAAATTAAAAGTCGCTCAGCGCGAGCTATGTTGGGAATCTCTCTCAGGGACGGAACGAGGAGATTCGTAGAAGAACAAAAGTGACCGACATAGCTCTGAGGATTAGCAAGCTGAAGTGGCAGTGGGCAGGTCATGTCTGTCGCAGAACCGTTGGCCGATGGGGCAGACGTGTTCTGGAGTGGAGACCGCGTACCGGCAAGCGCAGTGTAGGACGACCTCCAGCTCGCTGGACCGATGACCTTAAGAAGGTGGCGGGGAGCGGTTGGATGAGGAAAGCGGAGGACCGTGTTTGGTGGCCCGCTCTCGGAAAGGCATATGTCCAGCAGTGGATGAATACAGGCTTGGATTGATTGGATTGATGTATGTAAGTAGGTATAAAATTATACCTACTATCTGTAGGCATTGAGAAAAGAAATGAGTTATACTCTTGTTATACTCATGGAATATAGTCTTTTAAAAAAAAAAAAACTGTGGTGCAACATTCCTAAATAGTCAAATAAATACATACATACATACATACATACATACATACATACATACATACATACATACATACATACATACATACATACATACATAGACTGCTAAAATCATAACCCTTTGGCTTTGCCGTAGCTAAGTTAACAATATATTATGTAACATATACCAGGGAAAGATAAAATAAAAAGAAAACAATATCTAAAACTTTTTCCTCGGCGATTACTCGTATACCTTTGCAAAGACTCAAGAAAACGTTGTCCAAGTAGGCTCAGATGAATTATAGCGATATGATATAAATAAGGATTTAGAGCATCAGAATAAATTCCCGGCGCGCCGGCGAAGGCTCACCGTATTATTTTACGTGCAATTTGTTTGTTTTTATTGGCCCGGGTCGGGTTGGCTGCATTAATATTACAGAGGTGGACTGGAATTCAATATTTTCGGTCCCGGGTACATTTTTTGTACGTCACTTCAAGGTGTGAACATTGGTTTACGATTGGAGAGAAGGTGGATTTTGTTTTGTTTTTATTTTAGGAAAGTAACGGAAAATAAAGAACTTCTGCAACATAGTGTTCCCAGATCTTTCAGCATACGACTGAAGAGTACGAAAGTATAGACTCTTTTCTTCTTTTAATTTATCAACAGATAGATGTCCACTGTTGGACATAATCTCTTGTATGAATTTTCGTAATTATACCTCACTGTTTTCAGCGGCTCCATGACACGCACCCAATGTCGTTGGTTCACCGGGTGGGGGAGGGGGGTGTGGGGGGTTGCTAACACTGCGCCTGGTGCGAGGTCACCACTTCAGACCCTAAAATGACCATCGATTCTTGAACTTTGTGCCCCGCCCATTACCACTTCAGCTTCGCAACTCAATGAGCTATTTCGACTCTTATCTGATATTCAAGGCTTTAACAAACACATGCAAGAAAGGCCTTATTTTGGTTTAATTTTTTAATGTAAACCTACTTGACATAAAAGACTATTATATTAACTTAGTATTTTCCTTTTTCTGGAGATCATACTAACGAAACGATAACTAGGAAATCTCAAATATAAATTAATATCTTTTTCTTATTCGTCAACCGATAGACGTCCACAGCTGGACGAAGGTATCTTGCATGACTTCCACAGGCCTCGGTCTTGCGCCGCTTGAATCCAGCTGCTCCATGCGACTCGCTTGATGTCGTCGGTCCACCTAGTGGGGGATCTGTCAACACTGCGCTTCCCGGTGCGGGATTGCCTCTCCAGTAAAAATTAATATAAGTAAACTTATTTAAATTTAAATAAGCAGTCCTTTCCGGCTAATATATTTATTATCTCCTCTCTTTTTCTAACTTACAAAACTTGTATACGCGAGAGCAGTAACAATGTAACAAACGCCTGTTATCGAGCTCTTAATATGACCATTCATTATACTGCAGTTATAGAGGGGGAAGCTACAAAACATGCGGTTAGGGTGACTTTCCACTGAAGCGAAGGATTGTCGGGAAGAAAATTACAGCGAATGGAAGGCGGTGATTTCACTGAAGCGGAAACAAACGAAATGAATCGAAACCATCCCTACTCATTCATCTCAACCCGGACCAATAAAGGGCACAGGTCTCCTCTCCAATGCATGGTATAGTTGAGGACCTGGAAATTGACAAATTTAAAGGATTCCCGTGATTTTTTTTTTAAACAAAACTCCAATAGAATAGAATAGAAATATTATTTATTCAAATTAACTTTTTACAAGTGCTTTTGAATCGTCTGACTGTACCACTGGTTTGGAATGCCCTTTCTGCCGAGAAGAACTAGCAAGAAACTCGGTGGTTGCTCTTTTCAAAACAAGTTTACAATAGAATAAATACTATGCTATGTATGCAGTGTTTCCACAATGAGGGAAATTCCAAAAATTCATAGCTACTAACAATGCAGTATATCTTAAGATGGGCAGACACAAAGTAGCCCCATTCCCGCCGGCGGAACCCGTTCACGAGCATGACGCATGACCCAGCCGTTGCTTCGCTCAAACATATTTGAGACTATATATATCCACGTAGACGAAGTCGCGAACAAAAGCTAGTAATATACAGTACCAAGTAGCATAGGGGTGAGGTAATAGCGATAACTTTTAGACACTGATAGATTTTACTGGCAATCATTCAATAAATTAGCTCGTCGGTCGTCGCCATGCTTGCCTGTTTCGCTTTTCCGGACGCATGGGAGTACCTTTTTTTCAGCTCTGTGGGACAACAGCTTAAGCCTTCCCTATTTTGGGGCAAAATTTCGTATAATTAAATAGTGATTAGGGTGAGAACGGGGTGTAACACGGGCCTTTTTGTTTACTGTTTGACTGTTTTCGTTTAGTTTTGCAAAATATGAAGGAAAAACCGTGTGCTCCGTTCTACAACAGATATTAAATTGCCTTCTTTTTAGAATATCTTACTTTGTATCTTACTCTATTGTCACTTCCACTTCTAGACAAAATAAAGTTAAGCTAAGCTTAGTTCTGTGGGGAAAGGGGAATATTAGTCATTATTAAAATGGCAAAAAAATTCTTTGTTAAATTGGTCAAAGTATCCGCATTCAAACCTACTTTCTTGTAGAATATAATAGATTAGAAATGTTATTTATTCAAATAAACTTCTTTTACAAGTGCTTTTGAATCGTCGATGAGTCTAACACTGGTTCGAAATGTCCTTCCTGCCGACAAGAACCAGCAAGAAACTCGGCGGTTGCTCTTTTCAAAACAAGTTTACAATACAATAGATACTATGCTATGTGTGCAGTGTTTCCACAATGAGGGGAAGTTCCACAAAAGCATTAGCCCCATTCCCGCCGGTGGCACCCGTTCACGAGCATGACGCATGACCCAGCCATTGCTTCGCTCAACCTTATTTGACGACCATATTTATACGAGATGATAAGTAAAGTAATGAGCAACTGCTTATACTTAGATTTAAGCTTAACTATTACAGTTATATGAAGTGGATGTATATTCCCTGTTCAGGTATCATGTCAGCTGTCATCTCAGCATCGGGCCGGGCTTGTTGTAATTAATTCGGCTTAGCGTCGGGCGTGAAGACGCCTCGGGCGGGGCTGCGGGATTATGCATAATATTTGCTTATCTAATGTGGTCATGAATGATATAAACAGCCTGTTTGTCTTATTAGTGAGACTCAAGATGGTATGCCTAGGTTCAATCAAACCAAATGCGTAGAGTTCGCGTCTGTGGTGACGTAAAACTCCTACTAATACCCATTACTATAAATCATACTAATATTATAAATGCGAAAGTGTATTTTTTCTGTTTTTTTGTTGGTTTTTACTTCAATCGCATCACAACAGGGCTACGGATTAACCTGATTTATTGCATGGGTATAGTTCAGGACTTGGAGAGTGACATAGGCTATTTTTTATTCCGGAATATCAAAGAATTCCCGGGGGATTTTAAAAACTAAATCCACGCGGACAAAATCGTGGGCATTAGCTAGTGTAGTGAATGCAGTCACTCAACGACACTATAATTCCGATCGATTAGAACAAGTGTTTTATTTAAACACCACAGCTAGTAGTAAATATTTGTTTGTCCTTAAATCACGCAGCATCGGAACAACGGATCGTCGTTAATTTTTGATATGGCTACTTTTTATCCATGATGTCATCATCATCATGTCTTAAAAGGAGTATGTATTTGAATATTAGTTTCAATTCGATGCCTTAACATGGGTAGCCTAAGTATGTCACGCTCTCTTTAAACATTTCTGTGGTGGTGTCGTGTGATGCGGGTTGTTACGTTCCCTCAAATATGGTTGAGCGAAGCAACGGCTGGGTCATGAGTCATGCTCGTGAACGGGTTCCACCGGCGGGAATAGGGCTACTTTCTGTCTGCCCGTCTTAGCATGTGTTGAATTATAATTAGGTGTGCTTTTGTGGAACTTCCCCTCATTGTGGGGACTGCCAAGTTTCTTGCTGATTCTTCTTGGCAGGAAGGGCATTCCGAACCAGTGGTAGACTCATCGACTATTCAAAAGCACTTGTAAAAAAATTTGTTTGAATAAAAAACATTTCTATTCTATTCTATTCTATTCTATTCCATGCGTGTTCTGAATCTAAACTAAACCGACCTTAACCCTTCCGTGGTACGGTACTCACGTTCAAAGACAATTCATAAAAGACATCCAATAATACACCCTCGAGTCAAATATCAAACAAATATCCGTAAGTGTACGATCAAAATACAGCGATGTTACCGGGAAGGGCTCATGAAGGGCTGCAGCTCTAGAGCCCTTGTACGAAGGGTTTTACTTACGGCTGTTGTGACAATAGATCCAATATACGAGGAAAAAGATCAGAAGGATGTTAACTGTGCTATGAAAAGTGAACACATAAATACCTGTTTTTCTATTTAACCCCCGACGCAAAAAGAGGGGCGTTATAAGTTTGACTTCGATGTCTGTCTGTCTGTCTGTCTGTGTGTGTTTGTGTCTGTCTGTGGCATCGTAGCTCTCAAACGGACGGACCGATTTCGATGCGGTTTATTTCATTTGAATGCCAGTTTCCTTGCGGTGGTTCTTAGCTATGTTTGGTTAATATCGGTCCAGCAGTGTAAGAGTATCAGCTCTTTTCCAAAATGATGTAAGTAATGCATTTTTGGCGTATGATTACTCGATTAAGTTCTTCACGCGTGCCAGTATAATTTAACGATTATTACACTAGCCCGGTCATTCACATGTCGGGGGTGTTTTAAATTTTCAATTTACACTTGTTACTCAACGGCGAAGCAAAAAGGAAGGGTTGAGATGTCAGCAGGCTATATATGTTTGTGTACACATATTTGTTTGTGTTTACGTATGTAGCATCATAACGCCTAAACTACTGAGCTTATTCTAATGAATGAGGTGTCAATAGATTTTTTTGATCCGGGTGATATAGGCTACATTTTAAACGTATAAAATCAACATCATACTTTTAAACTTCATGTGGATGAAGTCGTGGAGAAAAGCTATTACTAATAAAATAAAACTGGAAAGCATCAATTTCAACATAAAAATTACTTCATAGGCAAGCCAAAGAGAAGAATTTAAGAATAGTAAAAGTTCTCCGAAGGACACTTCTCGAAAATTAAGATGAAAAAAGACGTGAGTGTGTCAGCTCCGACGCACGACTGGAGTTTACGCGCGACTCGGGTCCGAGCGCGCCGCTCGGACCCGAGTCAGTACGCGCTCGGCTTCCCGAAGCGAAAGCTCTTTCGCACGAAAACCAACCTTATTTACTCAACGTTAGGGTAGAAATTTGCATCGTTGTGAAAAACGTAACGCGGGCATTCGACAACTCAAGCGAAAACCAACCTTATTTACTCAAGGTTAGGGTAGAAATTTGCATCGTGAAAAACGTAACGAGGTCATTGATAAATTGATTTTACTGCTCGGATTTTTCTCATACCGGGCGCCTAAAATCGATTCTTAAGGAGTAAACTCCAAATATAAATATTTTGTTAGTGGATTCAGGAGTAGTTTCCTCTATTTCAACTTAACATGTAAATAAACAAATTACCATGTTACGGAATAAAAGCCACCCACCCCTCGACTCGAATATCAAACATCCATCAGCAAGAGTATCATCTAAACACGATGGCTCCATAGGGGGCAATGAAGAGCCCTACAACTCGAGCAGGCTTGTATCGAGTGCCTTTGCCTACGACTATAATGACAATAGGCCCGATATACAAGCGAATGTCAGGAAAGATGTGGATATTGCCCCTTAATATCATAATTATTATGAACAAAAAGAAAAAAAAATAGATTTGCCCTAACATAACATAAGAAGACAAGATTAAGAAAAAGAGAACACAAGAAGAACAAACAAAAAAAAGAGATATTAAAAGCACCCACATCTTCTTTCACACTTTAGCTTTTATAATATTTGTATGATTTTACATAATCTTCTATATATATATATAAAAGAAAGTGGTGTTAGTTACACTATTTATAACTCAAGAACGGATGAACCGATTTGGCTCAAAATTGGTGGAGAGGTAGCTTAGAACCAGGAGACGGACATAGGATACTTATTATCCCGTTCGACCGCGTTTCCGTCAAGTCAATATAAAACCTGGTATAACAAAAATGCATCTGACATGGAATAAAACAACGAAAATGACAGTGGAAGAACAAAACGTAAATGACAGCTAAACGTAATTTTGTATTTGGTTAATTATGGTAAAAACAATTATAAAAATTATAGTTTAACGTAATTGATAATATCATCAGTAATATGTTTTCTCTTTGAATCATCATTAACAATGCCGCGAGCAAGACGATCAAATGTTTCCTGCTACAAAGCTACGGATTGACGTGATTTATTGGATAGGTATAGTTGAGAACCTGGAGGGTGACAAAGATTTCCCGCGGGATGTTATGAACTAAATCCACGCAGACGAAGTCGCGGGCATCAACTAGTTTAATATAAAAAATTATTTTTAAAAAATCGGCCAAGTGCGAGTCAGGCCTCGCTCTTTTAGGGTTCCGTTAAAAAAAATTAAATTAAAAGATTTCCATCTACCCACCTACCCATTTAAATTTAATTTTTTTAATTTAATTTAATTTTTATTATTTGTTGTTATAGCGGCAATATAAATACACACTCTGTGAAAACTTCAACTGTCTACCTATTAGGGTTTACGAGATACAGCCCGCTGACAGACGGACGGACGGACGGACGGACGGACGGACGGACGGACAGCGTAGGCTTAGTAATAGGGTCCCGTTGGTACCCTTTGGGTACGGAACCCTAAAAACCGACTTCAAACTTCCGCGCCACTATACAAAGTATAATTTATATTGTTGATATTTTAAAAACCGCTCGACCGATTTCGGTAAAATTTATACGGGGCCACCTGGGAAGTATACCCTTTCAAACAAAAAAGAATTTACACTAGTGGTTCGCCCCGAACTGAGACCTCGCGGTAACGGTATCCCATGATTATTCATTCAATCGATACATGATAACCAAAACTGACATTATTATTATGCCCGTTTTCACCAAACATACCTAAATCATCCCCTAAGTAGGAGTCTCTTAACGTAGGTAGCTCCTAAATACAATCCTAAGTCCTAACATCCGTCCCAATATCCTTTTAGGTGTCCCGTACAGGATCGTGATAAATAAGTTGACAGAAAACATCAATCACCTAACTTATAGGTAGCCCGTAAAGGTTAGGGAACGTTAGTGAAAACATTGAATTATTTATCAAACATTGAATTTAACTCGTAGTTCCATGGGAATAGTTACTGACTGCGCCATCTATTAGCATTATTGTGAAGCTATGTTGATGCTATATGAATTACTGACGCCCATTAAAAATTAAATAATCTCGTTTCTTTATAATATTCATATAATTTTAGTATTTGTTGTTCAAGTACAGGATATAAGTGACCTAAAAACATAAAATCAGTTTGAAAATCCATAGCGGATTTTTCTAGAGAGCGTCTTCAAGCGAGCGTATAAAATCGCCACTTTGAAAGCCCCCCATTTCGTCAATTTTAAGGGAAAAATTAAAAAAAAAATATTTTTGTACTCAGTTCAAAATTATCTTTAAAATGATACGTAACAATTTTATGTAACGCGATTTTTTTTTTTTTACTTCGCATTCGCTTCTATGAGAGCCCCCCTGAAATAAAGATTTTTATAACTTTTTAAGCCATTTTCGGCTGGAGGCCATCGGTTTACATATTATATCTAAATTTGAAGTAATTACGTTCAGTAATTCAAAAGTTATAAGGCTCTGACAGACGGACGGACGGACGGACGGACGGACGGACAAGTGCAAATCGCCCTAGTTAACTCAAAGACCTTCGCTTCGCTCGGTCGAAAATGGTTCAGGCGTCTTCGAGTAATCGGTGAACATACATTTAAAAAAATCCGACAAATTGATAACCTCCTCCTTTTTTGAAGTCGGTTCAAAAGCTAAAGTCATGAGATTTTCGCAATATCTTGCATAGGTAAGTAAATGTTTAAGAAAAAGTATAATAATTAGTATAGCTAGATAAAATGATAATCCCGACGGCTCGAAAAAGGCGGATGACATCAGGTAAACGAGTAAATACCAGATAAGTATCTTGTTAGAGACAAAGGAAGTTGCCAACAAAAGCGGGCCGTATCGTTGTTTTTCATCCTGAAAAGAGCGCAAAGGCTCTGGTTTCTGTTCAAGTCATAAGAAACAAGCGTGTTGTTTTATTTTGTTTTCTTTGATTTGAGTAAAATTTTACAACCAAGCAACATGAAATAATATAAAAATTTTGAGTATTAAGCCAACTATAAAAATTATAGGAAATACTAGCTAATGTCCGCGACTTCATCTGCGTGGTTATAGTTTTTAAAATCGCTCGGGAACTCTTTGATTTTCCGGGATAAAAAGTAGCCTATGTCACTCTCCAGTCTCCAGGTTCTCAACTATACCCATGCAAAAAGTCACGTCGATGCGTAGCTCTGTTGCGGCGTGATTGAAGGACAAATCAACAAACCAACAAACAAACACATTATCGCATTTATACTATTGGTATGTAGTATGATGCTGTGCTATGATGGTGATAACCAGAAGCGTGCACCACAAAGTACTCTTCATCTTACAAAAAATATTGTAATAAACGCGGCATTAATCGCTTTAAATTGCACCTTGTACCGCAGAATGCCGCAGTATTCATGGTTTTACGGACCTGTCCACAATAGGTGATGCTGTCACCAGCGGTCGCTGCTCTTTAAATCACTCTAACTCGCACTTGTACCGTCGAACTTCAGTCATCACGGTGTAGTGAGTACGAATCTGCAGTCCACAATATATGGCGCTGTCCCTAGCAGTCTCTGCTGTTTCCAGCTTAAAACCAAATACTTTTAAAAAGTCTATTCTATCAGCTGTCTGCACTTTGAGAGATAACTAGGCCAGACTTAGTTAGTCTTGCTAGTTTTTGTAATGGTACATGTGTGAGTGGGTGAGTAGTGTTCTATATAAACTATTTTTTATGGCTAATGTAAAAAATATTTATTTGAGCACAATATAATATTTCTTAAGGCAAGTGTTGTGTACGCCTATAAGTGGCGTGTCACACCCAATAAGAATTTTTATAATATTAAGTTAGCATAGTTTTGTGTACACGCTGGTGGCATACCTTGATAAATAAATAAATAAATAAAACTAATTTTCTATTATACGCTACTACTTAGCGAAAATGCCAATTTTTGCTGTAAATTCTTTTCTCAATGAGTGGCCAGTCAGAGGGCTAAGCCTTCATTTTGGAACACTTTTTATTATATTCGTATTAATCACCCTAACTCGCTACTAGTACCGCTGTACGCCGAAGTCTTCACGGTGTGTACGGATCTCAAGTCCACAATAGGTGGCGCCGTCAGCGGCAAGCACGGGAATTACTGTTCTTCTGCTTTTAGCTTCATACAGCTGTATAAAGCTTTAATTAAAAAAATTAAGTGGCACTCGGGGACTGCCTCGGTAAAGCTATTGCATAGCATTTTTTATCAACTTATGCAATTATAATAATAATTAAAAAACAAACAAACAAGAAAACTTTGCTACTTCACGTCACTACTTCGCGAGTGAGATTCGAACCTGCGACATCTAACGAAAACAGCCGCTCGCCCACTGCGCCAACAAACAGAGCTAAATGTGAACCTCTAAAATGTTGAACGCTTACTGAACGACGGTGTTAGGTTTTTTTCGTTACGGAATTTCTTGATTCGGTCGCCGCGCTCAAACTCTTTGTCCTAGTTCAAAGCCCGCGATAAAAGCTATGCAATAGCTTAATTATACAAAAAGTAGGTATATAATTACGCTTGTACGACGTCACTATAGTATAGTACAAAATACATAAAAATTATGGTACATGCTTAGCTCATAAACAGGTAGATGGACAAACGTCGTAATTTCGGATGACAGTAATGATAGAGAACGTAATGCCAGTGTTTTTTTAACTTGAACATTATCTATTTATATAAATCGCTCTCAATCGCAACTTGTACCGCCTTACACCAATTTTTTTAGTTGGTTTTTGTTAGCCTGATTGGCCGGTCATGGGGGAATTACTTCTAGGTTGATCCTGCTTTTTGGAAAAGTTTTCTAACATATGAATCGCTCTAACTTGCAACTTGCACCATCGTACGCCGAAGTCTTCTCGGTGTGTACGGATCTCAAGTCCACAATAGGTGGCGCTGTCAGCGGCAGTCGCTGCTCTTTACAACTTTAAACAATAATACTCCAACTGCAGGTTTAATTGAACTTCCGTATCTCGCTAACTTAGTTGATACTGTACAATTAATTGTGCAGGTTTTTTGTGTTAAACTATTCAGTGTTTCTCGTACTTTCAGAGTAAATAATTAATGAGGTTTTTTAATACATGAATTAAGTTAGGTACGAATATAACTAAGAAATAGTAATGACACATGAAAAGAGACATAAAATATATTATTGTTAGGGTACAAAAGGGCTAATTTTTAGCAGGCTAAGGGCTATTTTTTTTACTTTGTTCTAATGAAAAGAAAAAGGATCTTCTCAACATCTTAGCATGAAAAAAAAGCCGCCCAAGTGCGAATCGGTCTCGCGCACCGAGGGTTCCGTACTCCAAAAGTAAAAGTAAAACGATAATATTATATTAATTTGCTTAATTATCGTTAACTTTGTTTGTAGAGGTTTATTGTTATTATAAAAAAAATATGCTAGTTAGAGCGTTCGTTTTATTTTTCCTGTAAAATATACATAAACCTCTATTGACCATAACTATTTCAGATTTTTCGACTGGTAAACTTCGGAGATAAGGGGGGGGGGGGGGGGGCGGTATTTTTTTCGACATTTTGGCCGATTACTCAAAAACTATTATACATAGAAATAAATAAAAATCTGTTTTAGAATGCACAAGTAAAGGCCTTTCCTATGATACCCCATTCGGTATAGTTATCGTACTTTGAAATTTCAAACCCCTGATTTTCCCCCTTTTTTAATTAAACTAAAATAATTTTTGCGTTGATTTTATTTTTCCTGTAAAATATACATAAACCTCTATTGACCATAATTATTTCAGATTTTTCGATTCGTAAACTTCGGAGATAAGGGGGGGGAACGGTATTTTTTTCGACATTTTGGCCGATTACTCAAAAACTATTATATATAGAAATAAATAAAAAACTGTTTTAGAATGCGCAAGTAAAGGCCTTTCATATGATACCCCACTCGGTATAGTTATCTTACTTTGAAATTTCAAACCCCCGATTTTCCCCCTTTTTTAATCAAACTAAAATATTTTTCGCGTTGCTTTTATTTTTCCTGTAAAATATACATAACCTCTATTGACCATAATTATTTCAGATTTTTCGATTGGTAAACCTCGGAGATAAGGGGGGAGGGGGCGTATTTTTTTCGACATTTTGGCCGATTACTCAAAAACTGTTATATATAGAAATAAATAAAAAACTGTTTTAGAATGCACAAGTAAAGGCCTTTCATATGATACCCCACTCGGTATAGTTATTTTACTTTGAAATTTCAAACCCCCGATTTTCCCCCTTTTTTAATAAAACTAAAAATAATTTTCGATTTTTCTTTATTCCAATGATGTTGGGCCACTATTATACACAACTATGCCAAATTTCATGTCGATAGCTTTAATAGTTACTGAAATAATCGACTGTGACGGACGGACGGACGGACGGACGGACGGACGGAGAAAGTCTCACCATAAGGGTTCCATTTTTACCATTTTGGTACGGAACCCTAATAACAGTAAGTCCATTACAGCAGCCACTCTGAAGTCCGAACCTTCAGAGCAGATTTATCGTTACAAAAAGTATGCCGCGAAAATAGCAGGCGAAGATATGTTTATAGTAAAGGAGAGTGCAAAAAATATCGTTACAAATTCCAAGTGCTAAGCCATTCCAACTTGCCGAAGTTGTCAATCTAGCTGTTATAGTGAGAGAGCTGGTAGGAGAGATCATCGAGGTGCTCAATATAAACAGAAGCTCAAAGATTATAAAAGTTTGAGAAACTTTACCGAAGATCTACAAATCAATACGTGGTATAGTTTTGCATTTTTTTTTTCAGGATACAAATTTTTCCAATTAAGAATGCATTAATATTATGCTAAAGGTGTATTTTTCAAAATTAAGAAGTATTACAGCTGGCTTAATTTTTAAAACCAATTTCTGACCTTCCCTCACCCTAAAACTTGCCCCAATAATAAGTTTCTATGGTTTGTTAAAAACACGTCTACGAACTACCTACTTACTAGTGGTAAGCATGTGAAAATTTTCGTTTGTGAGTTCTAGAGCTAGTGTTCATGACCTAGTGTTAAAATTAAACATCAGCTCTTGCACTAAGGGTTGTCAATCTACACAAAAAACGCGCGAACAATTGGAAAGCTAAAATAGGTATTGGATTCGTTTTGTCATGCTCCTGATTTGTTAAACAACAAGGCGGGAATGTCGACCTACGTGAGAACTTTGCGCCTTTTGAAAGGAAATAAGAGGACAACAAATAAAATACAAGTACACATACAGATGACAAAACTATTTTTAAAGTTGTACTAATTCTTTTTTCTGTACACTGTCACATTCTACATGTGATTTCAGTAGGTAATATCACCTATCCTACCTACTTATCGCCGACTGAAGACTTTAGCCTATAGTCCACCATGCTAGCCAAAGTGGGAATTGGCAAACTTCATACACCTTTGAGAAAACTATGGAAAACTCTCAGGCATTTAGATTTCCATATTGTTTTCCTCACCGTTGAAGCACGTGATATTTATTTGCTCTGAAATATAAGCATGGTGGACTATAGCCTGCACCCTTCTCGTTTTTGAGAGGAGACCTGTGCTCAGTAGTGGGCTGGCGATCGACGGGTTGAAATGGTTGACACACAACGCAGTCTATACATAGTAGGTATACTTGGCACATAAATAGCGCCGCGTGCACAAATAATGAGTTGAATTACAGAACAAATTGAATAGAATAGAATAGAATAGAAATATTTTTTATTCAAATAAACTTTTACAAGTGCTTTTGAATAGTCGATGAATCTACCACTGGTTCGGAATGCCTTTTCTGCCGAGAAGAACCAGCAAGAAACTTTGCTCTTTTCAAAAAAAAATTACAATACAGTAAATACTATGCTATATATGCAGTGTTTCCACAATGAGGGAAGTTCCAAAAATGCATACCGACTAACTTCTATCTTAAGATGGGCAGACATAAAGTAGCCCCATTCCCGCCGATAGAACCCGTTCACGAGCATGACGCATGACCCAGCCATTGCTTCGCTCAACCATATTTGAGGGAACGTTATCTATATGTATCTATTGTAACAATACTGAATTACAACACCAAATTAAGCCAACTGATTCATGCATAAACCAAGCAATCCCCGAACAATAAGTAGTAAGCAATAATTTTAAATTCCGCCGCAGTTCGCAGGCTGTACAGCAAATGCCTTAAAGCCTTGACAAAGCTGCCGCCTGCCGCCTGCCGCCCTGACAGCATAATTACAACAATTTCGCAGTGACAGTAATAATGTTTCGCAAATGGTTACAGATGCGCCCCGAAGAGAAGTCCGCAAAAGATAGAGTAGCTATCATACTTCATATAGTTTTTGCAATTCACGAAGGCGAGTGAGCTTTACTTGTCGTTACTTCGTGTACATGCACATGCATAAGTGTGCGTGCCTGTCAAAGCCTAGGTGGGAGCGGGCAGGCGCGAGCATTGCGCTCGCTCACACTTACACAGATACGACACCCACACAACCATAAGTCAGTCGCCCTCGTGAATTGCAAGAACTATACTAATATTATAAATGCGAAAGTGTGTTTGTTTGTTGGTTTGTCCTTCAATCACGCTGCAACCACGGATCGACGTGATTTTTTCATGGGTATAATTGAGGACCTGGAGAGTGACATAGGCTACTTTTAATCCCGGAAATTCAAAGACTTCCCCAGGGATTTTAAAACTAAATCCACGCGGGCGAAGTCGCGGGCATCAGCTAGTTAAGAATAGTTCCATACCATAATCTCATGCTTCAGTACGCTATAGAATACTGTAACGACCCTAGTCCTTCGTACAAAGGAATTTTTCATGTTTTATAGTACTAAAAATTATTGATTAAATTTTATCAAAATCGGTACAGTAGTTAAGTTACGGGATGTACTTTCACATGAGATCATAAAATTAATAATTTTAGGAACTTCAATTTTCATGTCATATAATTTCAATTTGACGTTGACGCTATTCTGTAGAACGATATATTGTAAGGGAAGGCAGCGACGACCGCAGCGTCGTTGACGCGCGGATCGTATATAAGAAAGAACATTGCTCGTGAATTGGGGCATATGTTCAGTGACTTAAACATGCACATACTGTATTATGAGAAATGTGAAGTGGTATGTAGTGACATACTTTATATCAATTATTATTGATAGAATACAAGGGGCGATACACGAAATCTATTTATTATGAGTGATACCTAATCTGAAGTTGGAAGCTGCTTAATGGATGGGGAGCTCTAGCACCTTGGTGCTTTATGAACCTGTCTTTGGGCTTGCGACCGACGATTGATCTATATCGCGATGCTCTATGCTGAGTGTTGTGTCAACATGTAGGTTGGATGCCAAGATAGGATAAGCTTAGGATGGGCTAATAAACTTGCCAGTCCGGGCTGCCTGGTCCAGGTGTCTGATTCTACTTTCGAACTTGCTCTGACGTTAAGTTGGAGCCTATCACCACTTCGTGGTGACAACCAACTGTTAGGTGCTGAGATGGGATGAAACTAATGATGGCAATTGCTATTATGGTTTTGTCTGATCCAGGCGTCTGACACCAACCTCGAACTAGACTCTAACGTTGTTAGAGTCCTTCACCACTCCGTGGTGACTTCACGCAGTATAACTATTAACATCACGCAGTATAACTATTAACCTACAACCAACTATACATGAGAGGAGCTCACCTCTATAAAAAGTCTCAGTGGATCACACCACTATAAAAAAGTCTTGTGGAAACAAACCACGGTTAAAAAAGTGTCTTCAGTGGATCACACCACTTTAAAAAAGTCTTGTGGAGCACACCACGGTTAAAAAGCCTCGCACATTCGTGTGTGAGTGAATGATGACAGTGTGGGGGGGGGGGGCTCAAGGTTTGATGGTATTTCAGGGACTTGTAAACATTCCTGATTCGGAGCTCACCATCGTTTGGCGTGTAGGGAGCCAACGATCATCATTTCATTTTTTTACAATGAAATGATGCCATCTTAAGTTTGAATGTTGCCTATGGACTCAAAGGAACTTGAAACAACGATGTGTAGTGTAGACGTTCAATGTGATGTTGAATGTCGAGGTGCATAAGTTGTGATGTAGGTTCTTTTGATGTTTACCCATAGAAATAATTGTGTCTCTCGACATCAGTGTTGAGTCTCGTGATAATGGAGCAAATCGGTATCATTCATACTGGATTTTAAACATTCTTTAATATAAACCAATACGGGAACCCACTAAAATCTGATACACGAACTCTCGCATATATCGCCTAGGTCTTATGAACTCATTACTCCTGACTCTCTAAAAATTCTTGGGTTAATACGAACACAACATTATAAAGGGTTCTACCACTAGCGATTCACGTGCCACTCTAAAGAAATAATTTAAAAATAGGAAGATCTATAGGAATTATAGGGTAGAGATTTTCGTAGGATACTTAGTTCAGTTACAATACTTATCCCTACTAATACATTTATCACATTACATCACACCACACTAATATTGTAAAGGCGAAAGTTTGTATGTATATGTGTGTGTGTGTGTGTGTTTGTTACTCTTTCACGCAAAAACTACTGGACGGACGATACTGGATGGCTGAAATTTGGAATGCAGATAGAACGCTGGAATAACACATAGGATACATTTTATCCCGGAAAATTAAAGGTTTCCTACGGAAATCAAAAAAATCTTAATCCACGCAAACGAAGACGCACAGATCATCTAGTTATTATTAAATAACATGTGAAAATGTGTTACTTCAGGCAAAAGAAAACTACTACGTTATATTATATAACTGTTTTGTTTTTGTTTTCGTACCTATTACTATTAAATCTTTTAAATATCTACGTCATACTCTTGTATTAACTTCGTAACATTATGCTTTGAGCCATTTATATGGGGACTTTCGTTTGGAGCACATTTTGTAAATCTTTAACTAGGTATTAGACTAGCTACAGCGGCTGTAGACGCTAGAGGCTGTTGTCAAACTTCTGCGTATCCAAACAACAGTAGAGTTTTAAGACACTGTGGCGAAACATAACTGCACTGTGCTTGCAGTGCATTCTGCTGATTTCTATAAAATACACTGCATGACATATCCGGAGTTACACCCCGGTGTGCTTCCTTAGGCAATCGTATTAGTTGTGTTCTAATTGTAAGTTCCTACTACTTATTTTAGGAGTAATTTGTACCTAAAATATAAAAGTGAATTAAATACAAACTGAATACCCTATGCTTAGCCAAGACGTTTTATTATCTAGTAACCCTACTTGAACAGCTAATACCCAGTGATAGAATAGAGTGGTAAAAAGTGATAGGGTTTGTGGGTGGTTATAAACTCATTTTAATTCAGAATCTTAATCCATCTCCGGGTCATTACTGGCCACAGGTTTCCACTCGAATGAGAAGGGCCGCCAAACTGATGCAAGCTTCTTTAAGCAATCTAGATGCTGGTGATTTGTTTTCGATTGCTTATTTTCTTCTTTTTCTTCTTTATCAATCGATAGACGTCCACTTTTTAGCAAAGGTCTCTTGCATGGCTTTCCGCAGGCCTCGGTAATGCGCCACCTGCATTCAAGCTCCTTGCGACTGGCTTGATGTCGACGGTCTATTTTTAAACATTATTATTTTTATATTTACTAATTGTTACTAGATGATGCCCGCGACTGCGTCCGCGTGGATTTAAGGTTTAAATTCCTGCGGGAACTCTGTAATTTTCCGGGATAAAAAGTAGCATATGTGTTAATCCTGGGTGAGCTATCTTCATTCCAAATTTCAGCCAAATCGGTTCCGTTGTGGGGTGAAAGAGTAACAAACATCCATCCATCCTCACAAACTTTAACATAATATAAAATATTACTAAGAAGTAGGATAGAATTTACTCATAATAAATCATTTAATGATGCCCAAATTATTAAAATGCGCCATAAAGGCACGGGGTAGACACCGCCAACTTCCTAACTACGGGCTAATACTGAGAATTTCTTAACAGAAAAACCCTATACATTTTTTGGTGCGACCCGGGAATCGAACCAAAGACCTCGTCATCCTGAACACACTAACCATTACACCAACGAGGCAGTTACTCGCATCAAAACAATGACGGAAACATAATGAAGTGAACTATTCATTACACTAGTCTATTGAACAAGTAAATTCTCCAGTCATTTAGTAGGTACTAGGTACTACATAAGTTACCTACGTTCTGCTATGGAAGTTTATTAAACAAAACTTCAAACGCAAGCATTAAAGTTGCATTTGCATTGAAAAGGTTTGTTATATGCGATCCTCTGGCATCTGCAATGTGAAAGCCAAAGTGTCGCGCTGAAGTTAGGCAGACTCATTTATTATAGAACTCATTACTGTAGTAACGAAAAGACGTTTCTTGACTCGTATAAAATACACCTTTAGAATGCAATTGTTGTTTGTTATAGACAAGAGAAGGTGATTAAAAATAAATAAATAAACAAGTGTAAATTAAAAATTTTATTTTAAAAAACAAGCTTCTAGTAGCTGGATACATCGTCAGACTTGGATAATATCATCTAGGTCCAGAGTACGTCGTTTCTTTACTGAGTTTCTGTGACCACCTTCCAGCTCCATCATCAGAGCAGACCCTGGTAACCATCTAAAAACAAAGTACTCGTCAAGACGAATCAAACGAGCCGAAACACGATGGGGTTGTGTCGTTTCATTACAGAGTTCCTATGACCACCTTCCAGTTCCATCATCAGGTCAGCACCATGTCATCATAATATTGCATTGTCACGCAATGATATGTATGCAAAATTTCAGCTCAATCGGTAACCGAAAAGTGGATCAAATTTAATTTGCAAGATTTGATGACAAACATCGGGACAGGTGAAACTAAATAAAAGCTTGTAAAAAGCCTCTACAAACCTCTACAAACTATAATGCTTAGAACAGAAGTTTCAAACAAAGTTCCGCTCCAAACGTCAGCTCAAAATAAGAAATGAATGCTTGAGTGCCATGTAATTATTTTTGTACTGGTTCTGATAATTACGATTTTTATGGTTATTGTGATGAAATATGGCATCATTTCACAGCACACTGCGTCATTTTTAACCCCCGACACAAAAAGAGGGGTGTTATAAGTTTGACGTCGATGTCTGTCTGTCTGTCTGTCTTTGACGTCGATGTCTGTCTGTCTGTCTGTCTGTGTGTGTATGTGTCTGTCTGTGGCATCGTAGCTCTCAAACGGATGGAACGATTTCGATGCGGTTTTTTTTCATTTAAAGCCAGTTAACTTGTGGTGGTTCTTATCTATATTTGGTTAATATCTGTCCAGCAGTGTAAGAGTATTAGCTCTTTTCCAAAATCATGTAAGGCATTTTTGGCGTATGATTACTCGATTAAGTTCTTCACGCGTGCCAGTATAATCGTTAAATGACAATTAATTTGATAACTTCGACCTGATGCTGCAACCAGAATCATACATAGTCTGGCCATAGATTCACATGTCGGGGGTGTTTTTAATTTTCAATTTACGTTTGTTAATAATTTTACGCGATCTTGACGTACTAACGAACGCGACGATACTGCGTAGTAAAAATGGCTTATCACCGCGATGACTTCGCTTCTAAGCGTCATAGTGCGATGCTGTACGAGTAGTTTTACTACAAGATTGTTTATATGTGTGAAATTATTGTTCTAAATTAAAAATAAGACAATTTAACCGCTATAGGAGCACGTATATCGAGCTCAAATATGGTTGAGCGAAGCAATGGCTGGGTCATGCATCATGCTCGTGAACGGGTGCCACCGGCGGGAATGGGGCAACTTTATGTCTGCCCATCTTTAGATAGAAGTTAGTCGGTATGCATTTTTGGAACTTTCCTCATTGTGGAAACACAGCATATATAGCATAGTATTTACTGTATTGTAAATTTGTTTTGAAAAGAGCAACCGCCGAGTTTCTTGCTGGTTCTTCTCGGCAGGAAAGGCATTCCGAACCAGTGGTAGATTCATCGACTATTCAAAAGCACTTGTAAAAGTTTATTTGAATAAAAAATATTTATATTCTATTCTATTCGTAGTTAAAATTTATTGGACAACTAGATGATGCCCGTGACTACGTCCACGTGAATTAAGGTTTTTAATTCCCGCGGGAACTCTAGTTTTCCGGGATAAAATGTAGCCTATGGGTTAATCCTGGGTATGAGCTATCTCCATTTCGTATTTCAGCCAAATCTGTTCATTCGTTGTGGCGTGAAAGAGTAACAAACATCCATCCAAACAACCATCCATCCATACAACGTCACAAACTTTCACATTTAAATATGAACTCTCGACGTGATTTGCATTTTGCTTCCCTTCTGTTTGAAGTTGTATTGACAGGGAAACCAGATTATTTGTACAGAAAACTCGAGTGGCTTAGAAGGAATCAACATCCATTTAGCACGCGGGTATCATCTTGGCGTATGGCCGTGCCCCATCATAGGACAGCTGCTTTCAGGGGGAGCTTTAGATTTGCAGCTAGTAAATGCTGGAACTCTTTACCGCCGCCGTTACGTGGCTTAAAAACAATGAATGCTTTTAAAGCAAAGTATAAAGCACAAGCACACTCTCGCAACACGAATAGCATAAGCATATCCTGGGCTGTCCTAAGTTTCTTATTCAGTGTATTGTATATTGGTAATTTTAATAAGTAATATTAAGTTGTATCTAAAATTTAAGCCTTAATTATTGTCTATTATGATTATTTTGTTTTTGTTTTTAATTAATTTTTTTTTCTTGTGTGGCCACAGTGGTGGTCCGTGACGTTTCGGCCCTTGGGCCCCTCCTGAAAATCAGCGTTGCGGTGTGTCCGGTAGGTACATACCTGCCTTTCATGCTGCGGCACAAGCTGAGGGGGTGACCCATTGTCCATTCGACACCAATTACTTTTAAATAGGCATATAGTAGACTCTTAGTGATAACTAATTTGTTGTGTTGGTTAAGGTCAATAAAGTTTTATTTATTTATTATTTATTCATAATATTAGTAGGATATAGTTTATCTTTATTACATTACAATGCCTATGTTCAAAAAAATGCACGTGGTAGATACATTGGCAGGTATTATTACCGTTTCTATAGGAACTGCTCACTCCAATGTGACCTCTATATTTTGTGTGTTAAGGTCGATCCCTACCCGAGGTTGCATTATGAATATGATCCCCTTTCATACTTATTCAGTCGCATCCGTTATGCCGAGCATTTACTAATTAGATGTGGCAGAGTTGGGGGACTATAATTCTCCAAGAGCTGGTGGGAAATGAGATTTGATAAAAGCATACTTAACTCGTGGTACCCTTACTATAAAAACGTGAAGTTGTCTTCAATCTGGCGGCCCTGTTTTGCAAGATACAGTTTAAACTATTTCACAAAAGAAATACACAATGTACTTTACTGTTGACGTGAAAACGTCTTATAAATCGATAAACACCGGCTGCACCTTTGAGTAATAAACCAGCAATGGAGAGGAATTGACGCCTAATTTATTTGCAAAAAAGTCTGTCAATTACGGTGGGGGGCGAGGTAGCACACATGAAAACTTGCTTACTACAGGTGCATTTTTCCATCACGTCGCTATGCACGCACACAATATAATTAGCAAACACTACCTTAAATTATATGCACACAATCACATTCACACACAGGGACGCTCTATCATTACATGAAACAATCGCATCATTATGTGTAAGCATTTTAGGGATTTGACACTATCGATTATCGACTTTCGATAAGTTCTTCTAATAATTATTTACAACAGAGTTACTTTATTCGAGAGTAAATTTTTTTGTTCGAGATCTTTAACATGGTAGGTACCTATATAGAAGCGCTAGGAAACGAGGCTCTTGCCGTTATTTTAGTCATAATATGCCTTTGCTATTAGATTGACTCTTTGTAGGCATTTAGTACTTGCGTAAAGATACAGCTAGAAACTTTGACCTATATTGACGATGGAAAGCGATCTAGCTTATTTCGAAAAATAACAAAATTACTTTTTTATATATTTGGAAGAAAAAGATACTGCGTCGGATTGTTGGATTTTCGTTTTCCTACGACATTATTTTTCTAAGATACTATGTTGACCTTCTCTGCATGTTTATAGTATATATTTTTTGTTATTCATATTTTTAAACGTTCCCAAAAATGCTGTAAATACTAAGACACAATCTATTTTTCAATATTATACAGATACTTCAAAAAAGTTATCAATACTTTTTAGCAGTGCAGGGCACTTAGGTTTACTGTAAGGACTTAGGATTATCTGATTATTAACAGATTTTGTAGATACCAAGATATTTACTCCGTCACTATACTCTCAATCTCATGCTGAGAGCATGCTGTAGGTACCATAGTATATCACCTTAGAGAAGCTGTTTAGTTATGATTTAAGATTATAAGCCACCAGGGAGTGCTGTACTTTGTCATAGGTTTTTATAATTTTTAATAATATTGTTTATTAAGTTGAGAGACATTTAATTTTTATTTGAATACGTAGTGGGTATTAATATTGAACACATTGATTTTTTAAGTAATCTTGTTTAAATAAACATACAGCATTTTTAATGAAACATCATTTGTTTTATTTATGTTTAAAGCGAAATTTACGATGTATCTATTACTAAAAAGTATATTAAGTACAAACTGTTAGGACTACATCATGTTTCCTTAAAAATAGATACATCATAATCAGCATTTCAGAGTTTAGAGTTATTTCGTGGTTTCATATCTTTCAAATACCAAGTTACAGCAACATTGCTTCTTGAAATTGAAAAACTACTACTTTAGAATTATATAATTAGTATCATCTGATGTGTTACATTAAAAAATATGATTTTTGAAAAAAATCTGCTCCTGATAGCTTATTATGAGCTGTTATGATTTTTTAAAACGTTATTGGCTCTGGTTTAAAGTTCACTTTTTCGATTTACAAGATCGTTTTCCAGCGTTGAATAATATTCTCTCAGTCCAGCATGGAGGAAACATAAAAAGGGAGAAACAAAAAAAAAATTGGTTGGAACTGAACCCTAAAAAAAAATTTTATTTAAAGTTATGATTGGTAAGTTAAAAGTTGTACCTACACACTTTACTTGGAAAGCTTATTTTTTTCATCTACTTCATCTGAACGAAGTGTATATTTGTTTGTAATGCTAGGCTGCCGCCATGGCTATAGTGGCCACCCCATCTGTTATAAAACACCGCCAAGCTATTTAGCTTTCCGGTAAACCTAGCGCGATGAATAAGAAGTATGGGTACTTTAATTCAATTGCCAAGTTTTAATGAACCAAATAATATGTATAGAATTTAAATTATTTTTTTTCGTCAATGAACCATTAGTAAGACGATAAAAATATCTCGGTATAAATAATTTATACAATCCCCCCACCAATATCGACATATGAAATCTTGCTGTCCAGCCCTAATTTTATTGCGGTGTGGCCGACTTCATAAAATTAAAGTCCTAATTTTCGACTAAGAAAGACTTACGTGGAACTAATCATTATTATTAAACAATTTTTTAGTCTCGTTTTCATTATTTTTTTGTATTATATTTGTAAAAATCCTTTCTTAGCGGATGCCTACGTCATAGTAGATGTGCGTTGATAGATCAGTCAGTCAGTCACCTTTTCATTTTATATATTTAGAAAATTATACCACACTGGCTATATGGAAATATATACCTATAACTTTTGAAATAATTGAGTAAAAAAACTAATTTTATGAATTCGCTGAGTTTATGGAGCTCTAGCTGCATCAATGCATTTTAAACAATAGTGGGAGAGTACCAGCCAATCAGACACCATTGCGATCGTTATAATAATGCAATCATTTTAACCGACTTCAAAAAAGGAGGAGGTTCTCAATTCGAATTTTTTGGTATATTTGTTACGCAATTATTCCGCCAAATAATGAATGGAATTTGATATTTTTTTTTGTTTAGTAGGGCATACTTCAGAGGTGGTTCCCATATAAATTGTTGTTGATATAATGTTAGATGTTACTCCATAACTACGTCAAATCTGAACCGATTTCTATTTTTTTTTGAAAGAACGCATAATAAGGTTGGGCCTATTTAAAAGGTGAAGAGAAGGTGATTCATATCTTCGGTAATGGAGGAAGGAACTCAATGATTAAGAGCAAATTGCTCGCGATCAGAGATATACACTAAAAAGCTTAAAATAATAATGTAAAAAGAAAATATCTTTAAAAAACCGACTTCATACGCCGATCGGGCAAAGTTGGGCTAGCGTCGCGCATTGGTTTCATCATTTATATTTAGGCCCGCCCGACTTCAACATACATGTACAAATTAAAATTGTTTTATACTTTGTAGTGGCGTTTAAAGTTGGTTTTATAGAAAGAATTTTTATCATTATTTGATAATCCCACAGACGATCAAAGTTCGTATTTATATATCTAGTCATATTTTACTTAAAGCTTATAAATTAGTCGTTCACCCCTTCCTATTCTATCGTGATTTTAATTCTATGGGATCAATTTATAATGCAGTTCATGAAAAAGGTCTCTAAACGAATAGTAAGTAGGAAGATTAATTTTTAATATTTTCCCCAAATTATTTCATGTACGATTAAGTAGCAACATTTTCAGATCGACAGTTTTCTTAAGTTTTCTGCATAAGTATTGCATTATTTGGATAAAATAATACATGAGAAGTAAATAAATGTTATCCTTTAGTAAACTGGATTTTTTAAATATTTTTTTAGAATAAAATACTCTCATATTCGGCATTTATAGCGGAGCTCATTCCCCGCTAACCATACGTAGTTGACAGGCGCGTGACTCGAGTCAAACAGTTTTATATAACGAGTATGAGCACTGCTCATACCCAACTTACAGAGGGGTACGCGCGTCAATTCTTCTCCTGTGTTGGTTTATTACTCAAAGGGCTGCACGCACGAAAAAGTGTCACGTTTCGCCTGAGCCTGAGGGTGCAAGCTAGAGCGCAAAACAAGCGATAGATAGGCACGATCGGCCCAAGCGTTGGCTTGTGCCGCCCGCCAGTCATCCTCAATGTTTCTTTATGACGTTATCACGTAAAACTATCGTCCGTAAACCGAATTTACAGACAACCAATTTTTTAATTAAAAATAAAAATTCTTTTCAAAAAACCGACTTCTAACGCCACTACAAAGTATAAAAATAATTTTAGTTTGTCCACGTTTGTTGAAGTCGGGCGGGCCTATATACAAACTATGAAACCGATGCGCGACGCTACAGAATATGATAGACTCGTTTGTAGAAGTCGAGCGAGCATCGCGAGTCGGTTTCATAGTTTGTATTTTAGGCCCGCCCGACTTCAACAAACGTGGACAAACTAAAATTATTTTTATACTTTGTAGTGGCGTTAGAAGTCGGTTTTTTGAAAAGAATTTTTATTTTAAGCTTTTAAGTGTAGTATCCTATGATTGAGGAGCTAGGACCTGGTGCTCCATGATGTAGTCCATACTTGTTACCTACAATATCAATTCGTAATCGAAATTTCCTAAATCGCCATAGTTTTAGCCTGCAGCATCAGGCTTGAGGAGTTGAAGGTTAAAATTTTTATGGGACCATTTCGCAAACATCCTCTGTCGATTAAAAAAAAAATCACGCGAATCGGTCCAGTAATCCCGGAGAAATCGGTGGACATACATAGAAAAAAAAAAAAAAAAGATACCGGCCGAATTGAGAACCTCCTCCTTTTTGGAAGTCGGTTAAAAAGTAAAAATTTTAGCTTTATTTCATGGTTTATTATGATATTACTATACGGGAACGTACAATTATAAAATGTTTTTGTAGGAACTGTCGATGTTTTGATGCATTTGCATGGACGGTGACTACGATGAGACTGGATCAAAATAAAGACTGTTGCTACTGTAATATTTTGGTATGCACATTACAATAATTTAATATAAAAAAAAATATTTTTAAACAATCGACTTCAAACTCCCGCTTTACTACATTACACACACGCTATACAAAGTATATAATTTATTGTTGATATTTTAATAACTGCTCGACCGATTTCGATAAAATTTATATGGGAACACCTGGGGAGTATACCCTTTCAAACAAAAAAGAATTTCCCAAATCGGTTCAGGCGTCTTCGAGTAATCGGTGGATATAAATAAAAAAAGATTCCGACAAATTGATAACCTCCTCCTTTTTTGAAGTCGGTTAAAAAGCACTTAAACAAAACGTCCCACCAGCTCTCCGGCTACACAAGAAGGATTGTGTGCCGTCTTGTTTCGCTCGAGTACCGCAGGCTGTTCATTAAAACATATTGCCACGAATGTCGCAGCCTTTTGTTCGTAACTTTTAATGATTTTATACTATTCACTATCTGTTTTACTTTTAATATTATTATGTCGGTGGTTCTTTTGAACTCTCCATCTCAAATCACATCATGATCATTAGCCTACCAGCAGGAAATGATACGTATAACGCGAGCTGTTGCATGGCAGATTAGCTTCTGTGCTTTAATCATCATCATCATTATGAGCCTCATTACTGGGCGCAGGTCTCCTCTCAGAGAGGGGTTATAGGCCATAGTCTACTTTGTTCCAATGTAAAATGGCAGACTTTACACACCTTTGATAACATTATGAAGACCTCGCTTTAATTGTGAAGGAAAACATCGTGAGATAACCTGCCTGAAAATTTTCCAAAATAATGATCGCAAAAGTATGTGAAGTCTGTAAATTCACAACTACTTTGGCCCTTCTCTTTTTGAGGAGAGGTAGTGGGACGGCAATGATGATGATGATGATGATGATGATCAGTTTCAAAACTTTCCTTTTCTGAATATATTATTATAATATATATAGCTCGATTACCACTGACTCACTGACTCACTCACTGATTGACACGATTGTTCTCCTAGAAAGAGACAGAAAACGATACAATGATGTAGGGGAGATATGTCCGGGTGGGGGATTCGAGTGGGGAAAAATTATGACATTTCGGAAAAACAAGATGGCGGCCGACGTGATTCTTGCAACTCTTTTGTTTTCCAACCGATTTCTTTAAAAATTTTGGATTATTGTAGAAATTAGTAAACGATTAACAGAAAAAGTAAAAAAAAATAAAAAAACAAGATGGCGGCCGAGCTGTGACGTCTCAAATTTCCGACCCCTCTCCTGTAAAATTTTGTATGAAAAAAATTTTTTTCACCCATGGTGTCGTATAGAGCTCAAAGAATGTGACTCGGAGAAAGGTGGAGAGAGCTGATGAGTGAGGAGTTCGGAGACGGGCGAGGGGCACGGCCAGGGTATAGAAGATAGGTGTAGGGTGCTCGACCAAATGTCATTCGAAACCTCGAGCAGTTGCCAGTGAGTTGAAAAAAAATTCCAAAATGGCGGAAAAAAAATGGCGGCAAATTTTGTCCGTCTCTCTCTCGGAGACTATAAAAGATGGAGGAGCGGTTTCTCGACAAAAGATGATCACAACCCGGAGGTCTACCTGGTGAGTAGGAAAAAAATTCAAGATGGCGGATTTTTTTTTCCCATACGAAATGTATGGGGAATATTGAAGGGACTAGAAGTTGGGAACTATGCAAGACATTGATTTTGATAGTTTCATAGGTGTCTTAGATCTCGGAGAATTAAAAAAGAAAAATATACTGGCCGAATTGAGAACCTCCTCCTTTTTGGAAATGGGTTAAAAAAGGTGAAAGAGTGGTTTTTTTGCCAACTATCCACGCGACCAACTAGGTGGGGTGTGCTCCAACAAAAATTACTGGAAACCACATCCAATTAGCAGGGAGTTGAAAAAAAAAACTCCAAAATGGCGGATTCAAGATGGCGGCCATAGAAACTTTCTCTGGTGTCTATCTCGGAGAGTATACAAGATTGAAGAGTAGTTTCTTGGCAACAGATGATGAAGACCCAAAGGTCTACTTGATGATCAGGAAAAAAAACAAGATGGCGGATTTTTTTTCCATGCGAAATATATGGCGAATATTGTTTTTTTTTTCTTCTTTTTGTTTCTTTTTTCTTTTTTTTTCTTTTTCTTCATTTTTCTTTTTTTTTCTTTTTTTTCTCTTTTCTTTTTTTCTTTTTCTTTTGCTTTTACTTTTTTCTTTTCTTTTTCGTTTTTTTCTTTTTTCCTTTTTTTTCATTTTTCATTTTCATTTTCTTATTTTTTCTTTTCTTTTTTCTTTTTTTTATTTTTTTTTATTTTTTTTCATTTTTCATTTGCTTTTTTCCTTTTTCTTTTTTCTTTTTTTTTCTTTTTTTCTTTCTTTTTTCCTTTTTTTTTATTATTTTTCTTTTTTTTCATTTTTCATTTTCTTTTTTTCTTCTTTTTTTCTTTTCTTTTTTTCTTTTTTTTCTTTTTCTTTTGTGAATAAGGAGCACGGCCAGGTTATTGCAGATAGGTGGGGTGTGCTCGAACAAATTTTTTGGCAAAAGATGACCAGAATCCGAAGGTCTACTTGATGAGTAAAAAAATCGCGGTCCGCTTTAGCGGGCCGCGCACCCACGCGCGCTACTTGTAGTAATAACACTTCCCGCGAGCTGCTTTAGCAGCTCGCGCACCGAGCAAACGCTAGTTCGTATATATAGGTTAGGTACATTCAACTTAAATAAAACCAGGAATTTAACATGATCTAGTATGGTCTAGGCAAAATAAGTTTCTGTAATAAAATCGCGTCCAGCCCATAACATGTACACTTTCATGTACAGCATAGTGCAATTATAATGCCTTTATTATACAAATTATAATTACATGACGTTCACAATAACCCAACGGCATATACATTTTATACGATATAGTTAAATGAGTTGCAAACACAACGCTTTGGGAATCCTGCTGAAATTTATAATCGTTCTGAATCCCTTCCCATACCTATCTCAATTTGAAATTCTAATTCCTTACTCGTGCATCATTCATTTGTATAAATAACCACAGTTTGTACGGAATATCAAGTTACAATTACTGAAACCTAGTGCGTTTGATAAAAACTAACTTTAAGTTATATTACTAACTAGTGGACCCGCCCCGGCTTCGCACGGGTAGGCTACAAAACAAACACAATGGTATAATCATTTACGGCCTGGAGGTTAATGATAAAGTCTATGTCTATGGCTAAAACCCTCATATAAATATGGAATGCCTGTATTCGATCGTTGTCCTTTACATGTGTGACTTTTGCTGCTACCCGTGAAGCATTATGTCCTCTATCTCCTATAATATTTATTAGATCTTCATCAAAATTAGACAAACTATGCCTGATATTATACACTTTTAAATAAAAAAAGAATTATTAAAATCGGTTCATATTTGACTGAGTTATGGAGTAAAATCCTACTTCCTACTAATATTATAAATGCGAAAGTTTGTGAGGATGGATGTATGGATGTTTGGATGGATGGATGTTTGTTACTCTTTAACGCGACAACGAATGAACCGATTTTGCTGAAATTTGGCACAGACATAGATTATAGTCTGGAATAGCACATAGGCTACTTTTTATCCCGGAAAAGCAAACAGTTCCTGCGGGATAGCATAGCTATTTTTTACGCATTTGTCCTTCAAAATACACGCAATGGAGTTTTAGATTTACGTGATTTTTTTGCACAGGTGAAGTTAAGGGCCTGAAAAATGACAAAGGCTACTTTTTATCCGGGAAAACAAACGGTTCCTGCGGGATATTAGTATGCTACTTTTCACATATTTATCTTTTAATTACGCGGCATTTATGTATGTATGTATGTATGTATGTATGTATGTATGTATGTATGTATCTATGTATGTATGTATGTTCCTACTACCTATCCTACTATCCTACTTCCTCCTACTTCCTACAAATATTATAAATGCGAAAGTTTGTGAGGATGGATGTATGGATGTTTGGATTATAAATGCGAAAGTTTGTGAGGATGGATGTATGGATGTTTGGATGGATGGATGGATGTTTGTTACTCTTTAACGCGACAACGAATGAACCGATTTTGCTGAAATTTGGCACAGACATAGATTACAGTCTGGAATAGCACATAGGCTATTTTTTATCCCGGAAAAGCAAACAGTTCCTGCGGGATAGCGTCGCTATTTTTTACGCATTTGTCCTTCAAAATACGCGCAATGGAGTTTTAGATTGACGTGATTTTTTTGCACAGGTGAAGTTAAGGGCCTGAAAAATGGCAAAGGCTACTTTTTATCCCGGGAAAACAAACGGTTCCTGCGGGATATTAGTATGCTACTTTCATATATTTATCCTTCAATTATGCGCCAACGGAGTTACAGATTGACGTGGTTTATTGGATAGGCATAGTTGAGGACTTGAAAAGTGACAAAGGCTACTTTTAATCCCGGGAAAACAAACAGTTCCCGCGGGATATTCGTATGCTACTTTTCAAATATTAATCCTTCAATTATGCGCCAACGGAGTTACAGATTGACGTGGTTTTTTGATAGGCATAGTTGAGGACCTGAAAAGTGACAAAAGCTACTTTATATCCCGGGAAAACAAACAGTTCCCGCGGGATTTCCGCATGCTACGTTTCACGTATTTATCTTTTAATTACGCGGCAATTATGTATGTAAGTATATACGTATGTATGTATGTATGTATGTATGCATGTATGTATGTATGTATGTATTTATGTATTTATGTATGTGTGTATGTATGTATGTATCTATAATAAAAAATTCTATTTTTAAAACCGACTTCAATCGCCCGCGCCAATGCAAAGTATCTTATTTATTGTTATTTTATTAAAAACCGCTCGACTGATTTTACCACGTATACCACGTAGTACGGACTAGATACTGGCGTAGTTTAACGAAAAAGCAATTTTTAAAAACTTTTTCCACGCGGACGAAGTCGCGGGCATCAGCTAGTCAACAATAAATTTCATCCCCTATCCTGGAGTAACCTTATGTTTTATCGGGATAAAAACTATCCTATATGATGACCCGAAGTACCAGCTACCGCTATACCAAATTTCATTTAAATCCGTTCAGTAGTTTTTGCGTGATGCGCGAACAGACAGACAGACAGACAGACAGACAAAAATTAAATAAAAATCTATTTTGGGTTCAGTATCGATAATAAAGCATCCCCCAGTTAAAATTTTCAAAATATATTAAATGTACAGAAATCTTCCAGTTACAGTTTTATTATAAGTATAGAAGAAGATGAAAATAGATTAGATATTCCTTCTAAAGATTCGACCAAGTGCGAGTCGGGCCTCGCTCTTTTAGGGTTCCGTGCATATGACCAAATCACTTTTAAAACTAGATATTTAGATACATCTTAGTTCTTAGCTAGTACTAAATTATCAAATGGGGAAAAATGCTCGTTTGTTTAGGTCACAATTTACAAACCGCATTATTTTGAACACAACTTTTAGAGATCCAAAAATTTCCTACTTCAAAAATTGACTATTTCAGTCCTTTTGTGTCCAAGGTTCTTTCTCAAAAACTACTTAAAAGCTATAATACACACATCAAAAGTGTCTAGGGATCAAGCATTTTTATGCGGATTTCTTGAGATTGAGATGTGGCTTTGTAATAAATTTATGATTTTATAAATTTATATGGATCCTTTTTGGTGCATTTCATAATTTCATAATCAGCGATTAAAATCCTGCCAGGAAGTCCATCCTTATAGTGGTGGAACCATCATGGTATGGGCGGGTATTTGGATCGGCGGAAGAACTGAGTTGATTTGGATCAGAGGCAACCTCAACGCTCAAATTTATGCTGAGACGATTGTATCAGACGTCATCGTTCCTCTACAAGTGCAAATCGGTCCCTTATTTCAGTTAATGCATGATAATGCACGACCGCACACCGCAAGAGTTGTAAGACAGACTCTCGCCGCAGCTAACATCAATGTCCTGCCCTGGCCTGCTCAGTCGCCAGACTTGAACCCGATTGAGCATGCATGGGATATGCTACAGAGAAGAGCTCTGCCGAATATGGAGGGTATCCAGTGGCAAGAAGACCTTTTTTTGTTGTTGCAACGAACATGGGCGGCCATTCCACAGCGTGATTTGGATGAACTCATTTTGAGTATGCCAAACCGATGTTCTTGTGTTGTTAGTGTTCGCGGTAGAAACACGGATTATTAATTGTTTAAGTTACCCAATAAAATTTTAAAGAAAACTGTTTTTTCAGTCTTTTTTTCGAACTTTAATGTTAGTGGTTCAAATGTCAAAAATCCCTTTATTAGGAAAATGGCAAATTTCTTTATTAATGCAAAGGTGACTTGGTTTATCGTTACTGTGACAAACGAAAACACTTTATTTGATGAATCCTTAAAGAAAATTTTAATTAATATCAATCAGGAGAAAAGTTATTGCAAAAATATATGTTGATCCCTAGACACTTTTGATGTGTGTATATCTGAGAATTCTCAGAATTCATCCATGAGAATACTAAATTAGGATAATAAGTTTGTACTACCTACTATCGTATTTGAGTCACTGTAACTTAGAATAAAACTTTATTAACCGTCTCTTTTAGTTCCATAGTTATATGTACTGAAAGAGAACTTCCAAGAAAGTATATTACTAACTATGACCTAATTTCTCGTATAATATAAAGGTCTGGACAGACTTCGCGCGGCGATAGCGACACGTTACTTGAGCGTGTAGCTCCTAGACATTGTATTCGTAATAAAAGATCCTTACTAATATTATAAGCAGTGATAGCCTAGTGGTTAGGACTGTGGTCTTCTATTCGGGGGGTTGCAGGTTCGATCCCGGGTATGCACCTCTGACTTTTCGGAGTCAAGTGCGTTTAAGCAATTAAATATCACTTGCTTCAACGGTAAAGGAAAACATCGTAAGGAAACCTGCACACCTGAGAGTTCTTCATAATGTTCTCGGAGGTGTGTGAAGTCCGCCAATTCGCATTGGGCCAGCGTGGTGGACTATGGCCTATAACCCTTCTCTGAGAGGAGACCTGCGCTCAATAGTGAGCCGTTGATGGGTTGCTAATGATGATGATGATGAATATTATAAATACGAAAGTTTGTTTGTTAGTGTGTCGTTCAATTGCAACGGAGCAACCGATCAACGTGATTATTTGCATAGATATAATTAAGGATGTGGAGAAAGTAACGAAGGGTATTTAACCTGGAAAAGCAAAGGATTCCCGTGCGATTTTTAAAAAGTAACTCCGCGCGGAAGAAGACTCAGGAAAACGCCAGTTAGATAATAAGTTTTAGCTTAAATTACTTAGTTTTAGTTTCGCTGCTGTCATAAAGTGCTTGATTTGGTTTCATGTAGGTATTAGAAATCGTAAATACGTTCAATGCGACGCGCTGCCCTGTTGCCGCCAGTATTGTTGCCCAGTCTGTTAAGCACTTAAGTAAACTCCCTAAGGGATTTAAAACAATTGCCACTCTTATCTACGTGTTAATAAATTGCTCCCCACTTTTACCCCTTTTGTGCTCACCCCCACCAACATTTTCTAAATTTTATAAGTACTCAAGCAATAGAAGAAAATTTATAGTACTTGTAACAACACCCCGGTGCTCGATTCAGAAGATAACCTCGCTTATAAGTTTTATTTATTGTGAGCTTTTCACAAAATTTGCGGTGAGATTAATTAAATTAAAACTGCCCGGCCGAGCCTTAGTTTATTGTTTTGAAGTTGAACCATTAATTGTCTGATATTATATTACTTTGAATTTGTGAACTTGAGTTCGTGCTCGAAGTGTAAAGTACGCGGATTTGTGAAAAATTTTATACTACTAGCTTTTGCCCCCGACTTCGCTCGGGTGAATGCGGGCTAAGAGTATACGCAGACTTACAGTTTAAGTTGGATAACTAAATCGCAGAGTATACTAATGGGCATAGTGGCGTCTTATGGTAGCCCGCACTTCCTAACCAACTAAGTGCCAATTTCACCAACATTGAATGGCGTTTTACCGAGTTCTGACAGTTTTTATATTGAATAAATAATAGTTAAAAAAAACTAAAAACACGCTTTTTATAGAAAACCAAACTAAAAAATAGAAAATAAATTTTAATAAATTTAAATTAAGAATAGGGTCCAAAAATTTCAATAAATATAAATTAATAATAGTGTAAATAAAAAAAATGTATTTTATTTTTAAAAAAGCGTGGGGTGCTTTTTACGATATTATCAAAATGATAATCACTCTACTCATATCTGTCAATAAAATATTTATAAAAGATTTATAACTATTGACACCATGCACCCCACGCTTTTTTAAAATAAAATAATTTTTTTTTATTTACACTATTATTAATTTATATTTATTGCAATTTTTGGACCCTATTCTTAATTTAAATTTATTAAAATTTATTTTCTATTTTTTAGTTTGGTTTTCTATAAAAAGCGTGTTTTTAGTTTTTTTAAACTATTATTTATTTTCTACTTTTTAGTTTGGTTTATTTTTAATAGCTAGTTAAGTATACCGATTCTCATGTCGACAAGCAACATTGCGTAACCTTTGTTAAATGATTGGGAAACTCTTTCTACTGAAAAAGACCACCGGCGATGCAGCGCGCCATGGGAAACGAGAACAATAGAAGAGCAGTCCCTAACTTGGCTCGTTAGCGTTAAGACATTTTAGTTTTTATAATTATTATAATTAATTTTAAATAAAGTTTTCAATTTCTTTTTTACTTTTTAAAAACTAATAACTACGCACCCGAAATTTGACTGGCGCAGCCGATGTAGATATTTCGTGAAGCTGTATATCCAGAGGTCCCAAAATCGACTTCGCTTACGGCTAGCGAAATTACGAACCATAAATCAAATAAATAAGTCATAAGTGGCGGTGTTCCTGGAAGAAATAACTTACCTTGAACGGGAGGATGCAGATGCACAGAGGGTGAGTAGAACTTTTCGCTTTCCTGTGTTCCCATCCTATACCTGTTGGTGTAGCTATTTTTGTCCGTAATAAAAAGGGAAATTGAAACGTACTCGATAGTTCGGTCCAAAATCACCGATTATCTGATTTTTATTAGTCCTGTAATGCACTACATAGGCATTATTTAGGAATTAGTATTAGGATAACCGTGAAATTGTAAAATTGAATTAATTAAAAAGAAAAGTTGAAAAGAAAAGTTTTATTAATATTTTAATGATTATATTATAATTAAATTAATTTAAAAAGAAAATCTTAAAAGAAAAGTTTGCATTAATATTTTATATTTTAATTGCTAATATTATAACATCTTACTATTTTGTGTTATTATCTAATCAAAATGGAAAAAGTAACTATTGTCCCCCGCGAAATTGCGGAACTGATTCCGAAATTCGATGGAGAGGCAAATTTATTGAACATATACCTAAGAAAATGTGAATACATCATTCACAACTTCAGACAGTCAGATAGTCCAGCCCAGGAGCTCTATTTATTCCATGTAATAACGAGTAGGCTAACAGGAAAGGCGGCTTTCCTAATTAGCGAAAGGGAGGATATTCATTGTTGGCAAGAACTGAAAGACGTTTTAATACAGCATTTCGGTGACCCTCGTTCAGAAGAATGTGTTGCCATCGAAATGGAGTCATTAAAAATAAAATCCGGTGAACCTTATGCCGATTTCTGTAAACGTATCCAGCACATCAGAAGCATTTTAATTTCGAAAGTAAATAGGCTGGACGATGTTTCGCTCAAGGAGTCCAAAATGATCATCTATAATAACTTGTCGCTGAACGTATTCTTATACAACTTACCAGAGCATTTAATACGCATTGTTAGATTAAAAAATCCCAAAACACTAGAAACAGCTTTGGAATACGTCACCGAGGAAGTTAATTTTCAATTCCAGTATGACTCCAAAAATAACAAAAAATCTCATCAAAATCAGTTGAGCCCTCTCAATAATAAGCTGAGCACCCCACAAACAGCCTTTAGAACGGCAGTGAATCCATTTCAAAATCGGTTCACTATGCCTAGCCAATTTAATCAAGGGTTCAGACCCCAAACTAATTTTCAAAGCCAACTGAGGTCCAATAATAATAATTTTAAATTTGGATCCCCGACGCAATCTAATAATTTTAAATTTGGAATTCCGAACCAACAACAGAATTTTAAATTTGGCATACCTCAACAAGGTCATGGTCAAATCAGAAATTTACAACACAATAATAATTACCAGAATTTCAATAGACAAGTGAATAACCCAGTCCACCCTGGAAATTCAAATCAATTTAAGTTCGGCATACCAAGGCCACAGAACAACACCATGCCGACCGACGTATCCATGCGTACCGCTCCACAAATAAGGCAAAATATGATGGAAATTCCGGAAAATGTATTTTATAACAATGACCTAGACATAAGCGAAAATTATTATTACGATAGTTGTTGTGAGACCTACCCAAATTCTAATTACGACGAAGGAATCCCGGAACCTTATTTCACAGAAAATCCAAGTTTAGAAACCGAGACTTTTTGCGAAAACCCAGAATCAAATGTTGACGAAAATTTTTGCGCAACAGCCTCGAAAAACCCAGGTCCGAGATAATACGTCTTAATTGTGATAGCATATTTAAATTGCCGCATATAGAACTCCCTGAAATTCAGGCTAAGTTCATGATCGATACCGGGAGTTCTCGATCTTTTATAAGCCCTAAAAAGGCAGACCAATATTTCTCAAGATTTAAACATGCAGAGCCTTTTGAAGTCATAAGTACTCACGCCCGCAGTAGACATAGTGAGGTGATACTCATACCTCTTTTGAAAACTTTTAAAAGCAACTCTATTCATAAATTTTACGTCTACGACGTAGACAACCGCTACGACGGTCTCATAGGATCAGATTTATTAAAACAACTCGATGCTACAGTGGACATGAAAAATCAAATTTTACACACGCGTGACACTGACATACCTATTGTATACAAAGCTCCATACGAGTTGACCTTACAACCTCGAACCGAAACTCGTGTAAAGCTACCAACTACTTTGGAGAACGGGGAAGCTATACTAAACTTCATAGATTTCGGACAGGGCGCACGCATGCCCAGTGCCTTAGTGAACTGCGTAAACTCATTCGCTACAACGGTAATTCAAAATACTTCTGAAAATACTATTACTTTAACCATTAACAAACCTTTTGGTGTTACTAAATTTGAAAATAATGCATGTAGAGTGAATTCAATCCGCGAAAATTATGAAATCGATGCTTTACTGAAACAAAACTTATCAAAGCTTCGCTTAGACCACATGAACTCGGAGGAAAGTCAATTAATCGCTGATCTTTGTTATGAATACCGCGATATCTTTTACTGTGAAGACATACCACTATCTTTCACGAATCAAGTGAAACATTCCATCCGTACGAAACATGAAGATCCGATCTACATAAAACCCTATCGGCACCCCCCTGCTCAAAATATTGAAATACAACATCAGATAGATAAATTGTTACGGGATAATGTGATTCGCGAATCGTATTCTCCTTGGAGTGCCCCGGTTCACTTAGTTCCAAAAAAAATGGATGCATCAGGCCAACCTAAGTACAGAATGGTAATAGATTACAGACGATTAAACGAAATAACCACAGATGATAAATACCCACTGCCGAATATCACAGACCTCTTTGACAAATTAGGTAAATCTGTTTACTTTAGTACACTTGATCTTGCTAGTGGCTATCACCAAATTGAAGTAAAAGAGGAAGATAGGCATAAAACGGCATTTACCACCCAAGCAGGCCATTATGAGTTTACCCGTATGCCTTTTGGATTGAAAACGGCACCAGCCACCTTCCAGAGGGCTATGGACAATGTTTTGCGCGGTTTACAGGGTATCCATTGCCTAGTCTACTTGGATGATATCATAATCTACTCATCCAGCCTGCAAGAGCATATAGTAAAATTACGGAAGGTATTCGATCGGTTAAGGGAGACTAACTTAAAAGCTACCTTGGATAAATGTGAATTTTTAAAGAAGGAAGTTCTTTATCTAGGCCATACAATCACAAAAGACGGCCTTAAGCCAAATGACGATAAAATAAAAGCAGTGTTAGATATACCAATCCCCAAAACACCAACGGAAATTAAAAGCTTTTTAGGTCTTATTGGATATTACCGTAAATTCATAAAAGATTTTTCAAGAGTAACTTACCCCCTCACATCTTGTCTTAAGAAGGGAAGAAAGGTTGTACTCACTGAAGAATATATTGCAGCTTTTAATAAGTGTAAAGAACTCTTAGTTAATGCCCCGTTATTACAATTCCCTGATTTCAACAAACCATTTATTTTAACGACAGACCCATCCAACTTTGCCCTTGGTGCTGTCCTTTCTCAAGGAAATATTGGTAGCGATTTGCCTATTGCCTATGCAAGTCGCACCCTCAATGATGCCGAAAGTAGGTATAGTACAATTGAACGCGAGTTACTTGCTATTGTATGGGCCGTAAAAGTTTTTCGCCCGTACCTTTATGGTCGAAAGTTCCGTATTTACACAGATCATAGACCTTTAGCCTGGCTAAACTCTATAAAAGAGCCTAATAGCAAGCTTACACGATGGAAACTGCGATTATCAGAGTTCGATTACGATATAGTATACAAAAAGGGATCACAAAATACTAACGCAGACGCACTTTCAAGGATAAAACTGAACGCATTAGAAGACGATAGTTCCCTACAAGTAAACGTTGACACCATATCCCTCAGTAGTGATGACGAGAGAGAAGATAACGACAGTATTATACGCATTCCAGACTCTGACGGTTCGAATATGTCTTTTCCCATTCGTACCCCATCTGAAAGTACGATAACTTGTAGCTCTAGAACCGATACTGCCCTCTCTGCCCTAGACATGGACGGTGAAGTCATCCCCGTACTTAACGAAGCTATTGACACAAAACCATACCAATTTCTCATATTCACTTGGAATAGAAATCATACCGTAGTTCAAGATTTCTCTCGGGATAAACAAAAGGTTTTTGAAGCACACATGCCTGAAGGAAATCCGGAGTTAATTAAGGATTTCCTGAAACAATACATAAACCCAAAAATTAGGCACTTTATCTATTTTGAAAGCGATACTCATCGTAAGGATTTCCAAAAATGCGTTATGGATTTGTTTAAAAAGGACTCAGTCAAAATATACGAATGCACCAAAAGAGTAGTTTACGTTTCAGACGAAAATGAACAGAGGTATATTGTCATAAAATATCACCAGGGTCCATCTTGTCATAGGGGAATAAAAGAAACCCTCATGAAAATAAAACGCACTTATTACTGGAATAATATGGACCAAACTGTTTCATCAGTAATAAATGCCTGTGAAGTGTGTAAGAAAATGAAATACGATCGTAAACCTCTAAAGCCTAAACTCCAGCTTACCCAAACTCAAACCAAGCCCTTCGAAGAAGTTTTTATGGATATTTTCTCAATAGAAGGAAAATATTTCTTAACCCTTATCGATGCTTTTAGTAAAATAGGGCAAGCAATAGAAATTAGTAACAGATCTACCCCTGAAGTTGTCCGTGCCCTAATTAAGTACTTTTCATTTTATGGTATACCTAATAAAATTAATTGTGACCCCGCAACCGAATTCAATAATATATTATTAAAAGAAACTTTAAATTTCTATAAAATCGAGCTTCACATAGGCACACCACATAACCCTAACTCAATGGGCTTAATAGAACGATTCCACTCAACCATACTAGAAATATATCGTTTAGCTAAATACGAGCACAAATTAACAGATGCTTCTTCTATTATGACTTACGCGATAATGTCATATAATCAAACGATACACTCGACTACAGGTCTTACACCCCTAGAAGTAGTTTTTGGCCATACCGATTCCTCAAATCCATTCAACGTAGATTTCAATCAACAGTACACGCAGAAATTGGTAAGAGACCATGCTAAGCGAACAGCCTTCCTTTATAAACATCTTTCAGACAAAATGATAGGACAAAAGGAAAGAATTAGAGAAAAACGTGGTGGTGAAACATCATTCGACGTGAATGATGGCGATGAAATATTTATAAAGGGTGTTAATACTCGACGTAGCAAGGATAAACCCCGTTATCAGAAGGCAAAGGTGACTGGAGATATCTTCAGGAATACTGTACCTGTAAGAACCCAAAATCGCGATACTAAAGTTCCACTTAAAGATATTAAACGTCCTCCACAGGTTCGTCCTTCTGCTCATTCCAGCCATCATGATCCAGGCCCTAGTACAGAAAATGGAACATAACCCAGGTATCTTACCTGTAAAAGAAGGCCAAGCATTTATAGTAGACGATAATTGGTCTTATATTAAGGTTTTAGATTTAACTTCATTAAAGGAAGACTTAGATTATAATGTTAGAATGTATGAGCACTTAAATAAAAATTTATTAAAATACTTTGGTAATAGTACGCACTATAGCGATATAACTAATATTAAGACTCAAACAGATCATTTCCTAAATATTACATTGGACAAATGTAGGCAGCTTATTCCGACTAGTAGGGTTAAACGCGGCTTATTAAATCCCTTAGGTTCATTCATTAAAATTATTACCGGAAATTTAGACAATAGCGACGCTTTAAGGTATGATGAGTTAATCACGAACCTACAGACGCGACAGGAAAGGATATCAAGAAAAATAACCATAGTTTCTGAAATGGTGCAATCTTTCGTTAATATTACTGGTTTCTCAAAAAATAATTTAATTCAACTAGACAAGGAAATTTCCGATATTAAGACATGGATAAATAACACAAAACAAGTAATAAGCGATACTAGTTTAATTAGTACTTTTCAATTATTCTTGAATAACTTCCAAATGATTTATGTTAAAATAGATGAAATTGAAACAGCTATAGCTTTTAGTAAGTTAAGAACTTTACACCAGTCTGTAATTGATACAACCGAATTGTATAGCTTGTTAATCGATATTGAAGTAACTGATAAGCTTGTATATCCTGTTAATCTGGATAATCTTTTGTTAATAGAGCAATCTATCGAACTTAAAGCTTATTCTAAGAAAAATCAGATAATTTTTATTTTGGACATTCCCCTTGTAAAAAAGGATCTTTATAGCTACTTCCGAATGATACCTCTTCCCGTCACAAATTCATTTAACCAAACATCCCTTATAATCCCTAAAACTCCTTACCTATTGGTGAAAGGTTCGAAAACCATATCGCTCGCTCAACCCTGCAAAGAAATGGACAAATTCATGTTTTTATGCCACGAAATAGAAGTCGAACCTCTGATGAAAGATGACTGTTTAGAGGCACTTATGCTACTATCCCAAAATACTAGCGCTTGTAGCCCAATTCTAGTTGAAACATCTGGAATAAAAATAGAACCCATCAAATATAACCAATGGATTTTATACAGCAAATTTGAAACACTCCTCTTGAAAGTATGTAACACAGAAGAAACTCGTGAACATATAAAAGGAACCTACATACTTACCATAGATGACACCTGCAGCTTTAAAGTAAAGGGATTAACACTGAGAAGACATCAAACTGTTGGTAGAACTATAAACTACCCCAGAATATCAACTATTCACTTCCCCGAGATACTTACTTCAAGCCCGCTACCTGAAAAGAAGCTTTTAAACCTAGATGGCGTTAACCTTCAGCATCTTCAACAGTTAGCATACAGTTTAAAGGAAAGTGATAGTGAGAATGTGTTCGATCAAAGTGAAAGCTCTATAAATGTGAAAAGTGTTAGCGTCGGAACACTAATTTTATATGTAATATTAGCACTAAGCATTTGTATTCTTTTAATGTATAAATTCATCCCTTTACAATTTTTCCGTCAAATTCAGCAGACGGAAAATCATCCCTCTGCTGACTTTGAACTTAAGGAGGGAGGAGTTAAGTATACCGATTCTCATGTCGACAAGCAACATTGCGTAACCTTTGTTAAATGATTGGGAAACTCTTTCTACTGAAAAAGACCACCGGCGATGCAGCGCGCCATGGGAAACGAGAACAATAGAAGAGCAGTCCCTAACTTGGCTCGTTAGCGTTAAGACATTTTAGTTTTTATAATTATTATAATTAATTTTAAATAAAGTTTTCAATTTCTTTTTTACTTTTTAAAAACTAATAACTACGCACCCGAAATTTGACTAGCTTGTTTTTTTTTTATTTTATTTATTTAGGAAAACCAACAGCTTATAATTCTATATATACTTAAGAAATAATGTAACTAACAGCTAATAATATAGCTTTTTCAAATTAGTGTATTGTCATCGGTCCTCGATAAATCTACAAAGTTTGAACGAAATCTGGCCGTTTAAAGTGGTTCAAAATCGCGCCCAAAGAAGTCGGTTACAAACATACAAGTTTTTTTTTTGTTTTTTTATCAAATTAGTGTATTGTCATCGGTCCTCGATAAATCTACAAAGTTTGAACGAAATCTGGCCGTTTAAAGTGGGTCAAAATCGCGCCCAAAGAAGTCGGTTACAAACATTGTTACAAACATTGTTACAAACATACAAGTGAAGCTAATAAAAAGCGTATAAAATACTGTCAAAATATCAAATTCACGCTCGGAAAAGATGTATTTTACGTTGATAAGTCGGCACTTAGTCGTCCCACTACATAACTGGTGAAATTCCTTCCTATTATGTACGCACACAATTAATTGTAAAAGTACGAAACTTAGTTGTACGATAGTCGGCCAACATTAAATTTTGTGTCTGCGGTCGCTCTTATTGCCACATCAATTGCTTATACTTTCGGACTGAAAACCTCTTATTTACCTAAACATATAAAAGGAAAAGGTGACTGACTGACTGACTGTTCTATCAACGCACAGCTCAAACCACTGGTCAGATCGGTCTGAAATTTGGCATACAGAGTATGACGGTGTTATCCCCTAAGAAAGTATTTTTAAAAATTCAACCCCTAAGGGAGTAAAATAGTGGTATGAAAAATCGAACTTAACGTGAGCGAAGCAGCGAGCAAAAGCTGGTTTTGTATAAAATACTTATAGACTAGTGTTCGACTGCGATCATACCAGAGGTAAGTGGAGATGTAGCCTAAAGGAGCGCGCTACCTATAGAAGACGCCAATTCTTGCCTCTTGATACCCATGTTATAGTTATCTAGTACCTCTATGCAGGAATCCATGAAAAACTATCTATAAGGGATCACCATCCACGAGTAGCTCAGACAAATTATAGAAGTTCTTAATATTTTGTCACAGCCATCAAAACATAAATGTTGGGATATCGACACCCAACCAAATCCTTTTTTTATCGCATGACGACCATCAATGATAGAAGGCACTGATAAGGCCTTTTTTATTAATTTATTAATCATGCTAATAACAAAAAGAGTTCTTAATATTATAGTGTCTCGCCAAACTGGTGGACCGACTTGTTGGCGAGGTGGCGCTCTTACTAATTATGTATATAACTAAACTCTGACTATGACTATTTACTTAAATCTACCTTACTAAGATATCCTACCTATATACCTTATATAGATTATAAAGGAATCTGTAGGTATACATTGAAAATTAGCCAAAATTGTATATTGGTGGCAAGAAATGTTCAGGAATTTACGGTAATCCGCCGCTAACCCGTTTCACTGAACCGATATCTTGTCTGGGCTTATGTAAATGATGCTGTCATCTTCCAGTTCGCAATGATGCCTGAGCGGGCTTTGCTTACTTTACAATGATATTCCACATTTACAAGGCTTTGCGGTGAATTTATTGCTTTTAATAAGGGCTTGTCACACTTTGTACCTACATCCTATTCTACTAATCCTACTTATCACTATCGGTACTTATTATAAATGCGAAAGTTTGTGAGGATGGATGTATGGATGTATGGATGGATGGATGGATTTTTTTAAGCTATTGCATAGCTTTTATCGCGGGCTTTGAACTAGGACAAACAGTTTGAGTGCGGCGACCGAATCAAGAAATTCCGTAACGAAAAAAAACCTAACACCGTCGTTCAGTAAGCGTTCAACATTTTAGAGATTCACAAGTAGCTCTGTTTGGCGCAGTGGGCGAGCGGCCGCTTTCTTTACCGTATGGTGTATGATGTCGGAGGTTTGAATCTCACTCGCGAAGTAGTGACAGTGCGCTTTTCTTGTTTTAATTATTTTTTTGCATAAATATTATAATTGCATAAGTTGATAAAAAATGCTATGCAATAGCTTTACCGCGGCAGTCCTCGAGTGCCAATTAATTTTTTTACTCTCTAACGCCACAGCGAATGAACCGATTTGGCTGAAATTTGGAATGAAGATAGCTCATACCCAGGATTAACACATAGGCTTATATTTTTTTATCCCGGAAAATTACAGGGTCCCCGCAGGAATGAAAAAACCTTAATCCACGCGGATGAAGTCGCGGGCATCATCTAGTTAAAAATAAACTCCATTTTGCTAGCCACTGTCGGTACTACTGACGTTTTTGTACCTAGTATAACGAGCCTTTGCTTTCCCCAATCACTTTACTTGGGGGAGAAACCTTAACTTGTGTCATAGGAATGTGTTCTAAATTCAAAATATATATAAAACCTTCACTCCTCCTAACGCATTCCTAGACTATTGATCAGATTCTCCAATCTTTGGGATGGCAGCCCTTTAGTTAAAATATCAGCTTCCATCCTCTCTGTATTCATAAAATAATATGAACAGTTTTTTCCTTAACGTGCTGTCGAATGAAATGTGTTCTCAAATCAATATGCTTGGTTCTATTGCTTACAATTTCATTCTTGCACATCTGTATGGCCGCTTGACTGTCGCTATGTATAAGTACACTATCTTGCTGCTTACAGGCAATGCTATTCAACAACGTTTTTAAATGTATAGCCTCCTTTACAGCTTCTGTTAATGCCATGTATTCTGCTTCTGCCGTAGACAAGGCTACTGTTCTTTGTTTTCTTGATTCCCAGCTTATACATCCGCTAGATAATTTGAAACAATATCCTGTGTAGGATCGCCTGTCCAGTGCACACGATGCCCAATCTGCATCTGCAAATCCATAGATAGGACATTCAGTTTTCTCGTAAACTATTCCGAGTTGTAAAGTTCCTTTTAGATACCTTAGTACCCGTTTCGCACATTTAAAATGTTCTTCGCCGTAGTAATTATTAAATTGTGATAAATAACTAACGGCAAACATTATATCTGGCCTAGTAGCCACAGCAAGAAACATCAATGTTCCAATCAAATTCTGATATGGTAAGTTCTCTACTTTCTTTTCCTTTTTATCTAACTTTAATCGTGCTTCTATGGGTGTACTGACTGGTTTACACTCTTCCATATTATATTTACAAAGAACTTTCTTAATATAATTTTCTTGTGATAGCTTAATTTTTCCTTGTTTGATATCAACTTGTATACCTAAAAATTCGGATGGTTTTCCCAAGTCTTTCATATCAAACTTTTTCGTAAGAAAATTATTTACCTTTTTAAACTTCTTTTCTGATGTATAAGCAATCATTAAATCGTCAACGTAAAGACAAATTAATATTTTATCTCCTCCTTCTTTATAAGAATACATACAAGGATCTGCCGGTGATGGTTCGAATCCAAAAGATTTTGTTCTGTGTCCAACCTTTTGAACCATTGTCTTCCAGATTGTTTCAAACCATATAATGCCTTTTGCAATTTACAGACCTTTTCTCCTTTAACATTCCTTAGGTCTTCCAACATTCTCTTTGCTTTATCTAATAAGTTTGAATTTTGATTGCTACTTTCATCATTTATAATTTCAATTAAATATTTTTCTAAATATTCTGGTGTTTTCATTTGAATTTCCTCATCCAAATCACCATTTAAATATGCAGTTGTGACATCCATCTGATTCAACGAAAGATCTTCTTCTACAGCTACTGCTAGTAGTAATCTTAGTGAGCTCAGTTTTGCAACAGGTGCCCACGTCTCATCATAATCTATTCCAGGTCTCTGGGTAAATCCCCTTGCTACAAGACGAGCTTTCTTTCTCTGTCCTTTGTCTTTCAGAATCATCTTAAAATCAATAACATTTCTACTTTTATCTTTAGTTTTAATTGTCCACATACCATTTTTTACATGTGACATCATTTCTGACTTGATAGCTTCATGCCATTCATCGTCCATTTCTGAGTAGTCTTCAACGTCACAACTATAAGTATACTCGTTACTTTGTTTGCTATAAGGAACTTCTTCATAATAATCTTCTAAAGAATAACTTTTAAACCAATCTGGTTGCTTTCTAATTCTTTTAGGTCTTTCATGCCTATCAGGTATAATTTGATCTGGTTCTTCTTCAGGACATGAATCATAAACTTCGGGCTCAGAATGTGAGTCCTCTACACTTTGATCCATTATTTTATTTTCCCTGGTTTCTCTTTCTACTAAGGCAGGTAAGCTATTTTCAGCATCTTTTTGAGCAATTAAATCTTTTTCTTTATTATTTTCAAAAATATTTATTTCTATTTCAGGTTCCTCACGTTCCAATTCTACTACTTCAATTTGTTTATCGTAGTAAAATTTTTCTAAGACTTTCACGTCCCTACTGACAATAACATTTTTCTTTTTAGGCAAATATATTCTAAATGCTTTAGCATTTGATGCATATCCCATAAAAATCCCGTCTTCTCCTGTGGGTGTAAATTTTCCTTTCCTTTTCTTATTGAGGACAAATGCTTTTGCACCAAAAACATGTAGGTGATTTCCTGAAGGTATACGACCAGTCCATTTTTGATATGGTGTCTCACCTTTCAATGCTTTTGCCGGGCTTCTATTAATTAGATAATTCGCTGTATTTATAGCTTCAGCCAATAGGAATTCTGGGATATTACCTTCAATTAATAAGCATCTTGCCTTGTCAAGTAGTGATCTATTTTTTCTCTCACTTAGACCATTTTGTTGCGGTGTATAAGGCGCAGACAGCCTTCTCTGAATATCATGTTCCTTTAAATATTCATTAAAATCGTTATTACAATATTCGGTTCTATTATCCGACTGTAAAAACTGTATTTTTTCTTTCATTTGATTTTCTACCTCAGTCTTGTATTGTTTAAACTTATTTAGTACTTCACTTTTATTTTTCATAAAATATACGTAACCGTATCTTGTAAAATCATCGATAAAAGTGACGAAATATTTATTTTCAGCCAGAGTTCCATAACTCATAGGCCCACAGACATCAGTGTGTATTATTTGTAAAGACCTTGTAGATTTCAATGCTTCATGTATAGGGAACGGTAAAACTGTCATTTTCCCCTTAATACAAGTTTCGCAATTACCTAACATTTCATCAGGGTTTAATATTAATCCACGCAGCAGTTTATTTCTTGATAGCAGTCTTAAATCACTCTCATTTATATGACCGAGTTTCCGGTGCCATCTCATAATATTATTTTCTTTTTCAGGTACTAAATTAGCATTTTCAATGACATTTTTAATGACATTTTCCACTTGCAGATAATAGAGTCCATTTTCTCTGACAGCCGTAACTAAAACCTCCCCTTTGTCATCCATAATAAATGCTTTATTTTTCTTGAACAAAATTGTGTTTCCTTTATCAGTAATTTTTCCCACAGATAGTAGATTCACTGATAATTCTGGTACATACAATGTATCATGGAGGTTATACTGCGTATTTTTCATTTTAATTTGAACTTTTCCTTTACCCGCTATATCTGTAGTGTGTTTATCTGATGCTAGTTTAAGAGAACCTGTTTCATAGTGTATATTAGAAAAATTCTCTTTTACCCCTGTCATATGTGATGAGCACCCACTATCTAAACACCATTTATTATTATTTTCTATGGCTGTACTATGTAAACAAGTCGGTAATATACCGAAGTTTTTCTGCTGCTCAACAGATGAATCTTTTCCATTTCTTTTTATAAATTTACCTTTCGACCAGCACCCAGATGCCTTGTGCCCCCTCTTTTTGCATTTGTAACATATCAGTTCAGCAGAATTAGTTTTAAAATATTTTTTATTCTTGTTATAAAATGCACCTTCAACCTCTCTGCTTGTGCAACCCTGTCGGGCATCACTTTCTTCTATGATTTTGATTTTTAAAACTTCAGGGTTCGGTAAAACATCCCTCGATTCTATAGCTATTCTAAAGTTTTCGTAGGAGGTTGGCAAACTATAAAGCATCATAATACTCAGCAGTTCTGCGTGAAAACTTACTTCCATGTTTTGCAATTTGTCTACAATATCCATGAAATTATTAAGGTGATCCCGAACATCTTCATGTGCTGTCATCTTTTTTACAACTAACTGTTTTAACAAACCAGCTTTTCGTGCAGGCCCCGAGCTTTGGTGGATAGACTTTAATTTATTCCACACCTCTTTTGAAGTAGTGCAACCACTTACTTGTTTTAGCTCATTAGGTGACATGAGAAGTAATATCTGAGCCTTCGCCATCATGTCCTGTTTTTTATCGGCGACTTCGCCTGTTACGTATTTCCACAATTCATTTTTAATAAGGATGGCTTGAGCTTGTACGCACCACGTATCGTAGTTGTCCTTTTTCAGCGGTTCAATCCGATAATTTGTAGATGTCGTCATACTCGATTATTTTTAGAGTTTACATGCGACTTTCCACTTCCACAACCACCAACCGCGCTCTCTGCTACCAAATGTTGGAAATATATTAAATAAAACTAATCATTACATATTTAGAGCCGTGTTTACTATTATCCAACATACATAAGTCAACATGGAAAAATCACAGAATCGAATATGTCATAGGAATGTGTTCTAAATTCAAAATATATATAAAACCTTCAACTTGGCTATTATATTTTACCTACTTTTGAAAAAGTTTAACAATTTCGGATAGATAATATTTGCATGCATTTTCACTGACTAGGCATAATTATTTTTCATCTTCTGAATGACCCTATAAAACCGCAGTTCCATGAATAGAATAGAATAGAATATTAGAATAGAATAGAAATGTTTTTTATTCAAATAAACTTTTACAAGTACTTTTGAATCGTCAATGAGTTACTACCACTACCACTGGTTCGGAATGCCGTTCCATGAATTGGACATACCTACAATGGTTTCAGTTTCTCTACAGTTTTTTATCCTCTCATATTGTGCATAATTAAGACGCGTGCACCAAATGTATTCAACAGGTAAGGTATCCCCTATAAACTGCAATAAGCTCTTAACACATTCCTAATTCAGAACTAGGCGTACCGAACCCTTTTTACGCCAAAATTTTCAAATAACCTCCCTAAAGTTTAAGTGTTAAGGTTGCGATTTGTGTGAACGAAATTCTAAGATGGGATCATACAGAAGTCTTATCCTTTTATACGCAAAGATGTTGTAAATAGAACTTTAAGATAACTATTATATAAGGTTGCAATTAAGTTGAATATATTTCAAGTTATATATTCCTTTTTAGCGTGGAATGGCTTCTCGCCGCGGAGTGTCGGTACCGGCGTGAAGTTAGGTAGTCTCATTTATTATTGACAGAGTTTTCTTACGGTTAGAAAGTAGGCTTAAAGTGTAGTATTGCTCTAATCAGGTTATATTGTACAATTTTGCCTAGGCTGTTGTTCAAGTTTCAACAGTCAACAACTTACATTTTCCCAGAGGATGTATTACTTACCTACCTACTGTTAGTGGTAAAGTTATCCAGGCTCCAAGTTACAAAATTTAAGTAAAGCATTGAGCCAGTGTAACTTTGAAACTAAGTACCTGACTACGGCAAAGCCAAAGGAAGGGTTATGATTTTACCAGTCTATGTATGTACGTATGTGACTATTTACTAATGTTCCACTGTGGAGCCTAAACTGCTGAGCCGATTTTGGTAAATGAGATGTCTATCGCTTCGCGAAATTCCGTGACATATTATGTCATAGGTGCAGCAAAATCTGCAGTTACTGTTTTAAAACTTTATGCTTTGTACTGATAGACAATCTTACCTAATGGTAAGTAATTTCAGGAGAGGTTCCAGTAGAATGGAATAGAATAGATATATTTTTTATTCAAATAAACTTTTTTACACAGTGCTTTTGAATCGTCGGTGAGTCTACCACTGGTTCGGAATACCCTTCCTGCCGAGAAGAACCAGCAAGAAACTTGGCAGTTGCTATTTTTATTTTTAAAACAAGTTTACAAAACAAAAAATATTATGCTATGTATCCAGTGTTTCCACAATGAGGGGAAGTTCCAAAAATGCATACTACTTACAATTATTCAATACATATTAAGATGGGCAAACAGAAAGTAGCCTCATTCCCGCCGGCGGCACCCCTTCACGAGCATGGCGCATGACCCAGCCGCTGCTTTGCTCAACCATATTTGAGGGAACGTAATAGCAGTCAAAGGCTAAAATGATACAGGGCTACCTAGATAGGCAGTGAAACCCTAATTGGTTTCTCCACGCCATCTTAACAGAACGCTTAATCGCTTACGCTTCTTTCTATATTAGTATCGCTACTTTTTTGACGGCAGGGTGGTAAGTGGTAACTATCCACGGCCAAACCAATCCTGTAATTATAAAAACCCAAATCGCCCCTGCCGGGAACCGAACCTGCCACCTCTCGCTCATAAGACCACAGCGCTGACCACTGCGTCGCCGAGGTCAACATAAAGACAACAATGGAATTCTGGAACGTAGAAAACGTCTGGAATGTTTTTAAATTTGTGAAACATATCATAAAGACAGTCGTCATCGAGAGGGAAAGTTGGTCTAATTTCCATTCCATGATTGGTATGCTCGGGACACACCTGCGCCTCTGTGAGCTGACGGCCGACGGATATTGCGTCTCTTTTCAAGCAATAAATATCTATACCTAATAACAATAACGTGCAATGTATTCAACGCGGTAAGCAGGGATAGCCTAGGACTGCTGCCTCCTCAGATTTCAGGAGATTGCGGTTTTGATCGCGCATTTACAACTTTCGGGGTTTTACTTCATTGTTGTGTGATTGAAAAACAAGCACATTTTTGCATTAATATATTAGTAAAATAATTTCAAATAAGCAGTAAGAAGCAGTGATAGCCCAGTGGTTAGTACTGTGGTCTCCTATTTGGGAGGTCACAGGTTCGATCCCAAGCACGACGCACGCACCTCTGACTTTTCTAAGTCATCTGCATTTTAAGTAATTTAATATCACATGCTTAAACTGTGAAGAAAAACATTGTGAGGAATACAGGTGCATGCTTGAGAATTCTCCATAATGTTCTTATAGGTGTGTGAAATCTGCCAATTTGTATTGGGCCTGCATGGTGGAATAAATCCGAAAGCAGTCCCTTTCGGATTTATTCGTCGATACTAAAATGGACGACTGCAAATTAATTCAAAGTCGCAATATCCGATTGAGTTATGAGCGAGAGCAGTGTTTCTCATCGGATCGCTGATCGAGCCGAGCAAACACCTGAGTGTCGAGAAAAATATCCCTTCCCTAATGAAACTGTGCGTACCGAACAGATGAGCGATGGTGACAGAATCTCACTCCGGCGAGTACTGCCACCGTTGATATAGAGCGAACCAGATACAAATTCTTAACAAATAATATAAACTAGCTGATGCCCGCGACTTCGTCCGCATGGATTTAGTTTTTAAAAATCCCGCGGGAACTCTTTCATTATCCAAGATAAAAAAAATAGCTCTCCCGGTCTGAGGAACCACTACTACATCCATTACTATACCCATGCAAAAAATCGCATCAATCCGCTGTTCTGTTGCGACGTGATTGAAGGACAAACCAACAAACAAACACACTTTCGCATTTATAATATCAGTAATGCTTTATTATAACACGTTTTATAATTGTCAAATTTTTTACCATACTTAACCAAAGACAAAATTACGTTTAGCTGTCATTTACGTTTTGTTATTCCACTGTCATTTGCGCTTTGTTATTCCATGTCAGATGCGTTTTTCTTATACCACGTTTTATAGTGACATGACGGAAACGTGGTCGAACGGGATAAAAAATATCCTATGTCCGTCTCCTGGTTCTAAGCTACCTCTCCACCAATTTTCAGCCAAATCGGTTCATCCGTTCTTGAGTTATAAATAGTGTAACTAACACCACTTTCTTTTATATATATATATAGATATAGATAAAATAAAATTAAAAAAATAAAGGGGGCTCCCATACATGGAAAAGCTCTCAGCTCTGTAGCTCTCAAACGGATGGCCCAATTTCGATGCGGTTCTTTTCATTTGAAAGCCAATTTCCTTGCGGTGGTACTTAGCTATGTTTGGATAATATCGGTCCAGCAATGTAGGAGTATCAGCTCTTTTCCAAAATGATGTAAGGCATTATTGGCGTATGATTACTCGATCGTGCTTCACGCGTGCCAGTAAATGTTAAATGACAATTAATTGATAACTTCGACAGCCATAGATTCTCATGTCGGGGGTGTTTTAAATTTTCAATTTACACTTGTACCACAGTATAAGGAGGACCTTACCTTCGTTACTCTGTGCTTGTACCTTGGTGAAATCGGCCCTTAGTCGATTGCTGTATTCACTGTTGACGTAGGAATCAGAATAAATTTTTGATTGTTAGTAAAGTTAGGACACTGAGGAATTTAAACTGAGGAGTTTCTTTGGTTTTTTAATCAATGGCTGGCTCTCATTTCCAAGATGAATTCAGGCGATAAATTATCAGATAAACTTTGTTACATTAAAATTATGATGAAAGATAATGTTCGTTTTTGTCTTCAAGTTCGATTCAATGGGATAGATTAATGGTGCACCATCAATATAGAAAAATCTACCAGGATTTTTCTAAACTTAATGTACTTTTAACACAGAATAATAATACTGCCTATTTTTTGATTATGTACTTCAAATAAATTACCTCCTCCCTTACCCTTATTTCCTCAGTATCCTTTTAGTGAATAAAATAAATAAATAATAAATTTATAAAACTTTACTGACCATAACCAACACAACAAATTTGGTATCACTAAGAATCTACTATATACCTATTTGAAAGCAATTGGTGTGGAATGGTCAATGGGCCACCCCCTCAGCTTGTGCCGCAGCATGAAGGGCAGGTATGTACCTACCGGACACACCGCAACGCTGATTTTCAGGAAGGGCCCAAGGGCCGAAACGTCACGGACCACCACTGTGGTCACACAAGAAAAAAAAAAGAAAATGAAAAAAAATAAGAAAATGAAAAAATAAAGAAAACGAAAAAACAAAAATAAAATAAACATAATAGACAATTAAGGCTTAGATACATCTTAATATTACTTATTAAAATTACGAATAGGTAAGTGCTAAATTACTAATACTAAATTTAATTTACTAATTTAATAATATCTATATACCTAATATCTACTAATATACAATACACTTAATAAAAACTTAGGACAGCCCAGGATATGCTTATGCTATTTGTTTTGCGAGAATATGTGCTTTATACTTCGCTTTAAAAGCATTCAATGTTTTTAAGCCACGTAACGGCGGCGGTAACGAGTTCCAGCATTTACTAGCTGCAAATCTAAAACTCCCCCTGAAAGCAGCTGTCCTATGATGGGGCACGGCCATACGCCAAGATGATACCCGCGTGCCAAATGGATGTTGATTATTGGATAGAAGCAGGCGTTACTTTGCGGAAGTCCATGATTAGCAAGAAAAGGTTAGAATAATTATTTTGCTATAATCCGCCAACAGAAAAAATCTGTATAACTTTTACACTACTCTCGACGCACGTTTCGCCCCGACACCGGAGCATCCTCAGGAGATGTCGACTTTACAATGATGTATTGTCTAGTGACGCTCATGTCAATTTTGCGGTATTATATACCGTATTCCTACCCCCACTACTGTTGCCCCGCCCACTACCCCCCGGACTCCCCCCTTCAAACAAACGAAGCAGTGGTGAACTTGAGACGTTCACTTGTTCATTAAGTACTTTAAACTGAGTATTATTATTATGTTTTATTATTTCTAATTGTTCCAACATGCTCAGTCGAAGCCCTTTATCACAGGTGTGTAAGATTTTGTATGAATGATCGGATGATAATTTGTGTCCACTATCAAGGAGATGTTTAGCAAAGTGAGACTTTTGGGGTTGGTTGTTCCTAACCGCGGCCATATGTTCTTTGTAGCGTGTTTCAAATTCCTTCCTTCTATGTTCTATGTTCTATGGATGTTGATTCCTTCTAAGCCACTCGAGTTTTCTATACAAATAATCTGGTTTCCCTGTCAATACAACACCAAACAGAAGGGAAGCAAAATGCAGATCACGTCGAGAGGTCATATTTAACATCTTAGCCCGATTTATATGAGGGCTGATATGCGATCTTGGCGCTATTGGAAAACAGAAACGCATACACGCATTTTGTACCCGTTGTATCAACTTTTTTGATCGACCTAGCAGACAAGGTCCATAAACTGCATCTGCATAATTTAACTTTGACAGCACGAAAGACTCGCATAACCGCATTCTCATTTCAACAGTAAGGTAAGCACGAATCTGATATAATATTTTTAACCTATAGAAGCAGTTCCTAGTTACTTCCAGTAAATGTTTTTCAAAATGTAAGTGTGGCTCAAATATGATACCTAAATTTCGTGCCTCATAAACCCGCTCAATGTCATTATTATTTATTTTAATTTTAGGTTGCTGTGTATCTATTTTTTCTATTGTCTTCTTAGTACCCAGAATTATATATTTTGATTTAATTGGGTTAAGAATCAGGGAGTTTGTATTTGACCACTGCACAATTCTTTTTAAATCTTCATTGATTTTATTTTCAGCTTCCGGCGCTTCCTGAGGTTTATATGAATAATACAATTGCAGATAATCTGCATACAGGTGATAGGTATTTGCAATGCAAGATTTTGGAGGTGACATCTGCACTATATATTGAAAACAGCAGTGGGCCGAGAACTGATCCTTGTGGTATGCCTCTAGTCACCGGCAATATGGAAGACAACTTTTGGCTTCCATCATTCTTAGACACTTTGACATACTGTGCTCTGTTACTGAAGTAACTATAGAACCACTTTACTGCCTCAACACTAAAGCCATAGAAAGAAAGTTTAGATAGCAAGAGATCAACACTTATAGAGTCAAAAGCGCGAGAAAAGTCCAGCAGGACAAGAGTAGTACCCTTGCCCTGATCCTGCGCTTCTAAGATGTTGTCCACCACATCAAGAACTGCAGTTGTAGTATTGTGGCTCTTACGGAAACCAGATTGGTGTGTCGGTATTATACTATTTCCCTCTAAATATTCAGTAATATAGTATTATAAATGCGAAAGTTTGTTTGTTTGTTGATTTTTGGTTTATCGTTCAATCACGCCGAAACAGAGTTACGGATCGACGTGATTTTTTGCATGGTATACTTAGGTGAGGTATTGAAAAAAAACAGTGGGCTCCGATTTTTAAAACCTTACTCCACGCAGACGAAGGCGCGGGCAAAAGCTTGTAATTTTTTTATACACTTTATTAAAGTATCAAATTTTTATTTTTGTCCTAAGTCTGATCTAGTAAAAGTAAGGCCATCTCGGGTGGCCGTGGTAGTCTAATATTCATAACCTGAGACGTTTTAGTTTCAAACTTGGATCAGATAAAAGATAGGTATGGTACAAAGGATAAACGAAAGAAGTCTTACAGAAAACATTTTCAGGTCTCTATACTTCCATATTGACTTTATCTTTGCAGTAGGTACCTACCATCAAACATCGCAATAATTTTTCAGAAGAGTGCAAATCAAATAGCATTCTTTATTTCATCGTTGATCGTTTTTACCTTGGGCCAAATCCATTATTAACTTTACACTTTAAGACCCGAAGGTGTACTTTATAGAACTTTCATAAAATTATATTAGTAGATATAACTTTCTCTCAATTATTCATGAACATTTTGGTAAGTTGATAATTAAAAAAACACTATGCACCCTCAATAAATAAGTAAATGGCCCAAGAGCGGCTGTTATGCAGCTTAAGCAATAAATGTATCCCTTTGAAATAGCTAGGATTCAATCAGAAATGAAGAGATCTGCAACAGATTCCGGATTACCAACATCGAGTCGCGAAGCTGAAATGGAAATGGACGGAGCACTTATTTCATAGTTCGGAGTTCCAAGGTGCTTCAATACAAGTTCAAACAGGGAAAAGAGACTCAGAACTCATGTTTTCAACACCAAGCGGCATAAATATGTTTAAATATTTTCTATGTTTTCATATTTATGCATTTTGCCTCTTTCCGTCTTTAGACATCACTGGTACTGGCACCAAGAAGGTCGCCTACAAGTAAGACACGGCTAATGTAACCACTCACGTGGCGTATAATACACACGACTGTCCTATTTTCCATGGAATCAGATTATACCACGACTTCATGAGAAACCAATAGATCCTAATACTGCAAGCACTTTAGCGAGGTTGCTGACATGGTTGAAATAAAAATCAACCCTCAGCTTGTTAAATTATAAAAAGACATTGCTAAAATAATAGAGATAAAAGAAAAAAGATCAGCGTAACTTAATAAGAACCTAATTCATATCATGTCAAACATAAGAGGCCCAATCAATGTCGCTTGTCAAATTAACGAAGTTATCAGCCTTCGGATCTATATTTAATAGGAAGGAAGCTGTTCTTATTAACCTTGACCTTGAAATCTAATACACAGGAGTATAGTAGTCAAAGATTCAAGTAAAACAGTGAAGGTAAAACTAAGCTATCAAATTAAATAAAGACTTAGGCCCGCTTGCAGAGAAGCCAAGTTAGTTAACCCAGGTACAAAGTTATAATTTTGACAGAAGCTGTCAAAGCAATCTGTCAAATCTGTCCTTTTAAAACAGTTTTAAGACGTTTCTGCAAGCGCGCCTTATGTATTTAACCATCGCCAAGTTTAGCTTAACTTACGAATGATCGATGCCCATTTTCACCGCCGTTTCCTTACTTTTACGGGCTACCTAAGTTAAGTTAGGTGACGCTCTGTATCAATTTCGTGTTCACAAACCTTTAGGGAACACCTTTAAGGTGAAAATGACAAAGGAATTGTATTTAGGGGCTAGCTACGTAAACGGACTCCTACTTAGGAGATGATTTAGGTGAGGTTTGGTGAAAACGGGCAACGGTATTTTGAAAACCTTTGCAGGGTTGAGTATGGGCAATTTGTAAAAACGTCAAAATTTGTAAGTTAAGTTAAAGTTAACTGATTTTGGCTCATATAATTTGGATAAAGTTTTAAATAAACTTTAAATTTTAAATATCTTGGTTGGTTGGAATTGGCAATCCATCGCCAGCCTAGTACACAAAGGTCTCCTCTCGAATAAACTCTCTGACTAAACTTATCATGACGTGACAAAAAATATGCATAGCTCCGTAGTAGGCAAAATCGAAAGATTCGTGCCCATAATATGATCAAATCATAATATCACATTACTGCTTGATATGTTAAGGATAAGTAGAGTTAACTTAGCCTCGTCACCGCTATTATGTACCTACATAAAAGAAAATGCAGTTCTTGCATTTAATATAATATGTGTCCTAATAATACCGATTACCTAACCTAATTCTATGCTATATATTACTAAAATCATATTATCAAAAATCTAAGAGATAGATTTCTTGCTATGATAATCTATATATATAAAAGAAAGTGGTGTTAGTTACACTATTTATAACTCAAGAACGGATGAACCGATTTGGCTGAAAATTGGTGGAGAGGTAGCTTAGAACCAGGAGACGGACATAGGATACTGTTTATCCCGTTCGACCGCGTTTCCGTCAAGTCACTATAAAACGTGGTATAACAAAAACGCATCTGACATGGAATAACAAAACGCAAATGACAGTGGAATAAGAAAACGTAAATGACAGCTAAACGTAATTTTGTCTTTGTTGGTTTGTCTGTCAATCATGCTGCAAAAAGCCTACGGATTGACGTGATTTTTTTGGATAGGTATAGTTGAGAACCTGTAGAGTGTAAGGCATCCCGGAAAATCAAAGAGTACCCTCGGGACTTTAAAAACTGAATCCACGCGGACTAAGTCGCGGGCATCAGCTAGTAATCTATAAAAGGAGGTCCTCCTTTTCCGGGAGGCTCGAATTACAGGCACACCTCCAACTTTTCAGAGTTTATGTAAGTTTTAAGCAATTAAATACCACTTGTTTTAACGGTGAAGGAAAACATCGTAAGGAAACCTGTATACCTGAGAGTTCTCCATTATATTCTGACTTGTGAAGTGAAGTCTGCAAATCCGCACTTGGCCTGACTAGACTATAGCGTAAACCCTTTTCATGGTGCGAGGCGACACTTGCCCAGCCCTGCATTGGGCTGGTGATGGGTACAGTTCATAATGATGATGACATAGGTCATGATAGGCATCACGTACTCGCGAGAATAATGATATATTCTGATCCTGCCAAGATTGTCTATTCCGAAAAACTTACCGCATACTCAGCTCATACTATTCAAAGAATTATATCTTTACAATTGTATTATAAACACTAAAATAAACAGTAAAAACTTAGTCTACCAATAAAGAATATTAAGTAGAATTATTAGGTTTTGCCCGCAATTTCATCCGCCTGAAATAAGGTTTTAAAAATCAACCGAACCATTTGTTTTTCGGAATAAAAAGTAACCTGTATCGCTCACCATTTCCTGAACTATACCCACTTAAAAAAATCCCTTCGATCCGTTGTTCCGTTGCTGCATAATTGAGGACGAACCTACAAACTATATTATTAATAATTATATTTTAAAAGGTAATAATCAGAATGTTGTCCAAAATCCCGTAAAAAGCACACCGTTCTACTTCCTTCTATATTATCTATGGGTGTGAAAGGAATCTGCAGCACACTATAATTTATTTCCAACAAAGTTGCGTCCGTAAGTAATGAGAAAACTTAGGATACCTCCGGAGAATTCGTGTTGTTTTGCCCTATCTTGCTTCAAAGTTGGAAATTATCATAGGTGATACCAACTTTAGAGATATTATTAAGACTGTAATATATCCTGCACATAAAATTTTAATTTTAATTTCTATCGGCTCAAGTCTGCAACTTTATCCCGCGGGAATATTTTTTCCTCAGGATAAAAAATGTCGTTATATCACATCACAAACTAGATCATTAATTTGACTACACAAAAAATCAAATTGACCCATGCTGCGTTGATACGTTGCTGCGTTATAAGAACAAACTAACAGTCAGACTAATTTATAATTTTAATAATTAGTCCGATTACATCGTATAATCACATAATACATTAGATTATAGTAAGGTACGTTGGTATAATATGTAAAAGTCAATAATTATTATTTTGTACAGGCAGATTAAGGATAATTTCGCTACTGTATGGCCGAAGCGAACCTATGCGAAATTGTCTCAGTTAACTCAAATATTTGACTAAGCATATACCCCAATCGGTCTACTGATTTGGTTTTGCGAATATGTGCCTATATATTAATGCCTGATAGCAATCCGCTTTGTTCTTAACTGTCTATATTATAAAATTTTGCATTTCGAAAGAAACTGCTGAGTTCCTGCCAGCTCTTCTAGTGGTAGACTCAAGAGTCACAATTTAACATACTGAGAATACTCACTATAAAGTGCGTGAGTGGACATAAGTCTATACTATACTTATTTGTTAAAGAAATAAAACATAATATTTAGCGTATATTTTTACTAGAACTTTGAAAGTCGAGAACGTGATGATCTCAAAAATTATTGTCATAAATCTATATACATTGTATCTATTAAACTCTGGTTCGTTTACTTATAATTTTTTATTTTTTATTTGTATGATGTACAATAAAGAATATTTCATTTATTCATTCATTCATTCATTCAAACAATCTTCACGTTATATCAGTCTTCCGGTATTTAATGTAAATATCTTTCCACAATCGATAACCTTCAGGACTAGGCATTGGGCCCATTTTTGACTCCTTATCTATATACAGGAACTGTATGTTGTCTTGAGCACTTGGTGTCCATCTGAATGCTAGATCACTTGTCTCTGGAGTAGGGTCTCTGAAATATTATGTAAAAGATTATTTTTAAAGAACGCAAGTAGAAATTCAATAACACTTGTATATTACACAGTTTTTAATGAAGTTTTGATATAGGTATTTTTTTTGTATTCCACCCCGTCGTTACTATATTTAGTATTATCAAAAACTATAGGCACTATATCATACTAAATTTTACGGAAAAATAGAAAAACGATAAAATATTCACATACCCGTATTTAGCGAAGTTGGTCCATAATGATGTAATTTGATCGATCATTTTGCGATCATCGCTACTAAAAACTATTGGGAATAAGTCTCCATCAAATAAATAAAAAAGATCGTCTCCATGAGTAGCGCCCTCTTCATACCAAAAACCACTGGTTAGTTTCAAAACATTTCTCCATCCGTGATAGTTAAAAATGTAGTTGTAAATCTTAGATTTAGTTCTGCTTAGCATGTATTCTGTTTCGAAAATTGTTGGAATTTCAAAATATAAATGAGAATATAATTTTGAAACGTTAAGAAGTTTTTTCGTGCTGATTTCATCATCACCAAAATAAAATTTATGTACTTTTTCAGATATCGACATAGCTTCTTTTTCAGATGAAAATTGTAAATCGGAAGCGAATAGGTACCGTCCGTTCCTTGATTTCAGTATTTCTTCACTTTCTGTGGCTGCCAAAAATATTCCTTCATTGCTTGCAGTTCCATACATAACATCAATATCTTTAGTTTTTTTCTCATAAATCTTGTATGGTAAGTCAGTAACAACTGGTTCTATTCCTGGTATATATTTTTCAACGCAAGGCAAATGAATCAGCCCGGTTTCATAAAATATATCCATTGGTTTCTTTGCCTTTAACGCGATTATATCTTTGTAGTTCATTTTTGAAAAAATATCGTAGAGCTCTTTTGGGTCATCTGTATTGTAACCAACAGTTTGCGCGAGAAGACTAGCAATCCATATAGGCTTTCTATTTATTGACCAATTAGCCACCGACGATCCACTTTGAACAATAGCTCTTTTAAAAAGCCCGTTAGTTGCTTCACTAGCTATTAAAAAGGAGAGTGAAGTAGCCCCGGCGCTTTCTCCAAACACAGTTATATTGTCAGGGTCACCGCCAAAAGCAGCAATATTTTTCTTTACCCATCTTAAGGCTGCTATTTGATCCTTTATTCCCGCGTTTCCTGGCGCTTCTTTAGTTCTCAAACAAAGAAAACCGAATAATGCAACCCTATAATTAAATGTCACTAGGATGACATTTTTTCTGACTAAAAATTTAGGACCGTAGATAATTTTGCCTCCACTTCCAAATAAAAATGCTCCTCCATGGATATAAACCATAACAGCGAAGCGAGGTTCTTTGTTCTTTAGGTTGACAGGTACATAAACGTTTATTTTTAGACAATCTTCGGAACCCAATATCCCAAAAATTGTTTCCTGTGGACACATGTGGTATTCTTCTACTGCTTTGTAAACTCCCTTCCATGATGGAGGTGGTCCTGGAGCCTGGAATAAGAATAGATAGCAAAAATAAATAAATAGCTCATCAAATCTCAAAAATTAAGTGGGAATGGGCGGAGACATGTGTCGCAGAACCGATAGACTTTGGGGTCCTAAGTTGCACATCAGGAAACGCGACGTTGGAAGACCTCTCACTAGGTACACGAATACAAGATCGTGTTGTATGATAATCATTGAAAGAGAACAAGAAACGAACAGAAAACGACAAGTGCAAAAAAACAACAGAATTCATAAGCCTAAGTACAAAGTACTGTATTAAGATGGGGTTTTTGTTTGATTCGTTGCTATTTAAGAAAATTTTTAATAAAACTTTATTTAAACGTATTCCTATGCAAACTGTAATAATCGTTTTATGTTCTTACAAATTAAATTAAGTGTACATGTAAGGTACATTTACGTACCTGAAATCGGGTGTCGTTATCTGATTTTGCGTACGGAATCCCAATGTATTCAAAAAACGTCCCACACCTGCTTGTCTTACCGCTCAAAATTCCTTGCCCGATCGTTACCTCGGGGGCCGGTTCATCGACCAGGTTCATTACAAACAAACTAAATAATACCAGCTTTTTGCCATATTTAATCTTCATCGTTAAATTATTACGTGTCAATAGAGAGTTATCTATTACTTTATTTTAGTCCAAAGTCCTAACTTGATATATTCTGATCAAAGGAACAGACCTTATCTTATTAATTTAAAAATCTAATTTACTTTGGTTTGTCATTTTTGCTATCACTTTCCATAATAATTCAATGTCACTTTCACTTATTATAATTATTGATATAATCACACAGTATTATTTATCAAACTTAATAAATAGCTTGTTGATATCAGAATTCAAATTTAGAAACTATGGAATATGGATTAGTGTTCATTGATTTAATTCCAAGGATCACAACTTCTCTAGGTATCACTTGTCAGTTGTTACTTGTCACTTCACATATTATAAACACTTTTGAATACCGACTAAGAAATCTAATCCTTTTCTATAAATATATCAAACCTTTATAAAAAGTCTCGATAAAAAGAACAAGATTAATAACAATCTTCGTACCGGAACATGTGGCCTTGAATTTGTATACACAACCGACGCGCGCACATCGTGGTACTGTACTGAATGACGTAACGGCCTTATGTCACTTATCAGTTATCACATGAATCATAGTTTTTATTGGGAGTTGGTGGTAATTTTGGTCAACGACTTCTTCGTCGACCGCTAGACGTTCACTGCTGGACAAAGGTTTCTTGTATGGACTTCCACAGGCATCAGTCTTGCGCCGCCTGAATCCAGCGGCTTTCTACGAATCGTTTGATGTCGTCGGTCCATCTAGTGGGGGGACTGATAGCACTGCGCTTCCCGTTGCGGGTTCGTCACTCCAGCACTTTGGAACCCCAAAGACCATCAGCTCTTCGAACTATGTGCCCGCCCATTTCCACATCAGTCAACAACGAGCTCCACGGAATAGGTAAGTAGAGACTGAAAGGTGTGATTTGTAGTACTTATTCGGTTCCCATTAAATGCTTTTTTAATTGCAAAAGATTTTTTAATTCCTCTCTTTAATTTCTTCTCGGTTGGAATGTTATTCCAGGCCAGTTTTACTTTTTGCCAAAAAATATTGATTTTTTTTAAAATGATCCCAAGAAGCATATTATTCTATTTTTTGATAGAGCAATAATATAGAAAATTATTTTAAAAAACCGACTTCAAACGCCCGCGCCACTACAAAGTTCATAATTTGTTGTTGTTATTTTAAAAACCTCTCGACCGATCTCGATAAAATTTCAATGGAAACCACCTGAAAAGTATACCCTTTGAAACAAAAAAAGAATTTTCCAAATCCGTTCAGGCGTCTTTGAGTAATCGGTGAACATACATAAAAAAAAGATTCCGACGAATTGATAACCTCCTCCTTTTTGAAGTCTGTTAAAAATATGCACTATATTTTCTTTGAACAAAGTTCATAATATAAAAAGGGTTCCATCTCATTTTAAAAGACGGAAGATTATGCTCCTATCATCCCTAAGTGCCTGGACTGGGAATTTATTCCGATAGATAGCTCGGAGTTGCAGTGAGTAGAATAATTCAGGATTTAGCCTCAATTGAGATGCGAATGTCGATTCTTCTTAAAATATCTACCGTGTACCAAGATCTGTGGTGAATCGGGAAATATAAATGAACCTCTTTTATTTATTTAAGAGATTTGTAGTACTTATTGCTTCCTTTTGATATAATATTATGATGTTATAAACAGTTTCTAGCTATACTCTGAGGGTGGCGTAGTTTAATTCAAATTCAAAATTATTTATTTCACGTAGGCCAACCTGTGGCTCTTATGACACGTCATGAATCTACCACCGGTTCGGAAAGCGGGTTCTGCTGAGAAGAGCCGGCAAGAAACTCAGCAGTTGCTCTTTTCAAAATAATCATTTTACAATATTATTATACAGCTATTACATTGTAATAAGTTTTTTATACTAAGTATCTGGTGGGCAGCCGGATGCCATGCCGATTTAACCCATGCAACTTTGTTAGAATAGAATAGACTATAATATTTCCACAATGAGGTAAAGTTCCAAAAAAGCGTAGTTACTACAATTCAATTCACGTTAAGAAGGGCAGACTGAAAGTAGCCCCATTCCCGTCGGAGGCACCCGTTCACGACGTTCCGTTTAAATAGTCTTATGATACAATCCGTAAGCTAAGCTTTACATTTGAGTGAGACTTACAAGAGTCTTCAAGCGCTACGCGTTTTATCCACGCCTTTAATTTTGACACCGTATCAGGTTTGTAATACTTTTGATGATCAATCAAACAAATGAAAACTTGAGGATTTCTCGCGAACTGTATTCTGTTTCGAATACTAAATAGACCAACTATGAAGACCTGCATTTATCATTTACCTTTCTGCTGTACTTTATGGTTATATGTACAAACATCTGATAATAAAATCAAATCTAAGAGTCGAATCGCAATGTAAATAATCTAGCCAAGTCCAATGACAGAGAACTCAACGCAAATAACAATAAAACTCTTAGAACTTAATCAAAATAGTAAAAGTGTTCTTCTAGTCACGATCCTCAGGAAGCAGAGGAAACTCTGGCTGGTAGGTAACAAGAATCAGAGATCTCAAGAGAGTATCGAATACAAAAACCACAAAAACCCATTATTAACTGAGGAACACAAAGATCTCCCCCTTTATAATTTCCCAAGAAGCCGTTCGTAACCGAGACTCGCAAATGTATGTAAAATTAATAAAAACACTGATACAAAAAATCCAAGATGTATAACCATCGAATCTTGTATCGAATTGTAGGTATACTTAAACGAGTGTATACCTAGTACCTACCTATACGAAAAAAATAAGTTAGATTTTCTTAAAAAACCTGAAGGTTAAATCCAAATCAGATTGCACGCAAACCAGTGCAGTGGCAGATTGATTTCTTATAAAAATGTTACATAAACTGGTATACCTAGGTAGCTTTCAAAGAAATTTCAAATTTAAAAAAATCCATTTTCAGTCCCATCGCTCACAGTACTGAGCACAGGTCTCCTTTCAGAGAAGGGGTAGGCCATAATCCACCACGCTGTCCCAATGTGAATTGGCAGAGTGCACAGACCTTTATGAACATTATGGAGAACTCTCAGGTGTGTAGGTTTCCTCTAAAATAATATCACATGAATCGTTCCTGAGTAATTAAAAAATATATATTTTCAGGAAAAGTTAATATTGTTTTAAACTATGTGTATCTATGGTTTTTATGTCTTTGTGAAATGAATGAAATATTTAAAATTCAGCCCGGGTCGTTTTGGGTCGGTCACGCGCGGCGCCGGGTTAAAATTCAACAGTTTTCGCCTTTCGCGTAATTTATTCAAGTAAATTTCGGACATGCGACGATGATAAAATGGCTTGTTTAGTTCTCCGACGAGTCGGGGGTAGCATTTTATATTAGCCTAATGGATGTTTTTTTACCCGTTTTTCATTTAAATACGATCTTAAGTAGGTTAAAATAATTGTCGCACTCAAAGACGTTAATCAAATTACGTCAAATGAGTTTAACTAATCATGACTCTAGAATGAAGTTTCAATAGATGTGCTAACATTACAAAGTATTAACAACTGAATCTGAGACTGAAATTTTCGAAATCTATACTAAAGAGATCCTTAAGTACCTAAGAGGTTCTGAAAACAGAAATAATGATTTTGCAAAATTTTTTAAGTAAAAACGATACTTAATTAACTTTATTATAACTATAGAGTGCTGGAGTAGCGACCCCGCACCGGGAAGCGCAGTGTTGGCGGACTTCCCGCTAGGTGGACTTGCGACATCAAACTAGTCGCATTAGGGAGCGCAAGACCGAGGCCTGTGGAAGTCTATGCAAGAGATCATTGTTCAGTAGTAGACATAGACGTCCAGTTGATAGAAAAGAAGAAGTAGTAAAAGTTAAGTATTAATCAAATTCATCTTGGAAAATATTCTAAAAAAAACAAAAACCAAAAAAGAGAAGCGAAGAAGCGTTGCCGCAGGTTGTCGCAAAGATTTGTCAAGAAACTCAGCAGTAAATAATTACAATTTTTTTTTATAAAACATAAAAATATTCTGTCTTCAGGGCAGCTGAATACTTTTCAAAGCGGCGTCTCAGGTTGTCGCAAAGTATCGTCAAGAAACTCAGCAGTAACAAATTTTAATTTTTTTTTTTTTTATAAAACTTATAAAAATATTCTCTCTTCAGGGCAGCTGAATACTTTTCAAAGCGGCGTCACAGGTTGTCGCAAAGATTTGTCAAGAAACTCAGCAGTAACAAATTTAAAAATGTTTGTTTTTTATAAAACTTATAAAAATATTCTGTCTTAAGGGAAGCTGAATACTTTTCGAAGTACCGTGGCATATTTCTTATAGTAGTTCTGGTTCATATTCTACGACAGAGTGGCCCGCGGGAAATTATAACGTTGCCGTTGACCCTGCTGCATGTGAACTAGGGGCTTTGCATACCTATTGCATAGGTGCGTGCCACCATACTGATTTATCTGGTTAAAGCAAATTTAAGACAAATAAGCTTATTATTTCTTATATCTACCATGGCCTGCGGTAATAGCCTTTTAAGCTAATCATTATCACATTCTTTATCGGTGAAGGAAAACATTGTGAGAAGACGTGTATGCCTGAGAGTTCTCCATAATGTTCTCAAATATGTGTGAAGTTTGCCAAACTGAAGTTCACTAATTTGGTATGCTATGGCCTAAGCATTTTTGACGACCTCCCTGGCGCAGTGGTGAGCGTTGTGGTCTTATAAGTGGGAGGTCTCGGGTTCGATTCCTGGCGGGGTTAATTTGGAAATTATAATTTCTGAATTGTCTCTGGTCTGGTGGGGGGCTTTGGCCGTGGCTAGTTACCACTCTACCGTCAAAAACGTGCCACCAAGCGATTCAGCGTTCCGGCACGATGGCGTGTAGAAACCGATTTACATTTTTTTTCTTTGTGTTTTTTATTCGATGACAAGATAGTCCTTTACTGCGATCTCACCTGATGGTAAGTGACGATGCAGTCTAAGATGGTAGCGGTCTAACTAGCAAGGGGTATGGCAGTGAACATTCTCTATCTACTACTGGTTCGGAATGCCCTTCTTGCCGAGAAGAACCAGCAAGAAACTCGGCGGTTGCTCTTTTCAAAACAAGTTTACAATTCAATAGATACTATGCTATATGTATGCAGTGTTTCCACAATGAGGGGAAGTTCCACAAAAGCATACCTAATTACAATTCAACACATGTTAAGACGGGCAGACAGAAAGTAGCCCCATTCCCGCCGGTGGCACCCGTTCACGAGCATGACGCATGACCGAGCAATAGCTTCGCTCAACCATATTTGAGGGAACGTAACGTACAGTATAAAGAAAATGTATGGAGTCGAGATTCAGTGGTACAGTACAGTAAGGTATCTCCAAAAATAGAACACAATACGGGCATACGTCCACTCGAGCACGTTCGTGTGCACTTTGCATCGTTTTAAAAAACACCCAAACGAGTTTCATTTCGACGTCCCGCCTCCCGAACACGGCTCGAGTGTTAATATTGGCGCAATTATGCTCTTTTTAATGAGAAACAGTTGCAGCGCCCAAAGAAGAAATGAGAGTTTTGTGCTGATTATTATTGAAAGCATTTTTAGCGTGGAAATTAGCACTTTCATGCTTTTTTTTTCAACTTTTTTTTTGACGTGACAACGTCTTATAAATTGGTTTGCCGGGTGACACTTCAAGAAACTGCGTTACGCTCCGCTCACGTTATGCGCTCACAATGAGAGCGAGTGAGAGGCATGGTTAGCCCGCCTAAGAGCGAGAGAGACAGACATAAAAAGTGAAAGGCACGCGTCCCTTCCACTCGAGCACAGTTAGCCCGCCTAAGAGCGAGAGAGACAGAGCGAGAGAGAGAGAGAGTGAGAGAGATAGGCATACACACCGGTTCATGTCTTGCGCTTCTATTTCGGTTGTCACGTAAAACTTTAGCCCGTATACCGACTTTACAGGCAACCAATTTTTTTTTAATATAATGAAAGTTCTTGCTACAATACTCCCTTGACTCAGTTACAATCACATGTAAGTGAAGATGCAGCCTAGCATAATAAGCATTCAACATTTTAGAAGTTCCCAAGCAACCTTGTACAGCGCAGCGGGCAAGCAGCCGCTTTACTTACCGTTTAATGTATGATGTCGCAGGTTCGGATCTCATTCACGAAATCGTGACAGAGCGCTTTACTTATTTGTTTTTAATTATTTATTAGCAAATCCAGTTTTCACTTCTATCGGCAGTCCCTATGACTGCCAATTTTTTTTTTTTTGGAGACTCGAATCTTTCAATGCACCGTATTTTTCATTACTCAAAGTCGTAATTCATGTCCCTTTCCATTAATTACAACATGGTGGGTGTTTTCTTGGCATAATAATGCGGAGGGGTTATGTTGATAATGAGAACCGGGAACGACGTTAGCATGGAGTGAATAATTGCCTTTGGATCTTCAAAATCTGTTCGCATCCAGTTACCGATCCCCGAATAAATTAAGAATGTTGTTCTTCCAAATTAGAATTTTTAGAAGCTTGATTCCTGCTCTTATACCTTCCACGCCTTCCTTCCTTTCCTTCTGTGTCAGACAATCCAAGCAAAGGAATACTTGGCTGTCTCGTGCGTAGTCTTCAATGAGTCACAATTAATTGAATTAATTTCCTTACCTTGACTGCCTATCCATTGATGCGGAGCGGAGCGGAGATATGATCGATATTGTTGACAGATGACGTGATAAAATTATCGCGTCATCTATCAATGACCTGATTGGTCTACGAAGCACGTCTCCGCTCCGCCCGCTTCAATGGACAGGCACCCTAAAGCTTACAGTTTTTGACCGCTTTGAAACCAATCACACGCGGCCTAATCAGTTGTATCATCCCATCGAAATCCAAAGAAAATGATTTACTTATAAACTGATAAAGCTGACATGTCTAGGCCAGAGAGAGAATACACAAAGTCTTAAGATAAGACAGTTGTGGATTTGAGAGGAAATTTCCCCGGGTGTCATACTGAGCTCAGTACAAATTACCCTAGTGCGAGTTAACACAGCTCGAAAACTTGATTCTTGATTGTAGATACCTACACAAGTTTTGATATCCCTTTCACAATATTCTCTTCGGAAAAGTATGGCACTATTTTTCGGATTGTTAATTCGGCTACCACTAACAACGTCTGCCGAATAAGAACCACGGCAGATAATTTTAACGTATGCGGAGATAAACCAACAATGTAGGAGAAATTATAGTGCTAAGTGTGTGTGCAAACACAAGTGCACTCTTAATTCCCTCACTCTTACACTCCAATGGGACGGCCGAAGTACAGGGGTACGGAATATAACATTGCCACCTTCTTAATTTTTTTTTTGTAGAACGACTTGGGACTGGTCCTGGGACCCGAACCTCACGATTTGCAGTTGCATAAGTTAGCCAATAGACCAATATTAGCAGTAGACGAGGCAGAGCAGCCGGTAGAAACAAGAATCTTTTCCTCCTTTTGTGGTATTGTGCCACTATCGAATATCGTTTTTGTACACTATAAACGACTCTTACTAGAGGCTGCTCAAAGTTATAAATGAGTGAAATGTAAAAGACTTGGAAAATGATCCATCAAAGTCTGAGATAAAATGACGATGTGTCGGTGCCAGTTGATTTATTATTGTCTTAGGTTAACCGGGATATTCTCTGCTAAGCTTTTTACACCATAATTTATTAACTTGGATGAAACTAAGATTAATAATGTTTATGATAGTTTAATAATAATTTAAGCGTATATTATATTATCATGTTCTTCTGTGCTAAATTACAAAGGATTTTGGTACTGAGAATAAAGCTACAATCACACATACACACAACAAAACACCATTTACTATAACATTATTTTAAAAATTACAGACTGTTGGTAGCTAAATGGCATAGACAAGATTAAATTAAAAATTTCCAACATCGACTAAGATTCTTTGCGGAAGAGTCGCCATGGAAAAAGAAACATAAATTGTTGAAGATCTTACAGTATGCCAACTAATTAATTGTCGTTTCTTAGAGTTTTTGTAAGCCGTTATAGCCTTTATTACTCAGTAAATAGAAATGAAAATGAAATAAAAACGTTATAACTGACATTATCAGCAATGTTGCGAACTGTACAAATGGAACAAAGAAATCCCTAGAGATGTCACTATACCTTTGGAATGATGAAAACCATATTATCTTGAATTTTAAAAAGGAGCATTTACATTTATTTTTAAATTACTTCCAAAAAGGAGGAGGTTCTCAATTCGGTCGGTATATTATTTTTGTTAAATAATATCGGAAGTCTCCGTAACAGTCACTTTTGCAATTTATAGCGATATTATAACTGCAATAAAGATACATCGATTTCGACAAAATTTGCCTGATTTGGGCTACATTCTGATGAAGATATTTTTTACCTCGGAATGTAAAGATTTCCCACTGGACTTTAAAAAAACTAAATCTGCGATTACTCAGCTAGTAATAATATCCAGTAAAATGCTCCGGATATTACGGAGTTATCGACTTTTACACACACTCTAGCGCTCGCATAATTTAAAAATAATAAAGGAGATCGGAACATGAAGAGAAACTTTTTGACGTGATAACGTCTTATACATCGATGAACACCGGCTGCACGCACGAAAAAGTGTCACGTCTCGCCTGAGCCTGCGCGTGCAAGCGAGAACGCGGAACAAGCGATAGAGAGGCACGATCGGCCCAAGTGTTGGCTTGTGACTAGAGAAAATTGTAATTTTCAATTAACTCCTTCTTGGTATTATACAAAATAATGATATTTCAGTGATAATAATTCAATTCAATTCATAAAAGTATGCAATTTTTCATCAATGTTTCTTTATATGACGTTATCACGTAAAACTATCGTCCGTGAACCGACTTTACAGACAACCAATTTTTTTTAATAATATTTTTACAGCACGACCCCACACTTTTCAGTGTCCAAATTCCCAGCTCTAAAACTTAGCACTTCGAAGATTAGTTTTTGAGCCTTCGCTGATGGCTCAGTCTGCGTGTTCGTCTGCAATGCAAATGCCGGCGCGGATCAATGCAGCACCCCTCCGAGGCTTCGTCGCTTTCCACGGCTCCTGGGAAGCCTGTGATTACTGATGCAATGCTAATTCTTCCTTATAATCTACACCTAATGAAAGTGTTAAAGTGGGTAGGACTGTGAGTCCACTACTTTTGTGGTTACTCCTAAATCAAGCAAGCAATAACTCACTATGATGGAGCTAGATGGCGCTTTACAAACTACTACAACGTAAAAAGAACCATAACTACTGCAACAGGCGTTCCTATATCGCGATTGCGAAATAATGATCTCAAAAGTCCTAGTTGTAAGCCCTATTATATTTGTTAAAAGTAATTTAAATTTATTTCAAAATCGCAACAGCAAAAGACATGCCATTGAGCTGCGACAGCCACCCAGTAGATGTGCCCATTTTACAAAAAGCTTCTTCTGCACTGGGCCTCGTTTATATAATCACTTACCCAGGGAAATTATTGAAACGCAGGAGATCCCAATGTTTAAAAAAAGTTGAATTTTTTTTGATATTATGCAATCTGTGATTACCTTTCTTAAGCTAAAACTTCGATGCTCTTATGATAGAGATGGATGCAGTAAATTTCTGTGATGTTGCAGATGATAATGATTGGATTAAAAAATATTGGATACGCGCAAGAAATTCTGCAGCACAAAAACATTTGAACACTGCAATATCCGCAAATCCTTGCGGCAACCTTGTCACCGTTGACAAAGGCTAAACGGGATCCCCTTAAGCCTCCATTGTCGCGACCCCGCACAATAGAGGCCTTGTTAGTTCTGCGAGTGAATTTGCGTGAAAACTACACTTATATCCATTAAGGAAGCACTCTAGGAATATTCCGTACGGTCTGTTTTCACGCATTATGACTTGCAATAACTCAAATTTATTGAAAACTAACTTTTAACCGCTACTTCATCATCAAGGTGCTAGGTTTTGGAACGTAGTTCCTTATCGCGTGGTGCGGAACTCGGAAGGGGGCTAGACGGATCGACACTTTTTTAAAACCGACACTTTTTTGGAGGCATTGTGTTCGGTATTTTCGCGGTACAATATTGGGTCTCCGTAGCCTTGTGGCTTCTGCAGTCGCCTAACAGTTAAAAGTCGATGGTTCGAATCCCAGCTCGACAGACTGAATTTTGTATTTTCAGTAAATTGTTTAACATAAAATTTAAAATGGAAAATTCGGTCTGTCGAGCTGGGATTCGAACCATCGTCCTTTGGCTGTTAGGCAACTGCAGAAGCCACAAGGCTACGGAGACCCATTATTGTACCGCGAAAATCAGAACACAATGCCAAATTAATTTTTGACGACCTCCCTGGCGCAGTGGTGAGCGCTGTGGTATTATAACTGGGAGGTCTCGGGTTCGATTCCCGGCGGGGTCAATTTGGGAATTTATAATTTCTGAATTATCTCTGGTCTGGTCTGGTGGGAGGCTTTCGTTGGCCGTGGCTAGTTACCACCCTACCGTCAAAGACGTGCCGCCAAGCGATTTAGCGTTCCGGCACGATGGCGTGTAGAAACCGATCAGGGGTATGGGTTGAATTTTCACTGCCATACCCCTTCCAAGTTAGTCCGCTACCATCTTAGACTGCATCATCACTTACCATCAGGTGAGATCGCAGTCAAGGACTATCTTGTCATCGAATAAAAAAAAAAATTAATTAATCGAAAGGAACTACGTTCCATCCGGGTGTCCCTTGACAACTCTCAAGTTTTTTTGATTTTTTAAAAATCCCACGGAAACATAGTTTAGGCTACTTTTTGTTCGAGAGAAATAAACCCATACCCATTCAAAGCATCCGAGCACTGTTAGCCTAGTGGTTAGGACTTTAGTCTCCTATGGGCGTCGCAGGTTCGATCCCAGGCACGCACTTCTGACTTTTCGGAGTAATGTGGTTTTAAACAATTAAGCATCACACACGCTTTAACGGTGAAGGAAAACATCGTGACGAAACCTGCATTGGCACACCTGAGAGTTCTCCATAATGTTCTCAAAGGTGTGTGAACTCTACTAATTCACGAGTTTACTAGCGTGGTGGACTATGGCCTATAACTCTTCTCTGAGAGGAGACCTGCGCTCAGTAGTGAGACGTTAATGAGTTGCTCATGATGATGCAAAGAAATCAAGTCCCTTGCTGCTTGATTGAAGGACAAACCAATACACCAATTCAAGCTTCCGCATTTATAATATTAGTAGAAATATACTAAAACCAATTAAGAATTCAAGTGTTCTAAAATCGGTTAGATTTAATTACCTTAATTACCTAATTAATACTTAATTCTTGTTTAAAATCAAGTTTATAAATAAAATAGATATCCGATGAAAATTTTAAAATTAAAGTATTCTCTATGGCTTAAACTAACTTACTACATAGTTTTTAACAAGTAAGGTATTTAAGTGTATTTTCTTAGCGTTTTCCGCAACACTAATGCACTTATTTCATAATACTAAAATAATAAAAACTAACAACACTGAAATTACCTAACACTTGAAAAATAAACTGACATAAATGCAGACTTAAAATTTCCACGGGGACCTCTCAAGGAAACCTCCCTTACCAACGATGGCTTTGGTACAAGTAACAAACGATACAAAATGTTTGCAAACATTTTCTAAGCACTATTAAGCAAAAAACAGAAAAATTTAAAAATCTTAAATTTTATAAGATAGGTATTATGGTTATTGAAAAACCAGTACAAGCGTAAATTACATGAATTTACGGACATAGGTTATCTTTGTTACGGATATTTACGGACGGTCTGTCGAAAAACAACGTTAAATTTTTAAGCTATTGCATAGCTTTTATCGCGGGCTTTGAACTAGGATAAACAGTTTGAGCGCGGCGACCGAATCAAGAAATTCCGTAACGAAAATAAACCTAACACCGTCGTTCAGTAAGCGTTCAACATTTTAGAAGTTCACAAGTAGCTCCGTTTGGCGCAGTGGGTGAGCGGCCGCTTTCTTGTATGATGTCGCAGGTTCGAATCTCACTCGCGAAGTAGTGACAGTGCGCTTTTCTTGTTTGTTTGTTTTTTAATTATTTTTTTGCATAATTTTTATTATGCAAAAAAAAATATTGCATAAATATTGTAATTGCATATGTTGATAAAAAATGCTATGCAATAGCTTTACCGCGGCAGTCCCCGAGTGCCACTTAATTTTTTTTTCAATTTACCGGTGTTAGGTGATAAGGTTAAAAACCATATTATTCAAAATTTTACATACATTGATAGCCCGAAAATCATCAATAGCCGAATAATATAATACTACTAACTTTTGCCCGCGGCTTCGTTCACGTTACGTTCGAGTTTTGATACGCCTATTTTACCCATTTTTGGGATGAATTTTCAAAAATCCTTTCCTGCCTATACGTTATAATAGCTATATCAGAATGCCAAATTTCAGCCCGATCCGACCAGTGGTTTGAGCTGTGCGTTGATAGATCAGTCAAATCAGTCAGTCAATCAGTCAGTCAGTTACCTTTTCCTTTTATATATTTCGATTATTATCTTTTTAAACACTGTATTGATTATAAAACTTAATTACCTTTTATAATTAACTAGATGATTCCCGCGACTTCGTCCGCGTGGATTAAGGTTTTTAATTCCCGCGGGAACTCCTTAATTTTCCCGGATAAAGTAAAGCCTATGTGTGTTAATCCTAGGTATGAGCTATCACTATTCCAAATTTCAGCCAAATTGGTTCATTCGTTGTGGCCTGAAAGAGTAACAAACATCAATCCACCCATCCATACATCCATCCTCACAAACTTTCGCATTTATAATATTAGTATATAGTATATAATTATGTTTAATTTATCAGAACTAACGCTAAGTAGTATTTAAGTAAGCATTGTAAATTAGGTGTTTGGGAAAATAAAGGCTTATTAAGCTATTGCATAGCTTTTATCGTGGGCTTTTAACTAGGACAAACAGTTTGAGCGCGGCGACCGAATCTAGAAATTCCGTCGTTCCGAAAACCTAACACCGTCGTTCAGTACGCGTTCAACATTTTAGAGGTTCTCAAGTAGCTCTATTTGGCGCAGTGGGCGAGCGGCCGCTTTCGAGCGCCGATGTCGCAGGTTCGAATCTCACTCGCGAAGTAGTGACAGTTCGCTTTTCTTGTTTGTTTTTTAATTTTTTTTGCATAATTTTTATTATGCAAAAAAAAATATTGTATAAATATTATAATTGCATAAGTTGATAAAAAATGCTATGCAATAGCTTTACCGCGGCAGTCCCCGAGTGCCACTTAATTTTTTTATTATTATTATTAATATTAATATTACACTAGCGGCACGCTATGATGGCCGGTTTGACGTTTGTCCGCTCATGAAGTTCCGTATTAATTGATAACGACTTTGAAGGAAATAATTGTATTACTTTATTGACGATAGTGATGTGCAGAGATTCATAAATTTTATCGAATGTAGTTTTAGGTTTAGGACTCAAAATTTATTTGTTAAATTGATTTCTAAAATGTATACAAGTGTAGAAAAATCAGTTTGCACCATTTAAGGGGTGAATGTACTTGTGAATATGAACAATTTTCACTATGTGGACAAACCTCTGAAATCGCAAAAAAATATCAGCTGTTTCATACAAAAGGTAAAATTTTTATTTTTATATGATATATACCACAACTCGGCATTTGGTTTTCTAAATTGAAAATTTTTAAAAATGGAATCTAATACGATCGTCACATAGGATCGCTGGCTAGCACAACTACTACCTCCGGCAAACTCGCGTCAATGCTCAATGCAAAACAAAGCAGTTTCGAATTGACGTTGCTTCGAAAAGTATAAACTGTCAGTGCAATGCGATTGTGATATAGTTTTGACCTGGCTTTGGATTTCAAATATTGATACTGCATTACTGTTGACCCTTGCTCGTTAATTTGGACTCTGTTCAAGCCCTTTGTTGTGGATTTCGTCGATATGACCGAACGTACGCAGAGAACTGTTCTAAATAGTCAGACACGTGAGTTCGTAATACGCCTTCGTAACTATTTCGATCGTGAAGCTCAAAATGGAGGGCCAATTTTACCTATAACGTCAGTGGTTGAACGCGTAGCTGATGCGCTTAATATTGGACAACGAACTGTTAGACGGATAACTAAAAAAAATATGGCGAGACTGGCACAGAAGAAAATAAACTTCACACACCAAAAAAGAGAAAACGAGCAAAACCAGTCGTAGGCATCGATAGCTTTGATGCCGATGCTATCTGAAGACATGTTTACGGCTACTATTTACAGAAGGAGTATCCAACAAGAAAAAAGTTGGTGCATTCACTGAAGGAAGCTGGATTATTCTTCGGTGGGGAAAGTTCTTTAACGAAGATTTTGAAGACCATTGGATTTCGATACAAAAAATGTAACAAACGCAAAATATTGATGGAAAGATTTGAAATAGCGATGGCAAGGTATACTTTTTTACGGCAAGTGAAAGAAATCAAAAATTGGCAAAATGTTGTGTTCTTGGATGAAACATGGCTTAATGCTAACCATACTGTAGGCCGTTCTTGGAACGATGACACAGCAGCATCTACTTCCAAAGTTCCTGTAGGAAAAGGATCGCGACTTATAATTTGTCACGCCGGAACCATCAACGGGTTTGTCGAAGGTTCTCTCATGGCTTTTGCGTCAAAAACCACTGGAGACTATCATGAAGACATGAATGGAGAAAAGTTTACTGAATGGTTTACCTCAATGTTGTGTAGCCTCCCTGAACCATCTATTATAATTATGGACAACGCCCCATACCACTCGATGCAAATTGACAAGCCACCTGCCCAATCCCAAAAGAAAGCTGATATCGTCGCATGGCTTCGTAAAAATGGCGTAGATGCAAACATGAATATGTTAAAAGCGGAATTAGTACGTCTTTTAAAAGAAAACAAACCAACCAAGATCCGATACGTCATTGACGAAATAGCATTAGAACATGGGCACAGAGTTATACGGTTACCGCCTTACCATTGTGAGTATAATGCGATTGAGTTGGTGTGGGCTCAAATTAAGGAATATGCTGCAAGACACAATACAGAACCCCCATTTACCACAAAAAAAATGCTAAAATTATTAGAAGAAGCTTGTGAACATGTGACTAAAGGAGACTGGGAAAAGGTTGTGAATAGAACTGTTAAATTAATAAGGGAAGATTATGAAAGAGATGTGAAAATAGATAATATTATAGAAAACGAACATATAATTATTAATGTAGGTGATGATAGCAGTGACGACAGTGAAAATAGTAGTATGGACGAATCTGATTAATTATGGCCTTTTGTGGCACCTTTTTTGGTATCTTTTGTATTCATATGTTTCTTGTGTGCATATAAAGTATGTATATTCATTTTCATTCAAATATTCAGTTCGTTCAAATAAATTAAATAAACATATACATTTTTGTTTTATTAAACCTATTTAATCAGGTACAAAAACAAAACTTAATTGTTTTTGTTCGAGAATAAATTGACATTCCACATCACTATTGTAATGTGTCAAACCGGCCATCATAGCGTGCCGCTAGTGTAGTATGGTGTTATCCTTGTACCACACGGCGGCGTTGCACGAATGCTCCATGCTTACGGCTCCCCGACGAGAGGCGAGGCAAAAACATTCGCGACTAGTGCCCTTAAGGTGTGGTAATTAAGAGATATTTTCGCTTGGCGTGTCATAAGACCAGGGTTTGCTATCCAGCGGTGCGTTGAGACGTTCAAACGTTTCTAGCTTTGAAACTTGTCCGCGAAATTAAACTGTGAAGAGGAATTATTAAAAATTTACAATTTATTTTGAAAAGGCTAATTGCGCACGGACTCTATTATATCATGCCTCATCATCGTTATCATGAGCAACCCATTAACGGCTCACTACTGAGCGCAGGTCTCTCAGGAATGGGTTATAGGCCATAATCTACCACGCTTGCCCAATGCGAATCGGTAGGCTTCACACACCTTTGAAAACGTTATGGAGAACTCTTAGGTGTGCAGGTTTCCTCACGATGTTTTCCTTCACCGTTAAAGCATGTGATATTTATTTGCTTAAACGTACTTAACTTCGAAAAGTCAGGAGAGCCCGGGCTTGAACCTGCGACCTCCCTATCCCTAAGGCTATCACTGCTACATATTATCATACATACCTGTCTCGAAAGATAAAAAGTTAGCAGCGCGGGGATGAGGAAATGTGTTTAATGCGATCCGCTGATTACAACTTCGTTTGCTCACTCTCAGATGCATTTCGAACTAAGTAGACTTTTACAATGTTTTAAAATATCAGACCAAATGTCAAAAATACCAAAATATAAATGATACCACATTCTTTGAAAAGAACCCACCAACTTTTCTATTCTATTCTAAGTTTTTCATTGGATGATCTACTTGTAAGTACCTATGCTTTTCTTTCATCACAGTCCTTCTAGACTTCAATGCCATAAAATTTAGCGTCTTTATTAAAATTGTTAATTGGGATGGATCAATCTACAATAATTAAAAACGTACAGCTGAACGTCGCTTACGCTTTCCGCGATATATACTTGTTTAACTTTTAAAAAAAAAGGGGATAAGAGAATGTAACCTCTAAGTGACAATCGTTTTCAATATTAATATGAAAGCGATTGCGATTTCTTTGCCTAATAAACCCCTAGAAAGTATTTGAACTGTATTCAAACAGCCCACTCTGAAGTTGACGTCATGAAGAAATATTTTTTACTGCACATTTGACTGTGCTGTGCCTATGATTTCTACAAATAAAGGTATGGACACAAATGGCGTAATGGCAGCATTAGTCAGACTGCAGTTGTCGTCGTAATTTTTTACTGCACATTTGACTGTGCTGTGCCTATGATTTCTACAAATAAAGGTATGGACACAAATGGCGTAATGGCAGCATTAGTCAGACTGCATTTGTCGTCGTAATTTCAACTAAGAAGTCCACTACTGGACGTGGGTTTCTATCAAGGATGGCCACTGGAAATCATTTTGTATCGCTCTTCCAATGCTGTGAGTTTCTCAGTGCGGGGTCGTCATCCAAGCATCTTGGGACCTCAACATCTATTTATCAACGTCTTCGACTATTTGTGTTCCGCCAATAGTCATTTTAGCTGTTCAGAACTGAGCGTTAATAAATAAGTAATTGTAAATATAACCAGTAATAGCCTAGTATAAGTGATAGCCTAGTGGTTAGGACTATGGTCTCATATCCGGGGGTCGCAGGTTCGATCCCGGGTACGCACTTCTGACTTTTTGAAGTTATGTTATGTGCGTCTAAGAAATTAAATATCACATGCTTTGTCGGTGAAGGAAAACATCGTGAGGAAACCTGCACACCTGAGAGTTCTACATAATGTTCTCGAAGGTGTGCTCAGTAGTAAGCCGATGATGGGTTGATGATGATGATGAAATATAGTTTTTTTTACCGAATTTCGATCACGAATAATTACGACTCAAGTCTGTAGATATAGTACTATTGGCTATCAGAAGCGGCATTAAGTGAGAATCCCACCTCTGATATTGGCTATCAGAAGCGGATCCATTTAAAAGTTATCAGAAGAGGATTTATTACTCGAGAACTAATCAGGCTATAAGAGAACGCATCTCTTAAAACGCTGAAACCCTACCTAAGCCGTCTCCACCATCCCCAATAACGGCCCCTTTCCACTCAGCTAACAACCACAGCACGACAGACAAACCACCATCTGAACGTGAGGGTAACTATCAAAATGGACAAATCAACCAATGGACAATTATTATGACTCAGGCGTGATCCCATCACGATTAAGAGATGTTGACGGTACGCTGATCCCAACCAAACTCCAAAGTGAGCGAACAAATAACACGCTGCGCTTATAAGGCCGACGATCGCTCCATCGTCGCCTCTCCCGACTCGTAGATCGGCTCGGTGTTGCTCGTGCGCGCGCTCGGATTCGCCCGCGCACGGTTTTGCTCCAAGATGGCGACAGTCCGCTAACAGTACACTCTCTATTCCCTCACTCTCATTATCCGAAGGCATCAGGCACAGGCGTGTAAAACCGCCAACTTCCCAACTTCGGCTGCTAATGAACATTTCTTGACAGACAACCCAAATAGCCGTTTTAAAAGACCGGGAATTCAAACCCGGGATTTGGCCAAACCAGCAAGCCGGTAGACCTATAGGCTATAAGGTAGTAAAATATAACAACCAGGTAATCATCAAGGTCCAATGCTATTAATCGCCGTGTAGGATGTATTCAATGGGCACAAACTAGGAACGCTGCAAAAAGACAATAGAAGTTCTCGTTATATCAATCTATCGATCACGAGATACGGACGTTAGCTCACACACAATATTCTCTGTAGAGGCATACATTCAGTATAGATCCTACGTGTACGTAGATATTATTATCAAACTCATGTTGTCTGTATCATTTGCTGTTTAAGTATATTGTATTGTGTGTTGTGTAATTTGCAAAATATTATTTGCACCGATGAATGTTATCATATTTTGAATATTTAACGATAACTCATTGCCAATTTCACTCTATAAAAGTTTTCCAGCCGACCACAAGATAGTTAGTACGAGATCCGAACATAACATCGACCATCGATATATATATATATATATATATATATATATATATATATATATATATATATATATATATATATATATATATGACGACACCTCTCCTCTGACCTCTGATTCAACATCAATCAACTTCAAATCAAAAACTTGCAATAATTCTTACAAAAATGAAATCTTAACGAGGGCATGAAGTTCTAACGTGGGCATGGAATTCTACCATGGGCATGAAGTTCTTTATCGTGGGCATGAAGTTCATCCCACTTCTGATGACGACACCTCTCCTCTGACCGAGCGTCTAATAAAGGTGATGGCACACCTCTTCTCGCCGAGCGTCTAATAAAGGCAATCACACACTATCTCAGAACAGAACATCATTCTCAGCAATCATCTTCTCTCAATGATAGTAATTATCCACAAAGGAGGTACATTGTAATCTTTACATGACAAGCATGGAACCCAATATTTCCATGTCTAACTAGACAAACCCGGCTAACTAAGCTAGCCTAAGCGCAGCCTCCTCCATCCCCATATAGCTGCCCTGACTCCACCTCAGAAGACCCTAAGCAAAATCTCCTTTCTAACTCGCTCATGGTCCATTACTAGGCAAAGATACGCTAACACGATAGCATTGCAACGAACTCACCAATTAACCATTTCAGCACTCACTCACTCCACAACAACTGACCAATCTTTCCGCAGCATCACCAAATACACAATCAATCACTCCAGATCCCAAATGCATCGCAACCACAACCAGCCATGGTACCAACGCCATAACGCCTATGACCATGTTACTTGTCAGCGAACCTAGCAACCTCTATGTAGCCAGCAACACTCAATTGCATATTCACTATACACTATCGCATATCATTATCAAAATCACTAATCTTAATCCTTTATTCCTAAATCCGACAAATTAACGACAATGCCTGCGACTCTGACAGAATCCCGAATCATCGACCATGAACACAGACACTAGAATATCTAACCATAGACCACATAGTTACATAGACACCGAGACTAGCATCTCTGACAAATTCCACCATAGACTACTAACATTAGGGAATGTGATATGATACAACCATCAATCAATAATACATGGAACTAGGAATTACGACTACGTCAACAGATTCCACTACACCTCCTACACGGCCAAACCTGACATTCGCACGTCCTCGTGCGTCCTCCTGCCTTCGTGCATCCGCCAGGGCCAAGAGAATCCCGTATAGAAAACACAAAGCCGAGTACACCTCTGGACCCGCTCGTCCATCCCTGACCTCTGGACCCGCTCGTCCATCCCTGACACTGCACTTCATCTAAGGCCACCAGTCAGTCATAATAATATCATCTGTCCATTGCGTCAATTATCCACACACTTCAACCAGTTAACGTCATTGTCAACTTCAACATCATCTGGCAAGAGTGTGTCCCTTCAACCAACTCCCACGAGTCTGGCCCGGACTGCACTCTCCACCAGGATAAACTCCGGAGTTCATCTGGGAGGCACCAGTGAATCCCTTCAATCAACACAAACAATGCGTATGACCCGGATTGCACCACCAAAGCCCAGGATAGACAGGAAATCATCTGTCCAACAACCACTGTCTCACAGTCACAATAAAAGAAAGAGTGTGTCCTTTCGACCACGCATGGACCGGACGGCACCTTTCTTCCACTACTCAACTCAACCAGTATGTCCTTTCAACCAACCCACCTCTCAAGGGTCTGGCCCGGTACGATACTGTCTCACCCTGATCTAGACTGACAAGTATGTCCTTTCAACCAACCCAGCTCTCAAGGGTCTGGCCCGGTACGATACTAGGTCTGATCAACATCTCACCCTGATCTAGACTGACAAGTATGTCCTTTCGACCAACCCAGCTCTCAAGGGTCTGGCCCGGTACGATACTAGGTCTGATCAACGTCTCACCCTGATCCTCACCCTGATCTAGACTGACAAGTATGTCCTTTCAACCAACCCAGCTCTCAAGGGTATGGCCCGGTACGATACTAGGTCTGATCAACATCTCACCTAGCACACACAACACGCAGCCACATTGCCACAAATGAAGCGGTCCAGAACCTCGACCCACATAGGCCAGTCCCTTAGTCCGTTCATTTGCCACTCAGTCAACAAGGTCAAGGTCATTGTCATAGTCATACTCATGGTCAAACGTAGCCCGTTTGAGGACGTCGACCCATATAGGCCAGTCCTCCAGTCCTTTCAATCAACTGTCTGTCAGTCTGGCCTGGACAATTACAGTCCCACATTGATATTCTTAACTGAACTCAACATTAATCTCAACTTTATTAACCAAGAAGTCTACCAAAGATCATTGACAAAGAATAATAAACACGGATCCTCTCAAAGAATCATTGTATTGACATACTTCAATCAAAATCATGTCTAATGACTTCATTTTTAATCACAAAAATCGCAATAGCTTTACCTTCTCAAGTCTCACACATTGACATACTGAATCGCCATAGTCATCGTGCATCCCTGCAGGATCGCCCCGACACCATGCATCCAAGTATGCAATTTCCACCAATCACCGTGTATCCACACAAGGATCACACAACACCTGGTTTCCACGAAACCACAAGAATGCAAGCTATTCGATCACACAGGAATCTTATTATCCCTTTATCTTAACTCTACACAATAGTCATCAATGATTCTTTGTTCACCTCATTGCATTGACATTCATCAATCAAAAATTTTTTTTGTTCTTTGTTTTTTTTTTTGTTTCTTTCTTTTCTTTGTTTTAAGGAATATCATCTAAGCCGATACTTGACCTATAATCCCCCTTCCCCTCCAAAAAAAAGAAAGCTTGTGATTCAACCACACAAGAAACTTACTGTCCCATTTATCTCAACTTTACACAATAGCAACTAGTCAAACTCCTGGATTCAACATCAATCAACTTCAAATCAAAAACTTGCAATAATTCTTACAAAAATGAAATCTTAACGAGGGCATGAAGTTCTAACGTGGGCATGGAATTCTACCATGGGCATGAAGTTCTTTATCGTGGGCATGAAGTTCATCCCACTTCTGATGACGACACCTCTCCTCTGACCGAGCGTCTAATAAAGGTGATGGCACACCTCTTCTCGCCGAGCGTCTAATAAAGGCAATCACACACTATCTCAGAACAGAACATCATTCTCAGCAATCATCTTCTCTCAATGATAGTAATTATCCACAAAGGAGGTACATTGTAATCTTTACATGACAAGCATGGAACCCAATATTTCCATGTCTAACTAGACAAACCCGGCTAACTAAGCTAGCCTAAGCGCAGCCTCCTCCATCCCCATATAGCTGCCCTGACTCCACCTCAGAAGACCCTAAGCAAAATCTCCTTTCTAACTCGCTCATGGTCCATTACTAGGCAAAGATACGCTAACACGATAGCATTGCAACGAACTCACCAATTAACCATTTCAGCACTCACTCACTCCACAACAACTGACCAATCTTTCCGCAGCATCACCAAATACACAATCAATCACTCCAGATCCCAAATGCATCGCAACCACAACCAGCCATGGTACCAACGCCATAACGCCTATGACCATGTTACTTGTCAGCGAACCTAGCAACCTCTATGTAGCCAGCAACACTCAATTGCATATTCACTATACACTATCGCATATCATTATCAAAATCACTAATCTTAATCCTTTATTCCTAAATCCGACAAATTAACGACAATGCCTGCGACTCTGACAGAATCCCGAATCATCGACCATGAACACAGACACTAGAATATCTAACCATAGACCACATAGTTACATAGACACCGAGACTAGCATCTCTGACAAATTCCACCATAGACTACTAACATTAGGGAATGTGATATGATACAACCATCAATCAATAATACATGGAACTAGGAATTACGACTACGTCAACAGATTCCACTACACCTCCTACATATATATATATATTTATAATTGAAATCTAAAATAATGATTTAGAACAAATTTGTATGTATTGTCAGTTACTCCAAAATGATTCACATCAGAGATATGCTGTCTCTCTCAACCAGATGAAAAAACCAATATGTAAAAAGAGAATACGTACTCTCTTCTATTCAACGAAGGCGTCGCTCGGAGCCACTTTGCTCTATCCTTCTTTATTACACTAAATAAGCTCGGATTCTCTCTTGCGCAACTTTACTTGCTTTGATTTTTAAACTTTAAATCCTGGCAATAGTGTTTCATGAACGGTTTATTGCAGGCAATACTATATCATCGCGTTTGTCATTAAATAATCTTTTTTTTTATATATATTTTGATTGGTAAACAAGTGGGTGAAACTCGCTAAAAAAATTTAATTATTATTTTTTTAATTAATGATAGTCATGAACATATTTTGATAGGCAATACATACAAGACGTATTTGTCTATGTATGGAATTTTATAAAAAAAATGTTTCATTCGGTAAACAGATGGGTGAAGGTCGATGTTATGTTCGGATCTTAGACCAAGTGAACCTAACTTATTACATTGTAAGTTGTAACTTGTAGCAATACATTGATTTCGTATTATTTTTTTTTCAAAAGAGCAACTGCTGAGTTTTTGATGGCTCTTCTCAGCAGAATCTGCATTCTGAACCGGTTGTAGAGTCTTAATGTGTCCTATGGGCCACAGGTTGTCCTACATGAAATAAATAATAATTGAATTTTAATTGAAACCCTTAGTCCTTAATTCTCGAATAAGATCGGTAACATACTAAATACTCGTAGCCTGAAACCAAAAAACTTGTAAAACATACCTAAGGACCAATTTCACTAACCTGGAATAGGTCTATTTACATTTCACCATCATCATCAGCAACCCATAAACGGCTCGCTACTGAGCGCAGGTCTCCTCTCAGAGAAGGGTTATATGCCCTATTCCACCACGCTGCAGACCCAATGCAAATGGCCAGACGTCAAACACATTTGAAAACATTATGGAGAACTCTCAGGTGTGCAAGTTTTCTCACGATGTTTTCCTTCACCGTTAAAGCTTGTGATATTTAATTTCTTAAACGCATATAACTTAGAAAAGCCAGAGGTAGGTACGTGCGCGGAATCGAACCTGCGACCCCGGAATAGGAGACCGCAGTACTAACCACTAGGTTATCACTGCTTTATCATACCATAAACCAATCTGGGATTAAAGTCGCTACTTGCAAGTAAATCAATACTATTGTCAGGAATTAAAATGGTGTCCTCGTATCGTGTAATGGTGTCGTCGTTCTAGAGAGGTAGACGAAATCAGGTCAAACAGTAAGAAAAAAATCGGCCAAGTGCGAGTCGGGCCTCGCTCTTTTAGGGTTCCGTAAATATGAACAAATCATTTTTTTAAACTAGATACGTATTTAGATAGCTTAGTTCTTAGAAAGTACTAAATTAGCATAATATGGGGAAAAAATGCTCGTTTGTTTTGGTCACAACAGCTTACAAACCGCATTATAAATCGGTGTTTTCAGTATTTTTTGTTTAAATACACTATGTAGAACATAATATACCAAAATTTCAAATTCCTAACTAAGTAGTTTAGTTTTGAGATAGACCCCTAACAAAATTTGTCTAAAACCGACAACTTTGATGGGCCCCCATTTCTTCATTTTTGTAGCTAAAAAATAAAAATAAAAATTGGGCTCTAGACAATGACACCCCACATGCCAGGGTAAAAAAATAAAATTTTATTTCGACTCCTTTTCCATATATGGGAGGGAGCCCCCTTTATTTTTAATTTAATTTTATTTTTATTATTTGTTGTTATAGCGGCAATAGAAATACACACAATTTACACACATAAATTTTCACAATCTGTGAAAATTTCAACTGTCTATCTACCTATTACGGTTTACGAGATACAGCCCGCTGACAGACGGACGGACAGCGGAGGCTTAGTAATAGGGTCCCGTTGGCACCCTTTGGGTACGAAACCCTAAAAAAGGCTACATGTAAATAATGTTACATGTCAGCACGTCAGGTAGGCAGGTACTCGTAGCTCCGGTTCGATGCGAGTACAGTCAGTAAAGTTGCCCCATCTCCCCTATTTCCGCGGGGAAATCATTCCGACTCTAGATGGCCTATTTAGACTTGACACTGCGTCATTTTTTAAAGCTGAAAGAGTTTCGGGAAAGCTCTAGGAATAAGATACATCGTGTGCTTGATAAAAGTAACAAGAGTCGTTACTCATTTTATTCCCAACATTTTTTAAGTATAATGAGGAGCTGTACCATTTGTACGTTTAATCCCCTGAACGGATCTTGATAATACTTAGCAGATTTGTATCCTGTTTATAAACACTGGATACATTTATCCAAAACCAAGAAGTTTCCACACGATTTATAAATATACGCGGTCCAGATAGCAGGGACCATCAAGGTTTCACCATTCAATATAGTTGTATATATTAATGAAATAGTTAGAGGGTTAGTTTTATTTTTCCTGTAAAATATACGTAAACTTCTAATGACCATAATTAATTCTAATTTTTCAATTGGTAAACTTCGGAGATAAGGGGGGGAGAACAGTATTTCTTTCAAAATTTTGGCCGATTAATCAAAAACTATTAATGTAAAAAAATAGAATAGTTCTAGAATTTCCAGGTAAAGCCCTTTCATATTATACTACCCCAATCGCTATAGTTATCTTACTTTGAAATTTCAAACCCCTGATTTTCCCCCTTTTTTAATTAAACTAAAAATAATTTTAGATTTTTTTTATTTCAATTAAAATTATATACAACTATTCCAAATTTCATGTAGATAGTTTTAATAGTTACTTAAATAATCGACTGTGACAGACGGAAGGGCGGAGAAAGTCTCACCATAAGGGTTCCATTTTTACCATTTTGGTACGGAACCCTTAAAACGAACATTAATAAATCCGGAATCATCAAAGCACCATCCATGTCCTTTCCTGATCAACACGCACATCGCCCGCTTGAATTACTATCCAACCCATAGAGGCAATATTATTATAGTAAAGAATTCATTTAAATTTATTTTCGGTAATATATCAGAGATCTTCCTGAATTGTCTTGAGCCATAAAAAATGTTTCTTTTTTCCCGCTAAACTTACCTCTATATCTCTGGCATTATACACCTTCAGTCGGAAGTATTAAAAAAGAAAGTAACGACCGTAATACCATAGAATCCACCGTCGACGATACAAATAATAAAATAACACGTTATAACGGCGATAAGGGGACGGGCGCTCGTAAAACAGGAATTACACCGTTAAATCTTGTCTGAAACACACTTTATCTGCATAAAAATATTTTGTATGGCTGGTTATTGAATACCAAATGTCTGCTTTTATAGATGTTGGTCAGGTGAGCTTTGCATATACTCTACATAATTTATGATCCTGAAAATTCGGAACATTCTTGTAGTTTATGGCGCTAATGATCAGTCAAGAGTCTTCCACAGGTATAGAAAGCCAATTCTATTGGAAATAGCTGCCTGAAGATGAGAGTACTGTTTTAGAAAGCTAAGGTATCCGCTAATTTGTAATGTAGGAATTATATAGTACACAAGCGATGGTACTTGAAGAGCTTTTGTTAGAAGCGGAGGTAGTAGAATTACAAACATAAAGCGTAGGTACTGCAATTTGAATGGTTGGTGAAAGTTGCTACGACCTCGAAGGTTTTGTGGATCATGGAAGCCGTTTTAATCTGACCGCTTAGTTACTAGATCCCAAATAACTCAGTTAAGGCAATATGAAATAGCCAAGCTTTATTCCTTCCACGTAGCGGCTACAAAGTCTGTGGCAGCCCCGCAAGGATTACGAAGTAACGTGCAGTATCCGAAATAGAGTTATGACGGGATATCTTGCAGCGGCGATAAAGTGAATTATGCAGACAACTGCAGCGATACTTTGTTCCCCGACCCTCGAGAATGTGCTACGGTTACACGGCACGCGAGACGCGGGGACAATTAATGATACTGACTGCCGAGCAATGTCATAATAATAATAATGTGGAATGTAGACTCAGCAATCGTTGTACCTATAGTCATTACCGCTAATGGTCTTATAGCCAAGAGCCTCGACCAACATCTTTCGAGGCTCTCGTTGGGTAGCTGGGTCAAGGGCCAGATCCAGAAGGCTGTACTCCTGGACACGGCTCGCATCGTCAGGAGGTTCCTCTCTCTGGGGCCCTGACCGCCGGTTGCTTGGACCCTGTTCCCGAGGCCGGTGGACCACTATTTTTTATATTTTTAAATGTTTTTTTAATTTAAGTCTTGTAATGAAATATTTAAAAATATAAAAAGTATGATTAAAAGGAAATAAAGATGATAAAAATAATAATGTCTGAAAGGTCGCAGATTCGAATCCCACCCGTTGTACTATTGTCGTTCCCACTCCTGACACAAGTTTTCCGCTTATTTGGAGGGGACAGGAGAATATTAGTCAAGTTAATTGGTTGATATTCTTTTTAAAAAAATAAAAAAAAATAAAACTAGTGGTTCGCCCCGAACTGAGACCTCGCGGTATCCCATAATTCCCATAAGGTAGTTTTAACTATATTATATTGTAATTAAAACGCGCCGAATCTGATGACGTCAATCGTCATCTGCTTTCGTGGATGGGATGCATATTTACAATATTAAAGACAGCGCCATCTAGTAACAGTATAGTGAAGTTTTGTTAAAAACATTGATGCCCATTAAAACTCAAATAATTTCGTTTCTTTATAATATTTATCTAATCTTAGTATTTGTTGTTCAAGTACAGAATATAACTCAAATTATGTGTAAGTTTCAAGTTTTAAAACATAGTGGTTTTAGAAATCTAGCCTCGAATACAATCTCCACTTTGAAAGCCCCCCATTTCGTATGGGAGCCCCCCTGAAATAAAGATTTTTATAACTTTTTAAGCCATTTTCGGCTGGAGGCCATCGGTTTACATATCATATCTAAAATTGAAGTAATTACGTTCAGTAATTCAGAAGTTATAAGGCTGTGACAGACGGACGGACGGACAAGTGCAAATCGCTCTAGTAAACTCAGAGACCTTCGCTTCGCTCGGTCGAAAAATTAAAAAAAAATTCCTCCCGACTGAATCCAGTCACGGCGGCCAGCCTCCTCAGAGATTAGCCATCTGCGCGGGAGATATTATAGTGCACAAGTGTGTGCGCAAACACAGGTGCACTCTCTATTCCCTCACTCTCATAGTCCGATGGGACGGAAAGCAGACATGACCGGAGAGAGATCAGGCGCAGAACCGACGGCTTTACGTGCTCTCCGAGGCACGGGGGTGACTAACCGCCAACTTCCTAACTCCGGGCAAGTACTGAGAATAAACAATACCCAATACATTTTTTTAACGGCCCGACCCGGGAATCGAACCCGGGACCTCGTCATCCGCAGTCGAACAAGCTAACCACTAGACCAACGAAGCAGTTATAGAGGCAGAATATAATACTAGCGCTTGACTCATAGTGCACAAGTGGCATTCTCTATTCCCTCACTCTCGTAGTCCGATGGGACGGAAATCCAACACGACCGGAGATAGACCACGACGGCTATACGTGCTGTCCGAGGCACAGGGCTGGGTGAGTCACCGCCGACTTCCTAACTCCGGGCTGGTACTGCGAATTTCTTGACGGAAAACTCAATATATTTTTTGGCCCGACCCGTAAATTGAACCCGGGATCTCGTCATCCGTAGTCGAACTTGCTAACCGCCAGACCAACGAGGCAGTTAAGCCTTTTGCCTGTGTGCATGTTATGCCAAGCCTCAGAGTAACTATTAGTAGGTATAGAGTGCTAATATCGCACTGTTCGCCCAATACGCAGTGTGGACAGGTGAACTATAGTTACCTATATTGATAGATACGTGTTGAATAGGGATGGGTAATAATGCGCCGCAAGCGCAATTGTCGATGAATACAGCTGAATGGCACAATACTTACCTTACTTATGTAATGATTTGTTTTTTTTAGTAAATCAATATTGTTTTTTAATTTGAAAGTATGAATGTGCTTAGATTTGTATATTATATAAAAAGAAAGTTAAAAATAAAACGAACTATTTTATCTTCATATTTATTTTTGAGTTATTATTGACCCATAACCGCCGACTTATCATATTAAGCGACATTTTTACCTAAATTGAGCTTTTATTACATAACGATATTTTAAACTATAAAGGACTATAAACTATGATGGGCACGTCAACATTTCCTATTAAAATAACTGAAACATATTTGAAGTTAATATTTTATGTTCCCGGGAAATAAATTTGTAAAAACAGAAAATAAATCGGCCAAAAAACAAATAAGTTATAAGCGTTTTTATTATAACTACTAAATCTATCTCTATTTTCTATAGAGCGTGTATGAAGCTGCTGACTTGTGACATCACACTTCTATAGCACTTTATCTGTCTAACAGGAAACTTTAGAGGTTTATATTTCCGAGACTAGTTAAGATATTTAAAAAAAAAACGGCATAGTGTTATAATATTTAAAAACATTATTTTAAAGAAATAAGAAAATATCAGTCAAATACAAAATTCGCTAGTTTATCGTCACTGTAATGTTAGACACACGGTTTATCGCGTCGCGACGCGTCGCCAGTCATCTTACCAATGCGGCCGCGGCCTAAGCGTTCCGACTTGATAATCCTACTTCCTACTATAATATTATAAATGCGAAAGTTTGTGAGGATGGATGTATGGATGTTTGGATGGATGGATGTTTGTTACTCTTTAACGCGACAACGAATGAACCGATTTTGCTGAAATTTGGCACAGACATAGATTATAGTCTGGAATAGCACATAGGCTACTTTTTATCCCGGAAAAGCAAACAGTTCGTGCGGGATAGCATCGCTATTTTTTACGCATTTGTCCTTCAAAATACGCGCAATGGAGTTTTAGATTTACGTGATTTTTTTGCACAGGTGAAGTTAAGGGCCTGCAAAATGACAAAGGCTACTTTTTATCCCGGGAAAACAAACGGTTCCTGCGGGATATTAGTATGCTTCTTTTCACATATTTATCTTTTAATTACGTGGCATTTATGTATGTATGTATGTATGTATGTATGTATGTATGTATGTATGTATGTATGTATGTATGTATGTATGTATGTATGTATGTATGTATGCATGCATGTATGTATGTATGTATGTATGTATGTATGTATGTATGTATGTATGTATGTATGTATGTATGTATGTGTGTAGGTATGTATGTATGTATGTATGTTCCTACTACCTATCATACTATCCTACTTCCTCCTACTTATATTAAAAATATGTATGTATGTATGTATGTATGTATGTTCCTACTACCTATCATACTATCCTACTTCCTCCTACTTCCTATCCTATTAATATTATAAATGCGAAAGTTTGTGAGGATGGATGTATGGATGTTTGGATGGATGGATGGATGGATGTTTGTTACTCTTTAACGCGACAAAGAATGAACCGATTTTGCTGAAATTTGGCACTGACATAGATTATAGTCTGGAATAGCACATAGGCTACTTTTTATAACGGAAAAGCAAACAGTTCCTGCGGGATAGCATCGCTATTTTTTACGCATTTGTCCTCCAAAATACGCGCAATGGAGTTTTAGATTGACTTGATTTTTTCGCACAGGTAAATTTAAGGGCCTGAAAAATGACAAAGGCTACTTTTTATCCCGGGAAAACAAACGGTTCCTGCGGGATAATAGTATACTACTTTTCACACATTTATCTTTCAATTATTTGCCAACGGAGTTACAGATTGACGTGGTTTTTGAATAGGCATAGTTGATGACTTGAAAAGTGACAAAGGCTACTTTTTATCCTGGGAAAGCAAACAGTTCCCGCGGGGTATTAGTGTGCTACTTTTCACATATTTATCCTTAAATTAGGCGCCAACGGAGTTACAGATTGACGTGGTTTATTGGATAGGCATAGTTGAGGACTTGAAAAGTGACAAAGGCTACTTTTAATCCCGGGAAAACAAATAGTTCCCGCGGGATATTCGTATGCTACTTTTCACATATTAATCCTTCAATTATGCGCCAACGAAGTTACAGATTGACGTGGTTTTTTGATAGGCATAGTTGAGGACCTGAAAAGTGAAAAGGCTACTTTTATCCCGGGAAAACAAACCGTTCCCGCGGGATATTCGTATTTTACTTTTCACATACTTATCCTTGAATTATGCGCCAACGGAGTTTTAGATTGAAGTTTTAGATTGTTTTTAGCACAGGTAAAGTTAAGGGCCTGAAAAGTGACAAAGGCTACTTTTTATCCCTGGAAAACAAACGGTTCCTGCGGGATATTAGTATGCTACTTTTCACGTATTTATCCTTCAATTATGTGCCAAGGGAGTTACATATTGACGTGGTTTTTTGGATAGGACTAATACTTACTCTGAGTGCCAAGCAATGCCATAACATGTAAACAGGCTTAAGCTTTCCGAATACTTATTGGCCGGCGGGAATGGGGCTACTTTCTGTCTGCCCGTCTTAACATATTATGTTGAATTATGCTTTTGTGAAACTTCCCCTCATTGTGGAAACACTGCATACATAGCATAGTATCTATTGTCTTGTAGACTTGTTTTGAAAATAGCACCCGCCGAGTTTCTTGCTGGTTCTTCTCGGCAGGAAGGGCATTCCGAACCAGTGGTAGACTTATCGAAGATTCAAAAGCATTTGTAAAAAAGTTTATTTGAATAAAAAACATTTCTATTCTATTCTTATATTTTTTATATACTGCACTGAGTCCTATATATTATGTCAGCCAAAGAAGGCTCCGCTCCTTCGCTTCCGCTTTTTTTTCTCAATTTTCTTTTACGGCAATTTTCGGACTTTCCAATAGTGTTTTTCAAAGTATATTTTGTTCAAGATACCCGTAGCTGAGTGCGTTTTACCTTCAAGATTGTTGTGGTGTTGTATTTAGTTGAGCGTTTCCCTTAGGAGTTATTTGGCCTTAGTCCGTAAAGAGACTGGCCCTTGATTTAAAGTTTTTGAACATTCGTGACAAAGTGTGTACTAAAATATTATCTTGTAGGTATTCTTTGTCTAAGATTAATTATCGTATCCAGAATTTAATTTTAAAAGCTTAAACGCTTTCCGCCAGGCTCTGTGACCTGAATACAAAACTGTTTCCCGCGAGACTCCTAATGCAGACTTACACCGAGGCGCAGTGTACGTCCAATTTAAACTTTAATATGCAGCCCACTGTACCTCCAAATTGGAATTAATGATCTGTACACTCAATTTGCTTTACATTTTTATATTATGCCATATTTTTGGTAAAGTTGTTCGTGCGATACTTACTTATTCATGGAAAATTTACTTGCCCTCTTAAAATGAAGTTAAGACAGCACTTCCTTCCTGCAACATTGCGAGTTTATTACCCTCCCATTTATTATACCTTCTACTTAATAGACGAGGATGGAGTTTTTCCGTTACATTGACCTAAGATAGTTTCTGGATGGGTGACCAATTTTGGAACCTCTAGCCCTTCCCTTCCCTTCTAGTAAATGAAATAATATAGTGGCTAATAAAATATGATCTGGATGGGAGATACAGATTGCTAAGTACCTTCATATAGCACATTATGGTGTGCAAGTCCTTAAAAGACCTTAGTCCTTCAGTTGACTGCAATATTGCAAATTTATCATCATCATCATCTACAGCCAGATTATGATGATGATGAATTGCTTAGACCATTGCATCTTATGATTAAATCCCTAGTCGGAAGTCCTAAAGAGTCGGAACCTTTGTCGAGTCTTACTTATGTGGAAGGATAACCTTTCTCTGAGAGGAGACCTGCGCTCAGTAGTGAGCCGTTGATGGGTTGATGATGATGATGTGGACGGATCTGAACCCTATATATCATCCCCAGAGAACTCCTACAAATCCTTCTAGAAATTAAGAGAATTAGGGAAGGTGTAAGATTCTCAGCAATGAGAAGCTAAGAAAAAGAGAAGTACTGAGTAAAAACAATAGAGTAGAACAAGCAAAAACGCCATTCGTAACAGTTGATAAAGCATTCGTTAACCTCTACGTTGTTAACCGCGCCGCCAAATTGCCTTCTTTAATTTATGGCACGCACAATTTGTGGCGCTGAAAAAATATCGCAAACCGATGTGTTGGTACCTACTGACGCTGCGGATTCAGCTAAGGAGACCGAATTTACATGTAATTATGTTACAATAATATTATTTATTCCTGTGCCAAACAAGTTAAATATAATTCATCATCATCATCATCATTAGCAACCCATCAACGGCTCACTACTGAGCGCAGGTCTCCTCTCAGAGAAGGGTTATAGGGTGGTTATAGGCCATAGTCCACCACGCTGGCCCAATGCGAATTGGCGGACTTTAGACACCTTCAAGAACATTATGAAGAACTCTCAGGTGTGCAGGTTTCCTCACGATGTTTTCCTTCACAGTTGAAGCAAGTGATATTTAATTACTGAAACGCACTTGACTCCGAAAAGTCAGAGGTGCGTACCCGGGTTCGAACCTGCGACCCGCCGAATAGGAGACCACAGTCCTAACCACTAGGCCATCACTGCTGACGTCATTATAGTATAGTACAAAATACATAAAAATTATGGTACAGGTTTAGCTCATAAATAGGTAGATGGACAAACGTCGTAATTTCGGATGACAGTAATGATAGAGAACGTAATGCCAGTGTTTTTTTAACTTGAACATTTTCACGAAGGGCTCGGAGAGACCATCGTCTACATAAAAGACAAAGTTACGTAATATTTCCAAAAAACCTTTGTAGAACTCAGTTGTTTTTTTATTGGGCTTACCTAGAAGTAGGCGACATGTCTACTTCCTAACATTTACTGCTTATTATTAAGCTATTGCATAGCTTTTATCGCGGGCTTTGAACTAGGACTTTCAAGAAATTCTGTAACGAAAATAAACCTAACACCGTCGTTCAGTAAGCGTTCAACATTTTAGAGCTTCACAAGTAGCTCTCTTTAGCGCAGTGGGCGAGCGGCCGCTTTCTTTACCGTATGGTGTATGATGTCGCAAGTTCGAATCTCACTCGTGAAGTAGTGACAGTGCGCTTTTCTTGTTTGTTTGTTTTTAATTTTTTTAGTAAAAATAATGCAAAAAGAATATTAATTAATTATGCATAAATATTATAATTGCATAAGTTGATAAAAAATGCTATGCAATAGCTTTCCCGCGGCAGTCCCCGAGTGCCACTTAATTTTTTTTAACTTGAACATTTTCACGAAGGGCTCGGAAAGACCATCGTCTACAAAAAGACAAAGAGTTCCTATACTACATAATATTTCCAAAAAATCTTTATAAAACTCAGTTGGTTTTTTATTGGGCTTACCTAGAAGTAGGCGACACGTCTACTTCCTAACATTTACTGCTTATTATTTTTCCTTGTGTGTTAAAAAACAAACAACTCTATTTTTAACCCCAACAAAATTCCGCAATGTAGTTTTGCATGTAAGTTTAAAGCGAAGCCTGAAAATTATAGTTTATTGCGGATTTTATTGCGGGACATCAGTGCATAATGCGGGAGCGTATTGGAGGCCGCACCATCTGGCCGCGACGCTGGCGCCACGCTTTATGTGCGGCCCGTGGCGCGAATTGCAACTAACTGCTGCTGGATTGAAAATATACGACGCAATATCAGAACCACGACCTCCCTTTTTGACGACCTCCCTGGAGCAGTGGTGAGCGCTGTGGTCTTATAACTGGGAGGTCTCGGGTTCGATTCCCGGCGGGATCAATTTCGGAATTTATAATTTCTGAATTGTTTCTGGTCTGGTCTGGTGGGAGGCTTTGGCCGTGGCTAGTTACCACCCTACCGTCAAAGACGTGCCGCCAAGCGATTTAGCGTTCCGGCACGATGGCGTGTAGAAACCGATTAGGGGTATGGGTTGAATTTTCACTGCCGTATCCCTTCCAAGTTAGTCCGCTACCATCTTAGACTGCATCGTCACTTGCCATCAGGTGAGATCGCAGTCAAGGACTACCTTGTCATAGAATAAAAAAAAAACCAGTCCGTCTCTCAATATTTTGATACATTGCATGCTTTTGCCAACCACTTCGTTGTGTGGAGTTAGGTTTTGTAAAGATCCCACGTGAACCCTTTGTAATTATGGAATAAAATTCCATGCAATATAGTTTCCGAGTTCCTTGGCGGCACTTCTCAACAGAATCTGTTTTCCGGCGGAGGCGTCTTGACTCTTGACTTGTCATAAGAACTAAAAGCAGGCCTAAATGAAATAAATTCAAAAAAAAAATTAAAAAGATCACGTTAATCCGTTGCTCGGTTGCTGTGTGATTGAAGAAGATTTAACACTTCTTTCACATTTATATGTTAGTACTCGTAGGAAAAGGATAAAACAGGAACTTGTAACATTGCTTTTTATTCCACAAAATTAAAATTTAAGTACTAAATATATACGCAAAATTATTTACGTAATTTCTCCAGAGAAAACCAAAGCAATTTTTCAGCATAGTAGTCCTGTGAAGACGGAACCAGGATTTGTAGCACAGCTACAGGTCAGAATTTTTTTTAATGAATAGCGAGTAAATGATCAGGCACCTGATGATAAGTGATAACCACCGCTCATGAACATTTGGAGCACCAACAACGCGTTGGCGGCTTTTCAGAAATTTGACAAATAAATTATAGGTAAACCCATGTTGAAAAGTGGTGTTTCACAAAATTGACATTTTTCTAATTTTTTCTACGAAATTTTGAGTACCATCTCTTATAACAGCGACGTCTTCTAATAAGAAATAGTCCCGTATATCCCCACGCACATTGCATTGTAGCGAAACACAAAACTCTCGGTGTGAGCTATTTGAAAACCATTTACAATCGACCCGCGTGAAACCTACAGACAATCTTATAAACACGGTTCTATATTGTTCTTTACTACTTTGTTCAAATAGACCTTCATAGTGTTATTTATCATCTTCACGTTTAAAATTAAATGTTTGTTTTGAGTTAGGTATTCACTTTTATTTTTACATCTGCTTTCTGGTAGAGAACCGGTGGTAGAGACTTATCATAAGGGCCACAAGTTGGTCTACATGAAATAAGCTAGGAGACCCAACACAAGTTGAATACTTCATCTGTTGGTAGCGTTGCACTGTTGTACAAAGTAAGAATCCTTCTTAATTATTATGAATGCGAAAGTTTGTGAGGATGGATGGATGGATGTTTGTTACTCGTTCACGCCACAGCAAATAAGTCGATTTGGTTGAAATTTGGAATGAAGATATCTCATACCCAGGATTAACACATCTGTTGGTTTGTCCTTGAATCAAGCCACAACAGAACTACGGATCGATGTGATTCTTTGTATGGGTATAGTTGAGGACCTGGAGAGTGTCATAGGCTACTTTACTACTACTACTTTTTATCCCGGAAAATTATAGAGTTCCCGCGCGTATTCAAAAATCTTAATCACGTGGACGAATTCGCTGGCATCATAAAATCTTAATAATATTATAAATGCGAAAGTTTGAGAGGATGGATGTATGGATGGATTGAAAAAAGCGAGGGACACATTAAAAAATACGTCCACGTAACCCGAGGTATAATGATATCAGCATCATCCCTTTAAATTCCTCTCAGGTGCAGTTCGGAAGCCAACAAAATTAACTAATTAGCAGCACAAAGCCCGCGCCCTCTGTCACGTCATCAGTGTGAGCCGAATTATGAGATTTTATCTCGTAACGTCCTCGTGGAGTCTGCTAAGTCTCAATAGATTTTTGTAACGAATGAAAAAAGAAAGATGGCTGTCCCTTCTCCCTCAAAGCCTTTGTGAAAAAGTCTGGATTTACCTACAATGTGAGGTATTGTGGGTTCATAAAACTTATTAGGCGTTAGTTTATATTGTTCGCTGTATCGTACCTACTTTTTTCAGTAATTCCACTGCACTCTCCTACGTATGACTATGTAATAGATAAGCGTCGTTTTTAGCAAATTTTAAAACATTAACATGTCAGCTACATGATTAAATTAACTAGCTTTTACGAATAATAATAAGAATTAGTGTGTATATCATATCAAATAGTTTTAAATATAAGAGATAATATAGGTAATAATAGTTTTGTTGAAATTTGACTGAATAGAATTTAAATAGACTAATATTTGACTTCTCCCAACGATTGGACGAATGATTTCAAAGGTTCGTCAAAGAAGTGGGAGGTACCGCCATTTTGTAAATGAAATATATAAAAATCGGCCAAGTGCGAGTCGGGCCTCGCTCTTTTAGGGTTCCGTTAAAAAAAATTAAATAAAAATATTTCCATGTACCCATGGAATTATTTTAATTTTTTTTTTAATTTAATTTAATTTTTATTATTTCTTGTTATAGCGGCAATAGAAATACATAATATGTGAAAATTTCATCTGTCTATCTATTACGGTTTACGAGATACAGCCCGCTGACAGACGGACGGACGAACGGACAGCGTAGGCTTAGTAATAGGGTCCCGTTGGTACCCTTTGGGTACGGAACCCTAAAAAGCGAAAAGAAAGACGAAAGGCCCTCAGTTCGGTTATGTCGTGAAAGCGTACGCTAAACTCTGTTGAGTTATCGCGCGAGAGATTTACCTATAATTTATGTTTAAATAAGTTTGCAGAAAAGCTAGTGTAATTAGTGTTAATTTGATAATTTGTGATAGATATTTGGTATAGAAATAAAGGCCTGCTTCTGATCAGGAAAGTAGTTCCAATAACTAGTAGATGCTTTCGTGTCTAGGTCGTTGTATTTGATTGAGGGATTGCGATAGCAATCGCACCCTAATCGAATAAATATTGCCAGTACGCTTAGATTAGTGTTATTGATTAATTGATATTTAAATGTTTTTGATAACTACCCTCACGTTCAGATGGTGTTTGTCTGTCGTGTTTGTGGTTAAATTGATTAGATGTGAGGAAAGGGGCCGTTGTGGGGGTGGAGGAGACGGCTATAGGTAGGGTTTTAGCGTTTTAAGAGATGTATTCTCTTAAGTTGTGATTAGTTTTGAGTGATAAGTTCCGCTTCTGAGTCTATGTCTAACAAACATTACCCAAAATCATCATCAACATATTTAGCAATAATTCGGGGATTATAATAATGCGGGGAAGAGGTCAGTATTAAATCTCAGCGTTAGAACAACTTCGATTTTACAAAACAACCTTTGTCATATTTTATACCTCTTACTGCCGCACTCAATCATTCATTAAATTATGATTAATGAATCATTGACTTGTGATTAACTACCGCACTCAGCCGCATGTATTAAATTATATTATTTAATGAGTAATTAATTAATTATCATTAAATCTATTACTGAATTGTCATTAATGTACACACGAAGCTTTAACTTCCGAGAATGAAACTTTTTAAAATCTAAGATCTCGTCGTTAAGTAACGATTAGCGACTCTGAGTGCGGCGTTAGTGTCTCAGGGATTAATAAAACAACTTTAACCGTTGTATAGGTACATTACTAACAAATTATATTGGTACATGTGTAGTGAGTTCCGGCGCTGGAATTGTGTGTAAAATATTCAACACGGGCCACGGGTTAATGCCACTTTTATTGCACTTTACCGGCGGAACACCTACCGCGTTACATGTCTAGACACTGCTTAGAGGGGTCTTCAAATATTACCTTTTCCTATTCGATATATTCTGTTTACTCTGCTCCTATTTCTTTTTCTAACTCGTACCTACCTGCATTTTTTATAGATAGCAATTTTTATCTCATCTACCGATAAATTTCTATAGATTAGGTTTTAAAAGAATCGTGTCATATTTTTTGGTATAAGTGAGAATAGCAAGTGACATAAGCTGCAATAAAAAATAGCGTAAGCAATAAGCAGTTATACGTAATAACTGCTTATTGCAGCTATACTTATTTGTTAAGTTAATTAGGTAAGTTTCTTTAAAATTAGTTCAAGAACTTAGTCAAATAATAATGTTGTTGTTTTTAGTCCTATGTCCCCCAAGTGGGGCAGAGGGCGTCCCCAGTACTACGCCATATCGACCGGTTTTGAGCCACAGCCTTAACTTCGTTCCACGTCATCCCTATCTTCGCAACCTCCGCCAGAACCGTACGCCGCCAAGGTTGCTTAGGCCGGCCCCGCTTTCTCTTTCCCTGAGGGTTCCAGTCGAGAGCCTGTCTCGCTATGTTGTTGGGTTCCCTTCGAAGAGTGTGACCGATCCATCCCCATTTACGACGTTTAATCTGCTCGTCCATTGGCGATTCTTTACTGCGTATCAAAAAATCGATGTTACTGATCTTACCCGGCCAGTGTATACCGAGAATGCGGCGGAGACACCGGTTGACGAAAACTTGGATTTGATGCGATATGGCTTTCGTGACTTTCCATGTCTCGCACCCATATGTTAAGACGGACTTGACGTTGCTTCGAAAAATTTTGAGTTTTAGATTTCTTGTCAATTTTCGCGATTGCCATACAGAGCGGAGCTGAGCAAAGGTTGATTTAGCCTTGACGATTCGCGAAGCGATGTCCACTTCGGTACCCCCCATCTCTGACACGACACTCCCAAGATAAGTGAAGCTTTCGACTCTCTCTATATCTTCCGTGCCGATGCGGGTAGCAGAGGAATTCCCCCCACCAACACGCATCTCTTGAGTCTTTCGGATGTTTATGCGTAATCCCGCGCTTAAAGCCTCTCTTTGTAGGTCATTCAGCTTAGCTTGCATATCTGTATGTCTGTGACTTAATAGACATAAGTCGTCAGCATAGTTTAGGTCCTCAAGTATTTCAGAGAGTCCCCACTCTATTCCATGTCGTTTATTATCGAAAGCCCGGTGTAAAATTCCGTCGAGAACGACCAGAAAAAGTAGAGGTGATAGAAGACACCCTTGTCGCACCCCCGCATGTACCTTTATATCCTCCGAGATAAGACCGTCGTGTGATACTTTGCAGGAGTAGTTCTTATACAAAGCTTGAAGGATCTCCGTTATCTTTGCCGGTACTCCTATTTCTTGAAGTCGCGCCCAAATGTTAGACCATCGTAGCGTATCGAAAGCTTTTTCAAAGTCAACAAAGGTCAAATATATGTCCCTTTGCCATTCTGATGCTTGTTCGAGAATAATGCGAAGTGTATTAATCTGGTCTGTACAGGAGCGACCTGGCCGGAATCCTGCATGTTCTCTGCGAAGGAGGGGCTCGAAAGCTGTTGATAACCTATCCAGGAGTATCTTACAGAGTACCTTGGATAATATATATGATGTAATAATGATGATTTATTTGCCACCAAAAATGTACATGAGGAACAATAAACGTAATGCGGCCCTGGCAGCTAAACTGAGTTTATACTCGTAAGATGCTGCCAGTGCTTTCCCCGATATAGTTAACCATACAAACATTCATAGGTCCTATAAAAAAAACATTCATAGTAATAAGTACTTTAAAACTTCTTAAAATAACACATGCATATTGTGCATGTGTGGGTGAGGGTGTAGGTGTGTGTGTGTGTGTGTGTGTGTGTGTGTGTATGTGTGTAGTCGAAGAAGCAGACCAAAATATAGGTATACTCGTACCTTACGTTTATAACATTACTACATGATGCCCGCGACTTTATCCGCATCGAATAGGCTCTTTTGATTCCCACGGGAACTCTTTACTTTTCCGGAATAAAAAGAAGTAGTAGTAAAGTAGCCTATGATACTCTCCAGGTCCTCAACTATACCCATACAGACTATCCTTACTCTGTGCCCATACAAAGAATAACGTCGATCCGTAGTTCTGTTGCGGCGTGATTCAAGGACAAACCAATAAACTAACACACCAACAAACAAACACACTTTCGCATTTATAATATCAGTATGATATAGTATGATTAGTATGATTGTGTATAGAATAGAAATGTTTTTTATTCAAATAAACTTTTTTACAAGTGCTTTTAAATCGTCGATGAATCTACCACTGGTTCGGAATGCCGTTCCTGCCGAGAAGAACCAGCAAGAAACTCGGCAGTTGCTCTTTTCAAAACGACAAGATGGGCAGACATAAAGTAGCCCCTTTCCCGCCAGTGGAACCCGTTCACGAGCATGACGCATGACCCAGCCGTTGCTTCGCTCAACCATATTTGAGGGAACGTAACAACCCGCATCACACGACACTACCACAGAAATGTTTAACGAGTGCGTGACATACTTATTTATGCTACCCATGTTAAGGCATCGAATTGAATACTAATATTCAAATACTCATTTTGAGACATAATTTAGTATGATTGTGGATATAACCAACACCGCAAAGTGTAACCACCACTTAATTTTCACACCGGTCGCGATGGCGGCAACGGTCTTATCGACCGGGGAAATAATTTGAGCATGTTTTTTCAAAAGTCTTTTATTACGCCGCGAGGGATGCGCGGGTCGGTCGTAAATCAGGCTGGGCACAAAAAGTAACTAAAAGTTTTCCACACGAAAATGATGAAAAGACGCCGAGTTTTATTCAGTTAGACTTGGAGATGGCCGCGTAATTGGTAAACGGCGAGTTTGAAGCTCCATTTTGAACCGGGGAAAAATGACAAACCATTTTTCATCTGTGCACTTTTTGTGTTTTCGTCGGGAAGAGAAGTTTTCGTAGCTGATAATTATAAATGTAGAACGTTTTCGTAGGAATTTCGTAGCCGTCTACAATGAACGTAACATACCACGATAATTCTTACCATTATAGTATAAATAGGTACCTAGTCTATGCAAAAAAGTGCAACTTACAGATACCTACGTTAATTTGTTTTATAACTTCTGATAATTTAATTGAACAGAAGTAGATATTATAATATATCTGCTGACTGAATTATCAAATCGAAAACGGGAACATCTGAAGTAGTTTTAACTCTTTTATGTAATAAAAATTCTCTTGTCATAACTATCATTCATAAGCAAAATAAATGCCTTTTCTTTCTTGTGAACTTCAGAAAATCCGTTTTTGTGACTGTCTGTTCTTTGATATAAATATAATTATTAGTCTCACTAGTGGACTTAAATATGCTGTCACTCGGTTATAAAATGTATCTGCCTGTTTCTAGGACGTATAAACGATATCATTATTAGTTGGTCTGTGCAAGAACCGCCCGATGGAGGTCCTATTCATACTTTAATGAGCTCATTATGCTTTGTATAAGCCAATCTATTCAGAGGTAGCCTAGATCGCTTTCTTATGCTGATAGTTTTGATATTAGAATAATTTAAAGGAGAAAATTTTCATTATAATACAACTAGCTTTAGCCCGAGACTTTGTCCGTATGGAGTATTCCAGTGTTTTTCTGAGATAAATAGTAGCCTATGTCATACTTGAAGTCCTCAACTATACCCATGCAGAAATAGTAACCTATGTGTTTGAAAGACATACCAACAAACAAACACAATTTCGCATTTTATTTTACTTTATAGAACATGGCCTTTTTGTGTTTTCGTAAACGTAAACGTCGATATTTTGACAGTATTTTCAATACAAAAACTGTCAAAAAGTCCTATTTATTCCTCCGTAAAACTTCACTACACGTTGGTGAAATCGGCAAAAAAAAACTAATAGGTAATAATAATTTAAGTGAAATATTAGTAAGAATGTAACCATGATCATTTCTATTTATGGTAATGTCAGTTTCCTTTAACTCTCAGATTTAGCTTTCCAGTTACACCCGGTCCTGAATTCAATCTATATTATTATGGAATCTGTTGGTATATGTTACCTTGTAACCTAACTGCCTCGTTGGTCTAGTGGTTAGCTTGTTCGATTACAGATGATACATACATGATGTTCGATTACAGGGTTCGATTCCCGGGTCGAGCCGTTAAAAAAAATGTATTGGGGTTTTCTGCCAAAGAAATTCTCAGTACTAGCCCGGAGTTAGGAAGTTGGCGGTGTGTCACCCCCGTGCCTCGGAGAGTACGTAAAGCCGTCGGTCCTGCGCCTGATCTCTCTCCGGTCGTGTCGGATTTCCGTCACCGCGCATAATATCTCCCGCGCAGATGGCTGATCTCTAAGGAGGTTGGCCGCCGTGATCGGATTCGGTCGGGAGGACATTATACCTTGCAACCTTTTAAATTTTGTGGACTTTTCCGACAAATAACAACGTCGTCAGGTAACTTATCGACAGATTGCAGATAGATTGAATATAGGAACCGGGCGTTAGTGCGAGGTTGCAAAAGCACCATGGATCGCCTAAACAAACCTCTACTGGTTCTTCAAGCTGTGTCCCATTCAGTGCTCCTTTAGCTTCACAACTGATTGAGATGTATTCAATATAATTCTTCTACGGATATTTTCCCGAGACACAAGAGCATGATCATGGTCTGTGGAAGTTTCTACAAAAGACTTAGGGCCTGTAACCGTAAATTTTGTCACTTTCTTACTTTATGTCAAGTGACAAAGACAAAATATACGAATAAGCTATCTGACACTTATCAGAAGGTGGTGAAACTGGCCCTTAATATAATGTAGTTATAGCTACAGCAATGTTTAGTAGTGGACGTTAATTGTTTGAAAATGAAAATTATTTAAAAGAGCGTAAAATTATATTTCAGCTTTTAGAATACTAAAACAACACATAGTAATATATAACAACATATTTTACACATCATCATAAATTATTAAAGTTTTCCAAGTACGCGTTCATTTCAATGGTGTCTGCAGAAATAAAAGCGTAGGATAAATAAATTTACATAATATTTTCCTTTGAATGCACACAAGTGTTCGAGCCTACGGGTTTTCTGCAGCTTAACAATCATACAGTTGGGGATGCTATTGACTGTGCGCGCCTTTTTGCCGCGCCGTGTTTATAATAAAATGCATATAAAAGACATTTTCGATTATGTTTTATGACAATATCAGATAATTTTGTAATAATTAATTATTTCATTTTCCTTCTTAACTCATTTTTATTTTTATTATTTAATATATAATTATTACAGTACACAATAAACTTATTTTACTGTTGTCTATATTGTATATACATTAAAAGTAGTATTTTCGCAATAAATATTTTGGTGGGAAATTATTCTTCTAATATAATTGTGTGTCTGCCCGTCTTAACATGAATTGAATTGTAGTCCATTTTTTTTGAAACTTTCCCTCATTGTGGAAATATTTGACCGAGCGAAGCGAGTTCTCTGAGTCTACTAGGTGAATTTGCACTTGTCCGTCCGTCCGTCTGTCCGTCCGTCCGTCTGTCAGAGCCTTATAACTTTTGAATTACTGAACGTAATTACTTCAAATTTAGATATAGTATGTAAACTGATGGCCTTCAGCCGAATATTGCATAAAAAATTATAAAAACCTTTATTTCAGGGGGGCTCTCATAGGAGTGAATGCGAAGTAAAAAAAAATTTATCGCGTTACATAAAATTGTTACATATCATGTTAAAGATAATTTTGAACCGAGTACAAAAATATATTTTTTTTAAATTTTTCCCTTAAAATTGACGAAATGGGGGGCTTTCAAAGTGGAGATTTAATACGCTCTCTTGAAGACGCTCTCTAGGAGAATTGGCTATGTATTTTTAAGCTGATTTTAGTTTTTTATTTCACTGGTATCCTGTACTTGAACAACAAATACTAAAATTATATGAATATTATAAAGAAATGAGATTATTTAATTTTTAATGGGCATCAGTAATTCATATAGCATCAACATAGCTTCACAATAATGCTAATAGGTGGCGCAGTCATTAACTATTCCATGGAACTAGGAATTACGACTATCCCAAAAACAGTTTTGCGTTGACCATTATTATTTAGTTACATAAAATAATAACTTATTATTCAATTAAAATTATTGTTTAGTTAAATATCAAACTTCAATAAACTATTAATTACTGCATTTTGTATATTTTCTATTCGCATCGATAGATGACGATTTGTACAGATGCCCGTAACCCGTTTTCACTCGTTAGTACTTATTAATTCAATGTTTTCACTAACGTTGCCTAACCTTTACGGGCTATGATAAGTTAGGTGAAGATTTCTGTCAACTTCTTTATCATGATCCTGTACGGGAAACCTAAAAGGACATTGGGACGGATGTTAGGACTTAGGATTGTATTTAGGAGCTACCTACGTAAAGAGACTCCAACTTAGGGGATGATTTAGGTATGTTTGGTGAAAACGGGCATAATAATAATGTCAGGTTTGGTCGTCATGTATCGATTGAATGAATAATCATGGGATACCGTTACCGCGAGGTCTCAGTTCGGGGCGAACCAGTAGTATATTTTATTCTAACGAAGTTGCATAAGTTAAATCGGCTTCGCATCCAGCTGCACACAAGATAGTTTATAAAACTTATTACAATGTAATAGCTTCATAATAATATTGTAAAATGATTATTTTGAAAAGAGCAACTGCTGAGTTTCTTGCCGGCTCTTCTCATCAAAATCCACTTTCCGAACCGGTGGTAGAATCATGACTTGTCATAAGAGCCTACGTGAAATAACTAATTTTTAATTTTGAAGTTTTTTTTGAATTTTGAAACTACTTACTTGTTTAATCTAAATCAGTTGAAAATGAATTCAAATAAAATCGCTCCGTGGTAAACTTGCTTAGATGTTTGGCTAGTGTTCGCAAATTAATGTTGGTTACTTATCTAAATTGTGACGGGAAGAAGCTTCTTCTAAAGCACGTACCATATTCCTTTGCAAAAGAACATTTATTGTTTACTCAATTGCATGATTGCTAATCTATGGTTTTAATATTTTTCTGTAAAATAGTTTTACACGCATAACTTGTTATTCGCGATTATAATATTTTCTGAATTTTTCATCGGTATAATTAGGGCGATGTGGATACTGTAATTTTTGCAGGATTTATTTTGAAATAAATTTTTATTCTACTTGCACTACTTATTTGCACCATAAAGTGATGTGTTGGCTTGGTGGAGGTAGATCGATGATAGATGGCATCAGACGAGTGGCATAGAGCCGCTGGATACAGAAGACGGAAGACCGAGGCATGTAGAAGTCCATTCAAGATACCTTTATCCAGCAGTAAATGTCTATCGGTTGATGAAGAAGAGACATATATACCTAGTATAAAATAAATACGAACGGTTCATAGAAACGGGTCTGAAAACCAATCCAAAATCCGATTTCACCAACGTAAACGTCGATATCTTGACAGTATTTTCAATACAAAAACTTTCAAAATGCCCTATTTATTCCGCGGTAAAACCGTGTGGTAAAACGTCACTAGACGTCGCTAAAATCGGCACTAAAAACTAATAATTTAAGTGAAATATTAGTAAGAATGTAACCGTGATAATTTCTATTTATGGTAATGTTAGTTTTCTGTAACTCCTCAGATTTCATCTCTCCAGTTACGCCCGGTCCTGAATTCAATCTATATTATTATGTAATCTGTTGGTATGTTAGCTTACAACCTTTTAAATTTTATGGACCTTTCCGATAAATAACAACGTCGTCAGGTAACTTATCGACAGATTGCAGATAGATTGAATACTATCCGGGCGTTAGTGCGAGGTTGCAAAAGCACCATGGATCGCCTAAACAAACCTCTATTGGTTCTTCAAGCTGTGTCCCATTCAGTGCTACTTTAGCTTCACAACTGATTGAGATGAATTCAATATAATTCTTCTACGGATATTCTCCTGAGACTCAAGAGCATGATCATGGTCTGTGGAAGTTTCTACAAAAGACTTAGGGCCTGTAACCGTAAATTTTGTCACTTTCTTACTTTATGTCAAGTGACAAAGACAAAATATACGAATAAGCTATCCGACACTTATCAGAAGGTGGTGAAAATGGCCCTTAATATGCTGCAGTTATAGCTACAGCACTGTTTAGCAGTGGACGTTTATTGTTTGAAAATGAAAATTATTTAAAAGAGCGTAAAATTATATTTTAGGTTTTAGAATACTAAAACAACACATAGTAATATATAAAAACATATTTTACACATCATCATAAATTATTAAATTTTTCCAAGTACGCGTTCATTTCAATGGTGTCTGCAGAAAGAAAAGCGTAGGATAAATAAATTTACATAATATTTTCCTTTGAATGCATACAAGTGTTCGAGCCTACGGGTTTTCTGCAGCTTAACAATCATACAGTTGGGGATGCTATTGACTGTGCGCGCCTTTTTGCCGCGCCGTGTTTATAATAAAATGCATATAAAAGACATTTTCGATTATGTTTTATGACAATATCAAATAATTTTGTAATAATTAATTATTTCATTTTCCTTCTTAACTCATTTTTATTTTTATTATTTAATATATAATTAATAATTATGTACAGTGCACAATAAACTTATTTTACTGTTGTCTATATTGTATAGACATTAAAAGTAGTATTTTCGCAATAAATATTTTGTTGGGAAATTATTCTTCTAATATAATTGTGTGTCTGCCCGTCTTAACATGAATTGAATTGTAGTCCATTTTTTTTTGGAACTTCCCCTCATTGTGGAAATATTTGACCGAGCGAAGCGAGTTCTCTGAGTCTACTAGGTGAATTTGCACTTGTCCGTCCGTCCGTCTGTCCGTCCGTCCGTCTGTCAGAGCCTTATAACTTTTGAATTACTGAACGTAATTACTTCAAATTTAGGTATAGTATGTAAACTGATGGCCTTCAACCGAATATTGCATAAAAAATTATAAAAACCTTTATTTCAGGGGACTCTCATAGGAGTGAATGCGAAGTAAAAAAAAATTTATCGCGTTACATAAAATTGTTACATATCATGTTAAAGATAATTTCGAACCGAGTACAAAAATATATATTATTTTAATTTTTCCCTTAAAATTGATGAAATGGGGGGCTTTCAAAGTGGAGATTTAATACGCTCTCTTGAAGACGCTCTCTAGGAGAATTGGCTATGTATTTTCAAGCTGATTTTAGTTTTTTATTTCACTTGTATCCTGTACTTGAACAACAAATACTAAAATTATATGAATATTATAAAGAAATGAGATTATTTAATTTTTAATGGGCATCAGTAATTCATATAGCATCAACATAGCTTCACAATAATGCTAATAGATGGCGCAGTCATTAACTATTCCATGGAACTAGGAATTACGACTATCCCAAAAACAGTTTTGCGTCGACCATTATTATTTAGTTACATAAAATAATAACTTATTACTCAATTAAAATTATTGTTTAGTTAAATATCAAACTTCAATAAACTATTAATTACTGCATTTTGTATATTTTCTATTCGCGTCGATAGATGACGATTTGTACAGATGCCCGTAACCCGTTTTCACTCGTTAGTACCTACTTATTAATTCAATGTTTTCACTAACGTTGCCTAACCTTTACGGGCTATGATAAGTTAGGTGAAGATTTCTGTCAACTTCTTTATCATGATCCTGTACGCGAAACCTAAAAGGACATTGGGACGGATGTTAGGACTTAGGATTGTATTTAGGAGCTACCTACGTAAAGAGACTCCTACTTATGGGATGATTTAGGTATGTTTGGTGAAAACGGGCATAATAATAATGTCAGGTTTGGTCGTCATGTATCGATTGAATGAATAATTATGGGATACCGTTACCGCGAGGTCTCAGTTCGGGGCAAACCAGTAGTAAGTATATTTTATTCTAACAAAGTTGCATAGGTTAAATCGGCTTGGCATCCAGCTGCACACAAGATAGTTTATAAAACTTATTACAATGTAATAGCTTCATAATAATATTGTAAAATGATTATTTTGAAAAGAGCAACTGCTGAGTTTCTTGCCGGCTCTTCTCATCAGAATCCACTTTCCGAACCGGTGGTAGAATCATGACTTATCATAAGAGCCTACGTGAAATAACTAATTTTTAATTTTGAATTTTTTTTTTAATTTTGAAACTACTTACTTGTTTAATCTAAATCAGTTGAAAATGAATTCAAATAAAATCGCTCCGTGGTAAACTTGGTTAGATGTTTGGCAAGTGTTCGCAAATTAATGTTTGTTACTTATCTAAATTGTGACGGGAAGAAGCTTCTTCTAAAGCACGTACCATATTCCTTTGCAAAAGAACATTTATTGTTTGCTCAATTGCATGATTGCTAATCTATGGTTTTAATATTTTTCTTTAAAATAGTTTTACACGCATAACTTGTTATTCGCGATTATAATATTTTCTGAATTTTTCATCGGTATAATTAGGGCGATGTGGATACTGTAATTTTTGCAGGATTTATTTTGAAATAAATTTTTATTCTACTTGCACTACTTATTTGCACCAGAAAGTGATGTGTTATCTTGGTGGAGGTAGATCGATGATAGATGGCATCAGACGAGTGGCAGAGAGCCGCTGGATACAGAAGACGGAAGACCGAGGCATGTAGAAGTCCATTCAAGATACCTTTATCCAGCAGTAAATGTCTATCGGTTGATGAAGAAGAGACATATATACCTAGTATAAAATAAATACGAACGGTTCATAGAAACGGGTCTGAAAACCAATCCAAGAGAGCAAGTCTAAGAGAATATCGTGTTTCGGGCAGCTATCGACAAAAAACACCCGTATATTATGTTTCTGATCACGACTTAATCGTAAATATGAAGGGTTGGGTACCGCACCTTCTGGAGGCTATTGCAAAAAGAGTGCGCTCTCTCCATAAAATATATCTAGGGGGGTTTCCAGCTGAGGTCCTATTCTGGAATATTTGCGCGTGAACATTTTGATACCACTCTATTGATCGACAATGTGCGTTTGGCAAAATCCACAAACATTTGATTCGATATCGTTTGACACAACATTAAAATATTTTTTTTTACTGTACCTACAAGAAAAAAAAGACAAGTCTCGGAATCGTCTCGTTATGCAAGTAAGTTAATTAATGGCGATTAATTCTATTTACGGAAACTTAAAAGTAATTCGTCATTTTTCATCATTAGCAACCCATCAACGGCTCACTACTGAGCGCAGGTCTCCTCTCAGAGAAGGTTTATAGTCCATAGTCCACCACGATGGTCCAATGCGAATTGGCGGACTTCACACACCTTCAAGAACATTATGAAGAACTCTCAGGTGTGCTGGTTTCCTCACGATGTTTTCCTTCACCGTTGAAGCAAGTGATATTTAATTGCTTAAACGCACTTGACTCCGAAAAGTCAGAGGTCCGTACCCGGGATCGAACCTGCGACCCCCCGAATAGGCAACCACAGTCCTAACCACTAGGCTATCACTGCTTCATAAAAGTTATTAATCTCTGCAAGAGTCCCACCCAGACGCATCCTGTGGTGGGACTCTCTAAAATGATTGCTACAGTGTAGCGAATGCAATTGCCTCTGATTGGTCGATACTCAATTGCTATTGGCTAAAATGCATTGTTCAGAAATAACACGTTTTTTTTTTATTTTTTTTAAATATATAGACTAGCGTTTGACTGCAATCTCACCTGATGGTAAGTGAAGATGCAGCCTAAGATGGAGCGCGCTTGTCTAGAAGATGCCTATTCACTCTTGATTTAAAGGTACCCAAGTTATAGTCAGTTGGAAAAACGGAAGCCGGATGGGCATTCCAAATTCTAGCGGTGCGTATTAGGAACGAGGAAGCAAAGCGCTTAGTGCGGGATCGTGGAATTTCGACCACGTAGCGGTGCAGATTCGATCGATGCCTTGCGGTTCGGTGGTAGAAGGGTGATGGAAGAACTAGTTCGAATAGTTCTTGAGCACAGTGCACACTCTCCGAAATATACCAATCTATTTAATTGATTTGTATATTTAACACAAAGAAGAAATAAAACGCTACAAAGAAACATAAGCTCCGTCTACAATATGTATCTGGTACGCAATAAGGCTGTCTGTATTACTTATTTATATGTATATGTGAAAGCCTGTTCCACGCATATGTTTCTAGCTATTTTATTCGCGTGAATAAAGTACGCTTGGGGGATATTTTTTTCTTTTCTTTCGCGACTTTTCGCTAAATAATTAGATAGCGCTTACACGATCTACTTATATGTCTGCAAAAGGTTTTCAGCACACATAAAGTTTATGGCTTCAACTATAAAGGTCATTTCATTATTGCAGTGTCACTGCTTTTGAGGCTAGCGTACACAATCAACACGAAAGTTTCATCACGACGCAGTGTTTCGTACATAGTCATAATATTAATTATGTTATTCCTACTGGTAGTCGCTAAATTTACGGGAGATGAAACTTTTGTGGAGACAAAAGTTGTTAGTGTGAGTGCACCCTTAAATGCCACAGACCTCAAGCCTCAGGACAACTGGAGATTTGATGAGATGAATAAAGTAGAATTGAAGTCTATTGTGGAGAATGATAATAAGCACGAAAATTATTCTTTGCCGCATTTTTATTACGTTTTAACTTTACCCTCGTATAAAATTATACACAATGAATATTGGATGTTTTTGCGTTTGTTATTATTCCATGTAAGTCAAAGATGAAGTTCACATACATACAACAGTTGATTAAATAGCTATTATTCAATTCATTTGAATGTTTTTTCTAAACATTCAAGTGTAAATCGTAACGAATGTGTTTAATGAACAGGTCTAGACAGTTAAACATAGTTCAAAATGTGTGGTTGGTGTGTAAATAAGTGGTATTTATATCAAGAGGTGTTTGTTTACCCGAATACTCAAGTAAGTAAATCTAGACTATAAGCGACGCATACTTGTGAGCGCGCGAAATTAACAATTAAAAAAAAAGATATAAACAATGAAATTTTTTTAAATCTCTATTAACAATATTATTAACTATTGTATAGAGAATTAAAAAAAATATTACTAAAACATTATTTTTTTTTATATATATTTTTCATAGGTCGAAAGTACCCAAATTTGAGATTTTTGAACCTTTAAAAATTCATATCTTTAAAAATATTAACTTTATCGTGAAAAGTCATAGGACCTTTGTTATTGGTATTTCAATAAAGAATATAAAAAAAATTGTCCAGTTGAAAAATAACAATTCCTTGGAATTGCTTAAACAATTTCGGTTTAAACAATATGGCACCAGGTGGCGCCCTGGCAACATGCATTTATATAATTAGGAGGGCCATTTGAAGAGGATCGCATAAAAAATTGAGGTGGAATAGTTTTCGGTACGCATGCGCCGATTCCTCCCGGACTTATAGCAAAATATGATATTTACGAGTTCAAACGTACAAAACTCCGAAAAGTCAGCGATCATCGGCCGATCGGATCCAGAAAAAGAGGGCTGAAATCATAATCACTTCTTCTTCTTCTTTATCAACCTATTGACGTCCACTGCTGGACAAAGGTCTCTTGCATGGACTTCCACAGTCTTGTGACTATGGCTATGGCTATGTCGGTGACTTTGGTTCTCCTACGGATCTTCTCATTTCTGATTTGATCTCGCAGGGATATACCAAGCATAGCTCTCTCCATCGCTCGCTGAGTGACCCTGAGCCTACTTATGAGGCCCTTAGTTAGCGACCATGTCTCACTCACTAATATAATCACTAGGCTTTCATTATTCTCATTCGAGAGGACTATGCCTAATAGTGGCGATGCAATGGGTTGAAATAAATGAAAGAAATGATGGAACCATACCTTACGTTGACCAGAAAAAGTCCATGAACGTGAACAACAATTACGGTAATTGCATTGAAATTATCAGGCACATTTAAAGAAATGTCGGTAGGAACATAACTACAGAGGTCTGAAAGAGCAAACGTCTAACAATCGCCCTCCAATTAAGACGGCTTGTTGTGAGGAAATAATCAGAGGCCTCGTCAGAGCGCGATAAATCCCCGCCCGACACAATGGTGACTTTCCTTAACTTTTCGCCCGCGAATAACGAGTTTTTAACTTTGTGGCAAAGCGAAAAATGTCTCTATCTCTGATACGCATCGGCATAAATCACAGGCATTAGTGGATGGAAATACAGTAACTTTATACACATTCTAAATTACTTATATAATATCATGTAAGCCAACTTGTGGCTCTTATAACAAGTCAAAACTCTACCAACGGTCCGGAAAGCAGATTCTGCTGAGAAGATTCTGCTAGCAAGAGACTCAGCAGTTTCTCATTCATTTCAATACAACGTCGACCGACTACTGAGCAAAGGTTTGCTATTGAACGAGAAGAGAATACTCTCCAAAGCTAGCTAGCTGATAAAATTATAATCTACAAAGCTAGCCAAGTGTGGTTTGGCAGACTTTACATACGTTTAAGTACATTATGAAGAACACCTCAAACTCATATATTTACACGTAAGTAATTTTCTAGAAAAAATAAACATAATATTCGCAGTATCTGGCAGTAGGATGAAAAGAATGTGAGGGAAGTATCCATGTTATTTGTTAAAATATTAAGTATTAATACTCAAAGGTTAAAACTTAACCAAAAGAAAACCTAGTGGGATCAAAATAAGACGTTCATAGTTTAAAATGATAATAGTGATCAAAAATAGAACCAACTCAGACTGTATTAAGTGAAATTAATCATCTACCTTGTCAAAGCACGACAAATTCATTCCCAGAGTTAATGATGACCTTTGGACTTGTACTTTGCAGTAAAAAGATTTAGTAGAAAAGTAAAAATTCCTGTTGTAGTCACAATCAAAAAAGGAATAACGGTAAATAACCAAACAAACCTTTTTTTTAGAGATTGAAGAACGAAAACTGTATTGATTCAGTCGCTTTTGTCTTAGACCACACCTGAAGGGTGGCCCGAGGAAATTACAGAAGGAAAACGGCCCTACTTTCAATAAAAATGTCGTCTTTATTTAACAGGGTAGAAGTTATCTCGGCGGCCATCCTTCCGCTAGTTCGACAATGCGCGTCGCGACTCTTGCAATGGCCGGTTTTAAGCGCGCTATTTGGCGTTTAAACATCTTATCCTGCAAATTTTTTAAACGTCTAGGATTTGGTGTACCTACTTGCCATACAAATAATATATTTCAATTTTTTTTTTTAATATCGATATTTTAATTTAAATGTTACAATAAAACTTACAGCTAAACTAATCTGATTACTATACAAATCATGGCCGCGTGCAATGGTGCCTAGAATACTGGCTGCATTTCAGCGTTGGAAGCCAGGCCTTTGTGCAAAAAATGATCCAGCCCTTCTGGAACCAGATAAGTCTCGTAAACCTTGCACATTGACTCCATGACCCCTGGGGTCATGGGGTCTCCACAGCAAACGGAACAAATACGTTACGTAGAGTTACGTGTAACTCTCGATCAGAGAGGCATACTTGCGCAGCTTACAGGATTCAGCCATGTCAGCTGCGGCTCCCGGTCTTGATGCTTTTTTTATTTATTCGATTTATTCGATGACAAACTAGTCCTTGACTGCGATGTCACCTGATGGTAAGTGACGATGCAGTCTAAGATGGTAGCGGGCTAACTTGGAAGGGGTATGGCAGTGAACATTCAACCTATACCCCTAATTTGTTTCTACACGTCATCGTTCCGGAACGCTTAATCGCTTGGCGGCACGTATTTGACGGTAGGGTGGTAGCTAGCCGTGGCCAAAGCCTTCCATGCTGTCTTCCTCATATGACACGGGGCCAATATGTCGACGCACGTACGTTGTACGTGCGTTGCACGTACGTTGCGTCCCACGTTGATATATTAATTTCAATATATATGATATACTTACTATAATTGTTTCATATTATGATATTAAGAGCTTTCTGCTAGTTTTTTAAAGAATTAGTTACAAAGTTACAATTATTTTTTTTAGAATGTGTTAAAATGTATGCACGTAATATTTTTAGCTGCTGAGTTTACGAACTTGGCAAATGAAGGAGGTGCAAAGTCTGCGAAGTTTTTAATGTTTAGGATTTATCTCCCCCAGATGGTTGGAACTTTTCAACTGTTTTTGTTTTCATCAACGCTATTAGCTATGTTATAAAAAAATATATTATTGTGGCACTTGGTACGTTATAAAAAATATATTATTGTGGAAATGTACCTTTATACACATTATATTATAAACATTTGAAATGTGATGAAAATGGCATAGACCATCATAATAATTATTGTGCTAAGGGCTTGTAACTTTGGTTTAAAGCCCGCGTAATCTTTAAGCCTACGAGCTAAGTTTGTAAAAAAGTGGTTACATGTGATAGAAATTTCTGGCTTTAGTATGAATATAATAATTGTTGTTTATAGTAAACCTTTATCTTTACTTATCTTTATTATTGAGTGCCGATTTCACCAACGTCGAGTGACGTTTAACTCAGGAATAAATTGGGCGTTCTGACAGTATTTGTATTGAAAATCTGTCAAACGCTGGAATAAGACTTATTTTACGTTGGTGAAATCGGCCCATAGACAAAATATATATAAAGTGCAAAAAGTATGCAAAGTAAAACCATGGCACAGCCCCGCAAAACTCAAATTATGTTTCCCTGGGCTATGGGAAGTCTTTCGCCCAAATGATAAAATGGATGTTGACAGCGGATCTAAATACTAAAAAGACAATATAACTTATTATTAAAGATACTACAAAATCTCTCACTAGCTAGACAGCTATATGAGCTGTTTTTAATCTGAATCTAGAAAATTCTATCATTTTACAAAAGAACCTAACGTAGGTAATGGTTAGCAGGACACAAATTCATATTTAAAAATAAACTGCTATTCAAAAACTTGTTCATCATTTTAACGTATTTTTGAACATCTAGTTCGGGCAATAAGGGAAGTGGTAATCTCACGAGTGGGTGTGATAATGTTAAAGCAAGGGCCGTGTTGACCCCTTTACCCGCTCTCGGCACCTTCTAGTGGTTCCGGCGTTAACCTCGTGGGTGTAAAGCTCACCCGCTCACCGATACCGTTGCAGAAATCTAATATTATAAATACGAAAGTGTGTTTGTCAACCAAGCAGCAACGGAGTGACGACGAACGAATCGACGTGATTTTTAGGGTTCCGTACCAAAATGGTAAAAATGGAACCCTTATGGTGAGACTTTCTCCGTCCGTCCGTCCGTCCGTCCGGCCGTCAGTCCGTCCGTCTGTCACAGTCGATTATTTCAGTAACTATTAAAGCTATTGACATGAAATTTGGCATGGTTGTGTATAATAGTGGCCCAACATCATTGGAATAAAGAAAAATCGAAAATTATTTTTAGTTTTATTAAAAAAGGGGGAAAATCGGGGGTTTGAAATTTCAAAGTAAGATAACTATACCGAGTGGGGTATCATATGAAAGGCCTTTACTTGTGAATTCTAAAACAATTTTTTATTTATTTCTATATATAATAGTTTTTGATTAATCGGCCAAAATGTCGAAAAAAATACCGTTCCCCCCCCCCCCCCCCCCTTATCTCCGAAGTTTACCAATCGTAAAATCTGAAATAATTATGGTCAATAGAGGTTTATGTATATTTTACAGGAAAAATAAAACCAACGCTCTAACTAGCATAGTTTTTTTTATATTAACAATAAACCTCTACAAACAAAGTTAACGATAAATAAGCAAATTAATATAATATTATCGTTTTACTTTTACTTTTGGAGTACGGAACCCTCGGTGCGCGAGTCCGACTCGCACTTGGCCGGCTTTTTTGCATGGGTATAGTTGAGGACCTGGAGAGTGACATAGGCTACTTTTTATCCCGGAAAATCAAAGAGTTCCCGAGGATTTTAAAAACTAAATCCACGCGGACGAAGTCGTGGGCATCAGCAATAAAAATAAAATGCAATGCAATGTAATGTAATAATAATTATCTTACAGGGTAATCGCATACGATTTCTTGCCGCTCGAGAAACTCTTCAAGTGTAACTGACGCCTTATTAGTTAAATGCATTTAGTCTGCTGTTTACTCAATCCAATATTATTTGTCGACTCATCATTCATTGTGTCCAACCCATCAACGGCTCACTACTGAGCGTAGGTCTCTTCTCAGAGAAGGGTTATAGGCCATAGTCCACCACGCTGACCCAATGCAAATTGGCAGACTTCACACACCTTTGAGAATATTATGAAGAACTCTCAGGTGTGCAGGTTTCCTCACGATATTTTCCTTCAATGTTAAAGCTTGTGATATTTAATTACTTTAACGAAAATAACTTGGACTTCGACCACTGGCTAATAAATTAGCCAGTGGTCGAAGTCCGGGATCGAACCTGCGACCCATCGAAGAGGAGACCGCAGTACTTACCACTAGGCCATCACTGCTTAGCACTTGGGTCAAGATAACTTAACCACAGAGACATGCGCGCCGTCGCAACCCTAGATAAATATCGTAATAACATTGTTAAAACCAGTTTTTTGCTCATAAATCTCCCACTTGCGGGATTAAACGTAACATTTAGTTCTGGTCGTATATTTTGTGAGCAAACGACCCATATAAATTCACTTCCAGGGTTCCACTGCAGGACTGAGTTTTAGTTACACAAATGTACCTCTATTATTATAAGCTAATTAGAGCTGTGTAAATAACAAAACCCAGCTTGTGTCCAATGACTTCCAGTGAATCACTTGAAAATGTCGGTCTGCCTAGTAGGTCTTACAAACGCTACTTTTCTCGGTGTGGGGTTGCAATCACAGCACATTGGGAACCCAAGATTGTGTTTTGTGACACTCCTTGGAGGAGCCATTTGTCTCTCCGTTGAGAAATGCTACGATTAATTATAATATAATAATTATTTATTATATTCTATCGATATATCGATAATACTATAATTACTTATTATATTCAAAAAGAAAAAATTCAAAATGATTTATTTCATGTAGGCTAAATGATGCCCGCGATATCGTCACCGTGGATTAAGGTTTTTTTAACTCCCGCGGGAACTCTGTAATTTTCCGGGATAAAAAGTAGCCTATGTGTTAATCCTGCAGGGTATTCATGAGCTATCTGCAAAATTCATTCCAAAATTCAGCCAAACCGGTTCATGCGTTGTAGCGTGAAAGAGAACAAACATGCATCCATCCATACTCACAAACTTTCATATTTATAATATTAGTAGGATGTAGGCAATCATGTGATATTTATAATGAGGAGATCCGTAGGAGAACCAAAATCACCGATATAGCTCAGCGAGTCGCGAAACTGAAGTGAAAATGGGAGGGCACATAGTTCGAAGAGCTGATGGTCGTTGGGGTCCCAAGGTGCTGGAGTGGCGACCCCGCACCAAACCCCCTAGTCCACTAGGTGGACCGACGTCAAACGAGTCGCAGGGAGCCGCTGGATTCGGGTGGCGCAAGACCGAGTCCTGTGGAAGTCCATGCAAGAGACCTATGTCCCGCAGTGGACGTCTATCGGTTGACAAAGAAGAAGAAGAAGGCAATCATGTGGCTCTTATGACATGTCAAGACTCTAACACCGGTTCGGAATACAGATTCTGCTGAGTAGAGCCGGCAAGAAACTCAACAGTTGCTCTTTTCAAAGCCAGTTCTCTAGAGCTCTATTGCTAGCTTTTAGAGCTTTAAGGTAGTTTAATCAGTTTGTTTGTATGAATTGTGGGTTATGGCCACTACACGTTGTCTGCACGTTTTAGCACAGTACTTTGTCTGATGAGCTGCTTTCAGCCGAAGGTAATTAATTGTCGGGTTAAGTAGACCTTAAAGCGCTTCTTGGTAGCTAGCCAGCCGCTCAAGTGTGCTACGTTTAATTTTAGAGAAAAATTGTTATAAGTATATAGATTTTGTACCAAAATGCCCTAGGGCGAATCGACCTAGTTAAGGCAGAATTACCTATTTACTCGTGAACTTTATGAACGAGCTTGTCTATAAAGTGAGCAGTAAACTTGCGATTTATACATAAGTCTCAGTTTTTAAGCGACTTCAAAAAATTCTCAATTCAACAAGTAGTTTTTAGGGTTCCGTACCCAAAGGGACCCTATTACTAAGCCTACGCTGTCCGTCCGTCCGTCTGTCAGCGGGCTGTATCTCGTAAACCGTAATAGATAGACAGGTGAAATTTTCACATATTATGTATTTCTATTGCCGCTATAACAACAAATAATAAAAATTAAATTAAATTAAAAAAATTAAATTAAAATATTTCCATGGGTACATGGAAATATTTTTATTTAATTTTTTTTAACGGAACCCTAAAAGAGCCAGGCCCGACTCGCACTTGGCCGATTTTTTTGTTATATTTTTTGTAATGTTACTCCATAAATCTGTCAAATCTGCACTGATTTCAATTTTTTTTTGAAATGGGAAAAAGATACACCTTCAGATTGGTCCCATTTAAATTTGGTAAAGCAAATAACTTTTCTTTCAAGACTTTTTTAAAATTCTTAAAAAAAAATTGGTTGTTGGCTTGTTTGGTTTGGTTGTTATTATTATTACTACTAGCTGATGCCCGCGACTTCGTCCGCATGTATTTAGTTTTTAAAAATCCCTCGGGAACTCTTTCATCATCCAAGATAAATAGTACCTCCCGGTCTGAGGAACCACTACTACATCCATTACTATACCCATGCAAAAAATCGCATCAATCCGCTGTTCTGTTGCGACGTGATTGAAGGACAAACCAAAAACAAACACACTTTTGCATTTATAATATCAGTAATGCTTTATTATAACACTTTTTATAATTGTCAATTTTTTTACCATACTTAACCAAAGACAAAATTACGTTTAGCTGTCATTTACGTTTTGTTATTCCACTGTCATTTGCGTTTTGTTATTCCATGTCAGATGCGTTTTTCTTATACCACGTTTTATAGTGACATGACGGAAACGCGGTCGAACGGGATAAAAAGTATCCTATGTCCGTCTCCTGGTTCTAAGCTCCCTCTCCACCAATTTTCAGCCAAATCGGTTCATCCGTTCTTGAGTTATAAATAGTGTAACTAACACCACTTTCTTTTATATATATATATAAGATTTTACAATTATTAACCTTGTATAAAAATTCTTTTTAAAAACCGGCTTCAAACGCCACTACAAAATATTGTAATATAATTTTAGTTTGGGCTAGCTCGCGCATCGGTTTCGTCGTTTCTATTTAGGCCCACCCGACTTCAACGTGTGAAGAAATAGTAGGTATACAAAGAAAGTGAAAATGTTGATAGGTTTATTTAAAAAACAAAGTACATCTCCTCCAGCCGCGGTAAACTGTGTCATCGGGCTAAGTGACGGCCTCAGGGCGCTTCTTAAGGAATAAGCCGGTTATTTTTAAAGAGCACTACATCTTGACTACATTTAATTAAAAAAAAATATGTAACGTGACATTTTTCTCTTTTTCTCTAGCATTTTTAAGTCAGTACCTAGTATAGTAAAGGTAAAGAATTATTTTAAAAATAATACTTCGACCGCGTGGAGTAAGGTTTTCTAAAATTCCTTCGAAAAAGTCCTCCCATCGGGTAACTATACCCATGCAACAAGTGTAATTGAAAATTTAAGACACCACCGACATGAGAATCTATGGCTGTCGAAGTTATCAATTAATTGCCATTTAACGATTATATTAGCACGCGTGAAGCGAGTCACTTAATCGAGTAATCATACGCCAAAATGCCTTACATCATTTTGGAAAAGAGCTGATACTCTTACACTGCTGGATCGATATTAACCAAACATAGCTAAGATCCACCGCAAGGAAACTGGCTTTGAAATGAAAAAACCGTCTAAATCGGTCCATCCGTTTGAGAGCTACGATGTCAAAGACAGACACACACACACACACACACACACACACACACACACACACACACACACACACACACACACACACACACACACACACACACACACACACACACACACACACACACACACTAACACTAACACACACACACAGACAGACAGACAGACATCGACGTCAAACTTATAACACCCCTCTTTTTGCGTCGGGGGTTAAAAAATAACGTCGATCGTCGATTGAAGTCCCTGCAATTGGTCTATGTCAAGCTGTATAAGTCTTTCAAATGACGACGACCATAATGTCAACGATGTCCACCTGTCCTGGAGAATTTACGTGCTCTACTTAGCATGAAGGATAAGTGAAGGACGTCTTATTTAAATTAAATTCGAACCTCTGAATGCACACATATTTTGCAACAAGGGCTATGAAACTTTTACCTAAGAAACAACACAGTTACTGACTGACTGATTAACATAGTAGGCACAACCCACGAAGGTGGACCTACAGATTCAAAATTTTAAGTGAATTTTACCCCTAATGTACCTATCAGACAATCATTTTTATTCAATATACACCCATTCAATTCTTACGAATCTCTCAAGATACACTATAAAAGATTGATAACGCCTCAAGGCAAGTGCACAACAATTGTAAAGGTGAGCACTCAACGTTATCAGTAAACACGAAATATTATTCTTCATAAAGCTGTGTAATAAAAGTGGAGTAGATTTTTATAGGATTGCAATAAAAGAGCGGTTTATGCGAGAGAAGAGGCAGCATGGGAACATTCAGTTTGAACCTAACAACCTGTTTGGTGGCACAGTGCCTCTGTAGTTCTAGGTTCAAGCTACGTTTAGGTCAGTTAAAATTTATTTTCTCTAAACTGATCTATGTCTACTGATAGAAGATTTAAAACACTGTTTTTCTTTATTAATCGATATACATACTTCCACTGCCGAACTAAAGTCTAAATGGACTTCTACATGTCTCGGTCTTGCGTCGCTTGTATCTAGCGCCTCCCTACAATTTGTCTGACCAACACTGTCCTCTCTAGTGTGGGTTCGCTACTCCAGCACCTTGGGACCCAACGACCAATTGGTTCTTCGAACTATGTATTAAATAAATGCGTGAGTGTTGTGAAAAACTCGCTTAGAATGAAGTTTTTAATAAATTATAATAATGGTACTCAAACAATATTATAAAAATATTATCTTCTAATCATTTAAATAAATAAAAACATTATCTTTTAGAATCAACGTCATCTCTCGCTACACGTTAGAACTATCTCGTAATAAATAAGCGCGCACCTATGACATAATATTATTATGAAAATATTATCTTCTAATAATGAAAACATTACGTTTTAGAATCAACGCCATCTCTCGCCACATATTGTTTGAAAGGGGGTCGTGACGGAAAATTCTTACATTTCGCCTAGCCGCCATCCGCCAAGTCCGTACCATGCGATAAGGACCTTCGTTTCAAAAAAATTAAGAGGAAGTTATCAGAAGGAAGATAAGTTAGATAAGATTATCGTCGAGGGTAAGAAATTAAAAAGTAAAGAAGTCTTGAGACGCGTCTCTCACAATATTTATGTTATCAATAGAATGATGCACGTGGTTTTCCCTCAAAGTCGTCCCTTTAGCACTCTTGTGCCACTGGTTAAGGACAGCCTTATACTTTTTTTGAACGTAAGTTCCTTATCGCGCGGTACGGAAGGGGGCTAGACGGAAAAAATTAAGGAACCGACACTCGACATATTTTTGAAACCGACACTTTTTTGTTGAATGTGAATTTTGCATTGTGTTCGGTATTTTCGCGATACAACATTAGGTCTCCGTAGCCTAGTGGCTCCGGCAGTCGCCTAAAAGTTCAACGTCGATGGTTCGAATCCCAGCTCGACAGACTGAATTTTCTATTTTCAAATTCGGTCTGTCGAGCTGGGATTCGAACCATCGACGTTGAACTTTTAGGCGACAGCCGGAGCCACTAGGCTACAGAGACTCAATGTTGTACCGCGAAAATACCGAACACAATGTAATCGAAAGGAACTACGTTCCATCCGGGTGTCCCTTGACACCTCTCAAGTTTTTTTTTTAAATTACTACATATTTTCTTTGTTTCTTTAGCGCCCTTAAGCGTTGACGGTTTATTTGGGCGCTCCACATTTCTCTATAAACTATAGTGTATACTGTGATTGTACTGTGCATTGACCAGTGATATCGCCATGAACTAATCTGTCATCTCCAAGCAAACAACAAAAATTAGGTATTCAGTCAACCATAAAATTTTAAATTACAACACCACTTATTCGAAGCAATAACTGTTTTTGAACAAGCGATCATAAAGCCAGTGGGAGTGGGGGTTGAAGCGATACCCCCCCCCCCCCCCCTCTCCCCCCCCACAATAACAACAACTTACGCCGATGTTTATACTCCTCTTCCTACAGATAAGAGACCATTGAAATTCTGCGTCAATACAATCTTTTCCGACGTAAAAATCGTTATTCTCAACTCTTGCCAGTTGACAACTTTTTACTGCAGTAATCTGATTTTAGCAGGATGAACATAATAATAAACACTAGCTGATGCCCGCGACTTCGTCCGCGTGGATTTGGTTTTGAAAATCCCGCGGGAACTCATTGATTTTCCGGGATGCCTATGTCACCCTCCAGGTTCTGAACTATACCTATCCAAAAAATCACGTCAATCCGTAGCTTTGTTGCAGAGTGATTGACGGACAAACCAACAAATAAACACACTATTTATAATATGTATTAGTAAAAAAAACTAATACTACGATAGTAAAGGCAATTTGATTAAATTTTAGAACACAAAAGCTACTAATATGATAATTGGATATATTTCCTTGGGCAGTTTTTTTGTAGAAAATAATGAGTACTTTAATTATGTAGTACATGATTTTTATGTATCATCAATAGTTTTCTTAGCACACGCCAAATAATGCATTTTATACGCAAAATTTTGCTACTTTGGGTTGCATTATTGCAGTTTACTTAAGGATCTTTAATGTTTTTGAAAATAAATTATTACCTATGTTACTTCCTGATAAATAGGTTTTCTATTGGTGAAAAAATAGTTAAAATCGGTCCAGCAGTTACAGAGCCTATTCGGTACAACCAAATAAACAAAAAAAACAAACAAACAAAAGAATATTTCCTCTTTATAATATTAGTATAGAAGTATAGATAACACTTTATAATCTGGGCCCAGAATTTAAATTTTAATCTAGTAGGTTATAATTATATAGTTCTAAACTAGGTACCAAATTCACTATTGCCGAGTAACATAATTTAACAGTAGAATAGGTTATTTGACAGTCAGTTTTGGTTCCTATGGAAAATCTCCCAAAACTTCTTTATTCGTCGGTTAAAAGTTACTCTACGATGGTGAAATTGGTACTAAAAATGAAATCAAATAAGTTAATTATGAGCAATTTTTATAATCAATAACTCCTATGCTATAACGCGGCTAAGCGGACACACAATGCTTCCGAGTATTCTCTGAATATATTACTGATCAGGAAGCCAGTTTTCCGAACCAGCTATAGAGTCTTGACTTGTAATATTCTTGAAGTAACTAAGTTCTGCCATGAATATTGAAATTTTTGGTTGAAATTTTTTTTAAAAAAACTGACTTCAAACTCCCGCGCCACTATACAAAGTATATAATTTATTGTTGATATTTTAAAAACCGCTCTACCGATTTCGATAAAATTTATCTGGGACCACCTGGAGAGTATACCCTTTCAAACAAAAAAAGAATTTTCCAAATCAGTTCAGGCGTCTTCAAGTATTACTTGAAGAGGGGATACATAAAAAAAAAAGATTCCGACGAATTGATAACCTCCTCCTTTTTTGAAGTCGGTTAAAAATAGCATTGACCTAAGAGCAAAAGGTCATGATTAAAATATTTAGAAGCTTCAATAGCCTAACGGTTCAAGGTGCAGACTGAAAACCAAAAGATAGACGGTTCAAATCCTATACCCATTGCAGGACTGTCGTACCTACATCTACAAACGTTACGCGTAGTTGGAGGGGAAAGCGGATTACTTATCATGTTCTGCATTTTAATATACTTTTTTCAAAATGGGTTAGGATCTTTATAGGTTAAAGGGTGGGATAGGGGTACTTTGTCAGAAAATAATTTCGCCTACATATTATAGAGCAATTCGAACATAATATAACTCAATATCAGCCAAATTGGCGCTTAATATTTTTTCCTTTCAAGCATCGATATCTATGAATTTGAAGAAGGAAAATAACCGGCCAAGCGCGAGTCAGACTCGCGCACCAAGGTTTCCGTACTCTAGAAGTAAAAGTAAAACGATAATATTATATTAATTTGCTTATTTTATTTAATTTTTATTTAAGTTTTAATTTTAGAATAAATTTAATTTTAATCGACCGAGCGAAGCGAAAGTCTTTGAGTCTACTTGAGTGAATTTGCACTTGTCCGTCCGTTCGTCCGTCCGTCCGTCCGTCTGTCAGAGCCTTATAACTTCTGAATTACTGAACGTAATTACTTCAATTTTAGATATAATATGTAAACCGATGGCCTCCAGCCGAAAATGGCTTAAAAAGTTATAAAAATCTTTATTTCAGGGGGGCTCTCATAGAAGCGAATGCGAAGAAAAAAAAATTTTTGCTTTTCATAGGGTTACAGTACGTCATTTTAAAGATAATTTGGAACAGAGTACAAAAGTATTTTTTTTTTATTTTTTTCCTAAAATTGACGAAATGGGGGGCTTTCAAAGTGGAGATTATATTTGACCTCACAACGGAATAACCATTGAAAGCTGGGGCTTGAAAGTTTTATAATTTTAGCGTAATATCATGTACTTGAACAACAAATACTAAAATTAGATAAATGTAATAAGGAAACTAAATTATTTAACTTTTAATGAGCAGCAACAACAGAACTTCACAATGATGTCAATAGATGGCGCTCTCATATAGCAAATGCAGCTATATGTAACATATTATATTCAATTAAAATTATTATTTAGTCATTTAGCAAACATCAATAAAACTTCACGTTGCAGTTTGTTTTTACATGTTTTCTGATCGTGTCGATAGTTGACGCTGTGTACAAGTAATTTAATTTGAATGTTCCAAAAAACTATACTTATGTTTGATTGAGGCCTTGAGGATTTCACTATAACAGTTCCCTAACCTTTACGGGCTACATATGTTAAGTTAGTTGACACTTTCTGTCAACTTTGTTATTACAAACCTCTACGGGACAACTAAAGGTGAAAATGACATTGGGATGTTAGGATTGTATTTAGGGGCTACCTACGTAAAGAGACTTCTACAAAGGAGATGATTTAGGTATGGTTGGTGAAAACGGGCATAATAATAATGTCAATTTTGATCGTCATGTATCTATTGAATGTATAAGTACCTAATCATGGGAAACCGTTACCGCGAGGTCTCAGTTCGGGGCGAACCACTAGTGTAGTAGGTAGTTTTAATTTTAGAGTAAATTTAGGTTTAATGTAGTATACTGTATAAAGTCAAATTGTCATAATAAATTAATAATTATTTTTTCATTTGCTTATATATTCTTAATATATATAAATTACGTGTCACGTTGTTTGTCCGCGATGGACTCCTAAACTACTTAACCGATTTTTATCAAACTTCGTAACTATCTGTAATTTGGTCCAACTTAAAAGATAGGATAGTTTTTTTGGATTGGGATAGTTTATTTGTTTTATTTATATAGATAAGTTGGCGGTACGAAGTTCGCTGGGTCAGCTAGTATAATATATAATATATAAGCACGATAACGATATATCGTTAACTTTGTTTGTGGAGGTTTATTGTTAATATAAAAAAAAACCGGCCAGGTGCGTGTCGGGCCACGCGCAGTGTAGGGTTCCGTAGCTGAAAGTCTCAAATATTATTGCTGACCTAGGATAGTGCTTTTGTTTTATTTATGAATATTGAATAAATTTTGAGTTCCATGGTTTAAATACTATATATTCTATAATATTCTACAAAATATGCAACTTACACTACATGTAATACCTAACTTAGAAAAAACAGATATAACTCCTTAACTAATGAACCCTACTTAGCCGTGATAGTTTTCCTTTAAAATTCATTATATATACTACTGCTGTGCATTTTTTTTTGTATCCTATATATAACCATTTAGCTGGCAGAGGGGGGGGGGGACACTTGACTCTAATAAAATTTAGCACTTTAAAATATCATATTTCACAAACGGATCCCTACATTGAAAAATGGTATTCCCACATCCACAATATTTTTGAAAGACGTATTCAACGACACCCCACACTATGGGATAGACGAGAAAAAAAAAATCATCCCCACTTTACATGTAGGGGAGGTACCCTAAAAAAATATTTTTCACAATTTTAATTCACGACTTTGTCGGCGTGATTGATATTTATACCCTTGTCAAATTACAGATTTCTAGTACCAATAGTCTCTGAGCTAAACCGCGGACGGACAGACGGACAGACGGACGGACATGGCGAAACTATAAGGGTTCCTTGTTTACTACGGAACCCTAAAAAACTATGCTAGTTAGAGCGTTGGTTTTATTTTTATTGTAAAATATACATAAACCTCTATTGATCATAATTATTTCTGATTTCTCGATTGGTAAAAATCGGAAATAAAGGAGGGGGGGAACGGTATTTTTTCGGCATTTTGCCCGATTAATCAAAAACAGTTACATATAAAAATAAATAAAAATCTGTTTTAGAATGTACAGGTCAGGCCTTTCTTAAGATACCCCACTCGGTATAGTTATCTTACTTTGAAATTTCAAACCCCCGATTTTCCCCCTTTTTTAATTAAATTAAAATAATTTTCGCGTTGGTTGTATTTTTTCTGTAAAAAATATGTACCTCTATTGACCATAATAGGGTATTTTATTCCTAGTGAGAAATAATCTAACAATATAAAAATAAGATAGTTTAGGCAATAAGGAATCGGGAAGTGCAAATTTCAGTTCACAAAATTATAAAATAAATTTTATATTTAATTTCAAAGTTTTCACTTTTTTTTCTATGCTACAAATATGCGAAACGCATCGAAACGTCAAACAGTATCCGCCATTACACTACGTCAAAAATACTGACATTTGACGTAGGTAATGGCGGGTCTATATAGTTCATCCGCTCAAATAGTTTGTAGTACAAATACACGGTATTTTAGAAACTATTTTTATTATAATTACATTATTTAATCATTTAGTACCATCATTTATTTACTTTTTTTAGATGAATGAAAAATACAAAATCAAAATACTGATAGTATTAGATCTGAATCATCACTTTATATACATATACTATCATCATAATACAACACGCTAACATTTAGAGTGACGCACTAAAGTACACAGTGGGTCACATAATTCGCGCCGCCTTCGGCATGTACCGGCGCGGCGGTCGCTATGTGTCGGCCTCGGCTTTACAAAGGGCGCCAACCATTTGAGCGAACGAATTTACTGCCCTTACGACGTCACCACATCGTCTGACGTGACTTGACGTGAGGCGTCTAGCGATCACGCGCGGAAATTTAAAAGGCAAACTTTAAATGCATTTTTTTGGTACTTATCGATTGAATAAAATTTTAGTAAATTTTCTAGTAGTTTATTATCACCTTAGAATCAAATTTAGATACTTTTCAAAAAAGACTAAAATACCCTATTATTTCTGATTTTTATATTGGTAAACTTCGGAGATAAGGGGAAGGGGGAACGGTATTTTTTTCGACGTTTTGCCTGATTATTCAAAAACTATTATATTTAAGAATAAATAAAATCTGTTTTAAAATGTACAGGTTAAGGCCTTTTGTAGGATACCCCACTCGGTATAGTTATATTACTTTGAAATTTCAAACTCCCGATTTTCCCTTTTTAGGGTTCCGTACCCAAAGGGTACCAACGGGACCCTATTACTAAGCCTACGCTGTCCGTCCGTCCGTCTGTCCGTCCTTCCGTCCGTCCGTCCGTCTGTCAGCGGGCTGTATCTCGTAAACCGTAATAGATAGACAGATGAAATTTTCACATAATATTATGTATTTCTATTGCCGCTATAACAACAAATAATAAAAATTAAATTAAATTAAAAAAATTAAATTAAAATATTTCCATGGGTACATGGAAATATTTTTATTTAATATTTTTTAACGGAACCCTAAAAGAGCGAGGCCCGACTCGCACTTGGCCGATTTTTTTTTTTAATTAATTAATTAAAAATGGGGAAAATCGGGAAATAATATTAAATAATCGACGGACGGAGAAAGTCTCACCAAAAGGGTTCCATTTTTACCATTTTGGTACGGAACCCTAATAAAAACGAAATTATATTTCTCATTTTCCCATTTTCAGTATTTTGTTGGTTAGAAAAATGCTTTGAGCGGCACATTTTATTTAATTAGCCAACATCATCCGTGTTTTTGCACTAAAATTAAATGAAGTGCACTTGAAGAATATCTGGACTATTCCCCAAGAAGCGCGGTGAGGTCGTAACTTAACCCGATGACACAGTTTGCCTCGGGTCAGGAAATTCACTTCATTTTTAAAAATCAGCAATTTTGCTTTTGCGTGTTCTTAGTTTCTCACCTATGAAATCTGAAATATTTTGCAACTAGCTTTAGCGCGCGTTAGGTTTTTGAAAATCCCACGGGAACCCTCTGTTTTTCCGGGATGAAAGATACCAAGAAAAATAAACAAAAAAGCAAATTTATAATACTTATCATTAACATTGACTTAATAATATAAATACAGGGACGAGCCCTTGCAAATTAGGTAAATGGCATCAACTCGTTGATGCCTAAACTTCTTAAAATCACCGACTTGCCTAGGAATATTTAATTGTTTCTAGGAGGTATAATGGTTGTCATTTAATTGTTAGTGGAATCCTTTGGTAGAACCCATAAACATAGTATTCCTTATTATTGATAAAATATTTATGGTAAAACCGTGAACATTTTTGTTCACATGACCTTTTCTTAAGCTATTTACTTCTATCATTAGTAAGACTTTTAACCGACTTCAAAAAAGGAGGAGGTTCTCAATTCGTTTTTTTATGTATGTTAACTGAATACTCGAAGACTCCTGAAACGATTTGGAAAAGTCTTTTTTGTTTCAAAGGATATACTTTCCACGTGGTCCCATTTAAATATCAAAATCGGTTGAGCAGTTTTTAAAAAATCAACAATAAATTATATACTTTGTAGTGGCGCGGGCGTTTGAAGTCGGTTTTTTATATAAAATTGTTTTAGAGTGTATTTGTTCAGAGATGGAATTAGCAGTTCTCGATCTTAGTCAGGAAAAAAGTGACGCGAACTCCATGCAAATCACCGAATTGGAGTTGAAATCTTCCGACACACACCGACGGGGCATGAATAATTAAAAAGTCGAGGGAAAAATTGATAGCAATACGCGGCCAATCCCAATATTGAAGACGTGACTTGTTACCCCAAACTGTTACTTTATACCTCTTTTTACTGAGTTATTTAAGAGCCAGAATCCCTGGGCGCCGGCCGAAGCCGATCTGTGAACGTAAATTGATCTAGCTTTCAATTTTTTTTTGGAACGAAGTTCGCGCGTTGCGAAAGGGGGCTAGACGGAAATTAAGACCAAAAGTTGTACCGACACTCGACACTTTTTGATGGCCTAAAAAATATCTTATATAATAATTTCAACAAGTTGTGCATCGCTCCCGTGGCTAAATTGGCCCGCGCGCGGCCGCCAACCGAAAGACTGGTGGTTCGAGCCCACCCGGGGGCGCGCAATCCTATTTTCATTTTTTATCTTATAAATTTATTTTAATTTTAATATTTTATAAAATCGATATTTAGGCTTCCCTGGGGTCATTTTGATTTTTATCGATAAAAAAACCATGATAAAAAATGTATAAGTACCCGAATAATTATTTTTTCTTTATACCTCGAATAGAACTTGAAATTAATATTTTTATAATATCGTTCCTATTGTTGGACATAGACTCAGAAGCGGAACTTATCGCTCAAAACTAATCACGCCTTAAGAGAATACATCTCTTAAAACGCTAAACCCTACCTATAGCCGTCTCCACCATCCCCAATAACGGCCCCTTTCCACTCAGCTAAACCACAGCACGACAGACAAACCACCGTCTGAACGTGAGGGTAATTATCAAAATGCACAAAGCAACCAATGGACAATTAACATCAAAGTATTAATTAATCAATTATACTAAACTAAGCGTACAGGCAATATTTATTCGATAAGGGTGCGATTGCTATCGGAATCCCTCAATCAAATACTAAACGACCTAGACACGAAAGCATCTACTAGTCGGATGAGTCTCTGGGCAGAGACTGAATTCGTATCGTCAAAACAGCCGTTTTATACTAATATTTCAAGATGGCGCGCCCGCGCTGTCAAAGTCAAATGTCGTCAATATACGTCATGAAACGTATATTGACAAAGGTATGTTGACACTGTTACACTTATTGTTTCATGAGGTATACTGAAAAACACCAATAATATTTTTAAATTGCTAACAGTCGGCCTTTCCTGACCGTATTCACGTCTCGTGAAATAACATAGTAGCCGTTTACAATGTAAGATTACTTATACTCTAACAGAATTTATTAAATCTCAATTATTTAAAAAAAAACACTGATGATGATGATGATGATGATGATGAATTATTTAACTGCTCTCCTAATGCTTACAATAAGTCAGTTGAGTGACCCCTTCTTGTTCACATCAACTAAACCATTACTTGAGTGACCCCTTCATGTTCACAACAAGTAAGATGAAACTTGAGTTATTGTTAAAGTGACCCCTTCATGTTCACTTCACCTAAAACATTACTTGAGTGACCCCTTCATGTTCACAACAAGTAAGATGAAACTTGAGTTATTGTTAAAGTGACCCCCTCATGTTCACTTCAACTAAAACATTACTTGAGTGACCCCTTCATGTTCACAACAAGTAAGATGAAACTTGAGTTATTGTTAAAGTGACCCCTTCATGTTCACTTCACCTAAAACATTACTTGAGTGACCCCTTCATGTTCACAACAAGTAAGATGAAACTTGAGTTATTGTTAAAGTGACCCCTTCATGTTCACTTCACCTAAAACATTACTTGAGTGACCCCTTCATGTTCACAACAAGTAAGATGAAACTTGAGTTATTGTTAAAGTGACACCTTCATGTTCACTTCAACTAATAATTAATAGATTATTCCAGATTAATCAACCACTTAGCTCAAATTGTATCTATTATTCCAATTTAAGTATAACCTTTAAATTCCAACGGAAACCAACTTCGTCGATATGATACTTTCAGTAATTCATTATCTGTTATTTGGGCGTAGTCCTTAACCAGGATGACGATAAAACTATCTCCCCGGCAATCCCACTTCTGATCTGTTGGACATAGACTCAGAAGCGGAACTTATCGCTCAAAACTAATCACGCCTTAAGAGAATACATCTCTTAAAACGCTAAACCCTACCTATAGCCGTCTCCACCATCCCCAATAACGGCCCCTTTCCACTCAGCTAAACCACAGCACGACAGACAAACCACCGTCTGAACGTGAGGGTAATTATCAAAATGCACAAATCAACCAATGGACAATTAACATCAAAGTATTAATTAATCAATTATACTAAACTAAGCGTACAGGCAATATTTATTCGATAAGGGTGCGATTGCTATCGGAATCCCTCAATCAAATACTAAACGACCTAGACACGAAAGCATCTACTAGTCGGATGAGTCTCTGGGCAGAGACTGAATTCGTATCGTCAAAACAGCCGTTTTATACTAATATTTCAAGATGGCGCGCCCGCGCTGTCAAAGTCAAATGTCGTCAATATACGTCATGAAACGTATATTGACAAAGGTATGTTGACACTGTTACACTTATTGTTTCATGAGGTATACTGAAAAACACCAATAATATTTTTAAATTGCTAACAGTTTGGTGTCCCACGACACCACACGACTTTTTTGTATAAAATTATCCTGCACGGTTGCTGAATAGAGTGAGTGAGGTAGACGGCTACTACGGATATACGGTTGTAATTCAGTCACATATTATTGTTCTGAAAGTCCTTATTAATTGAACTCTGACGCAAAAAGAGGGGTGTTATCTATCTAATACCTTAAACGAGCAATTCTTGTATATATATACACACATCAAAAGTGTCTAGGGATCAACATATATTTTTGCAATAACTTTTCTCCTGATTGATATTAATTAAAATTTTCTTTAAGGATTCATCAAATAAAGTGTTTTCGTTTGTCACAGTAACGATAAACCAAGTCACCTTTGCATTAATAAAGAAATTTGCCATTTTCCTAATAAAGGGATTTTTGACATTTGAACCACTAACATTAAAGTTCGAAAAAAAGACTGAAATAACAGTTTTCTTTAAAATTTTATTGGGCAACTTAAACAATTAATAATCCGTGTTTCTACCGCGAACACTAACAACACAAGAACATCGGTTTGGCATACTCAAAATGAGTTCATCCAAATCACGCTGTGGAATGGCCGCCCATGTTCTTTGCAACAACAAAAAAAGGTCTTCTTGCCACTGGATACCCTCCATATTCGGCAGAGCTCTTCTCTGTAGCATATCCCATGCATGCTCAATCGGGTTCAAGTCTGGCGACTGAGCAGGCCAGGGCAGGACATTGATGTTAGCTGCGGCGAGAGTCTGTCTTACAACTCTTGCGGTGTGCGGTCGTGCATTATCATGCATTAACTGAAATAAGGGACCGATTTGCACTTGTAGAGGAACGATGACGTCTGATACAATCGTCTCAGCATAAATTTGAGCGTTGAGGTTGCCTCTGATCCAAATCAACTCAGTTCTTCCGCCGATCCAAATACCCGCCCATACCATGATGGTTCCACCACTATAAGGATGGACTTCCTGGCAGGATTTTAATCGCTGTTGGCGTCCAGGGGTTCTCCAGTGTCGTATACGTCTTGTATCCGGTCTCATACCAAAACGAGACTCATCAGAAAAGCACACGAAACGCCATTGTTCTTCTGCCCAATTTCTGTGTTCAAGAGCCCATTGATATCGAATCCTACGATTGAGCATTGCTATAGGCGGTACCCGTAGCGGTCTTCGGGAATGAAGGTTCACTTCATGCAAGCGGTTTCTGACTGTTTGGTCGCTAATTAAGTTCCCTGAAGAGTGATGAAGCCTCACGGCTAACATCATGGCGGTTATTGTTGGAGCTCTTCGAGTTAAGATTTGAATGTATCGGTCTTGTCTCCGTGTGGTGCAGCGATACCGTCCTCCATGGCGCTCAGCCACGGTACCAGTGCTTCGGTAACGTGTCCAAAGTCGACTGATAGCACTGTGACTTGTATTCAGAGCTAAAGCCACAGTACGTTGCCGGGAACCAGCTTCTATCATTCCCACGGCTCTGAGCATTTCTTCCCTGCTTAAATGACGTCGCCGCTCCATAATAACGTTGGTTTTAATCAGTAGTAGGGAAACAGTAGCACTAATAATGTCTTCAATGCGTTGTATGTTTTTATAGGGAAAATATTGACAGCTGATTTTCATCTTTTACTCGAATTTGATTGACAGTTCCTGATTCAAATTATGAAATGCACCAAAAAGGATCTATATAAATTTATAAAATCATAAATTTATTACAAAGCCACATCTCAATCTCTTAGAAATCCGCATAAAAATGCTTGATCCCTAGACACTTTTGATGTGTGTAGTATGCACGGTGTTTCGGGGGCGATAAATCTGTCTAGCTAGGTTTCATTTTTAGAAAAGGTCGTTTTATCCGTGTTTTCAGGCAATGAAAGACCCCTTACAATATCATTAGAATACGAAGGTAAATTTCGCCATCATCTTTAAAGTTCCTATAGCTCGGGAAATCGGGCGGTACCGAAACCAGATTACCCCAGTTCGAGTCCAGATGTTTATATTTTCCCCTATGAATTTGATTATTGTTATTATTTTTTTGTTTTTAATACATAATTTTCAAAAAACACGATTTACTTACCAAAAAAAACCGAGCAAAGCTAGGTCACCCAGATATTAAGCTTAACGTGTGTATCTGTGTGTCTGTCTGATACCTCCCCAACTAGCAATAAATTCATATAAATCTAGAGTTATACAACACAAGCTAATGCCCGCGACTTCGTCCGCGTGGATTTAGTTTTTAAAATCCCTCGGGAAGTCAATGACCGATGATGTAATCGATTCAGCATTTTAATAAATGGTCATCGTCGCGACCACTATGTAACGATTAAACGACAATAATCGATTTGTTACTTGGGTAACAGCAGCCTTCCGCTATGAACTGATTTTGATGCGTTTTGTAAACGTTCTGATGAGTATTACACGACAACGATTTGTTAGTTGGGTCAGAGCAGCCTCCCCGATGGACCGATTTTGATGCGTTTTGTTAGTTGGGTCAGAGCAGCCTCCCCGATGGACCGATTTTGATGCGTTTTGTAAACGTTCTGATGAGTATTACACGACAATGATTTGTTAGTTGGGTCACAGCAGCCTCCCCAATGGACTGATTTTGATGCGTTTTTTTCTGTTTGAAAGCTAATTTAATCGAGGCGGATCTTAGCTATAATTTTATGAAGATTCTGCTCAGGCGTTTGAAGATCGTAAGCTCATTTTCTACTTAATTATCTTACAAGTTATATGGTCTTACAAGTTTTCACTGGTGCTATTAATTGTTTGGTGTACTGTTACTTCGGATTATTTCCAAGGCATGGTAACCTTGAGCTGATGCTGCAACATCAATTTGTCTGTCTGATACCCAACTCCTCAGCAACTTACAGCAGATATAGTGTGTTTGGGTTCATTAGAATGGTCTCAATGAAATCGTGTTAGATAGATGATGATGATCGAGGATAGAGGAGAAAGATCTGACGATGGAGCAGACAACTAGGTAACAGGATATCAGGTTTATCGTACATAGTCTGTGTACATAGTGCCATAGATTCACAGGTCGGGGGTGTTTTAAAATTTTAATTTACACTTGTTTTATGTTATACATGTGAAAATGTGTTTGTTTATTGGTGTTTCCTTCAATTACTCAGGAACGGAGTAACGGATCAACTGATTTTTGAGTATAGGTAGTTGAGGACTTGGAAAGTAAGGTAAACTACATTTTATCCCGGAAAACGAGGTTTCAATGGTGTTTTTAAACCTAACTCCACGCGGATTAAAGAGTGGGCAATAGCTAGGATTACATAAACGTTTCTTTATAATGCTGGCCATACACGATCAAGTTTAACGTCAAGTTTGCAGCGGACTTGAAGCGGCTTCCAGAAGCATGTCAATTTCTAAACATATTTATTGCTCACAAACCCACAAAGTTTAATCAAAAGAACTAATTTAAATTATTTGCGTCCAACTGAGGATCTTATCCTTTTTTCTTCTTCTTTTCTCGGTTTGTGGCTAATCCTTTAGCTTAGCTTTTTAGTAGTTAATCCTTTTTGAAGACAAGTAATTTATAGCCTATTTCAAAGGTAAAAAAATATACTACGCAGAAGTCTGACGAACCCTCTGCTGGCATTTTATTATTCATAGAGTCAGTTGAGCGCGTTTATAATGTACAGCGCAGTCGGTCAAACATAAATCACAAGAGCTCGTGCGGCGGGTTCCGTGGGCAAATACTCGTAAAAATTTCATAATATGCGAGCTGACTTAACCCTGACGTGATCACGAGCTGGCGTGACTGCATTTGTACACGACTGACCAAACAAAGGAGTGTAATGTTTTTTTTTTCGATGACAAGATAGTCCCTGACTGCGATCTCACTTGATGGTACGTGACGATGCAGTCTGAGATGGTAGCGGGCTAACTTGTAAGAGGTATGGCAGTGAACATTCACAACCCATAACCCTAATCGGTTTCTACACGCCATCGTGCCGGAACGCTAAATCGCTTGGCGGTACGTTTTTGACGGTAGGATGGTAACTAGCCACAGCCCAAGCCTCCCACCAGACCAAACCAGAGACAATTCGGAAATTATAAATTCCTAAATTGACCCCGAGGGAATCGAACCCAAGACCTCCCAGTTATGAGACCACAGCGCTCACCACTGCGCCAGGGAGGTCGACAAAGGTCGAGGTGTTTTCAGGGTTAATGCATGTAAGTATGTGAGTTCCTTTACACCGCCATAACTTCTAAAAGCCTGAATAGATTTAGACGCAAGGGATATCGTTAGAATGCTTACCTACATTTTCCCGAGTGACACTGACTGCAATATTTAAATATTATTTATTACTAGCTGAGACGGCGAACTTCGTACCGCCAACTCATCTCTTATAATTTTTTTTTTATTTTTTTTTATTAAGTATTAAAACCTTCCGTGGACCTTAAGGAACATACAAAAAAATAAATTAACCGAATTGGTCCATCCATTCTTGAGTTATGCGCTTACCAACATTCATTTTTATTTATATAATAATATATTTATGTATATATATATATATATATATATATACAGTGTGTCCGGACACGAACTAGCGATATTTTAAATACTTATATAACAACTAATTTTAAGTACAAATACACTCTAAACTTGGGCCCAATCCACTTCCCCTCTATGTGGCAGCCATTTTGTTTTTTTGCTGAAATATTCTCTAAGCATGTACAAAAAAAATCATATCTCTCAAAGTTTTGGTCTTACTGAGATAAAAATGGGCTTATTCGAAGCGCAACAATAACGTCCTACCGTCTACATTACAAAACAAAGTGTTCACATTTCCATAACCTTTGAAAAAATATGAAACCCGAAAAAAATTATCGTAAAATCATGCAAATCAACAAATTATTGTAAATAACTGCAAAAACACCCCCGACAACCCTTTTTATTTTTTTACTAGATCAAGAGATGTTGAGCTAAGCTATAATACAACATTTAATTTATAACTGTATGTCTAATACTTTCAGAGTTATTGTTGTTGGAACATAGCGCATACGCAAGCACAAAAGGCCTTTGTCGGAACCCTAAACAGGAAATCATTAAAAACACATAACATTCATGCGTATGCGCTATGTTCAAACAACAATAACTCTGAAAGTATTAGACATACAGTTATAAATTAAATGTTGTATTATAGCTTAGCTCAAAATCTCTTGATCTAGTAAAAAAATAAAAAGGGTTGTCGGGGGTGTTTTTGCAGTTATTTACAATAATTTGTTGATTTGCATGATTTTACGATAATTTTTTTCGGGTTTCATATTTTTTCAAAGGTTATGGAAATGTGAACACTTTGTTTTGTAATGTAGACGGTAGGACGGTATTGTTGCGCTTCGAATAAGCCCATTTTTATCTCAGTAAGACCAAAACTTGGAGAGATATGATTTTTTTTGTACATGCTTAGAGAATATTTCAGCAAAAAAACAAAATGGCTGCCACATAGAGGGGAAGTGGATTGGGCCCAAGTTTAGAGTGTATTTGTACTTAAAATTAGTTGTTATATAAGTATTTAAAATATCGCTAGTTCGTGTCCGGACACACTGTATATATATATATATATATATATATTTATATATATCATCATCATTAACAACCGATCCACGGCTCACTACTGAGCCAGGTCTCCTTTCAGAGAAGGGTTATAGGCCATAGTCCACCACGCTGGCCCAATGCGAATTGGCGGACTTCACACATCTTCGAGAACATTATGAAGAACTCTCAGATGTGCAGGTTTCCTCACGATGTTTTCCTTCACCGTTGAAGCAAGTGATATTTAATTGCTTAAACGCACTTGACTCCGAAAAGTCAGTGGTGCGTACCCGGGATCGAACCTGCGACCCCCCGAATAGGAGACCACAGTCCTAACCACTAGGCTATCACTGCTTCTTATTTATATAATATATATATATATATATATATATATATATATATATTTATAAATATATATATAGATAGAAGGTAGATAAACTAAGTTTGTAAAGGCTGTTGTAGACAGTAGCTATTACTTGTTACTTCTGTAGAGTATAGAAATATAGACAGGTGACGATTTGAGAAGCTTCTGCCTTTTTTTTGACGGTTGATAAGTAGCTTTTAGAACTTTTTTGCGAGGCCTAGTTCACAATACTTAAGTAGCACCAATGCTATGCATTAGTTATAAAATGTAAAAAAAATATACTTAGTCATGTTTTTTTTTTAATATTTCAGAAGTGAACCTGTTACCTAACAAACAACATTAAAACTAGCAGACTATGATTAACTATTAACTAAGTGCTAAAACAATAATTACTTAACAAACAGATACATCTATATCACAGACTTATGTGCCAATCCTGGGTATGAGCTATCTCCATTTCAAATTTCTTCCATTCTTTGTCGCGTTAAAGAGTAACAAACATCCATCCATCCATCCATTCGTCCATCCATCCATCCAAGCATCCATCCACACAAACTTTCGCATTTATAATATTAGTATATTAGCATTGTATTTCAGTTCTTCCACAAACAAATAACAAGCAGAAAGATATTTTTTATTTTATTTGGCGTTATACTTAGTAAGCAATTTAATAATCATTTATTTTTCCAAAAAATAGTTATAAATAAATATAAAATATATATAAAAGGACGTATTTTATTTAAATTTTATAAATTACAGCTCCATCTATTTTCATTCATAGCAACCACGAGCTACATTTCGTGGTTGCCATGAATTTGAAGAATGAGAGAAAACTACAAGAGAGTGCGTCAGTACAAATACGCTAATTATTCTGCTTTTCAGCTCCAACCCTTTGACTCCGTAGTTTTGGAAAGTGCCAATAGGTGTCGTCCAATGACTTTCATAATAGTTATAAAGTTTTCCGTAAGATGGCGTCGCTTACCGTCCTTCCCGGCGCACAGTGCAGTGGCCAAACTCCAAAAAAGTTCGATTCTGATTAAATTATTATATTTTTACGGATAAAATAATGATGTTGATGGTTTCGGAATAAATAATAAGAAATGTCATGATACTAGAGCATTTGCCCGTGATTTCGTCTGGTTCGAAAGATTTTTAAAAATCCCGCGGAAATCTATTATTTCCCTGGGATGACTTTATTTATTTATTTATTTTATTTTACAGCAAATTACAAATTATGGCCATTCTTATAAGCTTAGAATACACTTAAAAAATAGAGTTACAGTACCCGGCGATTTATATTGCACATCGGCCTTTGGAATAAAACGCTATTTCTATTCTATTGCAAGGAAAGCTAGCCAGAAATTCACGTAGTAATTACTGAAATCTCTTCACAATCGGCGAGCACATCACGTAACATATATAAAAAAAATGCAGTCGAACTGTGAATAGAATAGAATAGCGTTTTATTCCAAAGGCCGATGTGCAATATATATCGCCGGGTACTGTACAATGTTAATCAGGCTACAAAAAATTTCGCCTTTACAAACATATTAAGCATGCTGATCGGGTATTCAGATTACGCGTTCGACTTTTAAAACTAACGCAAGAAGCAGACATTATTGGAATTTGGAACGAAGTTCCTTTTCGGACGGTTTGGCTGATGGAGGCTAGGCGAAAAAAAGGTAAGAATTTTCCGTCACAATCCTTGTTGCCTTCGTTTACTACACACATTCCATCATAGCTTTGGTGGCGTAGCGGCTAAACGAAGAAGAGAAACTATTGGTTCGGTGGTTCGAATCCTGACTTCAGATCATGTCATTGTTCTTTTTTAATTTTTGGATCGAAGTTTTATAGAAAAGAAATCCCGAACTAAATATTTGCGGAAAAATTTACTAACGCCATCTATTGTGGGCAGCGTGAACTTGCTTGAACTTGCTTTAATGTCTGCTTATTTTTTACGAGATGGTTCTTACATGTGGCGAGAGATGGCGTTGATTTTAAAAGGTAATGTTTTAAAAGGCACCAACCGAGTGTTCCGCGACAATCGCGCAATTTTTAGGGTTCCGTACCCAAAGGGTGCCAACGGGACCCTATTACTAAGCCTACGCTGTCCGTCCGTCCGTCCGTCCGTCCGTCCGTCCGTCTGTCAGTGGGCTGTATCTCGTAAACCGTAATAGATAGACAGATGAAATTTTCACATATTATGTATTTCTATTGCCGCTATAACAACAAATAATAAAAATTAAATTTTTAACGGAACCCTAAAAGAGCGAGGCCCGACTCGCACTTGGCCGATTTTTTTTAAACTATACATACAGTTGCTATTACTATTATTAGGGTTCCGTACCCAAAGGGTGCAAGCACAAAAGGCCTTTGTCGGAACCCTAAACAGGAAATCATTAAAAACACATAACATTCATGCGTATGCGCTATGTTCAAACAACAATAACTCTGAAAGTATTAGACATACAGTTATAAATTAAATGTTGTATTATAGCTTAGCTCAAAATCTCTTGATCTAGTAAAAAAATAAAAAGGGTTGTCGGGGGTGTTTTTGCAGTTATTTACAATAATTTGTTGATTTGCATGATTTTACGATAATTTTTTTCGGGTTTCATATTTTTTCAAAGGTTATGGAAATGTGAACACTTTGTTTTGTAATGTAGACGGTAGGACGGTATTGTTGCGCTTCGAATAAGCCCATTTTTATCTCAGTAAGACCAAAACTTGGAGAGATATGATTTTTTTTGTACATGCTTAGAGAATATTTCAGCAAAAAAACAAAATGGCTGCCACATAGAGGGGAAGTGGATTGGGCCCAAGTTTAGAGTGTATTTGTACTTAAAATTAGTTGTTATATAAGTATTTAAAATATCGCTAGTTCGTGTCCGGACACACTGTATATATATATATATATATTTATATATATCATCATCATTAACAACCGATCCACGGCTCACTACTGAGCCAGGTCTCCTTTCAGAGAAGGGTTATAGGCCATAGTCCACCACGCTGGCCCAATGCGAATTGGCGGACTTCACACATCTTCGAGAACATTATGAAGAACTCTCAGATGTGCAGGTTTCCTCACGATGTTTTCCTTCACCGTTGAAGCAAGTGATATTTAATTGCTTAAACGCACTTGACTCCGAAAAGTCAGTGGTGCGTACCCGGGATCGAACCTGCGACCCCCCGAATAGGAGACCACAGTCCTAACCACTAGGCTATCACTGCTTCTTATTTATATTATATATATATATATATATATATATATATATATATATATATATATATATATATATATATATATATTTATAAATATATATATAGATAGAAGGTAGATAAACTAAGTTTGTAAAGGCTGTTGTAGACAGTAGATATTACTTGTTACTTCTGTAGAGTATAGAAATATAGACAGGTGACGATTTGAGAAGCTTCTGCCTTTTTTTTGACGGTTGATAAGTAGCTTTTAGAACTTTTTTGCGAGGCCTAGTTCACAATACTTAAGTAGCACCAATGCTATGCATTAGTTATAAAATGTAAAAAAAATATACTTAGTCATGTTTTTTTTTTAATATTTCAGAAGTGAACCTGTTACTTATCAAACAACATTAAAACTAGCAGACTATGATTAACTATTAACTAAGTGCTAAAACAATAATTACTTAACAAACAGATACATCTATATCACAGACTTATGTGCCAATCCTGGGTATGAGCTATCTCCATTTCAAATTTCTTCCATTCTTTGTCGCGTTAAAGAGTAACAAACATCCATCCATCCATCCATTCGTCCATCCATCCATCCAAGCATCCATCCACACAAACTTTCGCATTTATAATATTAGTATATTAGCATTGTATTTCAGTTCTTCCACAAACAAATAACAAGCAGAAAGATATTTTTTAATTTATTTGGCGTTATACTTAGTAAGCAATTTAATAATCATTTATTTTTCCAAAAAATAGTTATAAATAAATATAAAATATATATAAAAGGACGTATTTTATTTAAATTTTATAAATTACAGCTCCATCTATTTTCATTCATAGCAACCACGAGCTACATTTCGTGGTTGCCATGAATTTGAAGAATGAGAGAAAACTACAAGAGAGTGCGTCAGTACAAATACGCTAATTATTCTGCTTTTCAGCTCCAACCCTTTGACTCCGTAGTTTTGGAAAGTGCCAATAGGTGTCGTCCAATGACTTTCATAATAGTTATAAAGTTTTCCGTAAGATGGCGTCGCTTACCGTCCTTCCCGGCGCACAGTGCAGTGGCCAAACTCCAAAAAAGTTCGATTCTGATTAAATTATTATATTTTTACGGATAAAATAATGATGTTGATGGTTTCGGAATAAATAATAAGAAATGTCATGATACTAGAGCATTTGCCCGTGATTTCGTCTGGTTCGAAAGATTTTTAAAAATCCCGCGGAAATCTATTATTTCCCTGGGATGACTTTATTTATTTATTTATTTTATTTTACAGCAAATTACAAATTATGGCCATTCTTATAAGCTTAGAATACACTTAAAAAATAGAGTTACAGTACCCGGCGATTTATATTGCACATCGGCCTTTGGAATAAAACGCTATTTCTATTCTATTGCAAGGAAAGCTAGCCAGAAATTCACGTAGTAATTACTGAAATCTCTTCACAATCGGCGAGCACATCACGTAACATATATAAAAAAAATGCAGTCGAACTGTGAATAGAATAGAATAGCGTTTTATTCCAAAGGCCGATGTGCAATATATATCGCCGGGTACTGTACAATGTTAATCAGGCTAAAAAAAAATTTCGCCTTTACAAACATATTAAGCATGCTGATCGGGTATTCAGATTACGCGTTCGTCTTTTAAAACTAACGCAAGAAGCAGACATTATTGGAATTTGGAACGAAGTTCCTTTTCGGACGGTTTGGCTGATGGAGGCTAGGCGAAAAAAAGGTAAGAATTTTCCGTCACAATCCTTGTTGCCTTCGTTTACTACACACATTCCATCATAGCTTTGGTGGCGTAGCGGCTAAACGAAGAAGAGAAACTATTGGTTCGGTGGTTCGAATCCTGACTTCAGATCATGTCATTGTTCTTTTTTAATTTTTGGATCGAAGTTTTATAGAAAAGAAATCCCGAACTAAATATTTGCGGAAAAATTTACTAACGCCATCTATTGTGGGCAGCGTGAACTTGCTTGAACTTGCTTTAATGTCTGCTTATTTTTTACGAGATGGTTCTTACATGTGGCGAGAGATGGCGTTGATTCTAAAAGGTAATGTTTTAAAAGGCACCAACCGAGTGTTCCGCGACAATCGCGCAATTTTTAGGGTTCCGTACCCAAAGGGTGCCAACGGGACCCTATTACTAAGCCTACGCTGTCCGTCCGTCCGTCCGTCCGTCCGTCCGTCCGTCTGTCAGTGGGCTGTATCTCGTAAACCGTAATAGATAGACAGATGAAATTTTCACATATTATGTATTTCTATTGCCGCTATAACAACAAATAATAAAAATTAAATTAAATCAAAAAAATTAAATTAAAATATTTCCATGGGTACATGGAAATATTTTTTTTAACGGAACCCTAAAAGAGCGAGGCCCGACTCGCACTTGGCCGATTTTTTTTAAACTATACATACAGTTGCTATTACTATTATTAGGGTTCCGTACCCAAAGGGTGCAAGCACAAAAGGCCTTTGTCGGAACCCTAAACAGGAAATCATTAAAAACACATAACATTCATGCGTATGCGCTATGTTCAAACAACAATAACTCTGAAAGTATTAGACATACAGTTATAAATTAAATGTTGTATTATAGCTTAGCTCAAAATCTCTTGATCTAGTAAAAAAATAAAAAGGGTTGTCGGGGGTGTTTTTGCAGTTATTTACAATAATTTGTTGATTTGCATGATTTTACGATAATTTTTTTCGGGTTTCATATTTTTTCAAAGGTTATGGAAATGTGAACACTTTGTTTTGTAATGTAGACGGTAGGACGGTATTGTTGCGCTTCGAATAAGCCCATTTTTATCTCAGTAAGACCAAAACTTGGAGAGATATGATTTTTTTTGTACATGCTTAGAGAATATTTCAGCAAAAAAACAAAATGGCTGCCACATAGAGGGGAAGTGGATTGGGCCCAAGTTTAGAGTGTATTTGTACTTAAAATTAGTTGTTATATAAGTATTTAAAATATCGCTAGTTCGTGTCCGGACACACTGTATATATATATATCATCATCATTAACAACCGATCCACGGCTCACTACTGAGCCAGGTCTCCTTTCAGAGAAGGGTTATAGGCCATAGTCCACCACGCTGGCCCAATGCGAATTGGCGGACTTCACACATCTTCGAGAACATTATGAAGAACTCTCAGATGTGCAGGTTTCCTCACGATGTTTTCCTTCACCGTTGAAGCAAGTGATATTTAATTGCTTAAACGCACTTGACTCCGAAAAGTCAGTGGTGCGTACCCGGGATCGAACCTGCGACCCCCCGAATAGGAGACCACAGTCCTAACCACTAGGCTATCACTGCTTCTTATTTATATTATATATATATATATATATATATATATATATATATATATATATATATATATTTATAAATATATATATATAGATAGAAGGTAGATAAACTAAGTTTGTAAAGGCTGTTGTAGACAGTAGCTATTACTTGTTACTTCTGTAGAGTATAGAAATATAGACAGGTGACGATTTGAGAAGCTTCTGCCTTTTTTTTGACGGTTGATAAGTAGCTTTTAGAACTTTTTTGCGAGGCCTAGTTCACAATACTTAAGTAGCACCAATGCTATGCATTAGTTATAAAATGTAAAAAAAATATACTTAGTCATGTTTTTTTTTTAATATTTCAGAAGTGAACCTGTTACTTATCAAACAACATTAAAACTAGCAGACTATGATTAACTATTAACTAAGTGCTAAAACAATAATTACTTAACAAACAGATACATCTATATCACAGACTTATGTGCCAATCCTGGGTATGAGCTATCTCCATTTCAAATTTCTTCCATTCTTTGTCGCGTTAAAGAGTAACAAACATCCATCCATCCATCCATTCGTCCATCCATCCATCCAAGCATCCATCCACACAAACTTTCGCATTTATAATATTAGTATATTAGCATTGTATTTCAGTTCTTCCACAAACAAATAACAAGCAGAAAGATATTTTTTATTTTATTTGGCGTTATACTTAGTAAGCAATTTAATAATCATTTATTTTTCCAAAAAATAGTTATAAATAAATATAAAATATATATAAAAGGACGTATTTTATTTAAATTTTATAAATTACAGCTCCATCTATTTTCATTCATAGCAACCACGAGCTACATTTCGTGGTTGCCATGAATTTGAAGAATGAGAGAAAACTACAAGAGAGTGCGTCAGTACAAATACGCTAATTATTCTGCTTTTCAGCTCCAACCCTTTGACTCCGTAGTTTTGGAAAGTGCCAATAGGTGTCGTCCAATGACTTTCATAATAGTTATAAAGTTTTCCGTAAGATGGCGTCGCTTACCGTCCTTCCCGGCGCACAGTGCAGTGGCCAAACTCCAAAAAAGTTCGATTCTGATTAAATTATTATATTTTTACGGATAAAATAATGATGTTGATGGTTTCGGAATAAATAATAAGAAATGTCATGATACTAGAGCATTTGCCCGTGATTTCGTCTGGTTCGAAAGATTTTTAAAAATCCCGCGGAAATCTATTATTTCCCTGGGATGACTTTATTTATTTATTTATTTTATTTTACAGCAAATTACAAATTATGGCCATTCTTATAAGCTTAGAATACACTTAAAAAATAGAGTTACAGTACCCGGCGATTTATATTGCACATCGGCCTTTGGAATAAAACGCTATTTCTATTCTATTGCAAGGAAAGCTAGCCAGAAATTCACGTAGTAATTACTGAAATCTCTTCACAATCGGCGAGCACATCACGTAACATATATAAAAAAAATGCAGTCGAACTGTGAATAGAATAGAATAGCGTTTTATTCCAAAGGCCGATGTGCAATATATATCGCCGGGTACTGTACAATGTTAATCAGGCTACAAAAAATTTCGCCTTTACAAACATATTAAGCATGCTGATCGGGTATTCAGATTACGCGTTCGACTTTTAAAACTAACGCAAGAAGCAGACATTATTGGAATTTGGAACGAAGTTCCTTTTCGGACGGTTTGGCTGATGGAGGCTAGGCGAAAAAAAGGTAAGAATTTTCCGTCACAATCCTTGTTGCCTTCGTTTACTACACACATTCCATCATAGCTTTGGTGGCGTAGCGGCTAAACGAAGAAGAGAAACTATTGGTTCGGTGGTTCGAATCCTGACTTCAGATCATGTCATTGTTCTTTTTTAATTTTTGGATCGAAGTTTTATAGAAAAGAAATCCCGAACTAAATATTTGCGGAAAAATTTACTAACGCAATCTATTGTGGGCAGCGTGAACTTGCTTGAACTTGCTTTAATGTCTGCTTATTTTTTACGAGATGGTTCTTACATGTGGCGAGAGATGGCGTTGATTCTAAAAGGTAATGTTTTAAAAGGCACCAACCGAGTGTTCCGCGACAATCGCGCAATTTTTAGGGTTCCGTACCCAAAGGGTGCCAACGGGACCCTATTACTAAGCCTACGCTGTCCGTCCGTCCGTCCGTCCGTCCGTCCGTCCGTCTGTCAGTGGGCTGTATCTCGTAAACCGTAATAGATAGACAGATGAAATTTTCACATATTATGTATTTCTATTGCCGCTATAACAACAAATAATAAAAATTAAATTAAATTAAAAAAATTAAATTAAAATATTTCCATGGGTACATGGAAATATTTTTTTTAACGGAACCCTAAAAGAGCGAGGCCCGACTCGCACTTGGCCGATTTTTTTTAAACTATACATACAGTTGCTATTACTATTATTAGGGTTCCGTACCCAAAGGGTGCCAACGGGACCCTATTACTAAGCCTCCGCTGTCCGTCCGTCCGTCCGTCCGTCTGTCAGCGGGCTGTATCTCGTAAACCGTAATAGATAGACAGTTGAAATCTTCACATATTGTTTATTTCTATTGCCACTATAACAACAAATAATAAAAATAAAATTATTGGTATATTATGTACTATATAGTATATTTAAATAACAAATACTGAAAACACCTATTTATAATGCGGTTTGTAAGTTGTGACCAAAACAAACGAGAATTTTTCCCCATATGCTAATTTAGTACTTTCTAAGAACTAAGATATCTAAATATGTATCTAGTTTTAAAAAAATGATTTGTTCATATGTACGGAACCCTAAAAGACCGAGGCCCGACTCGCACTTAGCCGATTTTTTATAAATATTAGGCGATAAATAGAAAAAATCGGACCCATACCAATTATGTATTTATTTACTTTGACTTCGACAGCAAATATTGCCCTTTGTTAGCTAAATATTGGCCTTTGTTAGCTACGCAATTTATCGAAACCATATTTTGCTTTATTGTTTGTATTAGCTAAGTTGTTTTTGATATTATTATTGGAAAGCCAACAAGCAGGAGCTAGAATCTTGCCGCTTACAGAAAGTATCGAGTGTTGTCGCCGCGGTGCAATATTTTATGTGTGCATAATAATGTATATATTTTAACAATTATAAAGTTAATTGTTTAACATAAAAATAATAATTATAAAACTGATTGTATAATTTAAGAATAAACATAAAATAATTAATTTATTAAGTTGGCAGCTCTGTCTATGCCTCCTTGTATCATGTCGCCACCCTATTGGTTCCCGCCTAAAACGGCGCTAAGTGATTGGGTTTCGGCTATTAATTTATTAAGTTGGCAGTTCTGTCCATGCTTCGTTGTATCGTGTCGCCACGCTATTGGTTCCCGATTGGTTCTCGTAAAAAGCAATAGTGGGGCGTCACGAGGCTACATTATAACGTTTGGAAAATATCTAGTTAGTCTGTTTTGGGAGAGTGCACAAGTAGCACCTATTAAAAGTTAACTGTGTGCGCGATTTAAGTACTAATTTAATGTGCTGAGTTAAATAAATAAACTAAGTCTTGTGTGAGTTACTCGTATTATTTAGTGCGATTACACGAGTACTTTCCCTTTGTGCCATGGAACTAGGATAACGTCTATGGTTTGTGCTCTATATGACGTATGAAGTAAACTTGATTAGTATCACAAACATATTATAAAGGGATAATATTCTCCTTTCCGCTCAACAGACAAATATACACACACTTTCGCAACTTCAAATTAATTTATTTGCAAGATTGGATAGGTAAATAAGGTCTTGTAATACAATGTTCTGTGCACCAACCTGCCACAGAGTACATGGAATTTTTAAGCGTTAACCTATATACCTACTATAAAATTATACAATTGAAACATTAATTTATGTAATTACAAACCATGTTACTTCTTATTAATACGATTATTACAATAGATTATTATTTCCAAATCTAAATCTAATAAGCAAGAAAAGGTTAGATAGTTAGTCATGTATAGGTCATTTTACAGAAATATTTTTCAATTCAAATAAGGCAACCGACCAGTTTTTCTGTTCTTGTATTTCGTAATATTCTTCGCGTTATTTCTTTGTATTTCCAGTTTCGGAGCGATCTTGCTCGTCACGGTGAAAACCGTTTTGTTTTTATCGTGATGTCCTTTGTGGGCCGCTCGTCTTTGATCCCCAACGAGGATTGTGAACAATAGCTCTAGGATGAACCATAACAGCTCAATTATGCTTATAATGGACCCGCCAAGACACAGGCCGAAGATTCCTCCCAGGTTCGCTGGAAAAATATTTAGGTAGGTAAGCTTAATACTTTGATGCCCGTTTTCACCGACAAAATCGACCCAAAAGAAAGAAAGAAGGAAATAAATAAATAAAGAGAGAAAGTAAATCTATTTGTTATGTTAAAAGCTGTCAATCCAATCATCAATGGGGTCACCGACAAAACTAGATAAAAAATACGTGTGGCACTCGGGGACTGCCGCGGTAAAGCTATTGCATAGCATTTTCTAGTCGCACGCACACAAACACCGTGCCGAAGTCTACCGAACTGAAACGACGTTAGACGATGCACGGCTTTCAACGCCGCACCGCTGTGCCGGTCGAAGTGGGGGGTGTTTATTTTCGTTACGGAATTTCTTGATTCGGTCGCCGCGCTCAAAGCCCGCGATAAAAGCTATGCAATAGCTTAAAAATAACACTTTCGTCTATGACACCACTCAGAAAGGGTGTACAGCTCAGCACTATGCCCCGCGTCATATGACAAAAAATGCATACAATGCCAGGCGCTGATTTAAAGCTGTGTGTCCCATTGATTGAATTTACTCTTGTAACTGTGACGTCATCACAGTTACAAGAGTAAATTCAATCAATGGCGAAGTTTAATGAAGGAAGCAATAGCAGTAGTAATGTTAGGTGACTCTTTCTATTAATTTCGTTTTCACGAACCCTTACAGAACACATAATAAGGATATTGCATAAGGTAGGGGGTTGTATTTAGGGGATATGTTGAAACATTCTGCGATGATCGATGGAAGCGAGCTAGCTTTGGCACGGTATGGCAGTTCTCACTAGACATTGTACCGGAACGAGAAATTTATTTACGGCCTTCTACATAATTTAATATTGTGGTCTACAATTAATCAACTAGCCGTAGCTGTCACCAGACCGGAACCATTTAGGACCAGGGCAAACACGACACTTTTAGCAGTGGCGATCGGATTATTGCGTGCTGCTGCCAAAACCATCATGTCTGTCCTGGCCCTTAGTGATTGTTAACTTTTTTTTTTTTAAATATAATATAGACTAGCGCTTGACTGCAATCTCACCTGATGGTAAGTGAAGATGCAGCCTAAGATGGAGCGCGCTTGCCTAGAAGATGCCTATTCACTCTTGATTTAAAGGTACCCAGTTATATAGTCAGTTTGTCGCGTGTGAAGATGGGGTACTGCCACCTATATGCGTACTGTCACACGAACAGAATGAGAATGTGATTTTGTACAAAGTAGGGGACGCCATATTGTGGTGTGGCGACCGGTTGCTGGATACTAGCGGCGTGAGCATCGGGCCTTTATTTTCAAAGGCCGTCCTTTTGCCGTCGGTCTGGATGCGCTGTTGATGAGGAGGGAAGTCTGGGGTTGCAGTTGAAATGAAATTACCTTTTTGACTAAATACAAGATGGTGATTTAATTTAAGTTTCTGCAAAGATTTAGATTATGACTAAGTTAAAATTAACTAAAAAGACTTACAGACTAATGGCACTGAGTCCAACGCATCGTCCGTAGAATTTAATGTTGTAACTCACGAATACGAGGGCTGACAGCTGGGCCGGAGGCTGACCTGGTCAGGCCCGCCTTAAGCCGACCGTAGCAGGGAAGGTCCGCTCGACCAAGGGGTTACGGACCCCGCAGGGTTGGTTAGGCGAGGAGGCGCGGCTCGGTCAGCACGCCGCCTCCTTGGTGCGTCTCGCGGGAACCGGCGCGGCGAGGAGGCTATCTCCTGGAGATTGCGTCGAGCTCACATAGTTCACTCACTATTTACACTAGAGACGTCACTGAGTTTAAGCCGACTACATTGTTCTTGCTACTTAACGAGAATATCGCTTATGTGGTAGACAGGGTAATCGCGTGGCGTGGCAGGCGTCCATACTAATTTGATAGGTCCGCTGCCAAAATACGTCGCTGCGGCGACGGCAAATTGTCCGGTCACATGATCGGTAGTTAAGGAGAGGTAAAAACTCTCAAGATGCCCTTAAAACGGGATGATTTTAGAATATGGTTGCCAAATAAACCGCGCGTCCCAGGTTAGACGGTGACAAAAACGCGGGAGTCGATCACGTACGCGACCTCCGGTGGCGGTATTCGAGCCTCGACTAACTGTCGGTTGTCGTCTGTCACTCTCGTGGCCGCCGCTTGAGTATGAAAGAGACGGGTTATGGATTACGATACCACAGAGAGGGACAGACTGTTCTGATGTTCCGTCTAGTGCGTTCGGAAATCTAATATGTCATGGAACTGCGAATGCGCAGGTAAAGTGACTTTGGAAGTAGTGTGTAACATTACACTACAATACCCCCCAATCAAAGCAGAGAGACAACCCGGTTGTCTCCACAGCCGTGGTAACCGGAGAAAAGAAAAAAAAAAATTTTTTTTTTTTTTTTTTGTTAAGAATGAAGGTATGTACAAATGTGGAGTTAGTGTGTTAGTACTGTAACCTAATAAAATTAACCTATATTCCTTTCATACATTTTCCGAATCATTTGTTGCGCGCAATTTTGGTCTTCATTCATTCATAGCTGGCATACCTCACGCTCTCGTACCAATAATACTAGGGTTCCGATTAGAATTTATGTGTTGTTAGTAATAAGTTATATCTAGCCATAAGTAATGAGTAGGTATTAATAGTATTTACAGTTGTGTGTGTGTAGTAGTCTGTAGTTGTATCTTGTTGGCAACGGAGACTAGTACACGGTTGTTTAGCCAATGGTTCGACATGTGGAGTTCTTATTGAACTAAAAATTTTGTTGAACCTTAATAGATGTTTATTATTTACAGTCATGCTTCATTTAGTAAGCGATGAAAAGTAAAGAGAGAAAAAAAATCTTCTTTTTTTTTTTTTTTTTTAAAAAAATTATTTTGAAAAAAAAATTGTGGTGAAAAAAAAGTTTTGTACATTGAATATCACCGATCTTTGTTAATAAACAATTAAATGAGAATCAAAATATTTTTTGATTGAGGTCTTTTTTCTTGTGACCCCTATTTTTCCCATCCTCCCCTCGTGGAAATTTAATTGTTTGGAAAAGTGTTTAAACTTCAATTGGATGGAAAGGATGTGATAACCTAATCATACAATGATATTTTTAGTTCAGTAGTATGTAGTATTTATCTACTGTACTTGAATACTATATAGATATTAGGTATATAATTTAATTTAAGACATTTTTTAACTTATGTTTATTTTAGATGAGAATTATTATGTAATATTGTTATATGCTAGTTATGCTAAAGGGTTTTTTTTTTTGTGATTATATTAAATAAATTATGTAAATATTGAGATTAAAAGGAGTTGTTTTATTTAATTTATTTGAAAATTAAGAGTATTAAGATGTGAATAGGTAGTTATGGTTTACCTAGATGTTATGTGTAATTCTTATGAAAGTGGTAAAGTGTTGGTAAACTATCCACTGTATGGTTTATAATTATGATCTGGCTTATGATTGCCTGTGTTCTTTGGTTTACTGCTTGCCGAGCTTTTATTACAGCGCGGGCATGAATTTGAGTATACATTGGGCATGTGGCAGTTAAAACATACTAGCCCTGGGTATTTTCTGCAGTCTCTATGACTGTGCCCCTGCCGCTTGCATTTTTTGCAAGTGATAGATTGTGAGGGGGCAGTTTGAAACTTTTTAAATGTTTCCCGGTCTCTATTCATTGCATTACCGGAGTGGTTTGGTAATGCGTAGGCTTCATAGTTTCTGCTTAATGTTATTAGATGTTCTATAGAAGTGATCGCGTTGTTAGCCAACAATGAGCCGTAGCATGGTAATAAATTATGTTTTATTATCTCCAGTAATGATATATCTGGGATAGGGTTAGCTAGTTTACTATTAAGATCTCTTATATGTATGACAAATGAAAACACTGATTGTTTGTTATTTTGTTTTGTATCCCTAATTAATTTTTCTGTTGAAAACTCAAAATCTATTGGCTGAAAATTTTGTGTAAATATTGAGCATAGGACGGCCCATGATGTTATTTGGTGCCGTACTTGCCTGTAAAACTGTAATGCCGTACCTTGTAATAACTCGGAGAATCCTCTGAGCACTATGTTGATGTCTATGCCCCTAGCGCTTCGCACTTCTTCAACCCTGTTTAAAAATTCATACACACAAGAGTCTCCGGAGAACTTAATATTCCAGGACTTCAGGTTAGCTAAATTGTGCATATTATAAATAATCGGTTGTTCTCTTGCGAGAGTGTTATTCAACTCGTTGTATTGTATGGGTGTACTACCTGTGCTGAGGGCGGGTTGGAAGGCTATTGGGTTTGATGTTTTTGCGTGCGGTGTTGTTGTCGTGGTGTAGGAAACGTCAGTTTTGGCTAGCTTCTTTTCGACATGCCTGGGGTTGGTGTTTACGTACGCATCCTGCATATCCACGTACACTGAGGTTACGTTCCCTTCTTCTAGAACCGACACGGGGGAAGTAAAGGTCGCTACACTCGCGGGCTCGCGTAACGGAATCTCGCTATCCATTTTTGAATGTATAAATGACGAATTTCGAACTAAATATTGCGTTACGAAAACTACTATTTATCCGTCTCACATTATACGATTTTCTCGTTTCACACTGATTGTTAATTACTAGATTGTTATCTTTAGCGTTAATCACTCACGTTATGTTAAAAAACACTTAAATTAATTTATACATGATTAAAGTAAAATACACAAGGTTATAAATTAACCAGCTATGTAAAATTGTCGATGACAAACTGCTGTCAAGCGTCAATGTTGACAGTAGTTGTCACATGACTCGTTGAGTGTCACTTGGGCAGTTGCTTTTGTCATTTGTTACTGTCTACCAACATGGCCGTATTAGCAGTGTTGCCAAGTGTCGCTCTAACTCTTTGGTAATTTACATGGAACCGGAAATGTCAAACACATTATCTATGTTACTTAATTAACAACATGAAGAAAATTATTTATGGTCAGACTTCCGTCGCGATCAACAGCGATGGACCGATGACATTTCTATCGTTCGGGCGCCATGTTGTCGCGTGTGAAGATGGGGTACTGCCACCTATATGCGTAGTGTCACACGAACAGAATGAGAATGTGATTTTGTACAAAGTAGGGGACGCCATATTGTGGTGTGGCGACCGGTTGCTGGATACTAGCGGCGTGAGCATCGGGCCTTTATTTTCAAAGGCCGTCCTTTTGCCGTCGGTCTGGATGCGCTGTTAATGAGGAGGGAAGTCTGGGGTTGCAGTTGAAATGAAATTACCTTTTTGACTAAATACAAGATGGTGATTTAATTTAAGTTTCTGCAAAGATTTAGATTATGACTAAGTTAAAATTAACTAAAAAGACTTACAGACTAATGGCACTGAGTCCAACGCATCGTCCGTAGAATTTAATGTTGTAACTCACGAATACGAGGGCTGACAGCTGGGCCGGAGGCTGACCTGGTCAGGCCCGCCTTAAGCCGACCGTAGCAGGGAAGGTCCGCTCGACCAAGGGGTTACGGACCCCGCAGGGTTGGTTAGGCGAGGAGGCGCGGCTCGGTCAGCACGCCGCCTCCTTGGTGCGTCTCGCGGGAACCGGCGCGGCGAGGAGGCTATCTCCTGGAGATTGCGTCGAGCTCACATAGTTCACTCACTATTTACACTAGAGACGTCACTGAGTTTAAGCCGACTACATTGTTCTTGCTACTTAACGAGAATATCGCTTATGTGGTAGACAGGGTAATCGCGTGGCGTGGCAGGCGTCCATACTAATTTGATAGGTCCGCTGCCAAAATACGTCGCTGCGGCGACGGCAAATTGTCCGGTCACATGATCGGTAGTTAAGGAGAGGTAAAAACTCTCAAGATGCCCTTAAAACGGGATGATTTTAGAATATGGTTGCCAAATAAACCGCGCGTCCCAGGTTAGACGGTGACAAAAACGCGGGAGTCGATCACGTACGCGACCTCCGGTGGCGGTATTCGAGCCTCGACTAACTGTCGGTTGTCGTCTGTCACTCTCGTGGCCGCCGCTCGAGTATGAAAGAGACGGGTTATGGATTACGATACCACAGAGAGGGACAGACTGTTCTGATGTTCCGTCTAGTGCGTTCGGAAATCTAATATGTCATGGAACTGCGAATGCGCAGGTAAAGTGACTTTGGAAGTAGTGTGTAACATTACACTACAAGTTGGAAAAACCGAAGCCGGAAAGGCATTCCAAATTCTAGCGGTGCGTATTAGGAACAAGGAAGCAAAGCGCTTAGTGCGGGATCGTGGAATTTCGACCACGTAGCGGTGCAGATTCGAGCGATGCCTTGCGGTTCGGTGGTAGAATGGTGATGGAGGAACTAGTTCGAATAGTTCTTGAGCACACTCTCCGAAATATATCCTGTAGAATACCGACAGACAGGCAACCTTGCGCCGATGTTCCAGATTAACCGTTAAAATGACCCAGTCAGGATCGAAATCAGACTCTTCGTTTATGAAACTTACAGAGCTCAGCACTGCACCGGGAGGTCGTTAATGCCTGCCCTTCTTTTTCAACGGCGATGAACATTTTATGAACGCTATCAGCTTGCGAAAATCTTATTCATTAGTGAAATAGCAATTTGAAATGAACAGTAAAGATACCAAAACTTATTGAGTTTCCACTGACTATAATTGGTAATAGGTAAAAGTATGAAACGTACACGATTTATCAACGGAAATTTCCCTGACACGTGTGAGAACTGAGAAGTAGATAATTTGCAACTAGCTAGGTGTTGAAACATTTATTTAAAGAATTTTTTATTGCGAGCTCGCACCAGTAAAAGTAGTTCTAACAAACCCTCTTTATAGGAGGACCAACGATATCAGACAAGTCGCAGGGAGTCACCAGATATTAGAGGCATAAGACCACGGCACGTGGAAGTGCCTACGGTGAGTGCCTACCAGCAGTGGAGGTTTATTGAATGAAGACGATGATTATTACTTTGTTTTATCCGATAAATAAGATATTTATTTGAACTTTTTAAAAAAGCACCTATTACATCAGTAGGTACCTTCCCCTTTACATTAAAAAAAATAATCAAGTAATCACTAATCAGCCCTACATGAATAGTGGAATCTAACGTCAGAAAAGTTTCAACCTCTCCCTGTAAGAATTTTTCCAACCTTCCAAGCTTTTTGGTAGATTTACTTCGATCACAAAAAATAACAAACGTTCGAAAGTTTCATTGACAAAAGGAGTTCATAAACGTGATTTATTTTGTATTCACGTTTACAGTTCTATACAAAACGTTTGTTATAAAACGGTATACATGTTGCAGAGCATACTCCGAAAGTAATTTATTGCACACTCACCCAACATTTGATCCCACCTATAGAGCACCTCGCGCCGGTATTTGATACACGTATTGTCTGCGAAATGAATGTCCACACGACAATTGCCTTTGTCTTTGGAGCTGAAATATTATTGAATTGAATGAAGAGTGGTAGCCTAGTCGTTAGGATTGCTGCCTTCTTTTCGAGGGGTCGCAGATTCGATCCCAAGCCTCTAACTGTTTGGAGTTATGTGCGTTTAAGTGATTAAATATTACATTAAGCTTCACGCCTGAGAGTTCCCCATAATGTTCATAAAGGTCTGTGAAGGCAGCCAATTAGCATTGGGCCAGCGTGGTGGACTACGGCCTGTAAACCCTGAGAGGTTCAGTAGTGAGCCGTTGATGGGTTGCTGCTGATGATTAGGTATGCTAATGACGAATTTGATGGATGTTATCATATACAAAAACAACATGATATTATTTTATCGCAGTCGGAACCACAATACGAAAGTGTATTTGTTTTTTAGTTTATCCTTCAAACGGCATTCAATTCAGAAACTGAACAACGGATTATGGTGATTTTTCCATGGGTATATTTGAGGACTTGGAGAGTTAAATAAGTTATCTTTTATTAAGAAGGAAAATAGAACTTTTATAAACCGAATTTAGTATGCTTTACTCCAGGCAGATGAAGTCGCGAATTTTTATTCATTTTGCTTTTTGAACGAGCTTTTGCTCGTTCTCTTAATACATTTTGTTTTTATTTCTGTATCAAGCTGAATAAAGCTATGTTTATTTATATTATTAGAAATTGCAACTTGCCCTTTCTTTAGTCCCTTACTACCTAATATTTTTAATTTTACCTACTTATTATTATTATTTTTAATATTATTTAAGTTGTAAATAATTATATTCCTGTCATCCAATACGTTTATTAACGTGTCCAATATATTATAGTAGGTATTCACAAAACTAAAGATTTTAGACTTACTTCGTGTTTTAATGACATAATTATAATTTGTTATATGAGCACGTACCATGATAATTGTTTGGGGAAAGTCGATATTTCGATCCACTGGTTACATGGACCGTAGTCACGACGGGACTCTAGGAGACCACAGTCCTAACCACTAGGCTATCACGGTTTATCGTGGTACGTACTCGTATAAAACATTATAATTATCGTTATTCACAGAAAACATTTTTTGTCATTTTAAAATGGTTATCTCGATATAATCTCTTGTGGCCTTCGCTTGTGATAAAGATGTCTGCGGGTGTGTTTTACAAATATGTTGGCTCACAAAAGCCACAAAATTCTATCGACATACCGATATTTTTCTTTAAATTTTTATCTTAAATTGACGCGTTTCCCACATCCAATCTCCGCGATAACCCGTAAACATCGATCTTGCTAACAGCACCAAGCCTCCGGCCGGAACGATTTGGCTCCGCTTTTTAACCTTGACTTTAACAAATCATCCTTGATAGGTTTTTTGGCGGCAAAAAGAAGTATAATATCCTATTCTTACAGTTAGCTGCTTTAATAATTAATATCTGGGTGACCTGGGTGGATTTTTTTTTGGTAAATCGTGTTTTTTGGAAATTATATATAGTATTAAAAAAAATTAAAAAAATAAAAACAAAATAATAAAATTCATAGGGGAAAATATAATCGTCTTGGACTCGAACCGGGGTCTTCTGGTTTCGGGACCGGCCGACTTACCGTCGAGCTATCGGAGGTAAGGGGTTTTTCATTGCCTGAAAACACGGATAAAACGACCTTTTCTAAAAATGAAACCTAGCTAGATCGATTTATCGCCCCCGAAACCTCCTGCGTACAAAATTTCATGAAAATCGTTGGAGCCGTTTCCGAGATTCAGATTATATATATATTTATATACAAGAATTGCTCGTTTAAAGATATTAGATTCGAGTTAGGAATATAACATTTCATACTTACCCAATATCTCGATCAACTTTCACGTATTCGTTCTCGGTTTCATACTGCACGTAATCGCATTTCTGGTAGCACTGCGATTGTGTGTCACGTGTATTCTGCACTCTATCTGAAATATTGTAGTCAAAACCGTGATAGCATAGAATAGAATAGAAATGTTTTTTATTCAAATAAACTTTTACAAGTACTTTTGAATCGTCAATGAGTCTACCACTGGTTCGGAATGCCGTGCCTGCCGAGAAGAACCAGCAAGAAACTCGGCAGTTGCTCTTTTCAAAATACTTTTACAATATACTTAATAGATATTATTCTATGTATGCAGAGTTTCCACAATGAGGGGAAGTTCCACAAAAGCATACGTAATTATTTCTAATTATAATTCAACACATGTTAAGACGGGCAGACAGAAAGTAGTCCCATTCCCGCTGGTGGCACCCGTTCACGAGCATGACGCATGACCCAGCCATTGCTTCGCTCAACCATATTTGAGGGAACGTAACAACCCGCATCATACGACACCACCGCAGAAATGTTAAAGAGAGTGTGACATACTTAGGCTAGTGGTTAGGAATGTGGTCTCCTATTCCGGGGATCGCAGGTTCGACCTCTGACCTTTCGGAGTTATGTGCGATTTAGCAATTAAATATCATAATATGCTTCAACGGTTAAGGAAAACATCGTGAGGAAACCTGAACGTCTGAGTTTTCTATAGTAGTCTCAAAGGTGAAGTCTGCCAATTCGCATTGGGCCAGCGTGGTGGACTATGGCCTATAACCCTTCTCTGAGAGGAGACCTGCGCTCAGTAGTGAGCCGTTGATGATTCGAATAATTACATCGTCCAGATAATTGGCCCCTCGATGGATCTCGCTTTTCGCAACTTTATAAAGTTACCACCATTATTTTCATTTATGAGTGAAAATATTGGCAGCAGCTTAAATTTATGTTTGTGCACAGCTGAACACAAGCCTTATTTCTTAGTAAAGGTTCCTTTATCACCAAAAAAATGCTGGTTTTCTTTCGAAGATATCCAATATTCATATCATAAAGAGAGATCTGTTACTCAATTAATTATAAAACTCAATGGATCTCCAATGAGAAGTTGTTTGAGTTGCGGATATTGTTCCATCGGCTATAAGGATTATATTGAACCAAAGAAATGCACTTAAGGAAATCCACACTAAAAGGTATGTATGCGGAAGCTTGTCTGAGTGTTATTTTATATTGTTTTCAGTATTTGATACATCGAAACAACATCCTATAGACGTCAACTTCTGGACACGGGTTTCTATTGAATAGAATAGGATTGGATAGGATAGGATAGGAGAGGATAGGATAGGATAGGAGAGGAGAGGATAGGAGAGGAGAGGATAGGATAGGATAGGATAGGATAGGATAGGATAGGATAGGATAGAATAGGATAGAATAGAAAAGTTTTTTATTCAAATAAACTTTGTAAAAGTCCTTTTAAATCGTCAAGTGATTAGTGAATTGACTATAGATTTTCACATAACTCGGTTTTGCGTCGCCTGTATCCAGCGGCTCAGTTCATTGACACATACAAATAAAGAATTAATATAATTAAAACTCACTGAGTGTCTGGTAGATACATTGATATCTCTCCCAAGTGCATGTAGGATATTCGTCCATATCAAGTCCTTCAACTGAAAAAAAACCTGTATGAAGTCTAGAAGACGACAGGTGCTATAAAAATTGATAATAATAAAAGGCTTAAGACTGATTTATGTCATTTACATTTTTGTTAGTTTATTAAAAATTAATGTATTTGTCGCAGTAAGATAGTTGAAGCCGTGATATAGCTATAATCCTAGGGATATAGCTATATACTGGAATATAATTATACGGAAGCGGTTCATAGCTTTCTTACTTATGCAAATCAAAGAAAATTTATACTTTAATTATTTCACTAGATTAGTCTAATCAGATAGATAATAGATAACCATATTACTAGATCGTGCTCGTACTAAAGCTATATTCCTTGTAAGATATTTATTAACCGCTTCCGTATAACTATATATTTCGGTATATAGCTATATCCCTAGGGTTATAGCTATATCACGGCTTGAACGTGGTTTGAACTATCTTATTGCGACATATAAATTATTAGTCGCTATAAGTATAAACTATGTAATTTATTAGTTATATTTTTCACAACACGTAGAAGTAACTGAAGAAGATGGATCCAAGATTTTAAAAGTCTAATGGCCTGTTTCACCGCTTGCTGATAAAGTGCCTGATATATATCTAACAGATAAAATGTCAGCTGGATAAATCTGTTCAATATATTTTTGAGTTCAACTCATTGATATCTTCTTATAGGAGATCAAACCATTGCAATGGTTCAACTGCCAGATTGACTTATCAGATACTTATGGAACAGAAATTTAAAAGCTATCCGTCAGATAAGTTGTGGACAGGCTATCAGACCTTTCTCAGCAAGCGGTGAAACAGGCCCTAAATCTAAACGCTATAATAGTGTGATATTAAGCTGTTTTATGTTTAGGTACATTGAAATGTTAGTAGGGTGCTGCAGAATCATAAATAATAGAGGCAAAATAATCAATAGCGAAAACGAGCTCACATTTATAATTGAAAGGCAAACATCTACAGTGCACAACCACTTTTCTCATCATAGACATCGTTATACAAACTTGGTACGAGTTAGAAGCTATTTTCGTGTCCTGGAAATGAAATAAAGCATTTATTTTGGTAAAGTGAAGAGTATCAGCCTCAAGCTATTTTTCCGGCATCCTTGTTTTCCATATATTATTATTAGATATTACTTTTAATATTTTTATTGGTAAGGTGAATAAATATCATCGAAAAGGTAATTGAGTCTACCGGGAATACAAAAGCTGGCAGCTACCTTAACCAAAGAATTAGTTTGGTTTGGCCACCCAAAGGCGTAATGCTGCTAGCATTTTGGGTACGATGACGTGCTACAGTGAAAAAGATTTACTAAAGTTTTAATTTTGGAAGTAATTTAATATTAACTGTTCATAATTATACCTATTAAATAATGTTATATTATTTATTAAATTATTATTATATTCCATGGGTATAATATGATTTACTTTTACGGTTATGGTTTTTACGGTTAGGTATTAGAGTAATAATGTGTTTAGCAAGAAAAGTTTAGAATTATTTTGCTATAACCCGCTAACAGTACGTAACAATTTTTGGCGGATTATAGCAAATAATTCTAACCTTTTCTTGCTTATCATGAACCCAAAGTAACGCCAACTTCTATCCAAATGTGAAATTTTTAAATAATATATTTCATACTTAGCTTAGGTGGAGTAAAAAATATAACTTACAGTTGGCAGAAAGCACTTTCGACTAAGCAATGGTAAAGATTTTACTTCTTCAGAAGAATCTATGGCCCAAACCGAGACTGCCACGTCAAAATATGTGGACGGAGTCAGGGCAATCGAGCTGTCCAGCAGTGTTAAATTGTTCTGCTTGTCGAACACGTACAACTGAAATATTAAATACTTTTCGAGACATTTAAAAAAACATTTGAAACAAATTTGCACTCCTCATTGATGTGGTTATAATAGTATGATAAGTTTACAAATATTTTTTATTTATGCTGAAACCTTTGTAAAATATTTATTGATAGTAAATTACATAATAATTACTAGATGATGCCCGCGACTTCGTCCGCGTTTATTAAAGTTTTAACTTAATTCCTGCAGTAACTCTGTAATTTTCCGGTACAAAAATTATCCCGGAAAATTAAAGATCCTATATTTAATATGTGTTAATCCTGGGTATGAGCTATCTCCATTCCGAATTTCAGCAAAATCGGTTCATTTGTTGTAGCTTGAAAGAGTAACAAACATCCATCCATCCTCACAAACTTTCACATTTATAATATAGGACGTAAGAAGTAGGATTTGAAATATATTATTAATTTATTCTCATTTAAAGAGCTGGGTCACTGACACTGGAGTGACGAAGTAGCTCTCGTAGGTAAACAATCAATATGATGTTAAATTTGAATATCTTATTAAACTAGTTATTGAATCTATCTCTTAAATTATTCCCAACTATCGCATATAAATGTTTCGCGTCTTCCGACATTGGGTTCGCTAGGGTTATATTTACGTAACCCAATGTTCTGTTTAGAACTTTGTTTCGGACACATTCCATCAATATATGGTGCACAGCCTCTAGAGCGCCTGGACACTGGACAATCGGGGCAATTGGGAAAGGGAACTTTTTCTTTAAAAAACTTGAGAGGTGTCAAGGGACACCCGGATGGAACGTAGTTCCTTTCGATTACATTGTGTTCTGTATTTTCGCGGTACAACATTGAGTCTCCGTAGCCTACAATTTCTACATGTGGAACCTTTCCCTAATTTTTTATAAGTTATAAAAATTAGGGAAAAATTCCACACGTAGAAATTATTTAAAATAAAATTGAAAATAGAAAATTCAGTCTGTCGAGCTGGGATTCGAACCATCGCCGTTGAACTTTTAGGCGACTGCCGGAGCCACTAGGCTACGGAGACCTAATCTTGTATCGCGAAAATACCGAACACAATGCAAAATTCACATTCAACAAAAAAGTGTTGGTTTCAAAAATAATATGTCGAGTGTCGGTTCCTTAATTTTTTCCGTCTAGCCCCCTTCCGTACCGCGCGATAAGGAACTTACGTTCCAATAATATGAATTTGTTCAACGAAATGTGTTCGGAGCGAAGTCAGATTGCAATAATTAGGCCTTGTCACTACTGATAAAATTATTATAAATGCAAACATTTTATGAAGATTATAGAATGATTAATGAAGCAACGGATCGGTGTGATTTTTTGTATACTCATAGTTGAAGACCTGGAGAGTAACATTATCCCGGAAAAATAAGGGCTTCCCGCTGAATTTTAAATCTTACTCTATCCCAGTGAAATCGTGGGACAAAGCTAGTAGGTAGTTTTCATTTTTGATAAATAAATTAAGTAATTTATAACAAATATACAAAAGCATCGAACTAAGATTACAATTCAATTTATTTTGTTTACTGTTCTATTATAATTGAATGAAATAAACTTAGTCTGCTCTCTGTAACTTGATAAATTAATAATAAAATTTTGTCTGGAAGACAGTCTAAAGTACAAAGTCTCTCAAGTTAAATATTAATAGCGTCATCAACCCAAATTACGCTAGCCAAAATCCTTAAGTAGTAATAATTAAAACTGTAATTGTCTAGTTACTCATTCGCTTTTAGTAAAATTAAGAAATAATTTAGCTGCAACCCAAGATAAACACTTAGATCGAAGCTAAATTAGTTCTTAACATAATAGAAACAACAAATTAATTTTAACATAGCCTCAATAAGGCAGCGATCATGGCGGCTGACTGAAAACTAAAAGATAGACGGACGGTTCAATCTAGCACAAAACTTTACGCGAACTTTTAACTTTACTTTGTGAGAGGTAAATAATTATAATATTGGCTATCAGAAGCGGATTTATTACTCAAAAACTAATCAGGCTTTGAGAGAACGCATCTCTTAAAACGCTGAAACCCTACCTAAATTCGTCTCCACCCCCCTACAACGGCCCCTTTCCACACATCTAATCAATTTAACCACAACACGATAGACAAACCACCATCTGATCGTGAGGGTAGTTGGGAAAATACGTCAGTTCCGCACGAAGTCTCGAACAATAATGAGCGAGGGCCTATTGTTTCGCCTTATATACGTTTTTGCTCCAAGATGGCGTCAGCCCGCTAACAAATATTACCATGTTCAGCATGGCTATTGATTTTTATAATTAATAATATTATTATCTTAGAAATGAAACTTAAAGTATCCAGATTAAAAGAGGGTGGGTAAGAGTGAACCCAGACAAAGTTAGTTGTAGCATTATGCACTATGTCAGTATTTGTTGCTCTTATCGAGTAGTTTAAGTTTAGTTACTTTTTTTTACTGTTTAGTTACTTATTACAATGTAATAGCTTCATAATAGTATTGTAAAATGATTATTTTGAAAAGAGCAACTGCTGAGTTTCATGCCGGCTCTTCTCAGCAGAATCCGCTTTCCGAACCGGTGGTAGAATCATGACTTGTCATAAGAGCCACAGCTTGGCCTACGTGAAATAAATAATTTTGAATTTTGAATTTTAAATAAAACTTATTATTAAAGATATTATAAAATCTCTCACTAGCTAGACAGCTACATGAGCTGTTTTTAATCTGAATCTACAAAATTCTATCATTTTACAAAATAACCTACCAACCTTAGAACGTAGTTAATGGTTAGCATTTTGAATTTAAAAATTTGAATTTTGAATTTAAAAAAATGCTTAGACAGAATGTCTTAATTCACTTGGAGACAAAAATATATTCGACCCTTAAATTAATAGTTTACAGTGATTAATTAATTAATTATTACGAAAACTTAGTTCTTCTATAGAATACCTATTATTTTTTTCCCCAAGTGAATTCAGACATGCTGTTTCAGGACTAATTAACTACTCCACTATGGCAACAAAAGCCGAATTAGTTCATAATGCTACAGTCAAAATTTTTCATGGGTACGGGGCTCATAAGTACAAAATTACCCATTATCCTTTAATTAACCGACTTCAAAAAAGGAGAAGGTTCTCAATTCGTCGGAATCTTCTTTCTAATTTTTTTTTATGTATGTTCACCGATTACTCAAAGACGCCTGAACCGATTTGAAAAATTCTTGTTTTTTTTCAAAGGATATACTTTCCAGCTGGTTCCATTGAAATTTTATCGAAATCGGTGGAGCGGTTTTTAGAATATCAACAATAAATTATTATATACTTTGTACTGGCGCGGGCGTTTGAAGTCGGTTATTCAAAAATATTTTTGTTATATTAAATTATTTTAAAAATGTGTTTCTTCAAGTAAGCTTTCTGTCGAACAATGACATGTCTCTCTCGGCAAATGAACTTTCAATTTGTACTCACAAACACAAAGCCGTCCGCTGTGCTTCCGTTGGCAAACATCTTCTGACTGTTCACGGTTACTTCCAGCGCTTCCGATACTTCTATGCCGGAGTCGAAATTGGTAATTAGTTTACCAGATTGTTGCCTGAAACACGTGTATCTATACTAATATTATAAAGAGGAAAGATTTTTTGTTTGTTTGTTTGTTTGTACCGAATAGGCTCTGAAACTAATGGACCGATTTCAACCATTTTTTCACCAATAGAAAGCTAAATTATCAGAAAGTAACATGGGCTATAATTTATTTTCAAAAAATTTAGAGATCTTTAAGAAAATTGCAATAATGTAACCCAAAGTAGCAAAATTTTGCCTATAAAATTCACTATTTGGCGTGTGCTGAGAATACTATTGATGATACATAAAAATGATGTACTACATGATTAAAGTACTAATTATTCTCTATAAACAAGTCCTCAAGGGTATATATATAACTATCATAGCTAAGTCACAATAGTAGCTTTTGTGTTCTAAAATTTAATTAGATCGCCCCGGCGAGAAAATCAAAGAGTTCCGAGGGATTTTAAAAACTAAATCGACGCGGACGAAGTCGCGGGCATCAGCTAGTAATAAAATATACCAGTAAGGAATACTACGTTTACAGAACATATACTGAAAAGCAGTCAAAGCAACATGCTTTGAAGTACCTTAGGATAGCTGTTGTGAATAATAATTTAACTTGGAAATGCAACGTTGTTGAATCCAAAAAATAACCTAAATATTTTTCGAAAAGGTGAGGTAGGAGTGTTGTATTCTCGTGAACTGTTTAAAATTAAACTGAAAAGCAACTGCTTTAATTTTCAGCATTTCTTATTCTACTTTCTAGGTAAGGTACCGTTTTTGTTAAAATATAGAAAAGTGTAGTAAATAGATAACAAAAATATTATGAATTTTCGTACTAAATGATTTATTAATAATTACTATAAAGTTGGTTTTTATATCTGAAAGGTAGTTAAAAAAAACTAGGATATTGTGTTTTACCCAGAATTTTTATTTTTATTCACTTTTGTACATAAATTAATGTTCATTACATTTGCATCCGTTTGGTCGTATAGATTTTTGTATATGACGCGACTGTGTTTCGCAGTCCAAAAGGTTTAATTAAAAGTTTTGCATTTTCAGCAAATACGTTGTGCACGAGTATGTTCTTAAATATGTCCACGTGGAGCCAATATCCTGTTTCAAGGCACCCTCGTCTCCACGTGGAAGGGATGTTTACCATATATTGTGTTTACCGAACTAGAAAACCAAGTGCGAGCCAGAACCGGGCACCGAGGGTTCCGTACGTTAAATGTTTTCATTCATTTCAACCCATCGCTGCCCCACTAACTGAGTTCAGGTTTCCTCTCGAATGAGAAAAGTTTAGGCCATAGTCCACCGCGCTGACCGAGTGTGGGTAGGAAGACTGTATACACTTTGAGGACATTGTGGATTCAGGACATTGTGGAGTGGACAGTTATTCAGGTTTACTTACGATGTTTTCCTTCACCGTTAAAGCAAGTGATATTTAATTTCTAAAAACGTAAATCTCTTAATATATATAAATTACGTGTCACGTTGTTTGTCCCCGATGAACTCCTAAACTATTTAACCGATTTTGATCAAACTTCGTAACTATCTGTAATTTGGTCCAACTTAAAAGATAGGATAGTTTTTATCTTAATAATAATTACTTAATCTAAATCTTAATATTGAGTACATCAATAATTGCAAATTAAAATATGCTAATTAGACGACTTAGAGTTAGACTTAGAGACTTAGAATTAGACGGCTTAATTAGAGAAGCAGTGATAGCCTAGTGGATAGGACTGTGGTCTCCTATTCGGGGGGTCGCAGGTTCGATCCCGGGTACGCACCTCTGACTTTTCGGAGTCAAGTGCGTTTAAGCAATTAAATATCACTTGTTTCAACGGTGAAGGAAAACATCGTGAGTAAACCTGCAAATCTGAGAGTTCGTTATAATGTTCTCGAAGGTGAGTGAAGTCCGCCAATTCGCATTGGGCCAGCGTGGTGGACTATGGCCTATAACCCTTCTCTGAAAGGAGATCTGCGCTCAGTAGTGAGTCGTGGATGGGTTGCTGATGCTGAATTAGACAACAGTCATATAAACAGTTCGAGATTTAGGTTGCTAGGCAACCTAGCAACCTAAATCTCATGGAACTAGAATTACGACTTAATCCAACCACGCCGCAAGAGAGCAACGGATTGACTTGATTTTTTGCATGGGTATAGTTGAGGACCTGCAGAGTGACATAGGTTTGATCCGCGTCGATTAAGGTTTTTTGATCCCGCGGAAACTCTTTAATTTTCCGGTATAAAATGTAGCCTATGTGTTAATCCTGGGTATGAGCTATCTCTATTCCAAACAGTTCATTTATTGTGGCGTGAAAGAGTAACAAACTTCCGGCCATCCATACATCCATCCTCACAAACTTTTGCATTTATAATATTAGCAGGATAATAATATATTTATACCCATTTAAATTTCGATTTTATTAGGTAACTCCAAAATTGCCGTCGAAGTTTTCAGTATGAATACCCTTGAAGGGTTAAAGGTAAAGGATCTCAAATGATTTAAATTAGAAAATTCTTATATTATATTTCAATCTAAGAGAAGCTGAATCTCTTGACAAAATTTTAATCATATAAGGTACAAGACCCAATTGCACACGCGCTGAAAAAGCTCTTGTGCGAACCAGGTTATCAATTTACCAATGCCAAAACCATAAATATCCTAACTTTATAATTATAGGTATATTAAAATAGAATTTCTACACTTTTAAAGATAGATCACATTATCAACCCATCAACTCTCCGTCTTCTCCCAGAAAAGGGTTTTAGGCCAAAGTCTACCACGCTGCGCTGGCCCAATGCGAATTGGTGCTTGCCCCAGGTGTGCAGGTTTCCTCACGATGTATTGATGCATATTTAATTTCTTAAACGCTCATAACTTCGAAAAGTCAGAGATGCACGTACCCGGGATCGAACCTGCGACCCCCCGAATAGGAGACCACAGTCATTAGGCTATAACTGCTTTATCAAAGGTAGATCGCATTACCTGAAATACGTTGTGTCGAACTGGCAGCAATAACCCATAATAGTGACAACTTCTCGGAACATTTTCGAACAATTTACAACCTTCGATCTCCATACACATTCCTGAATTAAAATACTGCAAGGTTTTTTGAGCTGAAAGATTCAAATTAACGTTTTCACCAACCTGAATTTTAGCTTAATCTTAAGTTAACAGTGATTAGTAGTCTAGGCTATCTTCACTTACATAAATTGTGATCGCAAGAAGCAAGTCAGCAAGCGCTAGTGTATATAAAAAAGTGTATTTAAGATATTTATTCAATGGTACAGGCAAAGTGATTTTTTATTATTCCTTTTATGTCTCATAAAAGTGCTGTGAATCACAGCGACTCCGTAATTAAGACTGTTTTGCTCGAAGCGTTGTCGAGATTTATGCAAAGATAACTGTTTATTTTAAGGCTGGAGTTATTACGGATGAAGTTAATGCTGAAATTGAATTTAAATAGTCATATAAATTTGATTTATAATATTATCTATTATACTATTCAGTAAACCTTTTAATTTTAGGGTAATGCTTTTGCTAGGTAGTTAAGATTTTAAAATCCTATGAGAATTCATTGAAGTATTGTCACTCTCTAGGTCCTCAACTATAACTATTTACAACAAACACACTTTTTAATATTAGTAAGGATCCTAGGGGTTATAAATTGCTGAGATTTTCAACATATGCGTGAGTTTGAACTCTTTGAAATCTATTGTGCTGCATAGATTAACAATAATTCATGACATGTCATGTACATCCTACTGGGTAAACCTGAATAATGTCGAGAGCAAAATTCTTGGATTTGCATACTCTACAATTTCACAAACTGAACAACACAAATCCCTTAATCTTTTTTTCTGATTTTGGTTTATGGATTTTCTTAGTACCAAACCAGTACGATGCACTTTGCCACTGTCAAGAAACTATACAGGGTGCAAGGACATTTCAACGAAACTTTATGAATAGATTACACTGTCTTTAATGAAATTACAAATGGCATTCATCTCTAAAATAAGCGGGCTATTAATAGGGTAATTTTGGAGTACGCAATGTATCACAAACAAAGAACGCCGATACCTAAACGTGAAGTACCTACTGCTCGTAGCAAGCAGCGTATTTTAGATACTTAGGTCGAGGGATTTGACCTTTTGATAAAAACAGCTGATCGCGCAGTATCGTACAATGCTGTGTTGTGTACAAATATTATCATTTGTTGTTTTTAAATTAAAATCAAGTTGCAATTGATTACATTCACGATTTTACGTTTTAGCTAATTAATTTAAAAACGGAATAAAATTATTGTCAAAGTCACAAAAATTAACTTTAAGCTACTTTAAAAGATTTTATCAAAGGTATCAAGCGCATTATGCTGAAAACTTTACCAAATAATTTTTACTTACCATGTTTATAACAGTATCGTGTGTATAACCCAAATCCTCTAGCATAGAGTGCATTTTGTATACACTAGCTTCAATTATCAAATCGATTCTCTTTATATCGCTAAAACTTTTGAAATATTTATTTATCTGCAAATCGTCATAGCCGCGTAGTTTCCTGAAATTTGATGATTATCTACTCGCAACTACAAGCTTGCATTCAATAGGATAACGAGCAGAACAATATCATTATATTTTTATTTTGTTAGTAGGTAACAGTATATTTGGACGTGTATCGTGTATTTCATGCATATCAGTTCATTATTCCCTATTATATTTTGTTTACGTATTGAATTTTATTTATAAATAACATAAATTTTATTTTTAAAATCTCTTTAAATATTTATCGACATTATAATATAATTATTACTAGCTGATGCCCGCGACTTCGTCCACGTGGATTTAGTTTTTAAAATCCCTCGGGAACTATTTGATTTTCTGGACTAAATAGTAGCCTGTTACTCTCCAGGTCAACTATACTCATTCTAAAAGTCACGTCGATCCGTAGCTGCTTGACTGAAGGACAAACCAACAAAGAAGCTCGGGAAAAGAAGCACAACTGTTAACGAACTTAAAATTTTAAGCAGTTTATCCGAACTCTACGATGATGTCAGTGGTAGAGTAAGAAGTAATTTACTCAAAAAAAATTCAAAATTCTAAATTCTAAATTATTTATTTCATGTAGGCCAACTTGTGGCTCTTATGACACGTCATGATTCTACCACCGATTCGGAAAGCGGATTCTGCTGAGAAGAGCCGACAAGAAACTCAGCAGTTGCTCTTTTCAAAATAATCATTTTACAATATTATTATACAGCTATTACATTGTAATAAGTTTTTTATATTATCTGGTGGGCAGCCGGATGCCATGCTGATTTAACCCATGCTACTTTGTTAGAATAGTATATAATATAATATTTCCACAATGAGTGAGGTTCCAAAAAGAGCGCAAGCGTACTATAATTCAATTCATGTTAAGACGGGCAGACAGAAAGCAGCCCCATTCCCGCCGGTGGAACCCGTTCACGAGTATGACGCATGATCCAGCCGTTGCTTCGCTCGACCATATTTGAATAATGATACTCACAATATTTCCGTAATGTTATTCGTATTTGGTCCGTAAATAAATTCCGGATCGCACACAGTTACCGCTGGAAACGAAATGCCATCTATTGGATAGTGAGTCGATTCCACCTGAAAAGATTTCATGCACTTACGCTATAAAATAGATTGGGACATCGGTAAATATTTGATTGGAAACTACGGCCGGCCGTTAAGATGTTTGATATAGTCTACATATAGATAGAACTTGAGTATAGTCCTTCCCTAATAGCAATTAGCGTTGATTGTTAGTTGGACCTTTGTCCTTAGTTTTGTTGGTCAACAGTAAGACTTGTCATCCCTAAAAATCGTGGTGCCAACCGTAGAAAATCGGGATGTGGTTGGCCTTACGAAAGGACTTAGTCGGCATCACCACTACCATCTCCCAACCGTTGGCTACAAAACCCCAATGGAAATTTCTACTTACTAGGGTTGAAGCTTAATTTATTTACTGGTTGGTATATCATACTTCGTATTTGTATTATATCCTAGGTTGAAACGTCTGTTTTTTGCAGTAAGTAAGTACGTCACTCTCCAGGCCATTAGGTACCTAAGTTATCGCTAGCTATGATGAACTATGGCCTGAACCTTTCTCATTCGAGTGGCGATGGGTTGAGATGATTGAATGAGTGAGTGAATGAGTGAATGAGTGAGTGAATGAATGAATGACTTAATAATATAAAACTACTTACAACTGTAAACGTAGGATTATCAATGTATTTTTCCCAAATCATGTGGCTGAGATAAACACATAGAGTGCCGCTAGCTCCTATGATGATGCTCCATATGGTATAAATCCACCACGACGAATTGCTGTAGTAGTAGTAGAAGCCATGTAACGTGCTATGCTTGCAGAATCGTTTGAAAGTTACAGCCACAATGGGGTACATCATTTTGTTATCTATCACTAACGTATTGGTAAATAGTTCAAAATAATAGTGATGATTAATTATGGTATTAACTAGCTATCAATAGACATAATGTCTACCGATACCATAGTCATCACTTCAGATTCCTAGTATTTATCGATTATTTTAGATTTATTTTAATTGGATAGTCGAGAAATCAAGGAGAAAACCCCATAATAAAAACCTCAAGCTATATAAACCATGATAATATTATATTAAGTTTTAGTTGAACAATGTACCACTAAAAAACAAAGTTGTCTAGATTTTATTTAGGCACCTAATGCTGTAAAGTAATGAATGACCAATTAATTTAGTCCTGTCGTGACCAAGATTCAAGAACCGAGTCCCAATATCGACCAATATCTCGAATCAATTAACGTGGCATGGACATACACAATGTACTAAGCACTTGGGAAAGCATTCGGGAAATTATACTTTGTAAAGTGGCTCGGGTATATTTAGGTAGGATGCTTCAGTAGTCGGTCCTCCTGTACAGAAAACGGTACGATGCCAGGTAGAAAGCAATTAGGGGTATGGAAGGTTGACCACATTTGTCTAAGATCACCATCAGGTGAGGTGAGATCTGATATTTTTTTTAAATAGGTTCTTTAGAGAAGATTTTAGCTTTTTATTGGGCTACCCTTTCAAAGGCGAGGAAGGTTAGCTAGTCACTAAAAGAAAATTATTCAAAAATTACGTACATTATTCTTCGAATAAGTAATAGTTTATTACCTAAATCAAAAAGTTATCAATTATTTATTTATTCTTCTAATGGAACTTTTTAATTATGTACTTTGTAGCAATTAAGTCTATTTTTCCATTAGGATTATAATATATCACCCCGATTCTTTCAGTTTGTTAAAACTGATTCTTGAATTATTAAGTAGCCTGTGGCTTCGTTGGATTAACTTTAATGGAACTTCAGGAATGGTCAAAAGTATAACCTTTCATTTTTCATTATACATTTAGGTTACCCTTTCCCAACTCTCCTGAAGAGCTTCTGGCGCCACAGCTGTTAGTTGCCTTGGCCCACGAATTTGAACATTCATCAAGACGACCTCTGAATTTTTTTGACGACCTCCCTGGCTCAGTGGTGAGGGCTGTTGTCTTATAACTGGGAGGTCTCGGGTTCGATTCCCAGCGGGGTCAATTTGGGAATTTTTAATTTCTGAATTTTCTCTGGTCTGGTCTGGTGGGAGGCTTTGGCCGTGGCTAGTTACCACCCTACCATCAAAGACGTGCCGCCAAGCGATTTAGCGTTCCGGCACAATCCCGTGTAGAAACCAATTAGTGTAGAAACCAACCATCAGGTGAGATCGCAGTCAAGGACTAGCTTGTCATCGAATAAAAAAAAATAATATTAGAAAATTTTCTAGGGTACACACTGAATAACGAAATTCTTTGAAAAAATCTATACAGTTTTGTTTCGCCCGCGCCCTACCGACACCAGATTATTTTATACTCGTAAATGCGAAAGTGTTGCGTATGTTGTGTGTGTGTGTAATACGAATATTTGTTGGTTTGTCCTTCAATCACGCAGCAACGCAGCAACGAATTGACGGGAATTTCTGCATAGGTAGAGTTGTGGACCCTAGAGAATGACATAGGCTACATTTTATCCCGGAAAAACAAAGGATTCCCGAGGGATTTTAAAAACCTACCTCCATGCGGACGAAGTCGAAGTCAAAAGCTAATATCCAATATTTTTCCCTATTTTCTCATAAAATTTTATTAAATTGGAAATACCCAAGTCTGAACGAAGATCGTTAGTTAATAATTATTTACATTTAATTGATACAATAGACTTTCTAACTTTGAATCAAGTTTCTTAGAAGTGTAAAATTGGATCTTTGTTGAGATCTTGATTGTAAAATTATTGGATAGGAAATTAATTTTCACCCTTCTGGCTTCTTTCACCACTATTCAGTTCATCTACCCTGACAAATTCACCTTCTCACACACCCTAAGTCGGTGTGAATTTGGAAATAACATGCTTCAACGGTGAAGGCAAACATCGTGAGGAAACCTGCACACCTGAGAGTTCTCTATAATGGTCTCATAGGTGTGTGAAGTCCGCCAATTCGTATTGGGCCAGTTGCAGAGTGGTGAATACTCTTCTCTGAGAGGAGACCTGTGCTCAGTAGTGAGTCGTTGATAGGTTGCTGAAGAGATGAATAACACTTGTTTTAACGTAAAGGAAATCATCGTGTGGAAACCTTCCTGCCTGAGAGTTCTCCATAATGTTCTCAGTGGTGTGTTAATTCTGTCTACATTCGCCAACGTGGTTGACTAAACTTCTTATTCTATAGGAGATCACAGATCTCCTCTGTTGGGCGTATTGGCTATCTGCTTAGTAGTAGGCCGGCGATGGGTTGAAAGATATAATTTCATTTTCAAATATTTAAGTCATCGTCAACAAAAATTATTTTTAAAAAACCGACTTCTAATACCCGCGCCACGACAAAGTATATAATTGACTATTGATATTTTAAAAACCGCTCAACCGATTTCGATACAATTTCAATGGTATGGAATGGTATGGAAGGGGAAGTATACTCTTTGGAACAAAAAAGAATTTTGCAAAAAGGTTCAGGCGTCTTCGGGTAATCGGTGAACATACATAAAAAAAATTTAAAAAAAAAGATTCCGACGAATTGAGAACCTCCACTTTTTTTGAAGTCGGTTAAAAACACAAGCAAACAACTAGTTAAAAGTAAAAGTTTGTTCGATCGTTAACGAACAGGATCGACTTTCAAAGCAATTTGTCTTACAAACTGGGTGTCAATTCTAACATTGAAAGCGGTTGATTGAACCGCCTAGACAAACTCCTTTCGCTTTCCCAAACTTGGTTTTTATAGACATCATAATTGGCAATCGATTCGAGAATTTTCCATTCGCCTAAGTACCTTGTACTTCAAGACATTTCAATATAATAGAGCAACCGAGGCAAACTGAAATGCGAATTGTCATACTTAGGTTCAAAAGAGAATACCACCGCTGTTGTACTTACATAATCAGTTATTTAAACTACATTGACAACACTTTGGTGTTACTAAAATCTAGTGCTATCGCTTTCATAAAACTGCCAGCGGAAAAGGATAGCACTAGTTTCATTCATCATTCATTATCAAGTATCAACCCATCATCAGCTTAGTAACGAGCGCAAGTCTCCGCTCAGAGAAGGGTTATAGACACAGGTTATAGGCCATACTCAGCCACGCTGGCCCAATGCGAATTGGCGGATTTCACACACCTTCGAGAACATTATGGAAAACTCTCAGGCGTGCAGGTTTCCTCACGTTGTTTTCCTTCACAGTTGAAGCAAGTGATATTTAATTGCTCAAACGCACTTGACTCCGAAAAGTCAGAGGTTTTGAAACCCAGGATTGAACCTGCGAACCCCCGAATAGGAGACCACAGTCCTAACCACTAGGCTATCACTGCAACACATAACTAATAGTGGTTCATATTTTCCCTCGATTACCTTGTAAGTAGATATATTTAGAGTAGTAGATAGATCCAATCTCTTAACCCAATCACTTTCAATGTATTGTAATATCATCATAACAAATCCTCAAAGGCAATAAAATATAGCAAAATAGTAGTGTATTGTATCTAAGTAATAATGACTAACAAGGAATAATAAAATAATTTGTCATTGTTTACCATAGACCTACTATCTACCTTTATTCGTCAAAAAATCTGAAGTTATACATCTTTCATGTAAAAAAGTGACTAAAAGATTCAATGATAAGAAATAATGTTCTCTCAACCGTATACGACTACGGCGGTCCATCTCCACAGAGATTAGCCATCTGGGCGGGAGATATTATAGAGCATAAGTGTGTGCGCAAACACAAGTGAACTCTATTCCCTCATTCTCATAGTCTAATGGGACGGAAATCTGAGTCGAACGGAGAGAGATCAGGCGCATTGCGTGTAAGAGGAACGAAGATAATACACCGCCTACTTACAAACTCCAGGCGAACCAATAGGTACATTTGTTACCCCGGAATCGAACCCAGGACCTCGTGATCGGCCATCACTACCACTAGACCAACGAGGTAATTCATCAATAAAACACTTAGGTATGAACATCACAAATTAAATTTATTTGAATTGTTTATTATACATCTCCATATCAATTTGATGAGCAATGACAGAAGCAAATACATGATTTCAAACAACGTGATTATCGAAGCGCCGAAGCTCAGCGAGAACACGCCCCCGTATGTTGCTGCGAAAATGAAACATCGATAAGGTTATATTGGTTATTAATAATAACTCACAAATGTGATTTCTTTTCGGAGAGACCGGGTTTCAATTTCCCGATACACTTCTAATTTTTGGATGTTTAGGCATCATCATCGCTACATATTATAAAACAAAGTCCCCGCCGCGTCTGTCTGTCTGTCCGTCTGTTCGAGTTAAACTCAAAACTCACGAACGGATGTTCATGCGGTTTTCACAAATAGATAGGGTAATTCATGAGGAAGGTTTTACTTAGTTTATAATTTGTTAAGGTTTTGTGTAAATTGGTTGAAATATGACGATAATTGTTGACGATGTCGGAAAAATTCAAGCGCCTGGGAGCTTACATCGAAAACGCTGCCTAATCCCTTTGAGATATAACAAAACAATGTATGGTGGTGGTATGGTGGGATAAGTTTTTACAGAAAAGTCCGCGATGGCATAGTATATCTATCTTATAAGGATAGCTTACTATACCCGTTTTAACTTTTAAAAAAATGGTCACTTACTATGCGGTAATCTATTTAGACAGATACAGTATTCTTCTTCTTCTTCTTCTTCTTCTTCTTTATCAACCTATAGACGTCCACTGCTGGACAAAGGTCTCCTGCATGGACTTCCACAGGCTTCGGTCTTGCGCCGCTTGAATCCAGCGGCTCCCTGCGACTCGTTTGATGTCGTCGGTCCACCTGGTGGGGGGTCTGCCAACACTGCGTTTCCCGGTGCGGGGTCGCCACTCCAACACCTTGGGACCCCAACGACCATCAGTTCTTCGAACTATGTGCCCCGCCCATTTCCACTTCAGTTTCGCGACACGCTGAGCTATGTCGGTGACTTTGGTTCTCCTACGAATCTCCTCATACACAGTACAGTACAGTATTAACCCTTATCAACTTAAATACGTTGGTTACCATAAGCATTTCATGCACATTAAGATAATTCTTATGCCATATGATTTAAATGAATAGGAGTTATCGCAAAAAAAAAAAACGAACGCGCGTCAAAATAAATACGCCGGGTTTGAAGAGTTTGAACTCGATGGCGATGACGGGAACAACCCTGCGCCGCGCTGTTGCTATAATATAAGTCGAGCGATACTTCTTTTATACATAAAATTAAATTAATTACCTTAAATTAATACCTACCAATAACCAATGAAGCAGTTAATCCAGTACTAATATTATTATCTTACCGACAAAATAATTGAAGTCATTCAAAAGTACTCTGTCATAGCAGTTGCACGTAGATTTTGCGAAATACACTTGCAACGAAGACAGCTCGCTGATGTTACGATCTTTTCTGAAAAATATAAAACTCAATAAGTGCCAGTTTTACTATCACCGAGTAGTTTTTAATCTAGAACTTTTGTCCTGACAGTTTTTGACGTCTTGATAGTTTTTGACGCCTTGACAGTTTTGACGTCCTGACATTTTTTGACTTCATGATAGTCTTTGAAGTCCTGACAATTTTTAACGTCCTGACAGTTTTTGAAGTCCTGACAGTTTCTGACGTTCTGACAATTTTTGTATTGAAATCGGCCAAAAAGCTAAAATGCCTCGGTCGGTCAGTGTGAAATGCGTACCTATTTGGAAGGTTTGTGTGGTGTTAAAATATGTTGGCATTTTGTTGCTCCTGTATTTACAAGCTTTTATTTAACTTGCAATATTTGTTTGGGTCAAATCTTGCAAGATGAATTAGACCCACTTCCCGGTTTCTGATCGAGCTGAAATTTTGCATGTATGTGTAAGTCGGAAGAAAATGCAATATTATTGTGACATGGAGCTGATCTGATGATGGAGACGGAAGATGGCTATCGGAACTCTGTAATAAAACGACGTAACCCCATCGAGTTTGGGCTCGTTTGATTCGTCATAACAAGTACTCTGATACTAGATTATATCCAGAGTCTAATGATGTAGCTACTAAAAGCTTGCATTTAAAAATAAAATTTTTAATTTAGATTTGTTTCTTCTAACTAAAAGAGCGGCAGATAGACGTCTATTGTTTGAGTTAATTACTTGTTTTAGCTTGAAACTTGAAAGCATTTTAATGTGGTAGTGCAGGTAACACTAAAGTGAAATGCGGTACCTACACCGAGCGTTCGAAGCATTAGAGTTAAAGTCGATTACGAGTTAGCAAGTATGTACCTCGACGACAAGGCAAGAGTGAATAGGCATTTTCTAGGCAAGCGCACTCCAAACTTGACCTCATCAGTGCTTTCCAGTATTGTATGTCATCAAGCGTAAGCCTATCTCTAAGTAAAAAAAACAGATTGAAGCTAGTAGCGGAAGCTATCCGCTATATGAGTATAGGTTATTCAAATTTGACATCTACACCATAGAGTACATAATAAACGTATTGACATTTTACAGTCAGCACAAGATATTTATTTATTAGCAAAGTGTGATGTTCGAAGTTCGAAGAGCTGATGGTCGTTGGGGTCCCACGGTGCTGGAATGGCGACCCCGCACCGGGAAGCGCAGTGTTGGCAGACGCCCCACTAGATGGACCGACGACATCAAACGAGTCGCAGGGAGCCACTGGATTCAGGCGGCGTAAGACCGAGGACTGAAAGTCCACGCAAGAGACATTTGTCTTGCCGTGGACGTCTATCGGTTGACAAAGAAGAAGAAGAAGAAAGTGCGGTGTAGAGTATTGGGTACAATACATACATAGGTAATAATATTGTAGCATTGTGGCATAATTGTAACAATTTATACTAACCGCTACATAGCTACAATACGATACAATAAACAAGGTTATTTTCTTGATAATAGAAAAGTTGAAACCCGTATAAAATATTTTTATTTCGAGAAATAGGTATAATGTTATTTCGAATTTTTTTCACAAATAAATGAAATTCATATCAACGGGTATATTGCTGAGTATAAAGCCCAACGGTTAAAATAGAGGACTACAAAGGTCGACAATTCAGTCCCCACCGATGCACAATAATTGTTGTACTCACTTCTTTCCGTTTTCCGCTTATTTGGAGGGGAAAAGAGAAATTTAAGTGCAGCTTTTTTAAATATTCTTTATAAAAAATAATATTTACGTCGCATTGGGTGGGTAGAAATCGGCTAGCAGGAGGCATTACGTCACTTGTGATACTGTACTTCTTGTCCCGGCACTCGATGTAGCAAACCGAAACGCAAGTAGTCTGCTTTCCAGATGTGTGAGCTAACAAAAATAATATTTACGTCGCATTGGGTGGGTAGAAATCGGCTAGCAGAGGCATTACGTCACTTGTGATACTGTACTTCTTGTCCCGACACTCGATGTAACAAACCGGATCGCAAGTGGTCTGCTCTCCAAATGTGTGAGCTAACAAAAAAAGTAAGTTTCTGATACCAGAATGTAGGAAGAAAGGTTTTGTTTGGAAAAGAGCAACTACTTAGTTTTTTGCCGGCTCCTCTCAGCAGAATCTGCTTTCCGAACCGGTGCTACCTTGTCAAAGCTTGACATAAATATTCCAATTTTTATGTCGATAGCTTTAATAGTTACTAAAATAATCGACTGTGACAGACGGACGGACGGACGGAGATATTCTCACCATAAGGGTTCGATTTTTACCATTTTGGTACGGAACCCTTAACACAAGAAACACCATAAAATAAACAGGAAAACCTGTTTACTGGATTATACGTCAGTTTAGTATGAGTGCAACAAAAGTTGGTATTAATAAAGATTTAATTAGCAACATTGAATTCCCTCACTATTAAGTATGTAGTACCTGAATTCAACTATTTTGTTTTATTAGTACAAGTGCGTCCAAATAAATCTATTGTAACAGTTATTGTACTACTGGGAAAAATAGTTGACCTCAGGTTCATTAGTTCAACGGTTGAACGGTGGTGGACTATAGCTAATTGAAGCCCTTATCGTTCTGATTGAGATCTGTGCCCAGTATTTGCCGACGATGGCTTGGGATTATGATGATGAATTACATATTGAAATTGTAATCACTTAGCTACGACCTTTTAGTGCCGATTTCACCAACGTCTAGGGACGTTTGCCCGAGGTATAAAATGAGCGTTCTGACAGTTTTGCTATTAAAAATACTGTCCAATTTACGCTCGGATAAGACTTTTTACTTTGGTGAAATCGTCCCTTAGAATAATAAACTCTTACTGTCGCACTAATCGTTGCTTAACGACGAGATCTTGGATTTAAAAAGTTTCACTCTCAGAAATTAAGGCTTCGTTTTTAATAACAATTCAGTAAGTAATAGATTTAATGATTATTAATGACTCATTAAATATAATTTAATACATGCGGCTGAGTGCGGCAGTTAATCACAAGTCAAAGAATGATTCATTAATTATAATTTAATGAATGTCTGAGTGCGGCAGTAAGAGTTTATTTCTGAAAGGATCCAAAATATCAATAATGTTGAAGAAAAACTAAGTTAAATACTTTGAGCTTTAGAAAGAAAAATATCTTCTAATAATAAAAATCGGCCAAGTGCGTGTCGGGCCACGTGCAGTATAGGGTTCCGTAGTTGAAAGTCTCAAATATTATTGCTGACCTAGGATAATGCTTTTGTTTTATTTACGAATATTAAATAAATTTTGAGTTCCATGGTTTAAATACTATAATATTCTACAAAATATGCAACTTACACTACGTGTAATACCTAACTTAGAAAAAACAGATATAACTCCTTAACTAATGAACCCTACTTAGCCGTGATAGTTTTCCTTTAAAATTCATTATATATACTACTGCTGTGAATTTTTTCTTGTATCCTATATACAACCATTTAGCTGGCAGAGGGGGGGGACACTTGACTCTAATAAAATTTAGCATTTTAAAATATCATATTTCACAAACGGATCCCTAAATTGAAAATTGATGTTCCCACACCCACAATATTTTTGAAAGACCTATTCAACGACACCCCACATGATGGGATAGACGAGAAAAAAAATTCATCCCTACTTTAGATGTAGGGGAGGTACCCTAAAAAAAAATATTTTTCACAATTTTATTTCACGACTTTGTCGGCGTGATTGATATTTATACCCTTGTCAAATTACAGATTTCTAGTACCAATAGTCTCTGAGCTAAACCGCGGACAGACAGACAGACAGACGGACGGACATGGCGAAACTATAAGGGTTCCTTGTTTACTACGGAACCCTAAAAATGGAATTAAAATGAATCTCACCTCTCAAATTATTAAGACACTCTAAGTCCTCGAAATCGCAAATACGTGACGTCTTATCTACGGACAAGATGGAATTAAAAATAGCAAAATGTTGGACTTCCTTAATCTGCGAAGTTTCCACTAAGCTTTAATAATTATAATTAAGCGGTATGTTAAACTTAGAACTGGCAACTTATTGGCGGTTTAGGGTTTATACTTAATATTTATGAAGTATTATTTAAGTACTCAAGTATTTTAAATTAAGTACTCAAGTATTTAAAAATTAAATATCAACCTGTGTGCTTGAGAGTTCTCTTCCCTTAACCCTTTTCAATCTGCAAAGAAACCTGTGACCAAAAAGGGCTCGGTTGCGACGGGTTGATATTATGAATTTATGTATATAGAACATTGTCAAAGTTATAGCTTCTGTACTATTATAATATATTCTGTGGTTAATAGTTATTTATCCCACTGAATGGCCAAGGCAACTACCTAGGTTGTAGGTAGTAAGTAAGTAGTAAGTATTTAAGCTTTAATTTTTGATAATATTAAAGATTTAGTGTTAATAACTGAACTGAAGTGGAAATGGGCGGGGCACATAGTTCGAAGAGCTGATGGTCGATGGGGTCCCAAGGTGTTGGAGTGGCGACCCCGCACCGGGAAACGCAGTGTTGGTAGACCCCCCACCAGGTGGACCGACGACATCAAACAAGTCGCAGGGAGCCGCTGGATTCAAGCGGCGCAAGACCGAAGCCTGTGGAAGTCCATGCAGGAGACCTTTGTCCAGCAGTGGACGTCTATAGGTTGATAAAAAAGAAGAAGAAGTGTTAATGGTTATAGCCTAGTGGTTAGGACTGTGGTCTCCTATTCAGGGGGTTACAGGTTCAATCTCAAGTGCGAGAGTCAAGTGCGTTAAAGCAATTAAATATCACTTAATGTTTTTCATAATGTTCTTGAAGTTGTGTGAAGTCCGTCAATTCGCATTGGGCCAGCGTGGTGGACTATTGGCCTATATAACCCTTCTCTGAGAGGAGATCTGCGCTCAGTAGTGAGCCGTTGATGAATTGTTAATGAATGAAAAAAATGAATAGCAACCCGTAGGATACTTATAGGGTATGCATCCACAATGGTCAACATAACTCCTCATCCTGCACTCAGTCTTGCAAGTCTCAGTGCTATATCTGGTTGTGTGAACCAGAGCTGCCTCGTCGTGGAACATACATCCCCTTTTCTCCACTGGCATTCGCCGTATGTCATCGCTGCTTTGAAATATCTTCGGCTCGACTTTGATGTCTAAAGACTGGCCCATTATCACATATTTGTACAGAACTGTTATTTCGGGGTAGTCATTCGGATCCGTGATGAGAATCTGGAATTTGGTACCTATTTAAATGTAGTACTAGATCTGGTGTTTCGAATGCTTATCATGTTCAACTTAGTTGTAGTGAATTCCGTACATTAGTTTTCAGTCTGGCATGACATTCGCGAGTACGGACGCGGGCGCTATTTATGCGATAAAACTTTATATGTAAATAATTTTGAATGGAATAACCAGCAATTACACTACACTCAAGTAAGTAACAAAATATATAGTTACTAAAGTGAATAATTAGATAACCACATCGTAATTCGTAACACTAGATACGAAATATAAATAATTTTCTGATTTATTCAAATACTTTTCAAACCACCATATTCATTCTCTGTCTCCTTCGCACCGGCAGACATTAAAGCAAGTTCAAGCAAGTTCACGCTGCCCACTATAATAGATGGCGTTAGTACATTTTGCCGCAAATATTTTGTTCGGAACTTCTCGTTTGTAATGTCGTTGAATTCCATTGGGTTACATTAATATAGATTATAGTTGTGGAAAAAACTGTTTTTCTTTCTTTTTTATGAAATTAGTTGTAGCTCAGTGAGTCGTGAAATTGAAGTGAAAATGAGCGGGGCACATAGTTCGAACAACTGAATGGTGGTTGGGGTACCAAGGTGCTGGAGTGGCGACTCCGCACCGGAAAGCAGTATTGGCAGACCCCCCACTACGTGGACTGATGACATCAGACGAGTCGCAGGGAGCTGCCGAATACTGACCTATGGAAGTCTACGCAAGAGACCTTTGTCCAGCAGTGGACGTCTATCAGTTGATAAATAAGAGAAGAAGAGTGTGAACTTCGTAACGTTACCTTGGCTCCATAGTAGGGAGTTGATGACCACTTTGGGTAGTTACTAGGATCTACATTGAAGACTACACTTAATCCAGATCCCCTGGAAAAACAAAAATAAGTTGAAAATTAAACTCTTCGTCAAATAACAATACGATTATTTACTGCGTTAAACTTTGAATGGGTAGTCAGTTTCATCCAACTTTTAAGCGAGCAAACCTGAAGGCAAAATCTAGTTATCAAATAATTACCTATAATGAACGATTTTTAACCCTTTGACAAACAACCCCTTAAATATCACAAATACTCCAGCTAGTTTCCAGCTCAAAGACTGGTATTCTGTGCGATTAGTCCGAGTTTTAATTTGTTTGATCGTAATAGTAAACATTATCATCAAAGTAAAATGAACCATAATAGTATCGATTTACAGTCTCAAATTCAATACAAACGATTATAATTTGGAGCGTTTTCGTTACGTAAACGTATAAAAGAATACATACACGAAATAGAGCGCTAACTCAATACTGTTATAGTATATTTTACTTTAATGGTAATGTCATCGTTTACTATAGTTATAGTTAACTATCACATCTTTTACTAAGCGTACTGCTCATTATTCTGATCATAAATATGTAAATTTAAAAGCCCTTGATATTATACTTATCCATAAAAATGTCAGAGAAAAGTTGTATCTCATTTGCACAAAACGCGTTACGGAGTACAGTTGCTGGGTGCCCATTGTCTACTATCTTCGTAGTTGCATGTTGCAGTGCGTCCGAAAAGAATTATTATTCTAAGCGTTTCATGTAGTATCGCCCGCGCATAACGGTCGATTGCAATGGCTGAGACTTGACAAAGTTGACTGTCAATTAATTAATTTATTTAAGTGATTGACTGTTATAGAGGTTCCAATTTTTGGCTCGAGTACTTAAGAGACTACTGTACCCAAGAAAACCCCTACCATTATGTGATAAATGGAAAGAGGGACATGATAAGTATGCAGACAGAGTTTAGCTTGATGGACTAGGCACTCGAATGATAAATAACTAATGTGCAACCAACTTTGTAGAGTAGAAGTAACAACAAGTTGATAGCTTCAATTCAAGCAATAAATAACAGGTTTTTTTCATTAATGTTCTAAAATATAGCCCTTGGTAAAAGGAAAGTTGGCTATTATTTTCGCATGAAAACTTTTTACGATGCCTTAATATGTATTAATAAAAGTTGAGTAAACAAGGAAAGTTTTTAAACTGTAACCCTACTACTAAAAGTTGGATATACATACAAATACAAACATAGACTCCTGAAATAATAACTCCGAATAGATAATAATATATTGTATTAAATCTATCTATTATCTTAAAACGAGCAATTCTTGTATATATATTCAATCTGAATCTCGGAAACGGCTCCAACGATTTTCATGAAATTTGGTATGCAGGGGGTTTCGGGGGCAATAAATCGATCTAGTTAGGTTTCATTTTTAGAAAAGATCGTTTTATCCGTGTTTTCAGGCAATGAATAACCCCTTACAATATCATTAGAATACGAAGGTAAATTTCGCCATCATCTATAAATTCCCGATAGCTCGACGGTCGGGACGACAACGGCCGGTCCCGAAACCAGAAGACCCCCCGGTTCGAGTCTAAGACGATTATATTTTCCCCTATGATTTTTTTTTATTTATTATTTTTTTTAATATATAATTTCCAAAAAACACGATTTACCAAAAAAAAAAAAGAACCGAGTAATGCTCGGTCAACCAGATATTGTATACTTATTTATGTACTGATAACAGCTTCCGAAATAGCTGATATTGGATTACCAAGATAAAGAGCAACGCCCTAATGGAAAATAAGTATATAAATATATTAGTTCTGTGTTAAGTGAAGCGTTATTTAGTTATTGCACCTGAAGGTCTCTGAAGGGGCATTGCTCCATAACACAACCGACTATTTTTTCAGTTGGTACATGACTGAATCTGATACTTCTCTGCTTATACCAGCATGAACCATTTCCCTCATTTTTAGTCACGTTTTTGACACAATATAGCCCCTAACTGCAAACTCACACGATGGTAAGTGACTATGCATGGGGGCATGGCAATTTAAATTAAACTCATACCCCTAATCGGTTTCTACACGCCATCATGCCGGCATGTCTTTGACCGTAGGATGGGTTTGTCATTCCTGAGTGGAACGTTCCATTCCACTACACTCACACTCGCTACGTTAATTTAGCTGCCCCGTTGGTTTAATATTCGACTGTGGATGACAAGGTCCCGGGGTCAGTTTCCGGGTCGGGCCAAAAAATGTATTGGGTTTTCCTGTCAAGAAATTCTCAGTAATAGCCCAGAGTTAAGAAGTTGGCGGTGAGTCACCTCCGTGCTTCGGAGAGCACGTGAAGCCGTTGGTCCTGCGCCTGATCTCTTTCCGATCGTATCGCATTTCTGTCCCAACAAAATATGAGAGTGAGGGAATAGAGAGTGCACCTGAGTTTGCGAGCACACTTGTGCACTATAATGTTTCCCGCGTAGATAGCTAATCTCTGCGTAGTTTGGCCACCGTGACAGGATTCGGTTGAGAGGAAATCATACTAATATTATAAATGCGGTAGTGTGTTTGTTTATTGACTTGTTGGTTTGTCCTTTAATCACGCCACAAAAGAGCTACGGATCAACGTGATTTTTTACATGTGTATAGTTGAGGACCTGGAGAGCGACATAGGTAGCCTATGTCGCTCTCCAGGTCCTCAACTACTTTTTATCCCGGAAAATCAAAAAGTTTCCGAGGGATTTTAAAACTAAATCCAAGCGGACGAAGTCGCGGGCATCAGCTAGTTATTTATAAAGTTACCTGCCGGATTCTGACGTGACAATAATGCCAGTAGCCTTCCGTTCAATACCGCTGGGGTCCACGTAGTATTCAATGTCTTCGTCATCACTTATATCACTGAAATTTCATCTCTGTTGAATTTGCAAATAATATCTGGGTACGGGTTCATGAGATTTTCTTTATTTATTTGAAAAATCCCGCGAGAACTCTTTGCTTTTCCAGGATAAATAGTCGCCTATGTCTATCAAAGTCTCAACTTTATACATACTATATTTATATATATTTTTTTAATTTATAGTTTCCAAATGGTCTCTGGTCTGGTCTGGATTTAGCGTTCTGGCACGATGGTGTGTAGAAATCGATTAGGGATATGGGTTGAATGTTCACTGCCTTACCGCTTACAAGTTAGCCCGCTACCATCTTAGACTGCATCGCCACTTACCTTCAGGTGAGATCGCAGTCAAGGACTATCTTGTCATAGAATAAAAAAAAATACACACAATTACGTCATTCACGATTTAATTTTAAAATCCCTGGGGAATTTATTGATTTTCCGGGATAAAAAGTAGCCTATGTCACTCTCCAGGTCCTCAACTTTGCCAATGCAAAAAATCACGTCGATCCGTAGCTCTGTTGCGGCGTGATTTAAGGACAAACCAAAAAACAAACACACTTTAACGCATTTATAATTATTATGATTAAATTGCGGCAATTCTTGCAGTAAGAAGTTGAAGATTGCTACTCACTCGAAGTTACCATCATTGAGCGCTGCGTAGTTAAAAGTGCAACAGTAGCCGTCATAAGTTTCGATCAGATTAAACATCTCGCTGCAGCTCTTGGGGCTCCGGTTGAAGGTGCAGTAAATCAGTAGATCTTCACATGTTTGGTGCACCTGGAAAAGTACTAGGAGCTGTTTGACCTACTTCTGGTGCAGTGATGTGTGATGTAGTCTTATACGTGTGATATTCAGGGTTTGATTTCCGTCAGGGGTAATTTTAATAGTGATCCTGTGCCCTTCCCGAACCACTGGGGCAAAGAGCACATGATCGCTATTTAAAGCAGCGGTCTAAATAGTGATCTTGTGCTTTTCGCAAGGGGACGGCATATTCAGAAGAAGAGGGGTAATTTAGAAATTTATATAGGAATATATAATATTTAAAAATAATATTAGCCTAGTTGAACTTATATTCTCCTCGCCCCTCTGAAGATTCTCTCATTGATCAATAGAAAAATGGAGAAAATTTTCATAAAATTTTCTCCATTCCTTCATTATCTATTCTTCCTTCATAATCTTTTTTGGTTATCTGGTTCAGAGAATTTCTCAACCAAGAGACCCAATAGCTTATTAGCCCGAACCGGTACTTGAACCCATGTTCTTATGATACGCATCTGAATAAGCTGTCTACTAGACCAATAAGGCACTCAATCTACTCTATATCGATCAAAGCTTGGTTACATACTCAAAGGCCCAATATAATTATTACTACTTAGTGAGATATTTCGGCTGAATGAACTCAAACGCGGGATCTAGTAGATACTGGGAAATGCATAGCCTATATCTACACTTTGAGTTCGTGGAAGCTCCACAAGATGGCTTAGCTGTATTGCTTTACGCTATTACGTGCCTATAAAGGGTATTGCGAAGCCATACCTACTCCTATTGTACCCTTGTAAGTAAAGAATTCTAAATAAAATCTTTTAAAATCCCGTCAGGAAAGAAGTACTATCATCATACTAATATTATAAATGCGAAAGTGTGTTTGTTTGCTGGTTTGTTGGTTTGTCCTTCAATAACGCCGCGACAGAGCTACGGATCGACGTGATTTTTTGCTTATTTGTGGACCTGGAGAGCGACATTGGCATCGGTCCCGTAATCCCGGAGAAATCGGTGGACATACATAGAAAAAAAAAAAAAAAAAAAAAAAAAAAAAAACGGCCAAGTGCGAGTCGGGCCTCGCTCTTTTAGGGTTCCGTTAAAAATCTACCCACCTACCCATTTTAATTTAATTTTTTTAATTTAATTTAATTTTTATTATTTGTTGTTATAGCGGCAATAGAAATACATAATATGTGAAAATTTCATCTCTCTATCTATTACGGTTTACGAGATACAGCCCGCTGACAGACGGACGGACGGACGGACGGACGGACGGACGGACGGACGGACGGACGGACAGCGTAGGCTTAGTAATAGGGTCCCGTTGGTACCCTTTGGGTACGGAACCCTAAAAAAGATACCGGCCGAATTGAGAACCTCCTCCTTTTTGGAAGTCGGTTAATAAAAGCTTGTAACAAAAGGAAACAACTTCGCAAAAACTTTACTAACGTTGTGAAATGACATCTTTCGAAGCATAATTCAAAACCAAAGTTCGATACCAATGAGTTGTTAAAAGTGCAAATTTCAAAAAACAAAAAACAAACTGTCATCACAGTTTCATTATTTAATGAATTTTGAAGTAGTGAAAATTCGTCGCGTCACCCTTATGCATAATAGAAGTGAGTTCTAACTATATTACAGAATTTTACCTCTTCCATCATAGTTTCCACAGTGTAATAGTGCTTCGTCAAAATTTTCATAATCTGTGAGAAATTGCCCAGTTTACCGATAGATTTGCCAAAATTAGTCAACTCTGGGATACTGCGGTAAAAGTCCTCAATTTCCACTTGCGTTCGGTTATTGTTTAGCCTGAAAAATGTAAGGTTGTTGGAGCCTCCAACCGGTTTACCAGCGCGGGGGTGCGGGGGCGGGCCGGCGCCCGCCAGAGTGACACTCCGTACTGACTTCTAGTGACGGCTCGTGACATGCCTCGTCGCAACCATTTGTATTCTTAAATATTTTATCTACTCCAGCATCGAAAAGTTCCAATTTCGAGTTTGACAGCTGAATCGAAATGAACCCTCTTTCGGTTTTGCTTCTCATTTCGATGCAGCTCGTTGTATGGGAGCTGAATCGAAATGGTTATCTTCTTAAAATAGGATACCTAAAGCTAAGGCTCTGAGTTCTGGCACTTTTGTACCGTTCATATGACAGAGGCGCCACAGGCGGCTGGTGGCGGCTTACGGAGTTACTTTTTGTTGACAGAGACGCCACAGGCGGCTGGTGGCGGCTTACGGAGTTACTTTTTGTTACTTTATTGAGCCTACGGCGTATTTTGTTAATGATTTTACTTCCTTGTCGTAGATAAAATCTTGTATGCAACTGAACGTAATTAGTCATTTTAATTCTCGTACTATCCTATTTTGATACTCGGCAAGCCTCGTATCAAAAAACAGCACTCGAATTAAAATGACCCTCATTACGATGCAGTTGCATAAATAGCTAAATCATGTTAATAAAAGCAGTAATAAAAGAAGTTTCAATCATCACATCAGTTCACTGCTCCAACAAAGGTTTCTGGAAAATGATTTGTGATGAATTGACACCATTATAATAAAAACTTTTTATTAAACATAACTCGTTAAATTCCTCTTTCATATTTTCGTCTACGAGATTTACACGGTGCAAAATTCATAAAGTATTCGCCCCCAAAAAAAAAAAACATTCCATTGATAAAACATCAAATAAATTCAATATTCTGTTCCAATATCCAATAACTAGCTGATGACGGCGATCTTGCCCCTGTGTCCTATGTCACTCTCTAGTTCCTCAACTAGGTATATTCACGCAAAAAATCACGCCGATTCTTTGCTCCTTTGCTGCGTGATTGACGGACAAGCCAACAAACACCCACTTTTGCAGCCGTAGAATGAAAGTGACCTAACTCAAAAATTGCAATTTGTGAGAATCGAGCAAAAAAGACTTCAGAAAATTATAGTGCTGAGTTTTAAATGTATCTCTCCCGTGTTTCATTGGAAATGGTTGCTTTTTTGCAGATTTATATTATATTGATCTTTTATGTATGATTGGTAGCATTATATCAAATTTAAATTTATTTTAAATATGCATTTTGACATTATATAATCCTACTAATATTATAAAAGCGAAAGTTTGTGAAGATGGATGTATTGATGGATGGATGTTTGTTACTCTATAATTCCACAACGAACAAACCGATTTGGCTGAAATTTGGAATGGAGATAGCTCATACCCAGGATTAGCTACATTTCATCCCGGAAAGTTAAAGAGCTCCCGTGGGAATTAAAAAACCTTAATCCACGCGGACGAAGTTGCGGGCACCATCTAGTATAACATAGTTTAAAACTAAGCCACTCTATTTCAAAAATGTCTTACTATTTTTTTACTACTAAAGAGGCTGATTATATAAAATATCCATAAAATTTTTGTACATGTGTAGAAATCAGAACTATTTTTAAAAGTGTTGGTCTTCTTTTATTTAATTTAATTACTAAAAAGACTCAACTTATAAACCGTCGAAGAAATCTAATTAATTAGTCAGTTTAGCGCAAAAAATAAAATGTACTTACCTACAAAGTATTTGCAATAAACTGGCGCATTACTGATTCGGTCTCTTTCACACATATAGGTGAAAAGCACGTTCAAATAAAGTGATCGATGTTTTGGCTGTCTCTTTGTTACTCATAATTCGGGCTCTTTTTCAGCATAGGGTTTTATGGCAGGCTTTTTAAGTTTCGTTTATAATAAAAACAGAATTTACAGGAATTTTGAGTTAGGTCACTTTCATTCTAAGAGTTTAATTATTAGTAAGGAGAGCTACATACAAAATTCTAGTAATACTCTTAGTTTGTTTCAGCGACACGATGTTAAAGTTGCAAATGCTGACGGCGGGAAATGGCGCTTGATTCACTTTGCAGTTCGCATTAATCTGAAAATATCAACGATTCCTTCTTGTCCATCTTTCTTCTTCTTCTTTATCAACCTATAGACGTCCACCGCTGGACAAAGGTCTCCTGCATGGACTTCCACAGGCTTCGGTCTTGCGCTGCTTGAATCCAGCGGCTCCCTGCGACTCGTTTGATGTCGTCGGACCACCTGGTGGGGGGTCTGCCAACACTGCGTTTCCCGGTGCGGGGTCGCCACTCCAACACCTTGGGACCCCAACGACCCAGCTTTTCGAACTATGTTAGTCGAAAAAACTACCACAAATATACTATATACGAGTAGGTATAAATCTTCAACGCTGCACGTCATACTATTATACTACTATTTACTTTGTTTGTCCTTCAATCACGCCGCAACAGAGCTACGGATCAACGTGATTTTTTGCATGAATATAGTTAAGGAACTGAAGAGTTACATAGGCATACGTTTTATCCCGGAAAATCAAAGAATTCCCGAGGGATATTAAAAACTAAATCTACGCGGACGAAGTCACGAGCATCGGCTACACTCAACATAGTTAATTTCTTATAACATCAAAAGTTGTATTTTTTATCAGCTCTACCCTCAACATACTTAATATTTTTTAATGTTAGCCAAGCTGAACTGGACTAGTATTCTCCTCCCCCCTCCAAATAAATGGAAAGATTGTGTTAGGAGTAGAACAGAATAGACAAATAAACGTTTTTGTGCTTTTGAATCGTCGATGAGTCCACCAGGTGAACCACTGGTTCGGAATGCCCTTCCTGCCGAGAAGAACCAGCAAGAAACTCGGCGGTTGCTCTTTTTAAAACAAGTTTACAATACAATAGATACTATGCTATGCATCCAGTGTTTCCACAATGAGGGGACGTTCCAAAAATGCATACTACTTACAATTATTCAATAAATATTAAGATAGGCAGACAGAAAGTAGCCCCATTCCCGCCGGCGGCACCCGTTCACGAGCATGACGCATGACCCAGCCGTTGCTTCGCTCAACCATATTTGAGGGAACGTAACGTGGGTACGACAATAGTGCAACGGGTCGGAATCAAACCCGCGACCTTTCAGTCCGCACCTTTAACCGTTGGGCTATTGAGGCTATAAGTAATGGCTGTAGAAATGATTGATTAACCCACACAGATCGAGTTTGCAGCGAGAAAACATGTCAGCTAATTAATCCACTCCACAGTACAATATCTACTATGTAGATACCTTCTATGTAGAATGTAGATATACCTACTTGACGAGCTTGAAATGAATTTAAATTAACGATAGAGACTTGAATTTTTTAATTAAAATACTTATAAAAAAAAGACTTGTCCTGACTGACTGACTGACAGATCTATCAACACACCGCCTAAACCACTGAAGTTAGAAACTTGAAATTTTGACATTAGTTTCCTTTTATGACGTAGGCGAGCTTTTGAAATTCCATTCCCAAGGGGGTCAAATGGGGTTTAAAATTTGTATGAAAGTCCGACATTTTTCAAGTTATGTAATTCGGTATTTGGGCTTTAAATTAAAAAACAAACAAGAATATGTTTCACAGTTTTTGAAAATTCTGCCTTCAAAGGGGCTAAATAGGGATGAATTTTTGTATGATAGTCCTTCATTTTTCAAGTCATTTTTCAGGTTATGTTTATGAAACAGAATTTTGACAAATTTTAATAAATAAAGAAGTACGTATGTTAAATTTTTTAAAAATTCTAACCCCGAAGGGGTAAAATAGGGGTTGATAGTTTGTATGACAGTCCGCCATTTTTCAAATTATGTTTTTTATGAATTTTGATATTTTTATTTTCGGTTAAAAATAAATGATTACGTGTTTCACAATAATTAGTAAAGAAAGATACAGCCCGAGGTCCCAAAAAAAAATAAAACTTTTTAATTATTTATTGTAAAATGAACTTAAATATGATTACAAAAAAGTGTGTGTGTCAGCTCCGACGCACGACTGGAGTTTACTCCTTATAGGCTGATTACACCTACCGAGTAGAGATGCGAGACAGTACTCTCGGCCGAGTATAAACACTTCGCCGAGTGCTCGGCCGACCACTCGGCCGAGCAAAGTGGCGAGACAATAGCTCGGCCCCCATTCGCTCGGACCCGATCGGTACGCGCTCGGCTTCCCGAAGCGAAAGCTCTTTCGCACGAAAACCAACCTTATTTACTCAACGTTAGGGTAGAAATTTGCATCGTTGTAAAAAACGTAACGAGGTCACGGCTTCCCTCGGAAAGCTCTTTCGCACGAAAACCAACTTTATTTACTCAACATTAGGGTAGAAATTTGCATCGTTGTGAAAAACGTAACGAGGTCATTAATAAGTAGATTTTACTCCTCGAATTTTTCTCATACCGGGCGCCTAAAATCGATTCTTAAGGAGTAAACTCCAATAATTTTATCTAAAGCTACACGATGTAGCGTATAGACACAGTAGAATTATGTAAACAGTACGGAAACTACCTACAAACGTTCGAAACAGTTCACTCACACAAACATGCGCATCAACGAGACCAAAAAGCGGCACTTACTACTGACAGTCCCACGAGGACCGCTTTTTGGTCTCGTCGATGCGCATGTTGGTTGGTGGGTTGGTTTATAATTCTACTGTGGTATAGATTTAAAGTAGGAATAATAATGAGCCTAAAGGTGACTCGCAATTATAATGAAAACTAGAATTTGTGTCGCGGTGTCGCAATCGCTGATTCCGCTACGCGGGTCCCGCGGTTGCGTCTTCGGTCAGCGTTCCACCTATGGCTAAGCGATGTAATTCATTTTTGAACGGAGCAACATGTTTTTGCACTGATCAATGTGATCTTTGATGGGTAGGTATGGTAGCATACCTGCAGAGCGACACAGGTTACGTTTTGTTCCGATAATTTCGCGGGACTTTCATAGAACCCTGATTCCACGCAGACAAAGTTGCGGGGGCAAAAGCTAGTACGTGAATAAGTTCATTACTTCATAAGTTAATTATTACGTAACTACGACGAAGCCAAAAGGAAGGGCCGAGCCTTTCAGTTTTCAGTCCGCACCTTTAACCGTTAGACTATTGAGGCTTTTTACTATTAATGCCATTTTAATTTATTAATAAGATATTGTTTTGATTTTTGTTGATTGAGTGTCATGATTTTAAATTAAATAAGATATTATTTGATTTTTAAAAATCAAGGGTGTGTGTATTGACTTGAATGATTTATCGTTTGAGTCAAAACACAATCTTTATTTAAAAATGTGACGTTCCAAGCAGCTGACTAGTTTAAGTTAGTTCTCGTTGAGCGTGTGAGCCGACTATTTATATTTAAAAAGATGTGTTGTCGTGGAGTTTCTTTGCCCTTTCTTTTCCACGACTATAGCACCTTGCGAAACGGGCAGTAAAGTCATTTTTATAATAAATGGATCTATACTGAACAACATAATAAAATACAGATAGATATCGATGAAGGAGTTTTCTTTACATTTTATTAATACTTCTAACATTCTGCGTAATACTGAACATTTATTCAACTCACCCTTGTTATTATTTGATCGTTTTTGTATCTCCCCCATATAACACACATGTAACCAATAGAAGCCAGCACATATACAAGCAAAGTAAACGCCCATACTTTCAAACTACGACCTTTCATCCAGTTAAACTGATTGGTGCCATGTAGAGTCGTTATATTTTCGAAATTTTTTTTTGGTATAAAAATAAATTTTCCAGTTTTCTTAACTCTAGTAATTTTCTTAAATTTCATTTCAAGCAAAAATTATTCTTTTCAAAAATTTATACTTAGAATTATTAATTTAATTAATAATATCGTAGTTCGACGCGATCTTTCTTGATGGGTTAAGCTTTCTTATTGGAGTTGTAAACATTTCAATTATCAAATAAAAACAGAAAACTTCTAAGTCAGCTAGCTCTATAATTACCTCAGTTCAGACATCAAAACAAAAGTTTCGAGAAAATTACTGTAAATAATTAATTTTAATAGCTAATTCAGAATAAATGATGAATAAACTCGTTAACTAAAGCTAACAAGGTATATAATTATGTACCTCGTTGTGAATTTTGTGTAAGGTTGTGTTTTATTCAAAACATTTTATAAAGGCAGAAGATAATTTCAATTAAAAAAGGGGTGAGTAGACGTCAGTTGTCTATTATTTTCTGCACGTTTTATTCTCTCGGCGAACTTTGCTTTTGCATCCGTTAGAAGAGAGCCGGTTCTGCTCCAGAAACCCTCGAGTTAGGTCACCTAATTGTCGCTACGTTTCCTCAAATATTATGGTAGAGCGAAGCAACGGCTGGATCATGCGTCATGCTCGTGAACGGGTGTCACCGGCGGGAATGGGCTACTTTCTGCCTGCCCGCCTTATATGTATTGAATTGTAAGTATGTATTTTTTGGAACTTCCCCTCATTGTAGAAACACTGCATACAGAGCATAGTACCTATTGTGAACTATATTGGAAAAGAGCAACCGCCGAGTTACATGCTGGTTCTTCTCAGTAGGAAGGGCATTTCATAAGTACTTGTAAAAGATTATTTGAATAAAAAATATTTCTATTCTATTCTATTCTATTCGCTCTCCTTAATGCAGACTGCAGTTTGTCGAATACAAGTCAAACACAGTACTGAAATTATTACAAGTACCCACCTTTCATTACTCAATCAAGCAAACTCTATCTACTTGTACGAGTGTATTATGTCTATTAACTGGAGACTGTTGTGCAATTAATTTGGATGACGATCGATTACCGCAGAGTGTTAGCTTGTCCCACGTCACCCGGAGGAGATGTGAGTTTGTACGCAGGCATCGTGTGGTAAGCACCTACATTAGACGAAATGTGTTTCCTAATTCATACTAATGTAGCTAATAGCTATATTATTCAATGTAGTTAATTTTGTTGTACACAACTTCTCAACTAAATGGATTTTAGTGCTATCCTTTTCTGCAAGGAGCATTAGGTACTTTTAAAAACTCCAATAGCCTAACGGTTAAAGGTGCGGACTAAAAACTAATACCTAGGTCGCAGGTTCGATCAACACCCGTTGCAATAATGTCGGGCCCACTCCTAGCTCAATCTTTCCGCTTATTTGGAGGGGATATTAGTCAATTTCAAATTAACTGATATTCTTTAAAAAAAAATGGGTAACGTGAGATTTAAAGCTGTCAATTTAGTTTAGCTTAAAGGTCAGTACCTGCTTTCTTTAACGGTGAAGGAAACCCGGGTGCCTGAGAGATTTCCATAACGTTCTCGAAGGTGTGTGAATTCTGCCAATCAATCCACACTCGGTGGTAGGCTATTGAATAAACCCTTTTCATTCAAAAGGAGAGCTGTCGCTGCAATAACTGAAATTATTTTCAGTCAGTTATCAGTGAACATTACAATCGTTGATTTTTTTAACCTGATGACCTCAGAGGTAGGTAATAAAAACCGCAAAATACCTTTTGTATTCGTGACACGCCCTAAACCACTTATTTAAAATTCACTCACAAATATAATAAGCAAACTTGGTTAAAAGGGGCATTCTTACACGTAAAGTGAAAAAGAAATGGGTCTGGCTTAAACGTGACTTGGAATTCCTTGCTGATGTAATTTTTATGCGACGCATGTTGGTAATGGTAGGCTGTAAAAAGGCTGGTAGCTGATCAGAAGTTATAAAAAATGAATGATGAAGTGTAGTAATGGCGACAATGAAACGAATCGACCTCTCAGTAGGGCTAACATGCGCACCACGTGATAATTTTGTCTACTCATTAACACGTGAATTTCTAAGGAATATCACGAGAAAACGGGTAGACGAAAGTACTATGCAAAAAACTGTATGGGCACTGTCCCCACCGTCCCATCCCCACCGTATTATGACGTTTTTTTTTTATTGCGGGATAGGGTTGCGCTTGACGACAATCAATGCTGGACAGCACTGATGAGGTCTAGGTTGGAGCGCGCTTGGACATGGACGTCCCATAAAAAGACTAATAACCATTTTAAATCCAAAATTTGTTGTTTTTAGGGTTCCGTACCCAAAGGGTACCAACGGGACCCTGTAACTAAGCCTCCGCTGTCCGTCCGTCCGTCTGTCTGCGGGCTGTATCTCGTAAACCGTAATAGAAAGACAGTTGAAATTTTCACATAATTATTTTTTATTTCTATTGCCGCTATAACAACAAATAATAAAAAATAAATTAAATTAAAAAATAAAGGGGGCTCCTCCCATACATGGAAAAGGAGTCGAATATTTTTTAGCTACAAAAATGAAGAAATGGGGGGCCGTCAAAGTTGTCCGTTTTAGACCAATTTTGTTAGGGAATCTATCTCAAAAACTAAACTAGTTAGGAATTTGAAATTTTGGTATATTATGTACTATATACTATATAGTGTACTTAAACAACAAATACTGAAAACACCAAGCAAGTTAGCGTTCCAGCACGATGGCATGTATAAACCGATTAGGGGTAGGTAATTAATTAATTATCTCTGAGAGGAGACCTGGTAATCGACCGAGCGAAGCGAAGGTCTTTGAGTTAACTAGAGCGATTTGCACTTGTCCGTCCGTCCGTCCGTCCGTCCGTCCGTCTGTCAGAGCCTTATAACTTTTGAATTACTGAACGTAATTACTTCAAATTTAGATATAATATGTAAACCGATGGCCTCCAGCCGAAAATGGCTTAAAAAGTTATAAAAATCTTTATTTCAGGGGGGCTCTCATAGAAGCGAATGCGAAGTAAAAAAAAAAAAATCGCGTTACATAAAATTGTTACGTATCATTTTAAAGATAATTTTGAACTGAGTACAAAAATATTTTTTTTTTAATTTTTCCCTTAAAATTGACGAAATGGGGGGCTTTCAAAGTGGCGATTTTATACGCTCGCTTGAAGACGCTCCCTAAGAAAATCCGCTATGGATTTTCAAACTGATTTTATGTTTTTAGGTCACTTATATCCTGTACTTGAACAACAAATACTAAAATTATATGAATATTATAAAGAAACGAGATTATTTAATTTTTAATGTACATCAGTAATTCATATAGCATCAACATAGCTTCACAATAATGCTAATAGATGGCGCAGTCAGTAACTATTCCCATGGAACTACGAGTTACGACTAACGACCTATCCCAAAAACAGTTTTGCGTCGACCATTATTATTTAGTTACTTATTATAATACAATAATTGTATTGTAATTTTTTTTGTACCATATTATTCAATTAAAATTATTTTTTAGTTAAATTTTAGTTAAATATTGTATATTTTCTATTCGCGTCGATAGATGACGATTTGTACAGATGCCCGTAACCCGGTTTCACTCGTTAGTACCTACATAATAATTCAATGTTTTCACTAACGTTCCCTAACCTTTACGGGCTACCTATAAGTTAGGTGATTGATGTTTTCTGTCAACTTATTTATCACGATCCTGTACGGGACACCTAAAAGGACATTGGGACGGATGTTAGGACTTAGGATTGTATTTAGGAGCTACCTACGTTAAGAGACTCCTACTTAGGGGATGATTTAGGTATGTTTGGTGAAAACGGGCATAATAATAATGTCAGTTTTGGTTATCATGTATCGATTGAATGAATAATCATGGGATACCGTTACCGCGAGGTCTCAGTTCGGGGCGAACAACTAGTTAATTAGAACTCCCATAAACCCTTTCAAATTAGCCCGCTACCATCTTAGACTGCATCGTCACAATCAGGTGAGAAAGGGTTACCATATAAAATTGCAGAGTCATTGTGTATACTTAGTTTAGTTCACAAGTAGATACGATAAATGGAAATGATATAACTAGCAATTTGAATGGCTCTAGAAAGGCTCTTGCTGAAAGCATAGCCCGGTGAATAGTTTCATAAATCATATAGCTGAGCACTACCATGCAAGTTAAACTCGATTTCGAATAAAAAACACAATTAAATCGGTTCATACGTTTGATGTCTCACACAGACAGATAGATTGAAAAACCGTTGGATGATATTCGGAAGATCTACTATTTCGAAAAATATCTTATTACAGGAAAAAAGTGTTTGGTATTAAAATTACCATTTCAATTTTAAGTTTCAAAATTCACACAAAAACGCTCAACGGTGTCATGGCGTCGTTTGTGACGTCATATTTATATTTTATATTGTCAAACTTTCGACATAGTTGTGACGATTGCTGTATTTTGTATTTATATTTTGGAACGTAGTTCCTTATCGCGCGGTGCGGAAGGGGGATAGACGGAAAAAATTAAGACAAAATTGACCCGACACTTTTTTGAAACCGACACTTTTTTGAATGTGAATTTGGCATTGTGTTCGGTATTTTTGCGGTACAATATTGGGTCTCCGTAGCCTTGTGGTTTCTGCAGTCGCTAAACAGTTAAAAGTCGATGGTTCGAATCCCAGCTCGACAGACTGAATTTTCTATTTTCTTATAAAAAATTAGGGAAAGGTTCCACATGTAGAAATTGTTTAAAATAAAATTGAAAATGGAAAATTCGGTCTGTCGAGCTGAGATTCGAACCGTCGACCTTTGGCTGTTTGGCGACTGTGGAAACCACAAGGCTACGGAGATCTGTAGTGTGAAAATGTTGAACACAATGCCAAATTAATTAATCGAAAGGAACATCGTTCCATCCGGGTGTCCCTTGACACCTCTCAAGTTTTTTTATCAAAATAAATATCAATCTCGCTCTAAATAGAAAAATAAATACGTTTTTTATATTCAACGAATCCTATTTAATTTAGATAAATACATAATTTCATTGATTCTTGGTAACTGTCATCATGCCTATTAGGTCAAAACTAAAACATCCTTCTTCAAAGTATCACCTGCGAAAGTATCACCTCCAAAATCTTCCGCCACCTTCGAAGGTCATTTTTGCACTTTTGCGTCTCTACTACAGATAAACAAAAATAGCCCATAGAAAGAAATAAATATATAAAACATAATTTATCGACTGTTCGGTCACTGAATAACTTGAAAGAATTTTCTTCAACAAAACGAAACTACACAATATACCATTGATAAAAGCATGTCCTTATCTACGTAATTGAAGAGACAGTGAACGATTTTTGTAAAGTTTTCAAACATCGTGATCATACAAATTACAAACTATGAATCAATGTGTAAAAAACTTGACCTTTAACTCTATTTATGAAAAATAATCTATTTTGATGGAGATCGATTATTCTATTTTCAAATTGAAATACCTATTAAAAAAATAATTAAATTTTCTTTCAACTCCGGTCAAGAAAAAATATCAATAACAATTATTTACTCTCCGAGTTCCTGATAAGAAGCCGCCACAAAGTCTTCATAGCGGCACGACAGCGTTTTGGCGTGACGAAGTGCTGGACCAGGGACGGTAACATAATGGTGATCGACTCGGATGGTAAACGGCATCGTGTAGCAACCATGTCGGAGTTGAAGACCATACAGGGTGTATCTAAGCCTCCCGTTGCGTCTACGTTTGCGTCTACGTCTGCGCCTGGGCCTGCGCCTGGGCCTGCGCCTAATGCTGTGGCTTCCAAAGACTCCAGAAGCGCCAATGTTCGAGTCAAGAGAGTGATGAAGAAGTAGTGGTTAGGAGGCTCCAATAGCTCAGTATCAAGGCATCAAGGCATCTTCCAAGCATCTTCCCTTTGGTGTGCTGTTGCTAAATTTGCTCTAAGTAGCTATATAATGTGTACTATGGTCGGTGTTTTGATTTTGGCTGGTATAGTTATATTTATACTATTTGATTTATTAGATTTACAAAAGTTGAAGGTATTTGGAATTCTTGTTTTATTAATTGAAAGTTTGACAATAATCTATTCAACAGTACTGTCATTGGCATTTGACATTTAGAACGTCATTTGGATTGACACTTGACAGTTCGTTCAAAAATTTTAAGTTGCCTAAGTTGTTTGTAAAGCCCACGGCACACTATAGGGTAATTTTGTACTAAGTAATTTTTAATTTTATTTTTATCACTGTTTTGTATTATTTGCTTTTATTGAGTGTTATTTTGTGCAAATGTATAGTTTTCTGTTTTGTTTTATTAATCTACTGGGAAGCTGGCGGAATAAGAAAATAAGTTTTTTATTTATTTTATTTTTAGTAACTTTTTTTTTATTAATTAATTAATTTTTATTTATTTATTTATTTATTTCATTTTTAGTTTATTTTTATTTATTTTTGATGTCGTTAGATAATATTAGTATAGCTTCCAATGATTCTGGTGATTTCTATTCTTTGCCGTCAGTTATTGATTCATCTAGTGAGGTTAGCTTTCACAGTACAATATCTTCCATTCCCCTAAATGATGCCCTTGCTTCGTATTTCTCAGATTCCCTGAAAAATTTCAATGTGGTTCACTTGAATACACAAAGCATTCCGGCTCACTATTCTGAAATGCTTGCGTCTTTTGACTCTCGTAACATTCACGCCATTCTTGTCTCTGAATCTTGGTTAAAGCCCTGTTTAGCATCCACTCCTTACTCTTTACCAGGGTTCGTTCTTATACGCAACGACCGTATTGGCAAGGGGGGTGGAGGCGTGGCGATTTACCTTCGTTCTTACATTCCCTTTGCTGTTGTGAGTTCGTCCACTCAGCCTCCTCCTTCTAATGCGGCCGAACATTTATTCATTGAAGTTACGCTGTCCCATACAAAAATTCTTCTTGGCGTTTGTTATAGTCCATCTCTTCATATTGATTATTTCTCAGCCTTTGAATGTTTACTTGAAAATCTGACCCCGTCATATAGCCATACAATCATAATGGGTGACTTCAACACCTGTTTACTCAAAGGTGACAATCGGTGTAAACAGTTACAGTCGGTCACCGATGCGTGTAATTTACATATATTACCTCTCTTTGCTACTCATAATATACCCAATTGTGCCCCATCTTTACTTGACTTAATTATTGTTTCCTCACCTGAATTCGTTATGAAGCATGGCCAGCACGAGGCTGATGTTTTCTCTCACCATGATCTTTTATTCCTGTCATATAAAGTCCGTCCTCCAAAAGCAAAATTTAGAATCGTTCTGCAACGTAGTTTTAGTGGAATGGACAAAGAACGTCTTGTTGAAGATGCTCGCCTTTTGGACTGGTCTGCTGTTACTAACGCTGCTACGGTTGACATGAAAGTTGAATTATTTAACTCCTTTCTCATACAGCTTTACGACGTTCATGCTCCGGTTAAGCCTATAAAGCTCAAACATTTACCAGCGCCTTGGCTAACAGATTATCTTAAAAAGCTTATCATGAATAAAGGCTTTCAAAAAGCAAACTCAAGGCTGAAAAGACTGTTAAAAATCAGCAGAATTATAACAAAGCTTGGAATCGCTGCAATACATCGTGTAGGGATGCACAACGACGCCACATTCACAAATCTGTCGAAAACGGCGATCCTGCCAAAGTTTGGAAGTTTCTAGAATCTCTTGGAGTTGGTAAAGCATCCCCTAGTTCGCCTCATCAGAATATTGATATTGATCTCCTTAATATTCATTTTACTTCTACTAGTACAATTAATAGCTCAGATAAGGAACGCACTCTGAGAATTCTTTCATCTATACCAGCTCCTGATTTCCAACCGTTTAATTTCACTCCTTTCACTGAATGTGATGTTAAAAAGAACATATTATCAATCTCGTCCAATGCCGTGGGTGATGACAGCGTTAGTCGTAATATGATCTTACCTATCCTGGAAGTTGTTACTCCTGTTCTAACACATATCTTAAATGTATCTATCTCGACGTCTAAATTTCCTGAAGCTTGGAAAAGTGCTCAAATTATTCCTCTCCCAAAAAAAGCTCATGCCTTACATTTTTCTGAATTTCGCCCTATTTCCATTCTCCCATTTCTGTCTAAAGTTCTTGAGAATCTAGTGTTCCACCAATTGAACCTATTCCTTAACAGAAATTGTCTTTTAAATCCCCTTCAGTCTGGTTTCCGGTCGGGTCATAGTACGACTACAGCGCTGGTTAAAGTTACTGACGACATTCGACGGGGCATGGATAATAAACAGCTCACTGTGCTGGTATTGTTGGATTTTAGCAATGCATTTAATTCTGTCGATTTTGACATCTTACTGAGTCTGTTACGTTCTATTAACATATCTCCATCAGTGGTTGGATGGTTCCAGAGTTATCTCAGAGGCCGACGGCAGCGTATTCGCATCGAAGATAAGGTTTCATCTTGGTGTGAATTGCGTGCTGGGGTGCCTTAAGGTGGTGTGTTGTCTCCTTTACTCTTTGCTATCTTCATTAATTCAATTTCCCAAATTATCACTTCTCTCTATCACATGTATGCAGACGATCTCCAAGTGTACACTCAGTCAACTCTTGAAGACTTGCCCTCTGCTATTTCTACCATTAATGATGACCTGGTGGCTGTCAGCGAATGGAGTAAGTGTTATGGTTTAAAAGTCAATCCTTGTAAGTCCCAGGCTATTATTATTGGTGGAGCTGGCTGGATTTCAAGGGTTGATTGGGATAATCTTCCAGCAGTTATATTAAATGGCGTTGTTATTCCTTATAGTGCCACTGTGAAAAATCTTGGTGTCCATTTGGACACTACTCTCTCGTGGTCTCAGCAATTAAAAGAGCTTAGTAGAAAGACCTTTGCTGCCTTGGGTTCTCTCAGGCGTCTACGTTCTTTTCTCCCCATTCCTACTAAGATTATGTTAGCACAATCTTTACTCCTCTCCATTCTCGATTATGCAGACGCAAGCTATATTGATTTAACCGAGGACCAACTTAATAAACTTGAGCGTATTCAAAACCTTGCTATTAGGTTTATATTTGGCTTGCGCAAATATGACCATGTCTCCGAATTTCGTTCAAAGCTCAAGTGGTTACCCATTCGCTTTCGCCGGAATTTACATATTGTTTCTCTTCTGTACTGTGTATTGTTCAATCCTATGACTCCAAGTTATTTAAAGGAGAACTTTAAATTTCGTGGTCATGACAGACCAGATAGAGTCTTACGGCCTGCGGAAAAACTCAAGCTAGTGACACCTACACATCGGACGAAGTATTTTAGTAACTCCTTCACGGTCAAGGCTATTTGTCTATGGAACGAGCTTCCCTCGCAAATTCATCGTGCTGAATCCCTTAATAAATTTAAAACTGACGTCAAAGATTATTACCTATCTCTGTGCTATCATCAATAACGACATAGTTTACGGTTGAAATCAGTAATGTATATATATGTATGTATATTATATGTATAGTCTTATGTATGTGTATTATATTTATTTTGTATATATTAGTGTGTTAATATGTTATTATTATTATTATATTATATGGTTTAGTTTATTTACCTATTAGTATTTAGGTATATTATATACACCACCTCCCACTGTCTATTTGTTCATTTTCTCCCTAGCGTTAAGGTTGTCTGGAAGAGATCGCTATTTAGCGATAAGACCGCCTTTTTGTACTTACATTTTAAGTTTTCTTTTTTGTAACCTATAATTCATTTGTGTTTTGTGGTGCAATAAAGTATATACATACATACATACACACAACTCGACTAAACAGTTTAGTCGATGTAAAAGTTGTATGTATGCGCCTTACCTAAAATTGGAAAAGCAAAAAATTCTGCGACGAAACAATCATAGTTCACCTGATCTTAGCCTACCAGGGTTGTGAAAGAATCCGGCAATAAAAGCAAATAAAGTAAACTAAGAAATATACAGTCTTCCAAGCCATTTATTGGACCATGTTTACTGAACTATTAAAAATAAATCAACTTTGTACGGATGGATAAATAAAACTTGTGCTAATAAAATAAGCAACATTGTTACATTCCCGCAAATATGGTTGAGCGAAGCAAACGCTGGATCATGCGTCATGCTCGTAAACGGGTCAGCGGGAATGGGGCTACTTTCTGTCTGCCCGTCTTAACATGTGTTGAATTATAATTAGGTATGCTTTTGTGGAACTCATTGTGGAAACACTGCATACATAGCAAGTATCTATTTAATTGTAAACGTGTTTTGAAAAGAGCAACCGCCGAGTTTCTTGCTGGTTCTTCTCGGCAGGAAGGGCATTCCGAACCAGTGGTAGACTCATCGACGATTCAAAAGCACTTGTAAAAAGTTTATTTGAATAAAAAACATTTCTATACTAGTCTATTCTATTCTCTAGGTTACGCGACGTTATACTAAGGCCCGCTTGCAGAAACGCCGGGTTATCCTTTTAACCCAGAGTTAGCTGCTGCTTTAACAGATTTCGTATATAGCTTCTGTCAAAATTACAAATTTATTCCTGGGTTAAACCTAACCCGGCGTCTCTGTCAGCGGGCCTTATTGTTTTGCTCTGCGCTAAGAACTTGCGTCCTAGAAGTTCGTATTTCCGTTGATACTTATTATACCTACTATTATTTTTGTGGCAATTGGGGATGTCCACTGCGATTTTATCACTACAGAGGGCGCATCTTCGCAATGGCCAATGCGAAGCCGTCATCTTCATTTGTTTAAATGGGAGTGTTATTTTTATAAATAACTATGCCACTTTGTTTTGTGCCAGGATGTAATATTAGTGGCGTGCATTTGTTTCCTAAAAATGCTGCATTAAAAAAACAAAGGGAGAACGCCATACGACGAAATAATTTTGTGGCCAGTGTAAATTCTAGGTTATGTCGTAATCATTTCAAAGATACTTATTATGTTGGGGAATCCGCTTACACAGATGAGTTGTTTCGTATTTCACATTCGCACATTCACAATTAAACGTAAATTACACGAAAAAAAATTTTGTCAGTAAAGTCGGTTTACGGACGATAGTTTTCCGTGATAACGTCATAAAGAAACAATGATGAAAAATTGCATACTTTTATGAATTGAATTGAATTATTATCACTGAATTATCATTATTTTGTATAATACAAAGAAGGAGTTAATTGATAATTACAATATTCTCTAGTCACAAGCCAACGCTTGGGCCGATCGTGCCTCTCTATCGCTTGTACCGCGCTCTCGCTTGCAGCGCGCAGGCTCAGACGGAACGTGACACTTTTTGCAGCCATGTTCATCGATTTATTAGACGTTATCACGTCATAAACAATTTATCATAATTATTAATTATTATCAGCGGGTTTACTGTCTACTTTATCTTTCATTCTTTCAAACAAAAACAATAAAATAATTCTTTTCAATAATTGTAAGACAGTCTTTTTTGTTTTTAATCAAGTGATAGGCAAAGTTCAAACATTTATTTGAATATTTTTTAAATAACTTATCCAAAGTAAATAAGTAAGTAAACAAGAAATAATACTTTTTTTATTCGATGAAAAGATATGTAAAGTATGTGACTGCGATCTCACCTGATGGTAAGTGACGATGCAGTCTAAGATGGTAGCGGGCTTACTTAGAAGGGGTATGTCAGTGAACACTGAACATTCACCCCATACCCCCGGTTTCTACACGCCATTGTGCCGGAACGCTAAATCGCTTGGCGGCACGTCTTTGACGTACTCGTAGGTACGGCCAAAGCCTCCCACCAGACCAGACCAGAGACAATTTTTCGAAACTTGACCCGTCGGCAATCGAACCCGAGACCTCCCAGTTATCAGTTAAAAGTCGTCAAAATACTCGAAAACAAGATTTTCTGTTACCTTACCCTATATCAGATACCTTGATCAGAGAATAATATAATAAGAGAAACATTAATGCAAAAATACCTAGTCCAACCGGATATACTTCGTCATAAAAAGCATCTGTTTTGTTATGTAATATCATAAAATATGATAAGAAAGAAAACATTATGTCATCCATGTTTTGTATCACGTATTACATTGAATAGGTACGTGTTATGTCCTTTCCCCTTTTTTAATTCCAAAACCTCACACCCACGGGTTTGCACGGAGTGAAATTACTATTGGAGCTTTTTCCCATGGTTATGGCTTATTTCTACTGTCTTACCCATTTGTAGACGTGACGTTTTGGTTTATAGTACCCATTAGCAAAATTAAGTAAGTATGAATCGAAGTCAACCCAAAGGACTACACGTCTTTCTATTGTGACAAGATTAGATAAGAAAACAAACCTACACGGAAATAATATGGTTGAGCGAAGCAACGACTGGGTCATGCGTCATGCTCGTGAGCGGGTTCCACCGGCAGGAATGTAGCTACTTACTGTCTGCTCGTCTTAATATGTATTGAATTGTAAATAGGTATGCTTTTGTGGAACTTTCCCTCATTGTGGAAATACTGCATAGTGCATAAATAGCATAGTATCTATTGTATTGTGAATTTTATTGGAAAAGAGCAACCACCGAGTTTCTTGCTGGTTCTTCACGGCAGGAAGGGCATTCCGAACCAGTGGTAGACTCATCAACGATTCAAAAGCACTTGTAAAAAAAGTTTATTTGAATTAAAAAAATATTTCTATTCTATTAGATAGATAGATAGATAGTTATTATGACGTAGGCATCCGCTTAGAAAGTATTTTTGAAAATTCAACCCCTAAGGGGGTAAAGTAGGGGTTTGAAACATCGAACTTAACGTGAGCGAAGCCGTGGGCAAAAGCTCGTTATAAATAGACTTCCTATGCTATGTACCTACGTTTTCTTATTCCTACTAAACTAATACATACATACATATTGGTAAATGCAAAAGTTTGTGAGGATCGATGGATGGATGTTTGTTACTCTTTCACGCAAATACTACTAGAAGGCTTTTGATGAAGATTACAAAAGTTTTGATGAAAGCTTTGTAATAGCTTATACATAGATCAGAATAGCACATAGGCCATATTTTATCCCGGAAAACTAAAAAAAAACATTAATCCGCTCGGACCAAGTCGCGGGCATCAGCTAGTAAAATATAAAAGAAGATTAGAAGGTCTACATTGTTATTAAGATCTGCGTCATTCATAGATGCGTTGACTAGGCATACGTGCACGAATTTCATCACGTTGAATAAATAATAATGTATATTATCGGTGACATAATAATTATGTCTCCATTGTTAGTGTTCCGTACACAAAGGTTGCTACAGTCTTGCTACAACTTTCCGTTATGTGGGCACCATTGCTTATCTCAAGCCGTTGTCAACGGTAGTAAATATCATTCGTCTAGCGTTGTCAGGATTTTGATTGTGTGAAGCAATGGTGCCAACATTACGACAAGGGACAAGTTATAGTGCACGGTCTGTAAACAGGATCCTGTTACTAATTTTTAGAATAATATGGCTACGGAAAATAATTACTAACAATTTAAATTAATTGCTTTAATTTATACTTCACTATTTTACACTATTTTATTCACAAAGTGTCTTGTATTATTAAGATACTTTCACGAATATACGTCAAGAATTTGCTATTTTATGTCACAAGGTAAACATTAATGTTTTGACGTGATAACGTCTTATAAATCGATGAACACCGGCCGCACGCACGAAAAAGTGTCACGTTCCGCCTGAGCCTGCGGGTGCAAGCGAGAGCGCGGAACAAGCGATAGAGAGGCAGTGAGCGCGGCTCCTCCTGCCAGTCATCGTCAATGTTTCTTTATGACGTTATCACGTAAAACTTAAATTTTTTTGTTAAAACCAATTTTTTGTTAAAAAAATAACGCAGGAAACCATTCAATTTTGCCGGGACAATAGCTGACATTGTATCGGAAGCAGGATGCACGCTATCTGTAAAAATGTACAGTTAGTTAGTGTAATTTAATATTTTTTTCATATAAGTTAAGTTTATTTTGCTCAAAAAAATTCCGTTGGTCTCTCAGCCGGTCGCCCTGACCCCCAGCCGGTCTCCCCTGCCGGGGCGTAATCCTCCGTCCGCTACAAGTATTTATTTGTGTAATGTATGTGTAAGTTTATTTACCTGTGTATATATATTGTATTTATAATATAACTCTTTGTATAAAATATCGTCGTATTTATTTTGTACGCTGGCATGAGAGTTAAAAAATATGGATAAAAATAGTAATTTCTTTATTTCAGGCTAAGTACCCTTATTGTTATAAAGTAAGTTATAAAGTTTGACGACCTCCCTGGCTCAGTGGTGAGCGCTGTTGCCTTATAACTGGGAGGTCTCGGGTTCGATTCCCGGCGGGGTCATTTTTGGGAATTTATAATTTCTGAATTGTCTCTGGTCTGGTCTGGTGGGAGGCTTTGGCCGCGGCTAGTTACCACCCTACCGTCAAAGACGTGCCGCCAAGCGATTTAGCGTTCCGGCACGATGGCGTGTAGAAACCAATTAGGGGTATGGGTTGAATGTTCACTGCCATACCCCTTACAAAGTTAGCCCGCTACCATCTTAGACTGCGTCGTCACTTACCATCAGGTGAGATGGCAGTCAAGGACTAGCATGTCATCGAATGAATAAATAAATAAAGTAAATTTCAAATGTAAAATCTAAATATAAATAATATACGAAATATAAATACCTAAGTACATAAAGTAAAAACTCGTCCGTTTACGTAAAATGTGGACTTATTTAAAAATGTAATTAGCAAAAGAGTGGAAAGAAAATCAGGATTAAAAGCTTTTCCTGATTGCGGAACATGAAATACCTCGATTTTCGCTCGGAAAAATTTTCAGTTTGAATGTTTTAAGCCATAGACTCACGAGATAAACACATTTTTTACAAGCTTTTATTTAGTTTCACCTGTCCCGATGTTTGTCATCAAATTTTATTACTCAAAAAGAACACAATAGTTCACTTACATTGAGAATTACACATTAATATTTTAGTTAGTACATATGTACAATATATTATTATCTAAGTAAGTATCACAAATTAATGATTAAATGAATTATGAGATGTTAAAGAAGAATGGCGGATTTGGACCCAGGACTTTTAAAAACCGTTCAGATACAGAAATCATTTCATTTTAATTAATATTTTTCAAAGTATTTTTCTGTGTAAACCCCATATTTTTAGAAGTTGGAGATCAAAAATATAATTATTCACAATTACACAATATAATTAACCGTTCTAATGGCAATACTTAACATTTAACGGAGTAAAGAGTAAAAACTTGTCAAATTATTTATGTCAATGTCAATTGTCAACTCCCTATAAATAGGAAGACTATAGTCGCAATTCCTAGTTCCATGGTCAACTCACTCAAATGTCCATGGAACTAGGAAGATTAGTTGTAATTCCTCATCATCATCATCATCATTAACAACCCATTTACGGCTTATTACTGAGCGCAGGTCTCCTCTCAGAGAAGGGTTATAGGCCATATTCCACCACGTTGGCCCAATGCGAATTGGCGGACTTCACACACCTTCGAGAACATTATGAAGAACTCTCAGGAGTGCAGGTTTTCTCACGATGTTTTCCTTCACTGTTGAAGCAAGTGATATTCGATTGCTTAAACGCACTTGACTCTGAAAAGTCAGAGGTTCGTACCCGGGATCGAACCTGCGACCCCCCGAATAGGAGACCACAGACCTAACCACTAGGCTATCACTGCTTCTAATTCCTAGTTCCATGGAAATGTCATTCGTGGTCATAGAAATAGGTCGTAATTCCTAGCTCCATGTTGATTGACCGTGGTCATTTCATTTGTTAATTATTGTTTGTAATGCATTTGGCATTTGCGCGTTTATTTTATTTTTTCGTTCGTTTTGTGTTGCTTATACATTGTAGTGTATTAATACTAACGGTTTGGCGTGATTTTGAACAAGACACATCATTTCTTTCTGAACTTAAAGTAATTACAAGCAAATTGGTTCCAAAGCAAAGTTCCTTACATATCGCTCGATAAAATGACATCAGACGAAAGTGATGGAATATATATGGATATCTATAATAATCTTTTTCCAAAAAATAAAATAGCATGACAACCACCATCACTTAGTCGTTTTCCTAGTTCCATGCTTTGACCATTGACCTGCGGGTCTATCGCGTAACTTTTTTTCAGTCCTTAAAGGACTGCATCAATGTCAAAATATGATTTTGGGCTTCTCCTATTGGCCAGAACCATGTTTTGACATTGAAATAGTCCTTTAAGGACAGCGATAAAAGTTACGCGATCGCCAGGCGCATTACATGACAGTACTAGTCGAATTACCATGGAACTAGGAATTGCGACGAATTACACATTTTAGGTAAGGTTGGTAGGAAGCGTGTTCTCATATGTATATTCAGACAGTAATATTCTGTGCCTATTAGATTATTCAAAGCACAGATTAATGATTGATTCAAAGCCTTAAATATATTAAGTGGAAACATAACCTCATTTTTAACAATTTATTACTGAATATCTTTTTTCTCCCAACTTTATTTGATTGACTTTGATTAACTTTTTTGTTAGTCTGGTTTACTAGTACAAGTATCAGAAGTTTGATTCGTGAACGTGGGCCGCAAGTCTGGGTCAGAAACACTATAGAGATTCGCCAAATTCCTTTACAGATTAGAAGGTAGTAAGAAAAACTTTAGTATAAAAATAATATTCTTATGCTAACAAGACTTGTTATGTAGGGGAGCGATTACACTAACATAAGCTGAGCGGTTTTGCGTAAATATTCAATAAGTTGTCTTTTGAACATAGGGAAACTTTTACTGTTAACAATGTATTCTGGTAAGTTGTTATATAATGTCACCCCTTCGAACAGAATATTTCGTTTTCCATAGTTGGTTCTTGTTTTTGGTAGTGATAATTTGTTACGTTTTCCAAGAAAGAAGTTTTCATAGAAAATCTGATCCACTTCCCGGTTACCGATTGAGCTGAAATTTTGCATACATGTGTAAATCGCGTGACAATGCAATATTATGATGACATGGTGCTGATCTGATGATGGAGCTGGAAGGTGGTCATAGGAACTTCGCATGAAACGACACAACCTCATCGAGTTTGGGCTCGTTTGAATCGTCTTGACGAGTAGTTTGTCTTTTAATGGTAACCAGGGTCTGATGATAGAACTGGAAGGTGGTCATAGGAACTCTATAATGAAACGACGCAACCGCATCGAGTTTCGGCTCGTTTGATTCGTCTTGACGAGTACTTTGTTTATAGATGGTTACCAGGGTCTGATCTGATGATGGAGCTGGAAGGTGGTCCTAGGAACTCAGTAAAGAAACGACGTACTCTGGTCCTAGATGATATCTAGGTTTGACGATGTATCCAGCTACTAAAAGCTTGTTTTAAAAAGAAATCAATTTACACTTGTTTATGATAAGTTTCCATTTTAAACGGACCTCGATTGTAAATAGTGTACACACGTACACCCCGTACGTTTATTCTACGTCTTTAATACATATACCTAATATATATTAAAGACGTAGAATACTAGGTATGTAGACAATATTTCTTGTACAATATTGACTAGAAAGAGAATAGAACATGATATTCACAGAAAAATTAATATTCCTTTGTCGGTTTCGGAGCGAAAAGTACGTCGAGTGTTAAAAGATTTTTCTGCTTGGCGGAGTATAGCAAAGGGAAATTAATTTTTCTTTAAATAACTTGTACAATTTCATACCGCTGAGCGTCTAGCACCTGGCTTCAAGGTGGAAGAAGCTGAGTATCATCTTAATCTTAGCCTTAACCGTTTGTTGATCTGCTTAGTGCAGTGGCGACTGTTATGTTCGTGGAAAAGAATAGAATAGAAATATTTTTTATTCAAATAAACTTTTACAAGTGCTCTCAATTCGTCAAATGAATCTACCACTAGGGGAACCCCAGTTTGATTTCCAACGAGTGCGAATTGGGAATTTATATTTTACTAGCTTTTGCACCCGCGACTTTGTCCGCGTGGAATTAAGATTTGGAGTGGAATTTTCAAAAACTGTGAAACACGTACTTCTTCATTTTTAATTGAAAGCCCAAATTCCAAGTTTCGTGAATATAACTTGAAAAAATTGACTTTCATACAAACTTTCACCCCCTTTTTGAACCCCTTTTGGGGGTGTAATTTCAAGAAATCATATCATATCATAGACTAGTCTACGTCTTATAAAAATCATATCATAGTCATATCATAGACTAGTCTACGTCTTATAGGAAACCTAATGTCACAAGTTTATAACAACAGTGGTTTAGGCTGTGCTACGGGCGATAGATGAGTCAGTCAATCAGCCAGGATGAGTCTCTTTATAACTATAGATTAATTTTTAGAGTTCCGCAAAAAATCTCTTAGATAGAGAATTATTGAAAACCGAAAGGTTGGTTCGACCCCCACCCGTTGCACTAAGTATTTCGTACTCACTCCTAACGCAAACATTTACGCCTACCTAAAGTACATCTAAGTATATGGAGAGGAGAAGGGAATTTTCGGTTGTCATGTCAGAATGTAGTCATATTCAGCAAGCTAGCTTTGCCAACTTACTTATGTTTTTTTAAGGAATATTAAAAAATTGCAAGTTGATTTATTTATTTATTTATTTATTTATTCATTAGTAATCAACAGCGTTCATACAATTAATTACAAGATATTTCAGTTCTTAAATAAAGCCAAAAAATAATTACATTACTTAATTTAAAAAATATAAAGTTTAACAGAGAATTTATAAGTAATAGTAAATAATAATTAATAATAGTATAAAACATAGTTATAAAATTAGTTAAAGACAATTATCAGAAGAGCGAGTAAAAATAAATGATAATCTGACTACACATTGCATGTGTGCGCTTGTGCGTGTTTGAACGTTTGTGTGTGTGTGTAGTGTGAGTGTGTGAGTGTGAGTGTGTGAGTGTGTGTGTGTGTGTGTGTGTGTGTGTGTATTTGTCTATTTTTTACGGTGTAGGCCAATTATTTCTTTTTTAAAAAGGGTTTTAGATGAAATATATCAATGTGCGAGTACTGGTTATTGTATGTTCGAGCTAGCCGCGGAATGACCGAATTTCGAGCGTAATTGGTGTTAAATTTAGGCACATGCAGTAGGCGAGTTTGGCGCGTTCTTAAAGTATATTTTGAATGAAGCGGAGGAATGATAATTGAGACGGCTGACATTAAGCTAGGGCAATCAATAGACCCGGTCAAGATTGCTTGTAGTAGCAACATATCACTCTGGCTCCTTCTTTGTTCCAGGCTGTCCATTCTGTAGTAAGTACAGGCTTCCTTATAACTGTCGAACTTTTTAAAATCTTTAAAGGCCAAGTACTTGAGAAACTGTCTCTGTATGGACTCAAGTCTATGGGAATGGATGATATAATCGGGAGACCAGATACTACTAGCGTATTCGAGAAGACTTCGGACATATGCAATGTACAGGGATTTTATGCAATCGACGTTATTGAAAGAACTGGTTACCCGTTTGATAAAACCCAGTTGTTTGTAGGCTCTATTAGCCACGATATCTATATGATCATTCATAGAGAGTTTAATGTCAATATGAATACCTAGATCTCTAATTGTAGTTTCCCTAGGAATACAAACACCATCAATTGTGTAGTTATAGGTTACTGAGCTTAATTTACGAGTAAAAGTTATGTGATGGCACTTCTTTACATTAACTATTATTCTATTCTTAGCGTAGTATTCTACCAAAGCATTAAGGTCTTTCTGTAAATTTTGAGAATCTTCGGGGGAGCGTATTTTGAGGAATATTTTTTTGTCGTCAGCGAACATTAAGTATTGCGCATGGCGAAAGCAGCTACCAATATCGAATAAATAAGCGTTATATAAAAGGGGACCAAGGATGGACCCCTGAGGTACCCCTGACGGTATTGCAACAAAGTCACTTCTAGCACTACCCGTCACCACAGCCTGCATACGGTTCTTAATATAAGAAGTCATCCACCGAAGCAAACTCCCGTTTATGCCTAACACGCTTAGTTTTTGGAGTAGGATTACATGATCCACGCGGTCGAAAGCTTTTTCGAAATCCGTGTAGATCACGTCCACTTGATATCTTTCGTCCATGCTCCTCAACACATAGTCTGTGAAAACAGCTAAGTTTGTAACGGTAGAACGGTTTTTCATAAAACCGTGCTGTTCGTTGGGAATCGATCTAGTTATTATGGGGCTTATGTACCTATAGACTACAAGATAAATGTCAGCGAAAGAGCACAAGAAAACTAAGAAATTCAACAATTCAATAGTAAGCATTTGTATAGATATCGGAGGGTTCAAGGAGGGTTCCAACGAAATTCGATCTTTGACGGACAGATAGATGGATAGGGCATAAAGGCATTTTATCGAATCTGTATGCTTTGAGTCAGCAGAACATCTGATACCGCTTCTCACAGTTCCAAGTCAGCCGTTTTTATCGTTTTTAGATAAAAGTTGATTTGAAATAAAAAGCCGTTGTCTCCGATAGCTCTACCAGTTATAATAAATATATGTGGGATTTCTATTTGAAACGTTCACTCTTTATTATTTTTAGACACTTTTTAACAAAAAACAAACACGGGCGTCCTTCATCTCAGCATTTATTTTTTGACAACTCACTAACCATAGCTGATAACTTCATCACAGACAAAACAATTCTTAGCACATGGAACTAGAAATTACGACTAAGCCTTAACATTAAATTATTCCACATATATTTTTACTGTAATAAGCTGCCGTCTATTAATACCTACGTGCATACTTTTTGTGCCTAATCTATGAGATCGTTAAATATTTAGTGTTATATTTTGTCATTTTTGTACTTTTTTCTCTCTGTTAAAAGCAGAATAAATGTTTATTTATTTATTTATTATCATACATATCATAGGCTACCTTTTATCCCAGAAAAACTAAGGATTACGACGTATTTCGAAAATTGAACTCAAAAATTTTTAAAAATAATAATTATGTCTATGATATATAAGTTATAACTTTTATAAAATTATAATAAACTAGACGATGCCAGCGACTTCGTCCGCGTGGATTAAGGTTTTTTTGTTTCCCGCGGGAACCCTTTAATTTTCCGGGATAAAATTCAGCCTAGGTATTATTCCAGGATATAATCTACTTATCTACATTCCAAATTTCAGCCAAAGCCGGTCAGTAGATTTTGCGTGAAAGAGTAACAAACATACACACACACAAACTTTCGCCTTAAGTGTGTTGTGATAGTGTCCATATTCTGGCACTATTCATAATTACAAATCGGAGCGTCTGGACGAAGGTATTTTAGTACTTTTCTAAATAGCTAGGGTAATTATCAGTTTTTCGATTTTGTCTAACTTAATAATTAAAGTAAAAATTAAAGAAATATTTTTAAAAAGATTCTTTATTTATATTCAATACAAAACAACGACAAAATATTTACTATTTACAATACATAGTCTGTGTTTATGTACAAGTATTTCCTAATAAAATATTCATTATTAATTATGGATATCTTATTTTTTTTCATAATTCGTTTAATATATTACATAAATATATGAACTGTAAACATCAAGATTTAAGATACAATTTAACAGGCCGCTACACAAGCGAGTTTATCGAGGTGAAGTAGTGATTACATTCTCTTTGTAGGTGAAATTATCACCTTTATGACGGGTGCTCAACGACTAAAATATTGTTGCGTCTTATAACATTTGTTGCTAAAATATTGTTGCTGTTGTTGACTTGTTGTCAAATTGGCGTCATAGTGACGCTTACAATTTTTTTCATCATACCTGAATTTTCGAAGCCAATATTCGAAAAACGAATATTGGCTTCAGAGGATAGCGGGAGCAAAATTTAATTTTAACCCCATGGGACTTTTCATATCTCTCTTCTGATTGGTCCACGTTCGTGCCTTATTATGTGTTTATTAATACTGCGTTTGCTGCACGCTGCTGTCAATCGCTCATTCCGTTCGAAATTCAAAAATGTTTGAGAAGCTGTTGTCTTCGATAAGTCACGTGATCAATTTGTCGATCGGATATACGCCCATACTGTATCCAACATAAATATTAATGTTTAATTATTATTATATTTAAACTTTCAATATACGTATTGGTAATGTATATAAATAGTAGGTTGATACTCCTATCTTTTCTCATAGGTAATGATGAAAAATAGTGTGTGTCACTCGGGGAAAAAATTCATATTTTGTTCTCGAGCGGTGTATATTGAATTCCTCGCTACGTTCAAGATTCTACTTTGGAATCCTTCACTTCGCTTTGAATTCAAAATAATGCCCTCGGGAACAGAAAATTTCTTTGGCCCCATTTATCACAAATAACTATTTCATGAAGCGAAACTCGCATGTCCAACACGCGGAATCGCAGTAAGACCATGACTTGTCAAAAAGTATCTACACAAAGTACCGGCACGATTCGCTCACACATAGATCATTTCTTAAAGTATACGAGCGAAACCGAGGCGTAGGTTCTTTTGATTACAAACACTTACACTCAGCTTTATTTATTTCGACATACTAATATGAATCTTATACTTGGAATTCGTCATAATCGAAAATGCCTAACCACAGGCTTGGGTTACATTGTGTCTTTTATGTACAAGGAATCACTTAGGTTGGATACAAAGGTAAGAGGTATGACACTTAAGTCAACAGAAGAGAACTAGGTACTCGATAACTCGAGCTACCTATCGTTTGTAGTCAATATGGTCATGCCTCTGCAGCATCTCGACCGACAAGGCGTGCGCGGGCGCGGTGTGACGCGACGAGCGCGTCACGTGGCTGAGTTGCGTCGTCGCGCGTACTCGATAACTCGAGCTACCTATCGTTTGTAGTCAATATGGCCATGCCTCTGCAGCATCTCGACCGACAAGGCGTGCGCGGGCGCGGTGTAACGCGACGAGCGCGTCACGTGGCTGAGTTGCGTCGTCGCGCGTACTCGATAACTCGAGCTACCTATCGTTTGTAGTCAATATGGCCATGCCTCTGCAGCATCTCGACCGACAAGGCGTGCGCGGGCGCGGTGCGACGCGACGAGCGCGTCACGTGGCTGAGTTGCGTCGTCGCGCGTACTCGATAACTCGAGCTACCTATCGTTTGTAGTCAATATGGCCATGCCTCTGCAGCATCTCGACCGACAAGGCGTGCGCGGGCGCGGTGCGACGCGACGAGCGCGTCACGTGGCTGAGTTGCGTCGTCGCGCGTACTCGATAACTCGAGCTACCTATCGTTTGTAGTCAATATGGCCATGCCTCTGCAGCATCTCGACCGACAAGGCGTGCGCGGGCGCGGTGCGACGCGACGAGCGCGTCACGTGGCTGAGTTGCGTCGTCGCGCGTACTCGATAACTCGAGCTACCTATCGTTTGTAGTCAATATGGCCATGCCTCTGCAGCATCTCGACCGACGAGGCGTGCGCGGGCGCGGTGCGACGCGACGAGCGCGTCACGTGGTTGAGTTGCGTCGTCGCGCGTACTCGATAACTCGAGCTACCTATCGTTTGTAGTCAATATGGCCATGCCTCTGCAGCATCTCGACCGACAAGGCGTGCGCGAGCGCGGTGCAACGCGACGAGCGCGTCACTTGGCTGAGTTGCGTCGTCGCGCGTACTCGATAACTCGAGCTACCTATCGTTTGTAGTCAATATGGCCATGCCTCTGCAGCATCTCGACCGACAAGGCGTGCGCGGGCGCGGTGCGACGCGACGAGCGCGTCACGTGGCTGAGTTGCGTCGTCGCGCGTACTCGATAACTCGAGCTACCTATCGTTTGTAGTCAATATGGCCATGCCTCTGCAGCATCTCGACCGACAAGGCATGCGCGGGCGCAGTGCGACGCGACGAGCGCGTCACTTGGCTGAGTTGCGTCGTCGCGCGTACTCGATAACTCGAGCTACCTATCGTTTGTAGTCAATATGGCCATGCCTCTGCAGCATCTCGACCGACAAGGCGTGCGCGGGCGCGGTGCGACGCGACGAGCGCGTCACGTGGCTGAGTTGCGTCGTCGCGCGCGTCTCGATGCCACGCGCTGTCGGTGCGCCGTGCGCGTGCCCGTTGTACCTCAGTGCGTTCATCTGGAAATCAAGTATACGTTACTAGGGGAGCTTTTATTCTTTCTTCTTTATTATTATTATAAACTAGCTGATGCCCGTGACTCCGTTCGCATGGATTTAGTTTTTAAAATCCCTCGAGAACACTGATTTTCCGGGAGAAAAAGTAGCCTATGTTACTCTCCAGGTCCTCAACTATACCCATGCGAAAAATTACGTCGAGCCGTAGCCCTGTTGCGGTTAATTGAAGGACAAACCAACAAACCAACAAACAAACACACTATCGCATTTATAATATGAGTAAGGATGAGCAAGTTTATTTGCTTGTTGGCTTGTTCTTCATTCACGCAGCAACGGAACAATGTATCGACGAGATTATTTATTCAGGTATAGTGGACTTGCAGAATGAGGGTATCTTTTATCCCGCAAAAAACAGGATTTAGTATTTCTTTTTAACATTATTTTGAAATCTCCGTTAATTTTAATCACGTGTACGAGTAAAATCAAAAAGTATAACAGAATGTGGCATCAAAAAATGTCCGGGCCTTGTTCTTTGTAGAACAATTTACTACAATATACGGAAGCAAGCTACGAACTAATTGCTACGAGCTAGCTACGCAAACTTACGCCCGTCGCGTCGCCTACGATATATCCTTGACAATAATAATATTGTGATTTTATTACTTTGTGACACAAATGATTTTTTTTTATCGTTAACTAGGTGATGCCCGCGACTTCGTCCGCGTGGATTTAGTTTTTAAAATCCCTCGGGAACTCTTTGATTTTCCGGGATAAAAGTAGCCTATATGTCATTCTCCAGGTCTTCAACTTAACCCAAGCAAAAAATCACGTCGATTTGTAGCTCTATTACGGCGTGATTGAAGGATAAACCAACAAATAAACACTCTATCGCAGTATACTTAGGTACTAATATTATAAATGCGAAAGTGTTTTTGGTTTGTCCTTCAATCACACCGTAACAGAGCTACGGATCGACGTGATTTTTTGCAAGGCTATAAATGAGGATCTGGAGAGTGACATAGGCTGCTTTTTATCCCGGAAAATCAAAGAGTTCCCGATAGATTTTAAAAACTAAATCCAGGCGGATGAAGTCGCGGGCATCAGCTAGTTTAGTATGATTCGCTTTACTTAATGTAGCTTAACTAGCTTCTATCCAGTTTAAACTAGTGGTTCGCCCCGAACTGAGACCTCGCGGTAACGGTATCCCATGATTATTCATTCAATCGATACATGATAACCAAAACTGACATTATTATTATGCCCGTTTTCACCAAACATACCTAAATCATCCCCTAAGTAGGAGTCTCTTAACGTAGGTAGCTCCTAAATACAATCCTAAGTCCTAACATCCGTCCCAATATCCTTTTAGGTGTCCCGTACAGGATCGTGATAAATAAGTTGACAGAAAACATCAATCACCTAACTTATAGGTAGCCCGTAAAGGTTAGGGAACGTTAGTGAAAACATTGAATTATTTATCAAACATTGAATTTAACTCGTAGTTCCATGGGAATAGTTACTGACTGCGCCATCTATTAGCATTATTGTGAAGCTATGTTGATGCTATATGAATTACTGACGCCCATTAAAAATTAAATAATCTCGTTTCTTTATAATATTCATATAATTTTAGTATTTGTTGTTCAAGTACAGGATATAAGTGACCTAAAAACATAAAATCAGTTTGAAAATCCATAGCGGATTTTTCTAGAGAGCGTCTTCAAGCGAGCGTATAAAATCGCCACTTTGAAAGCCCCCCATTTCGTCAATTTTAAGGGAAAAATTAAAAAAAAAATATTTTTGTACTCAGTTCAAAATTATCTTTAAAATGATACGTAACAATTTTATGTAACGCGATTTTTTTTTTTTTACTTCGCATTCGCTTCTATGAGAGCCCCCCTGAAATAAAGATTTTTATAACTTTTTAAGCCATTTTCGGCTGGAGGCCATCGGTTTACATATTATATCTAAATTTGAAGTAATTACGTTCAGTAATTCAAAAGTTATAAGGCTCTGACAGACGGACGGACGGACGGACGGACGGACGGACAAGTGCAAATCGCCCTAGTTAACTCAAAGACCTTCGCTTCGCTCGGTCGATAAATAATAAATAAAATTGTCAATTGGATAAATTGTGTAGAACGTGGGGTGTTGTGAACACAACCATAAACTAGACCATAGATTACATCGTCACACCTATGGTCTAGAAAAGCGTGACAGTGACAATGATAGAAGCTCATTATTATATTACTAACGTATTACATTTTGAATCATCAAGAAAGGAAGAACGGCCATCACAAAAAACCTACGATTTTTACCTAAGACTAACGCGAAGAGTGAAGACGAGCAAGCGCCTATGCAGTATAGCAAAGGGTAACAAGTGGTCCTTCGAGCCGGATACCCTTACCGGATACCGGATTCCCTGTGTACTCTTAGCTAAACTAATTATACAAGCATTATGGATTTGCAAATGTGATTGGGATACTGATGCACCTGCGGACATAAAAAAAGGATTCTTAGATATTGCAAACTCTTTACATATTTTAAATTCCATAAAAATTCCAAGATGGGTGTCATGCAAAGACCCATCACTTATTGAATTGCACGTGTTTTCAGATGCATCAGAGCGTGCTTAAGGCGGTTGTATCTATGTGAGAACTATAGATGCTAACGGGTCAGTTAATGTAAGACTTTTGGCTTCTAAAAATAAAGTCGCACCTATTAAGCCTAAAACTACCATACCGCGTTTGGAGCTATCCGCTGCGTTGCTGGCCACGAGACTTTGGAAAAAGGCAACTATGGCTCTTACCGTCAATATTCATCAACACTATTTTTGGTCAGACTCAACTATAGTATTAGCGTGGTTATCCAGCTCTTCTTCGCAAACAGTTCAGTTCATCAGAAATAGAGTTGGAGAGATACAAGAAATTACTAAAGGGCATTTATGGAGATATGTTCCTTCAAAGTCCAATCCTGCAGATCTTGTCTCTCGCGGGGTGAAGGCTGATTCCATCAGCACAGCTGTTCTGTGGTGGTCGGGGCCTGAGTTTTTGCATGAACCGGACATTAAACTTCCAGAGACACACAAAGGCTCAGACTTTTGCACACTTACAACCCATAGAGCAGAAGAAGACCTTAGTAATAACAGAATTCTTCAACTAATACATAAACATAGCAACTTTAATAAAGTGATCCGAATTTTAGCGTACGTGACAAAATTCATACACAAGTGTAGACACAAAACTCAAACTAATCATCTCACTCTTAACGAAATTGAAACATCTCGTAAAATAATTTTACATCATGCTCAGAAGGAAATGTTTCCTGAAGAGCTTTCCCTTTTAAAGAACAATCAACCTCTGCCTTCACATAGCAAGCTTAAATCATTGTCACCATTTTTAGATTCTGACGATCTTATAAGAGTCGGTGGTCGTTTAAAAAATTCTTATTATTCATACGACGTCAAACATCCTATTATTCTTTGCGCCAAACATCACTTAACTAAAATTTTATTTGTTTTACAACACAAGATTCTTATGCATGCGGGCCCTCAGCTTCTTCTATGCACCATTAGACAGAGCTACTGGCCTATTAACGGAAGAAATCTAGCAAAGAAAACGGTGCACTCTTGTGTTCGTTGTTTTCGCTTCAAAGCGACTTCTGTTCAGCCTATCATGGGAGACTTACCAAGTGAACGAACGCAACTAGAATATCCGTTTCTTATTACGGGTGTCGACTACGCTGGGCCGGTGCTTATACTTGACCGAAAGGGTAGAGGGAGCAGATTGACAAAATCATATATTTGCGTATTTATATGCTTCGCAGTAAAGGCCGTGCATCTCGAACTCGTAACGGACCTCACAACAGAAGCGTTCCTGGCGGCTCTAAATAGATTTATCTCGAGACGCGCAAAGCCAGCCACCATATTTTCCGATAACGGAACTACCTTCATTGGTGCATGCAATGAGCTCGCTACGTTCCTTAATAATAGCCTAGAATCAGTTCAATCCCACCTTATCGAACAAGGTATTAATTTCAAACACATTCCGGCATATAGTCCCCACTTTGGCGGCATTTGGGAAGCAGCCGTAAAATCGGTAAAACATCATTTGCGTAGAGTTCTAAACTTGACTCACTTAAATTACGAGGAAATGGCAACCTGCTTGGCGCAGATAGAGGCAATTTTAAATTCACGGCCTCTCACTCCTTTATCAGACGACCCATCTGACCTTTCCTTCCTTTCTCCGTCCCACTTCCTAGTCGGACGACCTCTATTGTCTGCAGCCCATCCAAATTTATTAGAGAAGGGCATCAATCGACTTCAACGATATCAGCGTGTAGAAAAATTGCGTCAACATTTTTGGCAAAGATATTCGCTGGAATATGTCTCTTTGCTGCAGACAAAGACAAAGTGGAGACAGTCGACTGGCGAGCTTAAGATCGGGTCACTTGTTTTGGTTAAGGACCGAACTCTTTCACGGTGGCGACTCAGTGGGCAGGGTGGCAGAACTTATGACCAGAAAAGGCATCATCAAGCGAGCCTATAACAACATCTGCCCGCTCCCCACGGACGACATCAGCCCGGGGGGGAGCATGTTGTGAACACAACCATAAACTAGACCATAGATTACATCGTCACACCTATGGTCTAGAAAAGCGTGACAGTGACAATGACAGAAGCTCATTATTATATTACTAACGTATTACATTTTGAATCATCAAGAAAGGAAGAACGGCCATCACAAAAAACCTACGATTTTTACCTAAGACTAACGCGAAGAGTGAAGACGAGCAAGCGCCTATGCAGTATAGCAAAGGGTAACAGGGGTCATTTAGTGGAGAACGACAGGTGAGGCCTAGGGGTGAAGCGTTCCGGTACGATGCCGAGTAGAAAGCGATTAGTGGCCTGAACTTAATAATTAAACTGCCATATCCCTCCCAAGTTATTGCGTCCGTCCACTAGTTTGTTTCTATCATTAAAGTTTTCAGTCGCATTTATTTCACAGTGTTACTACTTACTTGTAAATAACACCTCTTATGTGGTTCATGATAGAGCTCATAATCGCTTGAAGATCCGTCGGGCTTCTGAGTACATCGCCACTGAAACAAAGTTCACAACTTGTGTAATAGTCCCAGAGCTGATGATCGTACATTGCTCTACTTTCTGCTTTAAGATGATCGTCACGTTTCTTTCATTGCGAGATAGGGTTGCGCTTAGCTTATAATCAATGATGGAAAGCACTGATGAGGTCTCGATTTTAGCATACCTAGAAGATGCCTATTCACTCTGGCCTTGAAGGTACTCGTAATTAAGTTATACGTGGCAGGTACAGTTTTTGCAATTCACGAAGGCGAGTGAGCTTTACTTGTGAATACTTCGTGTACATGCACATTGCATAAGTTTAGTGTGCGTGCCTGTCAAAGCCTAGGTGGGAGCGGGCAGGCGCGAGCATTGCGCTCGCTCACACTTATACAGATACGACACACACACTACCATAAGTCAGTCGCCCTCGTGAATTGCAAGAACTATAACAAGGACGCTCGTGTACGTGCCACACTTTATTGGTTCGTTTCAGAAACGTCGCACAACCGAAACGTTTTAACGTTTCGTGCGTGTAGGGTGAATTTCAACGCGTTTCATTGTTTTTGTAAACCACAAAAATAAGATGAAAGCTAATTACTTATTTATTAGACACACAACAGGTTATGAAAATCATACTAATATTATAAATGCGAAAGTGTGTTTCTTAGTTTGTTGGTTTGTTGCGGTGTCCTTCAATCACGCTGCAAGAGAGCTACGGATTGACGTGGTTTTTTGCATGGTTATAGCTGAGGGCCTGGAGAGTGACATAGGCTACTTTTTATCCCGGAAAATCAAGGAGTTCCCGAGGGATTTTAAAAACTAAATCCACGCAGACGAAGTCGCGGGCATCAGCTAGTAAAAAATAAAAATAATACAGCCATGATTATAAAAACTAGCCACTCTCCAATACAAAATGTGTGTAAATAAGCTGCAAATAGTCGATCGGACGTGTCTTAAGTTAAAATTAATGGACACAATACTTACTACCAACTTTTTGACACCATAAATTAATTTATGATTCTTGAGTTTATAATTTAAACATAAAGAGCTTTACTCAGTATTTGATCTGCTCTAACTGCTTAGAATCTGAATTTTCATAATCAATGATACTTAAGAAAAGAGCTCGACGATGCAAGCAAATCCGCTTTATAAGCGCTGAACTTAATCTAGATTTACTCATTTGAATCAAACAGTAAGCACTAAGTATTACTACGTAATACGTATATAACTTTATACTACACCTGCTCGGAAAGTACCATCTGATTTGTGTCATATCGAGAAAGAGCGAGAAAGAAAATACGTCTTTACGTGGAGACAAATCTGCGGGCTGCAAAAATGTATGAAATTTCATTACTTACTTGCTTTTGCGGGCTGAAAAGTTGTATGAAAATCCATTACATACGTGGTTGTTTTTTTTTAATTTTTGACAAAATTAGCACAGTAATACAAATACTTAAAAAAATTTTGGTAAGCAGGCTTAGCAGGCTACTTTTAAGGTACGCCAGCTACTTTAGAGGTACGCCGGCTACTTTAGAGGTTCTCCGTCTACTTTAGAGGTACGCAGGCTACTTTGGTGGTACGCAGGCTACTTGGAAGGTACGCAGGCTACTTTGGAGGTACGCAGGCTACTTTTAAGGTACGACAGCTACTTTAGAGGTACGCCGGCTACTTTAGAGGTACGCCGTCTATTTTAGAGGTACGCAGGCTACTTTGGAGGTACGCAGGCTACTTTGGTGGTTTCTACCTCTAAAGTAGCCGGCGTACCTCTAAAGTAGCTGTCGTACCTTAAAAGTAACCTGCGTACTTCTAAAGTATTGGGCGTACCTCTATGGTGACTACTTTAGAGGTACGCAGGCTACTTTTAAGGTATGCAGGCTACTTTTAAGGTATGCAGGCTACTTTAGAGGTACGCAGGCTACTTTAGAGGTACGCAGTCTACTTTAGAGGTACGCCGTCTACTTTAAAGGTACGCAGGCTACTTTGGTGGTACGCAGGCTACCTGCGTACCTCTAAAGTAGTCGGCGTACCTCTAAAGTAGCCGGCGTACCTCTAAAGTAGCTGTCGTACCTTAAAAGTAGTCTGCGTACCTCTAAAGTAGTCGGCGTACCTCTAAAGTAGCCGGCGTACCTCTAAAGTAGCTTTCGTATCTTAAAAGTAGCCTGGGTACCACCAAAGTAGCCTGCGTACCACGAAAGTAGCTTGCGTACCTCTAAAGTATACCGGCGTACCTCATAAGTAGCCCGCGTACCTCTAAAGTAGCGTACCTTAAAAGTAGCCTGCGTATCACCAAAGTACCTGCGTACCTCCAAAGTAGCCTGCGTACCTCTTAACTTCAATAATTAAAAAATGTGCCAGTTATTTTCCTCGTAGGTGTAGTATAAAGCACTATGTATCACTCGGGAGAAAGTGCGATTCCTTACTCGGGCGTATTGATACACTCGGCTTCGCCTCGTGTCTCAAATGACGCCCTCGTAAGTAATGGGTCACTTTCACCCCTCGTAGAACAATGTACTATTATCGTTTGTTAAAGAGCAAGCTGAAAATATTTTGTTCAGAATCAGTCATCCAATCGATTGCAATAACTTTTAAACCATTTTATTAGATTTAATATGAAAAATGTAATAAAACACACACTACTTTTCGACTTACGCAGCGTTTATTCTTAGCGCGCGCACAGTTCACGATCGGTATCAAAACTAGCTTATAACTTTGCAAGTAGTCTTGTTTTATTTTTTTGAGATAATTAGTAATTACACAGATGTTCGGGATGAAAATATTTATTATTATACGTCTCTCTGTAATTAAAAAAATCTATTACGTGTTTCAGATTTTCTACAAAATAATAATGTTGTACAGTCGTATAAAGGTATAAACTTGATTCAAAGCTACTTAAAGGAAGTGGCAAATCACGATGGCCAACTTTCAAGGCCTACTGTATCCCAGAGGAAGTTCTCACAAAGGCGAACGGATGTCATATTCATAACTTTGGAATGGAGTTTGATACGATGTCCGAATAATATGTGGCAATAGGCGGACAGTGAATGTTGATGAGAGAGATAGGGTGAGTCATCAAACTGATAAACAAACTCAAAATTTTCACAAGTAACAATTTTGCTGTTGCTTTTTTGTGATGCTTTTGCGTAGAACTTGATGTGGCCATTTTAATAATGCAAGTATAGGTCGACCGTTTAACTCGCGTATCGCCTGCGCGGTAAGAAGGGAGCGGGGGCGGGTGACGCTACACACGGAGTCAATAATCCAAAGATTTATCTCGAGATAGACATTGTTGGTAAAGAATTAAGTATTTATTTTTAAGTTTTAACATCTCTAACATCTCCCTCCGCTCCCTTCTTACCGCGCAGGCGATACGCGAGTTAAACGGTCGACCTATAGTAAATAGTTAAATATCACATTCTTCAACGGTGATGGAAAACATCGTAAATATCACATTCTTCAACGGTGATGGAAAACATCGTAATTAAACCTGCCACCCTGAGAGTTCTCCATAATGCAATGGTCTCAAATCTGTGTTAAGTCTGCTATTTCGCATTGGGCCAGCGTGGTGGACTATGGCTATAACCCTTCTCTAAGAGGAGACCTGCGCTCAGTAGTGAGCCGTTGATGGATTGATGATGAAAATAAAACTGCTCTTGATCTTCCAAATCAAATTGGAGCTGGAAAATTAACTGGTAACGTTAAATACAGATGTCCTACCGTAAATTTAGTCTGTTGACAGACCGCTCGTGCACAGAGAAGCTTGTGCACAGACCTCTGGAAATTTCGCGTCATCAAGCAGTAGACTATCGGGTTGATGGCGGAATTGGCGTGACCTGGGGACAGTGGACAATATTATGATTTACGGACATTAAAAAATCTGATTAAAAGCAATAAATGGATATCCTTACTAATCTTTACCAATATTATAAAAGCGAAAGTGTGTTTGTTTGTTGGTTTTTTGGTTTGTCCTTAAATTACGCTACAACAGAGCTACGGATCAACTTGATTTTTGCATAGGTATTGTTGAAGACCTGGAGGGTGACATAGGCTACTTACGTAAAGTAAAAGATGGCGCTTCATTAGTTAAATTTTAATTTTTTACCAACTATAAGCGAAAACGATGGGGCCTCATATCACCCGAATATTAAACCATCCTAAATTATTATTTAGTCTGATAAGTCATCACTTAACTCACTCAAATGAAACACTTCACAGTTTTAGTAATTATTTTAATTCAACTTAATTCTGTTATAGATTAACAAATCTCTTCACATCAAAAACTTATTTTTTTTCTATCTGTCATCACAACTGTCAAACCCCAAGATGGCCTCCCCGGCATTGATGCCTAATGTTGCCAACAGTCGGCCATCCTGTTCACAGAAATGTCCCTATTTCTGGCAGCTCGGCCTTCCTACGGTGGGTAATGACCTCATACCCAAGGTAAAATACAAAAAAAAAAAAAAAAAAACAAAATTGAAATAAGTTATACATCCATGTAGGTATTATATCAAACAACAAGTCATATAAGTTCAGCAAAATAAGTCCTCTTTAAAAATAATAATAATAAGACCACTAGTTACTATAATAATTATTGTTAAATCTACACTTTAATGACACTGGACACAGACTCGGTTACAGTGAGATTATCAAATAACATAAATCACATAAACTTTACCTCAGTAAATAAAAGAAGATAGACCTTATTAGTGAAATGATGAATAAAACTATTATGCTCATAATGCAATCTAATGATGCTTTTAGGGCTCTGATGGGACTGCCTAGTTCCTAGATGGGATGTTTGCTTCCGCCAGAGTACTTTAATACACCTGCGGGGTGCAAGCCTGCCACAACAGAGTCCCAAGCACAACCAGCAGTCGGCCTGACTGCCGATTTATGTGAACCGCTGCTGCTGTAGAAATCAGAAATCATGCAGCAGTGGTAACCATGTTTTAGTTTTAACAACATTGTTCAATCATTAATGAAAAGTAATAATATTCAATTTAAATTATTACTAATACTAATCAGAAATTAAAATAATTATGGTCAAATTTACTTTTTACAAATACTGTATACTGTACAAAACAGATAACAGTGTTATACTTAAGTGTAAGTTACTGTATCTAATTTTCAATTCGATGTAACAATTGAGATGATTAGATAAATTATTATTACAAGTATTATAGGTAAGTACACAAAACTAGTCGCTGTTACTAATCTGACTGTTACAATTAGAGCTTGCATAGTACCATAATCATCAAAGTAATATTTACTAGACCATTATGCTCAATCACTCTTTAGTTACTATTACTATCTACTATCAGCTGCTTTTCGTAGTACCATTCGTCATACTTGACACACTTCGCACACGGTGTTTCACTAGAATTAATATTGCTAGCTACCATTTTGTAACACTTGTCACACTTGGGACATGCTCTATTACTAAATTAAATCCTGTCGATCACCATTTGTCACACTTGGGACATGGTCTATACTAAATTAAATCCTGTCGATCACCATTTGTCACACTTGGGACATGGTTTGTTACTGTTGTCACCCTTGGGACAGTGTTATAATCGTCACGCTTGGTACATCGTTCGTCACTTTTGTCACACTTGGGACATAGTCTATTACAATTGTCACACTTGGGACATATCTGTTATAATCGTTACGCTTGGTACATGGTTTGTCAATTTTGTCACACTTGGGACAGTCTTACAATTGTCACACTTGGGACATTACCTGTTACTTTTGTCGCACTTGGGACATCTATTTGGATTTATGCTGTTACGATTGTCACACTTGGGACATTACCTGTTATTTTTGTCACACATGGGACATAGTCTGTTACGATTGTCACACTTGGGACATTACCTGTTACTTTTGTCACACTTGGGACATTTTCTATTTGGATTTATGCTATTAACCGCTCTTCGCAGATACTGGACTAATTAAGTATTGGGCACCACCATCGGTCAACCCATCGTCATCGTGAATGTACTATGTACATCTAATCTGAAACTGTATGGTTAGGATGTAAAGGGTAGAAAGTAGTGATGTACTTTAAAACACTGTAATCATTTACCGTAATGTTTCTAATATCACCGTGTTTTACATCACTTCTATTTGATTATTCCTATTGTTTGAATATAATTGATGTATCAATTTACTGTCCTTTACGTCTCGTCTGTTACATTTGTATCGTCACTACTGCCGTCTCTGTTACTACTTCACTCACTGGTGGAGATAATTGAAAAGTAATCCAGGGTTTAAGGTGATCCGCCGGATATATATTTTTGTACTTTTTCTGGGAGTGGCCCTCAATGTTCGATACTTCATACCTGTCCTGATCTAAAATAGATGTTATTTTAAATGGTCCCCGAAACTTGGGGGCTAGTCTTTTTGCTCTTTCCCTTTTCAGGGTTGTGATTCGGTATCATTACCAAGTCCCCTACCTTAAACAACTTGGTGGGAGCTCTTATTTTATCGAATGCCTTTTTCATTTTCTTTTGGTTGTTTTCGATATTGCCTTCTACAGTTTCTCTTATCTCTAAGTGCTTTTTCTCTTCTCATTCTAAAGCTGATTTTAAAATATTTTCTGACCGTCCGTCAGTTCTCCGACCAAACACGACTTCTGCAGGAGACTTCCCTATTCCTTTATTCAGGGTGTTGTTCAAGCTCCATTGAAGTTTTTGTACTTTCAAGTCCCAGTCTCTTTCATCGGCACCATGGTTCATCGCAGCTAGTGAGTTCAGAATGGTGCTATTATACCGCTCAATCTGTCCATTCGCTCATGGTGTGGCGACTGCATTAAGCACGTGTTTTATGCCAAGTGACTCCATGAACCCCTTGAACTCTGCAGAAGTGAAGCTAGTTTCTTAGTTCGAGATGATAACTTTGGGGTAACCAAAGTAAGAGACTACTTCTTCGAGAGCTGTGATAGACGTTTTCGACTTAGTATTCCTTACAGCCTTTACCAGAATAAATTTACTAAATCCATCCATCCAGTTTATGCAACTTATATCAAATAAATAAATAAAATCGATTATCCCCAAGATATATGTATTTGCTCTTAACAAAAGAACCCAGGTGGTCTATGTGGAGCGTGTGGAAGATTTCCACAGTTTTGGGGATGGGATGTAAATATCCCGATTTCTTTCCGCCCATTTCTCTATTATATGCGCAATTTATGCAGCAGGCAACATATTTTTTTCTGAACCGTTTCATTTTAGGAAACCAGTAGTCAGCGCTCATTTTTTTTTAACGTCTTTTCCAACGCAAAGTGGTCTGCTTCATCATGATTAATGATTAATTTGGCATATACGCCATCGAGCCCCATAGGGTACCACTCACTTTAATTTTCGGCCCACACGTCTATATAATTTATCATCCCGAAGAACGTAATTATTTGTGATGTCTTTAAAATCAGGTTCACTCGTCTCTAGAATAGTTTTGATGTGTTTTAATCGAGGGTCTGTCATCTGAACCGTGTGTAACCAGTCGTTGGTCGTAATTTGAAGAACCTCCAGTTCTTCATGTTGTTCTATTGGTAATGGATTACGACTTAAGGCATCTACGTGTTGCCCACTATGACCAGGTCTATATTCAATGGTGAAATAGAATTCCTGCAACATGAGCCACCATCTTGCTACTTATGGTAAAGGACCCCTTTTTGTAAGCGTTGTCCGTAACGCGGCACAGTCAGTCATTACCTTAATCTCTAACCCGAGTAGGTAGACACGAAATTTCTTAAGCGAGAGTACTACAGCCATCATCTCTAACTCATAAGAGTGCCATACAGACTCCTCACGCGTGGTTTGCCGGCTGAAATAGGCTACCGGGCGAAATTTATCGTAATCCCCACCCACCCCACCCACCATCCCCACCCTTTTGCAACATGACGGCCCCTAGTCAAATCTTACTAGCATCACAATGTACCTCAGTCATATTGTCCGGGTTGTACAGTGCAAGTATGGGCCTACTTATTAACTTGGCTTTGATTTCCTGAAAGGCAGCTTCTTGTTCGGAACCCCAATTCCAAGCTACATCCGACTTGGTCAGTTTAGTCAAAGGTTTAGCAAGTGTTGCGAAATTCTATATAAAACGACGGAAGAAACCGGCTAAACCAACAAATTGACGAACTTGATGGACGTTACGAGGTGTCGGAAATACAGAGACTGCACGAATCTTTCTGATATCTGGTCGAATTCCAGATTCTAAAATCTCGTACCCTATCCGGTCGATAATCCGGTTCTGTTTGAAAGAAATAACATTTCTTCAAGTTCAGTGTCAAACCAGACTTGCCAACTAATTCGAGAATTTCTTCCAGTTTCTGGAAGGCTTCTTGAAATGTATTTCCTGTACTCAGCAGATCATTCAAGTATGGGATTGCCAAGTCAAATCTTCTGTTACCGAGGGCCTTATTAATCATTTTCAGAAACACCGCAGGCGCGTTAACAAGACCAACCGGCATTCTTGTATGTTCATAGAGGCCATCGGGCGTGATAAAAGCCGTTAGGTTTCTTGATGATTCCTGGATAGGTATCTGATATGATAGTATCCTGATGCAAGATCCACGCTAGTAAAAAGGGTTTTTCCACTTAGTCGATCTAATTGATCATCAATTACTGGCATCGGGTAACTGTCCTTAACCGTTTTTTTTTTATTGAGTGCCCTATAATCCACACAAAGCCTATAACCGCTATCTTTTTTTCGTACAAAGGACTACAGGGCTTGCGTAAGCAGACTGCGATTCTCTTATTATGTTATTCGCAAGCATTTCTCCTACCATCTCTCGCACAACCTTACGTTCACTATAAGGGCTTGTAGCTAACTGGCGTTTCGTGATGTAAGCGGATAGACATTTCTGCAATTTGTGTTGTGCCAAGTTCTTGCATATCGAGCGCAAAGCAGTTACGATAACGATTCAGAAAAGCGAGTAGTTTTTCTCTTTGTTCTTCGGAGATTTTAGGACCGACATCCAACATGTCCATAGTAATTGGTGATCTAGTCTGGCTTGGCTTGGGTGTTGTAATCAAGTCATTTTCCTCAACATAGAGCCTCAGTGACTTTTCCTTAAGGCGTTCATTGTCAGGCAATATAATTGCGCGCGCAATAATTTAATCTGCCAAAATATGTAGGGGTTTTCCCGAATAGCTAACTAGCAGAATACGCCCCTTTCCATTATTGAACTCGTATGCCCCTTGTAGAATACAGTGATCGTTATTTTTCTTCATACACACGTATCCAGATACAAACAGTAGGCCCGTGAAGTCACGCTCCTTTACATGGATACCCTTATCTTTCAAACCCTGAACAGTAACCTCCGTAGAATCAAATAGCGTAACACGATTCAGTTTCGTATCATCGCAATATAAGGTTAACTGGTACTTGGTTAACTGGTAAGGTACTCGTCTTATAAACGGTAACCGATGGTACCTCTGTTAATGATTGTCCAATCAAAACGTCGTTCAACAGATCATCATCAACCACATATGCCTCGACATCCGCACTAACTGTATCCACTCCTAAAGCCACTGTTACCCGTCCAAGGGGTATCACACTACCTAATCCAAATCAGTTGATGACAGGAAGGCCTGTTTTATCTAAAACCATGTTAGTCTCGTTAGCAGCTTTACGCTTTATTAATGTACACTGGATACCGAAATCGATATAACCTGACCGCGTTGTACCGTTCAAAAGAATTTCCTTAAAATACTTACCGTTTTGTGTTTATCCTTTGTTATACGGAGTAATTGTTTGCCTGTTGAATTGTCCGTGCTTAGGCCCTCCGTCTGCCCTGGTTGGCGATCCCGTGCATTATTTTGGCGACACTGTCGAGCATCATGCCCTACGCCAGAACAGTTATCGCGCCGGGTTATGGGCTTGGTACACGTACGCAAGGTATGACTAATTTGGTCAAAAGGTGATCTTCAGATGACGGTTTTGTGTGAAGGCGCTTTCGTTTGCGATATCGCTTATTGCTGGTATCCGATTCACTGAAGATAGTGTTGTCAATTCCAGAGAACGTGTTACTGTTGGTACTCGTAGTGGATGTAGTTTGCAAGTGTCCGGCGGTCAGAGCTGCTCTGAATTCTACGCCGCCGTTTTATTGTTCGGTAACGCACGTCATCACCAGAGAAACTGCTGTCCAAGATATCAGTCTTCTTGGATCGAGAACGACTGCATGCATGCATCTCGTTTCCGTTTATATCTATTGTGAACTTTTGTTACTGATCGCCTCCTCCTTTTAGTACTACTATGGCGAGCTAGCAGTCTAGAAGTTCTGATGCTCTTATTTGAGACATCTTGCAGTAGTGGAGTGTATGCTCTTTCTGACATAATTAAATCTTTACATATCTGAGCAGTTGAATAGCGAAGGTTACCAGGTACATCAGTAGGTAATAGGAAGTGGAGTAGGGAAGGCAAATAAACAAAAAAACATAAATAAGTACCATATACCTACTTAGTTAACAACAAACATCACATTAATTATTATCACATCATCAGATTTCCTATCTCCCAACCGATAACCACCCCTGCTATTCTCCAATAAAGTATCACCATGTATGAATCTACCAATAAGTCACCATCAGGACTAAAACAGGAACCTTGGTTTCAACGGAGAGGTTAAGTTTTCCAGTGGGTTTCATTATAAGTAAGTGTGGAATACAAAATTGCTATTTAATAATAGTAATAAGTTTTGATATAATAATAATAGTTCAGAATTAAATAGTAAGTTCTCTTTTTGATTTTATATTTTTTTTTTCTCGGGTAAAATACATCTAAGCAGAAATTATAAATTTTTAACTTGGGATGTGTCCAAATAAGACATAATTATATACTCCTATATTAGGCAACATGTTATATTTTGAGTATGTACTCAAGAGTTACTCCCACACACCACCTTATTGTTAATAGGTATTAATTAATTTTTCTAATTATATGGGTAACTAGTTGCCCATTGTAATTGATATTTACACACCAATTTTATTGAACTTTTCAATAGTGGGATGCACAAAATATTATGTTAATAATGTTGTTGTGATAGAGTTAAGCTCAATCAAATTTATTTGCTTGTTTATTCAATATACCTACTTAGGTATTCATTTTCAATAAGCTTTCAATGAAGTATATTTACTTATGTAGTTACAAATTTACCAACCCAAAACCTAAACTGTAGATATCAGTGTATAATATACCTAATCTACCTACTATAATATATTCCCTTTATTTGCTCTATGTACATATTTTATTTTATTTCAATTGATTTTTAAACATGAGTTATAATAGGTAGGTAAATATAAATACCTATTTAGATAGGATTATCATCAAATGAGAGTACCTAAAAGGTCAAATAGTAAGTAACTAGGTAAATATCTTGCCCGTAGGCATAATGTTAACTTGTCTGTAACATACAAAACATGCAGTAGACCTGGAAGTCTGTGTATTTGCCACTAAATCTTTGTAGACAATCAACATACATACATCTAAGCTTCTACTCTAATCATTACTCATAAATTATTACTCAATTGATAGCTTACTTTACTCTTGTGCTATTATTTCGTCATTAATTTTAAAATAACAAACAATATTTGAATAGGTGTTCTTAGGCGCTATTAAAGTAGTTAAATCACATACCAGTGCAGTGGGCTATGGGCTGTTTCTAAAAACCTTATCCCACTTCTGATATAAGCGAAAACGATGGGGCCTCATATCACCCGAATATTAAACCATCCTAAATTATTATTTAGTCTGATAAGTCATCACTTAACTCACTCAAATGAAACACTTCACAGTTTTAGTAATTATTTTAATTCAACTTAATTCTGTTATAGATTAACAAATCTCTTCACATCAAAAACTTATTTTTTTTCTATCTGTCATCACAACTGTCAAACCCCAAGATGGCCTCCCCGGCATTGATGCCTAATGTTGCCAACACAACAATCAATCAACACCAACGCTGACCAAGTTATAGACATTAGTATACGTATTGTGTATGCTACGCTTACTGCACTAACCAGTCTGGATTCCGATATGCAACTCCTACAGTTTTCTCATTGTAGCTTTCAAATTCACATTAAATCTACTAAGGCCATTCTTTTCAGGAAATCTTTTTTCGTTATTTGAATCTTATGATTGCAATATTATGGTACAAAATAATATATAACTTTTTTTATTTGATGATATAATAGACCTTGACTAGGATCTCACCTGGTTAGTGAAGATGCAGTCTAAAATGGTAGCGGGCTAACTTGAGTCGGGTATTGCAGTGAACATTCAACCCATACCCATAATCGGTTTCTACACGCCATCGTGCCAGAACGCTAAATCACTTGGGTGGTTATGGTAAGGTTTTTTTAGGTTTTTAACTTATGGTTTTGGTAGAGTGGTAGCTAGCTACGGCCATAGCCTAAATATAAATAAAAAATATAAATTCCCAAATTGACTCCGACGGGAGTTGAACCCGAGATCTCCCAGTTACAAGACCACAGCGCTCACCACTGCGCCATGAAGGTCGTCAAAAAGTCGTCGTCAAAATAACTTGACTTATAACTCTCACGACGCTACAACAAAAATACTGTAGGCGTTAAGCTTATCGGAAGCCAGACTGGTTAGGCTGTAAGCTTTCAAAATATCCCTTTCACAGATCAATAGATTACTTTTTATACCCGTAATATCGTAAACTGACCCATCCCTTTTATCCCATATATAAAATAATAGATACGAATAAAGTGGCTTGAAAGGGATCTAAACTGACTTTGTATGAATTATGTATTGGTATGCCCTATTATACATACAAAGATATAATAATATATAAAATAATAAAAACCGGCCAAGTGCGTGTCGGGCCACGCGCAGTGTAGGGTTCCGTAGTTGAAAGTCTCAACATACATTTTGAGTTCCATGGTTTAAATACTATAATATACTACAAAATATGCAACTTACACTACGTGTAATATCTAACTTAGAAAAACCGATATAACTCCTTCACTAATGAACCCTACTTAGCCGTGATAGTTTTCCTTTAAAATTCATTATATATACGACTGCTGTGAATTTTTTCTTGTATCCTATATACAACCATTTAGCTGGCAGAGGGGGGGAACACTTGACTCTAATAAAATTTAGCACTTTAAAATATCATATTTCACAAACGGATCCCTGAATTGAAAAATGGTGTTCCCACACCCACAACGTTTTTGACCTATTCAACGACACCCCACACTATGGGATAGATGAGAAAAAAAAAATTCATACCCACTTTACATGTAGGGGAGGTACCCTAAAAAAAAATATTTTTCACAATTTTATTTCACCACTTTGTCGGCGTGATTGATATTTATACCCTTGTCAAATTACAGATTTCTAGTACCAATAGTCTCTGAGCTAAACCGCGGACAGACAGACAGACAGACAGACAGACAGACAGACGGACAGACATGGCGAAACTATAAGGGTTCCTTGTTTACTACGGAACCCTAAAAAGGCTAACTTCATACGTCTTCATACTAACATTAAAAATGCCAAAGTGTGTTTATTTGTTGGTTTATTGGTTTGTCCTTCAATCACGTCGTAATAGAGTTACGGATCAACGTAATTGTTTGCATAGGTATAGTTGAGAACTGGAGAGTGACATCTTAGGCTATTTTTTATCCCGGATAATCAAAGAGTTCCTGAGGGATTTTAAAAACTAAATCCACGCGGACGAAGTCGCGGGTATCATCTAGTCCATAAATAAACCTCAAAAATTTATGTATACTTAAGTAGGTACAAAATGTTGCGACCTAATCTCTAAAAGCTATCTCTACCAAGCAACCGCATAACTGAGGACAATAATATTATTATGATGATCTTAGAGAAAGGGTTAAGGCAAGTTTACGTGAAAAATTCAAGAAGTGAAGAATATGTAAATTATAACTACAACAAAGTTATATAATTTAAGGTATATTGTGTAACGTAATAATTGTTTTCGCGCGTTGCATCGCGGCGTACGTGATGGTTTCCTCCCTCCCGCACACCGCGGGGGCCGGTTTCAGCCGACAGAACCGGTATTGGTCTCGCGCGGCATTACGTGTTCGAGTAATCTGTGAACCACCTTGGAAGGCAATTTCATAAAATTGCCAATTCAAAACATATTTTACATAGTAAACTATCATTATTATCTTAATTAACTTATATTCTTATTTCTGTTTGGCTAATTTGTGCATTATTGACCCCGTGAAACGGGTAAGTGTTGAGTATTCCTCGTAAAATTGTTTTTACATTTAATTGTGTGACCTTACCCTTTTTTCAAAATTTCACCTTGCCTTACATTTCAATATTTGCCTACAGCTCAGTAATATTTAAATTTAATCATTTTGTAGTGTTAATTAGCTGATCACCCATCATTCTTCTTTATTTTTCTATTTGTAATTGTAAACTCCGTCTGATTGTGACAACCACATCACCATATGTCATAATGCCGCACGCTGCTTTGGCTCAGCCAGGTTGTTGCAATCAGACTGGACGATGGAATGCTTGCTCACAAGCTGGAATATGCGTTCCAGGGCTCACCGCTTCCGCTCACGGCACTTTTTGAAACATTTGTGTCGTGATTCGTGACACGCCCCTTCTGCGTGCCACGTGTTTTACGTCGACGTGCCCCCTTCGCGCACGTCCACCGCACGACGTGGACCCTGGCAGAAGATTCCGCACTCCCGCTGGGCAATCTCTGGCTGACAGGGCAGTACAAAAACCATTATAACTTGTGAAGCAAATCGTGGCGGCCTCTTAACCCACGACCCTTAGTGCTTAATAAATTCAACTTCTGTGTGCTGACGTTGTAGTTTCAATTCTACCTCAACACGAAACCCAACACGTCACAATAGATACATACTATATTATACAGAATGACCCTATATTAAACTTTGTGATTAGGTTACATCTAATGCCTATAAAAAAAATTACAAATACAACTATATAATGAATATTTAATTTGTATGCCACTAGTCTCTGAAATGATGGGTTACCAATATTGTAATTTTTGAGCACGCAGTTTGTCGCGAACAACGCACGCCGATATCTACACGCGCTATACCGATTCAGAATTCTGTGTTTGGACCGCAATCTCCGTTTCTTCCAGCATATTGTAATATTCACAGACGATTTTCCTTTTTTTTTAAATAAACTTATCAGCCTCTTACTGGAACATTCCCTTTTTAATCAATTTTTCATCCTTGCGAAAGTAAAATTTTTCCACCTTATTTAATTTAATTTAATCCATTCAATCAGTTTAGGGGTTTTGTAGGTTGAATAAAACGAAGCAGCTTATTTATTACGAGAATCCTTAAATATAAATAGAAAGAAATACCTTCTAAGGCTAAGCCTACGTAAGAATATACGGGTATAATAATTTTATCTTTGACATACAACGTAGACCATTTTGTGTTGTGTGTTGGATGAGGATCAAAGCCACCTGTGACTATTTTATTTTCATACAATCAATATGAATACAACCAACAACTACGAAAACGTACCTAGACACTATTTGTGTCCAGTTGCTTCCACTCAAAAAGCGTAATAGTATAGGATCCCGATATAGAACGACTTTCACCGAGCTGGTTAATGGATCAAACATATTTTTTATGTAATTTAATATATCAAAAATATATTGCATATGGGTTGCCTAGCAAATTTCAGTCCAGGATATTTTTAATTAATTAAAAAAAAAATTTTTTTAATATTTCACCGGTTTGGTTAATGGGTAAATTCTACGCCAATCGAAAGTTAGTATATGCAAAAGTTAGGTTGCCTATTTTTTCCTGTCACAACCCTTGGGTTGCCAGGTATGAACAGGTAAATCGATACTAGTAATTACCTAACTAACTACCTAACTTTTGCATATACTATGTGCTGCATACTTTCGGTTGGTGTAGAATTTATCCATTAACCAAACCGGTGAAATAGTAAAAAAAAGTGTGTGTCAGCTCCGGCCTCCGACGCACGACTGGAGTTTACGCGCGACTCGGGTCCGAGCGCGCCCCGACCGACTTTCGCTTCGGGGACCCGATCGCTACGCGCTCGGTTACCCGAAGCGAAAGCTCTTTCGCACGAAAACCAACCTTATTTATTCAACGTTAGGGTAGAAATTTGCATCGTTGTGAAAAACGTAACAGAAAAACGTAACGAGGTCATTGATAAATTGATTTTACTGCTCGGATTTTCCTCATATCGGGCGCCTAAAATCGATTCTTAAGGAGTAAACTCCAAAAAATTATTTTTTAAAATAATTAAAAATATCCTGGACTGAAATTTGCTAGGCAACCCATATGCAATATATTTTTTGATATATTAAATTACATACAAAATATGTTTGATCCATTAACCAGCTCGGTGAAGGTCGTTCTATATCGGGATCTTAGACTATAAGTAAGTGTAAGAAACTAGACACTAAAAGTTGAAAGTTGTCAGTTGAAGGTACAAGCAACACGCACATAGTTCCTAGTGAGTGGCCTGGCTTTTGTCATGGCTTTTCTATAGTTTTTCTATTTTTCTATTAGTGACCGACGAAGGTCGATTTCCGGCCAAAGCCAAAGCCGATTAATCGGCTATCGCCAAAACTGAAGCCGAAGGTTTATTAATAACCCTAAGAAATTCCGTTCAAGATTTAAGCTATAGGTGAATAAAATAATTATTCTATTCGAAGAACGTTTGGGTACAGTTTTTTAAACGTTTTCTTTTGACGTGATAACGTCTTATAAATCGATGAACACCGGCTGCACGCACGAAAAAGTGTCACGATCCGCCTGAGCCTGCGCGTGCAAGCGAGAGCGCGGAACAACCGATAGAGAGGCACGATCGGCCCAAGCGTTGGCTTGTGACTAGAGAAAATTGTAATTTTCAATTAACTCCTTCTCTGTATTGTACAAAGTAATGATAATTCAGTGATAATAATTCGATTCATAAAATTATGCAATTTTTCATCAATGTTTCTTTATGACGTTATCACGTATCTTCTGTAAACCGACTTTACAGACACTCAATTTTTTATTAATAAAAGCTGCTCGAACTGAAAGATTTCGCATAGTAGGTATGCGCATAGTAACAACAAAGCTGATGCTAATCAGATTACGGGCAATCTCTTCAAAGTTAGGCACAGCCTGATTATTTATCAACTACCAGATTCCTAACTTAATTAATTTCCAGACTTAAGTTCAACAATAGCTCGAAGACAAGTAAACTAGTCACAATAAACTTGCTAGAGGCGAGTTTGTTGTAACTATTAGGTTGTTGTACTTTGAAATAAAAGAAAATGCTAGGGCTGATTCACACTTACTGGATTTACATTGCCGGAGTAAAAACTAAATTATAGCAACACTGAAAACATCTTATACTAATCCACATTCGCAAAAAAGAGATATAATGAATCATTGAAATACCTTTTTTGTAGAATGTTTAGTGAGATAGCGAAAGTTCAATAAAAATGCAGGAAAAAATAAATATTGCCCGAAATTTCGTTTAAATGTGCTTAATTTGTATTAAGAGCGTTCCTTATGAGAATAAGGCTTCTCAGGCGCTCTTCGGCGTAGCTTAAGTGCCTCTCCTTCATATTATTATTACTAACTTTTGCCCTCAACTTCATCCGCGTGGAGTTCGGATTTCTAATTTCGCGGGAATCTCACTGTTCTTTCCGGAAAAAAGCAGCCTACCTTAACAACTAACTTCAACTAACCCATACAATAAATCACGTCGATCCGTTTGTCCGTTGCTACTGGGTTAAAGACAAACCAACAAATAAACACACCACTATTGTATTTTTAAGCTATTGCATAGCTTTTATCGCGGGCTTTGAACTAGAACAAACAGTTTGAGCGCGGCGAGCGAATCAAGAAATTCCGTAACGAAAATAAACCTAACACCGTCGTTCAGTAGCGTTCAACATTTTAGAGGTTCACAAGTAGCTCTGTTCGGTACAGTGGGCGAGTGGCCGCTTTCTTTACCGTATGGTGTATGATGTCGCAGGTTCGAATCTCACTACGCGAAGTAGTGACAGTGCGCTTTTCTTGTTTGTTTGTTTTTTAATTATTTTTTTGCATAATTTTTATTATGCAAAAAAAAATATTGCATAAATATTATAATTGCATAAGTTGATAAAAAATGCTATGAAATAGCTTTACCGCGGCAGTCCCCGAGTGCCACTTAATTTTTATTAGGTATTAGTAGTTTATCATAGAAACAATAAGGACATTTTGATAAGAGCTTTTACACTGGACAATTTACATTCCTCCAAAGTCTGAACTGATTTAGTTCCCGTGACGCCGTTGGGTGTTAATAATAGCTCAAAGTGTTAGGGGGCGGATCGAAATCCATTACGCCGTAGGCTCGGCTCGTTCCCACTTCAATTCCCATTCTGTTGAAACTTGAACCGACGTAAAATGTAACGCAAATTTTACACCTGAATTACAGAGAAAAGGAAATATAATTATGTTAACATTGAAAACGTCTACCATTTTTTAAAAGGAAATCACACAAAAGTGATTGAATGGCTTACCTACCTCTCATCAAGGCAATCAAACAAATGAATAGACCATTGAAATGTACAGCTCAAACCAAATAATTTACCTAATTGAAAACAGAAAGAACAAAATAATTGCCATACTAATAGTATTATTGAGGTGATAGTAATTTTGTCTATCTGTCTGTTTGTTACCTTTTTAGGGCTTAAACGCTGAACGACTTGATTAACGAAATTTTGGCGGTGTAAGCAGTTGCGAGTATCCAAGTAACTTAAATTGGTGAGGACACTAGTTGAAAATTTTAATGATTAATTGATAGTTTTTGAAACTTCCTGCAGCCCTGTATTATTGATTCCAGAGACACTCGTACTTCAAATTGTGGCGCTTCTTAGTATGAATCCATAATTTAAACTATTAATTTGAAGCGAAGGTCAGAGTATGTCACAGTTCCGAGTATTTTAAAATCCACTAAAGCTAGTTCTTTATTATACTGATGAAATGAAAATAACCAAAATGAGAGAGAACTTGTGAACAAACACACTTTCTTATTTATAATATTTAAGTATGATGCGAAAGTTTTTTCGTTGGTTTGTCCTTCAATCACGCCGCAACAGAGTTACGGATCGACGTGATTTTTTGCATGGGTATAGCTGTTGAGGACTTGGAGAGTGACATATAGGCGACTTATATAGACATTTTATCCCGGCAAATCAAAGAGTTTTCGAGGGATTTTAAAAACTAAATCAATGCGTACGAAGTCGCGGGCCTCAGCTAGTTAATAATATTAGTAACGATAGTTTAGCCATAGATTCATATTTCGGGGGTGTTCTTACACTTGTTTAAGTTTGTATTTTAAACTATCTATTGGAACGTAGTTCCTTATCGCGCGGTGCGGAACTCGGAAGGGGGCTAGACGGATCGACACTTTTTTGAAGGCATTGTGTTCGGTATTTTCACGGTACAATATTGGGTCTCCGTAGCCTTGTGGCTTCTGCAGTCGCCTAACAGTTAAAAGTTGATGGTACGGATACCCATTATTGTACCGCGAAAATACCGAACACAATGCCAAATTAATTAATCGAAAGGAACTACGTTCCATCCGGGTGTCCCTTGACACCTCTCAAGTTTTTATTTATTTATTTATTCTGACCATAGACTTAAAAACTAAACTTAATTACACTAGCGGCACGCTATGATGGCCGGTTTGACACATTACAATAGTGATGTGGAATGTCAATTTATTCTCGAACAAAAAACAATTAAGTTTTGTTTTTGTACCTGATTAAATAGGTTTAATAAAACAAAAATGTATATGTTTATTTAATTTATTTGAACGAACTGAATATTTGAATGAAAATGAATATACATACTTTATATGCACACAAGAAACATATGAATACAAAAGATACCAAAAAAGGTGCCACAAAAGGCCATAATTAATCAGATTCGTCCATACTACTATTTTCACTGTCGTCACTGCTATCATCACCTACATTAATAATTATATGTTCGTTTTCTATAATATTATCTATTTTCACATCTCTTTCATAATCTTCCCTTATTAATTTAACAGTTCTATTCACAACCTTTTCCCAGTCTCCTTTAGTCACATGTTCACAAGCTTCTTCTAATAATTTTAGCATTTTTTTTGTGGTAAATGGGGGTTCTGTATTGTGTCTTGCAGCATATCCCTTAATTTGAGCCCACACCAACTCAATCGCATTATACTCACAATGGTAAGGCGGTAACCGTATAACTCTGTGCCCATGTTCTAATGCTATTTCGTCAATGACGTATCGGATCTTGGTTGGTTTGTTTTCTTTTAAAAGACGTACTAATTCCGCTTTTAACATATTCATGTTTGCATCTACGCCATTTTTACGAAGCCATGCGACGATATCAGCTTTCTTTTGGGATTGGGCAGGTGGCTTGTCAATTTGCATCGAGTGGTATGGGCCGTTGTCCATAATTATAATAGATGGTTCAGGGAGGCTACACAACATTGAGGTAAACCATTCAGTAAACTTTTCTCCATTCATGTCTTCATGATAGTCTCCAGTGGTTTTTGACGCAAAAGCCATGAGAGAACCTTCGACAAACCCGTTGATGGTTCCGGCGTGACAAATTATAAGTCGCGATCCTTTTCCTACAGGAACTTTGGAAGTAGATGCTGCTGTGTCATCGTTCCAAGAACGGCCTACAGTATGGTTAGCATTAAGCCATGTTTCATCCAAGAACACAACATTTTGCCAATTTTTGATTTCTTTCACTTGCCGTAAAAAAGTATACCTTGCCATCGCTATATCAAATCTTTCCATCAATATTTTGCGTTTGTTACATTTTTTGTATCGAAATCCAATGGTCTTCAAAATCTTCGTTAAAGAACTTTCCCCACCGAAGAATAATCCAGCTTCCTTCAGTGAATGCACCAACTTTTTTCTTGTTGGATACTCCTTCTGTAAATAGTAGCCGTAAACATGTCTTCGGATAGCATCGGCATCAAAGCTATCGATGCCTACGACTGGTTTTGCTCGTTTTCTCTTTTTTGGTGTGTGAAGTTTATTTTCTTCTGTGCCAGTCTCGCCATATTTTTTTTTAGTTATCCGTCTAACAGTTCGTTGTCCAATATTAAGCGCATCAGCTACGCGTTCAACCACTGACGTTATAGGTAAAATTGGCCCTCCATTTTGAGCTTCACGATCGAAATAGTTACGAAGGCGTATTACGAACTCACGTGTCTGACTATTTAGAACAGTTCTCTGCGTACGTTCGGTCATATCGACGAAATCCACAACAAAGGGCTTGAACAGAGTCCAAATTAACGAGCAAGGGTCAACAGTAATGCAGTATCAATATTTGAAATCCAAAGCCAGGTCAAAACTATATCACAATCGCATTGCACTGACAGTTTATACTTTTCGAAGCAACGTCAATTCGAAACTGCTTTGTTTTGCATTGAGCATTGACGCGAGTTTGCCGGAGGTAGTAGTTGTGCTAGCCAGCGATCCTATGTGACGATCGTATTAGATTCCATTTTTAAAAATTTTCAATTTAGAAAACCAAATGCCGAGTTGTGGTATATATCATATAAAAATAAAAATTTTACCTTTTGTATGAAACAGCTGATATTTTTTTTGCGATTTCAGAGGTTTGTCCACATAGTGAAAATTGTTCATATTCACAAGTACATTCACCCCTTAAATGGTGCAAACTGATTTTTCTACACTTGTATATATTTTAGAAATCAATTTAATAAATAAATTTTGAGTCCTAAACCTAAAACTACATTCGATAAAATTTATGAATCTCTGCACATCACTATCGTCAATAAAGTAATACAATTATTTCCTTCAAAGTCGTTATCAATTAATACGGAACTTCATGAGCGGACAAACGTCAAACCGGCCATCATAGCGTGCCGCTAGTTTAAAGGAAAGATGTGTACAAGGACATCTTATCGCTACAAAATGTGGATTTCTTCCAAATGCCCTAGGTGTGTCTATCTACTTACCAACAAAGAGTGCATAGGGCAGGTACATGCTCAGATCCTTGGGGTTGACAGCGTTGATGTCCAGCAGCAGCTGCATGATGTTGTAGGGCATCCAGCACAGCGCGAACAGCACCGCCAGCAGCAGCAGGATCCAGGCCACCCGCTTCCTCTCCTTCATCAGCCTCAGACCCTGGAAAAGTCTCATGCTTTTAGATTAACTCATAGATCGTCTTAGTCATGTCTTAAAATGAGTATTTGAATATTAGTTTCAATTCGATATTTTAACGTGGGTAGCCTAAGTATGTCAGGCTCTCTTTAAACATTTCTGTGGTGGTGTCGTGTGATGCGGATTGTTACGTTCCCTCAAATTAATATGGTTGAGCAACAGCTGGGTCATGCGTTATGCTCGTGAACGGGTGCCACCGGCGGGAATGGGGCTGCTTCCTGTCTGTCCGTCTTAACAATTGTGTTGAATTATAATTAGGTATGCTTTTTTGGAACTTCCACTCATTATGGAAACACTGCATACATAGCATTGTATCTAATAAATTGTAGACTTGTTTTGAAAAGAGCAACCGCCAAGTTTCTTACTGGTTCTTCTCGGCAGGGAGGGCATTCCGAACCAGTGGTAGACTCATCGACGGTTCAAAAGCACTTGTAAAAAAGTTTATTTTAATAAAAAAACATTTCTATTCTATTGGAAGTTTCTAACAAAATTCCGCTCCAAACGTAGGCTCAAAACAAGCAATGAATGTGTGAGTGCCATGTAATCATATTCTTAATTGCGTTTTTGATGGTTATTGTGATGTATTACAGGATAGTACGTTATTATTTAATAATTTTCTGCGAGCTCGTCGTACTATTGCGACGATACTGCGTAGGAATATTATGTTTTCGGCGTCCTAAAAACGGCTTACCGCGTCGACTATTGCGAGCTAGCATTTGCAAATCCTCTCTGTTCAAAGTCATTGAGTCAGCATTTTTGATGACCTCCCTGGTGCAGTGGTGAGCGCTGTGGTCTTAGAACGGGAGGTCTCGGGTTCGATTCCCGGCGGGGTCTGGTGGGAGGCTTTTGCCAAAGCTAGTTACCACCCTACCGCTACAGACGCACGTCTTTGACGGTAACGTCGTTCACGCCAAGCGATTTAGCATTCCGGCACGATGGCGTGTAGAAACTGATTAGGCCATTAGGGGTACGGTTTGAATGTTCACTGCCATACCCCTTCCAAGTTAGCCCGCTGATCTTGTCATCGAATAAAAAAAAACATGATGTAAAAGCTGATTGCCTAGTTCTTCATGCTATAGTTCTTCATTTTCCGAATTCTCTCTCCGGTCGTGTTGGATTTCCGTCCCATCCTACTACGAGAGTAAAGGAATAGAGAGTGCACCTGTGTTTGCGTACACACTTGTGCACTATATTACCTCACACTCAGATGGCATTATGGAAATATCATTAAACTCTTTATTATTATTCATTAGTCATTTGAAATTCTACTGGAATTCAAACTGTTAGCATAATAGCTAACTAAACTAGCGGCACGCTATGATGGCCGGTTTGACGTTTGTCCGCTCATGAAGTTCCGTATTAATTGATAACGACTTTGAAGGAAATAATTGTATTACTTTATCGACGATAGTGATGTGCAGAGATTCATAAATTTTATCGAATGTAGTTTTAGGTTTAGGACTCAAAATTTATTTATTAAATTGATTTCTAAAATGTATACAAGTGTAGAAAAATCAGTTTGCACCATTTAAGGGGTGAATGTACTTGTGAATATGAACAATTTTCACTATGTGGACAAACCTCTGAAATCGCAAAAAAATATCAGCTGTTTCATACAAAAGGTAAAATTTTTATTTTTATATGATATATACCACAACTCGGCATTTGGTTTTCTAAATTGAAAATTTTTAAAAATGGAATCTAATACGATCGTCACATAGGATCGCTGGCTAGCACAACTACTACCTCCGGCAAACTCGCGTCAATGCTCAATGCAAAACAAAGCAGTTTCGAATTGACGTTGCTTCGAAAAGTATAAACTGTCAGTGCAATGCGATTGTGATATAGTTTTGACCTGGCTTTGGATTTCAAATATTGATACTGCATTACTGTTGACCCTTGCTCGTGATAGCAGTGACGACAGTGAAAATAGTAGTATGGACGAATCTGATTAATTATGGCCTTTTGTGGCACCTTTTTTGGTATCTTTTGTATTCATATGTTTCTTGTGTGCATATAAAGTATGTATATTCATTTTCATTCAAATATTCAGTTCGTTCAAATAAATTAAATAAACATATACATTTTTGTTTTATTAAACCTATTTAATCAGGTACAAAAACAAAACTTAATTGTTTTTTGCTCGAGAATAAATTGACATTCCACATCACTATTGTAATGTGTCAAACCGGCCATCATAGCGTGCCGCTAGTGTAACCTAAACTACATAAATGTTATTCTTCAATTATTATATTTCATACACCACTGGGAATGAAAACATAACTTAATTTAACATTAGCACGCTCTATTAATAGCTAATTAAATACAGCAGCGTAAGTATCTATGTGCAAACGAAACTAACATCAAGCTTCTCTTCGAAAAGAACATCACTACAACTTATGCCAACTTTTTTATTCAATGAAAATAATAACGAAAATTATTGAAGTAGAAAACTTCTTTAGGCGCGTTGAGAACTTATTTGGTTGAGCAAAAAACACGGATTTCGCGTCGTCGTCACTTTCACAATCCTCACCTGGAGATTTCAGTAAGCGTTCAACATTTTAGAAGTTCCTAAGCAACCGTGTACAGAGCAGCGGGCAAGCAGCCGCCGTTTAATGTATGATGTCGCAGGTTCGAATCTAACACACAAAATCGCGACAGTGCGCTTTTCTTATTTGTTTTTAATTATTAGCAAATCTAGTTTTTACTTCTATCGGCAGTCCCTATGACTGCAACTTTTTTATTTATTTATTTATCGTTATCCTCATTAATGTTATTAATCTCTAACGAAATCAAAGAGTTTTAATGTTAGTACAAATAAATTCATAACAATGTTTTTGTCATGCTGTAGTGTTATAACAAACTTAGACAGACAGACAGTCAGACAAAATGCTAATTCACCAAAGCTCGCTTCGCTCGCCCAATAACAATTTGTCAAACTGTTCCAACCAGGAAACAATATAAAACCAAATAATGTCATGAAAGCACTTGCAATATACCACCCTATTCCACGCCACGTTAACTAATACCCGACGGGACGCGTTATCAGGAGGTTTTATTATTTTTCTGATCTTAAGCGTCTTAGTTATACCTACTCGTATCGCTATCGTATATATAAAGGACCCTTATAGTTTCGTCGAGTATATCTCTCTGTGCGTACCGTAGCCAATATATACAGTACCTTGTTAAGTACTTAAAAATAGAAGCGGTTCGGTCATATTCTAAAGAAATCAGTCATAATCAACTTGAATATACTAAATGTTCTCCTCTTCCCTTCAAATAAGCGGCAAGCTTGTGTTTCTGTGACTTGACGATAGTACAACGACCTTTCAGTTATCGGCCCGCACTTGTAACCGTTCAGCTATTGAGGCTTACTTGCTTCTAAAGCTTACATGTGTCTAAAGCAGTGATAGTCTAGTGATTAGTACTGACCTTCTATTCGGAGGGTTGCAGGTTCAATCCCAGGCACTCACCTCCGACTTTTCGAAGTTATGTGCATGAGCAATTAAATATCACATGCTTCAACGGTGACTGAAAATATTGTGAGGTAACCTGCACACCTGAGAGTTCTCCCTAATGTTCTCGGAGGTGTATGAAGTCCGTCAATTCGCATTTGGCCAGCGTGGTGGACTTCTATATGGTCCTTCTCTGGGAATGAATGACTTCTTTCTTACCTGCTGCATGCTGATGTTTCCCTCATCAATGTCAAAGGGTGGTCGCACCGAACACAGCGTCCGGCCCATAAACGCGTATGAAAGGATTGTGATGGAACCTGAATGAAAACAGCCTTGTAAACAAAATGAGGCTAAAATTATTCGACAAAGTCCAATACGACTTTCAATTTATTGTACCATTAGAATAAATGCAAAATTGCGTTTGTTTATTGGTATGTAGCAGCAAACCAATAAATAAGGTATGAAGCATGGTATGAAGCAGTGATAGCCTAGTGGTTAGGACTGTGGTCTCCTATTCAGGGGGTCGCAGGTTCGATCCCAGGTGAAGGAAAACATCGTGAGAAAACCTGTACATCTGAGAGTTCTTCATAATGTTCTCGAAGGTGTGTGAAGTCCGCCAATTTGCATTGGGCCAGCGTGGTGGACTATGACCTATAACCCTTCTCTGAGAGAAGACCTGCGCTCGGTAGTGAGCCGTTGATGGGTTGCTAATGATGATGATGATTGGTATGTACTGTTCGCGCCATAATTCCTTGTTCCATGGTCGTGGCGCTAGCAATCTCTTTGGCTCGCAATGAAATTGACAGATGACACTTGAAAGGTTAAACTTGCCGCGATTTTTGGGCGTGGTTTTTGCAAGTTCCCTTTCTTTTTGACAGCTAACACGTATTCACGTAAAATCCCCGGGTCGCCTCGCGGACGGTTTTGCTGTTTTAGGTGTCTAGATTTAGATTATTTTACGGTTTAGTCGCGCCGTCAAGCGGTCTATGTGTCGACCTAGCTATAAGCATCATTGTTAACGTGTTATCCGTAACAAAGGAACCCTTTTGGAACCCGCCGGCCTTGCTCGCCACCCGCCCGGCGAAAGTGTGTGTGATTAAGATTCTGGAACTAACTAGTGACAAGCCGAGTGTACAGTGCCACGCCAGCCCAGCGTCTTCAGCAGGCCATAGCTGGCTGCCTGCCTGCTGCGCCTAGCGGCCTGAGAGGTTCACTTTACACTTAACCCCACAATACACCACACCACCACTATCATACCATCTCAGGCCGTACAAGGATTTACTGCTGCAAGGAAGGTCAGTGCAACCCTACCATCATTAAGTCCACACTACGTTGAGAACAAATCTGACCGCGGTTAAAGGCCGCTTTGGGCAGCGACCCTGGACTCGGGTTATAGCTGATGGGCCCCTATACCTCGTGTTCCAGGCCTTGACTCGTTGGCCAAGCCGTTGGCCTCAACAATTGGTAGTCAGAGCGCGGTTAAATTGATTCCGCGGACAGATTTGGCATTACTGTGACTTAACTTGGCCGTTCTAGGGTTAACTCATTTATTGTAAATTAATGGACCTTATAACTTATTAATACACAGGCTTATTGAGTTACTAGTACATAGCCTGCCTTGTCACATGTAGGCCTGTATAATGATTGCAATTATTGAGATTTTGTTTTGTTAATTTTTGTTGATTAATAATTAATAGTACCTATTTGTTGTTTGTGGCCCGTAACTGGCCAACAGTTAGATGTAGATTGTAAATAAATAAACTTAATATTAATATAATTTGATAATTGTAGGGTTCTTACCAAGCCAATTTGTAATTTGCAGTGCCTAGTATGAGTCTAGTGGCTTAGTACGGGTAATTAAAAACTTAATTTTTCTTTTATCTTAATTTATGTTATTGATTGACTTAACATAGATTGTTGATAGCTTAATTTGTATCTTTTGGAACTTTTAACCAACAAATACTTTGTTTACTAAAACCCCTCGTGGTTAGGTAACAGAGTAGTTTGTTTGATGTATTTAAAATAGATAATTCTTGTTTTAAAGTAAATAATTCTAATTAATAAATAGTATTTAAGTAGTAATTTGTTTGTGTTTAAAGTGGGTAATTCTTGTTTGATTATTAATTTGTTTGGTTGAAGTTGAAACATAACTTGTAACAAATAACTTTGTTTTGATTTTGTTACCTATTTGTTGTGACTACCTTTATTTAAGTTGTTTTGTACCTGCCTAAGATGGCAGCCCACAAAAAATTGAGCGTGCAAATTCAATCAGAGCTGCGTTGGGCTGCTACAGCCAACGCCTTGGTAGGCCGGGAGGACCGGGCATCCGCACTGCTCCAGCGGTGCGAGCAGGTGCGGACCAGGCAGGCGGTCGTCGAAGGGGCCTTCCGAGACCTCATGGCATTGGAGCTACCTCCGGAATCGCTGGAGTCCTCAGTGCGGGACTACGAACAGTTTTTTGAGCTGACAGACGGTCTGGTGGAGGAGGCCGCGAGGCTCAAGAAGGAGGCGAGAATGAGCTCTATTCTTGAGTCTCCCACCAGACCCACCACGCAGCCTGTGTTACAGGGCAAGTTGCCAACAATAAACTTGCCCCACTTTTCTGGCAACCTGAGCGAGTGGCTAGGCTTTCTCAGCCTCTTTGATAGCCTGGTGGACGCGAGAAGAGACCTGTCTCCCTGCCAGAAACTGGCCTATCTACTCTCTTCCCTGCAGGGAGAGGCTCTGGGTTTAGTTAGCCACCTAGACCTCTCCGAGGAGAGTTATACCACCGCGCGGGAACTACTGACTCGGCGGTATGCCAACGTGCGCCGGTTAGCAGACACACACGTGGCACAAATTCTAGCGCTGCCACGTGTCTATGGGGTCTCCCATTTAAGAGAATCACTCTTAAATCCACTGATTGTAGCCTGCAACGCTCTTAAGCGTTTAGAGCTTCCCGTGGACCAGTGGTCCTTCCTTTTATTACACATTGTGTTGTCCCGCCTACCTCCCGAGTTGAAACTGCGTTTTGAGCAAAGGTATGGTGGGGACGGGGCCAGCTACCTGCCCCCCTTTTCGGACCTTTTAAAGTTCCTTGAGGAAGAGTGCCGGCAGGCTGATAACTCTGGTATGGCTGGTTCTTCAAGGACCCCAGAGCGGCCTGCCCAGCTGAGGAAGGAAAAGGGTCACACTGGCGTCCCGGGTAAAAGGGCCTCCGACCGGAGACCAATGCCCGTTTACACTGGACTTGCTGCCACTGAACCCGCCCCCTGTAACTATTGCAGGCGTCCAGGCCACCGGGTGCTTTCTTGCCCCCAGTTTCTCTCTAAGCGGATCAAGGATCGGAGGGGCATTGCAAGAGACCGCCACTGGTGCTATAGCTGTCTGGGAGCTCACATGCAACGGGACTGCCAACAGCAACGGCCATGCCCAATTTGTAGGGGTAACCACCTGGAGATTTTGTGCGCCAACAAGAATGGTGTTGGCCGCCGGGTGGAGAGTGAGGGCGCGCCCCGCACGGGCGGGGGCGCTCTTACCGATCGCTCCCCGAATTACTTGCGTCGGTCTCCTGATCAGGGCCATGAATCCCGACGCGTCCGGATTTCAACCCCGCCTATGGGGGCTTCACCCCCCCGTGAGGGGGGCGCCAACCCCCCTCGACGTTCTGATGGGAGATTTGTGGCGGCCCCGTCTACGGTTCGACCTGCCCGCTATTCACCTCCGCTTCATGAGTGGCCACGCCTCGAACGCCGCCCACCTCGAGCGGGTCGACAGCCTTACTACGGCCTACCGACCTCAGCCCGTATGACTAGGCCCGTGCTGCCGCCACGAGATGACGCATGGGTTTACCCAAATGGAGGTCCGTCCCACTCACCTTTGGAGGTCCCCCCTGAGTCTCAATATGAGATTCCCCGGTTAGAGGACCGTTTTGATGAGGACGACCACCAAAAGGTAGTTGCCGCCCTAGCCCCCACCACAGCAACTTCTCCTGAGACCTTGAATCTCCGGCAGTCCGTCTGTCAGACCATTCTTTTGCCGACTGTCTCAGTGAAGGTATTCAACCCGAAGGGTGAATTTTTAATCGTTCGCGCCCTTTTGGATTCGGGTTCACAGCGCTGTATTGCTTCTTCTCGTTTGGTAGGTGAGCTAGGGCTCCCTTGGAGTCCTCGAACAGGACGGGTGATAGGTATCGGGGGTATAGAGCCCTCGACTCCTAACGGGGAAGCGGAATTAATGTTTGGCCCCGTTACGGGCAATCTTAGGGTCTTGGTCAAGGTGTCAGTCCTTGACAATATCTTAGGTCCCCTACCGCAGGTCCGAATAACTGACGCTGCGGTGTCCTGTGCATCAGGCCTAAACCCAGCTGACACCCACTGGACTGAACCCGGTCCTACGGACCTTTTGTTGGGTTCCGACGTGTTGGGCCTGGTCTTGTCAGGGGAAATTAGGGTTTTGCAGAAGGACGGCCTATGTGCCATGTCCACTATATTCGGTTCTAGCTTTTTTGGACCCGTGCTATGGTCTTCGGACCTACCGGTGCTGGACCAATTGCAAGCAGCCGGCTTGACGCTGTCGGACGTGGTCCAGCGCTTTTGGGAAGTTGAGGAGCCGCCGCATGCCGCACGAGTTGACCCTCTTGACCTTGAATGTGAGTTGTTTTATCAAAACAACACAGGCCGCCGTGTTGATGGGCGATTTGTAACTCGCTTGCCCTTTCTCGCTTCTCGCCCCCCGCTTGGTCAATCGCGGGCCTTGGCGGAAAAGAGGCTCTTGTCTATGGAACGGCGCATGCGGCGCGACTCCACCTTCCGCTCCAAGTATGTTGAATTTATGCGCGAGTACGAGCGCCTGGGGCATATGTCACCATCCAATTTTGATTGGCGCGCACACGAGCACTACTTCTTACCCCACCATGCCGTCTTGAAGACCCCTGGGGGGAAGATTCGAGTGGTTTTTGACGGCTCCGCGGCCACATCCAACGGGGTGACATTGAACCAATGCTTGCACTCCGGTCCTAAGCTGATCAAGGATATCTCCGATATCCTCACGCATTTCCGCCGGCATCAAATTATTTTCGTAGCTGACATCAAGATGATGTTTAGACAGTCGATGGTACATCGCGATGATCGGAGATACCAAATGATTCTGTGGCGCGAAAATCCTAATGAGCCAATGCGTGTCTTTGAATTGAACACCACGACCTATGGACTCAAGTCAAGCCCCTATATTGCTATCAGGACCTTGTTAGAACTAGCTAACCGGGAGCGGCTGAATTACCCTCGCGCATCAGCCACCTTGGAATCGTCAGTCTATATGGACGATATTTGCACGGGAGCCTCTAGCGTTGAGGAAGCTCTGACTCTTCGCGATGAATTGATTGCAATACTGAAGTCCGGAGGTTATGAGTTGGGCAAGTGGTTGTCCAACTCCCCTCACGTCTTGAAGGATCTTCCGGGAAAGGATCAGCAGGATCCTCATATTTTTGAAAATCCCGAAAATCCCAATTTGCTGACGGTCCTTGGAATACAGTACCAGCCCGTCCAAGACGTTTTCACCTACCGGGTCAAATTAGACCCACCTCCCAAGGTCTGGACTAAGCGTTCCGTATTGTCTACGGTTGCTCGCACTTTCGATCCCAATGGATGGATCACTCCCGTAATATTTTTGGCTAAATGTTTCCTCCAGAAGCTTTGGATTGCTGAACTCGGTTGGGACGAACCACTCCCTGGGAAGTTATTGAAGGAGTGGAACTCCCTTGTGTCTTCACTTCCTGAAGTTAACCGAATTTCCATGCCTCGACGCTTCCTACCAACAGGAAGGTGTCATGCCAGTCTCCACGGGTTTTGCGACGCCTCCGAACGAGGATACGCCGCCGTGGTATATTTGAGGACTGTCGATGTCGCCGGTGAGGTCGCGACGCATCTCGTCTTGGCAAAAAGCAAGGTGGCCCCTATTCGGTCACGGTTAACTATCTCGAAATTAGAATTGTCTGGCGCCGCCCTTCTGGTACGCCTCTTGAACCACGTCCGCTCCTCTTTGGCATCTGCGGTCGATCTGACCGACGTTTATGCTTGGACGGACAGTGAGATTGTCCTTTGCTGGCTACGAGCCGCGCCTCACAACTTAGAGGTCTTTGTTGCGAATCGGGTCTCCCAAATTCAGAGCTCTGCAGTACCGGTGATTTGGAGACACGTACCCGGAGAACTGAACCCGGCCGATTGCGCCTCCCGCGGCTGTGAGGCCTCTTCACTGGTCCACCATCACCTTTGGTGGGATCCAAGTTGGCTATCCCAATCCGAGACGGCTTGGCCTCAAAATAGGTTCTCCGCTCCCGAAGTATTGCCGGGCTTAAGAGTCGGAGTGGTTGAGGATAAACAGATTCCCGACTTGAACTTTCTTTTGAACCGTTACAGTTCCCTTGATAAACTAATTGGTGTTACCGGTTGGATTCGACGTTTCATCCATAATGGGCGGAATTCAGAAAATAAAAATTTGAGTCCTGTGCTTTCCCCTCTTGAACGCCAAGACGCCCGGAACTACTGGGTGCGTGTGGTTCAGGTGGAGCATTTTTCATCCGTGATTGACACTCTAAAGAGAGGTTTAGTTTTGAAGGGCCCCCTTGCTCGCCTAAGCCCTTTTTTGGACAATAACGGAATGCTACGCGTTGGAGGACGCCTCAAGAATTCCAATCTGCCCTATGGTGCTCGCCACCCCCTTTTGCTACCTAAGGACGGCACCTTTGTCAAATTGCTAGTGACACACTACCATCTTAAAAATGCCCACGCTGGTTGTAATGCACTCTCGGCTATTTTACAGCGCGAGTTTTGGATTCTGGCAGGGAGACGCACCATCCGGAACGTCACTTTCAAATGTATTCCGTGTTACCGCTTGAAGGCTAATACTTCACAGCCGATGATGGGTGATCTGCCCTCCGACCGCGTTCTAGCCACTCGACCCTTTGCTGGGGTTGGCACTGATTTTGCTGGCCCGTTTGCCATCAAGAGCTCTAACCTCCGCAACGCCAAATCGCTCAAGGCCTACCTCTGCGTTTTTGTATGTCTCGCTACCAAGGCGGTACATTTAGAACTTGTGAGTGCCTTAAGCACTGAAGCTTTTGTAGCCACGCTAGGTAGATTTGTCTCTCGTCGAGGATTGCCTGACCTGATTCGCACTGATTGCGGCACAAATTATAAGGGTACTGATAGATATTTAAAAGAAATTGTCGAATTCCTGTCTAGCAATAAGATTAGATTAAGTACAGCATTGTCCAAGATGGGGGTAACCTGGAAGTTTGACCCCCCAGCTTGCCCTCATTGGGGTGGAATATTCGAAGCTGTGGTTAAGGTGGCCAAGACTCATCTCCGGCGCGTTATAGGCGAAACTGTTTTAACCTTTGAAGAACTCGCCACCGTGTTTTGCAAAATTGAGGCTGTACTCAATTCTCGGCCACTCTGTCCCCTCTCATCTGACCCAAATGACCTGGAGGTCTTAACTCCCGGTCATTTTCTGATTGGTCAGCCCCTTAACGCTCTACCCGAATACCCCTTCAGGGACGTGAAGGTCTCACGTTTGTCCCGGTTTGAGCTGCTGCAACAGATGACTCAGAGTTTTTGGCACCGTTGGTCACTAGAGTATTTGCATCTTTTGCAGCAGCGGGTTAAGTGGGCTGACAAATCTGATCCACCCAAAGTTGGTGACCTAGTGCTGATTAAGGAACCTAATTTGTTGCCTTTATACTGGCGCCGTGGGCGCATTCTTAAGCTGATCTACGGGTCTGATGGGGTTCCCAGGGTTGCCGAGGTAATGGTCGGAGACTCTGTCTTGCAGCGAGCCGTTTGCTCCTTATCACGTTTACCTATTTACTAGTAAGTGGACGTAAATCCTTACGCCCACGGGCGGGGGGGGATTGTTCGCGCCATAATTCCTTGTTCCATGGTCGTGGCGCTAGCAATCTCTTTGGCTCGCAATGAAATTGACAGATGACACTTGAAAGGTTAAACTTGCCGCGATTTTTGGGCGTGGTTTTTGCAAGTTCCCTTTCTTTTTGACAGCTAACACGTATTCACGTAAAATCCCCGGGTCGCCTCGCGGACGGTTTTGCTGTTTTAGGTGTCTAGATTTAGATTATTTTACGGTTTAGTCGCGCCGTCAAGCGGTCTATGTGTCGACCTAGCTATAAGCATCATTGTTAACGTGTTATCCGTAACAAAGGAACCCTTTTGGAACCCGCCGGCCTTGCTCGCCACCCGCCCGGCGAAAGTGTGTGTGATTAAGATTCTGGAACTAACTAGTGACAAGCCGAGTGTACAGTGCCACGCCAGCCCAGCGTCTTCAGCAGGCCATAGCTGGCTGCCTGCCTGCTGCGCCTAGCGGCCTGAGAGGTTCACTTTACACTTAACCCCACAATACACCACACCACCACTATCATACCATCTCAGGCCGTACAATGATTTACTGCTGCAAGGAAGGTCAGTGCAACCCTACCATCATTAAGTCCACACTACGTTGAGAACAAATCTGACCGCGGTTAAAGGCCGCTTTGGGCAGCGACCCTGGACTCAGGTTATAGCTGATGGGCCCCTATACCTCGTGTTCCAGGCCTTGACTCGTTGGCCAAGCCGTTGGCCTCAACATGTACTTCAACGCAACAATGTATCGAATCGATTTTTGCATGGATATATGCAATATGCATAGTTAAGTCTTTAACTAGGGTGTCGCATTTGATACTTTTCATTACATTAATAAAAAATCTTATTCCCATCAGACAACTTTTTGTAATCGGCCAAACTGAACTTGACTAATATTCTCCTCTCCCTCCAAAGCTTGTGTTAGGAGTGGGTACGACAATGTTTTTTTTAAGCTATTGCATAGCTTTTATCGCGGGCTTTGAACTAGGACAAACAGTTTAAGCGCGGCGACCGAATCAAGAAATTCCGTAAAGAAAATAAACCTAACACCGTCGTTCAATAAGCGTTCAACATTTTAGAGGTTCACAAGTAGCTCTGTTTGGCGCAGTGGGCGAGCGACCGCTTTCTTTACCGTATGGTGTATGATGTCGCAGGTTCGAATCTCACTCGCGAAGTAGTGACAGTGCGCTTTTCTTGTTTGTTTGTTTTTTAATTATTTTTTTGCAAAAAAAATGCATAAATATTATAATTGCATAAGTTGATAAAAAATGCCATGCAATAGCTTTACCGCGGCAGTCCCCGAGTGCCACACGTATTTTTTTTGTAAAGAAAGCGGAAAGCTTGTGCCAGGAGTGGGTACGACAATATTGCAACGAGTGGGGATCGAATCTGCGACCTTTCAGTTTTCAGTCCACGCCTTTAACCGTTGGGCTATTCAGGCTATGATTCGGGAGCAATAGCTTGTAATAGCAATATAGCTTTATATCTATTTCTGTCACCGATATTTACGAAATACTAATTACCTGTCCCTAACGACGTCTACCACGCCTACATAATCTGCGAAATCGTTAACTTTTTCTTTTAGCTATGGGGCAAATTCGATTTTTTTTCTTTGTTTCAAAGTGGGTGTCCCCTTAGGGTAGGCTTAAAGCCTCGTCCGTATTTAAACATAAAATAACACTATGACAAAAATAAAAATCAAGCCAACAGGCCGATGGTAAACTTTATTGTGTATTCAAATTCAAACTTATTGTGTTCTCGTCATTGACTTCTAAACTTTATATACCACTAGCTGATGCCCGCGACTTCGTATGCGTGGATTTAGTTCATAACATCCCGCGGGAAATCTTTGTCACCCTCCAGGTTCTCAACTATACCTATCCAATAAATCACGTCAATCCGTAGCTTTGTAGCAGGAAACATTTGATCGTCTTGCTCGCGGCATTGTTAATGATGATTCAAAGAGAAAACATATTACTGATGATATTATCAATTACGTTAAACTATAATTTTTATAATTGTTTTTAACTTTTTACCATAATTAACCAAATACAAAATTACGTTTAGCTGTCATTTACGTTTTGTTCTTCCACTGTCATTTTCGTTTTTTTATTCCATGTCAGATGCATTTTTGTTATAACAGGTTTTATATTGACTTGACGGAAACGCGGTCGAACGGGATAAAAAGTATCCTATGTCCGTCTCCTGGCTCTAAGCTACCTCTACACCAATTTTGAGCCAAATCGGTTCATCCGTTCTTGAGTTATAAATAGTGTAACTAACACAACTTTCTTTTATATATATAGATTTAATGTATAAATGCGACGGTTTGTTCTTTAATCACGCCGCAATAGAGCTAACTTATTGACCTGGCTTTTTTCTTCGTTATTTTTGAGGAAAAGCGTGTCGCTTCATCCCGGAAAAACTAAGAAATCCCGAGGATTTTTAAAACACCAAACTCCACGCGAAGGAAGTTACGAGCAAAAGCTAGTTTATTATAAATGATTCTTCTTCGTTATTCAACCTATAGACGTCCATTGCTGGACAAAGGTCTCCTGCATGGACCTCCACAGGTTTCAGTCTTGCGCCGCCTGAATCCAGCGGCTCCCTGCGACTCGTTTGATGTCGTCAGTCCACCTAGTGCGGGGTCTGCTAACTCTGCGCTTCCCGGTGCGGGGTCGCCACTCCAGCACCTTGGATTTTATTAACAGTTTATTATTAGTAAGCATATTTGACAGTGACTCCAATTTACCAGGTATCGCGTACACCAACGTGAAACTGAAGGTTCCGAACTGCTTCCGCGCAGTATTGCTTGACCACTCCTCCGTGCAGAAGTGTACTTCTTTTGTTTCTATCTAAACAACAAACAAAACATTGATTAATTGCAATTGATAAATAAGAATAACTGCCGCACTCAGAGTCGTTCATTAAATCATGATTAATTAATCTTTTACTTGTGATTAACTGCCGCACTCAGCCGCATGTATTAAATTATATGATTTTATGATTATTTAATTATCATTAAATCTATTACTGAACTGTTATTTGTACAAACGAAGCGTTAACTTCTGAGAATGAATTTTTAGGGTTCCGTACCCAAAGGGTACCAACGGGACCCTATTACTAAGCCTACGCTGTCCGTCCGTCCGTCCGTCCGTCCGTCTGTCAGCGGGCTGTATCTCGTAAACCGTAATAGATAGACAGATGAAATTCACATTCACATATTATGTATTTCTATTGCCGCTATAACAACAAATAATAAAAATTAAATTAAATTAAAAAAATTAAATTAAAATATTTCCATGGGTACATGAAAATATTTTAATTTAATTTTTTCTTAACGGAACCCTAAAATAGCGAGGCCCGACTCGCACTTGGCCGATTTTTTTATAATTAAAGATTAAGTCTTTAAGTAACGATTAGCGACTCTGAGTTCGGCAGTAAGATTAATTTATTTACCAAAAACATAAAATTAAACACTACTTAATTACCTAATTACAATTTCTAGGGTCCGATACGCCACATCGAAATACGCAACTTAATAGCTCACGAGATCAAACACGATATAAGGGCGGGGTACCTCTTAATTTAATGTTTTATTAATTCACTAAAATTGGTTCTGAATCTAAATTAGGAAGCACAATGCTTCAACAGCCTATAAACCCTTCTCTGAGAGGAGACCTAAGCGCGGTAGTGAGGCGTTGATGAGTTGCTTATGTTGATGATGAAATATTTTATTCTTAAAATTAAAAATTCATCTTAATTAACTCATAGAATACATGAGCAGTGGTCAAAGTGTCCTAAGGACTAATTTATTATTATCATGAAAGAGATACGTCATTGGAATCAATGGAATTCAAAGTATTTAAATAATTTAAGAGTTTAAATTTAAATTGCTCGTGAACGGGTTCCGCCGGCGGGAATGGGGCTACTTTCTGTCTGCCCGTCTTTGACATGAATTGAATTGTAGTACGTTTTGTGGAAATGTCATATTCTATTCTAACAAAGATGCACGGGTTAAATCAGCTTGGCATCCAGCTGCCCACAAGATAGTATAAAAACTTATTACAATGTAATAGCTACTTATTAATATTGTAAAATGATTATTTTGAAAAGAGCAACTGCTGAGTTTCTTGCCGGCTCTTCTCAGCAGAATCCGCTTTCCGAACCGGTGGTAGAATCTTGACGTGTCATAAGAGCCACAGGTTGGCCTACATGAAATAAATAATTTTGAATTTGAATTTGAATTGAAATTGCTAAAATATCCAACAAAGTTGGGCTATCAATTCGTTATTATAGGCTGGGTAACAGGCTTCACAGCATACGAACAAAAATAAAAAGACGGATGTTAACATTCAAGTTTCCGTAGCCAGGTTCCAGTTTTTAAACTTTTTCTTTTTTATAATAATACTAGCTTAGTTATCTTAGCTTTTACTTTGCCCCCGCAACTTCGTCCGCGTGGAATTAGGGGTTCGGGTGGAATATTCAAAAACTGTGAAACATGTATTTCTTTATTTTTAATCGAAAGCCAAAGTACCAAGTTTCATAGATATAACTTGAAAAATGACGGAATTTCATACAAACTTTGGGGTGGAATTTTTAAAAACTATGAAACATTTATTTCTTTATTTTTAATTGAAAACCCAACTACCAAGTTTCATGAATATAACTTGAAAGATGATGCTTTCGTAAAAACTTTCATCCCCTATTTAACTCTCTTGGGGGTGATATTTCAAAAAATCCTTTCTTAGTAGGTGCCTACGTCACAAAAGGAACCAACTGTGAAAATTCCAAGTTTCTAACACTATGGTTTAGGCTGTGCGTTGGTAGATCATTCAGTCATTCTATCAGTCAGTCAGGACAAGTCCTTTTATATTAAGTAGGTATTTGTGTAAGACACACACTATGGGCAATATTACAAAGTAGCTGATAGACCAGAAAACAGACACTTAAAGTTATAAGAATTCACATGACACACAAGGGACAATAAACTTTTTTGGCTATAGGTTATAGGTTTTTTGCTATATTTGCCAAACCAGAATAATAATGTTTGGTGCGACGCAACACCATACAAATCTTCCATAATACACTCTACATATGCATGTACTTTTTACTCGGACACTGGAGTATTTTCAATTTTTAGAAGGCTGAGAATAGAAGTTTGTCGTTCCTTGAGTAACATGCACAGGTACATATTTCTGTAGTACTTACCTGTAGTTAAAACCGATTACCGAATTAACTTCATCATGAGCAACCCATCGACGTTTCACTACTGAGCGCAGGTCACCTCTTAGAGAAGGGTCATTAGTCCGCCACGCTGGCCCAATGCGAATTGGCAGACTTCACACACCTTTGAGAGCATTATAGAGAACCCTCAGGTGTGCAGGTCCTCACGAATTAACTTACCGAAATATTTCTATAGGCTTTAAAGATGACAGGCACAGGCTCCTTCCTCACAGAGGCTACAATGAGTAGTGGTATAAATATCAAGAGAGCTGCGATCCACAGCATGGTGAGCAGCAGTAGAGCCTGCTTCCGGCCGGGAGGTCGCAGCCGAGGCTCCGGGGATATGGAGAGCCAGCGGTCCACTGACATCGCCGTCAGGGTGAATACACTGGCCGCCACCGCTACTCCTGTGCAAAAATGTAAGATTTTATAGTGATGGAACTTGTTTCCAAGTTATACCTATCCGTTGGTTTACTAATGTATGCTATGTATGTATGATATTAGTTTCAATTTGATGCCTTAACATGGGTAGCATAAATATGTCACGCACTCTTTAAACATTTCTGAGGTGGTGTCGTGTGATGCGGGTTGTTACGTTTCCTCAAACATGGTTGAACGAAGCAACAATGGCTGGGTAATTTAAACTTATTTAATATTTAAATTTAAACGTCATGCTCGTGAACGGGTTCACCGGCGGGAATGGGGCTACTTTGTGTCTGCCCATCTAAAGATATCTTGCATTGTTAGTAGGTATGCATTTTTGGAACTTCCCTCATTGTGGAAACACTGCATACATAGCATAGTATTTATTGTATTGTAAACTTGTTTTGAAAACAGCAACCACCGAGTTTCTTGCTGGTTCTTCTCGGCAGGAAGGGCATTCCGAACCAGTGGTAAAGTCAGACGATTCAAAATCATTTGTAAAAAGGTTATTTGAATAAAAAATATTTCTATTCTATTCTTTAACTACTAATTTTGGGGACACCGGGGATCGTGATACCTTGTATGTAGTTGACGATCTTGCACACCGTCTCCCCGTAGAACCAGACCAGCGTGATCGCCTTGCTGAGCTGGATGGGCATGCACACGCCCGTCACCAGCAGGTCTGCGGCTGACAGGTTCACCAGGAAGATGTTTGTCACACTGTGGACAACAAATAGTTTACATTGGTTTACTTTGCTTGCAAATATGCTTTGCTAGAATCTCAACTACTCTTATTGCTATTGCTGTTATATAATTATCACTAGCAGTGATAGCCTAGTGGTTAGGACTGTGGTCTCCTATTCGGGGGGTTTTGACTTTTCGGAGTCAAGTGCGTTTAAGCAATTAAATATCACTTGCTTCAATGGTGAAGGAAAACATCGTGAGGAAACCTGCACATCTGAGAGTTCTTCATAATGTTCTCGAAGGTGTGTGAAGTCCGCCAACTCGCATTGGGCCAGCGTGGTGGACTATGGCCTATAACCCTTCTCTGAGAGGAGACCTGCGCTCAGTAGTGAGCCGATTATAATTGCCAAAGTATATTTTAAATGTTACGGATCCGAGAAATGGTCGCTTACTATGGGCCTTATAAGAAGGCTCAGGGTCACATACAACTATCTTCCCAGGGAAGATGGAGAAAGCTATGCTCCCTGAAATATATTCAATAATTGTATGTGAAATGTTTGTCTGTAACACCACTGTTGAATGAATGTATTTTCTTTCTTTCCTTCTTTCATATATCAATCATCTCATCTATTCAAAATGGATGAATGAGTAAGGTGGAAAACCTCGTTGGTGTCAGGTCACGGTCACGCTCTCAAAAAGGTCTAATGTCTGGGTAGACGACAGAAAAATCGAGTTTCTTGATCAAGCAGTTATAAATAGCTCACTGGCAAAGCCAGCCAAAACGAATTGAGGCTTACTTAGAATTGTGGCCAATTAGGATCTTAAGACTTGGAATTAAACATATTAAATGACTTAGATCTTTAAAACAAGAGTAAATAGACACCTTCTATCTTAGGTCATTTCATCACTTTCCATCAGATATGATAGTGGTCAACCTGACGCGCGCAAATTCGCATGGATTTAGATTTTTAAATAAGGTAGGAACTTTTTAATAACATATTAACAAAAATATAATCTATAGCTTTCCAAGCTATTTCCTTGATCAATTTTATTTAATGGTTTAAGATGTTTAGATGGTTATTTTATAAACAAACAGAGTAGTTATTGTGCCTGACCTGCACATCAGCCCAAATACTATTAGTACAACAGCGTTTCCTTGCAGTGTTTTCATAGACAAAGGTATTTTTTCAATTCATTGTCGATGCAAAGGCACCCTTAATATTCGTGGTCTATTATTATGACTTGACTATGAATTCGACTTCAAGTGAAAGAAAAAGTAGAAACTATCTACTATTACGAGTACCTAATCCCACAATTTCTCGTTACCAGATTACTTAGTTGTCCATGAGAGACCTACGATTAATCAATATTTTAGCCTAAGGCATCAATTTGTCTACCTTCATTAGGTTATTAATTAGGAATACGGTAAATTTTGGAGCGTTGATGTTATACATGAAGGATCGAGTTAATTAGAAACGATAAAGTTTACAACTTGTTTATCGGTTTGCGAAACGAGATAGTACCTAATTATTATGTAATAGTAGATAACAACTATACCACTACTGGTAACAGTAGTGGTAGTGATATATTGCAGTAAGACACTTAATTTTTCAACCGACTTCAAAAAAGGAGGAATATAATCAAGTCATCGGAATCTTTTTTTTAATTTTTTTTATGTATGTCCACTGATTACTCGAAGACAACTGAACAGATTTGGGAAGTTCTTTTTTTATTTGAAAGGGTTGTTCCTATATAAATTTTACCGAGTCCGGTCGAGCGGTTTTTAAAATATCAATTGTTCATTCAATTCAAATTCAATTGTAAATATCAAGTAGGTATCAACTGTGTAATGTAGTAAAGTGGAGTGGAGTTTGAAATCAGTTGTTTAAAAATATTTTTTTATATTAAGTAAATACAAGGCTTAATCATTGTCGATCCAACTTAGAGCGGTCCAAGCAGTTGTAAGTGTATCGAGCCCAAACGACAATTATATAGTGCAACGAGTGGAGTGTGAACCGAGCGACATTTCAGTTTCAGTAAGCACCTTTAACATTACGCGATTTAGGCTTCATTGTAATGGTTAAAGTTAAAAAAAACCGGCCAAGTGCATGTTGTTCTACGCGCAGTGTAGGGTTCCGTAGTTGCAAGTCACAAATATTATTGCTGACGTAGGATATTGCTTTTATTTTATTTATGAATATTTTGAGTTCCATGGTTTAAACTTTAAATACTATAATATACTACAAAATATGCAACTTACACTACGTGTAATACCTAATATAGAAAAAGCAGATATAACGATTATGAACCCTACTTAGCTGTGATAGTTTTCCTATTAAATTCATTATATACATACTACTGCTGTGAATTTTTTCAAGTATCCTATAAACAACTATTTAGCTGGCAGAGGGGGGGGACACGTGACTCTATTAAAATTTAGCACTTTAAAATATCATATTTCACAAACGGATCCCTAAATCGAAAAATGGTGTTCCCACACCCACAATATTTTTGAAAGACCTATTCAACGACACCCCACACTAAGGGATAGACGAGAAAAAAAATCATCCCCACTTTACATGTAGGGGAGGTACCCTAAAAAAACATTTTTCAAAATTTTACTTCCCCACTTTGTTGACGTGATTAATATAATCTTGTCAAATTACAGTTTCCTAAATAGTCTCTGAGCTAAGCCGCGGACGGACGGACCGACGCGGACGGATGGACGGACGGACGTACGGACGGACTGACGGACAGACGTATAGACGGACTGACGGACGGACGGACATGGCGAAACTATAAGGGTTCCTTGTTTACTACGGAACCCTAAAACACACACATTTATTGATCCGAATTAAATCTGACTGCACATGGAACAGATTAACGGCTGGAATTGCGGGATAAAGCGATTGAAATTTCCAATTAATTTATATCATACAATATGTTTAATTTTCCGAGTGAAAACACAACGAGCATTTCAAGAGTGTTCGCAGGCGGCAAATGTAGGGTGCGAGGTTGACCCTTGACCTCTGTGAAGGGATGCGTGACAGGCTAAAAGGGAAAGATTTATTCTGAATTGGTTCAGATCTAGATTACCCCCATCGTAAGGTTATAGAAGAGGTTAGTTACCAATCTACCGTCGCAGTAAAAGATTTCGTATTACTAGTGTTCGACCGACACAATTTTTAACCCCCGACGCAAAAAGAGGGGTGTTATAAGTTTGACGTCGATGTCTGTATGTCTGTGTGTGTGTGTCTGTCTGTGGCATCGTAGCTCTCAAACGGATATACCGATTTCGATGCGGTTTTTTTCATTTGGAAGCCAGTTTCCTTGCGGTGGTTCTTAGCTATATTTGGTTACGGTTCAGCAGTGTAAGAGTATCAGCTCTATTCCAAAATGATGTTAGGCATTTTTGGCGTATGATTACTCGATTAAGTGCTTCACGCGTGCCAGTATAATTTAACGATTATACACATAGCCCGGCCATTCACAGTCGGGGATGTTTTAAATTTTCAATTTACACTTGTTTATTTATTGATAACAAGATAGCCTTTGACTGCGATATCACTTGATGTTTAGTGACCTGACCTCAACACTTGACAATATTTGGCACAGCGAATAAGATGTTTTCACGCGAATGAAGTCACGGACATGAGTTAGTTTTCAATAAATCATACTAATATTATAAATTCGAAAGTGAGTTTGTTTGTTGGTTTGTTCTTCAATCACGCCGCAACTGTAACGTATTTGGTTTCTTGGCTGTGCTGTAATATTGGATTGGTTGTGTACTATGTCACTCTCTCAGTACACCAGACAAATTCTACTTGTGCGTTGCCGGCCAACCAATACGTCAACAGTGGGTTCTTTAGGCTGTGGTGAATAAATAAGTAACAAATCCCAACATTTGGATCTTTGTTTAATTGGAAATAAAAAAATTACTAAAAGTTAGGCATGACAAAAGAGATAGGTATCACTAAACAAGGTTTACACTATTTAAACACAAAACAAATATAAGATGTCAGCCTACTTAATTAATATGATCAAACACCATATACTGGTCGACCAGCATACCTGTCAGTCTACGGTTAGGCTAGCTTCGGGTTGAGTCATGAGATTTCCCTGCGCGGGTTCAGAGTACAACGCACAAACAGATAGACTGACAGCCACGCCTTGCCGACCGATTGACACAGTTAGGTACAATTAATTATAAGTTCAAGGTCATACAGATGACCTGTAATTCAGAAAGGTAAAGACCCTTGTGTCCACCAGCGTTATGTAATACAACAGTTATTATAAGAAAATTTTAAAGGCTACTATTTATCTAAAGTTTGAGTTAAATTTGTTCTTCTAGGCACATTATAAGGGGTGTCTAACAAAAAATAAAAATATGGAATGAAAGCACCTGAGATCCGGGTGTCCTCCTCAAGAAGACGGCAGGCCTCCTCACAAAAATACCCCCAAGGGCGAGCATGCCGTCGCCTCGCCGAACATCCCAAGAGCTTGCTGTCGCTCCATCCTCCGAGATGGTACGGATAGGGCTCGATGCAGCCCTCGACGTCACCACGGTCGACCCCTCGAAGTCACATGGCACTATCTGAGACTATTTGCTGTTTCTCACGTATCCGCGAGTTGGGCAAAACTTTATGACTCACTATTACATTTTATGAAAATCAAAGTTAATTTAATTTTAATTTTAATTTAATTTAATTTCTAAGTAAATTTTAATTTAATTTAATTTCCCACGTGCGCTGGAAAGAAAGAAAACTCCCGTTAACACATTTTCCACGACACGTGTATCAATTCTTTTTGGAATGACGTGGTCACTTACATTGCACCGCAATCGGCGTTCCCAGCCCCTTCCACACGTTTTTACAGGTTAATCCTGGAACGAAATCCGAAGGTGAACAAGGGAATGCAACCTACGGCGTTTCAAAGGTTATTTTTCAACACTACACTCCACACTTACCATATCAGGTATATAAAAATTCGCCACACAGAACTAGATGGCTTCCGCCATTTTGTGAAGGCCTACGGCTCACGTTACATAGTCTATTTGCACTTGATGTCCGCAGGAAAAAGAGTGACTACGCCCTGAGCCAACGCTTATATAGGCGTACCAACAAAGACCGGTTCCACAGAATAACCATGCTCTTGAATCGAACCTAGAACGTCCTAGCTTTCACACATTGAAGCTATCACGACCAAGTTATTTCAGAGAACCGGTTAAGCAATCATTTTAGTATTCGTTCTCATGACAGATTATAAAAGCATATTTTTGTTGGTGGGCTTATGTCCCAGCGCCCTCTCTAGGCGTCACGACAAATCACCAACAAAACCCAATGTTACTTCACCTAGTTCGTGAATATCCACTAGGTGGAGTTACTGGTTCTAATTTTATAATTTAATAAAAATTCGCAATTGTAACTTAAATATTATGTTACAATACCCGGTTTCCCCCGGAAAAGGTTCACCGTAGGTGAACCGTTCGCTGCCCTCAGCGACCGTCACACACACAACAAGCAAACGTTATCAATTGCGAAGAGAAAAAAAACGTCCTATGTACATACCTAAAACAAATTCCTAACTAAACAAAGATCAATTTTCCTTACGTCTAAACTGACTATATATATACATGTGTGGATTCCTGATATTATTAACCTATAAATATTTACAAAATAATACTCGCGGATAGTATCTGAAAAGAAAACAACAATGTTGTCATGCACTTATTCGACGATTGTAGTTATGGCCCCACGTTGGGCGCCAGTGTAACGTATTTGGTTTCTTGGCTGTGCTGTAATATTGGATTGGTTGTGTACTATGTCACTCTCTCAGTACACCAGACAAATTCTACTTGTGCGTTGCCGGCCAACCAATACGTCAACAGTGGGTTCTTTAGGCTGTGGTGAATAAATAAGTAACAAATCCCAACATTTGGATCTTTGTTTAATTGGAAATAAAAAAATTACTAAAAGTTAGGCATGACAAAAGAGATAGGTATCACTAAACAAGGTTTACACTATTTAAACACAAAACAAATATAAGATGTCAGCCTACTTAATTAATATGATCAAACACCATATACTGGTCGACCAGCATACCTGTCAGTCTACGGTTAGGCTAGCTTCGGGTTGAGTCATGAGATTTCCCTGCGCGGGTTCAGAGTACAACGCACAAACAGATAGACTGACAGCCACGCCTTGCCGACCGATTGACACAGTTAGGTACAATTAATTATAAGTTCAAGGTCATACAGATGACCTGTAATTCAGAAAGGTAAAGACCCTTGTGTCCACCAGCGTTATGTAATACAACAGTTATTATAAGAAAATTTTAAAGGCTACTATTTATCTAAAGTTTGAGTTAAATTTGTTCTTCTAGGCACATTATAAGGGGTGTCTAACAAAAAATAAAAATATGGAATGAAAGCACCTGAGATCCGGGTGTCCTCCTCAAGAAGACGGCAGGCCTCCTCACAAAAATACCCCCAAGGGCGAGCATGCCGTCGCCTCGCCGAACATCCCAAGAGCTTGCTGTCGCTCCATCCTCCGAGATGGTACGGATAGGGCTCGATGCAGCCCTCGACGTCACCACGGTCGACCCCTCGAAGTCACATGGCACTATCTGAGACTATTTGCTGTTTCTCACGTATCCGCGAGTTGGGCAAAACTTTATGACTCACTATTACATTTTATGAAAATCAAAGTTAATTTAATTTTAATTTTAATTTAATTTAATTTCTAAGTAAATTTTAATTTAATTTAATTTCCCACGCGCGCTGGAAAGAAAGAAAACTCCCGTTAACACATTTTCCACGACACGTGTATCAATTCTTTTTGGAATGACGTGGTCACTTACATTGCACCGCAATCGGCGTTCCCAGCCCCTTCCACACGTTTTTACAGGTTAATCCTGGAACGAAATCCGAAGGTGAACAAGGGAATGCAACCTACGGCGTTTCAAAGGTTATTTTTCAACACTACACTCCACACTTACCATATCAGGTATATAAAAATTCGCCACACAGAACTAGATGGCTTCCGCCATTTTGTGAAGGCCTACGGCTCACGTTACATAGTCTATTTGCACTTGATGTCCGCAGGAAAAAGAGTGACTACGCCCTGAGCCAACGCTTATATAGGCGTACCAACAAAGACCGGTTCCACAGAATAACCATGCTCTTGAATCGAACCTAGAACGTCCTAGCTTTCACACATTGAAGCTATCACGACCAAGTTATTTCAGAGAACCGGTTAAGCAATCATTTTAGTATTCGTTCTCATGACAGATTATAAAAGCATATTTTTGTTGGTGGGCTTATGTCCCAGCGCCCTCTCTAGGCGTCACGACAAATCACCAACAAAACCCAATGTTACTTCACCTAGTTCGTGAATATCCACTAGGTGGAGTTACTGGTTCTAATTTTATAATTTAATAAAAATTCGCAATTGTAACTTAAATATTATGTTACACAACAGAGCTACAGGTCGACGTGATGTTAGCCTGGGTATAGTTGAGGACCTGGAGAGTGACATAGGCTACGTTTGTTCCGGAAAATCAAAGAGTTCCTGAGGGATTTTAAAAATCCATGCGGACGAAGTCGCGGGCTTAGCTAGTCTGAAATACATTGCTAACATCTACTAGCATTAAAACTCAATAAACATGCAGGCATAGAGTGTACGTATCAAGTGCCAATAGGTAGCACGCGATGTACTGCAAAAGTAAAGAGCTGCAATTAGTCAGTCAACTAGTATCGGATTTTCCTAGAAAACCTCATTGATTGAACCGTGCGTGCTGTACAAACGGCTGCAGACTTAACGGGCTGAAGCTTCCTTGAAAAATTAATACTGAATTATGTACATACTAGCTGATGCCAGCGACATCGTCTGCGTGGATTTTGTTTTTAAAATCCCTCGGGAATTTTGATTTTCCGGGATAAAAAGTCCTCAACTATACCCATGCAAAATATCACGTCGATCCGTAGCTCTGTTGCGGTGTGATTGAAGTACAAACCATTTCGCATTTATAATACTACTATGGTTATTATCATTATCTTGGAAATTTTTTAAAATTTTGGATAGTACTTAGTTATAATTTTAGATCTTCGCTAATATAAAAGAGATAAATAATTTACTTAGGTTATATTACGTAAACAGTAAAAAATATCATACGAAGGCTAATTTTTAGTCAAAAACTCCTGAAGATATTTAGGAATAATCCACATTATGGTATAACTCATGAAATACTCGTAATATTCGTTGGTGGAAAGTTTCTCTGTAATGAAAACTTTTACATGTTTATCAAAATATTCATCAGCAACACTTCAACGGCTAAATACTCAGGTGTATGTTTCCTCAAGAGAAGGGTAAGCCAGTATGGAGTACTATCAGGCGTGCAGGTTTCCTCACGATGTTTTCCATCACCGTCGAAGCTTGTGATATTTAACTCCTTAAACGCACATAACTCCGAATAGTCAAAGGTATGTGCCCCGGATCAAAACCGCGATCAGCCGAATGGAAAACCACTGTCCTAACTACTAAGGAATCCTAACACTAAATATGGTTGAGCGAAGCAATGGTTGGGTCATGCGTCATGCTCGTGAACGGGTGCCACCAGCGGCAATGGTGCTACTTTCTGTCTGCCCGTCTTAAAATGTGTAGAATTAAAATTAGAAATAATTACGTATGCTTTTGTGGAACTTCCCCTCATTGTAGAAACTCTGCATAAATATAATAATATCTATTAAGTATATTGTAAAAGTATTTTGAAAAGAGCAACTGCCGAGTTTCTTGCTGGTTCTTCTCGGCAGGAACGGCATTCCGAACCAGTGGTAGACTCATTGACGATTCAAAAGTACTTGTAAAAGTTTATTTGAATAAAAAACATTTCTATTCTATTCTATTCTATTCTAAGCTATCACGGCTTTAAGTAAAAGTTAATTTAAGTAAATGATAGTTTTTAAAATAGTGGCACAAACTCGAGTCACTGCAAATAAGACTATGTCAATAGCAGGACGGCAAGGACAGACAAATATTCTTTATTTTCTATTCTTGTCCCTAACAAATCTTTTTCCTTTCAGATACTCACTTGTATTGAATTTAGAGTGAAACAGTCTTTTGTAGCCCCGACGAGAAAATAGGAGTACATCGTCACATCTACGGCAAACTTCAGTTTACTTTTTGTTTTTCTTCACCATTGTTATTTTTAATTGATTAAATGATAAAACTCTGAGAAGTCAAAGCGTGCTGGGCACGCAACTCTGACTCTTTTGTTCGATTTTCTCGAAGAGGAGTTTTCAGTCCTAACCACTAAGTAGGCTATAACTCTTCATCTAGGCTATCACAATAATAAATTAATATTGCATTGTTCCGTCTATTGCCTGAGAGACGGTAAATTAACCCTGACGTCATTTCAAAAGCTCTCCCTGACAAGCTCTCAATTAATGCTTAAGTCAAACACAATATCTGAGAGTGACTTGGTGATTACATTTTGGAATACTACCGTAAATAATAAAGGAACGGGTGAAGGTACAACACAACACAGTGTTGGTGGTGTTATGTGATGCGGCAGAAGCCAATAGAATAGAATAGAATAGAATAGAATAGAATAGAATGGAATAGAATGGAATAGAATGGAATAGAATGGAATAGAATGGAATGGAATAGAATGGAATAGAATGGAATAGAATGGAATAGAATGGAATAGAATGGAATAGAATGGAATAGAATGGAATAGAATAGAATAGAAATGTTTTTTATTCAAATAAACTTTTACAAGTACTTTTGAATCGTCAATGAGTCTACCACTGGTTCGGAATGCCGTTCCTGCCGAGAAGAACCAGCAAGAAACTCGGCAGTTGCTCTTTTCAAAATACTTTTACAATATGCTTAATATTATGATAATTATTATGCTATGTTGGACAACACAATTGGAGTTATACGGCCTTCTGTAAGGCAGATTCCATAAGCATGAATTATTTATTAGTTACTAGATGGTGCCCGCGACTTCGTTCGCGTGTATTAAAGTTTTTATTCCCGTGGGAACTCTGCAATTTTCCGGGATGTTAATCCTGGGTATGACCTACCTCCATTCCAAATTTCAGCCAAATCGGTGTATTTGTTGTGGCGTGAAAGAGTAACAAACATCCATCCATCTATCCAAATATCCTCACAAACTTTCACATTTATAATATTAAGTAGGATTAAATATTTTCAACATGTTGAGTGAGTTATACTAGCATAGTAGCAAATCGTGATGCTGATGAAGATGAAGTGGCTGAGGTGGGGAACATGGTTTGAAGAATCGTTGGTAATGAAGGTCGTTGGGATCCCAAGATGCTGGAGTGGTGAATAGAAAGCGCAGTGTTGGCAGACCCTCCACTAGGCAGATCGATTTGAGATATCCAAAAATATTATGAAGAAGAAAAAAGGAGCTGATTGCTGAGTATTAAATTTTAATCGGTGAAAAAATTTAAATATTATAAGTACGAGTATGTTAAACTATTAGTTAGATAATAACCAATATGCACCATTATAACCACTAACAATATGTATGTCACGCACTCTTTAAACATTTTTGTGGTGGTGTCGTGTGGTGCGGGTTGTTACGTTCCCTCAAATATGGTTGAGCGAAGCAATGGCTGGGTCATGCGTCATGCTCGTGAACGGTTGCCACCGACTGGAATGGGGCTACTTTATGTCTGCCCATCTTAAGATAGAAGTCAGTCGGTATGCATTTTTGGAACTTCCCTCATTGTGGTAACACTGCATACATAGCATAGTATTTATTATATTGTAAACTTGTTTTGAAAAGAGCAACCGCCGAGTTTCTTGCTGGTTCTTCTCGGCAGGAAGGGCATTCCGAACCAGTGGTAGAGCCAGATGATTCAAAAGCATTTGTAAAAAGTTTATTTGAATAAAAAATATTTCTATTGTATTCTATTCTAACCCGCACCACCTCAATTAATTTCGAACCCGAGATTAGTCTAACAGAGACTCTCAGGACTATTTCACTCACGTCAATAGCTATTACCCGGTTCTCCTATTAATCGACTCTCCGTTTGTCCACTTTGTATACCTACGTATTTGCTTTGTAATGTGCTCTTATAATATTACTAAGAGCACATTACATAGTACATAGTATGATTATATTAATGAATTCATTTATGTGCCTTAATTGCACGACTGGTTGCATTTCTTTAGGATGTATAGTGTATACTCATATTACTCTGAAGCACGAGTAACTACCTAGTCCTATAGTTGCCTCGTGGCATCGTCTTCATTATGCTCTCACAAAGACTATGTTACAATCCTGTCGAGGGCTTTTGTTGAGTTAATGGAAGCTATCGACATGACTGCATTGTTCATGTTATAAGTTCGAAGAAAGAGAATTTATTTAAACATCTTGGCGGAGTGAATCTTTTGTATGTTTAATAATAAGTTTTCCGTGCTTTGGAAAGAAGTAGGTTATATTAGTTGTAGGTACCTACGCCAAACAACAGCTGATGAGCATTTTAAAGTATGAAAATTATTGAACTTTGCCTTATGATGTAATAATAATGTCACTTCTAGGGTTCCGCATCCAAACGGTGCCAACGGGATCAAGGGAATAAAAAAATACTTTTAATTAGAAATGTATTTTTTCACACGTAGAAATTATTTAAAATAAAATTGAAAATAGAAAATTCAGTCTGTCGAGCTGGGATTTGAACCATCGACCCTTATCGACCTTTATGCGACTCTAGAAACTACAAGGCTACGGAGATCTAATATTGTACTGTGAAAATATTGAACACAATGCCAAATTCACATTCAAAAAGTGTCGGTTTCAAAAAAGTGTCGGTTCAATTTTGTCTTAATTTTTTTCGTCTAGCCCCCTTCCGCACCGCGCGATAAGGAACTACGTTCCAAAATTAAAGAGGGTCTCCATACAATAAATTTTTGTTTTTGCTCGATCTGAATATTATTGCTGGTATTCAATCTTGTACGATGGCACGGAACCCTTTGTGAACGGGTCCGACTCGCACTTGGCCGGGTTTTCTTATAATCCCCTACTAGCTTTTGCCCGCGACTTCATCCACGTGGGGTTAGGTTTTTGAAAATCCCTAAGCAACCCTCTGGATTTTCGGGATATAACGTAGCCGAAAGTTTCACTTTCAAAGTCTTCAACTATTCTCAAGCAAACAATCACGTAGATCCGTTGCTCTAATGCTGCATGATTGAAGGACGAACCAACCAACAAACAGACACACTTTCGTATTTATAATATTAGTAAGGGGGAGACCACAACACTGCGATGCATCGACGCATTTCAAAAATCTATGACATCGCACAACACATCTTTGGATTTTTTAAGAAAAAGGTGAAAACACATCCAAGCAGTGCGGCAACACTACGCGGTAATTAGCAGTGGGCGCCCATAGGAGTTGTTTTAGTGCTAAACGTCGATTAATTAACGCATTGTAGCGCCGCACCGCTTGGATGTGTCTCCACCCTTACGGTGCGATGTGGCGCCGTTTTTGCGACGCGTCGTCACACCGCAGTGTTGTGGCCTCACCCTAAGGGTTATCTCGTATAAAATTCGTTACTTAAATGTGGCATCTTTTTATACTAGTATAACAATTATTATACGAACTGTGTAATGCAAATGCTCGACTAGAGTAGTTGTGAGCCATTCCCGCCCTCACACACTGTCGCCCGCCCTTGACACGCCGCGCGCCGGCTCATTTGCACGTAATTACAGTTTGCGTTCACTCCATAAATTTTGCTATGACTTTGTAAAGATGTACTACAGCTATTTCGTGCGCCATTATTAAGCCGTCTTTCTTAAACCGACTGCCAAGCCGACATACATACACTTATCATGTATGTATGTATTTAAATTTGTTTGTAAATTTCTTTAATATCGAGTTCAGGCGGGACCCAGGTGCAAATTATAAACCGAAAGAAAATTAATGGGTTCCGCTTGCTACTAAGCTTAATACGGGTATTTAACTTAGGCTTCCAGCTCATAATATTATAGTCTGTTAAATCGAAGTAGAATTTACTCTGTTTATAGTTTTTTAATTTTTTTAGTTATTTATTTTACATAAATACTCGGAATAAAAGACTAGTTTTGCACCAATCATACCTAAATCATGCCCTAATTAAGAGTTGCTTTATGAAGGAAAATTAGCATTGGGTAGATAGATATTATGATTAGAAATGGCATTTTTTACTGGTACGTAGTGGTATGGATTTCAGTGCGACATTTATCATCATCTAAGAAATTTCACGGGTAATAGGTAATATTAATTATATTTAGGACTAGCTGATGCCCGCGACTTCGTCCGCGTGAATTTTGTTTTTTGTTTTTTTTTTGTATTAAAACCTTCCGTGGAACTTAAGGAACATACAAAAAAATAAATTAACCAAATTGATCCATCCATTCTTGAGTTATGCGCTTACCAACATTCGTTTTTATTTATATAGATATATGTAAGAGAACAAGGGAATAGTTCTTTATTCTATCTGTATCGGCTAAATATAAAAATATTTACACTTTTTTTAGATAGCACCTTCCTATGGAATAGGTACAGAGTGAAATTAGAATGAAAAGCTTTGTTTTTTCTTTACTGAAATTTTCAGTAAAGAAAAAACAATAAAGTTTAGTTTTTTTCTGTAAAGAATAATAAGAGAAACAACAAAACAGCCCCCAACTAAAGTCGCTGGTAAAAATACAACCTTTTCTCAAAAAAATTTCAGAAGCGTCTGAATTCCAAGAATTCATTCTATGCCTTGTTGAACATTATTGTGGAACTATAAAGGCATGGATATTCCCAGTCCACGCAGGTTAATATATCGTAAACATTTTTATCTTCTTTATCACCTGACTGCGATGTCCAATGCAAAGATGCAAGAATAATAAGAATGTGTGAATAGAAATTTTTAAATTCACATAAACTTTTAAAAAGTGTTTTTGAACCGTTAAGTGAAACTTCCACTTTAGAAATAATAAATTCCCAACTTGATACAATCAATACCCAATACTTCCCATTAGAAAGACATAATACACATCTTTAAAGTCAATAAATTTTTCATCTGTTACTTTGAACCAAATCGATTGTGATTAATATAATATTTTTATTAAATTGGTGATAGAAGCGTTTAATTATTCGGGTTAGCGTACTGTGGGTTCTGAGTTACGTGCGTATTAAAAAAAACTAAACATTCAAAGTTATTTGTTTCATGTTGGCCAACTTGCGCCACTTATGACAAGTCGAGACTTTTCCACCGGTTTGGAAAGCAGATTCTGCTGAGACGAGCCGGCAAGAAACTCAACAGTTGCTTTTTTAAAAACAAAAGTGTTACAATTTGTAGCTTATCTACTTGTGAACAGCTGAAGCAAAGCTGAACAATTAAACATCACTTGCTTTAACTACGAAGGAAAATATTGTGAGAAAATCTACGAGCCTGAGAGTGCTCCATTATGGCCTACATTCTCTTCTCATTCTGAGAGGAGACCCATGCTCACTGATGGACCATTGATAAATTGTGAAAATATTTTTGTTTTTGAAAGCTTGTATACAAATACTTTATAATATACAAGTCTTATCGCACCCTATTAAATATCAATACAACATAATTACTTTGATATTTTTCACTTCGTGAAAACTGAGACGGTACCCAATTTTATTCTGCTTAAATAATAATGTATTCTCTTTACGAAATAAATTGGCCTCCTCTTACTTGCGAATACCGAGATAAAAAGCATGAGCTTGCTTAAATTATTATCCTTTACATTATTATAACAAATTATGCTTAATATGCTTTAATATAACTAGAAAGGAAATATTGGTTATTGAAAAAATAATATCTAATTAGGTATATTGTAATGATTTCGCTGTCGTAGAACAATGCCTTAGGAATATTCTATACTCATTTATAGCATCTTAGGTTGCTCCTAGAGATTGGCAGCAGTAGGTTAAAAAACTAGAAAAGCTAGGCTTTAGCCGAAAAGTCTCAATAGGCCAACGGTTAAAGGTACGGAAAACTGAAAGGTCGCAAGTGCGATCCCCACCCGTTGCACTAGATTGTCGCACGTACTTTACCCCAGTCATTTGGTGCTCAAAGTGGTGATTTTATAGATTTCGACGTGCTCTTTCTGAATTTTCAATTTGCCACCTCGTATCTTCACCGCTAAAGTGTCACCGCGAAGTTATTGTCAAAAAACTGTTTTTGGGCACCATTTTTCCAATTTGGCGGCGCGAACAGCAAGGATACGAGGTGGTAAAGTGAAATTTCAAAAAGACCACGTCGAAATCTATGAAATCGCCAAACTTCATCAGCTCCCGGAAAACTTTCGAGGTAAAACTACCAAATGACTGGAGTAGGTACTTACTCTTAACACGGCTTTTGGAGGGGAGACGAGAATACCAGTTAAAAAAAAGTTAAGTTTGGCTAATATTCATTAAAAAATGATTCATTAGCCATTGCAGCTTTGTCTCAGTTAAGATAATTAACGTTTAGGCCATGATAATCCTGCCTCTCCAACAGAAATGTATGATGGATGTGCGCGACACCCATTAATTAAAACGCTTCATTTTCAGTGTAATGGATTAATGTGTATTTGGCAAATACATAGAGTATTAAGTAATGAAAAAAATAAGCCTGTTTGTTATCCAAACGATCTAAAAAAAAATTTGTTAAATATTAAAACTCCCTCTGTGTACAATCCATCCTACTTCGTACTAATATTATTATATTATAAATGCGAAATTTTTAGAGGATAGATGTATGGATGGATATAATATGGATGGATCGATTAATGGATGGATGGACGTTTGTTACTCTTTCACGCCACAACGAATGAACCGATATGACTGAAATTTGTAATAGAGATAGCTCAGACCCAGGATTAACACATGCTACATTTTATCCCGGAAAATTGAAGTGTTCCCGCGGGAATTAAAAAGACCTTAATCCACGCTGACGAAGTCACGAGTATCATCTGGTAATTATAAATGGGAAAGTAACCTTGTCTGCATATGTATTACCTTTTTACGCGGGAGTTGCTAAACTATTTTGAAAGGTTATTTTTCCCAGAATGTCATAGAAGTCCCAATATTAAATCCACACAGACGAAATCGCGGGCATCAGCTATTGCAAAAATAATATTCAGAGTAATGTTCACTGTAGCGTATACGCTGTCGGTGGCGTTGTATAATTTCCTATTGCTGCATCAATACATTCTAACATTTCTAACCAATTTTGAGAGAATACCAGCGCAGAGGTGTTTGCGATCGTTACACTGTACAAATAAATTTTAGACAATCCCGCAGCTAGTATGTTTATGAAAAGGTATATGGAGAACCATGTTGATAGATTGACAGCTTCATCAGTAAGGTGAGCCCTAGCAGAGAGCAATTATTGCAGTATTATTGATGTCCTGATATACTAGTGGTTCGCCCCGAACTGATACCTCGCGGTAACGGTATCCCATGATTATTCATTCAATCGATACATGATAACCAAAACTGACATTATTATTATGCCCGTTTTCACCAAACATACCTAAATCATCCCCTAAGTAGGAGTCTCTTAACGTAGGTAGCTCCTAAATACAATCCTAAGTCCTAACATCCGTCCCAATATCCTTTTAGGTGTCCCGTACAGGATCGTGATAAATAAGTTGACAGAAAACATCAATCACCTAACTTATAGGTAGCCCGTAAAGGTTAGGGAACGTTAGTGAAAACATTGAATTATTATGTAGGTACTAACGAGTGAAACCGGGTTACGGGCATCTGTACAAATCGTCATCTATCGACGCGAATAGAAAATATACAATATTTAACTAAAATTTAACTAAAAAATAATTTTAATTGAATAATATGGTACAAAAAAAATTACAATACAATTATTGTATTATAATAAGTAACTAAATAATAATGGTCGACGCAAAACTGTTTTGTGGATAGGTCGTTAGTCGTAACTCGTAGTTCCATGGGAATAGTTACTGACTGCGCCATCTATTAGCATTATTGTGAAGCTATGTTGATGCTATATGAATTACTGATGTACATTAAAAATTAAATAATCTCGTTTCTTTATAATATTCATATAATTTTAGTATTTGTTGTTCAAGTACAGGATATAAGTGACCTAAAAACATAAAATCAGTTTGAAAATCCATAGCGGATTTTCCTAGAGAGCGTCTTCAAGCGAGCGTATAAAATCGCCACTTTGAAAGCCCCCCATTTCGTCAATTTTAAGGGAAAAATTAAAAAAAAAATATTTTTGTACTCAGTTCAAAATTATCTTTAAAATGATACGTAACAATATTATGTAACGCGATAATTTTTTTTTACTTCGCATTCGCTTCTATGAGAGCCCCCCTGAAATAAAGATTTTTATAACTTTTTAAGCCATTTTCGGCTGGAAGCCATCGGTTTACATATTATATCTAAATATGAAGTAATTACGTTCAGTAATTCAAAAGTTATAAGGCTCTGACAGACGGACGGACGGACGGACGGACAAGTGCAAATCGCTCTAGTTAACTCAGAGACCTCGTTTCGCTCGGTCAACAAGATAGCCACTACATGTCAGCTACAGTTATTATTATGTTTGTTTGGTTTGTTAATTGGTATTCTGCCAATTATCATACTAATATTATAAATGCGAAAATATGTTTTTTGGTTTGTCCTTCAATCACGCCGCAACAGAGCTACGGATCGACGTGATTTTTCGCATGGGTATAGTTGAGGACCTGGAGAGTGACATAGGCTACTTTTTATCCAGGAAAATCAAAGAGTTCCCGAGGGATATTAAAAACGAAATCCACGCGGATGAAGTCGCGGGCATCAGCTAGTTACTTATAATTTTGAACATACTATTAAGAAGTATTAAATAAAATATATTTATTCAATAAAGCACCTAGCTTTCCAACAAATTCCAATAATACCATTTTCTCTATAATATAATAGATAAGTTTGTTTAATACTTCTTGTTTGTCTCTAAGAGCCAAATTAAAAAGGTACATTAATAGTAGACGATACGGCTTTTGCCTTATTTTTCATACACTGGGAGAAGAAAATTAATTTTCTAAGAACACTACTTCAACCACATTAATAAAATATTATGATGGCAATTGAGATTGAATCCCTACATTTTCCAGAAACTTTCTCTAACGATTGTTTATATGGAAGAGCTAAAACGAATAATTACAAATAGGACCATACGTTTCTACATTACTCAAAGTTAGAAACGCAGGTTTGAAACTACGTATTTGTTTAGTCCTCGTGTTTCTAGATTTAAATCTAGAATCTGGGACGCTACACGTTTGACAATAATACTAGTGGTTCGCCCCGAACCGAAATCTCGCGGTAACGGTATCCCATAATTACTTATTCATTCAATACATCGTGCACGATCTAAATTGACATTATTATTATGCCCGTTTTCACCAACCATACCTAAATCATCCCCTAAGTAGAAGTCTCTTTACGTAGGTAGAAATACAATCCTAACATCCCAATGTCATTTTCACCTTTAGTTGTCCCGTGGAGGTTAACAAGTTGACAATTACAAAGTTGACAGAAAGCGTCACCTAACTTAACATAGGTAGCCCGTAAAGGTTAGGGATATGTAGTGAAATCAGGCATCAATAGGTACCTAGGATAGTTTTTGGAACATTCAAATTAAATTATTTGTTTGACAGCGTCGTCTATCGACACAATCAGAAAACATGTAAAACCAAGCGCGACGGTCAAGTCTTTAGTTTTATTGATGTTTGATAAGTAAATATATAATAATTTTAATTGAATAATATGTTTTATATGTATTAGTACTTCTGCTGCGTTTGCAAAATGAGATGAGAGCTCCATCTATTGACATCATTGTGAAGTTCTATTAAAATTACTGCAGCTAATAAAAAATTAAATAATTTAGTTTCCTTATTATATTTATCTAATTTTAGTATTTGTTGTTCAAGTACATGATATAACGCTTATAATTATAAAAGTTTCAAGCCCGGCCGTTCAAGCGATCCTGACTTCTGAGGTCAAATATAATCTCCACTTTGAGAGCCCCCCGTTACGTCAATTTTAGGAAAAAATTAAAAAAACTTACTTTGTTCCAAATTATCTTTAAAATGATACACAGCAACCCTATGAATTGCTATAAAAAATATTTTACTTCGCATTCGCTTCTATGAGAGCCCCCCTGAAAAAAAAAATATTTTTATAACTTTTTAAGCCATTTTCGGCTGGAGGCCATCGGTATACATATTATATCTAAATTTAAAGTAATTACGTTCAGTAATTCAGAAGTTATAAGGCTCTGACAGACGGACGGACGGACGGACAGACGGACGGACGGACAAGTGCAAATCGCTCTAGTAAACTCAGAGATCTCGCTTCGCTCGGTCAACCAGAGGCTTTCCGCGACTCGTTTGATGTTTCTACTCGGTGTTTTCCAACACAGCTATGAAAATAAAGTAAGGTCAAATCATCAGAGGTTACTTCTTTTTTTTTTCAACCAGTAGACGTCCGCTGCTGGACAAAGGTCTCTTGTATGGACTTAAATATGCCTCGTTTTTTGGCCACCTGTATCCAATGGCACGATCTGCTAACACTGCGCTCTTCTGGGTGAAACCGCCAATCCACCTTGGGACCACTCTACCTTGGGACCACTCTACCTTCGGACCACTCAACCTTGGGACCACTCAACCTTGGGAACACTCCACCTTGGGATACCACCATACCATAGAGCTAGTGTGTCGCAGTTTATTAGCGCTTACTCGTGCATTTTGTGACAGTAATAATATTATTATGTTTCGAAAGAGTCAGGTAAGTAGTACGCGAAAAGCTCTAAAAGTCCGCAACATCACATACTTAAACGGTGAAAGAAAATGCCGTGGAAACCTGCACACCTAAAAGTTCTCCATAATGTTCTTAATAGTGTGTGGTCTAAATTGCATTGATCCAGCGTGTTGGTTTAGCCCTTCGCTGAATACTAAGCCGTTGATGGGTTGCTGATGATGATCATGATCATAAATCTTATCATTTCACGACGCTAAGGCACAACGTCAATCAACGTAGCAGATTGGACGAGGCGTAACTTCTTTTTTAGGCTTTATTTAGCGCTGACTCAAAATTGCGCTGCGCGCGACGTACACATCAGGTGCTATTGTCACGAGACTACTCCGTTATTTGTTTGCATTAAACCAATTTCAACCTTATATTTAAGGTAATAAAACTGATTTTAACTTCATCATCGTCATCATCAAAAGACGCTGCGCTGCACCTTCTGTATTGCTTAAATCCTTTTGCGTGGCCTAAAAGAAGGAAAGCGACACAGAGATAGTATAGTGGTTAATACTGCGGTCTCCTATCCGGGGGGGTAGCATGTTCGATCCCGGGCACGCACCTCTCGTGCGTGCGTAAGTGCGTTTGAGAAATAAAATATCATAAGCTTCAACGGTAAACTAAAACATCGTGAGGAAACCTGCACACCTAAGAGTTCTTCATTATATTCTCAAAGGTCACACACCTTTCTGTCAAGTCTGCCAATTAGCATTGAGCCTATGAATATTAAATAGGACTATGGCCTATGACCCTTTTCTGAGAGGAGACCTGCGCTCAGTAGTGAGCCGATGATGGATTGCTAATGATGATGATGAGGAAGATGAAAAGAAGGAAAACGACGCAAATATAAAATATTCTTTAAAATAATATGACCATATTAGTGATACCCACCTTTTTGTATAATGACATTTGACAGCCACCACTATTAGTAGAATGTTCGTCACTAACGACACTAAAATCAATGGCACATAAAGTGCAATCAACACATTTTCAGGTTGAAACAATATATCCAACTCCGGACCAAACTGGAGTGCCTCACTTAAATTAACACTTAAGTTTAAATCACTGAAATAGTCCAATTCATCCAGTGTCACTTCCGAAGTCATATTTAGGCTTATTATTCATTTATTTCAATACGAAATCAACATACTCTCACGTACTCTCGTAACAAAACGTTCAAAAATATTTATTTTTGTTATGGATAATCAAAGTGCAAATTATTTCGCTCTCGTAAAACACTAATAAATCAGGCCAGTGTCGTACTTGAGAGTACAAAACCTCTAGTTTCAGTAAATTACACAACCACTTACATAATCACTTTATTACTTACGTGTTTATTAAATAAGGATTATTTTAAAAGTTTTATGTCATAAATTTTCACGAAAAATTTTCGCTCTTTCCGAAACTATGCGAAAGCGTCCTCGATTGAAGAACCTCGGAATAAAACTGAATGGACGCTTTTCCGTGGGAGTGACAGAGAGGTACATTGAGAGGGAAAGAGACTACGCTATTACCAAAGTACAGTTTTCCAGCTTACTATTAGGAACTTTTATTCAGCGATGCTAGATTAACGTGATTGAAATACCTTCTGAATACTATTTTCAAACAAAAATAGTTGTTTTGGTTAAGCTGAAAAAATGCTGCTATTCCTATGAAACTTATGCAAAATGATTGATGTTTTTAAAACTGCCCCACTTTTAAGGCCTCCTACTACTCGTAAAACCTGAAAGTAGTCAATCGAAGACTATCTGAAAAGAGTTACAAGTGTCATAAATTGATTGTATTAGTGATACGATCGCAATCAGTTCTCATTGGCTGGTACTCTTTCACTTTTGGATAAAATGCATTGATGCAGCAAGAATGAAATAAATTCCAGATCAGAGGTGTTTGCGATCGCCATCCTGTTGCAATCATTTTTAGCTAATGATGCCACAGCACTTCGTCTGCGTGGATTAAAGTTTTTTTAATTCCCGCGGGAACTCTGTAATTTTCCGGGATAAAAACTAGCCTATGTGTGAATCTTGGGTATGAGCTATCTCCATTCCAAATTTCAGCCAAATCGGTTCATTCGTTGTAGCTTGAAAGTGTAACAAACATCCATCCATCCATCCATCCATCCTCACAAACTTTCGCATTTGTAATATTAAGTAATAGGAAGTAGGATAGGATTATAATATAGATCTCCGCATAGTGCGAGAACGGATATTTCGTGGAAACATTTCAATAGGCACAGGAATTAAGGCTCCTCTGAGGAATAACAAGCCATTATCACACTATCACATCACATCACACTATCACACTAATATTATAAAGGCGAAAGTTTGTATGTGTGTATATGTGTGTGTGTGTGTGTGTGTGTGTGTGTGTGTGTGTTTGTTACTCTTTCGCGCAAAAAATACTGGACGGATTTGGCTGAAATTTGGTGTGGGGATAGCTCATACCCAGGATTAACATTTCAGGCTACATTTCATCCTGGAAAATTAAAGAGTTCCTGCGGAAATTATAAATGTTAATCCACGCGGACGAAGTCGCAGGTATCATCTAGTTAATAATAATGTAGTGGATAGGCATAGGAATAGGAAGTAAATAAGTGCAATAGGAAGTGGATAAGCAATTATAAAAAAACTTGAGAGGTATCAAGGGACACCCGGATGGAACGTAGTTCCTTTCGATTAATTAATTTGGCATTGTTGTGTTCGGTATTTTCGCGGTACAATAATGGGTCTCCGTAGCCTTGTGGCTTCTGCAGTCGCCTAACAGCCAAAGGTCGATGGTTCGAATCCCAGCTGGACAGACCGAATTTTTCATTTTCAATTTTATTTTAAACAATTTCTACATGTGGAACCTTTCCCTAATTTTTTATAACTAATAAGTTATAAAAAATTAGGGAAAAATTCCACATGTAGAAATTATTTAAATTAAAATAGAAACTAGAAAATTCAGTCTGTCGAGCTGGGATTCGAACCATCGACTTTTAACTGTTAGGCGACTGCAGTAGCCACAAGGCTACGGAGACCCAATATTGTACCGCGAAAATATTGAACACAATGCCTTCAAAAAAGTGTCGGTTTCAAAAAAGTGTCGATCCGTCTAGCCCCCTTCCGAGATCCGTACCGCGCGATAAGGAACTACGTTCCAATAATATAATATTATTCTTTTCACCAAGAAATTAAATGTAATATTTGCGTTGATAAAATTCAAAAGGGCCACAATCTAATGACAGGTCGAGACTCTACCATCAGTTTGGAGAGCAGCAGATTCTACTGAGAAAAGTTTGAAGTAACTGAATAGATATTTCAGTGATTCCATGTTACATTTTCCGTCTGTTAAACACGTGCCAAATGATTCATTTTTCTATTTTTATTGGCACCAGACTAATTTTAGTGTAACATTTTTTTCATATAGATTTTTCGTTTGTGTAGTTTCAAACAATTGAGAAGTAACTCGTATATGCAAAATTTTTGAAATAAACCGTAATATGTATTATGATTATATAATTTCAAGTTTAAATTATAACAATACCTACTTACTTAGTGCCAATTTAACCGAGGAATTTTGATATTTGGTAGATTTTCTATACAAAATCTGTCATAATGTCTAATTTATTCCTTATTCAAACTTACATGGGCATCGGTGTTGACATTCTATTAACACCGAATAACGTTTAACCTGGGGGAATTAATTGGACGTTCTACGCGTTTTTTTTGGTTTATTCGTTTGTCCTTTAATCATGCAGCAACGGATCAACGTGATTTTTTTAAGGAGTTGAGGATCGGATGACTCATCATCATTATCATCATTAGCAACCCATCAACGGCTCACTACTGAGCGCAGGTCTCCTCTCAGAGAAGGGTTATAGGCCATAGTCCACCACGCTGGCCCAATGCGAATTGGTGGACTTCACACACCTTCGAGAACATTATGAAGAACTCTCAGATGTGCAGGTTTCCTCACGATGGCTATGTGGCTTCGCTATTGAGATATTGTATTGTATTTTGGTGTAATTCTACTGAAAAAGAAGCTGTATTTAAGGCACAAAAGAAATGCTTAAGGGCCATATTTAAATTAAAAACGACGGATAGTTGTAAGCCCTATTTTAAAAAGTATAAAATTCTTACAATGCCATGTCTGTATATTTATGAAACTATTGTATTTGTTAAAAGTAATTTAAATGTATTTCAAAATCACAACAGCAAAAGACATGCCATTGAGCTGCGACAGCCACCCAGTAGATGTGCCCATTTTACAAAAAGCTTCTTCTGCACTGGGCCTCGTTTATATAATCACTTACCCAGAGACATTATTGAAACGCAGGAGATCCCTATGTTTAAAAAAAAGTTAAAAAATTTTTTGATAGATAAGACATATTATACAATTTGTGATTACCTTATGGAAAAATTTTAACTGATGTATATTATTTTTTGACATTTAATTTAATTTCATTTTTTTTGACATATTATAATAACACTCCTATATTTGTACACCACACTTTGGTAGGATATGCGCATTTTAAATTGTATATTATAACATCTTGACTGTACCATATTCACAAATTAATAAATAAATAAATAAATAAATAATAAATAGAGGTTTTCCTTCACCGTTGAAGCAAGTGATAGTAAAGTGCTTAAACGCACAAACCGAAAAGTCAGAGGTGCGTACCCGGGATCGAACCTGTGACCCCCCGAATAGGAGACCACAGTCCTAACCACTAGGCTATCACTGCTTCTATCGGATGAGTGGCATAGACTATTTTTTATCCCGTTCCTGCGGGATTTTAAAACTTAACTCCACGCGGGTGGTTTCACGGTAGTTAGTTTTTGGCATTCGTTGTATTCGTAAATAAAAGCTATTCAGTTTGAAAGTTACACAAACACACTCTGATTTCCATTTTGTGTTGAACTTTCCAAAAAAGTTCTAGACTCTAGCTGAAAGGTACAGGCTATACACCTACCTACGCTTTCTCAGTTTTTAGAAAGCGTAGGTGTGTATGAAAAGTGAAGTTGTTTTGGGAGAGGTCGAGAAGTTCTATGGGCAGTTATATACCACGACACAAAAACCTGTTGAGGATTTGGTCAAAGATCCCAGAGCCAAACTGACCCGACACTATACCGAAGATATCCCGGACGTCAGCCTATACGAGATTAGAATGGCTCTCAAACAGCTTAAGGACAACAAGGCGCCGGGTGATGACGGAATCACTGCGGAACTCCTGAAAGCGGGTGGAAAACCGGTACTTAAGATCTTTCAGCGATTGTTCAATTCCGTCATTCACGAGGGTATAACGCCGGAAGCATGGCACAGGAGCGTGGTGGTCCTGTTCTTCAAAAAGGGTGATAATACCTTGCTGAAGAATTATAGACCCATCTCGCTGCTGAGTCATGTTTACAAGTTGTTCTCGAGAGTCATTACGAATCGTCTCGCTCGTAGGTTTGACGACTTCCAGCCTCCCGAACAAGCCGGATTCCGAAAAGGCTTTGGTACCATAGATCACATTCATACGCTGCGGCAGGTTATACAAAAGACGGAAGAGTATAACCAGCCACTTTGCTTAGCGTTTGTGGACTATGAGAAAGCCTTTGATTCGGTGGAAACTTGGGCTGTATTGAGGTCGCTGCAGAGATGCCGGATTGACTACCGGTATATCCAAGAGTTGAAGTGCTTGTACGAAAACGCCACCATGTCAGTACGTATACAGGACCAGACTACGAGACCAATCCACTTGCAGCGTGGAGTGCGACAGGGAGATGTAATCTCCCCGAAGCTATTCACCGCTGCGTTGGAGGACGTCTTTAAGCTTCTGGATTGGAACGGACTTGGCATCAACATAAACGGCGAGTACATCACTCACCTGCGATTTGCCGATGACATAGTAGTCATGGCAGAGACTCTGAAAGATCTCAATACAATGCTCAATGATCTCAGCAGGGTTTCTCAACAGGTGGGCCTGAAGATGAACATGAGCAAGACGAAAATCATGTCTAATGCTCATGCTCCGCTCCACCCAGTAATCGTTGAGAACTCTGCGCTCGAAATTGTAGACGAGTATATATACCTGGGACATACAGTCCAGCTAGGTAGGTCCAATTTCGAGAAAGAGATTAACCGCCGAATCCAACTCGGCTGGGCAGCGTTCGGGAAGCTCCGAGATGTCTTCGCGTCCAAAATCCCTCAGTGCCTGAAGACTTAAGTCTTCGAACAGTGCGTGTTGCCAGTGATGACATACGGATCCGAGACATGGTCGCTAACTATGGGCCTCATAAGAAAGCTCAGGGTCACCCAGCGAGCGATGGAGAGAGCTATGCTCGGTATATCCCTGCGAGATCAAATCAGAAATGAGGAGATTCGTAGGAGAACCAAAGTCACCGACATAGCTCAGCGTGTCGCGAAACTGAAGTGGAAATGGGCGGGGCACATAGTTCGAAGAGATGATGGTCGTTGGGGTCCCAAGGTATTGAAGTGGCGACCCCGCACTGGGAAACGCAGTGTTGGCAGGCCCCCCACCAGGTGGACCGACGACATCAAACGAGTCGCAGGGAGCCGCTGGATTCAAGCGGCGCAAGACCGAAGCCTGTGGAAGTCCATGCAGGAGACCTTTGTCCAGCAGTGGACGTCTATAGGTTGATAAAGAAGAAGAAGAAGTATGAAAAGTCGTTTTGCACGAGTTCATGCAAAACGACTTTTCATATTATACAGCTGCATTCAGAGATTGAGAGTCGTGTGCAGTACAACATTACAACTATTATATAGACACTTATTACGATAAACCAGCTGACGGAGCGCAATTAGAGTGACAGGTGTCGCTTGCACTTAGTGCCTTAGCACTCAAAGCTTAGCACCAACAAACCAATGCAAAAGCTGCAAGAGCGTTCTCACAGTCGTCCTAAAGGTCTATTTCAGAATATAAAGAATCTATTTCAATTGATTCCTCATTATCATCAGCAGCGTCCCATCAACGGCTCACTACTGAGCATAGGTCTCCTTTGAGAGAAGGGTTTTTTTTTGAGATAATTGATTCACATGACCCTTGAAATAATCGACACAATCACACAACGCTTAAATGACCGTCTGCATCTACTGGATTCCAAGAACTTGCCTGAGATCGTTAAGTACCGTAGACTCTACGGTTGGTAGACCCTCTACGGCGTAGAGGGTCTACTAACATTGCGCTTCCGGTACAGGGTCGCCATTCCAGCACCTTGGCATCCCAACAGTAAGTTACGGACACCTGATGCGTACGTGTGTCATAAAGTTTATTACTTTAAGTTGACCTTTGTGTAATAGACGTAATTAAGCAGTTTCGTGTCAGTCCGAAAGACGTAAACAGTAAATTAACGGTGACCAATAAAACTGCTAGCACTGGGTTTACGATATCAGTCCACAAATAGATATTTGTACGTGAAAAATGTAAGTGGAAAGAATTTTTTTTCGATACAGTTTTGATATTCACCCTATTTTTTAATGCTCAGGTAATGGATTCAGGTTTTTTTTTTATGATCAGATAAATATTGCCTTAGTGTAGAGACGAGCGGAACTTTATCGATGACTTTCCAAGTAACAATAACTTGGAAAGGTACCTTTAAATAAATAGTGAATAGTCATCTTCTAGGCAAGCGTGCTCATTCCTAGTCAGCCTCTTCACTGACCATCAGATGTGTTTGGAGTCAAGCGTTAGTCTATAATTATATTTTAAAAAAGTTACGGTTGCAGTAGACGCATTATGCAGCGATGTTGAAAGTTTTAAAATAGATATAATGATAAAATAAATAGATATAAAATGTATATAAAATGAGATAAAATGTAGCCTGAATTACTTTTTTATTATACTCTATCTACCTGTGAATATCGGTTCAGGCGTTCTGAAGATGAGCCTGTACAGTGTATATGTTGACAGATAAAAAATTTAATAATTATGTGTAAATTAAAAAAATAAATATTTTTAAAAATACAAGCTTTTAGTAGTACATCATCAGACCCTGAATATCATTTAGGACCAGAGTACTTGTCAAGACGAATCAAACGAGTCCAAATTCGATGGGATTACGTCATTTTATTGCAGAGTTCCGATAGCCATCTTCCAGCTCCGTCATCAGATCAGCTCCATGTTACAATAATATTGCATTGTCTTTGTCAGAATACTGTAATATTATGCTTTGGTTATACCTACTATGGTTTAAATACAAACATAATATTATGAGCTTAAATGATACGTGATTTCGAAATCACAAATACTTTTTTATTTAATTGCAAAGATTTTATTGGCCGTATAGTAAAAATTTAATTTACGTAAGCAGAATACACGAAAATAAGTAGATATTGTGCTCTGTTCGAAGCGCTTCAAGGGTCTTGGATAAATTAAGTTTAAAAAAAGGAGATTTGAAAATGCTCTTTTCCATCTCTGCGATAAAAATCTTTTGCTAGTTGCGTGAATTGCGTATCTACAAAAAATTGTGAGAATACGCCTCAATTTATTTTAAACGTGAAAGAAACAGGTGGATTGTTTTGTATCGTACTTTTGCTAAATCAAGACAGCATTCAAAATAATTTCTTCGTAGGTATTTTTGTTGTTTTAAAAAGTTAAAGAATGTAGTCGTCGTGAATTTGTAAAAAGAACAAGAAAAGAAATTTAAAAAAAATTAAACGGGCTTAAAATGAACTCGTTTCCCTTTGTGACACCATACCCATAGCCCTAACTAATAAGCCAGGTCGTTACACGTATTAGTCAATATCATAAAAGCTACTGAACCGATTTTGGTGAAATCTTTACTGTTCTCTAAATTGAAGTAAATGTGCAAATAAAAAAAATTGCTTGTCTGTAAAGTCGGTTTACGGACGATAGTTTTACGCATGTTTTACATGATAACGTCATAAAGAAACATTGATGAATAAATGTGTTACAAGCCAACGCTTGGGCCGATCGTGCCTCTCTATCGCTTGTTCCGCGCTCTCGCTTGCACGCTCAGGTCAGGCGGAACGTGACACTTTTTCTTGCGTGCAGCCAGTGTTCATCGATTTATAAGACGTTATCACGTCAAAAAGAATAATCATAAATTGATCAGTAGTATCGAAAAATGCGTGAACAAACATACATACATACGTAATTGAGGAATTACTGGCTTATTTGGATTTCTCGTTTGCCTATCGTATTCGCCTGTCGTGTTACTTGCCTATCGAGAGCCTGAAAGAATTGAGAAAAATTGCATATTAATTCAGCGTGCAGCACATTCGAAGTTCAAGGTCGATAGGAAACCCGCGTTACAGTAATTATTCTAAAGGGCTCTTCTACTACTAGTCCGGGAGGAATCGGCGCATGCGTACCGAAAACTATTCCACCTCAATTTTTTTATGCGATCCTCTTCAAATGGCCCTCCTAATTATATAAATGCATGTTGCCAGGGCACCACCTGGTGCCATATTGTTTAAACCAAAATTGTTTAAACAATTGCAAGGAATTGTTATTTTTCAACCGGACAATTTTTTTTTATATTTTTTATTGAAATATCAATAAAAAAGGTCCTATGACTTTTCACGATAAAGTTAATATTTTTAAAGATATGAATTTTTAAAGGTTCGAAAAATCTCAAATTTGGGTACTTTCGACCCATGAAAAATATATTAAAAAAAAACATAATGTTTAAGTAATATTTTTTTTTAATTCTCTATACAATAGTTAATAATACTGTTAATAGAGATTTAAAAAAATGTCATTGTTTATATCTTTTTTTTAATTGTTAATTTCACGCGCTCACAAGAATTACGCTTACCTTTAAGAAAATTTTTAAGAAAATTTTATTGACCTAATAACTAGGCCAGTGTCAATAACTGGGTCTTTTACTTTACTTTCCGTTTTAATAACAAAAAAGTAATATAAACTGATAAAAAAGTAATTTTAATGACATGTTCCGATTTATGCTTAAATAACTTTTGAAAAATTGATTTCAGAAAAAAATTTATTAAAAACAAATTGTAGACAATTTAATTAATAAAAATGGCCCTCCATTTGAAGAGGATCGCATAAAAAAATTGAGGTGGAATAGTTTTCGGTACGCATGCGCCGATTCCTCCCGGACTATACTCCTATATTACATTTTAATTCATTCTATAGTGGTTTTTCAGCTGCTCGAACAGTACTTTGTGCAAGCAAAGCGAAATCTGACAAGCTCTCAGCTGTTCAAGGCTGCGAGCTTGTTGAGGTATCGAGATAGGTTTTTTATTTAAACTTTTAGAACCGCGTCTATTGTAATACTTACCAAGAATGTTCACCAAACCCCTCTTAAAGTTTCGTGTAACTTTGACAATTTTCATTTTTATTTTTAGACCGTTGAAACAAACCAAATAATAAGTATAAACAAACCTTTACCAGCTTTTGTTAAAAAACACAGTGAAAGCTAAAAGTTTTAAAAATAGATGATGCCCGTGACTTCATCCGCGTGGATTAAGGTTTTTGAATACCCGCGGGAACTCTTCAATTTTCTGGGATAAAAGCCTTTTTGCTAAAACCGGGTATGAGCTATCTCTATTCTAAATTTCAGGCAAATCGGTTAATTTGTTGTGGCGTTAAAGAGTAACAAACATCCATCCATCCATCCATCCTCACAAACTTTCGCATTTATAATATTATTAATAGGATAGGATAGGTTTGGTAGGAAGGTCTTACTATATATAATTATAAAGTTATTTTCTTTCTGTCTTACTACACAGAGTTGTTTGTTACTTATAAAACTTTGAAAGGAAATGTATAACACATATATTATTTCTCGTAAGTAATAGAAGGATTTATTGAATGATGGTGTCGTGAGTAAAGATGGTGGGTAGCAACCTACTTAATGCGTAGTGTCACACGAACAGAATGAGAATGCGATTTTGTACAAAGTAGGGGACGCCATATTGTGGTGTGGCGACCGGTTGCTGGATACTAGCGGCGTGAGCATCGGGCCTTTATTTTCAAAGGCCGTCCTTTTGCCGTCGGTCTGGATGCGCTGTTGATGAGGAGGGAAGTCTGAGGTTGCAGTTGAAATGAAATTACCTTTTTGACTAAATACAAGATGGTGATTTAATTTAAGTTTCTGCAAGGATTTAGATTATGACTAAGTTAAAATTAACTAAAAAGACTTACAGACTAGTGGCACTGAGTCCAACGCATCGTCCGTAGAATTTAATGTTGTAACTCACGAATACGAGGGCTGACAGCTGGGCCAGAGGCTGACCTGGTCAGGCCCGCCTTAAGCCGACCGTAGCAGGGAAGGTCCGCTCGACCAAGGGGTTACGGACCCCGCAGGGTTGGTTAGGCGAGGAGGCGCGGCTCGGTCAGCACGCCGCCTCCTTGGTGCGTCTCGCGGGAACCGGTGCGGCGTGGAGGCTATCTCCTGGAGATTGCGTCGAGCTCACATAGTTCACTCACTATTTACACTAGAGACGTCACTGAGTCTAAGCCGACTACATTGTTCTTGCTACTTAACGAGAATATCGCTTATATGGTAGACAGGGTAATCGCGTGGCGTGGCAGGCGTCCATACTAATTTGATAGGTCCGCTGCCAAAATACGTCGCTGCGGCGACGGCAAATTGTCCGGTCACATGATCGGTAGTTAAGGAGAGGTAAAAACTCTCAAGATGCCCTTAAAACGGGATGATTTTAGAACATGGTTGCCAAATAAACCGCGCGTCCCAGGTTAGACGGTGACAAAAACGCGGGAGTCGATCACGTACGCGACCTCCGGTGGCGGTATTCGAGCCTCGACTAACTGTCGGTTGTCGTCTGTCACTCTCGTGGCCGCCGCTCGAGTATGAAAGAGACGGGTTACGAATTACGATACCACAGAGAGGGACAGACTGTTCTGATGTTCCGTCTAGTGCGTTCGGAAATCTAATATGTCATGGAACTGCGAATGCGCAGGTAAAGTGACTTTGGAAGTAGTGTGTAACATTACACTACAATACCCCCCTAACAAAGCAGAGAGACAACCCGGTTGTCTCCACAGCCGTGGTAACCGGAGAAAAAAAAAATTTTTTTTTTTTTTTTGTTAAGAATGAAGGTATGTACAAGTGTGGAGTTAGTGTGTAAGTACTGTAACCTAATAAAATTAACCTATATTCCTTTCATACATTTTCCGAATTATTTGTTGCGCGCAATTTTGGTCTTCGTACATTCCTAGCTGGCATACCTCACGCTCTCGTACCAATAATACTAGAGTTCCGATTAGAATTTATGTGTTGTTAGTAATAAGTTATATCTAGCCATAAGTAATGAGTAGGTATTAATAGTATTTACAGTTGTGTGTGTGTAGTAGTCTGTAGTTGTATCGTGTTGGCAACGGAGACTAGTACACAGTTCTTTAGCCAATGGTTCGACATGTGGAGTTCTTATTGAACTAAAAATTTTGTTGAACCTTAATAGATGTTTATTATTTACAGTCATGCTTCATTTAGTAAGCGATGAAAAGTAAAGAGAGAAAAAATATTCTTTTTTTTTTTTTTTTTTTTTTTTTTAAAAAAATAAAATTATTTTGAAAAAAAAATTGTGGTGAAAAAAAAATTTTGTACATTGTATATCACCGATCTTTGTTAATAAACAATTAAATGAGAATCAAAATATTTTTTGATTGAGGTCTTTTTTCTTGTGACCCCTATTTTTCCCATCCTCCCCTCGTGGAAATTTAATTGTTTGGAAAAGTGTTTAAACTTCAATTGGATGGAAAGGATGTGATAACCTAATCATACAATGATATTTTTAGTTCAGTAGTATGTAGTATTTATCTACTGTACTTGGATACTTTATAGATATTAGGTATATAATATAATTTAAGACATTTTTTAACTTATGTTTATTTTAGATGAGAATTCTTATGTAATATTGTTATATGCTAGTTATGCTAAAGGGTTTTTTTTTGTAATTATATTAAATAAATTATGTAAATATTGAGATTAAAAAGGAGTTGTTTTATTTAATTTATTTGAAAATTAAGAGTATTAAGATGTGCATAGGTAGTTATGGTTTACCTAGATGTTATGTGTAATTCTTATGAAAGTGGTAAAGTGTTGGTAAACTATCCACTGTATGGTTTATAATTATGATTTGGCTTATGATTGCCTGTGTTCTTTGGTTTACTGCTTGCCGAGCTTTTACTACAGCGCGGGCATGAATTTGAGTATACATTGGGCATATGGCAGTTAAAACATACTAGCCCTGGGTATTTTCTGCAGTCTCTATGACTGTGCCCCTGCCGCTTGCATTTTTTGCAAGTGATAGATTGTGAGGGGGCAGTTTGAAACTTTTTAAATGTTTCCCGGTCTCTATTCATTGCATTACCGGAGTGGTTTGGTAATGCGTAGGCTTCATAGTTTCTGCTTAATGTTATTAGATGTTCTATAGAAGTGATCGCGTTGTTAGCCAACAATGAGCCGTAGCATGGTAATAAATTATGTTTTATTATCTCCAGTAATGATATATCTGGGATAGGGTTAGCTAGTTTACTATTAAGATCTCTTATATGTATGACAAATGAAAACACTGATTGTTTGTTATTTTGTTTTGTATCCCTAATTAATTTTTCTGTTGAAAACTCAAAATCTATTGGCTGAAAATTTTGTGTAAATATTGAGCATAGGACGGCCCATGATGTTATTTGGTGCCGTACTTGCCTGTAAAACTGTAATGCCGTACCTTGTAATAACTCGGAGAATCCTCTGAGCACTATGTTGATGTCTATGCCCCTAGCGCTTCGCACTTCTTCAACCCTGTTTAAAAATTCATACACACAAGAGTCTCCGGAGAACTTAATATTCCAGGACATCAGGTTAGCTAGATTGTGCATATTATAAATAATCGGTTGTTCCCTTGCGAGAGTGTTATTCAACTCGTTGTATTGTATGGGTGTACTACCTGTGCTGAGGGCGGGTTGGAAGGCTATTGGGTTTGATGTTTTTGCGTGTGGTGTTGTTGTCGTGGTGTAGGAAACGTCAGTTTTGGCTATCTTCTTTTCGACTTGTCTGGGGTTGGTGTTTACGTACGCATCCTGCATATCCACGTACACTGAGGTTACGTTCCCTTCCTCTAGAACCGACACGGGGGAAGTAAAGGTCGCTACACTCGCGGGCTCGCGTAACGGAATCTCGCTATCCATTTTTCGAATGTATAAATTACGAATTTCGAACTAAATATTGCGTTACAAAAACTACTATTTATCCGTCTCACATTATACGATTTTCTCGTTTCACACTGATTGTTAATTACTAGATTGTTATCTTTAGCGTTAATCACTCACGTTATGTTAAAAAACACTTAAATTAATTTGTACATGATTAAAGTAAAATACACAAGGTTATAAATTAACCAGCTATGTAAAATTGTCGATGACAAACTGCTGTCAAGCGTCAATGTTGACAGTAGTTGTCACATGACTCGTTGAGTGTCACTTGGGCAGTTGCTTTTGTCATTTGTTACTGTCTACCAACATGGCCGTAATAGCAGTGTTGCCGTGTGTCGCTCTAACTCTTTGGTAATTTACATGGAACCGGAAATGTCAAACATATTATCTATGTTACTTAATTAACAACATGAAGAAAATTATTTATGGTCAGACTTCCGTCGCGATCAACAGCGATGGACCGATGACATTTCTATCGTTCGGGCGCCATGTTGTCGTGTGGGTAAGATGGTGGGTAGCAACCTACTTAATGCGTAGTGTCACACGAACAGAATGAGAATGCGATTTTGTACAAAGTAGGGGACGCCATATTGTGGTGTGGCGACCGGTTGCTGGATACTAGCGGCGTGAGCATCGGGCCTTTATTTTCAAAGGCCGTCCTTTTGCCGTCGGTCTGGATGCGCTGTTGATGAGGAGGGAAGTCTGAGGTTGCAGTTGAAATGAAATTACCTTTTTGACTAAATACAAGATGGTGATTTAATTTAAGTTTCTGCAAGGATTTAGATTATGACTAAGTTAAAATTAACTAAAAAGACTTACAGACTAGTGGCACTGAGTCCAACGCATCGTCCGTAGAATTTAATGTTGTAACTCACGAATACGAGGGCTGACAGCTGGGCCAGAGGCTGACCTGGTCAGGCCCGCCTTAAGCCGACCGTAGCAGGGAAGGTCCGCTCGACCAAGGGGTTACGGACCCCGCAGGGTTGGTTAGGCGAGGAGGCGCGGCTCGGTCAGCACGCCGCCTCCTTGGTGCGTCTCGCGGGAACCGGCGCGGCGTGGAGGCTATCTCCTGGAGATTGCGTCGAGCTCACATAGTTCACTCACTATTTACACTAGAGACGTCACTGAGTCTAAGCCGACTACATTGTTCTTGCTACTTAACGAGAATATCGCTTATATGGTAGACAGGGTAATCGCGTGGCGTGGCAGGCGTCCATACTAATTTGATAGGTCCGCTGCCAAAATACGTCGCTGCGGCGACGGCAAATTGTCCGGTCACATGATCGGTAGTTAAGGAGAGGTAAAAACTCTCAAGATGCCCTTAAAACGGGATGATTTTAGAACATGGTTGCCAAATAAACCGCGCGTCCCAGGTTAGACGGTGACAAAAACGCGGGAGTCGATCACGTACGCGACCTCCGGTGGCGGTATTCGAGCCTCGACTAACTGTCGGTTGTCGTCTGTCACTCTCGTGGCCGCCGCTCGAGTATGAAAGAGACGGGTTACGAATTACGATACCACAGAGAGGGACAGACTGTTCTGATGTTCCGTCTAGTGCGTTCGGAAATCTAATATGTCATGGAACTGCGAATGCGCAGGTAAAGTGACTTTGGAAGTAGTGTGTAACATTACACTACAATGGGTAGAACTTGAATAATTTTGAGTGCGTTTACGAAGCGTTCGAGTTCAATTTACGCTTCTACTCGTAGTTGAGTGCTTCTCTATCGCAGCGCATTTGAATACCAAATACGAGTATGCCGGCGGCTGCACTATATTGCAGAACAACCTGTGTACTACTTAGCACCTAGGTATCTATTAGTATTAAAGTTAAAACCGCATCGTTGGTCTTGTGATAACCACGTTGGACTGTAGAAAAAGAGGTCTCTGGTTCAATTTCCAGGTCGGGTTAAAAATGTTTTAATTTTTTATTTTTTCTGTCAAGTAATTCTCAGTAGCAGTAGTAGTAGTAATAGTAATAGAAGTAGTAGGGACGCGTAGTTTGGTAGACTAGGTGGACCGACGACCTCAAATGAATCGCACGGTTGAAACCGCTGGATTGATGTCTGCGGAAGTCCATGCAAGAGACATTTGTCCAGCAGTGGACGTCTATCGGTTGATAAAGACGAAGAATAAATTCTCAGAACGTAGTACCCCGGAGTAAGGAAGTAGGCAGTGTGTCACCCCCCCATTGGTCCTGCGCCTGATTTCTCTCCGATCGTGTCGGATTTTCCATCCCACCGGACTATGAGATTGACTATGGGAATAAAGAGTGCACCTGTTTGCGTAGACACTTGTGCACTAAAATATCTCCCGCGCTAAATCTCTGTAAAGATTGGCCGCCGTTCCCGGATTCAGAATGACGTATTATTTTATCTATTTTTATAGTTATCTGCTTAGGGCCGATTTCACCAACGTAATAAGTCTTATCCGAGCGTTAATTTGATATTTTGGCAGATTTTTAATACGAAAACAATCAAAATATAAAGTTACGCTGAAATTACGTTGGTGAAATCGGACCTTAAAGGAAATACAATAAAGCTGTCTTTTCCCAATGCATGCCTGAGAATTCAAGAGAAATCTTTCATTTTTATAGCTTGCTTTATCTCACTCTGACAGAAAAGGGTTCAATGAGCTAATAACTAAGCAAAGGAAGCCATACTGCATTAGATTATACTTGAAGGCACTTCTTTGAGGTCAGGGCGGTAGCCGCAGCCAAAGCCTCCCACCAAAAAAGGAGTAAACAGACTAATACTAAAAAAAACTACTTAATAACTTTATTAAAAATACTTTAGTCAGAAATATTGTTGAAACCGTAAATACATTAATAGGGCGGCAGAGTAAGGAAACTGTGGCAGATTTTGATTGAATATTATTAATGACTTCGGGAGTTGGTACGAAGGATGTGCAATCAAGAGGGATTGTTCTTTACCCTTTTGGGGCATAATAACAAAATATATTAGTATGTATTTAGGTACGCCAAGTGACGGCTTGGACTGTTTATTTTATGAGATAGAGAGTAAGGGTAGTAGTTACTTACTATTATTAGGTACTAGCTTTTCAATGCTATTAAAAATAAATCATTTAGCCAGTCATTAGTACCCTAGTGGTTAAGTCTGGAGCCTCTCATGCGGTGGGTCGCACGTTTGACCCCGGCTACCTCTGACTTTCCGGAGTCATGTAAACTTGTTTTGAAAAGAGTAACTGCCGAGTTTCTTGCTGGTTCTTCTCGGCAGGAAGGGCATTCCGAACCAGTAGTAGACTCATCGAAGACTCAAAGCACTTGTAAAAAAGTATATTTGAAAAACAAACTTTTCTATTGTATTCTATTCTATATTGTGTGTTTAAGTAAATTAGAATCACATGTTTCATACTGTGAAGGTAAAAATCGTGAAAAAACATATTATACACCTGAGACTTCTCTATTGAAATGTTCTCAATGGTGTGGGAAGTGAGAAAACTAAAAGCTTCTCTAAATATGAACACAATATTTTTGTAAACGTGTCTCCGACACTTGCAAGCTTAGCGGCAACTGCGCACTGCACAACAGCTGTTGTGGACGGCTAGCTGCAATGTGGAAACTCCCTATTTCCATGTGATGTTAAACTATTCAAACCACTGCATGTAAACTTTGCCTTCTATTATTCAGTAAAAGTTTCATACCTAGTCAGATTGTGAACTAATATTTGTGTTGAATCTCTACTTGTTATTATAAATGCGAAAGTTTTTTTAGTGTTGGTTTGTGTTTCAATCACGCCACAACAGAACTACGATCGCAGAACTACATGATTTTTTACATAGATCAACTATACCTAAGTAAAAAAATTGGTTTTCTGTAATGTCGGTTTACAGACGATAGTTTTACGTGATAACGTCATATAGAACCTAGAACTAGCTCGCGACACATCCGCTAACCATAGTCAAAAGCCAACGCTTGGGCCGATCGTGCCTCTCTATCGCTTGTTCCGCGCTCTCGCTTGCACGCGCAGGCTCAGGCGGAACTTGACACTTTTTCGTACGTGCAGCCGGTGTTCATCGATTTATAAGACGTTATCAGGTCAAAATCACGTCGATTTGGAGAGTGACAGGCTAATAATATGTATCTCGATGGGGATTTCGCAGGATTATTAAAAACCTAATTCCACGCGGACGAAGTCGTGGGCAAAAGCTAGTAATAAATAATAATTATTTTATAGGAGATAAAGGAGGGCACATAAAAAAAATTAATCCGAGCGCGCGCACGAGCAACACCGGGCCGATCTGCGAGTCGGGAGGGGCGACATGGAGCGATCGTCGGCCTTATAGGCGCGGCGTGCTATTTGTTCGCTCTCTTTTATTGGGACGAGCATACCGTCAACATCTCTTAATCGTGATCACGCCTGAGTCATAATAATTGTCCATTGGTTGATTTGTGCATTTTGATGGCTAACCTCACGTTCAGATGGTGGTTTGTCTGTCGTGCTGTGGTTATTAGCTGAGTGGAAAGGGGCCGTTATTGGGGATGTTGGAGACGGCTTAGGTAGGGTTTCAGCGTTTTAAGAGATGCGTTCTCTTATAGCCTGATTAGTTTTTGAGGAATAAATCCGCTTCTGATAACTTTTAAATAAATCCGCTTCTGATAGCCAATAATTTATTATTAGAAGAGCAAACGCGGTGCCCAAAGAAATATGTCCGCATTCAGATGCATGGATGGCACGTGGACGTTTCCAATAATACATGCTGGCTTGGTTTTAATTAAATTATCATATAGGTATTTACCTACATCCTACATCATCTATTCCTTTGTGCATTGGCCTGAATACTAAAACATCTCATGCATCTCGTTAGTACCTACAACCAGACCTACAATACTTGTTTCGTCAAATTGAAGCCTCAATAGCCCAACGGTTAAAGGTGCGGACTGAAAACTGAAAGGTCGCAGGTTCGAATCCAACCCGTTGCACTATTGTCGTACCCACTCCTGGCACAAGCTTTCCCGCTTTTTCGCTTATTTGGAGAGGAGGTGGCTTATTTGATATACTTTAAAAAAAATTATGCAAATGAATGACTGACCTCACTAGGGACATTAGAAGTCACATAGAAACTCATAGGTTGAGTAACGTTGAGTCAAGTCGGTCAAGACCTTCTGTTTCAGAGCATGGCGGAGTGGTCGATCCACGTAGCTGTGGTCGCCGAGCCCTACCGCGTCCCATCTGGGGACGACTGGGTGGGAGATGCTGACGGAGTTGTGGCCATGACGTCCCGGTCCATCGTGGGCTCCCCGCCCTTCCAAAACGTGGTTCGAGGTCGGGGATACGTCTCAGCTCTCGTCGGTGACATCACGATCGTCGGAGCGTACTTTTCGCCGAATCGGAGTCTCGCCGACTTCAAGGAGTTCCTCGACGGGATCGGCGTCCTGATAGGCAGGAGTCGCTCCAGCCGAGTGCTCGTTGCTGGGGACCTCAATGCTAAATCTGTGGCATGGGGGTGTCCAGCTACGGACCCTAAGGGACGGGAGCTGGTGGAATGGGCGACAGCGACTGGACTCACAGTTCTCAACCAGGGTTCGGTCAACACGTGCGTGCGGCAACAGGGTGGCTCCATTGTGGACGTCACCTTCGCCGATGCCGCCCTGGCACGCCGTGTTCAAGACTGGAAGGTGCTGGAGGACGTGGAGACGCTGTCTGACCATCGTTACGTAAGGTTTAGCGTCTCCGCGAGTGCGGATACCACGAGCGGCCTTAACCGGCCTTCGCTGGGGGATGGTCCTCGTTGGTCGTTGTCGCGCCTGGACCGGGACTTCTTGGTCGAGGCTGCCCTCGTTGAGGCGTGGTTCTCCGTGCCCCAAGAGGGCAACGTGGGCGGGGTGGATGTAGAAGCGGCGCGTCTTGGCATGGCTATGTCCCACGCGTGCGATGGAGCCATGCCGAGAGTGCGCTCCGTCCCCTCGAGGCGAGCGGTGTATTGGTGGTCCGCAGAGCTCACGCTGCTGCGCAGATCCTGCGTCGCGGCGAGACGCCAATACACCCGGTGCCGCCGACGGAGAAGAAGGGACCCGACGGAAGAGGCGCAGCTCTACTCCCGCTACAGAGACGCGGTTAAATCATTGCGCGATGCCATCGGTGCGGCTAAAGATCTGGCTCGGGACGAGATGCTGGCGGCGCTGGATGAGGACCCTTTCGGAAGGCCGTACAAGGCGGTGAGGAAGAAGCTCCGGCCCTCAGCTCCTCCTATCACGCGGAGTCTCCAGCCCGGGATGGTGGAGTCAGTGGTCGCAACTCTATTTCCCGACAGAGCGGAAATCGTGGCGCCTCGCATGGCGCCCCCTACCGTGGAGGGAGACCGGAGCTCGGACGCGTCCCCGGTCACAGAGGGTGAACTGAGGGCGGCGGTGATGCGCATGCGCGCGAAAAACACCGCCCCAGGTCCCGACGGCATCCCTGGCCGCGCCTGGACTCTTGCCCTAGGGCCGCTCGAACCGTGGGCCCGGGCCTTGTTCAGTGCCTGTCTTGAGCGGGGCCAGTTTCCGGGGGAGTGGAAAAAGGGGAGACTGGTCCTGCTCCTGAAGGCCGGTCGCCCGGTCCACGAACCATCAGCGTATCGGCCGATCGTGTTGCTGGACGAGGTGAGCAAGCTATTCGAGCGTGTTGTCGCCGCTCGTCTCGTCCACCACTTGGAGACGGTGGGGCCGGGCCTCAGCGATAACCAGTACGGATTCCGCGGGGGCAGGTCTACCATGGACGCGATAACGCGGGTAAGGGCCCTAGCGGAAAATGCGGTGTCCCGGGGTGAGGTGTTGGTGGCGGTGTCTCTTGATATAGCAAACGCCTTCAACACCTTGCCCCGAAGTTGCATTCAGGAGGCGCTGAGGTATCACACGGTCCCTCTATACCTCCAGAGGATCGTGGCCGCCTATCTCTCTGAGCGATCGGTCGGGTGCCCGATAAGCGGGGCCTGGTTAGAGAGGAGGATGTCGTGCGGTGTTCCACAGGGCTCGGTCCTCGGGCCTCTCCTGTGGAACATCGGGTATGACTGGGTGCTGCGCGGGGTGTTGTTGGCGGGAGTGGATGTGATCTGCTACGCCGACGATACTCTCGTGACGGCTCGCGGCAGCGATTTCCGGGAGGCTAGGCGTAGGGCCACAGCTGGCGTGGCTCACGTCGTGGCCAGAATTCGGGCCCTGGGCTTGGAGGTAGCCTTGCACAAGTCCGAGGCCCTGTGTTTTCATGGGCCACGGAGAGCGCCTCCCGCCCGGTCCGAGTTGGTGGTGGGCGGAGTTTCCATCGGCGTCGAGTGTACGATGAAGTACCTGGGACTCGTCCTCGACAGCCGATGGACATTTGTGGAGCACTTCCGGCGGCTGATCCCTAAACTCATGGGAGCCGCTGGAGCTCTGAGCCGGCTCTTGCCCAACCTGGGCGGACCGAGCTCGCGGTGTCGCCGCCTATACACGGGCGTTGTAAGGTCCATGGTGCTCTACGGAGCGCCCGTTTGGTCGGACACTCTGACCGCCCTAACCCGGGCACTGCTGCGAAGGCCGCAGAGGGTCATGGCGGTCAGAGTTATACGGGGGTATAGAACCATATCATGCGAGGCAGCCTGTGTGTTGGCGGGGACACCGCCCTGGGATCTTGACGCCGAGGTGCTCTCGAGGGCGTACTGGCGGAGGGTGGATGCCCGAACTCGGGGGGAACACCCTACGCCGGCGCAGGACCGTGCGTGGCGGAAGTTGGCGGAGGCCGATCTCGTCGCCTTTTGGCGGGAGCGGCTTCTAGCGCCGACAGCCGGCCACCGCACGATCGAGGCGATTCGGCCCGTCCTTGAGCTTTGGACGGGCCGGACACACGGTGCTCTCTCGTTCCACCTCGTGCAGATCCTCTCGGGGCACGGCTGCTTCGGGAGGTATCTGTGCAGGGTTGCGAGACGAGAGCCCACAGAGGTGTGTCACGAGTGCGGCCACGCAGAAGACTCGGCACAGCACACGCTGGAGTCGTGCGTTGAGTGGTCGACCCAGCGCGCTGCACTCGTGACAGAAGTGGGGCCCGACCTCTCACTGGCCGCCATCGTACACGCCATGGTGAGCAGTGAGAGGTCTTGGAACGCCGTCGCCGCCTTCTCTGAGGAGGTGATGACACAGAAGGAGGCGGCGGAAAGGCTGCGGGAGGCTGACGCAGCCGCGGACCCTCTCCGGCGCCGGAGGATAGGGCGCAGGCGACGTGCGCAGGTCCATCAAGTGCCACCCTAACGCGAGCTCCGGGCAATTGTTGCCCGTTGAGCTTGAGCCGGGAGACGCACTTCAGCGAGGAGTCAAGGCCATATGTCCCCGGGGAAGGGTCCGGTTCGGACGTCGCTGGCTGGGTTGCGGATGATTGCGTAAGTGTTCCCGTAACCCAGTCATCAGGCGAAGCGCTGGTGCGCCGCTGGGTTTCAGTGGGTATTTTGGGTGAATGCCAACGAGTCCCACATACCCTCTCGGAAGCATTGCGGTACCTTCACCGCCTTGCTTCCGGGAGGGATGCGTAGAAGCATTTCCCAGCGTTAAAAAAAAAAAAAAAAAAAAAAAAAAAAAAAAAAAAAAAAAAAAAAAAAAGTCGGTAAATAAATGGCTTCTGCAAAACTTTGACTTTGACTTTACTTTTGGTTCATCCATGATTTTTTCCCAGAAATTGTAACAAATATTTGACGGTAATATTAATTCGTGTTTTTAATAAAAACTGCCGTACTGCCTTCCAAGTTAACCCATCTTAGACCACATCGCCACTTACTATCAGGTGAGATCACAGTCTATATTAAAATATTTCTTTTAAAAGATAAAGGGGATAAAATAAAAACATAGAATATTCTTAAATTGTATTTTTTTTACATTTATTTTTAATAATTTATAGTAGTCAATAATAATGACTAGAGTCAATAAACTTTGGAATAATTATGAAAGAAATACATTTAATAAATATAGTATGACTGTTATAACATACAATAATAATATTTACGGTAGGTAATTACTACGTTTATGCAATTAATTATACGATATTTACAATTTTTGCTACGCTAAGGTGCCTAAAGCTTTGTGCCGCAGTTTTAAGATTATAATTACCTAATATCTAATTTACAAATTGCTGTGTCGACCGTCCTCTTCACCTAAACAGCACTCGGTCTCTTGTTAAAAGATTGCCATGAACTACGGCTGTATTATTATTACCTTCTTCTTCTTCTTCTTCTTCTTTATGAATCGATAGACGTCCACTGCTGGACAAAGGTCTCTTGCATGTGACAGGCCTCGGTCTTGCGCCGCCTTAATCCAGCGGCTCCCTGCGACTCGTTTGATGTCGTCGGTCCACCTGCTGGGGGGTCTGCCAACCCTTTGCTTCACGGTGCGGGGTCGCAACACCTTGGGACCCCAACGACCATCAGCTCTTCGAACTATGTGCCCCGACTGCCCCGCAATTATTACCTTAATTTAACTAAATTACATTGAATTAAAATACATTCAGGTGTTCCTTAATTCCTTGTACAATGTACGCATTCGCTCGGATATTCTGCCCTCGTAGAACATAGTAACTTTGAAATCACATTTCGTAAAAATGCCATTATACTTAAGTAGTTTAGTTGTTTTTATATTTTATCAAATCTCCATAATAATGCTAACAACAAGCAAATCAAAACTTTTCCCAAAAACGTTCGGTCTCATGATTTTAAAGAACTGAATCAAATGTAAACACAGTTACTGAAGTTACTGTTTTCTATTACTAGGACAGAATTGCACTTGACGAACTCGTACTGTGTGCTTAGTTATTTTTAACGCGTGCAAGTCTAAAAAATCATAAATATTCCATGCTGTTGGCTCTCATGACATGCCAAGAGTCAATACTACCACTGAAAAAAAACTTTTTGATGATCCATTGTTAAGTCATGTCGCATGACGCGTAAAAAATACAACATTCGCGTAAAAAGTCCGTCGTCTATGTACTGTGACCAATCTCAATAAAATTTGGCACAGAACTGGCTTGCACCCAAAGATGAACATCCGATGTTTTATCCTGAAAAACCCCTTAGGGCCCTAAAGGTCCAGTATATCCGTTACGTCCTATTCCCGGAACGTTCAGTCTACCCGCTAGGTCCAATTCCTCTAATCAAAGACATTCCACGGGATTTCTAAATAAACTGAGCCCATGTATGAACCTGCCAAGAAGAGTCTCTTTACGTAGATAGCCCCAAATCACAATTCCCTAACCATTGTCATGTTCTCTTCAAATCGAAATTGACAGAAAGCGTCACCTAACTTAGCTTAGTAGCCCGTAAAAGGGCAATGTTGGTGAGAACAAGCATTAGTCGTGGGCAAGTGCTATGTCTTTTATGTACTTCTCTATGGTGTAGCTTGGACACTGATAGAAGCCATGTCTAGAAAACTGGAAGCGTTAGAGATGTTTGTTTATGAACAGACGTATGCTAAAATTTTTTTGGATATACCGCGTATGAAATAGCACTGAGTTACAAAGAATGGGGAAGCTCACAGAGATACTTACAACCATTAAGAAGAGGAAATTTGAATATTTTGAGCACGTGATGCGTAACACTAAGAAATTTGAACTCCTTCAACTTATCATGCAGGAGAAAGTGGCAGGTAGAAGGAGGCCTGGCCGCAGAAGGATATAATGGCTTGAAAACTTACGCTAGTGGTTCGCGAAGAATACAAGATCACTATTTAGAGCAGCGGACTCAAAAGTTAAAATCGCCCCAAAGATTGCCTTCGCAAGGAGACGGCACATGAAGGAGAGCTAGTTAATTATATAAACTAGAGCTAGTTAATTATATAAACTGTGGTTTCCCCCTATCCTTCCAGTTGGTGTCCCGGAGCGAGCCCCTGGTGACGCGGCTATAATGGCCGCCGGGCGCGGACGCCCTCTGGTGGTTGCTACTGCGGAAAGTGACGGTGGTGCGCGTGCTAGACGTGTTGGATTTTTGACGCAAGCCTTGCATCTGGAATCAAAGAAACTCCTTTAGGCACATAGAGGAAGAACAAGTAGCTTAGTGGCAATTTCGCCAACGTGGAGTGATGTTTAACCGAGGAATATATTGGGCGTTCTAACAGTTTATGTATTGAAGAAATTCTGCCAGAATATCTATTTTACGCTCGGATATTATGACTTACTTTACGTTGGTGAAATCGGTATTTTATCAGTAGTAGTTAGTTCCTGACAGCGCAGTTATTTGGCACAGCGTGGCGCTCGAATACTGGTGTCCTTACCTGGGATTACTTTTCGCAAAATTGATAGAAATCTGTTTCTTCTTACTTATCTCTGGGAATGGTTGTGAGAATTTTAGTATTATAGCCTAATAGGTAGGACTGTGGTCTTCTATTGGTGGGGGGTATCAGGTTCAATCCCTGGCACGCACCTCTGACTTTTGGGAGATATGTGCGCTTAAGCAATTAAATATCACATGCTTCTACGGTGAAAGAAAACATCGTGAAGCCTGAGAGCCTGACAGTTCTCCATAATGTTCTCAAAGGTGTGTGAAGTCTACTACTACTACTTACTTCGCATTGGGTTAGCGTGGTGGACTATGGCCTATAACCCTTCTCTAATCATGCATATTATTAAATCAGTGCCTTGTCAAGGCACAAAATTAATAAATATCAGGCGTTCGTTGACTCGAAGTCTCCATTTTCCAAGTAAGAAACATGAGAATTAAGAATGGATCTTCTTCTCGTGTTTGTTAATTGAAGTTAAAACACATTCCCTGGATGGAAATATTATAGATTATTTCCATCATTTTTAACTTATTTATCTTAGAAACCACGAATAAGACCATGATTCCCACAGTCTCAAGTTAGTTGTTAGCTTAGGTCGTTAGTTATAATTCGGACCCGCTTGTGAACTTACATGAAGATGAGTACTAGAGTGTATGTTACCGGGGTCGTGGCAGAGCAACTTGCGCAGCGAGCGCCGGAAGTTGCGCGTCATCAAGCAGTACACGATCGGGTTGATCGCAGAGTTCGTGTGCCCTGCAATCAGATAATATCTTATCTTAATCGACCGAGCGAAGCGAAGGTCTCTGAGTTTACTAGAGCGATTTGCACTTGTCCGTCCGTCCGTCTGTCACAGCCTTATAACTTCTGAATTACTGAACGTAATTACTTCAATTTTAGATATGATATGTAAATCGATGGCCTCCAGCCGAAAATGGCTTAAAAAGTTATAAAAATCTTTATTTCAGGGGGGCTCCAATACGAAATGGGGGGCTTTCAAAGTGGAGATTGTATTCGAGGCTAGATTTCTAAAACCACTTTGTTTTAAAACTTGAAACTTACACATAATTTGAGTTATATTCTGTACTTGAACAACAAATACTAAGATTAGATAAATATTATAAAGAAACGAAATTATTTGAGTTTTAATGGGCATCAATGTTTTTAACAAAACTTCACTATACTGTTACTAGATGGCGCTGTCTTTAATATTGTAAATATGCATCCCATCCACGAAAGCAGATGACGATTGACGTCATCAGATTCGGCGCGTTTTAATTACAATATAGTTAAAACTACCTTATGGGAATTATGGGATACCGCGAGGTCTCAGTTCGGGGCGAACCACTAGTATATATAAATTACGTGTCACGTTGTTTGTCCGCGATGGACTTCTAAACTACTGAACCAATTTTGATCAAACTTCGTAAGTATCTGTAATTTGGTCCAACTTGAAAGATAGGATAGTTTTTTTTTATTAGGATAGTTTATTTGTTTTATTTATATAGATAAGTTGGCGGTACGAAGTTCGCCGGGTCAGCTAGTATAAATATAAGATTTCTTGGAACGAAATTCCTTTTCGGACGGTTTTGCGGATGGGATGGAAAAAAGTGTAAGAATTTTCCGTCACGAACCTTGTTACCTTCGTTCATTGCACAGATTGTATCATAGCTTTGGTGGCGTAGCGGCGAACCCTGACTTCAGATAACGTCTTAGTACTTTTTTTTTTTAATTTTTGGAACGAAGTTTTATAGAAGAGAAATTCCGAACAAAATATTTAAAATTTACTAACGCCATCTATTGCGGGCAGCGTGAACTTGCTTGAACTAGGTTTAATGTCTGTTTATTTTTACGAGATGGTTCTAACATATGGCGAGAGATGGCGTTGATTCTGAACTTGGTTCCAACAGAGTGTTCCACGACACTCAGATTTTTTACTTGCTTTAAAAAGTGTCTTGACTTTTGCAGCCCCTAGGATAATCCTCCATTTTTAACCCCCGACGCAAAAAGAGAGGGGTGTTATAAGTTTAACGTGTCTGTGTATCTGTGTATCTGTCTGTGGTAGCGTAGCCGCCAAACGGATGAACCGATTTTCGTTTAGTTTTTTTTATGTCATAGATAATTTTATCCCGAGTGTTCTTAGCCATGTTTCATGAAAATCTGTTCAGCCGTTTGAAGATTATCAGCTCTTTTCTAGTTGATTAGGGGATCTGACTAACTTCCTTATGTCCGATCGATTCGAAATTTGGTACCGTGTTACTTCAATGACATTGAAAGTATATGGTAAGGTAACCATGACCTGATCAGCCGTTTGAAGATCATCAACTCTTTAATAGTTGATGAGGGGATCTGACTACCTTTCATATGTTCTATCGATTCGAAATTTGGTACCATGTTACTTCAATGATATTGAAAGTATATGGTAAGGTAACCATGACCTGATCAGCCGTTTGAAGATCATCAACTCTTTAATAGTTGATGAGGGGATCTGACTACCTTCCATATGTCCTATCGATTCGAAATTTGGTACCGTGTTCATCATCATCATCATCATCAGCCTGTATTCGTCCACTGCTGGACATAGGCCTTTCCGAGAGCGTGCCACCAAACACGGTCCTCCGCCTTCCTCATCCAACCGCTTCCCGCCACCTTCTTAAGGTCATCGGTCCAACGAGTTGGAGGTCGTCCTACACTGCGCTTGCCGGTACGCGGTCTCCACTCCAGAACACGTCTGCCCCATCGGCCATCGGTTCTGCCGCAGATATGACCTGCCCACTGCCACTTCAGCTTGCTAATCCTCAGAGCTATGTCGGTCACTTTTGTTCTTCTACGAATTTCCTCGTTCCGGATTTTATCCCTGAGAGAGATTCCCAACATAGCTCGCTCCATAGCACGCTGAGCGACTTTTAATTTGTGAACGAGGCCCACCGTCAGTGTCCACGTTTCCGCTCCATACGTCATTACCGGTAGGACACACTCATTGAAAACCTTTGTCTTCAGGCTTCGCGGTATTGACGAATCGAAGACCTGACGCAGCTTTGAAAATGCTGCCCAGCCCAACTGAATTCTTCTGTCAGCCTCCTTGTCCCGTGGTACCGTGTTACTTCAATGATATTGAAAGTATATGGGAAGTTAACCATGACCTGATCAGCCGTTTGAAGATCATCAGCTCTTTAATAGTTGATGAGGGGATCTGACTACCTTCCATATGTCCTATCGATTCGAAATTTGGTACCGTGTTACTTCAATGATATTGAAAGTATATGGTAAGGTAACCATGACCTGATCAGCCGTTTGAAGATCATCAACTCTTTAATAGTTGATGAGGGGATCTGACTACCTTCCATATGTCCTGTCGATTCGAAATTTGGTACCTTGTTACTTCAATGATATTGAAAGTATATGGTAAGGTAACCATGACCTGATCAGCCCTTTGAACATCATCAGCTCTTTAATAGTTGATGAGGGGATCTGACTACCTTCCATATGTCCTATCGATTCGAAATTTGGTACCGTGTTACTTCAATGATAATGAAAGTATATGGTAAGGTAACCATGACCTGATCAGCCGTTTGAAGATCATCAGCTCTTTAATAGTTGATGAGGGGATCTGACTACCTTCCATATGTCCTATCGATTCGAAATTTGGTACTGTGTTACTTCAATGATATTGAAAGTATATGGTAAGGTAACCATGACCTGATCAGCCGTTTGAAGATCATCAGCTCTTTAATAGTTGATGAGGTGATCTGACTACCTTCCATATGTCCTATCGATTCGAATGGTACCGTATTAGGTACTTCAATGATATTGAAAGAACATGGTAAGGTAACCATGACTTTAAATATGACATGTTAGAGTAAGGTTTAGATTTCGGAGGTGGGTAATTAAATGGGATCAATTAGGCTGAATTACCACTGCGCTAACAAATCACTATAAATACCTTCCTAATATTTATACCTACTTTAAAAAGGACTAAATAAAAGTGAAATTAAAAATTTTAAAAACCCCCCGACACAAAAAATAATCTCTAAAAACTAACAAATAATATTTTATACCTATATATAATTATTATCATCACATATATTATGTAAGTTCAAATATTTTTATTTTCCAAGTGTCGTCGTCGCGTCGGGGGACCGCTAAGTGAGAAAAACAGGTGTAGTCGCAGATTGCAACAAAAGAATTTACTCAAAATCGACACAACCGTCAACGTCGTCTGCCCTCACGTGTCGCGCGCGGCATTACGTAGAGCGTAGACTATACATGCATGAAACTTAAGATCGCTCGTACCTAAATGTAATTCGTAATAATTAATTAGCTGTTGGAAAAATACTTTATAAACTTTAGCGGTCCCGCGACGCGACAACGACACTTGGAAAATAAAAATATTTGAACTTACATAATATCATCAACTTCAATCATAATCAACTTCAAAATGGCTGATATTCTTTTTTAATTAAAAAAAAAACTTAGTTTCTAACATATTGATCTTTTAACCATGTCTTCATTCGCGTGGCGTAAAATTTTGAAATTCTAGTGAAGCACTGATAGCCTAGTGGTTAGGACTGTGGTCTCATAATATTCGGGGGGTCGCAGGCTCCATTTCGGGCAAGCACCTTTGACTTTCAGGAGTTATGTGCGTTTAAGCAATTAAATATCACATGCTTCAACGGTGAATGAAAACATCGTGAGGAATCCTGCATACCTGGGAACTTTGCATAATATTCTCATATAACGTACGCCAATTCGCATTGGGTCAGCGTGGTGGACTATGGCCCATAACCCTTCTCAGAGACCTGCGCTCAGTAGGGAGTCGTTGATGGGTGATTGATGGGCGGTTGATGATGATGATGATGATGAAAATGTAAAAAAAAAACACACTGGAACCGCGTCACTTCATGTCATTCGATGGTTCGCTCTCCAATATTTACCTCTAAACTGGTATAGGTACACTCGGCCATACCTAGCAGCAGTGTATAAGGCAGCACCAAGGCTACCGAATCTTCTCGAACGGCGTTCACGTCAAGTAGCAGCTGCAGTATGTTGTACGGGAGCCAGCACAGCGCGAAAAGCACCGCAAGCAGCAGCAGTATCCATGCCACCCGTTTTCTCTCTCGCACTAATCGTAAGCGCTGGGAAAGAATAATAAATTAAATAATAGACGTCATCCATGCGACCTCCTCTGTCATCCATGCGACCTCCTCTGTGGCGGGTGCAGCGGCTACTAGCGCCGAACAGGCTAAGAGGCGCAAATATGAACAACTTGACAGTGGTTTCATATTTGTGCCTTTTGGTGTACCTAGTTACCCTGGGGCCGTGGGGCCCGGAGGCTCGAGCGCTTTTTGTAGAGCTATCTAAAAAGGTGATCGAGTCTATCGGGGATCCAAAAGCTGGCAGCTACCTTGGCCAAAGGATTAGCTTGACCATCCATTTGCTGCCAGCATCTTGGGTACTATGCCACACTGCAGTGACTCGCGATGGGGTTTTAGATTTTATTTAATTTTTATTTTAGTTTTAATTTTAGAATAAGTTTAATTTTAATGTAGTTTTAAGTATATATTATGTAAATAGAATAGAAATAATTATTATAATTATTATATTGTAATAATAGACTAGCTGATGCCCGCGACCTCGTCAGCATGGATTTAGTTTTTAAAAATCCCGCGGGAACTCTTTGATTATATTTATCCGAGATAAAAAGTAGCTCTCCCGGTCTGAGGACCCACTATCACACCCATTACTATACCCATGCAAAAAATCGCATCAATCCGTTGCTCTGTTGCGACGTGATTGAAGGACCAACCAAAAAACAAATACACTTTCACATTTATAATATCAGTAATGCAAAATTATAACACAATCTAGACAAACGCAATCTAACATTGTTCGAAATTTAAGTTGCTAGGTTGCCTAGCAACCTAAATCTCAAACTGGTTAAATGACTGTCGTGTAATTATCTTAATTTAATTTGCAATAACAAATATTGATGTCAATAATTAAGATAAAATCTATCCTATCTTTTAAGTTGAACCAAATTACAGATAGTTAAGAAAGTTTGATCAAAATCGGTTCAGTAGTTTTCGAGTTTATCCTGAACATATATCGTGACACGAGATTTATATATATATATATATATATATATATATATATATATATATATATATATATATATAATTAGTATCGTTCGGAGACAACTTCCCCAGCAGGAAGAACTCCACATGTCCTATGAAACCACACTATCCAGTATATGCCGTCTCTTTAAGCGGCGTATCGCTTCTGGCATCGTTAATTGTACTGCTAGGTCATTTGGATGACCAGACAGCCTTGCCTTGTAAGTACAGTTGAAGTTCATAATTTCTTGCTTCACTGTGTTCACATTTAGGTGTTCATGAAGTTCCGACGTCCGTAGGAACAATGGCGCGTTGGAAACTTGTTTTAATATATAGTTAATGCGATCTTAGGATGATTTCAATGCTGGAATTGCATGCTGATCCCCAGAGCTGTATTCCATATGTCCATATTGGCATATATATATATATATATATATATATATATATATATATATATATACAACCTTCCTACAAAAATAGCTAGTAATCAATTTACTAGTACGCCGATGATATCTAGTAGTGTGCGAAGCGACTACATTTTTAGTATCAACGGCCAAGCGTTGGCATTTGACAACTACCAAACTTTGACTGATTAATGTACACACACGCGCGTTAGAATAATTATCATGGCTGCTTATCTCAACTCCATTCTCTTTTCTATTTATAACTCATATCTTTTATAGCCTTATATTGAATTTAAAATTTAAGCCAACCCTGGAAACACTATTGATATAACAAATAAATAATACAAATTTTTAAATAACAAAAATTTATTGACATCATACAGATAATTAAATTGCATACTTTTTATATTTATTGTACATTTTATATTTTAATTGCTTTGAATTTCATTTTGGGTACTATAAAATAAGCTAATGGTAGGTAATAAGAAATCTAATTTTATTTTCTATGTATGACTATTATGTGTACTTGAGCCTAATAAAAATTACCAGAACTGTATAAAACTGTATAAAACTAAAGTAGGTATCTAAAATAATTATATTTTGCATGTCAATTGACGAAACATACTGGAAATTGAATATTATGTTAACATCTATTACGTACAATGTTTCTTGCAAATAAATACATTTCATTTCATTTCATTTCATTTCAAAAAATGAAATAAAATAAACGTACATAATTCCACTGTTAAATATATATGTAGGTAGTTAGGTACATTAAATATTTTTAAGAACTTCTGGGCTCGAATCATCATTAAATTCAGAAGTCATGCTCGAAAAGTAACGAAAACAATTTATTGTTTGTATTGTATTGTTATTTTCCATTCCTAAAATAGGAAAAGGAAGACAATAAATTAAACGGGATATTGATTTTCCGTGAGCATTATCCAAATTCAAATGCAAATCAATGTTTTGCGAAGACCCTTTGTCTCGTCTTGTTTGAACAGTTGAATAAATATTATTATACCCAAGCTAATGTAACCTTTGTGTGATTGTAATTTACCTGTCCATCCATATTTTGAAATACCTACATAATTATAACGTGTGACAAATTTAAAAACTGGTAAGTTTTAAAGAGCATTTTTCTAATGGGTGGTTGGCTAAAATATATTTCGCTTTTTATGTCAGTTTAAGCCTTTTGAAATATTTATCACCTACGAGTTATCCGCGACTTAATCCGCATGAAATTAGGTTTTTCAAAGATCCCGCGGGAACCCTCTGTTTTTCCGGGATAATAAAGATATCCAGGTCACTCCCCAAGTCTTCAACTATACCCATGCAATAAATCACGTTGACCAATTATTGCTGCGTGATTGAAGGACAAACCAATACACTTTCGCATTTATACCTTCTTCTTCTTCTTTGTCAATCGATGGACGTCCACTGCTGAACTTAGGTCTCTTGCATGGACTTCCACAGGCCTCGGTCTTGCGAGGCCTGAATCCAGCGGCTCCCTGCGACTTGTTTGATGTCGTCGGTCCACCTAGTGGGGGGGTCTGCCAACACAGCGCATCCCGATGCGGGGTCAATTGTATCATTAGTATGTAATAATTATTATCATGTTGTACATACCTGCTGACTGTTTGCACTGCCCTCCGTTTGGTCGAATGGTGGCAGCACTGAGCATAGCCTCCTGCCCATCAAGGAGTATGACACGACCACGATACAGCCTGAAAAAACATTAATTAAAAATGAAATGAAATATTCTTTATTGTACACCACAAAAAAAGAAAACATTATAGATACATAACTTAGAAGAAAAAAAGAGTCAGAGTACAACAGGCGGCCTCGATTTCTTCCAGGCAACCCTTGGTTGGAGGGAAGAAAAATTAAAACAAAAACATAAGTAAATTATTAATTAATTGATGTACAGGGTGTACATCAATTAATTAATAAAAAAAATATAATAACGTGAAGAAACAAATGCAACAAAAATAATAAGAACAATATTTTACAAGAGTTAATAGATCTAATACTAAAATATAAAATACATAATAGGTATATTATACCTAGTATAATAAATATAAATAACTAATAAAAGATACTTATGTATCTTTTCTTAAGTAGTATTATTCAAAGTCAGAAAATATCTATTCACTTACGAAAAAGTATAAAATAGATAATAATTGTTTGTTTGTCATCATCATCAACAGCAACCCATCAACGGCTCACTACTGAGCGCAGGTTTCCTCTCAGAAAAGGGTATTTATTTGTTAAGTGCGAAATTACCCCGCCTCTATTACCTCTGTAATACGTTTTCAAAATCTCTATTAATAGCTTCAGTCACCCAAAATTCGTCTTATCATTAAAATTCATGAGCAAGATTTTTTTTCAAAAGTCTGCCAACCTCAATTATTAGCGATTCCAATCATGTCTGAGCATTCGTCGTCCTAAGGAGGCTTTCACTCCGTTATTTAAAACTTAAATTTTTTATTGGAAAGAAGTTTTAAAATAATCCAATTATTGCAGAGGTCGAAAACTAGACAGTTTTTCTATAGAGCGTTTAACTTTATTTGTGAACGTTATCTACGCTCTTTAAATCTAAATTAAAACTGTGAATGAAAAATCACAAATCACGGCTCTAACCACAGGAAGATCGGATCAACAATACACTATTTAGTAATTATTATAGTGTGTACCGTACCCACGGTACAGACAGGAAACCATTATAGCACCGTTAGAGAATAGGTCCCGTTAGAGGACGAAACATTTCGTTGGATGCCTGATCCTTGCGCACATTATTGCCACCATTGTTTACATAAGTTAGTTAAGGTTTCTATGGTAACATTTTGTAGTAAGTAGGAACTAGGTAATAAGCTTTCCAATTTATTGTTAGTCCGTAACGGTTTACTTTTTAGTTATTTTTACAGTCAAAACATACCTGGAGTCTCACTCCCTACTCCTCATCTTGTTGTACAATTTGTATATAAACTTTACCTTTTAAGTTGTAAATATATTCTCACGGCTACACTCATTGAGTTACGAACACGCTATTTTATTTCTACATCGTAACCATCCTCTTCCAAAAGTGTACATAAATCTTTAATATATGTATATAAATTACGTGTCACGTTGTTTGTCCGCGATGGACTCCTAAACTACTGAACCGATTTTTATCAAACTTCGTAACTATCTGTAACTTGGTCCAACTTAAAAGATAGGATAGTTTTTTTGGATTGGGATTGTTTATTTCTTTTATTTATATAGATAAGTTGGCGGTACGAAGTTCGCTGGGTCAGCTAGTATATCTATAAATGTTAAATGTTTTGCTAAGCCATCGTCCATGTAGTGTCTAAAACTGCATCGTCGCACAATCAGGCTATCCATATTATTTTCATTGGTAAAAAACTGGATAAAAATCTCTGCAGAAGTTTTAAGATAATTTAAGTCTTTATTCCAACAACTAGAAATAGACAAATATCACTTAAAGGTAGATACTATTTAAGAAACGGAGAGTGCAACGGGAGTTAAGTTTAATGCGCAGAAAAAAAATCGTATACGAAGAAGGTTTAATGTATACTTTAATTAATATATTATAACAAATTCGAATTTAGTCGCGGGTCAGCTAGTAGGTAAAAAGTGACAATAAATAAGAGACTTACCTGGTACTGCGTAGACTAGTATGAAACTGAAAGTGCCAAAAAGCTCTTTTCTTATGGAGTCCGGCCATTTTTCCGTGCAGAACTCAATGCTGGTTTCTACGTATACCTGAAAAGGCATAAAAAATGTTCGTTAATACCTCGCAAAATTCAGGCCAAATAGTAAGAAATTCCAGGTCCAGAAGGTCCCAAGCTGCTGGAGAGCGACCCCGCACCGGAAAGCGCAGTTTTGGCAGAACCACCATTAAATGGATCGAGGACATCAGATGAGGCGCAGGGAGCCGCTGCGACTCATCTGATGGACACTGGCAGCACAAAACCGAGGCCTGTGGCAGTCCATGCAAAAAACGTTTGTCCAGCTTGTGGACGTTGATAAAGAAGAAGAATTTTCCCGTTGTGTATGTTACTATTTATACCTACTTACTAATATTTCGCCTCAAAAAGATTCCAATCCCCTACTTTCTAATATACTCGTATTTCCTACGTAAGCATTGCATAAGGGTAAAATATCTGCTGCTGGCGGCTGTTTCCGACGGGGTATTGCACGGCTCAGCGACATGCTAATCTATCGCACAGATGCTGATGTAAGTACCAATTTCACTACAATGAAGAGACTTTTATCAAAGCTATTATTATTATATTTCATGGTAGACTGTAAGTCTGTGTCTCCTTGGGATTAATATTTTGTGGAATAGTAAATGAAGTATAAAATTCAAATTAAAAAAAAACATTATTTCATGTAGTCCAACTTGTGGCTCATATGACAAGTCAGGAATCTACCACCGGTTCGGAATGCTGATTCTGCGGAGAAGAGCCGGCAAACAACTAAGCAGTTGCTCTTTTCAAAACAAAAATGTTACAAAATATTACAAAATTATCTATTTTGTGGACAGCTGAAGCAAAGCCAAGAACAGAAATATTTTCCATTTCCTTAAATAAACTTTTACAAGTGCTTTCGCGTCTATATGAGTAATATTTTTTGCATAAGTACATTTGATGAATTGAAAATCTTACTGAAAATAACAGACTTGAAAATGAAATAACATACACAGTGGGTTTCCGCGGGATTTTTTAAAACCAAATTCCATGCAGAGGAAGTCGTGCAATAGCTAATTAGGTACTAATATTCCCCTTTCCCTTTCAAATAAACATAAAAACTGCTAGAAATAGGAACGACAATAAGTTCTACGGGTGAGTACCGTCGATCTTTCAGATTTCAAACTGCTCCGTGGATGGCTCGTTTCATCAATAATAACACCTCATTAATGTCTCGAGTTTATAACATCAATTTAAAGGCAAATATTACAATTTTACAACACCCGAGCATCTATCACCTTTACTCATATTATATTGAAATATTTTCTAAAAATAGCTGCCACGTATAATTTCGCTTTGAAATATAAGACGTATCCCTACTCTTCTAGAAGTTCTAGATAGTGGCCTTTAAACGTTATCTTTTGCAAATAATACATATATTATTATGAAATAGGTATCTTTATGAAAAATCAAGCTCACAATACCCATTCGCAAAACTCTTCCAAGATGGCAGTCGGTTTTGAGATAATTAATTGTACAGATTTTGTTGAAATTTACTCAGTAATTTCCCAAAGATTTTTTCATAATAATAAAATTTTCAATATATTTCCTCGTAAAATGGAAAAAATAAAGTTTACTTTTACCGCAGCCATGCGATAAAAAAATTATTTATATTTTTTCGCTCTTTTAGGTTTCCGTACATATGATCAAATCATTTTCTTAAAACTAGATACATAATATATTTTTCGTACCACTTGCTCAAAAAAGTGACATTCTGTGCCACAAAAAGCGAACATAACAATAGTCATTTTTAATCTGTTAAAAACAGGGAAAGAAAATTGTACTGAATTTTATTCATCTTCTAGGGGGAGAATGTGATTTAAATTTGGAATACTTACCGAAATTTATACTGAACTACATCTGTGTTTACACTATTGAGTTTGTATATAAAGCATTATACAATTATACATCTTTTTGAAAAAGGAACACGCATTTATTATGCAGTTATGATTATTAAATAAAATTACGAAAACCGACGAGGCCGTATGAGCTTAATGCCTTTGCTTTTCCGACAAAAAAATATTAGTCTAAGAATTTGCCGCGTTTTTGTTTTCTTCAAATACATAAACTTTAAGTTTATTTTAATTTATTTTTATAAATAAGTTAATGTTCTAAAAATACGTTACGATGTTAAATCAAAGCGACAGTGACAGTGAATTGTCGGATTCCATCAGTGCAAATGCTCAGACGCAAGAACAGAGAAATACTCAAATCAACTCATCAACAATTTAATGTACCAAACGAAAATGTAACTCTCTCTATCAATAATTGGACCAATGTTTCGAATGTTAACTTTTACTTTTAATTGTCATTGTGTATTTTTAATAAATGCTTATCTCATATTATTATTGTGTTAATTTTTTCGCAAATGGTACGAAAAGTAGAGTATTTTCCTCGGTGATAAAGCTGTCTTGGTCTTGGGTGAACTTAAATCCCTCGCTACACTCAGGACTCCTCTTAAATCCCTCGCTTCGCTCGGGAGTAAACCTCGAGTCCTTCGTTACGCTCGCGATTGAAATCGTCACCCGCGACAGAAGACACTGCTTTATCCCCTTGGTTAATAATCTACTATACATATCTTAGTTCTTAGAAAGTACTTAATTAGCTATGGGGAAAAAATGCTCGTTTGTTTTGGTCACAACTTACAAACCGCATTATAAATCGGTGTTTTCAGTATTTGTTGTTTAAATAAACTATATAGTACAATTTAAACCAAAATTTCAAATTCTTAACTTGTTTAGTTTTTGAGATAGACCCCCTAACAAAATTGGTCAAAAACCGACAACTTTGTCGGCCCCCCATTTCTTCAATTTTGTAGCTAAAAAGTAAAAAAATATATATTTGAACTCTTAATAGGCTCTAGAGAATGACATCCCACATGCCAGGGTAAAAAAAAATTTAAAAAAAATTGACTTCTTTTCCATGTATGGGAGCCCCCTTTATTTTTTGATTTAATTTAATTTTTACTAGTGGTTCGCCCCGAACTGAGACCTCGCGGTAACGGTATCCCATGATTATTCATTCAATCGATACATGATAACCAAAACTGACATTATTATTATGCCCGTTTTCACCAAACATACCTAAATCATCCTCTAAGTAGGAGTCTCTTAACGTAGGTAGCTCCTAAATACAATCCTAAGTCCTAACATCCGTCCCAATATCCTTTTAGGTGTCCCGTACAGGATCGTGATAAATAAGTTGACAGAAAACATCAATCACCTAACTTATAGGTAGCCCGTAAAGGTTAGGGAACGTTAGTGAAAACATTGAATTATCATGTAGGTACTAACGAGTGAAACCGGGTTACGGGCATCTGTACAAATCGTCATCTATCGACGCGAATAGAAAATATACAATATTTAACTAAAATTTAACTAAAAAATAATTTTAATTGAATAATATGGTACAAAAAAATTACAATACAATTATTGTATTATAATAAGTAACTAAATAATAATGGTCGACGCAAAACTGTTTTTGGGATAGGTCGTAGTCGTAACTCGTAGTTCCATGGGAATAGTTACTGACTGCGCCATCTATGTATTAGCATTATTGTGAAGCTATGTTGATGCTATATGAATTACTGATGCCCATTAAAAATTAAATAATCTCGTTTCTTTATAATATTCATATAATTTTAGTATTTGTTGTTCAAGTACAGGATATAAGTGACCTAAAAAAATAAAATCAGTTTGAAAATCCATAGCGGATTTTCCTAGAGAGCGTCTTCAAGCGAGCGTATAAAATCGCCACTTTGAAAGCCCCCCATTTCGTCAATTTTAAGGGAAAAATTAAAAAAAATATATTTTTGTACTCAGTTCAAAATTATCTTTAAAATGATACGTAACAATTTTATGTAACGCGATATTTTTTTTTTTACTTCGCATTCGCTTCTATGAGAGCCCCCCTGAAATAAAGATTTTTATAACTTTTTAAGCCATTTTCGGCTGGAGGCCATCGGTTTACATATTATATCTAAATTTGAAGTAATTACGTTCAGTAATTCAAAAGTTATAAGGCTCTGACAGACGGACGGACGGACGGACGGACAAGTGCAAATCGCTCTAGTTAACTCAGAGACCTCGCTTCGCTCGGTCAATTATTTGTTGTTATAGCGGCAATAGAAATACACAATATGTGAAAATTTTGAAGGTTCATGACATACAATCCAGACGGATGGACGGACGGACGGACGACAACAAAGGCTTAGTAATAGCGTCCCGTTGGCACCTTTTTGGTACGGAACCCTAAAAACTAAGCGTATACGTATGTTTTACCGTCTGGTAAAACATCTCAATACCTACGATCACTCTTCACGTAGATGAAATTAATTGACTCGCTCTACATTATCTGGATTGACTTTTGACTTTCAGCCTATAGTTTTTAGATTAGATAATATGTATGTTATTGATATGGGTCGCAAATATAACTAAAGTAAAATAAAGTTTATTCTTGAAAATTAAAGACTATAAATACTAGTAGGCATGAGGATAAAAGCATCACGTCCCTCAGCTGTAAAGGCAAAGAATACTAAACATGATTAAGGACACCTGCCCTTTATCCCAATTTCTGCTTTGCAATAATGTCATCATAAAAAAGCACCTACTTGAAAGAGCTTAGTCACTGATACTGTAGCTCAAATTTTTCCCGAATTTGTGGTGGTTTTTTGGAAATGACAACCTAAGTTAAAAATGTTTTTTCATCATACCTATTCCAAAAACGAAAATTGGCTTTAGGGGACAGCGAAAGCCAAGTGTGTGTGATAGCCTAGTAGTTAGGACTGTGGTCTCCTATTCGGGGGGTCGCAGGTTCGATCCCGGGTACGCACCTCTGACTTTTCGGAGTCAAGTGCGGAAAGCATCGTGAGGAAACCTGCACACCTGAGAGTTCTCGAAGGTGTGTGAAGTCCGCCAATTCACATTGGGCCGTTTCGATTTCCTCGCCCTTAGAGATGGCGCCCTAATAATAATATAATGTCTCTACATACTAGTTTCGAGTAGGTAGGTAGGTAGGTAGCATAGATTGAATACTAAGTTTTTTCTCATAAGTATTGATGAAAAATAGTGTGTTAAACATGCACACATATAGTCAAAAATGGACTATGTATGTATGTGTGTATGTAACCACTAGACCTACATGGTAGTTAAGTAACTAATTATCATCGACAATCTATTTTAAATCATGTTTGACTTCGAAACGGGGTGTAGTTCAAACATTATAGCCAATATTACTGCATTAACTAACTACATCGTAACAACACAAACAGAACAATTATATCGAACACTATGTTCATACTAAGTTACTGTATAGCTCTCGAGTTTATCGTCTTGGAAAATTATTACGTTCACTGAAATCAGCTTTGCATGCATGAATACCTTATATCATGAAACAATTGCAAATTTAACAAAAAAAAAATTTAAAATACAAGCTTTTAGTGTCTACCAAAATCACCGACATAGCTCAGCGAGTCGCGAAACTGAAGTGGAAATAGGCGGGGCACATAGTTTGAAGAGCTGATGGTCGTTGAGGTCCCAAGGAGCTGGAGTGGCGACCTCGCACCGGGAAACCCCCTAGGTGGACCGACGACATCAAACGAGTCGCAGAGTGCCGCTGGATACAGGCGAAGCAAGACCGTAGCCTGTGGAAGTCCATGGAAGAGATTTTCGACCAGCAGTGGACGTCTATAGGTTGATTAAGAAGAAGAAGAAGTAGCTACCTATATCAGACCCTGGATATCATCTAGAACCAGTGTACTTGTGAAGATGAATCAAACGAGCCTTAAATCGATGGGTTACGTCGTTTTATTACAGAGTCCCCTTAAGCACCTTTCAGCTCCATCATCAGGCCCTGGATATCATCTGGGACCAGAGTTCTTGTCAAGATGAATCAAACGAAACCAAACTCGATAGGGTTATGTCGTTTTATTGCAGAGTTCCCAAAGCCATCTTTCAGCTCCATCATCAGATCAGCTCCATGTCACAACAATATTGCATTGTCATCCGATTTACACATACATCCGATTTACATGTACATGCAAAATTTCAGCTCAATCGGAAACCGGGAAGTGATTGTAATTCATCTTGCAAGATTTGACCTAAACATAACATACCTACATAAAACCTTGTAAAAATAAATATAAATCACTACTAAAAGTAAAAAATTGTGTAGGTTTTCTTTTTCAAAAGGAATGAGGCTACTACATTAGTAGACTAATTTAATTGCTATTAAGTATGAATTTTACACGCCACATGGGTACTTCTTCAGTAGAAGTAACACTCTGCGTAGGTAGTAAACCAGAGATAATAGAATCTCTGGGAGTAGCACTAAGTAATGCCTGTAATAAACTGATCTTAATTCGCATACCAAAACTGAGTAACATAAGTATATTTAAGTAGCTTTAATAACTCTTTTAAAACCTTATTTCGTCATTAAAAATCTTCGCAATAAAGTAATCCAGCATTTAAAAAAAAATCATCTAAGAATATTAGGTAGCTACCATTACTCTCAACTCGTGGCAGCGTTTGGAGTGGCATATCTTTTCACTAATACAGCTAAACGTCGTATTCGAACTTCACGGAAATTTTTCTCAAAGAAAATTCTAAAGAGTCAGTACTAAAAATTCTTGAACTACATAAATATTTTACTTCTTTTCGAGATTAGTGGACATAATGAATTCAGCATGATGTAAAAGTCTTGAAAATCTTTCTGGGGCAAGTGATTAGACCTCAAACGAGTCCAGGGGTCTCGGTTGAGTAATTTCGGAATATTGGATAGAAGCGTGCGTCACTGTGCAGAATTCCATTATACACAAGGAAAAACTAACAAATAAAAGAAGAGCGTTCGTGTAACGTTGTACCATACGATTTTGTTTTTAGTATAATTTTGGAAGTTATAATCAAAATCATCCATTTACGTATATTGGGTATATCAGTCACCGTCCAATTGACATAGAGAGTTCTAGCAATCCGATGCAATGCAGGAATAGACGCCAGGAACCTGGCAGTTTTGTTCAAAAAGGCAATCCATGACCGTGTGATAAAAAAAAATTAAGCGGCACTCGGGGACTGCCACTTAATTTTATACTGCAATACTTTTTTTTGCATAATAAAAATTAAGCAAAAAAATAATTAAAAAACAAACAAACAAGAAAAGCGAACTGTCACTACTTCGCGAGTGAGATTCGAACCTGCGAAATCATACACCATACGGTAAAGAAAGCGGCCGCTCGCCCACTGCGCCGAACAGAGCTACTTGTGAACCTCTAAAATGTTGAACGCTTACTGAACGACGGTGTTAGGTTTATTTTCGTTACGGAATTTCTTGATTCGGTCGCCGCGCTCAAACTGTATGTCCTAGTTCAAAGCCCGCGATAAAAGCTATGCAATAGCTTAAAAGGGTAAGGAATTTGAACTCCCTGAAATCTCTCGGAGTTTGGCAGCAAGATTGAAAATAGTACATACCGAACCGTTCCTAGTCCTCGACAGCGAAGGGACCACTTCTATTTCAACCGTTGCCACTGCCAGCAGGGGAGCAAATATGGCGAACGAGATGAGCCAGAGAGCAGCGAGGAGGCTGCAGGCTCCACGCCTTGACGGCATCCAGGGTTGGCGCAGAGACTGCGTGATGGCGAGATAGCGGTCCACTGACATCGCTGTTATTGTGAACACGCTTGATGCCACCGCTACGCCTGAAAATAGAATAGAATAGTTTTGGAACGAAGTTCCTTAGGAAAGTTACGCCTTATGGGGCGTTGCGGAGGGGTACCCTAGCCGGCAAAATACGTCCGTAACGTTAAAAAATAAGCGTAAGATTTTTTCGTCACAGTCCTTGTTGTCTTTTGTTGTCTTCGCTTATTTTACACATTCCATCAATGCTTCGATGGCGCAGCGGTAAAAAGGAGTGATACAATCGATTCAGAGGTTCGAATCCTGACTTCAGATTATTTATGTTATTTTTATTATTAATTTATTATTTTTTATAATTTTATAATTTATAATATTTGGTAAAAAATTAAAAGCAAATTACACTTGTTATTATATATTTTTATAAATCATTGTAAACCAAGTTAAGGTGTTAAGATAATTTTGTAAAGTAGTTTTTTGATTTTTATCGATAAAAAAATCATGATAAAAAATGTATACCCGAATAATTATTTTCTTTATACCTCGAATAGAAATTGAAATTAATATTTTTATTATAAGCAACTTCGTTCCTGGTGTCCCACGACACCACACGACTTTTTTGGAGTTTACTCCTTTAGAATCGATTTTAGGCGCCCGGTATGAGAAAAATTTGAGCAGTGAAATCTATTTTGAATGACCTCGTTACGTTTTTCACAACGATGCAAATTTCTACCCTAACCTTGAGTAAATAAGGTTGGTTTTCGCTTGAGTTGTCGAATGCCCTTGTTACGTTTTTCACAACGATGCAAATTTCTACCCTAACGTTGAGTAAATAAGGTTGGTTTTCGCTTGAGTTGTCGAATGCGAAAGCGCTTTCGCTTCGGGAAGCCGAGCGCGTACCGATCGGGTCGGAGCGGCGCCGCGAATGCATTACGACGTTTTAAGTAGTAAACTCCAGTCGGCGTCGGAGCTGACACACACACTTTTTTTATTCAACTTTTAGAAAGTGCTTGGAATTAGGAAATTGGAGGTATCTAGGTCACTCCCGTATCTTGGAGACGTAGAAACATAATATGAAACTTAAAAGCATTTAGTTGAGTCAGTTTAGAAAAAATGTTATCTAAATTAGGTGACTTTCCAGCATTAGGTACCTGTAGTCTACAGGTACCTAATACATAATGTAATCTTATACAGATAAAAACCGGCCAAGTGCGTGTCGGGCCACACGCAGTGTAGGGTTCCGTAAACCGCGGACGGACGAACGGACGGACGGACGGACCACAGACGGACGGACGGACGGACGGACAGACAGACGGACGGGCGGACATGGCGAAACTGTAAGTGTTCCTTGTTTACTACGGAACCCAAAAAATCAATGTTCCTTTGTTTGTCAAGCAAAGGTAGTAAAAACAATTACAATTAAGCATTTTATTATTATTATTATATTCAAAAAAGGTTAGTGTAAAAATTTCTATTATAAAATAATAACAAAATCCGTCAAGTCGAAGGATCTAAACACAAGACAACAATTATAAAATTTCCGAATTTTCATGAAAAATACTAATTGACTTGGCTTGTCAATACTTGTAATCAAGTATTCGTCAAGTATTGACTAATACTTGATTTTTAACTTATAATCTAGACGTGTCTCTTAAATATACTCTTTGCAAAATTCTAAATTTACAGTTTGATGACCGCACCTGGACTCAAGCCAGCCTACCTGTTAAATACGGTGGCTTAGGCATACGTTCCATTTCAAGCGTAGCGCTTCCGGCTTTCTTATCTTCTGCTTTTGGCTCTATCACTCTCATCAGTCAGATCCTTAATCTGTCTAATCCGGCTGATGATGTAGTGGAGAGAGGCGAAGTTAGCATGGAGTGCATCTTGTCCTGGTGAGAGTTTTCCTTCGGCTGTGGAATGTCAGGGTCTTTGGGACAAACCGCGTGTTGTTTTGACACATGCAGATCTCGTAGCGCAGTGTACCTCAGATACGGATAAAGCCCGTATTTTAGCCGTATCCGAAAAGGAGTCAGGTCACTGGCTACAAGCTCTGCCATCTCATAGCCTGGGGACGATTCTCGACAGGACAGCGCTTCGTGTGGCCGTTTGCTTACGCTTGGGGATTAAGGTATGTGATGTGAGCCTCATCGCTGTCCTTGCGGCAGCCAAGTGGATCGTTTTGGTCACCATGGACTCAGTTGTTATCGGAGCGCGGGCCGCTTGTATCGCCACGGTGCTCTCAATGATATAGTCCGTCGCGCTCTGGTCACTGCCTCCATCCCTGCACAACTGGAACCCTCCGGTTTGTTCAGGGATGACGGCAAGAGGCCGGACGGGATGACTATAGTACCGTGGACGATGGGTCGCGCACTGGTGCGGGACGTGACCTGCGTTGATACGTTGGCTGCGTCCCACCTACCGGGCTCGTGCCAAAAGGCGGGTGCAGCTGCCGAATCCGCTCAGTTGCTTAAGCGCCCCAAATACTCTGCCATTTCTAAGGATTATATTTTTGCGGCGCTTGCTTTTGAGACTCTGGGTCCATGGTCATCGGACACGAAAAATTTTGTAAATGTCGTGTCCCAAAAATTGATCCACGCCTCTGGTGACCAAAGAGCTGGCGCTTATTTAGCCCAAAGGCTTAGCCTCGCCATTCAGAGAGGTAATAGCGCCAGTGTTTTGGGCACCATGCCCATTAGCGATCACTTGGACGGCGTGTATTTTTTGTAAATATAATTAGTAGTAATTTTTTCGCTTTTATATCTAAAAATCAGAAATAATTATGGTCAATAGAGGTTTTTGTCAGACTCTAGAAAGATTCTAATGTCGTGGTCATTGACTTGGCTATTAATTTAAGAAATTGATTAAGTATTTCGTTTTAAATAAAGACAAAAACTTCGGCGATTGAGTTTGTTCCCAGTTTGAGTCTGAAAATTGGCCTTTTAATCCACCAGCGTCAATGCAATCTCTCTAATTGGACACGCCTAATTGGTCCAACTTTAACAATGAAACGAAATCGCCCGCAACTCTCCCCTTGTTCAAGAAGGCTGGGTTTGAACATTTCATAGCTGTGTCAATAGCAACAGACAAGACTTCTATGTTTCGCAGTTCCGCGGTCAAACTGGTCATTTGATGACGACCGCAATAAATAACTTATATCAGTTGATCGATTGCAACGTTGAACTAAGTACTAACTTCTTTTTTTCAATTTATTTTAACAATTAATGCACAATAGTATTTACATAATTATCAATTCGCCAACAAACTGTTCGCGCTCTTATAAAAAAAAAAAAAGTAGCACTCGGTGACTGCCGCGGTAAAGCTATTGCATAGCATTTTTTATATGCAATATATAATATTATTTATATTTTTTATGCAATTATAATATTTTTTTTGCATAATAAAAATTTTGCAAAATATAAATTAAAAAACAAACCAAACAAGAAAAGCGCACTGTCACTACTTCGCGAGTGAGATTCGAACCTGCGACATCATACACCATACGGTAAAGAAAGCGGCCGCTCTCCCACTAAGCCAAACAGAGCTACTTGCGAACCTCTAAAATGTTGGACGCTTACTGAACGACGGTGTTAGGTTAATTTCGTTACGGAATTTCTTGATTCGGTCGCCGCACTCAAACTGTCCTAGTTCAAAGGCCGCGATAAAAGCTATGCAATAGCTTAATAACATTATATCTATTACGTGCACTAACACTAGCAAACTATTTAATCTAACAAAACACTATAAATAAAAGAAAGTTTTCACACGAAGAATTTGAGTGACCTTCACAAGAGAATAAGGCTGGATAGCTCGGACTTTTAAATATTTTCCACAGAATATCAGTTGTTAGAGGTAAAAGCCGACTAACAGCTCTTTGGGGGTCGAGTGCAGCAATGCTTTAAACAAAAATCTGACCAAAAACGTCCGTACCATTTTAATCTAACGCTCAAAAGGGAATTGCAAACAAGCATAAAATAAAGTAAACCCCTTTAACAAAAATTCTTGGATTTAGGAAGCCAATATTACTTAAGAAATTGAAATTATTTCACGGTCTATTTGGTATAAATTGTTTGACTCCAACGTACAAGAGAATGGAATAGACAAATAATTGAAAACTAAACTAGAGCCTTGAGATTTTATATAAAAAGAAATAAATCAATGTCAACGAGAAAAGCCGGTATGGTGAAGAAAAGCTTTTAAAATAATCTGCGAGGAGAGATGTATTTCCCTTAAGTTGAATTGGCTGCTTTGTTATCTGTGACTAGCTGTTGTCCTGTGACTTCATCCGCGTTAAATGATTTGGGGTGAACATTTGACAAGCGTAAATTAAAAATTTAAAACACCCCTGACATGTGAATCTATGGCTGTCGAAGTTATCAATCAAATGTCATTTAACGATTATACTGGCACGCATGAAGCTTAATCGATAACTTAATCGAGTAATCATACGCCAAAAATGCCTTACATGATTTTGGAAAAGAGCTAATACTCTTACACTGCTGGACCGATATTAACCAAACATAGCTAAGAACCACCGCAAGGAAACTGGCTTTCAAATGAAAAAACCGCATCGAAATCGGTCCATCCGTTTGAGAGCTACGATGTCACAGACACACACACACACACACACACACACACACACACACACACACGCACACACACACACACACACACACATACACACACGCAGCCAGACAGACAGACATCGACGTCAAACTTATAACACCCCTCTTTTTGTGTCGGGGATTAAAAAACGGTGAAACACGTCATTTTCCTTTGTACGCTTTTCGCGTTATCTATTTGTATAATCTGTGTTTCAATATTCTGTCTCAAACCCGTCGCTTTCGTTCATTTACTCATTCTTTGGTTTGGACGAATTACAGGGCTCATTCATTCGTGAGCATACGGTCTTTTATCGGGTCTCTTCGAGTCTCCGGTGGTCAGCCCAGTTGGCATCGACTAAGGACATGAGCGGACCTAGCTGTGTGCTGTATATTGAAAACCTATTTCATTTCGGACCTTTTTAAACTTTTCATCACCGCGGTGAATTTTAGACGAAATCCAAAACACCAAGTTTCATAGACAAAACTTAAAAAATGACGAGCTATCACATAAATTTACATTACATTATTTATATATTCCCTTGGAGCTGGAATTTCAAAAATCCTTTCTTAGTGAGCGCCTACGGCATTAAATATACTTTCAAAATTTCAAGTTTCTAAAACCACTAGGGTATCATTGCTTCTATCTACCTAAATAGTGCCACAAGCTAATTAGGCAGTACTCCCGGAGGAAGAGACGAGGTAAGACGAAAGCTCTATGTTTTAATATTTACCTTGTATTGAATAGAATTTAAGTAAGTAGGCTCAGGACCGCTCAGCGGGCGATGGAGAGAGCTGTGCTCGGAGTGTCCCTGCGGGATCGAATCAGAAATGAGGGGATCCGTAGGAGAACCAAAGTCACCCACATAGCTCAGCGAGTCGCGAAACTGAAGTGGAAATGAGCGGGGCACATAGTTCGAAGAGCTGATGGTCGTTGGGGTCCCAAGGTGCTGGAGTGGCGGCCACGCATCGGGAAGCGCAGTGTTGGCAGACCCCCCACCAGGTGGACCGACGACATCAAACGAGTCGCAGGGAGCCGCTGGATCCAGGCGGCGCAAGACCGAGGCCTGTGGAAGTCCATGCAAGAGACTTTTGTCCAGCAGTGGACGTCTATCGATTGATAAAGAAGAAGAAGAATAGAATTTGCTGAATTCCATGACATTTTCTTTTAACAGTCGACGTACATTGAGCATCTTCAGGAGATGTTGACTCCACAATAAATTTTAATATTTCGGACTTTGCGATTGCGAATAGCAAAGAATATTAATTAGGGTTCTGTACCAAAATGGTAAAAATGGAACCATTATGGTGAGACTTTATCCGTCCGTCCGTTCGTCACAGTCGATTATTTTAGTAACTATTAAAGTTATCGACATGAAAGGAATAATTGTACATAATAGTAGCCCAATATCATTGGAATAAAAAAAGATCGAAAATTAATTTTAGTTTAATTAAAAAAGGGGGAAAATCGAGGGTTTTGAATTTCAAAGTAAGATAACTTTACCGAATTGGGTAGCATATGAAAGGCCTTTATCTGTACATTTTAAAATATATTTTTATTTATTTTTATATAATATGTATAATTATAAATCATACTAATATTATAAATGCGAAAGTGTGTTTGTTGGTTTGTCCTTCAATCACGCCGCAAGAAACCTACGGATCGACGTGATTTTTTGCATGGGTATAGTTGAGGACCTGGAGAGTGACATAAGCTACTTTTTCTCTCGGAAAATCAAAGATTTCCCGACGGATTTTAAAAACTAAATCTACGCGGACGAAGTCGCGGGCATCAGCTAGTATATAACTTTTTGATTAATCGAGCAAAATGTCGAAAAAAATACTGTTGTCCCCCCCTTAACTGCGAAGTTTACCAATCGAAAAATCAGAAATATAATTATGTTCAATAGAGATTTATGTACCTATATTTTACAGGAAAAATTAAACCAACGCGAAAATTATTTTAGTCTAATTAAAAAAGGGGGAAAATCGGGGGTTTGAAATTTCAAAGTAAGATAACTATACTGAGTGGGGTATCATATGAAAGACCTTTACCTGTTCTAAAACAGATTTTTATTTATTTTTATACATGATACTTTTTGATTAATCCTGCAAAATGTTGAAAAATAATACCCCCCCCCCCCCTTATTTCCAAAAATTTTAAGCTATTGCATAGCTTTTATCGCGGACTTTGAGCGCGGCGACCGAATCAAGAAATTCCGTAACGAAAATAAACCTAACACCCCGTCGTTTCAGTTCGGCAGACTTCGGCACGGTGTTTGTGTGCGTGCGGCTAGAAAATGCTATGCAATAGCTTTACCGCGGCAGTCCCCGAGTGCCACATGTATTTTTTTATTAATTTACCTTGTAAAAAGTTGACAGTCTTGCACATCACCTCGCCGAAGTACCACAGCAGCGTCACGGACTTGGCGATCTGCACCGGCATGCAGAACAGCGTCACCAGCAGGTCGGCCACCGACAGGTTCACCAGGAAGATGTTCGTGACGCTGCGGCAAACGTCAACAACAAGGATAGTAGTTTAAAGGCTAAGGAAAGTTGAAAGAAAAGGAAGAAAATAGCTTTACTTGCGCACACAATCACTTGGATACATAATAATTATAATATCTGGGTGACCTGGGTTTTTTTTGGTAAATCGTGTTTTTTGGAAATTATATATTAAAAAAAAATTCATAACAGAAAATATAATTCGTCTTGGACTCGAACCGGGGTCTTCTGGTTTCGAGACCGCGCGACTTACCGTCGAGCTATCGGGAATTTATAGATGATGGCGAAATTTACCTTCGTATTTAATGATATTGTAAGGGGTTTCTCATTGCCTGAAAACACGGATTACACGACCTTTTCTAAAAATGAAACCTAACTAAACTAGCGGCACGCTATGATGGCCGGTTTGACGTTTGTCCGCTCATGAAGTTCCGTATTAATTGATAACGACTTTGAAGGAAATAATTGTATTACTTTATTGACGATAGTGATGTGCAGAGATTCATAAATTTTATCGAATGTAGTTTTAGGTTTAGGACTCAAAATTTATTTATTAAATTGATTTCTAAAATGTATACAAGTGTAGAAAAATCAGTTTGCACCATTTAAGGGGTGAATGTACTTGTGAATATGAACAATTTTCACTATGTGGACAAACCTCTGAAATCGCAAAAAAATATCAGCTGTTTCATACAAAAGGTAAAATTTTTATTTTTATATGATATATACCACAACTCGGCATTTGGTTTTCTAAATTGAAAATTTTTAAAAATGGAATCTAATACGATCGTCACATAGGATCGCTGGCTAGCACAACTACTACCTCCGGCAAACTCGCGTCAATGCTCAATGCAAAACAAAGCAGTTTCGAATTGACGTTGCTTCGAAAAGTATAAACTGTCAGTGCAATGCGATTGTGATATAGTTTTGACCTGGCTTTGGATTTCAAATATTGATACTGCATTACTGTTGACCCTTGCTCGTTAATTTGGACTCTGTTCAAGCCCTTTGTTGTGGATTTCGTCGATATGACCGAACGTACGCAGAGAACTGTTCTAAATAGTCAGACACGTGAGTTCGTAATACGCCTTCGTAACTATTTCGATCGTGAAGCTCAAAATGGAGGGCCAATTTTACCTATAACGTCAGTGGTTGAACGCGTAGCTGATGCGCTTAATATTGGACAACGAACTGTTAGACGGATAACTAAAAAAAAATATGGCGAGACTGGCACAGAAGAAAATAAACTTCACACACCAAAAAAGAGAAAACGAGCAAAACCAGTCGTAGGCATCGATAGTTTTGATGCCGATGCTATCCGAAGACATGTTTACGGCTACTATTTACAGAAGGAGTATCCAACAAGAAAAAAGTTGGTGCATTCACTGAAGGAAGCTGGATTATTCTTCGGTGGGGAAAGTTCTTTAACGAAGATTTTGAAGACCATTGGATTTCGATACAAAAAATGTAACAAACGCAAAATATTGATGGAAAGATTTGATATAGCGATGGCAAGGTATTCTTTTTTACGGCAAGTGAAAGAAAGCAAAAATTGGCAAAATGTTGTGTTCTTGGATGAAACATGGCTTAATGCTAACCATACTGTAGGCCGTTCTTGGAACGATGACACAGCAGCATCTACTTCCAAAGTTCCTGTAGGAAAAGGATCGCGACTTATAATTTGTCACGCCGGAACCATCAACGGGTTTGTCGAAGGTTCTCTCATGGCTTTTGCGTCAAAAACCACTGGAGACTATCATGAAGACATGAATGGAGAAAAGTTTACTGAATGGTTTACCTCAATGTTGTGTAGCCTCCCTGAACCATCTATTATAATTATGGACAACGCCCCATACCACTCGATGCAAATTGACAAGCCACCTGCCCAATCCCAAAAGAAAGCTGATATCGTCGCATGGCTTCGTAAAAATGGCGTAGATGCAAACATGAATATGTTAAAAGCGGAATTAGTACGTCTTTTAAAAGAAAACAAACCAACCAAGATCCGATACGTCATTGACGAAATAGCATTAGAACATGGGCACAGAGTTATACGGTTACCGCCTTACCATTGTGAGTATAATGCGATTGAGTTGGTGTGGGCTCAAATTAAGGGATATGCTGCAAGACACAATACAGAACCCCCATTTACCACAAAAAAAATGCTAAAATTATTAGAAGAAGCTTGTGAACATGTGACTAAAGGAGACTGGGAAAAGGTTGTGAATAGAACTGTTAAATTAATAAGGGAAGATTATGAAAGAGATGTGAAAATAGATAATATTATAGAAAACGAACATATAATTATTAATGTAGGTGATGATAGCAGTGACGACAGTGAAAATAGTAGTATGGACGAATCTGATTAATTATGGCCTTTTGTGGCACCTTTTTTGGTATCTTTTGTATTCATATGTTTCTTGTGTGCATATAAAGTATGTATATTCATTTTCATTCAAATATTCAGTTCGTTCAAATAAATTAAATAAACATATACATTTTTGTTTTATTAAACCTATTTAATCAGGTACAAAAACAAAACTTAATTGTTTTTTGTTCGAGAATAAATTGACATTCCACATCACTATTGTAATGTGTCAAACCGGCCATCATAGCGTGCCGCTAGTGTAGATCGATTTATCGCCCCCGAAAACCCCTGCATACCAAATTTCATGAAAATCGTTAGAGCCGTTTCCGAGATTCAGATTATATATATTTATACAAGAATTGCTCGTTTAAAGATATTAGATAGATTAGATAAACAATCAAAAACATACAATTAGATAAATTAGCTTTTGCCCCCATATGTCGCCATAAGCAAAAAGGTACCGGCTCAGCATTATTGGTGCAGGTTCATTGAAAAACCTAAGCGCTGAAGTTTAGAAGGAGACACGCACGAGCGTAACGGTACTCACAGCTGTACGCAAAAGAGAAAAATATACATTATATAAAAAGGAATACATAATATAAGGAATGCATAATAAATTGGATATAATATCCATCATGCTGAATTTTTAAACGGAACCTTTATAGGATCACTTCGTTGTCCGTCTGTCTGTCTGTCAAGACCCTTTTTCTCAGGAACGCGTGGGGGTGTCAAGTTGAAATTAAAATCAAATACTCAAGTCTGCAATCCCTAGCAGCAGTGAAAAAAACAAACTTCTAATAGAGCAAGATCCCAGTGCCGCCAGACCTAAGTTATTTTCTCAGCAATTATTTGTGTACGATAGAGTACTGTTCGAATGTTCTTTCAGTATATGCGTACCAGCTAGATTGTGCCGACGGCCAATTTCCAGATACCAGGTGCTAAAGGTAGGTAAAAACTAGAATAACTTATCTTAAATTCTCAGGGCTGATTTTCATATATGTTTTAAAGAATATTGTAAAAATTAATAAATTAATACTGCCAGATGCTTACCGCCGGCGGTTACTTTAGCCAGACGCTTTGAAGGTCCCAAAAAAATATATAATTTAAGTTAACTTATATTCTCAGTTCTGATATTTATACATGATACTCAGGGAACTATTGCGATATTATCTGTAAGCTGCCAGACCTATTGGAAGGGTCAAACATCCCCCCAGACACACATTATGCGTCCCCATATGTATGAGCGCTAGAACATGATTCACTTGTTTAAGTGTGTGAGAGATAATATCATCATACTATAATATTATAAATGCGAAAGTGTGTTTGTTGGTTTGTCCTTCAATCACTCTGCAACAGAGCTATGGATCGACGTGATTTTTTGCCTGGGTATAGCTTAGGATCTAGAGAGAGAGAACTATTGCAATATCTTCTGCAAGCTATACCCAGGCAAAAAATGACGTCGATCCGTAGCTCTGTTGCAGAGTAATTGAAGGACAAACCAACAAACACACTTTCGCATTTATAATATTATAGTATGATGATATCTCTCACACACTTAAACAAGTGAATCATGTTCTAGCGCTCATACATATGGGGACGCATAATGTGTGTCTGGGGGGATGATTGACCCTTCCAATAGGTCTGGCAGCTTACAGATAATATCACAATAGTTCCCTGAGTATCATGTATAAAAATCAGAACTGAGAATATAAGTTAACTTAAATTATATATTTTTTGGGAGCTTCAAAGCGTCTGGCTAAAGTAACCGCCGGCGGTAAGCGTCTGGCAGTATTAATTTATTAATTTTTACAATATTCTTTAAAACATATATGAAAATCAGCCCTGAGAATTTAAGATAAGTTATTCTAGTTTTTACCTACCTTTAGCACCTGGTATCTGGAAATTGGCCGTCGGCACAATCTAGCTGGTACGCATTTACTGAAAGGACATTAGAACAGTACTCTATCGTACACAAATAATTGCTGAGAAAATAACTTAGGTCTGGCGGCACTGGGATCTTGGACCATAAGTCGACGCAGTCAAAAAATACGGCCTTTTATTCTCCGTTTACGCCGTATATTTTGACACTCGCAAGGGAATCAAACCTATAGGGTACTTCTCTTCGACCTAGAATCATAAAATTTGTCATGAAGCAATGTCATGTAGCACAAGTAAAGGAAAAAATCCGAAACCGTTGTAGTTGCATCACAAAAAATATTATTTTTGTAGTTGATAAACTAACCGTGACGTATGAGTTTGTACGGAACCCTCGGTACGCGAGTTCGACTGGCACTTTGCCAGTTTTTTTTCGTATAGAGTGTAGGCTAAGTCACTCGGACGAACTAGTGGTTCGCCCCGAACTGAGACCTCGCGGTAACGATATCCCATGATTATTCATTCAATCGATACATGACGACCAAACCTGACATTATTATTATGCCCGTTTTCACCAAACATACCTAAATCATCAAATTATTGTTTAGTTAAATATCAAACTTCAATAAGTTTGATATTTAACTAAATATCAAACTTCAATAAGTTTGATATTTAACTAAAAAATAATTTTAATTGAATAATATGGTATTATATTATTATGTAACTAAATAATAATGGTCGACGCAAAACTGTTTTTGGGATAGGTCGTAGTCGTAATCTCCTAGTTCCATGGAACAGTGCCTAATGTAATGACTGCGCCATCTATTAGCATTATTGTGAAGCTATGTTGATGCTATATGAATTACTGATGCCCATTAAAAATTAAATAATCTCGTTTCTTTATAATATTCATATAATTTTAGTATTTATTGTTCAAGTACAGGATATAAGGGAAATAATAAAAATAAAACAGGTTGAAAATACGTAGCGGATTTTGCTAGAGAGCGTCTTCAAGCGAGCGTATAAAATCGCCACTTTGAAAGCCCCCCATTTCGTCAATTTTAAAGGAAAAAATAAAAAAAAAATATTTTTGTACTCGGTTCGAAATTATCTTTAATATGATATGTTACAATTTTATATAACGCGATAATTTTTTTTTACTTCGCATTCACTTCTATGAGAGCCCCCCTGAAATAAAGGTTTTTATAATTTTTTATGCAATATTCGGCTGAAGGCCATCAGTTCACATATTATATCTAAATTTGAAGTAATTACGTTCAGTAATTCAAAAGTTATAAGGCTCTGACAGACGGACGGACGGACGGACGGACAAGAGCAAATTCACCTAGTAGACTCAGAGACCTCGCTTCGCTCGGTCAATAATTACAAATATAGATTGACACTTCATTCATTAAAATCGGATCAGTAGTTACGGAACAACGGTGGAATATACATAAATAAACATATATGTACATAATATACATAAACACTTTCGCATTTTGTCCATACAGAACTGTCATTTTTCATAGTCGTGTATGCATCAATTCGGTTTTTCTATGCGTGCACGACTCTATGAAAAAATCGGCCAAGTGCGAGTCAGGCCTCGCTCTTTTAGGGTTCCGTTAAAAAAAATTCCATGTACCCATGGAAATATTTTAATTTAATTTTATTATTTGTTGTTATAGCGGCAATAGAAATACATAATATGTGAAAATTTCATCTGTCTATCTATTACGGTTTACAAGATACAGCCCGCTGACAGACGGGCGGACGGACGGACGGACGGACGGACGGACGGACAGCGTAGGCTTAGTAATAGGGTCCCGTTGGTACCCTTTGGGTACGGAACCCTAAAAATGACAGTTTTGTATGGACAAAATGCGAATCGATGCGCACCGATGTGGTTCCAGCCTAAGGCGGCAAAAAAAATTGCTTTAGACAGGCCTCTTCTGAAACCCTGCAAGCGTTTGAAAAGAGTTTTATTTTTCTTGTTACACATCAAAGCCGTCGTTTAAGACTATGTTGTTGTGTGATGTTTTTGTATATCTCAAAAATGTCTTAACGTTAATAGTCGTAACTTATGTTTAATTTAAGTCAACTATACTGTTTTATTGAATAAGTATTATTGAATAAGTACTTATTGAATAAGTATTGATAGCCTAGTGGTTAGGACTGCGGTCTCCTATTCGGGGGGTCGCAGGTTCGATTCCGGGCACGCACCTCTGGATTTTCTAAGTAAAGTGCGTTTAAGAAATTAAATATCACAAATTTCAACGGTGAAGGAAAACATCGTGAGGAATGCTGCAAGCCTGAGGGTTCTTCATAATGTTCTCAAAGGTGCGTGAAGTCCGCCAACTCGCACCGGGCCAGCGTGGTGGACTATGGCCACCCTTCTCTGAGCGGAGACCTGCGCTCAGTAGTGAGCCGCTGATGGGTTTTTGATGATGATGATAGTGTTGTGGGAGGCTGGTTAGGTACTACTTACCCCCATGTCAGCAATAAATATTTGCTTAATGATTTAACATACAAAAATATTTTTTCATCATACCTATTCGAAAAACGAATATTGGCTTCAGAGGACAGCGGGAGCAAAATTTCATTTTAACCCCATGGGACTTTTCATTTCTCTCTTCTGATTGGTCCGCGTTATAGTGCTTTAGCATACTAAAGAACTAACGTGGACCAATCAGAAGAGAGAATTCAAAAATGTGTCGAAATTCAAAAATGTTTGAGAAGCTGTTGTCTACGATGAGTCACGTGATCAAAATTGTCGATTAGACATACATCCATACATCCAACATAAATATTAATGTTTAATTATTTCATAAAAATTTATTTGTGTTTTATTTAAACTTTCAATATACGTATTGGTAATGTCTATACTCTATACATAGTAGGTTGATACTCCTAGCTTTTTCTCATAGGTAATGATGAAAAATAGTGTGTGTCATTCGGGGCCAAAATTTTTTGTTCTCGGGCGGCGTACATTGAATTCCTCGCTACGCTCAGGATTCTACTTTAGAATCCCTCGCTGCGCTCGGGAGTCTACTATAGAATCCTTCACTTCGCTCTGAATTCAAAATAACGCCCTTGGGGAACAAAAAATTCCTTTGGCCCCATATAACACAAATAACTATTAAACAACCGCCATCAAACTCCCGCTTTACTATAGTACATACACACTATACAAAGTATTTAATTTATTGTTGATATTTTAAAAACCACTCGACCGATTTGGATAAAATTTATATGGAACTATTTGGAAAGTATACCCTTTCAAAAAAAATAATAATTTTTCAAATCGGTTCAAGCGTCTTCGAGTAATCCGTTCGAGTAACAAAAATAATTAATAATTTAAAAAAGAAAAGAAAAAAAAGAATTAATAACCTCCTCGTTTTTTGAAGTCGGTTAAAAAAAGTGTAACGTAACTCCAGCTTTAGATTATAATTTGCAAAATATGTGAAAGAAAGAATCTAGAGACAAACGATGTGAGAAAACAATCAATATGATGTTGAAGGGTGTGAATACCATTATTTTTGTGCGACTCTGAGGCAAGACCGCGTGAAATTGTAATCATTTATCTTTTCATAGGGATTTGATATTCCTACACATCACGAGCAAAATATTTTAGCATTTAAATACGTGCCTGAACTAACATTGCTATTCTCTACTTTATCGACCGAGCGAAGCGAAGGTCTCTGAGTTTACTTGAGTGAATTTGCACTTGTCCGTCCGTCCGTCTGTCAGAGCCTTATAACTTCTGACTTACTGAACTTAATTACTTCAATTTTAGATATGATATGTAAACCGATGGCCTCCAGCCGAAAATGGCTTAAAAAGTTATAAAAATCTTTATTTCAGGGGGGCTCTCATAGAAGCGAATGCGAAGTAAAATATATTTTTTTGCATTTTATAGGGTTGCAGTAGCTCATTTCAAAGATAATTTGGAACAGAGTACAAAAGTATTTTTTTTTATTTTTTTTCCTAAAATTGACGAAATGGGGGGCTTTCAAAGTGGAGATTGAATTCGAGGCTAGATCTCTAAAACCACTTTATTTTAAAACTTGAAACTTACACATAATTTGAGTTATATTCTGTACTTGAACAACAAATACTAAGATTAGATAAATATTATAAAGAAACGAAATGATTTAAGTTTTAATGGGCAGCAGCAGCACGGGTCGTCTTCGCTGGCCGTGGCCAGCGGAGGGTACGGGCTTCGAGGCAGGGCCTCATTACCCGGGCGGGGCGCGGGGAAGAGCACTTCCCCGGTGATGGTTTTTCAGCCGTCTTGGCAATTAGGTCCATGGCGGCTGAGGCTCCTGGTCCGTGGGGAGCAGGGGCCTTGCGGAGGGGCTTCAAGGGCTCCGCTCGCTGGCGGGCAGGATTGCCGCCGCGAGCGGGGCGGTGTCCAGTATGTGGGCCCACGCTACGGGCGATAGTGTCGCCACCGTGCGATGGGCCGACATCAGTTCAGTTTAATGGGCATCAATGTTTTAACAAAACTTCACTATACTGTTAATAGATGGCGCTGTCTTTAATATTGTAAATACAGTTTTGCGTCAGCTATTCTTATTTTGTCTATTACTAATTATGTTATTCAGTTACCAGCTGAAATTTAGTAAAATACTGTAGGCATACGCATCCCATCCACGAAAGCAGATGACTATTGACGTCATCAGATTCGGCGCGTTTTAATTACGATATATAGTTACAACTACCTTATGGAAATTATGGTACTTATACCGCGAGGTCTCAGTTCGGGGCGAACCACTAGTTTCTATACGCACTGTCTCCCTGTTAACCTTGACACAGCGTTGAAATATTCTGATCTTCTATTTTTTTTTATTTCAATAATAATAATTCAATATAATCATTGATAACGTAATAACTTGTTAAGTACATTGAAATAGCTGTATACCTAATAATATAATTATGTAACATAAGAATTAGATAAAGCAAGCAAGTCTGCTGAGTTTCTTATTGCTTCTTTTCAGCAAAATCGGCTTTCCGAACCGGTGGTAGAGAATTATGTACTTACCATCAGAGCCACAGAGGGCCTATATGTTATAAAATATAATTTTGAAATAATAAGAAAATCGAGTAGATTATTAATATTATAATCTGACCTACTCACCATATTGACTTTGGTACCTTTTAAACAACCGACATAACTATCGGCTGATCAATATTACGTTTCAACGGCGAACTCTATGATGATCTGCACGGTGTAAAGAATAAGTAAGTATGTTTTTTCACTATCTCGTTGGAAGCAGGTACATCATTGCTCGATATTTATAATTTATACATGTTATTTTAGATAAAAACGTCTACCATCATATCCAAGATAAGCTTTTAGTAAAATTTATTTTTGTTTGTTCATTATAATATTATATTCGACCGAGCGAAGCGAAGGTCTCTGAGTTTACTAGAGCGATTTGCACTTGTCCGTCCGTCCGTCTGTCACAGCCTTATAACTTCTGAATTACTGAACGTAATTACTTCAATTTTAGATATGATATGTAAACCGATGGCCTCCAGCCGAAAATGGCTTAAAAAGTTATAAAAATCTTTATTTCAGGGGGGCTCCCATACGAAATGGGGGGCTTTCAAAGTGGAGATTGTATTCGAGGCTAGATTTCTAAAACCACTTTGTTTTAAAACTTGAAACTTACACATAATTTGAGTTATATTCTGTACTTGAACAACAAATACTAAGATTAGATAAATATTATAAAGAAACGAAATTATTTGAGTTTTAATGGGCTGCTGCTGCTGCGAGGGTCGTCTTCGCTGGCCGTGGCCAGCGGAGGGTACGGGCTTCGAGGCAAGGCCTCATTACCCGGGCGGGGCGCGGGGAAGAGCACTTCCCCGGTGATGGTTTTTCAGCCGTCTTGGCAATTAGGTCCATGGCGGCTGAGGCTCCTGTTCCGCTATGGGTAGGGGCCTTGCGGCTGGATGTCAGTCCAGTGGCTCCGTTCGCTGGCGGGCAGGATTGCCGCCGCGAGCGGAGCGGTGTCGGGTTCGGAGGGTGATCCCGCGCTACGGGCGATAGGGTCGCTGCCGTGCACGGGACCGGTGTCGGTCCGAGGGCCCCGCGTCGCAGGCGGGCAAGTCGCCGCCGCGAGCGGAGCGGTGTCGTGTTCGGTGTGGGGCCCCGCGCTACTGACGAAAGGGTCGTCATCGAGCGCGGGGCCAGTGTATCGCCAGGGGCCCCGCGTCGCTGGCGGGCAGATAGCCGCCGCGAGCGGGGCGATGTCAAGTCCGATGGTAGGCTCCGCGCTACGGGCGAGGGAGTCGCCGTCGTGCGCGGAGCAGGTGTCTGGTCCGGTGGGTCTCGCGTCGTCGTCGTCACCGTCGTCGTCGCTGTGGTCGCCTGCGTGCCTCCTCGGTGATGGCGATCGCAGGAGCTCTCGAGGTAAGGGACGCCCTGTCGCTGGTCGGCTGGCTAGCGGTGCGATTCCGTGGAGGTGCTCGTACGGTCCGTCGTCGGCGCTGGCGAACATGCGCCGCGCCAGTGTACGGACGTACTCCTCCACGGTGGGCGTCTTGAGGTCGCGATGGATGACGTCGTTTCTCACGTACCTTGGAGCTCCAACGATCAGACGGAGGCACTTGTTTTGTTGGACCTGTAGGCGGCGCTTCTGGTATGCTGAGCAGAACGCATACCAGGCTGGGGCCGCGTACGTCAGTCTAGAGCGGACATAGGACCAACCTCATCGTGGTAATTATTTTATAAGAGCCCACACTAACCATTGCCTTTCCTCTGTTGGCGTCTTCACCCCCTGCAACTGCCCTCTTTTAAATAGAGTTGATAGTATAAAATACCTTGGGGTCATCATTGATAATCAGTTATCATTTGAACCTCATGTAACGACTTTAACCAATAGGATCCGTAAATTAATAGCTATATTCAAAAACATTCGTCACATAGCGGAGAAAAAGTTAATGAAATCAATTTATTACGCTCTATGCCAATCATTATTGACATATTGCATAGATTCTTGGGGTGGTACGACAAAATCACGTTTACTATTTTTAGAAAGAGCGCAGAGAGCGATACTAAAAGTTAGTGCATTTCTTCCCCTCAGATACTCCACAACCGTTTTGTTTAAAGAAGCTGAAGTTCTTACGGTCAGGCAACTATTTATACTAAGCATAATTTTAAAACAACATAAACATGTGGATATGTCTGTACTGGAAGAGCTACAAAAAAATAGAAGAAAATATAAAGTATGCGTAATCCCTAAATTTAATACCCGTTTCTCTCAAAAGTTCTACTGTTTTCTTGGCGGCTACCTATATAATATTATTAATACTAAATTAAATATCTCTAATTTGAATTCATATAAATGTAAAACTATTGTACAAAAGTGGTTACAAGAACTTACATATGATAGTACCGAGAATTTACTGACTATTTTAAAGTAGTACACTTATAGATAAAACAATCTTATAGTCAACACAATCATACCCACACACACACACACACACGTGCGCGCACACACACACACTCACACACACACAGTATAACTTGCATGCTCTTTTGTTGTCTATGTAGTATGAGAAGTTTGTAAGGGGAAAGCTCTGATGCCTATAACACGAGTTTTAAACTTATCGTAGACATCAGACGCTAAACCTATTAATGAAATTGTACTTACTTTCTGGACAATAAATGATTTATTATTATTATTATTATTATTATAGTCTCCATAGATGAGGAGCTTGGTCTTCGGCGATAAGCTTGAGGTGAAGACTTGGTGAAGCATCGACAGTGCCGCCTTAGCCTGACTCACCACGTGATTGACCATGGGAATCAGGTTCAGGCTGAGGTCGATGCGGCACCCCAAGTAGCACACCGAAGTTTGCCACTCTATGTCCTGCCCTCGGAGTCGGAGCTGACGTATAGGCTTCCGGATGCCGAACAGGATCGCGGCCGTCTTCCCCACGTTGACGGCCATCCTCCACTTGTCCAGCCACTCCGGAAGCAGGTCCAACAGGCGCTGCATCTTATTGCAGGCGACGATCTGGTGGTGCGACGACGCGAGATACGCGCTGTCGTCGGCGTAGAGCGACAACAGCACGTCTTCCTCCCCCTCGCGCAGGTGTCCGGCGAGGGTAGGGATGTCGTCGGTGTACAACGCGTACAGGCACGGAGAGAGGCAGCTGCCTTGGGGCACTCCGGCACGGATGGGGCGCGGCTGGGAGTCCGCGCCCTCCACGGAGACGTGGAAGGACCGCCCTTCCAGGAAGGAAGCCACCAGCCGCACGATCGCTGGTGGTAGATCGGTTGAGAGGAGCTTCGCCAGGAGTCCGGTGTGCCATACACGGTCAAAGGCCTTCTCGATATCGAGAAAGACCCCGACGGTGCAGTGGCCCTTATTCTTCTCACTGGCGATGTGGTGGAGTCCTCTCGCCAGCTGGAGCGTCGTGGAGTGGTTACTGCGAAAGCCGAACTGCTCATCCCGTAAGCGGATGTACGGGGTGAGCCTTCGCAGCAACAGACGCTCGAACAGCTTGGCGATGTGCGGCAGTAAGGTGATGGGGCGGTAGCTTCCTGGGAGGCGGCGGTCCTTGCCCGGTTTGGGGATGGTGATGACCTTCCCCCTCTTCCAGGTCTCCGGGAAGTGTGCCGTGCGGAGTATGCCATTGAAGAGCCTCGCTAGCGCTACGAGGGCTCTTCTTGGCAGCTGCTGAAGTGCGGCGATCGGAATTCCGTCGTAGCCTGCCGCCTTCCGTTTGGGGAGACGGATGACGGCTTTCCTCAGCTCAGACGGGGAGATGAACTCGTCCCCCCGGAGCGGAGGAGTCTGGGCCGACAGGAATTCCCGCACTTGATGGTCGAGCTCGGTGTGGTGCCTGTACGCGTTGTCGTTGGCCGGTGGGTTGGGGGTGAACTGCGCCTCCATATACTCCGCCATGATCTCAGCTCGGTCATGCGCGGAGTATCTTCGCCTACCCTGGCTGTCCAGCAAAGGGTAGACGGGTGAGTCTGATCCGGTGAGGGTCTTGCACAGGTGGTACAGCGTTGTTTCGGACTCGGCTGCCGCGTCGATGGTCTTCTCCCAGTCATCATCTTCGCGGGCGCCGAGTGCTAGCCTCACTTCCTGTGCAAGGTGGTTGAGGTCACGCTTGACCGTCGGACAGCGAGTGCGCGCCCATAGCTTGCGCAGGGCGCGCTTCCTCCTCAGCATGTCGCGGAGCGAGCTCGAAAGCAGGTCTCGTCGCCCAGTGGGGGGCATGGTGGTGGTGGCCTCCTGTTTGGCCGTCTGGATGGCCGCCGTGATGGTGTTGGCGGCCCGGTCAACATCCACTGGGTTCGAGATGGGGCCTGCGAGCTCCAGCTCCGACAGCGCGACAGCGAACTTCTCCCAGTTGGTTTTGGCTCTGGGAGGACGCGGTATGGTGAAGTCGCGCTGGAGGTTGAGCGTGACCAGGATCGGCAGGTGTTCAGTGTCGAGGTCATAGAGTGGCTCGACACTGATGGGGTGGTCAATCCGGTGATGCAGCACGATGTCCAGGACGTCCGGGTGGTGATGAGGGTTTGACGGTATATTGCTCGGTGCGCCTGGACCCAATATACCGTACTGGTGGCGCTCGCTGTCCTCGAGTAGAGCCCTTCCGGCCGGGGTGATGACGCGCGAGCCCCAGGCTTGGTGCTTCGCGTTAAGATCACCCACGACTAGTGTGGGGGCATGCGACTCGAGGAGTGTGTGGACGTCGGTGCTGCAGAAAGTCGTGGCAGGTGGTCGGTAGGCGGCATACAGGAGGAGCTCCTCCTCCCCGGCGTGAACACGCACTCCCTGCGTGCGCAGGGATGTGTATGGTGCGTGTTCAACTTCCTCGTGTACGATGTCCCTCCGCACCAGGGCCGCCGTTCCTCTGAAGGCGAGACCCCGGGGAGAGACTTCGTCGCGCCGGTACACGAAGAAGTTCGGGATACGGAGCTCGACGTGTTCCGCGAGCTTGGTCTCGCCCAGGAGGATGACGTGGACATCCTGCGACTGGGCGAGCGTTGTGAGCTCGCGGATGTGGCCTCTGATGCCGCCCGGGTTCCAGTACAGGACCCTCAGCAGGACGGGAGTCGCGCTAAGACCGCCATCCCTGCTGCGATCGCCTGTACTGCGCCCTGTCCCTGTAGGTATGTTGTCAGCCCGGTCGTTATTGCCTCTAACACAACCCGGACTATGGCCATGATGTCCGGGCTGTGTCTGGCTTCCCCCTGCTGAGGTGCGGGGGGAGGCGGTTGGGAGGCGGTGTGTTGCTCGGCAGGTGGGGCTGCGCGCCGGGCAGTGCGCGGCGCGGCGCGCGGTGCAGCGCGTGATGGTGCAGATTGTTGCTCGCGCGCTTGCTGCTGCACGCGAGCTTGCGCCTGCGCCCTCTCAGGAGCAATCCGCTGAGAGCGGCGAGTTTGCTCCCGAGAAGCGGCAGGCGTCGGCGAATGTGGCTGGGCTGTAGCGGCAGGGGCGGTCGGGGCCGATTGGGTCGGCGCCGGTTGGGCTGGCGCCGACTGGGTCGGCGCAGGTTGAGTCGCAGGTTGAGTCGGCGCAGGCGCCTGGGATTGCACCTGCGCGGCCGGTTGCGAGGGCGCTTGCCTCGCTTGCCTCGGCTGAGGCGTGGAGGCGGCGGCTGGTTCGTTGCGAGCGGGACGGCGGCCGCGGTTGCGCTTCCTGCGCCTACCGCGCAGCGCCTGTCCCCGCTCGGTGGGTGGGTTAGCTGCCGCTGGGAGAGTGGTGGTGGAGCCCCCAGCGGCGTTAGGCGGGGCGGCTCTCGCGGGTGACGAGGGGCGCGGGGCGCGCGGCGCGGCGGTCGCCTGCGCGCCCTCTGCGCGTGGTTGCGGGCGGGGACGGCTGGGTGCCCGTGGCGGGGGCGGAGGCAAGGCGATGCCTCTCCTCCGCGCCTCTCGCTTGTAATGCGCACCGGCTGTCGTTGGCGGCATGACTTTGCCCGCAGTTCGCGCAGGTGGGCGTGCCGTCGCGCGGGTGCGGGCAGACTTGCACCGAGTGGGCGCCTGCGCACCGGATACACTTAAAAGGTCGGTGGCAGTTCAGGGACGAGTGTCCATATGCCTGGCACCGGTGGCACTGGGGCGGTTTGGTACCTCCGCGCCAGGCCTCGACGGTCACCATAGGCATACACAGCAGCTCCGTCACAGAGTACAGCTGGCGGAGCTCTTCGGTGGACATGTGCGCCAGCTGCACGAAGTAGGTGCAGCCGTGCTTGCCGACTTTCGGCGGGATGGCTCGGGCGCTCTCAGCGGGAAAGCCGATACGCTTGAGGGCCTCGACCACCTCCTCCGGCGGTGTGTCCATTGGTAGGCCTCTCACCGCCACCTTGGCGGGGCGTTCGGTGGCCGGGCTGTAACAGTACCATGAGATGGTACTGTCCTGGAGCGCCGCCTGGGTTAGGTAGCGCTGCACAGCCCGGAACTCGTCGGCGGATTGCGGCAGGAAGCGGACTCCCCTGCCCAATGGCCTGGCGTTCGGCGCGAATCCCAGGTCGCGTCGGATGGCCTGGAAGTGCCTCGTCCAGTTGGGAAGGCACTCCACTACTAGCGGCGGGTACTGTGAGCGGAGAGGTTGCTGCGGCTGGCCGGCCGCTGGCGCAGCAGGCGGGGCCGCACGGCCCGCTTGCTGGGTCGAGCGGTGTTCGGCGGGCGGTGGAGTGCGGCGTGGCGCGGACGGCGCCGCGGCTGCCGCGGCGTAGGACGTGCTCGGCAGTGGGGAGTGCGGCCGAGTCAAGTCCATCGGCACTGGAGATGCGAGACCCGCATAGCTGATCGAGTCTCGCGGCCAGCTTGCGGTCGCAGCCTGCGATGACGAAGCGGCTGCGGATTCGGTCGAGACGGCGATATTTGCCGTCGCGTCGACTGGCGGTGGGTGTGCGACAGGGACGGCATGATGTGCCGTCTCACCTGCGAGCACGGTGGCGGGGGGCGGGGGGAGCACCTCCGGTTGCGGGAGGGGGCTGCCCTGCGGAGGCGGGGGGAGCGCCTCGATGAGAGGCCGGCGCGTGGGAGGACTGGGCGACATCGGCCACTCATCTGAGAAGTCTTCCGGCGGTGGTAGAAGTGCAGACTGGGAAGAGAGCTTGGTCCGCTTGTCTTCCTGGCCGTCAGATGTCCCCGAGGAGGACGAGCTCGGGCGCGCACGTTTGGCTAATTCACCACCGTGCGGAGCCAATGTTCCGGCGGCAGTGATCGGCTGCGGTGCGGCGTCGTCTGAGCTGTCCTCGCTGCTCGAGGACGTAGGGTCCGAAAGGCGGCGTGGAGGCGCCGTCTGCATCGGCGTGGGGCGGCGTGTTTCAGCGGCGGCGGCGAATGGTGTGATCGAATGATCAAAGATATCCCGACGCACTACTGAGCGCGGGATACCCGTTCGGCCGCGTCCCGAACGTTGCGGTCGGGGATGTTCGTCCGACATCGTGTTGCATGGGGGGTCGTGTACTAAAGTGCGTCCCTTGCAGGGCGACCGAGCGCAATCGCGTGCAACCCAGCCAGGCGAGACCCCTAAGGGAGACCCAGCTTAGGCGCCCGCGTACACACTCGATCAACCCTGCGCGGTGTGAGGTATGACGGTACGTGTACGAGAATCCTGTGTCTTTTTCCACGAAAAAAGAACGGGATTAGGGCCGCGCAGTTTTCGCTGGCGGGGCGCAGGGGCGCCGACGCGGGTCGAACCCGGCCGCTTCCTCAAGCCGCACGAGTGCGGCGAGTACCACTGGCACCGGGGAACGCGACGGGCGGCGGAAGACGCGAGCCGCGAGCACTGCGGGATGTATCACAATTCGCTTTCTCGACGAGGGCTCAACGAGGCGGTCTCGGAGCACACTCGGAGATAAAAGCAAACTCAACTCAGCACCAACTAGCGAATTGCAATACCTAATAATAATTTAATGGGCATCAATGTTTTTAACAAAACTTCACTATACTGTTACTAGATGGCGCTGTCTTTAATATTGTAAATATGCATCCCATCCACGAAAGCAGATGACGATTGACGTCATCAGATTCGGCGCGTTTTAATTACAATATAATATAGTTAAAACTACCTTATGGGAATTATGGGATACCGCGAGGTCTCAGTTCGGGGCGAACCACTAGTTATAATACTGAACACATTCATTATTGTCAACTTTTAGATCGTTAGGACTATCCAATCACAAGCTCCAAAAACCAATGAACAAAGTTAAATTTTGTATTGTAAAATTGGTCATTTTTCCTTTCACCCTCTTCCACTATCTAGGGTCGCCGGTAAAGACCTCTAAAAGAGATAATGTTTCGTTCGTTCTTTCTTTTTCTTGCTAACCGACTGCAAAAAAGGAGGAGGTTCTCAATTCATCGGAATCTTTTTTTTTTATGTATGTTCACCGATTACTCGAAGACACCTGAATCGATTTGGAAAATTCTTTTTTGTTTGAAATGATTTATACTTTCCAGGTGGTCCTATTTGAATATAGAAATCGGTAGAACGTTTTTAAAAAAATCAACAATAAATATATACTTTGTAGTGGCGCGGGCATTGGAAGTCGATTTTTTAAAAATAATTTTTGTTTTATCAAATTGTTTTATATACTTTGTTTGGTACAACATAAATAAAAATTATCAGGGGATAGTCCTGCTATTGAACGGCAGAGGAGTTCTTCTATTGTTGCGTCCAAATTAATATAATTATGCCTATTAAATTAATCAAAATCTTAAATACGAGTAGGTAGTAAAATTAGCAAGAGACAAAATAACCACCCGTAAGTTGACGGTACTCTCTAGCCTCGAGGGCGTATTTTCTGTTTCGGCATAGATAAAATAAAATAATTTATCTATGGTTTCGGTAATCAAAGAATGGACTGACTAAAATTTTCAATTATACGAATAATAATAGCTTTGTGTAATTATAATGTATTATACGACTACGTACCACGATAATTGTGTGGAGAAAGTCGATATTTCGATCCAGTTGCATGGACCGTAGTCACGATGGGACTCAATCATAATATATATATAATATATATATATAGTTTCTTGGAAAATAAAACAAGTATTGACGAAGAGCAGTGAGCGCTGTGGTCTTAGCGAGGTTTCGGGTTCGATTGCCGGCGGGGAAAAGGGTTGTTTCAAATATATATGGAGCCTGGGCCAGGTCTTTGTACAGTCTTTCAAAACTTTAGGGGTCATGAAATAGTGATTATTTTTTCTTTATTTCTTCATTAAAAGGTCCTTTTTACGAGGTACAGAGCAAAATTATTTTGCAAAATAAAAGCGCAACAACATGGCGGTCTTTTTGACAATGACACGTACTTACACGAGTCATGATGACATTTGACATAAAATTAACCACAATTGACAGTAATTGATATTTGACATAGCAAAAATTGACGTTTGACAATTGAAATGACATTAAGATGACGTAACGTCATTACAAACCTAAACAATAAAAGCAGATGGATGCACTCCGGGAGTTGTCATTCTACAGATGTACCCAATTATCAATTTTATATTTGTACCTCTTATTCACTGTAATACTACAAAAAAGCATATTTTATTTCAATTTCTATGATTTATTACTATTTTTTATAATACTCGTATAAAAATTATAATTCTGTCATTAAACCTCGAAATAAGTTTTAAATCTCTAGTAGACCTTAATATATACTTAAGTATATATTAAGTATATATTAATATATACTTAAGTATATATTAAGGAGAGTATAAGTATATATAGAGATTTATGTATGTTATGGAGTACTTAAGTACGGAGTTATAGATATGATGAAAAAAGATTTTTTCATCATACCTGTTCGAAAGACGAATATTGGCTTAAAAGGATAGCGGGAGCAAAATTTAATTCTATGCCCATGGGAGTTTTCATTTCTCTCTTTTTATTGGTCCGCGTTCATGCTTTTGTATGTGTTTATTACTACTGCGTTTGTTGCAGAAGCCTGTCGATCGCTCATTCCGTTCGAAATTCAAAAATGTTTGAGAAGCTGTTGTCTTCGATAAGTCACGAGATCAATTTGTCGATCGGATATACACCCATAATTTTTTTGAATTTCGAACGGAATCATGGCTGCTAGTCCATAGCTTTTCTCATAGATAATGATGAAAAATAGTGTGTGTCACTCTGGGCCAAAATATTTTGTTCTCGGGCGGCGTATATTGAATTCCTCGCTGCGCTCAGGATTCTGTTTTAGAATACTTCACTTCGCTCTGAATTCAAAATAACGCCCTCGGGGAACAAAAAATTGCTTTGGCCCCATGTAACACAAATAACTATGAAATGCAATGTATCTTTTTATGTCGAGTGCGGTTCTGCACAATAGCACAGAATATATAATAGTACTACGCCATTATTTCATTAGATAGATACCCATTTTAATGTTTACAACTATTTTTATTACTACAAATATACTAAACACTAAACGTAAACTATTTAAAATAATATTTACGAAAAACTATTTACGTAAGCAATGTTAAATTCAGTAGTACGTCACTCGCCTAGAGCGCGCTAGCCCCGACAGCGGAGGCACGCTGAGAGTGCGCGCGATTGTAGGTATTTAAAACGCGTAAGTACCTAGAGTGACACAGGCCTGACAATAGTAGAGTTGAGGGATGGAGCGGGGGAGGCGGGCTGCGCGAGAGTGGCGCGGCTCGTGAGCCCTGTGCCCAAAGCCGAGTCGACAGTACAGACTACAGTGAGCGACGCGCGTTGTACCCGGATCGCGCCATGGCTCTACGCGCCCTATTGTTTATTCTCTCCGTGCTAATAGCCGGCGGGGCCGCTGTGTATATCAGAGATCGCATTAATCCGCGGATACTAGACCGCACCTGTGAGCTTTACTCGTGTTATCCTGAAACAGGCAATCTACTTATCGGACGCGAAGCTCGTCTCTCCGCTACGTCAACATGCGGGATCCATGGGCGAGAACGCTTTTGTATAGTTTCACATCTCGAAGATCAAAAGAAATGTTTTTGGTGCGATTCAAGAAAGAACACGATTAACAAGCCGCGTCTTAATCATAAAATACAAAATATCATTTATAACTATCATCCCGGTACTCGAAAGGAATCCTGGTGGCAATCCGAGAATGGAAAGGAAAATGTTACGATACAACTCGACATGGAAGCTGTATTTCATTTTACGCATTTGATCATTCAGTTTAAAACGTTTCGACCGGCTGCTATGTTAGTCGAGAGATCATTTGACTTTGGCAAAACTTGGCATGTGTATCGTTATTTTGCACACAACTGCGACGAAGCTTTTCCTTTTGTTCCGAAACACACTGAGAACAGTCTGACGGAGGTCGTATGCGATTCTCGCTATTCAGGAGTTGAGCCGTCCACTGAAGGAGAAGTCATATTTAAAGTTTTGCCCCAGAACATCAACGTGACGAATCCGTACTCCGAGGAAGTTCAAAAGTTATCACGTATGACTAATTTAAGAATTAACTTCACTAAGCTTCACACTCTTGGCGAAGATTTACTTGATAATAGACCAGAAATTCAAGAAAAATATTATTACGCTATATATGAAATGACCGTTGGCGGATCCTGTTCCTGTTATGGACATTCGTCCCGCTGCTTAACCTTGCCAGAAGTTACTCATACTAGTAATATGGTGCACGGGCGCTGTGAATGTAATCATAATACTCGTGGATTGAATTGTGAATATTGTGAAGATTTCTATAATGATTTGCCTTGGCAACCTGCGGACGATAAAACTTCTAATGCTTGTGAACGATGTACCTGCAATAATCATGCATATAAGTGCCATTTTGATGCAGCTCTATTTTATAAAACCGGTAAAACCAGTGGTGGTGTATGTGATGATTGCCAACATAATACTATGGGAGTTAATTGTGAACGATGTAAGCCAACATTTTACCGGGACCCCAATTTAGATATAGAAAGCCCTGACATATGCAAATCTTGCGATTGTAACCCCGAAGGGACAATTGATGAGGAAGTTTTATGCGATGACGAAACCGATATAGCTCACAACAAAATTGCAGGTCGCTGCCTCTGCAAATCTAATGTAGATGGAGCAAGATGCGACAGATGTAAAGACGGCTATTGGAATTTCGACCCACGAAACCCTGAGGGGTGTCAATCATATTAACACTCAAATAAAAAGTAGTTTGGTAACGTTCAGTTTTACAGATAAATAAAAAAAAGCCGGCCAAGTGCGAGTCGGACTCGCGCACCGAGGGTTCCGTACTCCAAAAGTAAAAGTAAAACGATATTATATTGATTATTCTCTTTACGATATTATTCTCTGGGAAAGGCCTATGTTCAGCAGTGGACGTCCGCAGGCTGAGATGATGATGATGATGATGATATTGATTTGCTTATTTATCGTTAACTTAGTTTGTAGAGGTTTATTGTTAATTTAAAAAAAACTATGCTAGTTAGAGCATTGGTTTTATTTTTCCTATAAAATATACATAAACCTCTATTGACCATAATTATTTCAGATTTTTCGTATTGGTAAACTTCGGAGATAAGGGGGGGGAACGGTATTTTTTTCGACATTTTCGCCGATTAATCAAAAAGCTATTATATATAGAAATAAATAAAAAACTGTTTTAGAATGCACAAGTAAAGGCCTTTCATATGATACCCCACTCGGTATAATTATCTTACTTTGAAATTTCAAACCCCAGATTTTCCCTCTTTTTAGGGTTCCGTACCCAAAGGGTACCAACGGGACCCTATTACTAAGCCTACGCTGTCCGTCCGTCCGTCCGTCCGTCCGTCCGTCCGTCTGTCGGCGGGCTGTATCTCGTAAACCGTAATAGATAGACAGATGAAATTTTCACATATTATGTATTTCTATTGCCGCTATAACAACAAATAATAAAAATTGAATTAAACTAAAAAAAATTAATAAAAATATTTCCATGGGTACATGGAAATATTTTTATTTAATTTTTTTAACGGAACCCTAAAAGAGCGAGGCCCGACTCGCACTTGGCCGATTTTTTAATAAAACTAAAAATAATTTTCGATTTTTCTTTATTCCAATGATGTTGGGCCTATGCCAAATTTCATGTCGATAGCTTTAATAGTTACTGAAATAATCGACTGTGACAGACGGACGGACAGACGGAGAAAGTCTCACCATAAGTGTTCCATTTTTACCATTTTGGTACGAAACCCTAAAAACAAAAAAGTGTTTCAATCTATCATTTTTGTGAACTATGACACCAGAGGTCTTGTGACGACATTCATTGTTTTAAGAAGTCCTTATCTAAGAGACAGCGTTTATTCACAGCATTTATGACGCATTTCATAAGATATATTATTAAAAAGCCTATATTTCAGATACAGAATAATTTACATTTATGGTTTACAATACAAAATAAATGTAATATATAAAATTCTCGTGTCACAATGTTAGTTACCTTACTCCTCCGAAACGGGTGGACCGATTTTTATGAAATTTTGTGTGCATATCGGGTAGGTCTGAGAATCGGCCAACATCTATTTTTCATACCCTTAAATGATAAGGGTGACCAACTAAATATAACTAAATATTTTTTTGGCGGTACGTAGTTCGCTGGGTCAGCTAGTAGAATAATAAAGAACAGTTAATAAAACTATCTCGTTTTTAATTAACAATATCAGTTCCCGCATGCTTTGTATCTGTTTGCCCTCTGGCAAAGGTCTCCTCTAACCCTTTCCACACAGCTCTTTCCCTTGCCTTTCTACTCCAGATTTTGCCTGCTATCTAAACTATTTCATCTTCCCATCTGATTCTCTGCCGCCCTTTCTTTCGTTTTCCTATTCTAGGTTGCCAAAGTGTTACCACTTTGCTCCAATTATCTTTTCCCCTAATCATATGGCCCGCCCATTTTCCATTGTCAGCGAAATAAAATGCAAAGAAGAGGCAAATAATAATGATCCAGCATTATAATCAACTGAAACTGAAGAGGAAATGAGCGGGGCACATAGTTCGAAGAGCTGATGGTCATTGGAGTCCCAAGGTGCTGGAGTGGCGATCCCGCACCGGTAAGCGCAGTGTTGGCAGACCCCCCCACTAGGTGGACCGACGACATCAAACGAGTCGCAGGGAGCCGCTGGATTCAGGCGGCTCAAAACCAAAGCCTGTGGAGGTCCATGCAGGAGACCTATGTCCAGCAGTGGACATCTAAAGGTCGATAATGATGATGATGTTGATTATAATCACTCAGGGTTCCCTGCTCTCTACTCAACTTTTTAACCGACTTCAAAAACGGAATAGATTATCTATACGACGGTTTTTTTATGTATGTCCACCGATTACTCTTTTTTTGTTTGAAAGGGTATTCTCCCCAGGTGGTCCCATATAAATTTTATCGAAATCGGTCGAACAGTTTTTAAAATATCAACAATAAATTATATACTTTGTATAGTGTGTGTGTAATGTAGTAAAGCGGGAGTTTGGAGTCGGTTGTTTAAAAACATTTTTTATATTAAATTATGTATATCGCATGACATTGATAACGGGTTATCAGCTTAACTGTTGACATTGTACCGGCACATCTATTCAAATTATTCTTTTAATTTGAATAGATGTGCCGGCGCGCGATCATTTTGATCTAAATGCTTATCTCAAAATATAATATGACTAGCTGATGCCCGCGACTTCGTCAACGTGGATTTAGTTTTTAAAATCCTTCGGAAACTCGTTGATTTTCTGGGAGAAAAAGTAGCCTATGTCACTCTCCAGGTCCTCAACTATACCCATGCAAAAAATCACGTCGATCCGTAGCCCTGTTGCGGCGTGATTGAAGGACAAACCAAAAAACCAACAAACCAACAAACAAACATACTTTCGCATTTATAATATTAGTAAGGATTTAGTAATATTTAAAACGCCAATTTTTTTAGTTTGAGAAATTATACCAAAGTGAGTAAATTAGCTTTCCTGGCGTACACTGCATCCAATCACTTTTTACGTTTACAATAATAATTACACCCACAACTCGCACTGTAACCCCGCACTGTAATAACGTTCTAACAGTGCGAGCTATTGGTCTCGTGCGTCGTGGCAACATTTTACATGAAAATGTTTTTGGTGAGATTATTTTTATAATACGAAGGTTATTACATCCAATTTTCTGTAATCGGGTTATAGTTTTTAAACGTTTATCCTTGTTTTTAACCCCTTTTTAGCTATGTTTGGTGAATATCGGTCCAGCAGTGTATCAGCTCTTTTTCAAAATAATGTAAGGCATTTTTGGCGTATGATTACTCGATTAAGAGCTTCACACGTGCCAGTATAATCGTTAAATGACAATTAATTGATACCTTCGACAGACATAGATTCTCATGTCGGGGGTTTTTTAAATTTTCACTTGTATTTGCAACAGCTGACACAATAAGAACAGAATGGCAAAAAACATGCCCCAATTTGAATTATATAAAACAAAAAGCCCAATAATTAAGCTTCCTCGTTAATTCCCTATTGTTTACCGAAATAGCTCTATTAACAAAACAATTTCCTTTATTAACAAAATAATAAATCATATCAATAAGAGACTGACATTATAACTAATTGCTTCTTCATTTTCTCGATTATCCTAATAGCGGTTGGAATATTATAAATGTTTTCTTTTGTTTTTCGGAGCAACTTTCCTAAAATCTATAAATAAAAAATAAATAAATAAAAAGGCCTTTATTTCTAATACGTTACAAAATTACAAGTAGATCTATTCGCATAATGTTACATTATTCTTTAATTTATTCTATATTTTATTTATAAAATCTTTTTAACTTTCACAATTTGATTGAAAAAATTAATTAAAAAATACAATGTTTCACGCATAAGTCGCCTCTACGGCGTAGGCCTCCCCCAAATCTTTCCAGCGCTTCCTGTCTCTAGCCTGTCGCATCCAGTCTGGTCCGCATTTTTCCAAAAATATGTCCCGCCATAAAGATATGAAGAACCGCCAAAGGAAGACCTTTGGCGGCCTCTTTTACTTTTCCTTCCTCTTGGTACCCATTCAGTAACTCTTTTCGTCCATCTCATATTGTCTAATCTACAAACGTGTCCAGCCCACTTCCATTTTAATGTCCTAATTCTTTTCCTTATGTCCATCAGTTTAGTTCTCTTACGAATGTTTTTGTTACTTATTCTGTCATTCAGCCTAACACCGAGCATGCTTCTCTCCATCTTCCTAAAATCTATACTAATACAATAAAGCGGAAGAGTTTGTTTGTTTGAACGCGCTAAGGGAGAGGACAGACTGGCTACTTTTAGCGGTAGCGATTGGGGCTTTTAGCGCTTTTGCGACTGTTTGTTTTATCGCAAAAATGTCAAATCGCACGATTTATAGCGTTTTTGCAATCAAAAATCGTTGAAACGCGATGCAGTTGCAAAAACGCTAAAAGTTATAAAAAGACCGATCAGTAGCGTCTGCCTTCTCCCTAACGTGCTCTGAAACTACCAGTCGGATTTGAAATATTATTTTTGTATTTGATAGCCCTATTCTTGAGTAACGTTATAGGCTATTTAACATCACTATACAACCCTTAGAAGCTGAGTAAAAGGAAAAAAAGACCGGCCAAGTGCGAGTCGGACTCGCGCACCGAGGGTTCCACACTCCAAAAGTAAAAGTAAAACGATAATATTATATTAATTTGCTTAATTATCGTTAACTTTGTTTGTAGAGGTTTATTGTTAATATAAAAAAAACTATGCTAGTTAGAGCGTTGGTTTTATTTTTCCTGTAAAATATACATAAATCTCTATTGACCATAATTATTTCAGATTTTACGATTGGTAAACTTCGGAGATAGGGGGGGGGGGGAATGGTATTTTTTTGACATTTTGGCCAATTACTAGATAACTATTATATATAGAAATAAATAAAAAACTGTTTTAGAATGCACAAGTAAAGGCCTTTCATATGATACCCCACTCGGTATAATTATCATACTATGAAATTTCAAACCCCTGATTTTCCCCCTTTTTTAATTAAACTAAAATAATTTTCGCGTTGATTTTATTTTTCCTGTAAAATATTCATAAACTTCTATCGACCATAATTATTTCAGATTTTTCGATTGGTAAACTTCGGAGATAAGGGGGGGGAACGGTATTTTTTTCGACATTTTGGCCGATTAATCAAAAACTATTATATATAGAAATAATTAAAAAACTGTTTTAGAATGTACAAGTAAAGGCCTTTCATATGATACCCCACTCGGTATAGTTATCTTACTTTGAAATTTCAAACCCCCGATTTTCCCCCTTTTTTAATAAAACTAAAAATAATTTTCTATTTTTCTTTATTCCAATGATGTTGGGCCACTATTATACACAATTATGCCAAATTTCATGTCGATAGCTTTAATAGTTACTGAAAATATAATCGACTGTGACAGACGGACGGACGGACGGACGGACGGAGAAATTCTCACCAAACATTTTATTATACCTAAGCTGCGTTGCGCCGTATTACCGAAACATTCTAGAGTAAGTACTTCGTGTACTCACCTAATGAGGCAAAGGAGAAATTTGATGATTTAATTTTCTTAAATATGCAGATTGAGGAGTTTAATGTTTATAATATTCATACCAATTCCTCTTGACGATATTTTACATTCGCTCATTCAATAAAATTGCTTTCAACGTTTTCTGTTCACATAACGACATTTAGAGCGATTCCTTAGGCCCTATTAGGTACTCGAGATAATCTAAAGGTCTTTAATCGAACCTCTACCAAAGACCCAAAGAATAAAACGATGTATTACGTTTCAAAGATATTGTCCATTTTTATTCTCACAATTTGGTGATACTTAATATCATCAATAATTTTCTCAGCACACGCCAAATAATGCATTTTACTCGTATAGGCAAAATTATGCTAGTTTGGGTTACATTATTGCACTTATCTTAAGGATCTCAATTTTTTTGAAAACAAATTATAGCCTGTGCTACTTCCTGATAACTTAGCTTTCTATTGGTGAAAAAATGGTTAAAATAGGTCCAGTAGTTACAGAACCTATTCGGTACAAACAAAAAATCTTTCCTCTTTATAATATTAATATAGATAACTATCAAAATTCCTTGACTTCAGCCGATTCTCGGTCAATTAGTCGAACCTTTGTCGCCACTAGATAGACCGACAATATCAGACGAGTCACAGGGAACCCCAGGATACAGGCGCCGCAAGACCAAGTACTGTCGAAATCCATGCAAGAGGACTTTGTTCTACAAGGGACATCTATTATGGTTGATAAAAGAGTAGAGTCACTTTGAATTTCGGATTTTTATATTAAGTAAACTAAACAAGCCCTAAGACAAGTTGACCGACGAAAAATCGACGCCCTGGAAATGTGGTGCTGGAGACGCCTATTAAGAATAGGCTGGACAGCGTATCGAACAAACGTCTCCATACTCAAAGAGCTAAAAATAATTGAAAGGCTTTCGTCGCTTGTACAACAGCGAATCCTTAAGTTCTTTGGGCATATCACTAGGAAGACTGGTACCATCGAACACCTCGTTGTACAAGGTCGAGTGGAGGGCACACGTCCACGTGGTCGCTCTCCCACTAGGTGGACGGATTCAATCCGCTCCGCCACCAATTTATCCGTCTCCGAGTGTTCTCGTGATGCCACCAACAGAAAGCGCTGGAAGGAGATCGTAAGAGCTGCTGTGAAGGCCAAAACATAACCACGACCACTCTGCCAAGAGTGAACGAATAAGAAGAAGAATATTAAGTAAGCATTCACTCTGCTTCCAGTAAGAATCCACCCTTAGATTTTTACCCTTTGAAAGTATTTAAATCTGTGAAGCGTGTAATACAATCACGTATGCGTAACGCTCCGTAACTAAACAAATTATAGACAGTTTCCAGATGGACTCCTATAGAACCTTTTTTCTTTGATCGGCAGGCGTAAATAATGGGAAATTGGGCCAGAGTAAACCGGCGGAATAATTTATCTCTAATAGATTACGGACAGCCTTAAGGCCGAGGCCACACTGGAAAGGCGACTGCGACGCGACGGCGATTTCCTTGAAACAAACTCCTTTAAACAAATGGGGGCGGACGCATCAGATAAACGACGCGTGTTTATTATTTTGTTTGTGTCGCGCGTAATTTTCAATCATCATCATCATTATCAACCCATCATCGGCTCACTACTGAGCGAAGTCTCCTCTCAGAGAAGGATTATAGGCCATAGTCCACCACGCTGGCCCAATGCGAATTGGCGGACTTCACACACCTTCGAGAACATTATGGAGAACTCTCAGGTATGCAGGTTTCCTCACGATGTTTTCCTTCACCTTTAAAGCATGTGATATTTAATTTCTTAAACGCACTTGACTTTGAAAAGTCAGAGGTGTGTACCCGGGATCGTACCTGCGACCCCCCGAATAGGAGACCACAGGCTGTCACTGCTAATTTTCAATAGTACCTACTAATACCTATACTAAAACTAATGAATGTATCCACACTGAGTACGGCCAGTTATTACGCAATGTAAGCGCGATTCGCTAGTATATGCTGCAATGCGAACACACAGTCTATAGCGTCGCTTCGCGTCGCTAGTCGCCTTACCGCGGCCTAATAAATAGATCGGTGGTGCAGCTTTGGTGTTAAGTATGTATAACTTGGGTATCTTTATATCAAGAGTGAATAAGCAGCGAGCACCATCTTAGACTGCCTCTTCACTTACCATCAGGTGAGATCGCAGTCAAGCGGTAGTCTATAATATATTCAAAAAAGCTGTTAATTAGGCGCATACAATGTACTGATAAAAAATGGCGGATTCAAGGTGGCAGGCATACAAGTTTGGAAGTGTGGTTTTTTATAGAAAATAATCAGGAACTGAAAGTCTAATTAATGAGCTGAAAAACCGCGGTCCGCTTAAGCGGGCCGCGCACCCACGCGCCCTACTAGTAATATTATAGTGACAGGCAACTACGGAACCCTACACTGCGTGTGGCTTGACACGCATTTGACCGTTTTTATCCAAACTTATTAGAAAGCGGCAATGGATCGTGCTTACTTAACCAAATAAAAAGTCAGAATATTCAACTTTCCTGATTTTCCACAAACAAAATCACACAGAAAGGCATTTATTTATTTCCCTTTTAATTAAATTCCAAACAACTTCAGCTAAGTAACCTTTCAACTCAACTGATTTAAAATTTTTTCCAATATTATTACAGGAACTGCTGCGTAATTTACATTACGAATCTAAGTGTTTTTATACATTAATTGGATTCATTTCATTTTTAAAGACTGCTGCATAGTTTTTTTAATTAAAATTGATACGACGCAGTTATACAAAAGGAGGATATCAAAATATTATTGTTGACTTTTATTTAAACTGCTTTTCGACTGCTGAAACGATCAGAACATAAACTTATTTATTTACTACCGATCACAAGGATAAAGTTTAAAATTACGGAACTACGGAAAATTGGATAGACCTATTTCCTACTAATTACAAATTCCAAAGTTTGTGAGGATGGATGGATGGATGGATGTCTCTTTAACACCACACCGAATGAACCGATTTGGCTATTTGGAATGGAGATAGCTCATACCCAGGATTAACACATAGGCTACTTTTTATCCCGGAAAATTAAGGATTTATAGGAGAATTAAAAAACCTCAATCCACGCGGACGAAGTCTTGGGCATTGTCTAGTCCATCATAATATTTATTTATTTTTATTTTATTACATACCTACATACATAGATACATACATACATGATACATACATACATACATACATACATACATACATACATACATACATACAGACATAGACCTATGAGTAGAGTTTGCTTTTACTTTCAAAATTCAACTAACCAAAGAGTCTAGAATGACACTGTCCCAAACCTGCTGTATTTTCCAAGTATTTTTCAAGGCTTCGCCGTAGTCGGTAAAATGTGTATTTCATACTAAAAGTCGCAAAACATTTATAAATATAAGTACATAGCAAAACATGTATAATGCATATACATAAAATATGTATTTTCATACAAAAAGTTGCGAAACATATATATACTGGTGTTAGTATGTACCACAGTGTATGAAAAAGCAAGCATTAAAAATAAAAAATGAAACCAGCACAAAATACTAATCGCGACACTTTCTAGGCTTCCAACCCTTTGGGGACCCTATTACTAAGCCTCCGCTGTCCTCCCGTCTGTCTGTCAGCGGGCTGTACGTATCTCATGAACCGTAATAGGCAGAATACTTGAAATTTACGGTTTTATTTACTTATCTTTACATTTCATAGACTATTATAGAGCCTCGAAACTCTCAAGAGTTTTATACGCATGAGTACCTACAAGTTAACATTATGAAAAAGCTTTAGAAGATAGAATGCTAACTGAATATTTGTAAAGAATAATATATCGCAGTTAAATCAGAAGTATAAATAAAATATGCTTTTTAAGTGAATTATTTATAACTCATGTCTCAAGTCTAAATAGTAAAATCTTTTACCTTAAAACTCGAACACATTAAGCCAAAATAAGAAAACATAATCCTAGGAACATAGATAAATAATAATAATTAATTGTCATTATAGTGACATCTGTTATGTACAATGTTTCTCGCAAATAAACAATTTATTTTAATAGTCGTAGTATATTCATTTATTTATTCTTAGCGACAGTGTATGCCGATCAGTGCGAGTCCTATTGGTTCAAAAAGAAGAAAAAGCATGTAAAAATCATCGACTTTAAGCGAAGACGCATGAAAATAATGACTATATTTTCTACTTTCAGATTTTTTTTCACAAGCAAATTACATAACGCAGAAAATTATATTTATACTAGCTGACCCAGCGAACTTCGTACCGCAAACTTATCTATATAAATAAAACAAATAAACTATCCCAATCCAAAAAAACTATCCTATCTTTTAAGTTGGACCAAACTACAGATAGTTACGAAGTTTGATAAAAATCGGTTCAGTAGTTTAGGAATCCATCGCGGACAAACAACGTGACACGTAATTTATATATATTAAGATTTACAAAGCCGAAAAACAACACTCAATTTGAAGATGAAATATTGAACATTAAATCAATGTTTTTTTGCAATTCATTTATATCTTTCGAATATTATTATAAATGAAAAATTCGTTAGCCTTAGTCGCTTTGCCCTGAGGTTGGCATCTAAATACAAGTACAATTTACTCGATAGGTACACCTAAGTACATATTTATTGATAGCACTGCCCATAGTCACGTCGTAACTCCATCAAAGTTTCGCTAGCTGCAATCATCAGCTGGTCAATAAATCTGTTTGTCGACGAATATTGAACCTATATTGAACGTTGATCCAATGACAGGCGACATTTTGTGAACAATTTTTTTTAACATGGGTAGTTAATAGAATTGTTCTTTACTACCATCATGCTCGACGACCTGTGGTCTTATAACTGGGAGGTCTCGGGTTCGATTCCCGGCGGGGTCAATTTGGGAATTTATAATTTCTGAATTGTCTCTGGTCTAGTCTGGTGGGAGGCTTTGGCCGTGACTAGTTACCACCCTACCGTCAAAAACGAGCCGCCAAGCAATTTAGCGTTCCGCCACGATGGCGTGTAGAAACCGATTAGGGTTATGGGTTGAATGTTCACTGCCATACCCCTTACAAGTTAGCCCGCTACCATCTTAGACTGCATCGTCACTTACCATCAGGTGAGATCACAGTCAAGGACTATCTTGTCACCGAATAAAAAAAAGAAAATGAAAAGTTCTTCGGTTGAAGCGCAAGGTAAACGTAGTAGCATAGTATCAGAACGGCTTTCCACACCTATGCATTTTGTTTTTTTAGGGTTCCGTACTCCGTACCAAAAATGGAGTCCTTATAGGATCACTTTGCTGTCCGTCTGTCAAGACCCTTTTTCTCAGGAATGTGTGGAGGTATAGAGTTGAAATGAATATTAGATACTCAGGTCTGCATTCAATTGCAGCAGTGAAAAAATCAAACTTCTAAAGTTCTAAGTCGACGCAATCAATAGGTAGATACGGCCTTTTATGCTCCACTAGCTGATGCCCGCGACTTCGTCCGCGTGGATTTAGTTTTTAAAATCCCTCGGGAACACTTTGATTTTCCGGGATAAAAGTAGCCTATGTCACTCTCCAGGTCCTCAATTATACCCATGTAAAAAAATCACGTAGATCCGTGGCTATGTTGCGGCGTGATTGAAGGACAAACCAACAAACAAACACAGTTTCGCATTTATAATATTAGTAATTATGATTAGGATATTAAATTACATAGGAAAACACTGTAATATTACGTCCATACGATGTATTACATCCATACCTACTATGTAGTATGTAGGTATAATGATCGTTTGGCAAAATCTGACGCCTTTGGAGTAGTTTGACTTTGACAAAATAGTATCCACAATGGCTATATACGATAAATTACACATGTCAGCTTAAGATGAGCCGTTCATTCAAAGTATCCTGTAGATTCCGGGGTTCAAGTTATTTGGACCTATACTGAAGATTGTGATGTCTATAATTTCTGAACTACGAAATTGACGACCTTGAAATAATTACAGGACAATCTCTAAAGAACCTGCTTTCTAACAAAAAAAGAATGGATTAAATCGGAATACGCCTTAATGAATTACAGCGAAATACACATTTTGACTTTCATCCCCTCTCCCAAGGAAACGGTGCTGAATTTCGGGATAAAAAGTATCTTATATTATACCTGGTAGTATTAACTTAAATCGTGCCAAGTTTCATTTAAATCCGTCCAGTAGTTTCGGCGTGATGCGCGGCCAAGATACAGACAGACAGACAGACAGACAGACAGACAAAAAATTAAAAAAAAATTGTTTTAGCTTCAGTATCGATTATAGAGTGCCCTCAAAGAAAAATTTTCAAAATATCTTCAATGTACAGAACTGGACCTGTTACAGTTTTATTATATTACTAGCTGATGCCCGCGACTTCGTCCGCGTGAATTTAGTTTTTGTTTTTTTTTTGTATTAAAGCCTTCCGTGAAACTTAAGGAACATACAAAAAAATAAATTAACCGAATTGGTCCATCCATTCTTGAGTTATGCGCTTACCAACATTCATTTTTATTTATATAGATAGATTTATGCTGCATATTTTGACACTCTCAAGGGAATAAAAGCCTATAGGTTGGTATGTACTTCCTGTTGACCTAGAATCAAGAAATTTGGCATGAAGCAATATCATGTAGCGTAGGTAAAGGAAAAAATCCGAAAACCGTATATTAATTGTAGTTGCATCACAATAAAAATATTTTTTTTTAATAAAAGTTTGTATGGAACCCTCGGTGCATGAGTCCGACTCGCACTTGGCCAGTTTGTTTTTTCCAGGATTCCAAGCTTTTTTCAACTCTTTTGATCGTGGACCCGATGTTTTTCCTGATATACAGATTGATGGAGATACTGATATCTACTCACCGGTTTAATGTCACTAATAAAAACAAATACATTTTTGAAAGCAGCTTAGGTAAACGGGCAGGTAATGCTTTATCAAACATAAATTATTATGAAAGGGGGCACTCTTGCAAGCAAAACTTTTATGATTTGAATATAAATAGTCTGAAAATACGGATACCTAAATAAAGATAAACTAAACAAAAGATTTAGTAAACCTGAATAAACCTGTCTTCTCACACAAAGTTCACTACATGAAGCAGTTAGTAAGATTTGTAGACTATAAAAGCGATACCTATCTAAGATAAATTTGCCGTTATGGGTTTTTAATGGGACATTGAACTTTTTCTTTGAAGTGTTGAAGTGTTTGTTTTACGAGCAACTTGCCTTGGAGTGGACACCTAGACCGATCAAAAAGTTTCGGGGAGTTAACATTAGAATATTGCAGTTATTAAGTTCTTCGGGGATACTCGTAACATTAGAATAGAAAAGTTTTTATTTTATTTCCATAATTATGGAAGAATATGAAGTTTCCAGAAGTCAAAAAGTTATCCGTAATAAGTACGGTAGTAAATATTATAATAATATAGGAATAATAAGTTTATGGTAATATAAAAAACTAAAATAAAATCACGTGATCTGCACTCATGTATGTAATGTATTCTCAATAATGATTGCATCAGTCTAACCATAGAATAGAATAGAATAGAATAGAATAGAATAGAATAGAATAGAATAGAATAGAATAGAATAGAATAGAATAGAATAGAATAGAATAGAATAGAATAGAATAGAATAGAATAGAATAGAATAGAATAGAATAGAATAGAATAGAATAGAATAGAATAGAATAGAATAGAATAGAATAGAATAGAATAGAATAGAATAGAATAGAAATATTTTTAATTCAAATAAACTTTTACAAGTGCTTTTGAATAGTCGATGAATCTACCATTGGTTCGGAATGCCTTTCCTGCCGAGAAGAACCAGCAAGAAACTCGGCGGTTGCTCTTTTCAAAACAAATTTACAATACAGTAAATACTATGCTATATATGCAGTGTTTCCACAATGAGGGAAGTTCCAAAAATTCATACCGACTAACTTCTATCTTAAGATGGGCAGACATAAAGTAGCCCCATTCCCGCCGGTGGAACCCGTTCACGAGCATGAATCATGACCCAGCCATTGTTTCGCTCAACAATATTTGAGGGAACGTAACAACCCACATCACACGACACCACCACAGAAATGTTTAAAGAGAGCGTGACATACTTATGCTACCCATGTTAAGGCATCGAATTGAAAACTAATATTCAACTAATATTCATAGTGTAACGAATTTGGCATAATTGTATCTTTTTAGGGTTCCGTACCCAAAGGGTACCAACGGGACCCTATTACTAAGCCTACGCTGTCCGTCCGTCCGTCCGTCCGTCCATCCGTCTGTCAGCGGGCTGTATCTCGTAAACCGTAATAGATAGACAGATGAAATTTTCGCATATTTCTATTGCCGCTATAATAACAAATAATAAAAATTAAATTAAATTAAAAAAATTAAATTAAAATATTTCCATGGGTACATGGAAATATTTTTATTTAATTTTTTTAACGGAACCCTAAAAGAGAGAGGCCCGACTCGCACTTGGCCGATTTTTTATTGTTTCTTGTCATAATAAATAATAATAGATATTATACTATGTATGCAGTGTTTCCACAATGAGGGGAAGTTCCACAAAAGCATACCTAATTATAATTCAACACTAGTTAAGACGGGCAGACAGAAAGTAGCCCCATTCCCGCCGGTGGAACCCGTTCACGAGCATGACGCATGACCCAGCCATTGCTTCGCATTATAGTACAGTTCTTCACATTATAGTACTGGTACAGAAGATTCAGTCCGCAAAATCATTTAAATAAATAGCGGCTCTTGTTACCACACTGTAAAGTGCAATTCAGGTTGCACAGCGCTAAATTACCTACATTTATATTCACTTTGAAGTTGCCTCTCTTTCTATAGCGTAAGCTGATACCTCTTAACCGTGCGCCTGGCCTGATGAAAGCTTAAGATAAGATTAATTGGAAAGTTACATTAGGCTCAGAAATAAAATCGAATCTCATTGATAGAAATCTCATTGTTCGAGCACATATTATGTCCGAGTTCTAATCCACTTATCCTTTTAGGATTATATGTACCTTACAATAATTACAGCAAGTTTTGTAATAAATCTCTGGCTAAATATACCACAATAACATGCTATAGAATAGAACGGAATAGAAATATTTTTTATTCAAATAAACTTTTACAAGTGCTTTTGAATAGTCGATGAATCTACCACTGGTTCGGAATGCCCTTCCTGCCGAGAAGAACCAGCAAGAAACTCGGCGGTTGCTCTTTTCAAAACAAATTTACAATACAGTAAATACTATGCTATATATGCATTGTTTCCACAATGAGGGAAGTTCCAAAAATGCGTACCAACTAACTCCTATCTTAAGATGGGCAGACATAAAGTAGCCCCATTCCCGCCGGTGGCACCCGTTCACGAGCATGACGCATGACCCCAGCCATTGCTTCGCTCAACCATATTTGAGGGAACGTAACAACCCGCATCACACGACACCACCACCACTAACTATATAAAATTACTAGCTGATGCCCGCGATTATCAGAGATAAAAAGTAGCTCTCCCGGTCTGAGGAAACACTAGTAACCCATTACCATACCCATGCAAAAAATAGCATCAATCCGTTGCTTTTTTGCGACGTGATTAAAGGAAAACCAACACACAAACACACTTTCGCATTTATAATATCAGTAATGCAAAAATATAACACAATCTAGAGTCTAGATTCTAGACAACTGCAATCTAACATCGTTCGAGATTTAGGTTGCTGGGTTGCCTAGCAACCTAAACTCGAACTGCTTATACTATATGACTATCGCGTAATTACCAACATATTTTAATTTGCAATAACATAACTATATTGATGTCAATCATTAAGATAAAAAATATCCTATCTTTTAAGTTGGACCAAATTAGAATCGGTTCAAATCAGTTCACTAGTTTTCGAATTTATCCCGAACAGACATCGTGACACGAGATTATATATAAGACTAGCTGATGCCCATGACTTCGTTCATGTAGATTTAGTTTTTAAATTCCCTCGGGAACTTTGATTTTCCGGGATAAAAAGTAGCCTATGTCACCTTCCAGGTCCTCAACTATACCCATGCAAAAAATTAAGTCGATCCGTATCTGTTTTACAGGACATACCAATTAAATGACATAATATATTTCTGAACGAACAAACAATGACGACCACCAAAATATTAAAGTTTAAATAAGCGATAATCCGAGTAATGTCGAGTGGACCCGAGTCTACCGTACCGAAGCTGAAAAGAAGGAAAAGAAAGAAAAGAAGGGAAATAAAATTGTTGTTTTTACTATCTTCCTCGCAATTTTTCCATATTTTCTCACCGTTTAAACCTTTCCTGGACTACGACAAACATTTCAAAACCAAAATCAGCAAAATCGGCCCAGCCGTTCTCGAGTTTTAGCGAGACTAACGAACAGCAACTGATTTATATATATATATATAGAGATAGAGATAGAGATATCTACTCCGGTAGGGATAACATCCAGGGCGCCATTTTGAAAGCATTTTCTTATGGTGCGTACAGATTGGTGCAAGGTAACATGCAATGTAACATGCAATGAAATAATTTGCGGTACACATTGCTGCAATGTATCATGCAAGGTAACATGCAAGGTAACAAATTCTCATAGTTTGGACGTCTTGCGCGCGCGAACTGTGCATTACACGCGCACGCTACGTGCATTACAAGCCGCGCGCGGACCGATCCGTGATTTGTCGGTTTTTCGACGAACACAAAGGGGCGCGCAGTGTGCGCGGAGCAGCAGCAGCGTGGACGGTCGTTTGGGAAGCACGTGCGCGCAACGAACATGGAGAGCGAGGACACTGCGTGGAGTGACGAAAATGCACTCTGCTTGATAGATGCGTACAGAGTTCGTGAAATTTTGTGGAACCCGCAAAATGAATACTATTTCAAAAAAAATCTTAAGCAAGATGCGTGGTCGGAAATCGCAAAGTTGATGTCAATGACGTAAGAAAAATGCAACAGCAAAATTGCTAGCCTTCTCTCTTCATACCGTCGCGAAAAGTTGAAGGAAAGAAAATCAAACGGGACTGGAAAAGGTTAATGTTTGTATTATTATTATGGTTTTTTAGGGTTCCGTAGTAAACAAGGAACCCTTATAGTTTCGTCATGTCGGTCTGTCTGTCAAAGCCATTTTACTCGTAGACTATTAACACTAAAAGCTGAAACTTGGCACAAATACGGCTCGTGTGATATACTGGTTGAAGAACGAACGAAGAAAAAAACATATTGTGTCGACAGCCCGTGTTCGCAGCAGAATGGCGGAAACAGACGCACGCGGGAGGTTCGTAGTGAATGCGCGGTAAGAGCGCGCCACACGTCCACGCTTGCAGCGAACATGCAATGCAAGGCAGAATGTTACATTGCATGTTACCTTGCACCAATCTGTACGCACCATTAGAGTATAGTCACATCTCACAATGCTTTAAAATGCGCAGTCACGTCTCGCACAGCTAATGCATTGTTATATCAGATAGAAGAAGCTTCTATGTATTAAACTTACATAAGAAAATATACCTATCTGTATATTGTCCAGTTTAAATATACCTAAAACTATAAATTGGAGTACTGAATTCTTTAATCTATACGAGTTTATGAATGCCAAGCTCTGATTGTAATCTTGAGCAAAGGTTAACTCTACAAAGTAATTAGTAAAAAATACAGAACAACTCAGAAATCGTCATTTTGGAATTTTGTTAAAACATATTTTTTCCCGCGGCTTCACTCGCGCCAGAAATCCCGAAATGGTGATTCCTATACAAAATTAGCAATTTGATTTTTTCGATTTTTTAGTAGGTAGTTTAAGAGAACTACTGAAAAATCGATCAGAAATCGGGTTTTCTCTACTTTTTGGTTATAAACTAACCAATTTATTAAGCCGAACAAAACAAAAAAATATTATTCAAAAAAAAAAAAAAAAATCAAAATTATTTATTTCATGTAGGCCAACCTGTGGCTCTTATGACACGTCAAGATTCTACCACCGGTTCGGAAAGCGGATTCTGCTGAGAAGAGCCGGCAAGAAACTCAGCAGTTGCTCTTTTCAAAATAATCATTTTACAATATTAATAAGTAGCTATTACATTGTAATAAGTTTTTATACTATCTTGTGGGCAGCTGGATGGCAAGCTGATTTAACCCGTGCATCTTTGTTAGAATAGAATATGACATTTCCACAAAACGTACTACAATTCAATTCATGTCAAAGACGGGCAGACAGAAAGTAGCCCCATTCCCGCCGGCGGCACCCGTTCACGAGCAAATCCCGCAAGCCGTTTTTGAGTTTAAGCCAGACTAACAAACAGGAATTGATTTTTATATACGAGTATATAGACATATTATCTAGATATACAATCATGCTGAGATATCAAAAATTGTTATTGCATGTCCTATAAAATAAGTAAATACATTTTTATAACTACCTACTAAGGGGGTAAAATAGAGGCTTGAAAAAAATCGAAATTAACGTAAGTGAAACCGCGGACTAAAGTTAGTTCAGACTATTACCCAGTGTTCCTCATTCATATGGCTCACATTATTAACGTCATCTCTAGCGAGGTCACAACTCACAAAGCGTTGTTTGAGGCGATAAAACTGCTGAGTCAAGATGTTTTGCCGATGTCATATTATAATAAATGGAAACCCAAAAAAAGGCAAGAGGTCACGTGGAAGCATTTTAAAGTTCTATCCATAGATTACTTACATATAATTATAGGATCCATATTAGGGGTTCTACGTGTATCCGGGTCCAACCATAATTATTATCACCTGAATTCAGTCGTTAAGAGCTATAATACACTTAACAAGTTATGGTGAAATATTTATAGGTATTTGTTACGGCAACGAAACCAGTGGACTGTGTAAAATTAAAAACCGGCCAAGTGCGAGTTTGACCCGCACCCAAATCGTTCCGTACCATCGTACAAGATGTAACACCATCTATTAATTATTATGATCGAGCAAAAACAAAAGTTTATTGTATGGAGACCCTCTTCAATTTTTTACTTTGTTAGTTTTGTTATTTTTTGTTATAGGGGCAATAGAAATACACATTGTGTGAAAATTTCAAGTATCTACCTACCCGTTACAGTTCATGAGATACAGCCCTCTGACAGACCGAAGGACGGACGGACAGACTGACAGCTGACTTTAAGTAATAGGGTCTGTTGAGGCCAACGGCTTGGCCAGCGAGTCAAGGCCTGGAACACGAGATATAGGGGCCCATCAGCTATAACCTGAGTCCAGGGTCGCTGCCCTAAGGGCCTTTCTCCGCGGTCAGATTTGTTCTCAACGTAACTGGTAGGGTTGCACTGACCTTCCTTGCAGCAGTCCTCCTTGTATAGGGCCTGAGATGGTATGAGAGTGGTGGTGTGGTGTATTGTGGTGTTTAGTGTAATGTGAACTTCTCAGACCGCTAGCAGTAGCAGGCAGACAGCCAGCTATGGCCTGCTGAAGACGCTGGGTTGGCGTGGCACTGTACACTCGGCTTGTCACTAGTTAGGGTCCAAAATCTTAATCTTCCGCCGATCGCGTTGGCGAGCGAAAACCGGCGGGTTCCAAAGGTTCTTTTGTTACGGACAACAGTCTGTAATTGTGCTTATAGCTAGGTCGACACTTAGGCCGCTTAACGACGCAACAAAACCGTAAAATAATCTAAATCTAGACACTAAAAATAGCAAAAACGTGCGCGAGACGACCGGAATTTTTGTGAATACGTATTAGCTGTCAAAAAGCAAAAGGAACTTGCCAACTCACGCCCAAAAACGGCGGGAAGTTTTTTCCTTTCAAGTGTCATCTGTCAATTTATGGCGAGCCAAAGAGGTTGCTAGCGCCATCGACCATGGAACAAGGAATTATGGCGCGAACAATCCCCCCGCCCGTGGGCGTAAGGATTTACGTCCACTTACTAGTAAATAGGTAAACGTGATAAGGAGCAAACGGCTCGCTGCAAGACAGAGTCTCCGACCATTACCTCGGCAACCCTGGGAACCCCATCAGACCCGTAGATCAGCTTAAGAATGCGCCCACGGCGCCAGTATAAAGGCAACAAATTAGGTTCCTTAATCAGCACTAGGTCACCAACTTTGGGTGGATCAGATTTGTCAGCCCACTTAACCCGCTGCTGCAAAAGATGCAAATACTCTAGTGACCAACGGTGCCAAAAACTCTGAGTCATCTATTGCAGCAGCTCAAACCGGGACAAACGTGAGACCTTCACGTCTCTGAAGGGGTATTCGGGTAGAGCGTTAAGGGGCTGACCAATCAGAAAATGACCGGGAGTTAAGACCTACAGGTCATTTGGGTCAGATGAGAGGGGACAGAGTGGCCGAGAATTGAGTACAGCCTCAATTTTGCAAAACACGGTGGCGAGTTCTTCAAAGTTTAAAACAGTTTCGCCTATAACGCGCCGGAGATGAGTCTTGGCCACCTTAACCACGGCTTCGAATATTCCACCCCAATGAGGGCAAGCTGGGGGGTCAAACTTCCAGGTTACCCCCATCTTGGACAATGCTGTACTTAATCTAATCTTATTGCTAGACAGGAATTCGACAATCTCTTTTAAATATCTATCAGTGCCCTTATAATTGGTGCCGCAATCCGTGCGAATCAGGTCAGGCAATCCTCGACGGGAGACAAATCTACCTAGCGTGGCTACAAAAGCTTCAGTGCTTAAGGCACTCACAAGTTCTAAATGTACCGCCTTGGTAGCGAGACATACAAAAACGCAGAGGTAGGCCCTGAGCGATCTGACGTTGCGGAGGTTAGAGCTCTTGATGGCAAACGGGCCAGCAAAATCAGTGCCAACCCCAGCAAAGGGTCGAGTGGCTAGAACGCGGTCGGAGGGCAGATCACCCATCATCGGCTGTTAAGTATTAGCCTTCAAGCGGTAACACGGAATACATTTGAAAGTGACGTTCCGGATGGTGCGTCTCCCTGCCAGAATCCAAAACTCGCGCTGTAAAATAGCCGAGAGTGCATTACAACCAGCGTGGGCATTTTTAAGATGGTAGTGTGTCACTAGCAATTTGACAAAGGTGCCGTCCTTAGGTAGCAAAAGGGGGTGGCGAGCACCATAGGGCAGATTGGAATTCTTGAGGCGTCCTCCAACGCGTAGCATTCCGTTATTGTCCAAGAAAGGGCTTAGGCGAGCCAGAGGGCCCTTCAAAACTAAACCTCTCTTTAGAGTGTCAATCACGGATGAAAAATGCTCCACCTGAACCACACGCACCCAGTAGTTCCGGGCGTCTTGGCGTTCAAGAGGGGAAAGCACAGGACTCAAATTTTTATTTTCTAAATTCCGCCCATTATGGATAAAACGTCGAATCCAACCGGTAACACCAATTAGTTTATCAAGGGAACTGTAACGGTTCAAAAGAAAGTTCAAGTCGGGGATCTGTTTATCCTCAACCACTCCGACTCTTAAGCCCGGCAATACTTCGGGAGCGGAAAACCTATTTTGAGGCCAAGTCGTCTCGGATTGGGATAGCCAACTTGGATCCCACCAAAGGTGATGGTGAACCAGTGAAGAGGCCTCACAGCCGCGGGAGGCGCAATCGGCCGGGTTCAGTTCTCCGGGTACGTGTCTCCAAATCACCGGTACTGCAGAGCTCTGAATTTGGGAGACCCGATTCGCAACAAAGACCTCTAAGTTGTGAGGCGCGGCTCGTAGCCAGCAAAGGACAATCTCACTGTCCGTCCAAGCATAAACGTCGGTCAGATCGACCGCAGATGCCAAAGAGGAGCGGACGTGGTTCAAGAGACGTACCAGAAGGGCGGCGCCAGACAATTCTAATTTCGGGATAGTTAACCGTGACCGAATAGGGGCCACCTTGCTTTTTGCCAAGACGAGATGCGTCGCGACCTCACCGGCGACATCGACAGTCCTCAAATATACCACGGCGGCGTATCCTCGTTCGGAGGCGTCGCAAAACCCGTGGAGACTGGCATGACACCTTCCTGTTGGTAGGAAGCGTCGAGGCATGGAAATTCGGTTAACTTCAGGAAGTGAAGACACAAGGGAGTTCCACTCCTTCAATAACTTCCCAGGGAGTGGTTCGTCCCAACCGAGTTCAGCAATCCAAAGCTTCTGGAGGAAACATTTAGCCAAAAATATTACGGGAGTGATCCATCCATTGGGATCGAAGGTGCGAGCAACCGTAGACAATACGGAACGCTTAGTCCAGACCTTAGGAGGTGGGTCTAATTTGACCCGGTAGGTGAAAACGTCTTGGACGGGCTGGTACTGTATTCCAAGGACCGTCAGCAAATTGGGATTTTCGGGATTTTCAAAAATATGAGGATCCTGCTGATCCTTTCCCGGAAGATCCTTCAAGACGTGAGGGGAGTTGGACAGCCACTTGCCCAACTCATAACCTCCGGACTTCAGTATTGCAATCAATTCATCGCGAAGAGTCAGAGCTTCCTCAACGCTCGAGGCTCCCGTGCAAATATCGTCCATATAGACTGACGATTCCAAGGTGGCTGATGCGCGAGGGTAATTCAGTCGCTCCCGGTTAGCTAGTTCTAACAAGGTCCTGATAGCAATATAGGGGCTTGACTTGAGTCCATAGGTCGTGGTGTTCAATTCAAAGACACGCATTGGCTCATTAGGATTTTCGCGCCACAGAATCATTTGGTATCTCCGATCATCGCGATGTACCATCGACTGTCTAAACATCATCTTGATGTCAGCTACGAAAACAATTTGATGCCGGCGGAAATGCGTGAGGATATCGGAGATATCCTTGATCAGCTTAGGACCGGAGTGCAAGCATTGGTTCAATGTCACCCCGTTGGATGTGGCCGCGGAGCCGTCAAAAACCACTCGAATCTTCCCCCCAGGGGTCTTCAAGACGGCATGGTGGGGTAAGAAGTAGTGCTCGTGTGCGCGCCAATCAAAATTGGATGGTGACATATGCCCCAGGCCCTCGTACTCGCGCATAAATTCAACGTACTTGGAGCGGAAGGTGGGGTCGCGCCGCATGCGCCGTTCCATGGACAAGAGCCTCTTTTCCGCCAAGGCCCGCGATTGACCAAGCGGGGGGCGAGAAGCGAGAAAGGGCAAGCGAGTTACAAATCGCCCATCAACACGGCGGCCTGTGTTGTTTTGATAAAACAACTCACATTCAAGGTCAAGAGGGTCAACTCGTGCGGCATGCGGTGGCTTTCAACTTCCCAAAAGCGCTGGACCACGTCCGACAGCGTCAAGCCGGCTGCTTGCAATTGGTCCAGCACCGGTAGGTCCGAAGACCATAGCACGGGTCCAAAAAAGCTAGAACCGAATATAGTGGACATGGCACATAGGCCGTCCTTCTGCAAAACCCTAATTTCCCCTGACAAGACCAGGCCCAACACGTCGGAACCCAACAAAAGGTCCGTAGGACCGGGTTCAGTCCAGTGGGGGTCAGCTGGGTTTAGGCCTGATGCACAGGACACCGCAGCGTCAGCTATTCGGATCTGCGGTAGGGGACCTAAGATATTGTCAAGGACTGACACCTTGACCAAGACCCTAAAATTGCCCGTAACGGGGCCAAACATTAATTCCGCTTCCCCGGTAGGAGTCGAGGGCTCTATACCCCCGATACCTATCACCCGTCCTGTTCGAGGACTCCAAGGGAGCCCTAGCTCACCCACCAAACGAGAAGAAGCAATACAGCGCTGTGAACCCGAATCCAAAAGGGCGCGAACGATTAAAAATTCACCCTTCGGGTTGAATACCTTCACTGAGACAGTCGGCAAAAGAATGGTCTGACAGACGGACTGCCGGAGATTCAAGGTCTCAGGAGAAGTTGCTGTGGTGGGGGCTAGGGCGGCAACTACCTATTGGTGGTCGTCCTCATCAAACCCGTCCTCTAACCGGGGAATCTCATATTGAGACTCAGGGGGGACCTCCCAAGGTGAGGGGGACGGACCTCCATTGGGGTAAACCCATGCGTCATCTCGTGGCGGCAGCACGGGCCTAGTCATACGGGCTGAGGTCGGTAGGTCGTAGTACTGCTGTCGACCCGCTCGAGGTGGGCGGCGTTCGAGGCGTGGCCACTCATGAAGCGGAGGTGAATAGCGGGTAGGTCGAACCGTAGACGGGGCCGCCACAAATCTCCCATCAGAACGTCGAGGGGGGTTGGCGCCCCCCTCACGGGGGGGTGAAGCCCCCATAGGCGGGGTCGAAATCCGGACGCGTCGGGATTCATGACCCTGATCAGGGGACCGACGCAAATAATCCGGGGAGCGATTGGTAAGAGCGCCCCCGCCCGTGCGGGGCGCGCCCTCACTCTCCACCTGGCGGCCAACACCATTCTTGTTGGCGCACAAAATCTCCAGGTGGTTACCCCTACAAATTGGGCATGGCCGTTGCTGTTGGCAGTCCCGTTGCATGTGAGCTCCCAGACAACTATAGCACCAGTGGCGGTCTCTTGCAATGCCCCTCCGATCCTTGATCCGCTTAGAGAGGAACTGGGGGCAAGAAAGCACCCGGTGGCCTGGACGCCTGCAATAGTTACAGGGGGCGGGTTCAGTGGCAGCAAGTCCAGTGTAAACGGGCATTGGTCTCCGGTCGGAGGCCCTTTTACCAGGGACGCCAGTGTGACCCCTTTCCTTCCTCAGCTGGGCAGGCCGCTCTGGGGTCCTTGAAGGACCAGCAATACCGGAGTTATCAGCCTGCCGGCACTCTTCCTCAAGGAACTTTAAAAGGTCCGAAAAGGGGGGCAGGTAGCTGGCCCCGTCCCCACCATACCTTTGCTCAAAACGCAGTTTCAACTCGGGAGGTAGGCGGGACAACACAATATGTAATAAAAGGAAGGACCACTGGTCCACGGGAAGCTCTAAACGCTTAAGAGCGTTGCAGGCTACAATCAGTGGATTTAAGAGCGATTCTCTTAAATGAGACACCCCATAGACACGTGGCAGCGCTAGAATTTGTGCCACGTGTGTGTCTGCTAACCGGCGCACGTTGGCATACCGCCGAGTCAGTAGTTCCCGCGCGGTGGTATAACTCTCCTCGGAGAGGTCTAGGTGGCTAACTAAACCCAGAGCCTCTCCCTGCAGGGAAGAGAGTAGATAGGCCAGTTTCTGGCAGGGAGACAGGTCTCTTCTCGCGTCCACCAGGCTATCAAAGAGGCTGAGAAAGCCTAGCCACTCGCTCAGGTTGCCAGAAAAGTGGGGTAAGTTTATTGTTGGCAACTTGCCCTGTAACGCAGGCTGAGTGGTGGGTCTGGTGGGAGACTCAAGAATAGAGCTCATTCTCGCCTCCTTCTTGAGCCTCGCGGCCTCCTCCACCAGACCGTCTGTCAGCTCAAAAAACTGTTCGTAGTCCCGCACTGAGGACTCCAGCGATTCCGGAGGTAGCTCCAATGCCATGAGGTCTCGGAAGGCCTCTTCGACGACCGCCTGCCTGGTCCGCACCTGCTCGCACCGCTGGAGCAGTGCGGATGCCCGGTCCTCCCGGCCTACCAAGGCGTTGGCTGTAGCAGCCCAACGCAGCTCTGATTGAATTTGCACGCTCAATTTTTTGTGGGCTGCCATCTTAGGTAGGTACAAAACAACTTAAATAAAGGTAGTCACAACAAATAGGTAACAAAATCAAAACAAAGTTATTTGTTACAAGTTATGTTTCAACTTCAACCAAACAAATTAATAATCAAACAAGAATTACCCACTTTAAACACAAACAAATTACTACTTAAATACTATTTATTAATTAGAATTATTTACTTCAAAACAAGAATTATTTATTTTAAATACATCAAACAAACTACTCTGTTACCTAACCAGGAGGAGTTCTAGTAAACAAACAAATTATTTGTTGGTTAAAAGTTCCAAAAGATACAAATTAAGCTATCAACAATCTATGTTAAGTCAATCAATAACATAAATTAAGATAAAAGAAAAATTAAGTTTTTAATTACCCGTACTAAGCCACTAGACTCATACTAGGTACTGCAAATTACAAATTGGCTTGGTAAGAACCCTACAATTATCAAATTATATTAATATTAAGTTTATTTATTTACAATCTACATCTAACTGTTGGCCAGTTACGGGCCACAAACAACAATTAGGTACTATTAAT